>OY728131.1:380330054-382830054 GCA_963277665.1 Viscum album
GAATTGGACCGTCGCACGCCGTTTTGGTGTTTAATGGCACCGGAAACGCGTTTCCGGCCGCCGCGGTCACACGCCACCTCCGAATGAGTTTCCATATAGCCAACAATTTCAAAATTCACGCCCCGGATGTTGTCGTACGGTTTCGTGGCATTCAGAGGTCGTTCGGGTGGTTTTGACCCCCCAACGCGCCATTTCAGCGCGCGCCGCGCTGCTGAAAACGACACAATCGGACGTGCCATGCGCACCGCACGTCCGATGGACGTGCGGACTCCTCCTGCATCTCAGTAATAATATTTCTATCGTTCCCGTGCGGTTTCAGATCGTTCGGAGCACGTTTGCTCTGAATTGGACCGCCGCACGCCGTTTTGGTGTTTTAGGGCGCCGGAAACGCGTTTCCGGACGGCGCGGTCACACGGCACCTCCGAATGAGGTGCCGTCTGGCCGACCCTTTCACAATTCACGCCCCGGATGTTGTTGTACGGTTTTGTGGCATTCGGAGGTTTTTCGGGTGGTTTTGACCCCCCAACGCGCCATTTCAGCGCGAGCCGCGCTGCTGAAAAGGACACAATCGAACGTGCCGCGCGCACCGCACATCCGATGGACGTGTGTCCTCCTCCTACATCTCAGGAATAATATTTCTATCGTTCCCGTGCGGTTTCAGGTCATTCGGAGCACGTTTTCTCCGAATGGGACCACCGCACGCCGTTTTGGTGTTTTATGGCGCCGGAAATGCGTTTCCGGCCGCCGCTGTCACACGGCACCTCCGAATGAGGTGACGTCTGCCCGACCATTTCACAATTCATGCCCCGGATGTTGTCGTACGGTTTCGTGGAATTCGGAGGTCGTTCGGGTGGTTTTGACCCCCCAACGCGCCATTTCAGCGCGCGCCGCGCTGCTGAAAACGACACAATCGGACGTGCCGCGCGCACCGCACGTCCGATAGATGTGAGGCCTCCTCCTGAATCTCAGGAATAATATTTCTATCATTCCCGTGCGGTTTCAAGTGGTTCAGAGCACGTTTGCTCCGAATTGGACCACCGCACGCCGTTTTGGTGTTTAATGGCGCCGGAAACGCGTTTCCGGGCGCCGCGGTCAGACGGCACCTTTGAATGAGGTGCCGTCTGGCTGACCATTTCACAATTCACCTCCCGGATGTTGTCGTACGATTTTGTGGCATTCGGAGGTCGTTCGGGTGGTTTTGACCCCCCAACGCGCCATTTCAGCGCGCGCCGCGCTGCTGAAAACCACACAATCGGACGTGCCGCGCGCACCGCACGTCCGATGGACGTGCGGCCTCCTCCTGCATCTCAGGAATAATATATCTATTGTTCCCGTGCGGTTTCAGGTCGTTCGGAGCACGTTTGCTCCGAATTGGACCGTCGCACGCCGTTTTGGTGTTTTATGGTACCGGAAACGCGTTTCCGGCCGCCGCGGTCACACGGCACCTCCGAATGAGGTGCCGTCTGGACGACCATTTCGCAATTCACGCCCCGGATGTTGTCGTACGGTTTCGTGGCATTCAGAGGTCGTTCGGGTGGTTTTGACCCCCCAACGCGTCATTTCAGCGCGCGTCGCGCTGCTGAAAACAACACAATCGGACGTGCCACGCGCACCGCACGTCCGATTGACGTGCGGCCTCCTCCTGCATCTCAGGAATAATATTTCTATAGTTCCCGTGCGGTTTCAGGTGGTTCGAAGCATGTTTGCTCCGAATTGGACCGCCGCATGCCGTTTTGGTGTTTAATGGCGCCGGAAACGCGTTTCTAGCCGCCGCGGTCACAAAGCACCTCCGAATGAGGTTCCGTCTAGCCGACCATTTCACAATTCACGTCCCGGATGTTGTCGTACGGTATCGTGGCATTCGGAGGTCGTTCGGGTGGTTTTGACCCCCCAACGCGCCATTTCAGCGCGCGCCGCGCTGCTGAAAACGACACAATCGAACGTGCCGCGCGCACCGCACGTCTGATGGACGTGCGGCCTCCTCCTGCATCTCAGGAATAATATTTCTATCGTTCCCGTGCGGTTTCAGGTCGTTCGGAGCACGTTTGCTCCGAATTGGACCGCCGCACGCCGTTTTGGTGTTTTAGGGCGCCGGAAACGCGTTTCCGGCCGCCACGGTCACACGGCACCTCCGAATGAGGTGTCGTCTAGCCGAACATTTCACAATTCACGCCCCGGATGTTTTCGTACGGTTTCGTGGCATTCGGAGGTCGTTCGGGTGGTTTTGACCCCCCAACGCGCCATTTCAGCGGGCGCCGCTCTGCTGAAAAGGACACAATCGAACGTGCCGCGCGCACCGCACGTCCGATTGACGTGCGGCCTCCTCCTGTATCTCAGGAATAATATTTCTATCGTTCCCGTGCAGTTTCAGGTCGTTCGGAGCACGTTTTCTCCGAATGGGACCGCCGCACGCCGTTTTGGTGTTTTATGGCGCCGAAAACGCGTTTCCGGCCGCCGCGGTCACACGGCACGTCCGAATGAGGTTCCGTCCGGCCGACCATTTCACAATTCATGCCCCGGATGTTGTCGTACGGTTTCGTGGCATTCAGAGGTCGTTCGGGTGGTTTTGACCCCCCAAGGCGCCATTTCAGCGCGCGCTACGCTGCTAAAAACAACACAATCGGACGTGCCGTGCGCACTGCACGTCTGATGGACGTGCGGTCTCCTCCCGTATCTCAGGAATAATATTTCTATCGTTCCCGTGCGGTTTCAGGTGGTTCGGAGCACGTTAGCTCCGAATTGGACCGCCGCACGCCGTTTTGGTGTTTAATGGCGCCGGAAACGCGTTTCCGGCCGCCGCGGTCACACGGCACATCCGAATCAGGTGCCGTCTGGCCGACCATTTCAAAATTCATGCCCCGGATGTTTTTGTACGGTTTCTTGGCATTCGGAGGTCGTTCGGGTGGTTTTGACCCCCAACGCGCCATTTCAGCACGCGCCACGCTGCTGAAAACGACACAATCGGACGTGCCGCGCGCACCGCACGTTCGATGGATGTGCGGCCTCATCCTGCATCTCAGGAATAATATTTCTATCGTTCCCGTGCGGTTTCAGGTCGTTCGGAGCACGTTTGCTCCGAATTGGACCGCTGCACGCCGTTTTGGTGTTTTAGGGCGCCGGAAACGCGTTTCCGGCCGCCGCGGTCACACGGCACCTCCGAATGAGGTGCCGTCTGGCCGACCATTTCACAATTCACGTCCCGGATGTTGTCGTACGGTTTCGTGGCATTCGGAGGTCGTTCGGGTGGTTTTGACCCCCCCAACGCGCCATTTCAGCGCGCGCTGCGCTGCTGAAAACGACACAATCGAACATGCCACGTGCACCGCACATCCGATGGATGTGAGGCCTCCTCCTGCATCTCAGGAATAATATTTTTATCGTTCCCGTGCGGTTTTAGGTGGTTTGGAGCACGTTTGCTCCGAATTGGACCACCGCACGCCGTTTTGGTGTTTAATGGCGCCGGAAACGCGTTTCCGGCCGCCGCGGTCACACGGCACCTCTGAATGAGGTGCCGTCTGGCCGACCATTTCACAATTCACTCCGCGGATGTTGTCGTACGGTTTCGTGTCATTCAGAGGTCGTTCGGGTGGTTTTGACCCCCCAACGCGCCATTTCAGCGCGCGCCGCGCTGCTGAAAACGACACAATCGGACGTGCCGCGCGCACCGCATGTCCGATGGACGTGCGGCCTCCTCCTGCGTCTCAGGAATAAAATTTCTATCGTTCCCGTGCGGTTTCAGGTCATTCGGAGCACGTTTGCTCTGAATTGGACCGCCGCATGCCGTTTTGGTGTTTTAGGGCGTCGGAAACGCGTTTCCGGCCGCCGCGGTCACACGGCACCTCCGAATGAGGTGCCCTCTGGCCTAACATTTCACAATTCACGCCCCGGATGTTGTCGTACGGTTTCGTGGCATTCGGAGGTCGTTCGGGTGGTTTTGACCCCCCAACGCGCCATTTCAGCGCACGCCGCGCTGCTGAAAACGACACAATCGAACGTGCCGCGCGCACCGCACGTCCGATGGACGTGCGGCCTCCTCCTGCATCTCAGGAATAATATTTCTATCGTTCCCGTGCGGTTTCTGGTCGTTCGGAGCACGTTTTCTCCGAATGGGACCGCCGCACGCCGTTTTGGTGTTTAATGGCGCCGAAAAAGCGTTTTCGGCCGCCGCGGTCACACGACACCTCCTAATGAGGTGCCCTCTGGCCGACCATTTCAAAATTCACGCCCCGGATGATTTCGTACGGTTTGGTGGCATTCAGAGGTCGTTCTGGTGGTTTTGACCCCCCAACGCGCCATTTCAGCACGCGCCGCGCTGCTGAAACGGACACAATCGGACGTGTCGCGCGCACCGCACGTCCGATGGACGTGCGACCTACTCCTGCATCTCAGGAATAATATTTCTATCGTTCTCGTGCGGTTTCAGGTGGTTCGGATCACATTTGCTCCGAATTGGACCGTCGCACGCCGTTTTGGTGTTTAATGGCGCCGAAAACGCGTTTCCGGCCGCCGCGGTCACACGGCAC
Organism: Viscum album; assembly: GCA_963277665.1. Lineage (NCBI taxonomy): Eukaryota > Viridiplantae > Streptophyta > Magnoliopsida > Santalales > Viscaceae > Viscum > Viscum album. The sequence goes on from OY728131.1 coordinate 380,334,578, forward strand.
CTCCGAATGAGGTGCCGTCTGGCCGAACATTTCACAATTCACGCCTTGGATGTTGTCGTACGGTTTCGTGGCATTCGGAGGTCGTTCGGGTGGTTTTGACCCCCCAACGCGCCATTTCAGCGCGCGTCGCGCTGCTGAAAACGACACATTCGGGGGGGCTGTACGGGGGTGCGGGGGGCTGTACAGGGGTGGAGGGGAGCTGTACGGGGGTGCGGGGGGTTGTACGGGGGTGTCGGGGGGCTGTACGGGGGTGTCGGGGGGCTGTACGGGGGTGGCGGGGGGCTGTACGGGGGTGGCGGGGGGCTGTACGGGGGTGGTGGGGGCAGTACGGGGGTGCGGGGGGCTGTACGGGGGTGCGGGGGGGCTGTACGGGGGTGCGGGGGGCTGTACGGAGGTGCGGGGGGGGGGGGGCTGTACGGGGGTGTGGGGGGCTGTACGGGGGTGGCGGGTGCCTGTACGGGGGTGGCGGGGGGCAGTACGGGGGTGCGAGGGGATGTACGGGGGGGATGTACGGGGGTGCGGAGGGCTGTACGGGGGTGCAGGGGGCTGTACGGGGGTGGCGGGGGGCTGTACGGGGGTGGCGGGGGGCTGTACGGGGGTGGCGGGGGGCAGTACGGGGGTGCGGGGGGTTGTACGGGGGTGCGGGGGGGCTGTACGGGAGTGCGGGGGGCAGTACGGTGGTGCGAGGGGGGGGGGGGGGGTGGGGGGGTGGGGTGTACGAGGGTGCGGGGGGCTGTACGGGGGTGGCGGGGGCCTATACGGGGGTGGCGAGGGGCAGTACGGGGGTGCGGGGGGTTGTACGGTGGTGCGGGGGGGGGGGGGGGGGGGCTGTACGGGGGTGTGGGGGGCTGTACGGGGGTGGCGGGTGCCTGTACGGGGGTGGCGGGGGGCAGTACGGGGGTGCGAGGGGATGTACGGGGGGGATGTACGGGGGTGCGGAGGGCTGTACGGGGGTGCGGGGGGCTGTACGGGGGTGGCGGGGGGCTGTACGGGGGTGGCGGGGGATGTACGGGGGTGGCGGGGGGCAGTACGGGGGTGCGGGGGGTTGTACGGGGGTGCGGGGGGGCTGTACGGGAGTGCGGGGGGTTGTACGGGGGTGCGGGGGGGGGGGGGGGGGTGTACGAGGGTGCGGGGGGCTGTACGGGGGTGGCGGGGGCCTGTACGGGGGTGGCGAGGGGCAGTACGGGGGTGCGGGGGGTGTACGGTGGTGCGGGGGGGGGGGGGGCTATACGGGGGTGCGGGGGGGGGGGGGGGGCTGTACGGGGGTGGCGGGGGGCTGTACGGGGGTGCGGGGGGCTGTACGGGGGTGCGGGGGGGCTGTACAGGGGTGCGGGGGGCTGTACGGGGGTGCGGGGGGGGGGGGTGTACGGGGGGGGGGGGGGCTGTACAGGGGTGGCGGGGGCCTGTACGGGGGTGGCGGGGGGCAGTACGGGGGTACGGGGGGTTGTACGGGGGTGCGGGGGGGCTGTACGGGGGTGCAGGGGGCTGTACGGGGGTGCGGGGGGGGGGGGGGGGGTGCAGGGGCTGTACGGGGGTGCGGGGGGCTCTCCGGGGGTGCGGGGGGCTCTCCGGGGGGTGCAAAGGCCATCCCATTGATTACAAAAGTGAAAAATAAAAGTGATAACATCTAATTAATACATATTTCTTTTATCGATACCATACAGAAATTTATAAAAAATATATTGGATAATACATAATCTATAATATCAGATTTATTGATCTGTTGGAATTAGTTCGACCTTTTCAAATGTAGAATCATTCAAGATTATCTGATAAAAAACTCAATATGTGTATAAAATATTTAAAAGACCACCATGGATGGTAATAATGCATTACTTAAATGAATAAATACAGTACATCAATGTCAACCCTACCAGTAAAAACAAAAAACATATCTCGTGAATATATGGTGCGTCACGCGTTGCCATCACTGATACCTCCTTCTGGTGGGCCAGGTGCCTACAACAAATAAACATTATAAATATTTTAATAAAAAAAATAATTTAAATTAAATAAATAAATACAGTATATACCTGCGTCGTATGATCCCCTGTACCATCAGCTCGACGCACATATTCCCGCAGTGCTCTAACCTCAGCTGTCAATTGCACATTTGTCTCCTCGAAAGCGCGCAGCCGTGCCTCAAAATCTGACATCTGCTGTGTCATATGAGCAACAGCAGGACCGACAACCGCAGCGCGTGACACTACAGAACAAGGAATCCCTGCTCCATAGGTCAAACTACAGCCATGCCCGTCCCGACCAATAATGCGATGAAAGATCTCATCCCGTCGCATGGGAAGCTGTCGCTGGTCCTCTGGCAGATGTTCTAACTCAACTTCAAATTGATCCTGCGAAATATTTAAATATATATAAATATATATATGTTAATATATAGATTTATGTAATTATTGGTAAGTACAGACACTTACTATCAATGCTGCAACCTCTGGATCATTGCGATCACGAGTCCTTATCCACACCGACATTTTATCAGTTGCTGCACCTTGCCCTCGCAACTGTATATTAAAAGAATATAAACACAAAACCTTATTAATTAATAAATTAATAAATGAATAATATATACCTCATGTCGGATCTGAGACACGTGACGAGTCCCGAGCCTGTGAGCTGGTCCCTGCAACGCTCGATTCTCTGAATGGCGTGTTGAAACCTCCTACATTCAATTCATTCAAATTTCAAACAAATCACATATTCTTGAAAATATATATACAGAAAAATAATTAATATACAAACCGCAACACCCTCAGTAGACCAATATGCAACCAAGTCACGCCACTGAGCCGGGAGGACACCTCTCGGGACTTTTTCCAAAATGTCAAGGGCACCCACATTTGGTACCCAGTGGTCCCTCTTCACTTTGCCTTTATATTCTTTCCACAGCTTACGGCATTTGCTCATACACACGGGCCGAAACTCTTCAGGGCATACTTTCAAATTTTTCTATAATGAAAATAATCAAACATATTAGTATTATTTATAAATAGAAATTAAAGTAAAATTATTTTCTCACCTGAACCTCCCTCCATAGACGATCTAATGTGTCCTGAGGGATAGAAGCCCAATCACGCGTGGTCAATGGAAATCGATGTGGGTCACGTATGATATGACCCAGCTGACGAATAAATGCCGGGGCATTCGGTCCCACGGGATGAAATACCTCATCAAATGAAACATCTATCGTCGTGTCGGAATTCCATGATAATATGCCACGACCAGGGTCTCTCCTGCGAGAGGAAGAAGCAGCCGAGTCTGATCCTGTTGAAAACAATTTTATATATAAATTGACAAATGTTATATATATATATATATATGTCAATTACATAAAAAATATAGACAATGACATTCAAACATACCTCGACCCTAAGACGTAGATGCCTCAGATGGATGATGTGGATTTTCTGCCTCTTCCCCTGACATGTCTACAGTCATACAAAATATCAGTAATGAGTCCAAAGTGTTTAAAAGATAAATTGGATTGTTCTTAAAAAATCAAACTTGTACAACTGTTAATCAAACAAAAAATGGATTGAATAATTAGTTGTGAATGAATTTTAAAAAATCAGAAAGTTAATCAACCTAAATATTTATGACTAAATTAACTTACAAAAGTGAGGATTAAAACTTATAAGGATTTATAAAATGATTAGATAATTTATGATATCCTAGGAAATTCTACCGAATAGCGGGAAAACAATTATACCTTTCATTAAGCATGCAAATCGACCGTTTCTCCTTCAACAGCCGCTCTGACCCAATAAATATCTTCTTCACGTTGAACTACGGTATGTTGATCAAGTTGTTGGTAAAAAAACGGAACAGTCTCGGGTTCATCTTTTTCAAATAAAAACACTCCTCGCCGAGACATTTTGACAACAACTTGCCAACTTGGATCCGAAGGCAAAGTAACGAAGAATACTTGTTCTTCTTGTGATGTCAAAATGAAAGGTTCATTCTCAACTCGTTCATAATTTCTGTATAACATATAGTTAAAATTCACCAATGAAAACTGATATTGATCGACTTTACATCCACGCACTGGATCAACCCAATTACACTTTAACAATATGTACTTCAAACCGTGTGTGTATAAAACTTCAATGATGTCAATCAATTGACCACAGTAATAACCAGAATCGAAAAATGGACAACCGATGCCACTGTTTTGTGTTGCTCGTTTGTCGTCAACATCTTTAATGCGAAATCGAAAACCATTAGCATCAATAGCTTTATAACGACGAGCCGTTATAGATGGACCCTCAGCCAGTTGGATAAATACTTCAGGTAGCGTGGGGTCCCCTAACTCCCTCAGCTTACAAACCTACATAATTTATAAAAATCAATACTGATATATGCAGAAAGAATTAGTTTAATACTTCACTCATAATGAAAATCAATTTATACATACATAATCCTTGAACCAATCATGAAATGCCGCATAATGAGATTGTTGAATTTGCAACTCAGTCACACGATGCATCTCTTCTTTTATCTCATTAATGTGTTTCCTGAAAATGATAACGCGATGTTTAAAAGATCAACTTATGCAAAGAAAAATGTAAAAGTTATACAAGCACATTGATAAGATACTTACTGCATTAATGGTGCAACTGATGGATTATTGAACAAGATATATCGATGTGCTTGTATCCACTCGATGTTGTCCATATCAAATGTGGTTCCTTATCCAACTGGACCATCATGAATCCGAGAGGGATTATCTAATTTTGTTTCAACATCCGTAAGATATTCTGCACAAAAGGTAGTACACTCATCCATCAAATAACCATTGGCTATTGATGCCTCTCGACGAGCTCTGTTGCATACAAATTTTTTCAATGTACTCAAATACCGTTCAATAGGATACATCCACCTGAATTGCACTGGACCAGCAGCCATTACTTCATCAGTTAGGTGCACTGTCAAGTGGACCATAACATCGAAAAATGAGGGGGGGGGGAAAGTTTCTCAAAGTGACAAAGCGTAAGTACAATTCGGTCCTGCAAACTTTTTAAATCACTCATTCGTTGATTTCTTAAACAAAGCTGTCTAAAAAAATTACTCATCTCAATCAAGGGCTGAACAACATTGGGGAATAAACAATCACAAATTGCGATTGGAATCAACTGCTGAAGTAATATGTGATTTTCATGACTTTTCAACCCTTGCAATGTCTTGTTCGTCAGATTCACACACTTTGAAATATTAGAAGAGTAACCATCAGGCACCTTTACCATCTTCAAAATGGAAAGAAATGTCTCTTTCTCCTCTGTAGTAATCGAATACTGTGCAGCAGGCATATATTCCTTGTTTCCCTCAGCTAACTGTAAATGCAACTGTTTCATTAAACCCATTTCTTCCAAATCACGGCGTGCATTGACATGGTCCTTTGACTTTCCACTGACACCTAAAATGGTCCACAAAATGTTATCACAAACATTTTTTTCAATGTGCATGACATCCAAATTATGCCTCAACATGTTAGTTTTCCAATACGGAAGACTATAAAAAATACTTTTCTTTTTCCAATTGTGACTGCGCTGCCTACCCGCAGCACGAATATTATGTACTGGAGGAGCCACCAAATCCTGAATTTGATATACCGTGCGGATGTTTTCTTCCTCCATCTGCGATAACATTTCGACTCCTGTCATGATCTTTGGTGCTGGGCTGAACTCTCTAGAACCATCAAATGCCACTCTGTCCTTTCTGAACCTGTGCTGGGGAGGGAGAAAACGCCTGTGACCCATGTATGCCCATTTTTTGGAATGTTTAAGCCATACAAATTTTTTACTTTTATTGCAACAAGGGAAAGAAAATTCACCTTTCGTACTCCAGCCTGATAAATTTGCATAAGCTGGGAAGTCATTGATTGTCCACAATAAAGCAGCATGCAGTTTGAACATTTCATTCGTTTCGCAGTCATAAGTCATCACACCATCGCCCCAAAATTCATTCAACTCATCAATCAATGGCTGAAGGTAAACATCAATCTTATCCCCCGGACTTTTAGGTCCATCAATAAGAGTGAAAGTAATATAAATTGTTGCTTCATACAAAGCCACAGATGAAGATTATATGGAACCAACACCACGTGCCATGTGCTATGAGTTGCACCAACCATAGACTTGAATGGATTGAAACCATCTGCTGCCAATCCCAATCGGACATTACGAACATCTTTAGCAAAGTCGGGATTTCTCTTATCAAAATCCTTCCATGCATGAGAGTCTGCCGGGTGGGTTAACATGTCACTTTCATGAACTCTTTCTGCATGCCATCTCATTAAATTAGAAACTTTAGATGACATAAAAAATCTTTTCAACCTCGGTTTAAGGGGAAAGTAACGCATTTGCTTTACGGAAATCAGTTTCCCCTGTATCGCAATCTCACTTTGATGAGTCTTATTTCCCCTGTTCTCTTTCCACCTGGAAGCGCCACAAACCGTACAAATATCCAAATGAGCAGTTTCATTTCTAAACAACATACAGTTGTTTGCACATGCATCTATAGTCTCATATGTAAAACCTATGTTCTCTGTCAACTTACGAGCATAGTAATACGACTCATGAATCTTAGCGTCGACAGGAAGAACTTTTTTCAATAAAACCAAAAGCATGTCGAATGATGTGTCTGACCAATTATTCAAAGTCTTCAAATGCAACAACTCCACGATAAACAACAGTTTATTGTAAGAAGTACATCCAGGATATAATTCTGTTTTCGCAACATCAAGTACTTCATAAAACCTCCTCGAATCACGATCTGCACCAGAGCGAAGATTTATCTCACCGGTCTCAAGATTCTGGATGTCAATGCCTTCAGGATCAAACCCACGTACCATTTCAGTAAGCATTTCATGCATTGGATCAGTCATCCTTGCATCAACATCCATCTGAGCTGCATCTGTATTTTGACAACGAACATATTCTTCTCCATGACGAGTCCAACTCTTATAATTTTTCAGAAATCCATTAAAGAAAAGGTGCTCCCTCACAGTATCTCGTGTGAATTGATATCTGTTAGCACATTTTCTACATGGACAACTAATATAGTCACTTTCAAATCCTCTCTTGAAGTCAATAAACTGCATAATGCCATTGAAATATTCTCTAGACGTTCGATTTGGAAGATCAATACAACTCTTATCCATAATAATATCTGTATAATAAGCATTTACACAATACTTATTACATTTACATTTTTCAAATCAACTATATTCAAAATAAATATTAACCATTTGTTTATGAACCATTGATAAAATAATAATGTAACTGAAAGCTCATGTTACCTGATTGAGCTACAAACCTGAAAGGGAGGGGAGCCGAAGGCGGTGCTGCGAGGGAGAGGAGGCAGCGAAGGGGAGCCGGAGCCAAAGGCGGTGCAGCAAGGGAGGGGACGGGCGGCGGCGGCGGCGGGGAGCTGGAGGAGAGGAGGCGGTGAGGGGACGGGGGACAGGCAGCGAGGGGGGGGGGGTGTTCGGGGTCGGGGGGGGGGGGGGGCTGTCCGAGGTGCGGGGAGGGGTGTCCGGGGTGTCGGGGGCCTGTCAGGGGTGCGGGCATTGGTGTTCGGGGTACGGGGGAGGGGGGGCTGTCTGGGGTGCAGGGGGGCTGTCGGGGGTGCGGGGTGGGGTGTCTGGGGTGCGGGGGGGCTGTCCGGGGTGCGGGGGGGGGGGGGGGGGGGGGGGCTGTCTGGGGTGCGGGGGGGCTGTCCGGGTTCGGAGGGGGGTGTCCGAGTGCAGGGGGGGCTGTCCGGGGTGCGGGGGTGGCGTCCGGGGTGCGGGGGGCGGTCCCGAGTGCGCGCGGGGGGGGGGGGGGGGGGGCTGTCTGGGGTGCGGGGAGGCGTCCGGGGTGCGGGGGGCGGTCCGGAGTGCGCGGGGGGGGGGGGGGGGGTGCTGTCTGGGGTGCGGGGAGGCGTCCGGGGTGCGGGGGGCGGTCCGGAGTGCGCGGGGGGGGGGGGGGGGGGGTGCTGTCCGGGGTGCAGGGAGGCATCCGGGGTGCGGGGGGGCGGTCCGGAGTGCGCGCCGGGGGCTGTCCGGCGTGCGGGTGCCGTCCGAGGTGGGGGGGGGGGGAGGGCCGAGAGGCCGGAGGGCGGCGGCCGGAGGCCCGAGGGCGGAGGGCGGCGGCCGGAGGCCGGATGGCAGGCAGCGGGGGAGGGCAGGCGGCGGGGGAGGCCGGGCGGCGGGGGAGGGCGGGCGGCGGGGGAGGGCGGGCGGCGGGGGAGGCCGGGCGGCGGGGGAGGCCGGGCGGCGGGGGAGGCCGGGCGGCGGGGGAGGGGAGGGCGGCGCGAGGGAGGGCGGCGAGGGAGGGAGGGGGTTAGGGCGGAGGGAGATCGAGGGCGCGGGGGGGGGGGGGGGGGGCGCAGAAACCCCCCGAATTTTTTTATGCAGGTTAGCGACCGCCATTGGCGGTCGATAATGGTTATCTATAGCGACCGCCAATGGCGGTCACCCGAGTCTGGGGGGCTCCAATGCCCCCTTTTCTAGTAGTGTCACTCTAATCTATGAGGGCATAGTCTCCCCATAGGTACACCATTTTCACTTGCAGCTAGTCAGTAGCCTCTAGATTTAAGGGAGGTATGCTTGGGGTCTTTTGGACAACTATTTCCAAATCCTAACATGTGATTGAGGTCTTGTACCTGTCATTTTTGTTTCTTTCCCTATCTCTTATAAATTCTAAAAGATGTATGTTCTTGGAAATTTTAGTGATATTCTTCCATGATGACCTCATGTTGTATTCCAAAAGTGTTGTGAATAGAATACACTTAAGGTGGTAGTCCCTAAGCCACCCATGATACCTCCATTAGTGACACATACGGCACCTTATGTAGATAATCAACTAGGTTATGATTCCTAGTTCTATAATAGATTCTTTCAGTTCATGAAAACCATTAAGATTTCTCCTTGACCTACCCCTTCTATGAATGTTCCTACACATGAATTCCAATAGTATAATCCTCCCACCTTCTTAGGTATGGATCGTATTAGGCTGTAGAGTCATGGATAAAGGTTATTCAGTACACCTTTGAGCATATTGAGATTCCACCAATGCCAAGGGTCAATATCATAGCCTATATGTTACATGATTTCTCCACTAATTGGAAGAAAATCCTGACTCAGGCTGGTTAACATCATCGTGTAGTCTGGGAAAACATCCAGAACAACTTCTTCAATAACATATTTTTACATACCTTGGGATCAGACAGTGTTAATAGTTAATGAAACTTCATCAAGAAGATATTTTGTTAATAGAATATGACGATTTATTTGATAATTATAGTGTTTCTCACTGACCAGGACTACTGAAGAGAATAATACTATGATAAAAATTGAGGATGGTCTTGATTATTCCATCATCTCACAAGTGAGTGTCTTTTGGTTGAAAAAAATTTCAAAGACAGTGAACCAAGACCACATCACTGGTAAGAACCTGATGGAATCAATCAAGGTGAAATAGGGAAGCTCATATTCCATGCAGAGTACTGGTTTTTGCTAGTGGAAGGAAGCGACACATAGAGGCTACTTTAAGGAGTTGTACCATCTAGGAGGAATTCACTGAAAACTATATGATGTTTACCTAGTGTGGCAGTCCAGATTGTAAAAATCCCAAGTGTTTGAGGAAGTTGATCAAGTGTTAGGGTTTTTGAAGGATTGATCTCGTCTAGTGCTTCTCCTGATACTTTTCTCTGGATTCATTTGAGGGAGGTTCTGTTCTAACACTACCTTCATGTTTACGATTAGGGACACCACTCCATGCTATAATATGGTATTCTATAGGCTGTTCGGGATGAGAAAGTGGTCGTGGCCAATATTTTTAGTCCTCATACATTCTGCATCATTTGAGTGGTTCTTATTAGGTTACTCTGGTAGAATATAAGGGCCACAGATTATGACACGTTAATATTGTGCAGCCTATGCCTGAGGAGAAGTGTCCATGTCTATCTATAATTAAAAGAAATATTTTGGTATCAAACACTTTTGTATCTTCTTTATTATATACAATATAAATACACTATTTTTTATCTATTGAAAGGATGTGATATTTGGGATTAGTGATAGAATAATATAGTTGTTTTACAACTCTTAACATGTCATTAGGAGTTTGATCATAGGGAATATGATACTAAAAGAAGTTCCCTATTAAGATATGTGGGTATCATTTTCTATGGAGTATTTTTATCCTTGAAATGACTAGAGTTGATATCATTCTCATTATGTATTGTCTTGTGATATATCGAGACTTGGTGGATTGCTTTTGTCATTGAGTGTCTCGCAATTCACAAGAAGGTATATTGCACATTCACATGGGTGAATGGGATGTCCATGGAAGTAAAGCTATAATCATGCGTACTAGGGAAGGTGGAGTAACAACCCAGATGGATATTCTCTTTATGTGTAATAAGTGAACAACATTTTCCTAATTCAATCCTGTTGTGGATAATTTCATAGACGTCTTCCCTAATGATTCATTTTTTTACCTCCAAATAGAGAGGTCAGGTTCACCATCGATATTGTGTTAGGTGTGGAACCAATGTCCATTTTTTTTATAGGATGTCACATGCAGAGCACTAGTAAAACAAGAATCATCTTGAAGATCTAGAGTCTAAGGTTTTTATCAGACCCAACACATCTCCTTAGTGTTTTCTAATCATTTTCATAATATTGAAGATATTACCCTTAGATTGTGCATCAATAAACATTAACTGAACAAACATATGGTGAAGAACTAGAATCCACTCCCTTGTATAAATGAACTCTTATAATATCATTGTAGATAAAGAGTTTTCTCCATGATTTATTTGAGTTTGGGGTACCATCATGTACATGTGTGGCCATCAAAAATACCACATAAAGTGTTTCTGAGTATGTACTACTTGTACAAGTACCTGTTATGGTTTTTCGGTCTGACAAACACATAAAAAGTCGTTATTTCTTGGATGAATTGGTGTTTCCACTGATATCGTGATTATTTGGGGTCGTATTCATAGAAGACACCTTAGTGTTTTCTCATAACCAAAACATTCATGTCAATTATCGTGTGATCGTGTTGAATACAATAAGAGAGAAAAAATATTTACGAAGATCAATAAATATCACTTTTTGACCAACAACATTCACTTCTTAGATAACATCATATCTAATGATGGTGTATTAGTTCACAAGTAGACGGTGATCACTATGATTTACTAGGAGCAGCCCATGATTATATTTGATATATGCATCTTATTAGGGATTGTTGGCTACTACTCGAGATTCATCAATGAATTCTCATTCATGGAAATTCCACTTAAGGGATTGACCAAGAAGGGTGTATATTTCTACATGACTAAGTCCTATAAGATATTTTTTCAGGTGTTAAGGGAAACTTGACCTCAATGTCGATATGGATTCTTAGTAAGTTGGGTAGAATCTGTAATGTTTGTTATGACAGGTCATAAATTGGGTTGGGGGAAGTTCTAATATAGGGTATTTGTGTTATAGCATAAGGGTCCTAAAAATGAGTTTTCATGAGTATATCTATCATCTGCACAACCTTGACCTAGTTCTAGTGGACCATGATCTAGATTTATGGTGGAACTACTTGTTCGGAGAGTGAATCACTATTTACACAAATCACAACAATCTAAAAAACATCTCATCTCATGGATACTTAAATATTAGGTAGCACAGGTGGGCGGAATACCTACATTCATTTGACTTTATGCTTGCTAACACACCTGGAAATTGGAATGTCAAGGTTTATTACATGATCTATAAGACTTAGGTGCATGTTTTCCAGAAGACCATTAGTGAGTGGAAATTGATGGATCTGTTCCCTAATATTCATTTCGAGGTTTAACAATATCAAGTGAAATTTGTTCTAGTAGCTCTACTAGTGAAATCACTTCTTATGAAGTGGTTCCAGATAAATAAATTATCCTTTTCTGATGGCCTCATCTAAAGGGAGGGCATCACATCAGATAACCCACCTCCTGGTTGAGTTGTTGATAGAAGTGAAACACTACTCTTCCTTTTCCATTTATATGTGAATTCATATATATGGGTAGAGTTGATGAAGAAATCAGATACCTGTGTTTGGTAAATTCATCTAGGGATAACCAAGATGTATAGATATATGTGTTATTATTATTTGTTTCCATGTATAAATTTGGAGAAATACTATTTAATTTCTTGGTTCCCCACATGTTTGTAGGTGAAGGTAGAGGACTAGAGGACTACTGGACTTTTAAAACCTCTCTCCATTCCTGATTTGAAATGTTACCACGTCACCATAGACTTTGTGATGGTATTTTCAAGATTCCCTGGAGGAAGTGATGATGTATTGGAAATCATTGATATGATGACCAAAGATTTACACTTCTTACCGATTTGGGATAACTTCTCAGTTAATGAGAAAGGGAGTCTTTACATCCCGGATATAGTGCGACTTGATGGTGTTACCAATTCTATCATTTCGGACCAAGTTGTCAGTTTTAATTCATGTTTCTATAAAAAGTTTTATAAGTCACTTGGTTTATTGGTGCCCTTGAGCGTGAAATATTTCCCATAAAAGGATGGGAAATTTGAGCCGACAATTTAGTGGTGAGAAGATATACTTCGATTATGTATCCTTGATTTTGGAGGTTCATTGGAAAACAATATTTCCCGAGTTGATTTTTCCTATAACAACATTTTTAGGTAAATATTTATATGAATCCATACAAGGAACATTACGTTATGTTATTCCATTGACCTCTATGATGTTCAAAGGAATGATATGTAGCTCTACTGGATCATCATCTCATTCAGGAGACCTTAGAAAAAGTATAGTTGATTTATAAGAATATAGAGATAACATTGTCCAATTATGAGTAATATATCTATCATCACCACATACCTCTAGAGTTCAATTTGGGACATAGGGTCTTTTTTCATGTATCACCTAGATCCATTTATCGATAAATTAAGATATATAGAATGTTATCACCTCGAAATATCAAACCATTCAACATATTATAGAGAGACTGGATGATAGTCTATCATTTGTAGTTAACAAAAAGGTATCATTCCATTCATGATGTCTTCCATGTATCACATCTTCGACAATATCATCTTAATCCATCTCATTAGATTTTCTCCAAGGATATTGATCTGAAGGAATATACATTTTTCAAGGAGTATCTGATACATGTCATTAATCAGAGTACAATGGATCTTTGAGGTAGTTCAGTTCCTCTAGTCTGAGTGATGAGGTCTCACAGATGCGTATAGGATGATATCTAGGAGTTGGAGGTTGATGTAATTGTGTGGTGGATAAAACTCTTATCTAATGAAATTTCACTACCCTCCGAAGAGAAACTCAGGGATGAGTTATCAAAAGAAGGAGAGGTTGTAATGTCTTGGTTTATCTCAAATGTAAAAACCATATTTTTGTTTTGTTTAAATACAATTTTTTGGCATAAATAATGATGAATAATTGATTATATAAGTTTTTATGTGTGTTTGGGCCTTGTTTGGAACCTAGATCCCTAGAATGAGAAGAGGCATACTGGGCCTCATGATTAGTCAAAACTATGCATCACACCGAGCAATGTTTTTCTACACTGTGGGGTTATAGATAGTGGATATTAGGGGTGACATAATTTTTCTTTAGCTATGTGACCCAGTGGTCTTGGACATGCATGATTTTAGAACCTCTTGACAAATTGTTTTTAAATGGTTTTCATACTGTTAGATAAATTTTTCACCTAACTGCGTGGGGTTTCCCTTTGAAGTGAATTATGACACATGGTTGGCCCATATGTTGGTCCACAATGGAGACAAATCTTGTACCATGGTTTTGAGTGTTTATTTATATTTTCCCTCTTAAATTATTTATCCTAACTCTTTTCCTCCCCCTATTTATCTCTAGAGGCTGATCACTCTTCTCCCTCACATACAATCTCTCCTCCCTCACAACCAGAAGATCAAGCCACCTCCTCCAATATGTGTCTATTTCTCTTTCCATTGAATCCAACATGATGAAAAAGTTGATATCATTAATCTTAACCATTATATTTCATGTTATTATTAACATTAGTTTCTCTATCCTAATGCAATCTCATTTGTCCCATTTTAGGGCATTTGATGGTTTCTTTAATATCTTCTGATCTAGTTTGAGTACAGGGTTGACAATGGACAAGGGACTCTTAAGAAGATTGACGTAGGTGGTCTATGATATTTCCCCCCATTTTCCTTATATATAAAATGTATCATTATGTTAAAATATGTGCCTTTCTAGTTATGGATTAATTTTTTTATTTAAATTAAAATGGGTGCCTTATCATTCCAATTGTGGCCTTAGCTAGTGGTGAATATACCCATTGGTTTGATCTACGTGGGTTTATTCAAGAAAATAGATGTGATTTACCTTTTAGACTTGATTTCTAATTCCATATATAGATTAAACATCTTCTTATTGGTGTTTCATTCTATATGATAATTTATATTGGTTTGAATTGGGTGATGATCAATGTGTTTTTCCCTTATACCCCATCCATTATTTGAAGGGGTTGAATTAATTGAACTGAAAAAGTTCTAAATTTCTTATATCTCAAGACATGAATGAACCATTAAATGATAATTCCCTAATAAATATTCCAACTAATATATAAAGGATTGAATTATTGAAATTTTCCATCTTTATAGACCTTTTATATTTAAACACTTCTAGTTTAATACTTTCAACTTAGTGTAAAGGGTGAAAAAAATGGGTTCTAAAATAATTAATCCTTGTAATTACATTCATTCCCACTTGTTAAAATAATTAATTATTTGTAAACATGCTGAGAGACACACCAGTTATTCCTAGCATGGGATCACCACACATTATCTATTTTTTCCTCTGGATGAGTGACACATGTTCCCTAGGGGGGACCCCTTGGAAGGTATCAATGTAATGATGGTTGTACCATGAAATGATAGAGACCTGGGGCCCTATGTGTGATATCTATTATAGACTCTAATGTTACTTCTTGAAATTATCACACCATGTCTGCAGTGACAATTCATACTTCTTCTTGGGTCACTATAGACGAACTCCTTATGAATTGGATATATGTCGAGCTCTATGAGTGAAACATGTTATTTGTTTTTGAATTATCATGGATGGGGCTAGGGTTACTCTCAATATATTATAAAGATGTCATTAATTAAATTAAAATGTAAATGAATTTTTTCAAAAGAAAAATTATCATTTGGTTTTGAAAACACAGGGACATGTCCTCCAAGCCTAATCACTAGCTTGGTGACAGTTGACCTTCTCTCATATTATCCCTTTCACTTTACCTTTTAAGGACCCCTTGTTTCGAACCCCAATAGATTTTTTAGTAGAAGGTAAATTAGTAAGGTGTCCAAGTGGAACACAGACCAATGATTTAATTTATATATTTTTATATTATATTTATTTTTATAAAACACTGTCATTTTATATTACATTAATGGATTGAACTAGACACTATTGGTGGTGGAATAATTGAAATTTATCTCACACAAAACTCAGGACACCTTTGGTTCCCACATTTATTTTATGAATAAATGTATAGATAATGGTTAGTGAACAACTTCTGATGTATAATTTCCATATTTAGGATGGATTTGGGGACAGTGGAAAAATCAAATGATCAAGTTGATAGTTGTAGTATTTTTCCTCTTTTTTATATATTTTGTTAGCATGTGGTATATGCATGTATCCATTTCCCATTTCATGCTCATATTTTATAAGAATCATCATTGGTGTTATAAATTTATTATTTGGGATCTATATGTTACTTATTCATCTTGCATGTTTTATAATTTTTGATCCACTGAAATATGTTTCTTATTTCTTCCGCCCCTATTTATAATCATTATCTAATATTGTGATAACTTCAATGTAGTAGGGAATAGTCAACCCAAGGACACACCCAATTCCCTCAAATCTAGTCATCATCCCCTAGTTTTTTAGGAGACATGCTTGAGGTCTTGTGGCTCGCCGTCTCAGGGAACAATTATGTGGAATCTAAGGTGGGATGCTACACTCAGACGTATTTAAAATCAAAACACATGATTCCAAAATGTGAATATTTGTTCTGGGAATTTTTTAACAACTTCGGTATCTAATTGGAAGATTGTATCTTTTTATTTGAGTTATCATATAATAACAATTATCACTCCACGATACGTACATCCTAATTTTATGAATTTTATGGGCATCCTTTCTGTTATCTATGTTGATTTGTGAAAAGAAGAGTATATTCATTAATTAGACCTCTACTCATCCATGAGACTATAAATGTGGTCCAAATGATCTATAAGTTAATGGATAAGGCTTATAGATGACATAAGACATATGAAAATCATTGTTATCATCCTTTGTCTTTCAATGTGACTTATCATGTATTTTTGAAAGTTTCACTGAGACGTGGTCAAAATATCTTAGGAAAGAAAAGGAAATTTTATCCATGGAATGTTTTCTCATTTTATATTATGGAATGGATAAGAAATGTTTCATATTATTAATTCTTACTTTATAGGATTATAGTTGTCCAGGATGTGTTTCATCTATCTCAACTAGATAAGTATCATCCAGATCCTTCTCATGTGATGAGTTTGGATCATGATACACTTTATTTAAATGTACTTTTTATCCATGAAATAGTTTTGATTATAGATATATGGCATACGAAATGACAATGTTAATCTATTTTTTTAATATTATTATTGTAAGATTGTAAAATTCAAGAAGAGACTTGGTTATTAGAGAATTTCAAGGGAGAATAGTGGTTGAACATATTCTGGATTTATGATGATAAAAATCCCAATGTTGGGGAGAATGTAACACCCTCATTTCTAGTTATTTAACAATTATATGGACTATATAATGTTATGTACTTTTTTGGTTAATACATTATAAGTATCTAGATGGTATAAGAATGGTATGGGAAAATGTAAAAAGGTGCATGGTTTGAAAATAATTGTGAGAAAAAATCCTCAAGTCTCTATGAAATTTTGTGATGTCTTTGGGGATTAATAGGTGAGATAATTTTTTGAAAATACAATTTGTCAAATCATGGACATGTAATTTTTAGATAAATATCTTATCCACGCATTTATTGCATGTTTTGTTACACCATCTAACCAAAACTTGAAATAGAAAAATAGTTTTATAAAAATTCACATTAAATCCCAAAACCTTTCAAAATAGCCTAATTTTCCCACATAGCCTAGGATCAAAATTTCTAGTTGTCCTTTTGATGAATTTCAATAATATTTAATATTATGACTTTTATTTTGATGATTATTAAAGCATTTTTTTTATGAAAATCAATGTTTAAGATGCCACTCTTCCTTCTCATTTAGGATTTTTTTGTTTACTCTTGAATTAATACTTATATCAGAGTTTTTATACTCTCATATATGAGATTGAAGTAGTTTTGATTGGTTTTTTGTGGGATTTTATATTGAAATAGAATGAAAGGGTTATATCTACAAGATCTTCCAAATAATCATTGTGCCAAAATAATCTGATTTAGATGGTTTCTCCCTCCTTACCCTTTTCTTGTAATGTGTAATCTCTTATGAAAATGA
The DNA here is from genome assembly GCA_963277665.1 of Viscum album. Classification (NCBI taxonomy): domain Eukaryota; kingdom Viridiplantae; phylum Streptophyta; class Magnoliopsida; order Santalales; family Viscaceae; genus Viscum; species Viscum album. The sequence continues at coordinate 380,352,183 of OY728131.1, forward strand.
ATTATTGAGGTCTAATTGAATAAAAATTATATAAAAATTACTCTGATGGAACTGTAATATAATTTTCCTTGGTTTTTCTTATTCATGGTTTTGAGATGTCAGTGACACCACATGGGATTTGAAAATTATAGTTTTTGATACAACAATATTTTTTTAAATCATAGTGGTTTTAATTGATTTAATTAGAATGGTTTGGGGTATATGTGTTCTTTTTCAATGGGAAAATAGACCAATGAGAAAATTTACCATGATTATAGTATAAATTTTAAACGTATATTTTATACATAATTGTGTGTGTGTGGATACATCAAATAACCATAGAATGAGGGTTTAAGTAAACAATTTATGAATCGATCATATATGAATATCTCCATATTTATATGTATATTTTTTGTGGTCATGTTTTGTGTGGGTGTGTGAGTAGATTCATGAAATTTATATTCCATGATGATTGGATAAACTATTTATTTATATTTTTAGAGGAAATATTTATTTGGAAAAAGAAAACTATTTTTATCACCTGATTTTTGGTTTTAAACATGCTTTAGTAAAATATTTTTTATTTATTTATATCTGTATAAACTATTTTATATTTACTTTAGTAGTCCTCCTCTTATTTTATAAAACATCTATCTCATATTATTCTAGTCTTAGTAGCATGTTGGAAAATTTTCTTGGGGTTTTATAATGGTTTTTATAATCAACCCTCTATATGCACCCTTGTGAATATATATACATTACCTTCCATGATATATAAATGTAATGGGTTTCAAAACTCACTAGTGGAGAAACTTGATACTCTATATTATGGATGTTTGGAGGTGGATAATTGATGCATGGTTATGTCTAAGAGTTTAATATAGTTCCACCTTGGTGCCTAAGTATATTGTTCTTATGGATTCATTGATGTTATGTTTCATTTGGTTCTCTTGTTACTAAGATATTGTGTTGTTGATTATTTTTATTTTTTCTATATTATCTCATGGATCATTATGTAGTTTTCTCTATCATTATTTAAATTTTAATCTTTTTATCAGTTCTTATGTATGGTTTTCTACATGTGTTTGAGGGTAAAATGTTCCCCTCTCGTTGTTATACTAAACTATCAACATGTATTTCCAAACATTAGTGTCTAGGGAATTTCACCTATGTTTAGTATCACCTATTAACTATCCCAAATAATGGTATAGGTGGGGGTGTTAGATAAATTTTTAACTTTTTACCTCATTTTATATCACTCAATTATTTACGTCAATTATTATTTGTTTACAAACTGTACAAGTTAATCATTCTTACCTAATTTAGATATATTGAATCCATATTTGGACTATATTAAATCAAATTAAAAATCTAAACAAGTTAAATTTATATAAATAACAGTAACATAAAATATATTAGAAAAATATTGAGGCAAACAAATTGTTTTGTACATAAATATTGAATCATTTCATGTAAATATTGAATACAAAACATTAGGACCCATGTTATAACCATAATGGGTTATAGTATTTGGAGACTAGATACATAACTGTATGTTTATGGTACAATTTTATCCCTTCTCATAAATTTCTTCTCTCTTTGTACCCATATTTAAATACCCTACTTAAAACCTTTCTTTATAGCATGGAGAAAGGTAACATAAGAAAGGGTGAGCTCAAATTCTCAATAATGGTAAACAAGGGAGATCTCAATTGATGATCGCATGTTATAATATAATAATTATAAGGGTTTGAGATTATAATCATATCATAAAATGTTTATACCAGATTTATGATGAATTATAATCAGGAATCATGAAATAAATCTTCATTATTTAAAATACATGAATCATAAGTGTTATAAATAATAACTATTCAATCACGAACCATGAGTTTAAAACATAAACAAAAAAATATGTCATAAAATTATGGCACCATCATATGTATATAAAGTAATTCATTTTTCAAGGTTAGTAATTAAGACTATAAAATCCCAATGGATTTAAAATCAACACATGTTTTCAACATCATAATAAATAAAGCATCACCACTTGTTTCCTATAGTGGATCATGCATCCCTATTTTTATTAAATATTTGATCGACAAAAAAACTCATTTACAAACATTTTTATGAGATATAATGCTTTACCCAATGAATTATAAAGCTATATAATTTTATGTTTACCTATTACATAATGAAATCCAAAAATATGTTTTCCAAAATATCATAAAATATTCATGACATCATCATAACATAAACATGGGAAGGGAAACATGTTTTATGAAGATTTCATCATTTCATTAAAGAATAACCAATGAAAAATAAATGGATCACATAGAAATATTATCATCATAACCATAAACCATCAAGAGAAAGAATAAGGATTGTATAATTTGATTATATCCCCATTAAATTATAATTAACATCACATGACAATGTCATAGATGGAAACATTTTTTATATATCACTATAAAATTTCATGAAGAATATAACCTTTTTATTTTGAAACCACTTATTTAAAATCTAAAAAAATCACAAATACAATGTGTAAAAAATTGTTGAAAAGAACCATGAAAACATTTAAATTATGATATAATTTATCATTCATAATGTTGGGAAATTATATTCATATTATGTACATTTAAAAAAATATTCCTATCACATTTTTGGTAAAAATTCAAAACTACCACATTAAAATAATGAAAATAATATTAAATTGAATTTTTTTAAGGAAATTATATCAATTGAAAAAATGGATACAGAAAATCATGCGATAATATTAAAAAATTCATCATATAATTTAAAAGAAAACATGTATAGGGAAGAAGAATATTCTAGGTAATGGAAATAAAGCTTGTTTTTCTCCTTTTATTTTACTAATCATTTTAAGTACCACATAGAAGAAAATGGTATTGTTACCTGAAAATTTCATGGGTATCCCTAGGATAAGAAAATGAAATGGATTTTTTATATAATTTTAATAAAAATTTCTAAAAAAATTAAAGCATAATTAATCTTGATTAAAATAGGAATGAAACATAAATCTCTTACCTCAAGTCTTATCTTTCTTTATACACATTTTATACATATTTATAAAAAGTGTATATTTATTATAAATATATTATATAAAAATTTTATATATTTCGTACAATATATAATTTACTTATAACATTTTATCACCCTTATATTAACAATCCATTATTAATGTCAAAATTCCATGGGATGACTACATCATTTCCCATGCATGTTTTGGTTTGTCAGTCCCGGTGCTTGTAATTTTATCGTGGTTCCATAATATGATTAATTATAATAAACTCATGCATGTCATATTTAATAATTATATTCAATTTTATAAATATTAATATTAATATTAATATATTATGTAAAATTAATGACATCACATCATTGAGATGGTAGTACATACATATGCTTGTGTGATGTTTTTATTTTTAAATGGATTGAATGAAAGAAAAGTTATTAATATTTTACCTTTAAATAAACATATTTATATAATATATATTTATTAATTCAATCATTATGACCATCAATATGTTTTGGTGATGAAAAATTAATTTGTTCACTTCATGGATGCAGTTGTCCACACATAAAAATGAGCGATGTTTTCTATCCCATTTGATCAAAATAAGGAGGAAAATGTGTATTCCAATCTCATAATAAAAAATAATAATGTTGAATATACTATATTAATTTTTATAATGGAAACCATATATTTATAATAGTAATATAAATAAATAAAATTGGAAGTACTCAGTTAATAGTTATACATTTTCACTCAAAAACCTTATTTGGTTTACACATTAAGCCTTGAATGAATTGTATTTTGGATGGAATAGATGATATAAAAAATGGGTACGAAATCTAGGAAGGTATTATAATACATTTCTTTGATATGACACTACTAGATAAATCGGATTTCAAGCCCCCTAACATGGGTGACTGCCTTTAGTGGTCATTATAAGTGGCCTAGTGTACCCACCAAAGGGTGGTTATTGGGCTTTGAATAAAAAAAAACCGTTCGGTGCCCGCTCCTCCCCCTGCGATTCCCTTACCCCCCGCGATTCCCCTACCCATCCCCTCGCCGCTACCCATCCCCCGTCCCCTCTCCGCCCTCCGCCCATCTCGCATCCCCTATCCCCTCACCGCCCTCCAGCCACTCACCTGTCCCTAGTCCCCCATCCCCTCTCCGCCCTCCAAACATCCCTCATACCTCATTCCATCACTGCCCTCCACCCCCTCACCGTTCATCCCCCATCCCCTCGCTACCCTCCAATCCAGCTCCCCGCCATCCCCTGTCCCCTCCATCGATGCACCGTCACCGCCCGTCCCCTTCCTCACTATCCCCTCCTTTAGTGCACTGTCGTTGCCTAGTCCCCTCCCTCCTCACATGGACATTGATCGTCCCCTCGCCATTTCCACATGTTCGCTCTTTCTCCCCACTATCCTATTCCCCCTACCTCATTGTCCCACCCTCGCGGCACCGTCGCCACCTCACCGCCTCCTCCTCTGGCTCACTGAAGCCGCCACTGCGTGTCCCCTCCCTCATTGCACCACCTCCAACTCCAACTCCCCTCAGCTTCCTCTTGTCTCCCTCGCAGTACTGCATTTGGTTCCCCTCCCTTCCATATTTATAATGCAATCAGGTATTCCCTAATTTCCATTTAAGAGTTTTGATTTTCGAAAATTTGTAGCACAAATTTAGCATGCATGAAGATTATATGAATATTGTGAGTGAATAAAAAGTGTGTAAATGGATGTTTTTGTGTATACGGGGTTCTGTACATCTAAAACAATGTGTCTTGACAGTGTGTGTATGAGAGACTTCACAATTTACATGAGGTTTGGTAGTTACATACAATGATTGAGTCCATGTATATGTTGACTGAATTAATATTAACTTGTGTTTTTATTTGATTTATACCCTTCTTGAGTTTTATCAAATTTATGTGTGTGTGAATCCCATGATAAAATGATTGAGGTTTGACCACATGTGTGTGCTTGCATATCCCATGATACCCATGCTTGAGTTTGATCACATATTTGTGTTTTGATACTATATGTTATTATTAATATTATATGTTCTGCCTCTATATGAAGGTTCATGTTTCAATGTGACTTACTCTGTATATTTTTTATATTGTGTTATTATATTCATGGTACCAATGTTACTATTGTACTTGTTGTTTATCAGTAGCCTTTAAGGTGGAGCATGAAAAGATGATGTATGTTACATGAATATTGGACTGAGATAACACAATTCAAGATTGATTTGTATTTTTTTGTTCTAGAATTGAATATATTTGATGTCATCTTGGATATAGATTAGATACTTTTCTATAAATTAGATATTGATTGTTGTCATTGATGTTTACTTTGTACAACCTTTGATGGCACAATGGTAGTGTGAATTCAAGAGGTAGTGAGACATTATTTGTATAAAGAAACAATTTCTCTAAGTTTGAGAAGACTGTACATATTCTTGTGTGTAGTATTCACTAGTTGATCAAAATATGATTAGAGACTCTTTCATATAGAATCGTAATTAGATTTAACATACTAAATGATGAGGATGACTTGGGCTTTCACTTACATTCCATTTTCTATTCTCTTTTTTATTATTCATAGATATAATTTGATTATTTTATCAATGGTCCATAATCAATTGGTTAGTATTTATTTTAAATATATTTGATATTAAAAATTCATGTAACAAGTCTTCTGTAAATGTTTGTTATAAAAATATTATTATGGATAATATTTGGTTTGATCTTCCAAATCGAACGTCTACAAAATATTTCAATGGGATTAGGCAGTTTATTGAGTTCACTGGAGGATTTGAAAGTGACTATAGTAGTTTTCCATGTAGAAAACGTGCAAAAAGATATTAATTTACATGAGATACTTTGAAGGAGCACCTATTCTTTAACAGATTTATCAAAAATTATAAGTGTTGGACTCGTCGTGGAGAAGAATATGTTTTTTGTCAAAATACGGTTTCAGTTCATATGGACATTGATTCAAGGATGAATGATCCAATGCATGAAATTCTTACTGAAATGGTACGTGGGTTGGATCCTAAAGGCATTGACATCCACAATCTTGAGACTGGTGAGATAAATCTTCGCTCTATTGTAGATCTTGATTTGAGGAGGTTTTATGAAGCACTTGATGATGGAAAAATAGAATTATATCATAGATGTACTTCTTACAAAAAAATTTCGTTTATCGTGGAGTTTTTGTATTTGAAGACATTGAATCAGGGGTCAAACACATCATTCGACATGATGTTGGGGTTATTGAAAAATGTTTTCCTATCGACGTGAAGATTTTCGAGTTGTATTACCCTGCTCATAAGTTTACAGAGAAAGTAGGTTTTACAAATGAGACCATAGATTAATGTGCAAAAAATTGTATGTTGTTTAGAATGGTAACTGCCCATTTGGATATTTGTACATTTTGTGGTGCTTCCAGGTGGAAAGATAACATAGGAAATCAGACTCATCAAAGTCAGATTGTGATATCGGGGAAACTGATTTCAGTAAAGTAAATCTATTACATTCCCCTTAAACCGATGTTGAAAAGATTTTTTTATGTCATCTAATGATTCTAATTTAATGAGATGGCATGCAGAAAGAATTCATGAAAGTGATATGTTAACCCACCATGCAGACCCTCATGCAGGGAAGGATTTTGATAACATACATCCTGACTTTGCCAAAGATATTCGTAATGTCTGATTGGGGTTGGAAGGAGATGGTTTCAATCCATTCAAGTATATGGTTGGTGAAACTCATAGCACATGGCCCGTGGTGTTGGTTTTGTATACTCTTCCTTCGTAGATTTTTATAAAGCAAAAATTTATACTACTTTCCACTCTTGTTGATGGACCTTGAAGTCTGGGGGATAAGATTGATTTTTACCTTCATCTAATGATTGATTAGTTGAATGAATTTTGGGGTGATGGTGTGATGATTTATGACTGTGAAACGAATGAAATTTTCAAACTGTAGGCTGCTTTATTGTGGATAATCAATGACTTCCGGGCTTATGAAAATTTTTCAGGCTGGAGTACGAAATGGGAATTTTCTTTACCTTGTTTTGATAAAATTAAAAAATATGTATGGCTTAGAAATACCAAAAAATGAGAATTTATGGGTCACAGACGTTTTCTCTCCCCTTAGCACACGTTCAGAAAGGACAGAGTATCATTTTATGGTTCTAGAGAGTTCAGCCTAGCACCAAAGATCAGGAAAGGATACAAAATGTTATCGCAGATTGAGGAAGATAACATCCACATGGTATATGAAATTCAGGATTTTGTGGCTCATACATTACGTAATATTCGTTTTGTGGGTAGGCAATGCAGTCACAATTGGAAAAAGAAAATTATTTTTATTGTCTTTCATATTGGAAAACTAACAAGCTAAGGCATAATTTGGATGTCATTCACATAGAAAAAAAAGTTGGTGATAATATATTGTGGACAATTTTTGGTGTTAATGGAAAATCAAAGGACCGTGTTAATTAACATCTTGATTTGGAAGGAATCGTTTTAAGAAAACATTTTCATTTACATTTAGCTGAGGGAAACAAGGCATATATGTCTGATGCACAGTTATATGATGACTACAAAGGAGGAAGAGACATTTCGTTTCATTTTGAAGATGCTCAAGGTGCCTGATGGTTAATCTTCTAATATTTCAAAGTGTGTGAATCTGATGAGTAGGAAATTTCAAGGGTTGAAATGTCATGAAAATCACATACTACATTAGTAGTTGATTCCAATCGCAATTTGTGATTGTTTATCCCCCAGTGTTGTTTAGCGTTGATCGAGTTGAGTAATTTTTTTGGACAGATTTTCTTAAGAAATGAATGAATGAGTGATTCAAAAAGTTAACAAGATCGAATTATACTTATGCTTTTTCACTTTGAGAAACTTTTTCCCCCTCATTTTCTAATGTTATGGTTCACTTGACAGTGCACCTAAATGATTATGTAATGGCTTCTGTTCCAGTGCAATTCATGTGGATGTATCCTACTAAGAGGTATTTGAGTATATGGAAATGATTTGTACGTGACAGAGTTCATCCAGAGAAATCAATAGCTAATGGTTATTTTATGGATGAGTGTACTAATTTTTGTGCATAATATCTTATGGATATTGAAACAAAATTAGATAAGTCCTCTCTGATTCATTATGGTCTTATTGGAGAAGGAACCATATTTTATTGGACAACATTGAGTGGATACAAGTGCATCAATATATCTTGTTCAATACTCCATCAGTTGCACCATTAAGGTAGTAAGTGTCTTATCACTTTTATTGTTTATCTTTAACATATTTTGTTTGCATAAGTTGATTATTTAAACATCGTGTTATCATTTCTAGGAAGCACATTAATGATATAAAATAAGAGATGTATCATGTGGCTGAGTATCAAACTCAACAATCTCATTATACATCATTTAATGATTGGTTCAAGGATTTTGTACGTATAAATTGATTTTCATTATGAGTGAAGTATTATACTAATTTATTTTTTCATAAATCATTATTTAATTTTATGAATTATGTAGGTTCATAAGATGAGGGAGTTAAGGGACCCCATGCTAACTAAATAATTTATCCAACCGGCTGAGGGTCCATCTATAACATCTCTTCATTATAAAGCTATAGATGCTAATGGTTTTTTTATTTCGCTTTAAAGATACTGAAGACAAATAAGACACACAAAACAATGGCATCGGTTTTCCATTTGTCAATTTTGGTTATTACTATGGTCAATTGATAGACATCATTGAAGTTGTATACGCATACTAGTTGAAGTACATATTTTTAAAGTGTAATTGGGTTTATTCATTGTGTGGATGTAATGTTGATCAATATCAATTTCCATTGGTTAATTTTAACTATAGGTTATATAGAAATGAACGAGTTGATGATGAACCTTTCATTTTGAAATCACAAGAGGAAAAAGTATTCTTCGTTACTTTGCCTTTGATTCCAAGTTAGCAATTTGTTGTGAAAATGTCTCGGTGATGAGTGTTTTTATTTGAATAAGATGAACCTGATACTATTCCCTTTGTTTCCCCACAGCTTGATCAACAAACCATAGTTCAATTTGAAGAAGATATTTATTGGGTTAGAGCATCCATTGAAGGAGAAATAGTCAATTTTGATGTTTAATTAAAGGTATAATTTTTTTCCCTCTATTTAGTATTAAATTACAAGGATATCATAAATTATCTAACCATTTTATAAATCCATGTATGTTTTAGTCCTCACTTTTGGAATTTTATTCATTTATAAATATTTATGGTGATTTATCTTTTGGTATATTCTTGTTATTGTAAGTGTATCATCCCATTGAGGAATTCTTCATTTGGTTCATGTGCTGACTGAATTTTTATTAATTCAATCTGAAATTTGGCAATGCATTGATTGGTTTTGTACATAATTTTATATCTATTTTGTTAACATTTTGACTTTTTAAAATCAATTTACAACTTAATATTCAATCCCTTTTTATTTTATTAACAACTATACAGGTTTTATTTTATTAAAAACAATCCAATTTATCTTTTGGACACTTTGGATAGTCCCCTTACTAATGTTTTCTATCACTGCTGGCATGTCAGGGGAAGAGGTAGCAGATCCACATAATCCATATGAGCCATCTACATCTTAGGTTCGAGGTATGTTTGAATGTAATTATGTTTATTTTTTATGTAATTGATAAAAATATATATATATTTATAACATCTTTCAAATCATATATAAAATGATTTTCAACAAGATCAGACTCAACCGCTTCTTCCTCTTGCAAGAGAGGCTCTGGTCGTGGATTTTTATCATGGAATTCCGACACGACGTTTTGATCTTTCCTTTGATGAGATATTTCATACTGTGGCATAGAATTCCACTGCATTTATTCTTCAGCTAGGTCATATCATTTGTTACAAAAATTAATTTTCCTTGACCACAACGTGACTGGGATTCTATCCATCAGGAAACATTAGATAGTCTTTGGAGGGTGGTTCTTGTAAGAAGACCATTTTAATTTCTTCCCTATGAATAAACAATACTAATATATGTTATTTTTTTCTAAAATATAAAATCTTAAAGTATGAAAAAATGTGTTTTGGCCTTTTTGTATGAGAAAATTCTGTAAAATGTGGAAATATTATAAAGGAAATGTCAAGAGGGGACCACTGTGTACAAAATTTGGGTGCCCCAATCATTCTAGAAAAAGTCCCGAGAGGTCTTATCCTGGCTCAGTGGCATGACTTAGTTTAATATTGGTCTACTGAGGGTGTTGCGGTTTTTATATTTTTTTTGGTTTATATATTATCAAGAATGTGTGATTTGTTTGAAATTTGAATTAATTGAATGTAGGAGGTTTTAGCATGCAATTCTGAGAATCGATCGTTGTAGAGACCACCTCACAGGAGCAAGACTCATCACATGTCTCAGATCCAACATGAGGTTTTTATTATTCAATTTTTATTTTAATAATCAATATGGTTTTGTGTTTATATTCTATTCATATACTGTTACGGGAGAAAGGTACACTGACTGATAAAATGTCATTGTGGACGAGGACTCGTGATCGAAATGATCTAGAGGCTATAACATTTAAAGTAATTTATTGTAATCATTACCAATACTTACATAAATATGTATATTAACATATATAGGTATATATATTTAAATATTACAAAAGATCAATTTGAAGCTAAGTTAGAATAGCTGCCAGAGCACCTGCCACAGCTTCACATGCGAAGGGATGAGATCTTCCATCGCATTATTGATCGGGATGGGAATAGATATAGTTTGACTTATGGAACATGGATTCCTTGTTCAGTAGTATCACGCGATGTAGTTGTCTGGCCTTCTGTTGCTCATATGACCCAACAGTTGTTAGATTTCGAGGAATGGATGCGTGCTTCCGGGGAGGTAAATGTGAAATTGATCACTAAGGATAGAACATTGTGGGAATATGTCTGTCCAGGTGATGGTGCAAGGAATCATACAATGGAGGTTTATACTTAAATTATTTCGTTAATTTCTATTAGTTTTGTTGTGAAGATCTTTATAATTTTTATTTTTTGTAGGCCCCTGGCCCACTAGATAGAGGTAGTAGTCATGACCATGCTTGACGCATCATATTCACAAGGTGTGTTTCTTTTTTAATTGGTGGGGTTGTTATTGATGTTTGAAAACGCATGTTAATTTTTCTTGGTGATGATCAAGAAGAATTTAATCCTTTTAGGAATTCCACAATCTTGGGGAGTTTGAAGTTAATTTATGTGGTTGAATATGTCTTTAGAGTCGGGATAAGAAAGGATACTCATGGATATTATATCGGGGGGTATTAGGAGCTATCTGGGGGGTATGGAGTGGGTTGTTCCACTGGGTGGTGGTTGGGAGATTTTTGGGGGGTATGGAGTGGGTTGTTCGGTGGGTGGGGGTTGGGAGCTGTTCGGGTGGGTTGGGAGGGGGTCTGTTTAGGTTGTGGGCTATCCGAGGGGGGGTGGGGGGTTGGGAGTGGGTTGTCCGGGAGGTGAGAAGGCGGGTGTTTAGGGGGGGTTAAGAGTGGCGGTGGTGGGGGGGGCTGTGGATTGGTGTTGTCTGGGAAGAGGGGTTTGCGTAGGGGGCTATCTGAGGGGAGTTTTTTGGGAAAATTATCCATTAGGACATTAAGATAATTTTATATTTTGTCATTAGACATTATTCTATTAGGACTATTGTCCAAATCATCATTATTCTATTATTCCATTAGGCATATTGGCTAATTGGTCCATTACAAAAATTTTCCATTAGTCCATTAGGTCTTTGGATGTTTTTTCATTTGGATAGTTTTCAATTTGGACAACTGTCTAAGATAATGTTAGATTGATTGGAAATTATATCCTTATGCCATTTTTATAGGAGTTCATTAGGACAATTGACCATTAGTTCATTAGGGAAATTGTTCATTAGGTTTTTAGGCCATTAGGGAAATTGTCCAGTTGTCCAATTGTCCAATTGGATGTCAGGAAAAATGTCCATTAGTCCATTATACCATTATTCTAATTATAAAACTAGAAAATAGGCCATTATTCCAATTGTAAAACATATGCGGTGTGGGAAATACGACTAGATATGTTGTTTTTAACAGTTTGGCATGCTCATAAAGAGTGCGTTGGATGGTCAAAACCAGCCGAACAACCTCTTAATGTCATGAAATTATACTACAACAACCGTTGTGTGAATTTTGAAATGGTCGGGCAGATGGTACGCCAATAAGAGGTGTCGTTCGACCATGGTGACCGTAAACACATTTCAAGAATCATAAAACACCAGAACGATGTGAAACATTCATGTTCAGAGAAAAAATTATCATAATGACTTGAAATCACATGAAAAAAATAGAAATATTATTCGTGAAATGTAGGAGGAGATGAAACGTTCTCATAATGCCGGACGTGCGGTGTGCGCGGTACGACCAAATATGTTGTTTCTAACAGTTAGGCACGCTCTAAAATGGTGTGTTGGGTGTTCAAAACCTGCCGAAAGACCTCATAATGTCATGAAATCAAAAGAAAACAACCTTGGTGTGGATTGTGAAATGGTTGGGTTGACGGTACATCAATCAGAGGTGGAATTTGACTACGGTGATCAGAAATGCATTTCCGGAGTCATAAAACACCAAAATAACGTGTAACGGTCATATTCAGAGAAAACTTCCTCAAAATGAATTGAAATCACACGAAAACAATAAATATATTATTTGTTACATGTAGGAGGATATGGAACATCAATCGAACGTGTAGTGTGCACGGTACAATCGAATATATTGTTTTTAACAGTTTGGCATGCTCTAAAATGGTGGTTGGTTGGTCAAAACTAGTCGAACGAACTCAAGAATTCTATTAAATCATATGACAACAACCTTGGTTTCTATTGTGAAATGTTTGGGTAGACAATATTTCAATCAAAGTTTTCATTTGATTGCGGTTACTGGAAACCCATTTCTGTAGTCATAAAACACCAAAACAATGTCTAATGGTCAAATTCAGAGAGAACATCCACAGAATTACTTGAAATCACACAAAAACAATATAAATATTATTTTTCACATGTAGGAGGAGATGACATTTCAATTAGACATGCGGTGTGCGCAGTATGACCGAATATGTTGTTTTTAACAATTTGGCGCACTCAAAAAGGGTGCGTTGGGTGGTCAAAACTAGTCGAACGACCACAGAATGTCATTAAATCATACGACAACAACTATGGTGTGAATAATAAAATGGATTGGCAGATGGTACATCAATCAGAGGTGTTTTTTGACTGCGATGACCGGAAATGCATTTCCGGAGTCATAAAACCCCAAAACGACATGTAACAGTCAAATTCAGAGCAAACATTCTCATAATGAATTTAAATCATATGAAAACTATAGAAATATTATTTTTGACATGTATAAGGATACAAAACATCAATCGGATGTGCGATGTGTGTGGTACAACCAAATATTTTGTTATTAACAGTTTGGTGCACTCTTAAGGGGTGCTTTAGGTAGTCAAAACTAGCATAATGACCTCATAATGTAATGAAATCGTATGATAACATCCATGGTGTGAATTGTGAAATAGTCAGTTAGACGGTACATCAATCAGAGGTGTCGTTTGACCGAGGTGACCAGAAATGCATTTCTGGAGTCATGAAACCCTAAAACGACATGTTTCCACCAAATTCATAGAAAACGTTCTCAGACTGACATGAAATCACATGGAATAAATATAAGTAATTATTCATTACATGTAGAAGGATAAAACACATCAGTCGAACGTATGGTGTGCGTAGTATGACTGAATATGTTGTTTTTAAAAGTTTGATGTGCTCTAAAAGGGTGTGTTTGGTGGTCAAAACCAGCCGAACAACCTCAAAATGTCATCAAATAATTTGAAAAAAATTGTTGTGTGATTTGTGAAATGGTCAGGCCGACGGTACGTCAAACGGAGGTGTCATTTGGCCGCGGTGACCAGAAACACATTTCTGGAGTCACAGAAAACCAAAACGACATGTAACGGTCAAATTCACAGAATAATCCTCATAATTACTTGAAAACACAAGAAAACAAAAGAAATATTAATCATGACTTGTAGGAGGAGATGAAACGTCAATCTGATGTGTGGTGTGCGTGTAACGACTAAATATGTTGTTTTAAATAGTTTGGCACGCTCTAAAAGGGTTCATTGGTTGGTCAAAACCAGCCGAACGGCCTCAGAATTTCATGATATCATACTACAACAACTGTGGTGTAAATTGTGAAATGGTCAGATAGATGGTTTGTCAATCGGAGGTGTCATTTGACAATGGTGACCATAAACGTATTTTGAAAGTCATAAAACACCAAAACAACATGTAACGGTCAAATTCAGAGCCAAAATTCTCAGAATTACTTAAAATAACACGAAAACAATATAAATATTATTTTCATACATGTAGGAGGAGACAAGATGTCAATCAGACGTGCGGTGTGCGCAGTACGACCAAATATGTTGTTTTTAAAAGTTTGGTGCGCTCTATAAGGGTGTTTTGGGTGGCCAAAACCATCCGAACGAACTTAGAATTCCATGAAATCATATGAAAAAAACCGCAGTGTGAATATTGAAATGTTAGGTCAGATGGTATGTCAGTCGGAGTTTTTGTTTGACTGCGGTGATCAGAAATGCATTTCCAGAGTCATAAAACACCAAAACTACGTGTAACGGTAAAATTTAGAGAAACTATTCTCATAATGACTTGAAATCACATAAAAACAATGTAAATATAATTTGTGAAAAGTAGGAGGAGACGACACGTCAATCAGACGTGCAGTGTGTATCGTATGACCGAATATGTTGTTTTTAACAGTTTGGCGCGCTCTAAAAGTGTGTGTTGGGTGGTCAAAACCATCTTAATGAACTCTGAATCCCATGAAATCATACGATAACAACCGTGGTGTGCATTTTAAAATTTTCAGGTACACGGTATGTCAATTGGAGTTGTCGTTTGAACGTGGTGACCAAAAATGCATTTTCGGAGTCATAAAACACCAAAACGACGTACAACGGTCAAATTTAGAGCAAAAATCCTCAAAATGACTCGAAATCACACTAAAACAAAAGAAATATTATTCATGACATGTAGGAGGAGATATCACATCAATCGGACGGGTGGTGTGTATGGTATGAACAAATATGTTGTTTTTAACAGTTTGGATTGCTCTAAAAGGGATTGTTGGGTGGTAAAAACCAGTCGAACGATGTTAGAATAATCTAGAATCATATGAAAACAACTACGATGTGAATTTTGAAATGGTCAGGATGATGGTACATCAATCGAATGTGTCTTTTGACCATAGTGACCGGAAATGCATTTCCGGCGTCGCAAAACACCAAAACGACATGTAACGGTCAAATTCAGAGAAAACATTCTCATAATGACTTGAAATCACACTAGAACAATAGAAATATTATTCATGAAATGTAGGAGGATACCACACTTCAATCGGATGAGCAGTGTGCGCGGTACGACCAAATATGTTGTTTTAAACAGTTCGGCACACTCTAAAATGGTTTGTTGGGTGGTCAAAACTAGCCGAACGAACTCAGAACTCCATGAAATCATAATATGAAAACCATGGTGTGAATTTTGAAATGTTCGGGTAGACGGTACATCATTCGGAGGCGTCGTTTGTCCTCGGTGACCAAAAATGCTTTTTCGGAGTCATAAAACAGCAAAACGGCGTGTAACGATCTAATTCAGAGAAATCATCCTCAAAATGACTTGAAATCACACGAAAACAGTTGAAATATTATTCGTTAAAATTAATAAGAGATGTCACGTCAATTGGACGTGTAGTGTGTGCGGTACCACCAAATATGTTTTTTTACCAGTTTGGCACGCTCTAAAGGGGTGTGTTGGGTGGTCAAAACTAGCCAAACGACCTTGAAATTTCCTGAAATCATACGACAACAACCATGGTGCAAATTGTAAAATGTTCGAGCAAACATTATGTCAATTGAAGGGTTCGTTTGACCATGGTGACCGGAAATGCATTTTCAGAGTCATAAAACACCAAAACGACGTGTAATGGTCAAATTCACAGAAAATGTCCTCAGAATGACTTTAAATCGTAGGAAAAAAATATAAATATTATTGGTGATACTTAGTATTATACGGAACATCAATCGGACGTGCGCTGTGTGCGGTACGACTGAATATGTTGTTTTTAATAATTTGGCTTGCTAAAAAAAGGTGTGTTGGGTTGTCAAAACCAATAGGGCGACCTCAGAATGCCATGAAATCATATGACAACAACCGTGGTGTGAATTTTAAAATGGTTGAGTAGATGGTATGTCAATCCGATGTATCTTTTGAACGTGGTGACTGCAAATTCATTTCCAGAGTCATAAAACACCAAAACGACATGTAACAGTCAAATACACAGAAAACGTCCTCATAATGACTTAAAATCACATGAAAAAAATATAAATTTTATTTATGACATCTAAGATGAAACGGACCATCAATCGGACGTGCGTTGTATGCGGTAAGACCTAATATGTTTTTTAAGAATTTGGCACGCTCTAAAAAGTTGCGTTAGGTCATCAAAATCAGCCGAACAATCTCAGAATGTCATGAAATCATACGACAACAACCATGGTGTGAATTTTGAAATGTTTGGGTAGATGGTATCTTAATTGAAGGTTTCGTCTGACCGAAGTGACCAAAACGGAATTTCCAGAGTCATGAAACACCAAAATGACATGTAACAGTCAAATTTAGAGAAAAAATCTCAGCATGGCTTGGAATCACATGAAAAAAATATAAATATTATTCGTGACATATAGGAGGAGACGACACGTCAATTGGACGTGCATTGTGCACGGTATGACTGAATATGATGTTTTTAACAATTTTGTGCGCTCTAAAATGATAAAATTTCATAAATTGGGTGTTTTAAATTATTATAGCACCCATTATTTGATGTCATATTTAATTTTATTATATATATATATATATACTAACTGAAAAAATATGTCTAATATACATTTGTTTTGTTTTTTTGTTGTTTTTGTATCTTATTATTGCTTTATAGAAGTAGAAGATTAAAATGGATTGGACATGTTTGGATCAATGATTATGAAGTAGGTCTATCATTTATTGTTTATGAGGATCATGATTTTTATGCTATTTTGAATTGTTTTTTTTATGATTTTTACCCTGTTTCTACTGTTTGGGAACCATTAGTGATTTTATTTAAAAAAACATTTCTCAAGGATACCGAACGCCATTGGCAGTCGCTATAGGTCAGCCGGGCAGTAGGTCAGTGACCACCATTGGCAGTCACTATAGCTCGGACGAGCAGCAGGTCAGTGACCGCCATTGGGGGTCACTATTTCTCGATCGAGCAGGAGGTTAGCGAGCGCATGGCGGTCGTTGCAGGCCAAATTGTTGGCCCCTTTAGTGACCCCCATTAGTGGTCAGTTTAGGCCTCCAACGTCAGACCAAAAGTGACCACCATTGGTGGTACCTGAGTGGTCTCTAAAGACCATTAGCGACCATCATTGGAGGTCGCTAATGCCCAAATTTTTAGTAGTGGAGGCTCAAAATGAGTGACAAAGAGTAGAGAATAGGTGCACTTTTATATGTTAAGGGTGGGACACTAATCAAATTATTTAAAGTATTAAAATATTAGAAATTAATTTTCATTAAAAATTCTTACTAATTTGGTATATTTATATGATGGGATGATAATGAGTAGAAATAATCTCATAAAATAAAATTTGAACAAGTTTTTCTGATTTTTCACCATTATATACTTATTATAACTCAATGCTAACCCTTCTGAAAGTCACAATAATATCAATGTTTTTTACTCTTTATGGGTCATGAATGATAACATAAAAAAGGAAATTTACTCATAAATTTACCGTGGTTCATTTTTTAATCCCTAATATATTCACATGGATAAATGTATGATTTTTATTGATTTTAAATATTTTAATAAAATATTATTATTTATAAAATATCATTAATTCCATTTTTTGAACTATTAATTTAATTTGTCTTTAATGTCATCAATATAAGAATAGAATTAGAATATAAGCAATTAAAACAATCAATTATTTTATATTTGTTGAAAAAAGCATTAAAAATAATAATTCATCCAAAATTTATTACATTTAATATTTTTAATTCCATTATTTTATTTTATTTTGTTAATTGAAAAAATAATGTTTTGGCATTGTGTAAGCATTTATAATCATAATTCAATCAATTTTTTTAAAAAAATAATATGATAAATAAAATATTTCACCTATATAAAAATCATGTATACCTACAATTAACTTCTTTTATGCTTACGAAAAAATATTAGAGATATTAACTTTAAGAGAGTGATATTTTGAATTTATCATTTTCATAAATTAATATAAAGATCATAATCAATGAAAAATGGAACCATGTTTCAATATTTTAGAATCATGGATAAAAATAGTCAAACTACACTAATCATATTGGACAAATTATAGTGGTTGAAAATTTTAAATACTTATCCAAAAGTTTTAACCATGTTTTACTCATTTTACCCTTACCAAGGTGACAAATATTGACCAAGATTAAAATTCATAATGAACGACAACCAAATGTAACCATTTAAAAAATATTATCATCATGGTTACAAATACGAGATCCATTTTTAATTATTTAATTACTATGAGTTTTAGAAATTCATTTTATAATAAGTATGAAAATGCGAGAAAATAATTTTTATAAAAATGCATATTTGAATATAAAACTCAATTTATTCTTAATTCATGCCTAATAAAAACCTTTTTATTTACATAATAACATATTATTGAATATAATTTATTTTCATTTAATTAAAAAAATTCATCAATATAGATAAATCTATTATATTAAAATCAAAAAACATTGTGTAAATAAAAATTTCATTTCCGAAAAACATATCTATTTACCTTAAATTGATTTTTATTTCATTTCTAACCATCTCATAACCAATGAATTTATTTTTTAGATATGTAAAAAATATTTTACCAGAACTTAGTTATCCATACTAAAACCTTGCAATCCAATGATTATATGATAATTATCACAATAAATAATAATATTTAAATGGTAAGACATGGTTCTTTTAAACTTATCATTTAGTGTAAAGAAATATATAAATGAAATAATATATATTTATAGATTACTATATCATAAAATATTGGGGTGTGAAAAATATTTTTTAGATAAATAACTTTTCAGTCTCATAATAATTTAATTATTTTTCTTAACTATTATTAATCATAACATGAACGATAATTTAGTTGATTATAAAAAATAAATCTTCATTATAAATATTCTTTAAAAGTGATAAATTTAATTTATTAAGATATCATTATTGAAAAGTATAAAAAATAACTCTTTTTCAAATGTCCCATTTAATCATGAAACGGTTTCAATCATATTTTTTTATAATTATTTATTTATTTACTAAATATTTATTAAATTTTATTAATCCACTTATATTTAAAAAAAATACCTGAACTTTATAAAAATATATAATTAAATAATAGTTATGTAATTAATAAACTAAATAAAAAATTCATTTAAATATATATTCAAAATAAATTGTTTCTTTTCATTTATTTCAGTATATATATATATAATATGTTTATTAGATACCATAAATATTATTTATTTAAAAATTGTTACTTGTACATTACTATTATAAAATATTCAATATACCTATTAGATATATGTGTACCGAATGACCATATATAAAATATCCATATAACCAATAACCATATTACTAACATCCATATAACCAATAGTTACATAACCAATGGATATATTATATTCATATATATAACCGAACCTACTTCATTAAATTCATCCATCATATTCATTCATTTATCACTATAAATGTATATCATATTTCTTAAAATTTTCCTTATTTTCATAGTTTATATCATTGATATGATCTTTAAGGAAAACTATGAGGAAAAGTATTTCAATTTTGTAGCCTTTTAATTTACATGTAGTTTTATTACCAGTGTAATTTTCATAATTTTTTTCGTGTTGATTTCTTATAATATACTATTTTTTATCCTATGTAATAATATTTTATCTTAATAAAATATTTATGTTCTATAATTAGTTTGGTTTTGAGTGTGAAATATATTATTCATCATATTCATGGAAACAAAATGCAGGGTGATGATGTATTCATACATTCTACAAAAAATCATGTAACTATAATCCACCAAGGCTAACAAAATTTTCAGTGGATATATGAAATGTAATTAAGAATTTAAGAGTAAATGTAATAAAATATAATGATAAGACAACTAAAAAATAAATTAAAACTTATAAAAAATAATTACAATAATATAGAAACCCATACAATATATAATGAATGTCCATAAATAATGACTTGGAGTAATCACCGTGACCATAATATGTAAACTACTTCACCAAGAAACCTTTATGGTAACCAGGGAATCACCTATTCTAAATGTTATCACCTACTCCAAAACCCATGTGATCCCCTATGAAAGTTACATGACTATAAAACCATGAGTACATTTCCCCCCAAGTTCTCATCTAAGAGTGAGTATAATAATTTGATAGGAAAACCAGGGAGTTGATCAATTATAAAGTTGTATTAATTAGTTCACAATAATATAATATTATGAAAATATAATATAGATTCATCATTTAAAAACTCAATATCACCTATGTGTAATCTAAGATAATCCTAAATTATGATTTTATCTCACTGTAAAGGATTTATACAATATCATATACAAATATAGCTCATTAAAATTATGTAATACATTATCCTTAAACTTAACTCTTCAAATAAACAAAGTCCCAAGATCACCACAAGTACCACTAAACAAATTCAAATATATCATAGATAGACATAATAAAATAGTTCCCAAATTGACCACCCCTATAGCCATGAGGAATCATCAATCAATAAAAATAATAAATTCCATCTTCCCAATAACATAACTTTTGGAGGGAAACTATTCCCCACTAAGAAAATTGTCAGTCAATGGGATATCTAAGGTATATAGTGGGGGACCAATTAATATCCTAAAATATATGGTTATAAGGGGGTATATCTCCCAGTATTTAATATATGGGATCCATACACTATTGATAATGGTATCAATTGGGGATATCTAGATTTATTACTAGTATTAATGAGTAATAACTTGATGTTAATAATTTAAATTGGGGGTCCAAACCTATTCATCTACCCAAATCCCTACCCATGGATACCTAGAGCCCCATTTCTAAGTTAGGGTTGTGGAAATAAGATTCTAATAATAGAGTCTTATTATAATTCTATTTCATAAAATATAAGAATCCATCTATGAAATCCCACATCAATCAATTCACATTGCTGTATCCAATTTTCATGTACATATAATAATTTTAATATAACACCTCTAATATAATAAATATAGTTATTATTTTTTGAATCACCATCTTAATTAAATCATAAAACTAGTTTTTTTCTCCCTTCAATCACTAAAAAAAATTTAATCCAATTCGTCATCAATTTCATCAATATCATAAACTCTGTGAAGTTGGTCCAGAAGTATCATAACATATATAATCTAATTTTTCAATTGTTAAATCCCCATAATCATCAATATTTTGAGAAATATATGTCACTATGTAATTTTATATTTCTAATTGTGTTGTTCAATTGAATGAAATTTAACCCAAAGATCTTCCTAAGTAAAATATCTCAATAAAATGTTATAAAGAATCGTTGGATATCTATAAAATATAATAAAGATAGATTCAAAACACATTAAACATATATGGTAGAGAAAATGTGAGATATAATATTTTTATCATCATAAAAACATGTCAAAACATGATATAATTCAAAAAATTCAGAATATTCATTTTTTATTTCATAGACTATACTAAAATAAATAGATATTCCAAACCCTTCAGGGTATATCAATATTGTAAATTACAAATAATATCATTAATAACCTCTATTTATATAAATCATAAATATAATGGAGTAACCATAGTTTTAATTTAAATCATGGGGCCCATTGAGAGCTCATTGTGAGTCATCTTTACCATAATAGTCATTGGACATCTCTCATGCCCGTATGCATCCAAAATCATCTTTTAACTAAAAACTTTTATTGGTTTCTCCAAATTACCCAAAATTATAAATTTTTGTGGTCTAATTAATAAATTTACATGTTGATACCTTCATGTTTTCACTAAGCTTATTCATCCCTAATTTTGATTTCAATAAATATAAAATATCTAAGAGTATAATTTAAATGATATAAAATAGATTTAACAAAATAATCCTATAGATATAGATATAAAATGAGTATATTTCACTAATCATTTATCTAAATTGGAAACTTACTGAAGAAATACATATCTTTTCTCAAAAGATTCATCAAAAGGTCAACGTGGAAGGGAGAAACTTCCTAGGGAGTCTATGCATGTGTTGTCACATATGCCCGCTAGTAGTGTTTCATTAATAAATGGTGGGTAAAGGAATACATTATTGAACTTGGGGGTCATAACCCTTATAAACATATATTCATGTATTGATAAATAAAGACCATGATACAATAGTAACCAACTAAAAATAAACATTCCACCTCATATACTGAGCCACTCACATGACTATTGTCTCAGGAAGGGATAACTCAAATCAGGTATTACCTTGATACACTAGGGTTTTGGTAAGGGTATAATCATCATGATTGATTATTATTAGTGTATTTTGTTTTCCTCATGATCCAAGGACTCAAATATTAGTGGGTATAATTTTAATATTCCTCCATTAAATTCTTCAAACTTCCCATCACACCCTAGCCATAGGCACCATGTGGCCTACAAGAAACTTACACCGCCTTCAACAATGATTCCCAAAAAATAATTAGATTTATACTCATATATAAAAAAATTATTTTGATTATTCTTGCATAATAATACTAATATTTTATGAAATAAGTCAACATTTTAAGTGTAAAGGTTTGTTCATTGGCATTCTTGCATGGTGGACACAAACTTTTTTTTACTAAAACTATGAAATAAACATTCATGTTTGACGACCAACATTGTTAATGGTGGATATATTTAATGGGTGTAAGGTTGCGACTCGTAGGATGTAACAAATCTAAAATAGTTTTGGTGGTCTCCTACCCATTATTCCATAAATGATGACAATATATATTATTATCAAAATATTTATGAATATTATATAAAAATTTATATATTATAATATCTATATAATTTTTTTATTCATATAAATATAGAATAAATATCCTAAAACAATCCTTCCTTTAGGGGGGCATCCATTGATATCTTGATCTCAAATAATATTTATTTTCCTTGATTTATATTAAAGCCTAAGTTCAAATGGGACTATTTATTCATAGATGAAATTCGATCATGGGTGTTTTATAATTATAAAATACCAAACATACTTCTTTAATGAAACATATTATAATGGGAAGAATTATGTTGATGAAATTTATATTAAATATGAAAATTTTAATATATTAACATTTTCACTAATGGGCCTTGTTCTTGAAAAAATATTTTATACAATTGTACTCAAAATTTATTATAGTTATTCATTTAGGATTATAAAATAAATAAATTGTAAATATAGGCTAAAATGAATAAGTATTTAAATGTGAATCAAATTATAAGAAAAATATATGTCAATATCAATATCAACCTAATATGTTACAAAAAATATTAGGTATCCACTAAATACTCTAATAGTGGTTATGAATCAGATCAATAATTTTAGTACATCAAGAAAAAACCTCAATAAAATGACATAGAATTAAAATCGGACCTTTAGATTTTTTAATTTTACATCCAATTAATTTCTAAAAAAATATCCTCCATATGAGGTGACTAATTCATGAATTAGAAATTTTCATAAAAATAACTGATGTGTGATTTAAATGAAGTGTTATCCCTAAAAATCTAAAAATAAAAACTATGTATTCTCAGCTATTCCTGATAATCCCAATTCTTAAAATATTATATTATTCTTAACATCCATTCATTTTTTGTAAATATTTTTTAATTAGATATATGTAATATATATAACTGTTAAATATAAATTATTTTTAATGTTGAAAAATATGACTAAAGTATGATATCTTTAAAAAATAGGATAATTAAATTCAACATGTAATTTACTCCTTGAAATATTTATTTTTTTCATGTAAAAGATCTATTAATTTGTTTACTGTATATTTATATGTTTGATAATATAAAAAATATTAGTTTTAAATATCAATAAGACTCTATACAAGATATGACATAAAAACCAAATAACTCGAGTGTATTAAATAAAGTAAAAAATTTATGTGAGTAAATTTATATATTAACTATAATTCCATATTTGGTGTCACTTATTACAAATTATTTATGATACCATTAACTTATGACATTTTTTTTGTGTTTATCTAAAAAATTAATAGGTTTTTTATATATTATGTCAATGTTTTTTTAAAAAATAGAACAAAAATCAATAGTTATTTCAAATTGTACACCATAACTTATAAAAAATAATACTTTTCTCATAAGTGTTTAAAAAACCCTACACAAGTTGTGAAACTCAATTTATCAAAGAATAAATTTAGAAACACTTGTATTTAGTAATTTTTCAAATTCTATGAGAGATATAAATCTCTATTTTATAATAAATATTCAAAAATGTGGTGAATATATAAATTATTATATTCATGATCTACCCACATTTTAACCTCTCTTAGTTTGGTAGTGAAAACAAGTGTTACCGTAGCTTCCTGTCTTGGATTGGCCATTGGCTGGAAACTGTCATAGAGTGTATAAAACACACATATATGGGAGGCATTACCAATATATTTCTTGAGAATATAAAAGATCTATAAATAAATTCAATATTATAATAAAACAATCTATACCAACACGAATTTCTTGTCACACATAATGAAGAATCGATGGGAATATATAATGAGAATATTTTATGGAAAGAACTCATGACCACCAAATAGACATGAACAAACCTCCATGAGCAAGAAATTGTCATTAAGTTCACTAAAACCCTACCAAAAGATAAAAAATATAGGTATATATATGGGTGATCATACTAGTATACTAAGATATATCCTTCCAAAATCCACTCATTAAAATATGGAATAGGGAAAAGCCTCATTGAATAAATAGGAAAACTAACTCAGTACCTAATTTAAGTAAACTATGATTCCATCCTCATCTTGGTAAAATCCATAAATACCATATGAAAATATATAACATAACATCAGGTGGATATGTATATATATATATAATATTTTACCATGTATCTATATTCCCACTAAACCACTCACTCTAAACACGAATATCAAACATCATGGTGCTCTCATAAACTCTAAAGTAATTTCACATATCACCATGAGTATAAAAAAATATACACAACCATAACCGTATAACATAGCCATACCTCTTTCATGTCACCATAATAACATAATATATCTGAGAACTATTAAAACATATGTGTGTATATAAATTATACCTTAAATCGTTATACCTCATATATATATACACGTGTTAGATATTTAAGTATAACCCAAAAAAACTGTACCCCTGATATATACATGTATTATGAACATAATACATTAAGGATATGATATTCATACACACTTAAACCATAATACATCATAACCCTAATATAAATTTAAATCATAACTATCTCCTATAAAATACCACATGAGTACAAATTATATAACCAAAAACAATCATATACAAGATATCTACACTTAACATGCCATTTCACGAAGAGAGAGGGGGGATGAGGGGGTCGTAATCCTTACATGGATGTCTGTCATGATATCTAACTCATGTGGAGGAATGTAAGAAATAACAACACCATAATTAATATATAATTGCACAAACAAAAACTAAGGGAAACTATCTAAAGATTATGAATTAACATAAATTAACTCCATCACACAACATAACTTCTTACTATTTAAATAAAAAAAATAAACTTCACCTCTAAGCACAATAAACAACACCATTAGTATTTTATCTCTATTTGATTATTATTTTTCAATTATTATCCATTAATATTCCTTCTTTTATTCCAGTTTAACCACACATTAACAATAAGATGAACCAAATAAACATTGACCATAATTTAAGACATAACTATTTCCATTAAATAATAGTTCAGATGGAATATGTTTACATAATTAAAAATAATGACAACTCATTATCATTAATTCATTTGATAATTCATTGTCACTCTTTAATTTTATATATTTCAAGACTCAACTATTTCAACTTAAAGGAATGTAATTTAATATAAAAAATAAGAAATTAAAAGTAAATCATAACTTATAACTCATTCCAACCACCAAGATATCATTTTTTCACCCTTCAACACTAACAACAATATTCCATCATCGACTACATCAATAGAAACCATCCCAACCTCATAAACATCCGAACCTCCATTATATATACTAATAGAAAAAGTGTTAAACTTAAATCATATTAGGTGTATCATTATACTAATGAATACAACTTCAAAACAATAATTATATAAATAATAAACATCTATAAATATCATCCATTTCTTTAACTAATATCTTCATACTGGTGGTAAGGATTTATATAAAATAAAATGCCACAAACAATATTTTATAAACTATAATATTTCATCAATAGATGAAAATTATCATCATAAGATAAGCATGTTTAACTCATGTACCAATCATAATAAACAAATTTTTAAGAAATATTAACAATTATCAATTTTATATTTAGTATCATCCACTTCTTACTATCATTATCTAATTTAATCATTTTAAAACTAGTGTTCCTTGAAAGAATATATGAAATCATAAAATTAAAATGACCAAACAATATATAAAATATCATATGATAAATATCATAATAATATCTTAAAAAAATTCACTTCATAACCTTCCCCTTATAATTACTCTAATTCAAGTTAATTGTCATCTTAGATCAATTCCATATATTTACCCTTTAAAAAATATATCACGATAATAAAACATTAAAATAAAATTTAATAGAATAATTTTTTAATCCACCCCATTGAAATTATTCTCAGATGATCGCCAAGAATAATCATGGTGATGAAATAAGAAAACACCACAATGAATCCTCATAATTAACCTGAAAATATATGAACTTCATAACATAATGAAACCTCCATCAAAATCCAACCAAAGAAAACTCAAAATTGAGAAAAATGAATATCATGGAATGGAATGTAGATAAAAATAGAATAAATTGTAAAAGAAAAATAACAAGAAGAATAAGAAGAATAATATAAGTAAGAATTTAAGAAAAGAAATACCTTGACAAAAATAGTAATTCATTTCACAAAGAAAATATATAGGGATCGATCTTGGGATCCTCGATTCACTATAAAAGGTTCCTTTTATCAGTAATGGTTTGATAGAACAAGAAGAAAATGTAAAAATATCAGAGAAATCTCAAAATAATTTTAAAATATAATGATATACTGGCTTGGTATGATACATCTAACCGTGGTGAAAATATAGAAAAATCCAAGAATCATAGTGCAACCCACCTAACTGTTTCCCCCTTTTTTGCAGTCAACAACCATTTGATTTGAGGATACCAAAGGTAATCATGGAGAAATGTGATGCACTACACTAATTTTTTTGAAACATCTATAATAACTATAAAATTAATATCCTTCTACCTTAAACTATGATCAACACAAGACTAATATAATGGAAAAAACTATGCACCATGACACAATAATTTCTAAAAAGTCATAACCCTAGTAATTTGATAACAACATCTCCAAAGTTGACCACCTATAATAATGATACAATATTCATTTTATAATATTAAACAAAAAATAACAATGAATATACCAAACCTGATAATACACTTCATGTAATAAAAAGATTAACCATGTTGCAACAGAACCCTTAAGGGTAAAATACACTAAGACCACCACACAAGGAAGGCTACTGACTAAAAATTTAGTTTAATATCTTCTTTTATATCACCATTATAAAACCTATAACCTTTGAAATGTATCAAATTTATATAAATGAATTAAAAATGGTTTAGGAAAAGTTAATTTCAAATATTAGATAATTATAAAATTATTCTAATACATGAGATTCAAAACCATACCCAAAAAAGAGAAAAAATATTTGAAAAATTTAACAGCCTGTGAGATTCCATAAAAACATGGATCATGTTATCTCAAGAGAGTAATAATAAAAATACCTTGAGAGAAAATCATAGTTTCACACAAAATAATCAATGTCTTACCAATCAAATCAAGACTATAATTTTCATCTCATAAAGTATCAACATTAATCAACTCATGAAAGTGATCATGAATCTACGACACATGTTCACAATTAAAATCATCCAATATATCATGTTTCCATAATACATGAGAACACAGAATCACTCTTAGATTAATAAAATTCTCTTAAAGATACAAAAATCTAATAAATACACTACATAAATATAACATCATCTTTAATGTCTAACACCCCCCCTAAATAATATGGTATTAATATTTATGTTACAAAAAAATATTTTACATATTGAAAATATCATGGATCTGATCAATATTTTATGGAATAAGTAATAAATATTTTACCTCACCAACAAGATCCATGACCTAGAATTTTCTAATAAATCATGTAGAATGATTACTATAATAATCAAATCATAACTACACATGGTTATAAAAAAATTTAAAAAATGAATGCTCTCTTACAAAAACAATTATCATATGATCAACATAAGACTTATAATAATCATAATATTCTTTCTTACTCTCATGAATTACTTAAAACATCTATTCCATGATATAATCTAATTATGGTCTAGGAATAATTTATTTTCCAATATTAGTAAAACACAATAGAGATTCAGAAGGTAGTCTATACAATGTTTCAAAATGTATTATACTAGTCTATGGGAGATGGATATTATTTTAATAAAAAATATTTAAGGTCAATTTTTTCTACCATAAAACTCCAAAATCTATAATGAATTCACATATCATGTCCTCTAATGTTGGAGATCCTTCCAAATTTTAATATCCCTCATTAAATGAAAAGTTATTCTAAGGCATAGGTGTGAGATAAAAAATGTTGAAGACCCCTATATGCCTCGAATGGCCGTAAGTCTTAATTTTTTATTTTTATTTTTGATAATATACCTTTTAAGGATTTAAGGGGATATATTAAATTACCTGAGGCCTAAGGAACATGTCAAATAAATGACCCAATACATGACCTTAAAGGCTCTACTCTTT
Source organism: Viscum album (assembly GCA_963277665.1). Taxonomy (NCBI): domain Eukaryota; kingdom Viridiplantae; phylum Streptophyta; class Magnoliopsida; order Santalales; family Viscaceae; genus Viscum; species Viscum album. Next base: position 380,381,585 of record OY728131.1, read on the forward strand.
GATTGCTAAAAACTATAATTTTTTTTCAATTGTTCTATACTCATACAAATTACAACATATCCACAATGATCATGAGTCAAACTGATATAAAATATATAAATATATCCTAAAAATTCCTTTCATAAATATGCAATATATATAATAAACAACCTGGAATATAAAATTAAACCTTCGTCATCAAGAAAAATAAACACAGTGACATGAACTTTTCCACTAACCTCTTAATCCATGGGCACAAAAATATCTTTTTCAATAACAATACATCATGATCACACCTTTATATACTATCAATGATGATCTATGAAACTTATAAAGAGTGACCTCATGTATTTTTTGATTTAACAAATAAATTCCTCTAAAACAACACCTGAAATTAATCATATATAGACCATCTTTTAAGGTAGTCACTATAAAAAAACACAATCACTCCAATCCTCTACATAAGAGTCTCTCTACTGAGATTCCTCTACCTGGGGAAAAAATTATGAGAGAACATTCATTTTATAAATGGAAATTGTTTCATCAACTTCATCCATATAAATATGCGACATTTGAAGCTTCTACATCACTCACTAATCATCCCCAAATTCCTTAATAGAATTTCTAAGAGACTTACAACTCATCACATCAGCTAATGAATTCCACTTTCCTAATGTATATGATATTTCAATGAAATAATCTAGTAATATATCAATCTACTATGACTACACATATTCAAATCATGCAGAGAGAAATTATATCTTGAGATATTGTGATCTGTGTATAACAGAAAGTGCACACTAATGAGATAGTGTTTCCACAATATCTAGAAAAACACCGGCATAAAAATATCATGATCATGGGTATTTTATTTATGTTAACGAGATCATAACTATTTAGATCTATAATAAATAGTTATCATTTTGTTCACAAATACATATCGAAATAAATTATAAATTCCATCATATAAAACTTAAAATATAACCCCCTTATCTTTCAAAAAAATATCACTCATAGGATTCTCCATTAGATACTCAAAATCATCCTAAAACTATTCAGTCTATATAAAGTCCTTATTTTTTCTAGTAAAATCTATCTAATGATTCACTATATGATAAAATTATGATACAATCCTCACTTAATAAACCATAATACTAAGGAAACTATAAACCTACAAAAAATTCATATAGGATACCCAATAATTAATCATCTCAATCTAAAATGGATGAATTGCTACTCCATTACTATATAAAACATGCCCTAATAAATTCACCACTCTCAACTAAAAATTACACTTAGAGAGATTCCCAAATAGCTAATGACATCAACCCCCCCATAAAACCTCATAATTCTCATCATAATCCTCCTTAGTACATGAATGTATAAAGATGTCATCAACGAACACTGCATCCAAAAAATAAAAAAAACATAATTCATTATTCACATGACCATTTATGGTGTGTTCTTTGAAAAGAGAGGAATTACAAAAAACCCAAAATATACATAAAAAAACTTAAAAGGTTGTCTTAAATATATCATCATCCTCTACCCTAATATGATGTTACTTTATCCAAAATATATTTTCATGTATTATTTGGCCACATTAACCTAATTAAATACATAAAAATATTTAAGAGAGGGTATTAGTTATTTATATTCACCAAATTCAATTGAATGTAACTGATAAATAGTTATAGACTACAAAAAAAATTCTTCAAGTACAAGACTAAATCACCCCTATAGTGATACTCTAAGAATAATAAAACACTACTAAAAAATTTCATCAGTCTAGATCACCATCTGTCATAACTGAATAGAATTCATTATTTATGAATAAATTGAAATCAGTTAGACACCATGTTGTAACACTATCTTGAACTTCATATCACATCGATAGGGAAGAATCAAAACCTACATAGGTAATACATTGGAAAAATAATAATTACCTTTAGAAATAACCCTACAAAAACATCTATTAATCTCAACACCATATTATCTATCATAGAAGATAGTGGTTCGACACAATTTTGATCCACACACTTCACAAAATCAATGATAAACATTGTATACTCACCATTAGTATCAAAGAATATATCTCTCCTCCATAAGTAATAAATAATAACATGAATTGTATATAAATAATTCATGCTAAGTATGACATCATATGGTGGAATATCTAAACATATTGAATCTCTAAATGACCGGTGTTTTCCAAACATCAGATAATAATATCTACACAAAATATACTTCATGGTATGACTTCCAATTGGGGTAGTTAACACTAATGAAAGTGGATGGCTCTCACTCTCTATAGTTTTAATTGTTAGAATATATTGGGTCTAATAAATGTTTCTATATCTCCTAAATACAAAAACAATTATACTAAAGTAGAATATAAACATATTGTATCTCATATAACGTTTGGTTCATGAAGTGATAGATACACTATCAAAAGCAACTAACCTCATCCAGCACCTTTAACTCTTCGGACCCATAGAAAGACACCAACTTTACCAAACATAGACCTATGTACCTAGGGATGAGGGGAATCAAAAGGATATCTTATACCATCTCGGACCCCACACTACTAACTAAAACTATGAGATTTATTTTTTTGTGACTACTACCATTAATGAATATACTACCAGGGATAATCTGGTACTGGGATACAAGATCAAGTATGACATTCAAAAAATAATAAACACTATATATTTGGATTTTCATGAATTTTATATGAAAAATACACACATCTAATCCCAATAAAGGCCTTATAACTCTTTTCTCAGGTGAATTAGGATGAAGAAAGATGCATTCGACCCCTTGTTAATTGAAAATTCTACCAACAGTAAAACTGAGAACCTCTACCTAAAGCTCTAATCCTCGATGTGTCATACTGATACCCATATTGAGAGGATATATATTTATGATAAATTTTCTCAATAGTATACTACTTCATATGAACCTCCATAAAAATAAAAAATATGAACAAAGTAACGTATAACTGGATCTCTGGATACAAGGTATTTTACAAATTCTTCTCTATAGACATTTTATTTAACAAATAATATTATGAATAATAAAAGAGGAACATAACACCAAATACAAAACACTCACACATTATATATCCCATTATATATATAAATCAACCCCTACTGATGTGTCACCTTTATAGTCAAATAATGAAACTCAACATGGAACTGATTTTAGTATATCTTCAATGAAACTCTTAACTCCTCTTGATCATCAAGAAATAAAATTAACTACTACCGGTAAACTACAAAAAATTACACTAATTTAAATTTCAAACTACTCCTAACATATCACCATATATTAATCAATAACATTTCATGTATACATCTATAGGCTTGGATGGTGAAACTCAGAAAAAATCATCATCCAAAAATCATCCCAATCAACCTCAAATCTCTAAAAAAGGGGTATTTTATTTCACATCCTCAACCTAAACCTCATACGGATTCTGATGTATATCCATCCCTTCAATATAGAAAAGTATTAAGGACTCATAAATATAAAATATAGAATTTAACAATTAAATTTATTTTATGTTTCATCCAAATTATCTTTTAATATCATTATAGGATCAAAAAAAATATGATGCATGAACCTTACCAAGGTATCTAGTCTATATGCTTTAAAATACTACATAGTAATTTTAGAAAACATATAGGATTTATGTCAGATAATAGGGGGCCTGAAAAGCTTTTTCTTAGCTAGTCTCCATCCTTTATATTTGTACTAATTTTCATTGATATAGTTTCCTAGATAGCCACTGAAATACTCACAAATGAAAAATATAGAGCTTCATCATAACTCTAAATTAAAAGTCCAAATACCTCTCTGTCCAGATTTACCACCACTAAAATTTTCAAAGTTCAATAGTCAAGAAAATTATTTCCCTTAAAGCCTTCAATTAATAGGTCATGGGTATGAGACATGCACTAAGGGTATAGAACATGCATATATGGGTGGAATGTTTCTCAAATTTCCTAATAATATAGAAGAAACAATTATTAATTACATTATGTTATATAATAAACCATAATAACATGCATGAAATTACATATATAAGAAATACTTAGGGAGAAAATATAATGAAAAACTCATATGAATGAAAATCACGATCACTAGCTAACTAGAAATAACATCTGTTGTATAATGAGTACTAAATCCTTAACTAAATCACTCTTAAAACATAAGAAATATATAGTCATATATTCTAATGCAACAAATCGACTCGGTATTCCATATGAACTGGAACCAATCCAAATCATTCAGTGGCGCAAAGGAAATTCTTGATCCCCATGGGCTGAAAACTACTGTTTGGGAGTTAAGAACATATTTCTGACAAATTTCAATAATAAATTAGAGTTAAATAATATAATATTATCTTCCAAACAATATAAATGGAAAAATACATAAGTATAAATCCATACAAAAAGAAATGGAATATAAAAATTATCATGAATATATAATAATGTAAACATTTTAAATTAAATGTAATCAATTAACTCACCTACTAAACTCCCTCACATGTAGCCATTTATGACTCCCACTATATCCTCCATGTATATAACTAATATCCACTAATATCCATAAAAATCGTAAAGGAATACTTGGACAGTGTATAAATGTAAACTAATTAACTTAGAATAGATAACTAACTGTCAAAACCCCAAATTAATCAATTCTCTAAGAGCAGTTAGAAGCTGATCCAAGAACCTAAAATAATAATTCAATATTGTCATGAGCATAAAATTATACAATATTGCACCACCTTACTCACCACATTCATAGATTTTAATTATAAATCCATTTTAATATAGCTTGACATAAATTTAGATGATTTGGTTTTCCTATATATGTCCATGATGATCCAATATCATATCTATATTCATTTTATAAACATCCATTTTTTTTCCAAAAATATAATTAATTTATTTAAATACATTTATTCATCCTATGTTATTTTAACTCAATGTACACATTGGACAAATATGAAAATCCCTATTTTAATCCATTATTTGAAAATATTTTTCCACAACTCAATGAAAAGAATTTAAATGGAAAAATAAGCCAAAACTAAAGTGGTAAGCACGAAATAAACTTTTAACATAAAACATCCTTTAAATTATTTTACAAAATAATTTGTAAAATTAATCCAATGTCAAAACTGAGGTAAAATATAAAAAAACATGACACTAAAAAAACATAAAAATTGAACTAATCAATTATGGGTGTCATGAAATAAACAAACGAGGATATATATAGGGTATAATTATCATGATATCCTATAAGTCATCTTGAATGAATAAAAGTGTCATTGAAAAATTCTTTGGACTCAAGTATAATAGTCAAATATAATGATACCATTCCCAGCTCAACAATACAGAATCCTTCATTCCCATGCTAATATTCTCTATATAACTAGATATAATCCTCCAGGTGGTTGAAAACTACTATAAGAAATAATAAATTCTACTCGATAACTCATTCTAATGGGCCATAGTTGATTTTTCAAATTCCCTCCCTCACCCAGTTACAATCCATAGCTGAAAATATAATTTCTCAACCTAATACTCCAGGATTGAGCCAACAATCCACATAACCTCATTTGTGCCTCCCCGTATGAATGAGGATTCCAAATAGATAATAGGGTCTAAATTAATGTGGGGATACTATACCCTGAGTAACCGTGTCCATCATAGGTTATTAAAATATAATCGTATGCCAGAAAAATATATTAAAATATGAATAACACAAATATATACTATATTAGATTTCATTTCCACTCATAAATAAGTAATAAATAGTCCCTAATATGGAAGTTCCACAAGTATAGTAGAACATATGAATATTATAACTTAAAAAATAAGATTATTTCATCAACTATCGTGGGTCTATCTTGGTACTGTATCCATCTCCTAGCTCCATGCTACTAAAAAATCTATTAGGGGGCCCCTACCCTTTTTCAGATCCTGAGTCATGAATTATGAGCATATAAAAATATTTCTATGTTTGGTATTAGTATAAATCTTGTAGGGAACCACCAATGAGTACTTGACATAAGTGTAAGTATATATAATTTAATGATATTCGAAAAAAAATGTAAATGTGTACATTAGAATAAAACCAATCATAACCCTAGAAAACATTCACTAACAATGTTTCCCCAAACCCTGATTGTACTTACTTTGGTTTCATGCCTAAATTGTATCATAGTTGTACCACATGATTTAGATCATTCCCAGTAAATCTATCTACCATTTATAGAAATCTCTCATGCTCTTCTTTAAGTTAAATTCCATCTTACTTTAAGGATCATCATTTTCCACCTTTAAGAAATAAATTTATTCCTTCCTTTAATATAATTTATTACCCATGAATCATGGTTAATTACTTTTCTATGATGGTTCAAATTGATTTTTCACCCGTATAATGTACACTCTCTCAAATGAAAAGATGTTCCACATCATTAGATCACACACGCATAACTAGAACATCTTTCAAAGGTGATTTGGAATTCCATCATGCATGTTGAGATAAGGTGTTAACCATACATCTCTAGCCATAAAAAATTACTCATATTTTCTATACTCATCCTTTAAAGAATCATATAAGTCTATCAAGGTCACTTGTCAACCTCAAACTGAAATAAAGATTCCACTAGTATTGCAAAAAACCATATATGAGTAATAACATATTAATAAATAGTATATCATGAAAATTAATTCCATAGGTTATCAAATATTACAAATTCAATAAATTAAATACATAAGAATACATAATCCATACTAAGAAACCATTTTATGAGTATTTATTAGTACCCTTGAAAACATAAATACATAATCAACATCAAAAAATGGACTCACGGCTACACATGCACAAATACAATCATGATAAATATTCAATACAAGTCCCAAGATGGTAATAAATACCTACCTAAATCTTATTGACATTAACATCCCTATTTTTCAAGAGTGTCATCTCCAAAACCACATTCACAAAATAGTCAGAACAAGTTATCACTCTAAGAGTTCCTAGAACCGATTGAAATCCAACATGACATGGGTTATATAATTATCCAAAATATATAATTAATCTATGGTGTATAAATAATACTAATCCAATGAAAATTAACCTTAATGGTAGTATTCAAGTCTGGTTGAGGTGATGAGGAATTTATAGCATAAAGAAAACTCAAAAAACGAGATATATAGGTATCCATTGTGTCTAAATCAATTAAGAATCATTTCATATTCCATGGATAATCTTACAGAAAGATCATAAGTTGGTGGATAATAAAAAATATTCAACCAAATATATTGGTTTCAAAAGAAAATATTTTTAAATAAAAAATCTTATATTTCTCGAATGGTCATTTTTAATTCATTTCATTGACTGGAATGTTCTAGGAAGGGGAATGATTTGATTAATAAAGCGAAGATTCAAATTAAATTCACATTCAGTACCCCCCACTAATGTCACACATGTTTTCCATCTAAAACATTCAAGATCATAGGAATGATATATTCATTTGAGACATTTGAAAATGCAACACAATATTATCCACAACCTCCACCATGTTCATAGTCTTCTTGAACAAACTAATAAACACCACTAGCCACTACGGTGTGTTTCCAAAACCATAGTGGTTTTCAAAACCCACAGCACCACCACAGGTTGGGTGAGATCAATCTGGTTATGGATCATATTTTCCTTCCTTAAACACCACAATCATAGCCATTACATGGACTATAAATTTCCCATTTCCCATTTTACACTAGAGAATACCATGAACCACCACATCTTGCACCTAAGTCATGGTGTAGCCTTTGCCTAACCAATTAGTCTATAAAAGACCCAAAAGACCTTCAAAATATCAAAATATTTTACAATATAATTACAAAACTTGGATACTTTTAATGAATGGATGAGGAAAAGGATTTACATACATGAAAAAAAAGTTACAAGACATTTAAATATCCCCCTATTATTAATTCTCGTCCTCTAGAATCATCAATAGATTTCTTTCTCAAAAAACTCAAAACAATTTCTTAAACATCATACTCATAGTCCCATATTTCCTCATAGATCCATCCTTGTTTCTATAAGACTCATACAAGTTCAATCATATTCCCTCTCATCATATTGTCACAATTTTCTATAATCTTAACTATATGCTCCAAAAAAGATTCATCTAGTTCCAAATCAGCGTACTTATAGTCATACACATGCACAATATTTGGTATATACCTCTGATGTTGAGAAATGTGGAACCCATTTCTCATGCCTCAATAAAGTGGAGTAATTTTTATTTTGTAATAAACTACTTCAATACCATTATTTATCTATAACTATAAGGCCCCAACCATAAACCTTACTTAATCTTGAGTTATTACAAGATTACACATTGAGGATCTTTTCAGGTTTAGAGTTTTAGAGAATTAGATCATAAAACTTGAATTACATTCCACATTTAAACAAAGTGGTTACATAAAAGATAGTATTCATTTTTCCCATCAACGGAAACATATCTAATATAAAACCTGGATTCTTTCTTGACACTTCCTTGACATTGTCATCATATCATGTACCATTCCCTTGACCTGTGAAAAACATTTCAAAAACTTGGGATGAGCATAAAAAGCTCAGTAAGGGTTATAAAAAGTATGGAAAGGAAAAATGAGTACATAAATACATAAGAATGAAATCATACCTTACCCATAAAACATAAGAACATTAACATACCTCATGAAATCATGAATAAATCATATAAATCATAAGTCATAAAGGTAACTTGAGGCATTCATAACATTATTACATAGGGTGTAACCCTCTTGGTTACGTTTGGAATACCCATCACAGTATATTCCCTAAATCTCTTCAGAGAAACCTTATCGTTTAACCCCTTCATGTTACCCAATGCATTGGAGAGCTATATCGGGCTCACCCGCCCTTAGTTTATCACGGAGCCACCCGTCTTCATAATAATGCCCAAGAACCATAACATAATCATATCATATAAAACATTCATAAAGGAAACATAACATTTCCACTTTTCAATCAAAATATATCAATACAACACATTGATATAAAAACATTATAAAAACCATTTTCAATAACAAAATTAATGAAAAGTAAAACATGTAATTTATTTTTCATTTTAAAAAAAGGTATGGCTTGTAGAGGAAGCTGAAACTCAAATAAGGGTGATGGCGGTGGAGAAGTTGTTGTCGCCGCATACGTATAACAAAAACATTCCCTTTTGTCATTTAGTAAAACACTTCGTATAAAAAGATTAATTTTGTATAAACATAAAAGTCAAAGATGTTTATACACCGTATAAAATAAGGTTGTGTATAAAACAAAATATGCCTCAATGAAAGGTGATTGAGACGAAGTCCCATACAAAGACGGTATCCTTCGATTAAGGATAAATCAATTACATAATTATGTGTGACAAATGAATACACCACATATAAGGGGATATTAAGTGTAAAAAAATCAGTGGTTATTCACACATATTCATAGAACGACATATTCAAGGAGTGCATGTTTATCCCAAAGAATCAAAATTGGGTTAAGAAGTTCCCTTGCAAAAATTCGACATCCTAACATCGTCACTTTGAAATTCAGAAAATGAGTTGATGAGAGATAAAAAGGGTATCTCATCACTTAGACATAAAATTTACATCAATAAGGATATATAAGAACATATACCAACATGACAATATGTAAATTAAAAGACCCAACAAAAGAAGTTTTTTCTAAAAGAGGAGGGTGAAAGGTTCCCTTACTGACTTGGGTATCTTTCGAAACATACACCCTAGGAATGAAGTACAATACATCATTGATGTAAATACTCATAAATTAATGAATATTACACAAATAGTAGAATAATGGGAAGTATATATACAACTCAATGGAAATGGTGGAAAATGTAGCATAAATCTCATGGGAATAAAGTTGAGATGAAAAATCCCTTATGAAAACTCGGCATCCTAACGGCACCACTTAAAACTTCCAAAAATGGATTGATGAGACAAAATAGGGTCTCTCATCATATTAAAATAATATTTAAATCATGAGTAATATAAAATAACATCCCCCAACATAACAAAGTGGAGCTTAAAAGAAGTGACATAAAGGAGAGTACTTAAAAAGAAAGAGAGAGGTTGGATCTCTTACGAAAATTCGGCAGCCTAACGGTGCCACTCAAAACATCCAAAATTGATTGATGAGAGTAAATAGGGTCTCTAATCATATTAACATAAAAAGTACAGTAATATTAATATAAAATAACAACCCAATCATAAGAAATATGAGCTTAAAAGTAATGACATAAAACAGTGTACTTAAAAAGAAAGAGAGGGGTAGGATCCCTTACATCAGGTCCGACTTGACTCTATCTTTCTTTAACCTCCTGAATAATAAAACTGAGTTAATTTATACTTTCTTAAGAACCTTTTTCAAGTTCATTATTCTTTTTATATCACTTAATACCATTCTATTAACACTATGTAATTATTTATGTTAATAATGGTCGTTTTGTAGATCATTGGTACTTGAGTCAAAAATAAACTCTTTATAATTACAAGTTGTTCATGTGGTAAAAAATATATTATATCCAGAATTATATTAATTATGTATATATCATATATATAATATATATCCATTATATACATGCATTTATAATATTACATAACATTTAGAGGTAAGAAATGAAATGTACCGTTCATGGAGACGGTAAGCCATACTTACGCATGAATGCTACATCCATTTCTATTTCTTATTTAATAGAATTAAAACATAATGATACATAATAGTATTATAATTCAAGTATGGTATCATATATAATATCATTAAATCTATCCTTTATACGCACCACATATGGTATTAATGAATCAAATCACTTTGAGGGGGCGATAGTCCACACTTTCTAAAATAGAGATATCGCGTTTAACCATAATGGAAACCATAAAAGTATGCCATAAATGAAAAATACAGAAGATTAAGTAAAACATAAACATATTATATATCATATATATATAGTGACATCTTAATTTCCACCTTTGAGGGTGTTAAAAGAATATTGAACAATCATCGTTTCGTGAGGCAGAAACTCTTCATCCAAAGAAACAATATGTTCTTTACCCATTAGATGTATATGTGTGTATGTGTAGCTCGAATACTTCTTATAAAAACATCCTAGTATATTGAAGATACTGTATTTGTTACAAAATAAATTAATAAAAAGAGTTTAGGGGGTTGGAGAAGTAAAATAAAACAAAAGAACACAAGTGAAGACATTACCTTCAAATCGGGTATCACTCTTTGATTTGAGATCAAAGGCTTCCTTGGGAAAACTTCTGCCCAAAGTGAGTCTTTTATGAGTAAGAGAGGGATGTGTAAGGAAAAAATGAGCAGGTTTTGGCCAAGCCAAAGGATTGAGAGGTGTGGGTAAGGTGGTAGAGGTGGGGGCCTTTTATAAGTGGAGAGGAGGGGCTCTCTTGGAAAGTTACAAAATGTTACTTTATTTTCAAATGCGTTTCAGATTTTAAAGGTCCCACATTGATGTATTTCGAGGGTAAGGTGGTAATGGTTCTAAATATACTTATCCAATAGGTCTTTGACAAGTTTAAGTTATAGTTTTATCATTATCTTTTCATTTTATTTAAATCCTTTATTAATGAGGTAATCATTGCATCATCATGATGTCATAAATAATTTAATTTATTTAATGTCTAAAAATTATAAAAAATATATCATGATGTATAAAATCATTTTATCTTTCTAATGAATATTTATAGTAAAAAATATGACTTGTATAACCGCATTTAATTTTTTTTAGTAAAAGAACTCATGCTTGTGACATTTTTATTTTAACTTTAAATAAAAAGTTTTTTATGTCATTTTCCAACCAATGTGGCTCCATGGGGACCCCAAGTAGACTCATGGATTTTATTGGTCGGACATGACACATCCAATGAGGGTAGGACATGTGTCTATGTCATTTCATATTATTAAAACATTATTTTTACCTTAAATTACACTAATTACCTCTAATCGCGATTAAAAACTTAAAAGTTACTATTCACCAAAAAAATTATATTAATCCCATTGAACAAAATTTTACATCCTAAGGACAACCATTTATGTTGGATTTTTGAAATTCAAATCACCGAAGTTGTAAATATTGATTTAAACAAAAAATCCGTTTTTAAACGACCACTTAGTTGTTTCACTATTAATAAAAAATTGATGTTTTTCAGAAAAATACCAAAAATTCACCCTAAGCTATATTTGATATTAAAAATTAAAAAATGATTTCTATTTTAAAAAATTCAAAAAATATATGTTGCATTAATTTATTTTATAATTAATTCCCGCTGCCAAAACAAATGGCGTGTTTTTAAGAAACAATATCTATTAAAAGATTGACACTAGTTTAAGTCCAATTTCAAAGTGAAATTAATTCCAATGACCACCATTAGATTAAATGGTAAAAATATATTCTAAATACACTCTCATCTAAATTAAAAATATAATCTATCCATATCAATAAATAAGATTAAAAGGTGGTTTTGAATTAAAATGAAACATTTTCAATAAAAATGATCTTTATCGGAAAAATAACAAACTTTTACACAAAGTAAATTTTGATGTCCAGATTCTAAAGAAGGATTTTATTTTGTCAAATAAAACATATAAAATTTTCAAAAGTATATTTAAAAAGGGTTCTCTATAAAAAGGCGGTTAATCGACCTTTTAAATTATATTTGAAGATTTATGCTCAAAATTGGATTGATTTGCATTTTAAGCCTCCAACATTTATTGAATAAAAGTAATTTTTTTTGGCAAACATATATAATCATTTTGTAGTTTGTTTCGTTCATTCCCGTCATTACAACGGCTAGGCGTTAACTACCTTTTAAAGTAATATTATTTTATTATCAGAGTGCAACATAAGATTTCAAAGAAACTCATTGTTGCTTATTGGGTACGCCATTGAGCATAGCATTCCCTTTAAAGTAATATTAATATTTTATTCAAAAATATAGATAAGTATGAAAATGGAATATTCTTTATTTACATGTGGTGTTACATCTTTCCCCCCTTTTGGGAATTGCATCCTCGCAATTTTAAAATTGGTCTTGGAAGCTTCATTGAAAATCCCACATCAGAACAAGAGTCAGTAAAACTATCACTTTATAAGAATGGGAGTGAAGTACAAATGTCACCCGAGTTAACCCATACTAGGATTCCAAGTATTAAAATATGGATATGGAGGGAAAAACAAAGGGCCATGTTCTGATGGAGAGTGATAGTAAACATGTCTAGGGGAAAGTTAACAAAAATAGAATCACAAACTTGTGATGGGTGAAATGGTATTTGATTCCCCAGTATGAAAAATTAACAGAAAACATTTTTGTTTTAAGTTACTTTTCATTGAGGAATGTATTTATGAGCTTAACTAAAACATAAGGAATCTTACTTAATTGTCATGTTGACTTTCAACTTTTACTATATTTCTTACACGAACTCATATTTTCTCCAAAAGATGAGTATTTAGGATGACTTGTTCACATTAAGAGAGCTATAATAAACTTCTAGAGAATCACCTAATCCTCAAAAGAGAACTATGTACTTCCCATGTCTTTAGACCTTAACCAAAACTAAAACCCAAAGTTCAATAAAGATCATTCAATAAACATCTATCCATAAAATTATACAAAGTAAACCAAACTATGATTGAAACCCAATTCTCTGAAGGATTTAATCACATAGTCTCCTAAGATAAATTTAAATATTTTTCTCCAAAATAACATCTGTTACTCTTACAGTATCATATTGAAAATTAATTAAACTAATCACATATCCTCCATGATAGGATAATCATTTCCATTGATAACCCAAAAAAATCAACTTACTCTTAATTCATAAAATCATATTACTAAAAAGAATCATTAAAACTAACCAGGGACTTCACGTAGTCCAGTGGTAGGCGATAAATACCTATTTCACTTTGGTTGTGGGTTCGATTCCCGCAGCTTCGTCCGACGCGACGGGTTGTCACATGTTCTGCGTGTTGTCCCTTTTCAAAAACTATATAATTTATAACATTCCTTAAAATAGATAAATTCATCAAAAATAACCATGACATATTTTAACAAAAATGGTTATCTGATAACTTCCATTTTGCAACCCAAAATGTATTAACCAGTAATTGCCTCAAATTAAAGGATCATATAAACCCAAATGGTTCTTTATAACTATATCCACAAAAGAAAGGATAATTATTTCTTGAATAAAATTTTCTTATATCAAACATCAGGGATTCTATAAAAAGTCTTCTAATGTAACCCCATCATCAAAAGAGACTTAATATATCTAAGAATTTCACCATCCTAAAATCTACCATAACTCTTGAATCCCTTATATGATGAATTCTTACTCATTCAACATTTTTCATGATCCATTAGCCATTCCTTTTCAACTTATTCTGAAATACTTCTTTCCTACAAACAAAATCATGAATCATATCCTAAGATTCCAATAATAGGAAAACATATGTTAAGAAATAATCCACACCTTTCATTCTTCTTTGTCAGTTTCATCCTCCTCAATCGGAATGGCATTAGGTATTGGTAAATGAAAATTTGTACAATCTTGGTGACCCAATTACCGAAACATCTTCGTAGGACATGTGTTTGCATAATGACCATGCACAGCACATTTAAAACATTCAATTGATCCTTCAGAAAGAGCTTCTTTCCATTTCCTAGAGTCAACTAGATGCTTCCTTTTTCCATGGAAGGTTCATGCTTTATGACCTTCATTTCCACATCTTTAGAATCTTTCTGTCACTTTGAATCATTATCCTATGTGTTTCTTTCCACATATTTGACACATACGTTTTTGGACATACTTACATTTATGATTATTACCTGAACTTCTGTAGGTATTTGTTTCCACCATACACAAAGCCTTATAAAAATTACTAAGGTTCAGGTGGTAAATCATGACTCTAGATAGTTGGTTGAGGATAACCACAAGAGTTTTCATTGCAGCTCCCATATAATTCAGTTGTTCTTTCATAAAACCATCACAATTTTCTTCAAATCCACTGTTACATTGGTGTTTGCTAGATCCAGCCATTTACTAAAACTAAAAAGGTCAGTGTGAGTATATCAGTAAAATCATCAAATAAAAAAGAGGAAGATAAACACCAAGATATACTTATCAAAGTTATCTCAAACTCATTCTATCTTTCAAAAAAATTGATGACTCCATCTAATATATTAACCATTTTGGTTATACACAACTTTTCACTTTTTCTTAAACAACACTCTAACCTCTAAAGTTATCTAAACTGAACTCTGATACCAACTATAAGGCCCCAGACTTAAACCTAACTTAATCTTGAGTTATAACAAGATTACACATTGAGGATCTTTTCAGGTTTAGATTATTAGAGAATTAGATCATAAAACATGCATTACATTCCGCATTTAAACAAAGTGGTTACATAAAACAAATTAACAAATTTAACAAATTAACAAATTAACAAATTAAAAAAACATGGATTCCCTAACAAATTTAAAATAAAACATGGATTCTTTCTTGAAACTTCCTTGAGACTATCATCATATCATGTACCATTCCCTTGACCTGTAAAAAACATATCAAAAACTTTGTATGAGCATAAAAAGCTCAGTAAGGGTTATAAAAAGTATGGAAAGGAAACATGAGTACATATATAAATGAGAATGAAATCATACTTTACCCATAAAACATAAGAACTTTATCATACTACATAAAATCATTAATATATCATAGAATTCATAAGGCATAAAGGTAACTTGAGGCATTCATAAAATTATTACATAGGGAGTAACCCTCTTGGTTACGTTTGGAATACTCACCACAGTATATTCCCTAAATATCATTGGAGAAATCAAAATGTTTAACCCATTTGTGTTACCCAATGAATTGGAGAGCTATATAGGGCTTACCCGCCCTTAGTTTATCATGGAACCACCTGTCTCCATAATAATTCCCAAGAACCATAACATAATCATATCACATAAAACATGAATAAAGTAAACATAACATTTCCACTTTTCAATCACAAGATATTAATACAACACATTGATATAAAAATATTATGAAAACCATTTTCAATAACAAAATAAAAGAAAATTAAAACATGGTATTTATTTTTCATATAAAAAAAGGTATGGCTTGTAGTGGAAGCCGAAACTCAAATAAGGGTCACAGCGGCAGAGAAGTTATTGTTGCCGCATACGTACGACAAAAACATTCCCTTTTTTCGTTTAGTAAAACGCTTCGTATAAAAAGATTCCTTTTGGATAAACGTAAAAGTCAAAGAGGTTTATACACCATATAAAATAAGGTTGTGTATAAAACAAAATATTCCTCAATGAAAGGAGATTGAGACAAAGTCCCATACAAAGACGGTATCCTTGGATTAAGGATAAATCAATTACATAATTATGTGTGACAAAAAAATAAACCAAATATAAGTGGATATTAAGTGTAAAAAAATCAGTGGTTATTCAAACATATTCATATAACGACATATTCAAGGAGTTCATGTTTATCCCAAAGAATCAAAATTGGGTTAATAATTTCCCTTGCAAAAATTCGACAGCCTAACGACGTCACTTCAAAATTCAAAAAATGAGTTGATGAGAGATAAAAAGGGTATCTCATCACTTGGACATAAAATTTTCATCAATAAGGATATATAAGAACATATCACAACATAACAATATGTAAATTAAAAGACCCAACAAAAGATGTTTTTTTAAAAAAGAGGAGGGTGAAAGGTTCCCTTACCGACTTGGGTATCTTTCGAAACATACACCCCATGAAAGAAGTACAATAAATCATTGATTTAAATAATCATAAACTAAAGTATATTACACCAAGAGTAGAATAATGGGTAGTATATATACCACTCAATGGAAATGGTGGAAAATGTAGCATAAATCTCACGGGAATAAAAGTGAGATGAAAAATCACTTACGAAAACTCGGTAGCCTAACGGCGCCACTTTAAACTTCCAAAAATGGATTTATGAGATCAAATAGGGTCTCTCGTCATATTAAAATAAAATTTAAATCAATAGTAAAATAAAATAACATCCCCCAACATAAAAAATAGGAGCTTAAAAGAAGTGACATAAAGGAGAGCACTTAAAAAGAAAGAGAGAGGTTCGATCTCTTACGAAAATTCAGCAGCCTAACGGCACCACTCAAAACATCCAAAATTGATTGATGAAAGGAAGTAGGATCTATAATCATATGAAAATAAAAAGTACAGTAATATTAATATAAAATAACATCCCAATCATAAGAATGATGAGCTTAAAAGGAATGACATAAAAGAGTGTACTTAAAAAGAATGATAGGGGTAGGATCCCTTACCTCGGGTCCGACATGACTCGATCATTCTTTAGCCACCTGAATAATAATCTTGAGTGAATTTATACTTGCTTAAGAACATTTTTCAAGTTAATTATTCCTTTTATATCACTTACTACCATGCTATGAACACTATGTAATTATTTAAGTTAATAATGGTCGTTTTTTAGATCATTGCTACTTGAGTAAAAAATAAACTATTTATAATTACAAGTTGTTCATGTGGTAAAATATATATTGTATCCATAATTATATTAATTTTTTAGATTTCATATATATCATATATATACATTATATACATTCATTTATAATATTACATAACATTTAGAGGTAAGAAATGAAATGCACCGTTTATGGAGACGGTAAGTCGTACGTACGCATGAATGCTACTTCCATTTCTATTTCATATTTAATGGAATTAAAACATAATGATACATTATAGTATTATAATTACAGTATGGTATCATATATAATATAATTAAATTTATCCTTTATACATACCACATATTGTATTAACGAATCAAATCACTTTGAGGGGGCGGTAGTCCGCACTTTCTAAAATGAAGATATCACATTTAACCATAATGGAAACAATAAAGGTATGCCATAAATTAAAAATACAGAATCTTAAGTAAAACATAAAAATATTATATATCATATATAAATATAGTGACATCTTAATGGCCACATTTGAGGGTGTTAAAAGAATATTGAACAATCATCGTTTCGTGAGGTAGAAATTCACCATCCACATAAACAGTATGTTATTTTACCATTATATGTAGGTGTGTGTTAGTGTAGCAATAATACTTCTTATAACAACATCATAGTATATTGAAGATTCTGTATTTGTTACAAAATAAATGAATAAAAAGAGTTTAGTGGGTTGGAGAAGCAAAATAAAACAAAAGAACACAACTGAAGACATTACCTTAAAATCGGGTATCCCTCTTTGATTTGAGCTCAAAGGCTCCTTGGGAAGACTTCTGCCCAAATGGATGCTTCTAGAAGTAAGAGAGGGATTTGGAGAGACAAAATGAGCAGGGGTTGTCCGAGCCAAAGGCTTGAGAGGTGTGGGTATGTTGGTAGAGGTGGGGGCCTTTTATAAGAGGAGAGGAGGGGCACTCTTGGGAAGTTACAAAATGTTACATTATTTTCAAATGAGTTTCGGATTTTAAAGGTCCTACATTGATTTATTTTGAGGATAATGTGGTAAGGGTTCGAAATATACTCATGCAATAGGTCTTTTACAAGTGTAAGATATATTTTTAAAATTATCTTTTCATTTTATTTAAATCCATTTTTTAATAAGGTAATCGATGCATCATCATGATGTCATAAATAATTTAATTTATTTAATGTCTAAAAAATACAAAAAAAACTATCATGATTTAATAAATCTTTTTATATTTATAATGAATATTTATAGTCAAAAATACTACTTGTATAACCCCATTTAAAAATTGTTTTAGTAAAACAACTCATGCTTGTGACATTTTTATTTTAACTTTAAATAAAAAGTTTTTTATGTCATTTTCCAACCAAAGTGGCTCCATGGGGTCCCCATGTTGACTCATGGATTTTCATGGTCGGCGATGACACATCCAATGAGGTTAGAACATGTGTCTAGGTCATTTCATATTATTAAAACATTATTTTTACCTTAAATTACACAAATTACCTCTAATCGCGATTAAATACTTAAATGTTACTATTCACTGAAAAATTATTTTAATCCCATTGAACCACATTTTACATCCTAATTAAAACCATGTATGTCAGATTTTTGAAATTCAAATCACAGAAGTGGTAAAGTTTCATTTAAACAAAAAATCAATTTTTAAACTACCACTTAGTGCTCTCACTATTCATCAAAAATTGAAGTTTTTCAGAAAAATACCAAAAATTCACCCTAAGATAGATTTGATATTCTGAAATAAAAAATGATGTCTTTTTTACAAAATTCAAAACATATATGTTGCATTAATTAATTTAATAATTAATTTCCACTGTCAAAACAAATGGCGTGTTTTTAAGAAACAATATCTATTAAAAGATTGACACTCGTTTAAGTCCAATTTCAAAGTGAAATTAATTCCAATAACCACCATTAGATTAAATATTAAAAATATATTCTAAATACACTCTAATATAAATTAAAAATATAATCTATCCATATAAATAAATCATATTAAAAGGAGGTTTTGAATTAAGATGCAACATTTTCAATAAAAATGATCTTTATCAGAAAAAAAATAAAATTTTACACAAAGTAAATTTTGATGTCCAGATTGTAAGGAAGGATTTTATTTTGTCAAATACAACATATAAAATTTTCAAAAGTATATTTATAAATGGTTCTCCATCAAAAGTCGGTTAATTGACCATTTAAAGAATATTAGAAGATTTATGCTTAAAATTGGATTCATTTGCATTTTAAGCCTCCAACATTTATTGGATAAAAGTAAAAATATTTGAAAAACATATATAATAATTTTGTAGTTAGTTCCATTCATTCCCTCCATTACAACATCTATGCGTTAACTACCTTTTAAAATAATATTATTTTATTATTAGAGTGCAACGTAAGATTTCAAAAAAACTCGTTGTTGCGTATTGCGTATGCCCTCGAGCAGAGCATTCCCTTTAAAGTAATATTAATATTTTATTAAAAAAATGGATAAGTATTAAAATTTAATATACTTTATTTACATGGGGTGTTACAATAATGGTCCCAGATAACGTAGTCCTATATTCCCGTGGTTATGTAAACATTGATTCCCCAACAGAGGAGCAACACACCAAAAATCCTAATTGATAACAATGAACCACAATGTTCACCTACTCGAGTCAACATATGATCATTTCCAGATCTGAGTGATAACCAAATGCTTCTTAATAAACTAAAATCTCTCATATGTCTCATGTACCATTCATGAACAAATAAAAACTACCTCATCTGCCATATAACAACATAATTCTGAGTGGAATGACCATACATTGAGATCCCCAATATGTTCAATTTGAATAGAATTATAAAAACCATTGTTATTAAGGAACTCTACCAAATCTAGGTTCTCATCCTATAATCCACTAAACTCCATGATTTATTCTAAAATAATATCCTTAAGGTTCTAAATTTTATTATCTGACAATTAAAAAGTTTAATTAATGATTTGTTATACTCATATTCAAATAACTATCCATTTCCTTCTGTAGGCCTTGAAAAAACAATTACATGAAATAATCATCAATATTAGATATGATACTCGTAAAATATCTATGAATGAATAAAATCTCGCATACATACATCTACCCAAACACATCTACCTAAATTTTATCTTGAATTGGTGATAAATTATCCACTTTTTTCAAATAATCAAAAATTACCTAAACTACATCAGGACCCCTAGAGGTCCATGGTAGCCATATCACAATGTCTATAGTTACTTTTTCCCACTTCCACATAGTCACTGAACGTTGATAGAGTAAAGGATTAAAATTATAATACTTGGAATTTATCCCTTAGATGGCATGAAATCTAATGACAAAACTAGAAATGTCTCTCCACATACCAAGCCACCAAAATTGACTTCAGATATCGTGGAACATTTTCATAAACCCTATATTCACATACCACTTCAAATAATGGGAGTCTCTCATAACTTCTTAACTTAAGGATGAAATAACCAATAACACCTCATGATCATAGATCACATCATCATTTTATAAGCACCACCTTGGATGTTGATCATCTCCCGCCAGTCATTCATATACCACTATTCACTCAAGGATTGACTCTTGGATTTATTTTACACCGTCCACCAAATATTATATAATAACCAATTCCACACATTTCATCATACCATGATTCTATGATGAATCCACATGATACTCAAAAATAAAACTCATAAAACTTTGTTCCTTTATGAAGGGAATTAGACATGTTCCTCCACTTCCATCATTTTTTGGCTAAGTGAATCTACAACAATATTACCTTAACCTGAAGAATAGGTTATATCTATATAACATTTTTACATGCACTTTAGTGAATAGACATTCATCCTATTGATATCCCACTAATATAATATATATCATAATCTCTTGTGGTTAATTTAGATTGTAAATCTCTCCAAGAATAGATAGTATCAACAACACATTAGAGTCTAGACTATAGTTGGAAAATCTAAGTCATTTTCTGGGTAGTTCATCTCATGGATTCATAAATGATGTGACCCATATGAGAATTTGAGATATCATTTCATAATAAAAACTCATAACGTAAAATATAAGGAATCATAGTAAACTAAATATCTAAACTCATCATATTGATGTGTTAGAATCGAGCTTTCCTTCTATCTCCTCATCAACTCAAGCAAGACCTCTTCCCACTGAATAAACCACTAAAAATTATTCCCCTATATATTTATGTCTATCAATAGGGATGAAATCTTGGAAAGTTCATTGATAAGAAATCAACGGTACAACAAAAACCCATGTAAATTCTTGATATTGAACACATTACTAGGATGTTCTCATGAAATCACTACCACTACCTTCTCTAGGTCGACCAAAATTTCTACCTCCAGAATTACTTGCCTGAGGAACCGAACCTCTTAAATATGAAATTCAAACTTTGATATTTTAATATATAGCTGAATTTAATGAAGAGTGATCAATATAATATCATGTTTCCTAACATGAATTTTTGAATTAATGTAATAGATTAGGATACATTCAATGAATAGTGTGATGAAAAATTCTTGATATGGATAAAAAGTCATGTTGAATATATTTTGGAACACCATTATTGAATTTATAAACCCACAATTTATGAAAATAAACTCTTAACATGAATACCGACTCCTAAGAATTATATTGGGAATATCTTCTTCTCTGGCCTTCAACTGATGATATCCTGAACATAAATCAATCTAAGATAACCACTAAGATCCCAGTAACTGATCAAATAGATCATTAATTAAGAGTAAAGGATACATTTTCTTCACCATTATAATATTTTACTTTTATTAGTCTATAAAAATATATTGTATACCCTCTTCTATCTTGGAAAACCATATTGGATCACCCCAAGGGTATTTTCTTGGTCTGATAAAACCTTTCACCTATAAATCCTTCATCTTCAGTGGCAACTATATCGACTAAGTAGGTGAAATATAATAAGTATGAATTGAAAATATATTTACCTCATGAATAATCTAAATGTCCAACTCAATTATTCTCTTAGGAGGAGTACGTGGTATGTCATATGGGAAAACATCTTGATAATTGGCCACCATAAGAGGAAAGATATAGGGGGATATTATCAATTATTTAGTGAGATTCTAATATTTTAATTATTTTTTGATAACTTTGATATGGCTTAGGTATGGCCCCACCCTCCCTTCTCTAAGATCCCACTCACAGATCAATGCATACTTATCTCCTCTAGGTGCAGTGAAAGTTGTACATCTCTAAAAATAATTGATATAATCTCAATAACAAGTCAAATAGTGCATTCCAGATATCCCATTGAAAGTAGTCATATCAGGGACATGAAGTCCAATATGTGACCATAGCTTGTAAAAAATATGGGATAATAAATACATCATAATATATGGTCTAATTTTTCCCCAAGGTAAATTCATTAAATTTTATCTTATAGGTTAACGTAACTTGTTAATCTAGGACACAAAAAATTGATAAATATAAAAGAATATGAAACAGAGGTATAAAATAAACTTGTAGTGAGTGTATTGGTAATAAAGACCATACCTCTAAGATTATAAGGTCCATCTCTTCTAAAATATAGAACCTAATCCATCACATTAATTATACTAGTCCCAAAATCATGATTCACCCAAGTCATTGGTATTTTTGGTGTCAACATCATCGACCGAGGTCCCCTAACTACACCTTGACCTATGCCCCTTGAATCATTCCATGGAATCTTAGAACAAAATAAATCAAGATGACTTATCTTTATACATCACTGAAATTTTTTAGGTGACCTATTATTTGATGTACTAAAATATCCCTTTGATCGATAGTTATAAAAAATGGTGAAACATCCTATAATTTATGGATTTGAATAATAAGAAATCTAATTTTCCTACCTATGACCTTTTTATCCCTCTTCATTCTTCCTCTTCCTACTAGAGTAGAGGCACAAAATATCTCAATTGGAAGTCTGATTGTTAGTGATCTATAAGATAGAAGAATACATGAAATCTTTTCCTCCTCTAGCCCCTTCTAAAAAAATGATTCCTTAAAAAGAACCTGATGTTTTTTCAATAGATAAAATCCCCTAACCTAAAATTTCATATTCAGATGAAGTCTTATCCTCAAATTCCTGGACTATGAATCCCGTTACCATCAAAAAGTGGAGAAAAGAATATTAACTCTGTGAAATGAGATGACTAATCAAAAATCATAATTACCCCTTTGTGAATATTCATAAACTTATAATATTAATTTTGATGTATCTTATTAAGAAATAATACCTCAAATAAAAACTTTTTAAAGGCCTCCTAAGTAAGACCCTCACACATACATACTTATCCCATGAAAACCCACCACCTCCAAGAAGGTCCCTGAAAAATTTATGTTGAAAACCTCATCTTACTATCCATGGGAGTCTCCACCAGATAAAATATTTTCTTTATAAGGCCAATCTAGTCGTTAGAATTATGAGGACCACTAGTTTCGTATAATGATAGAGGATTATAGAGCTAAAATTATTAATCATAATCACTAATAATTCACTTTAAGACATCATAGTGGGAGAATGTGTGAGATTATTATCAAGTACATCCTCAGACATAGATTGTGGTGGAATGATATTCTTATAATGAGTAGGAGAAATAAAATGTCTCTTAGGAAGAATTATTAAAAAAATACCAAACATAAATTTTGAATTCATATAAAAAAATGTTACAATATATAATGTAATTTTATGGTACACAAAAGGAATTTATATCATAAGACCAATACTATGAGATGCTCATTAACATGGTAGAACCCACCGTGTTCTATAGGGGGATAAAGCCTTGTCCCCCATACTTACACATTTTCAATATCATATATATATGAAAATAATAATACTATGATAAATTTCAAAAAACTAATTCTATTGAGATATATTACAATTGAATGAACATAGATATATCACTCAACAATGAATATAGGATTATCCAGAAAAGATAACACAATAAGGGAACTAAATTAAAGAACTATTATGCAGCACACAATAGGTATATATACGGAATGTTATTCTATACACCTACTCATGATGCAATATTTTACCCAAATCTTATATAACAGTAAAAAAATCTATCATTAGTAACATAGAAGTCCATTAAAAATGAGCTGGCCATGCACATGGAAACTACACCACCCAAATTTCACACAGTCAGTGAATTTTATAACATAATACAAAAAGAAAGTAAAGGAAATAAAGGATCTTGATACCATTTTTAAATTTCCAAAATAAAAATTTCTTGTCCGATATGTTGTACCACACAAACAGATGAGTGCCTCCCCTGACACAAGTGTCTTCTAACTAGTAGTGAGATTCTAGAGTAATGTGGGGAGACTATACCCTCCATAACTATAACTATCATAGGTTATTAAAACATTATAATAATCATTATACAAACTAATATAATATTATAAGAATAACAGAAAGATATATTAAAGCATATTTCATTCCAAAGAACAAATTAGTAATTATAAGATATCGAATGGGATAGGTCAACAAGTATAACAGAACTACAAGAAATGATATTAAATAAATAAGAGTATTGCATCAACTATTCGAAGTCTGTCCTGATATCCTTTCTATATCGCATCTATATGAAAATGAAAAATTAGCCATAGGTCCATTTCACTATACATTATATCTAGTCTTGAAGTATGGATGTGCACCATGATGCTCGTGCCAGAAAAAATTAGAAACCTAGTAAGACACCACTAATGTTTCCTTTAAATAAGTTCACATCTATATATTGATTTGAATGATAGGAAAAAAATGGTAAATTCACTCACCAATTTATAATTAATCAGTGAACATCCGTTGACCAATAATATATGAACCATGGTCATACCATCTTCACTTCCATTCCAGAAGTGTATCAAAGTATAATCGGATGACTTATATCATTTCAATTAGCTCTATTCACCTTAAAAGATGAACCCCATTCCTATATTTTATGTAAAAACCGTCTCACTTTAAGGATAAGTAGGCAAATCCTTTAAGAAAAAAATCCAAACCCACAATTAAGGGTAATTATAACCCATGACTCATTGTAACCTAATTTATTATGATGATTGGAATGATTAAAACACTGATAAAATAGACACTCTCTCATGTTCAAGGACATCCCCATCATAATATCACAAAAACATGTATGTATACTCTTCCAATGTAAATATTCAGTTCCCTTGTGGATTACATGATAAGGTGGTATCTATCCAATCCAATACATCTCTAATGAGTCATGTCATTCATGATCTAACTCTAAGGATTTAGTAGTGTTTTCAAGGGTCATATTTCATCCTAAAAATTAAAACTAGATTCCACTTGTCATGCACTAACCACATATAAGGTGAAACATAGAAATAAAAAATATTTCTCAATAATTAATTCCCTAGGATATGAAATATTATGGAAGTAATAAATGGCATAGCATGGAATGAATTATCCATACCAAGAAACCATATTTGGAACAGATATTAGTAGCCACACACACACACATGATCAACATCAAAAATCGGTCTCACGAATACACATTCACACAAGAAAATTGTTATAAATAATTCCATATAATTACCAAGAGGGTAAGAACATCCTACCTCAATATTTTTAATTTTAACATCAAGGTTCATTAAGATCAATATCACTGAAACCAAATTAACACACCAACAAAAATAAGATTTCACTATAAGAGTTCATAGATCCAATTCCAAAAAAATGGTATGGGTGATATAATAAGGCTTAATGATGAATGAAGACAAAGGGGGATGAATTATACTAACCATTTTAAAATGACTATCAATGATAGTATTCATGTCGGTTTAATGTTAGGAGGAATTTATTACTAAAGGAATATAAAACAAAGAAGAGATACAGTGCTCATATGCATCTATGTAAATTAGAACAACCTCTATCATACAGAGTTTATCCTAAGGTGAGATAACATGATGAGGTTCATAGAGAAAAAGTCACCAAGGTTGTAGTTTTTATAAGTAAAATCATCAAAAATCATTTCCCACAAGTTTTGTGGAAGATCTTATGGAACACTTATTTTTCAAACTAATGATCATGGAATGGGTTAGATTAAATTATTAGAGGGAATAAAAAAATTAATATCACATTCAAGAACCCTCATTGATGTCCCACACGTTTTTACATTTACATGTTCATGATTTTAGGAATAAATAAACCATTTAAAATATTTCAAACTATAGCTTAACCATTGACATAACCCCCACCATGGTCATTGTGTTCTTGAACACCCTACTAAACATGGATACCACTGTAGTGTTTTACCAAAACATAGGATTTCTTCCAACACCACAACCTCCACCACATTTTTTGTGAGGTCACTCTATCCATGTCTCATATCATCTATACCTGATAACCACATCCTTGTACACACCTTATCTTATCCATTTACCTATTCCTTTTTTTATGCAGGAGTAGACCAGGGACCACCAAAGCATGCCCCATGACCATTTTTTTGCCATTATTTTACAAGGAGTCTATAAAATACCCATAAGTTACTAAAAATATCACAATATATTAACAAATAATGAAACAACTCAAATACTCATACAGAAATTATTAAGACTAGGTTTTTCATTAATGAAAAAATGTTCCTAGACTTTATAAACACATCACCTATACTAGGTCTCTCACTTATCCATACCACTAGTTAGTAAACTATGAGTACCATGAAATGTATGAAATGAATGTGTGAAATTCCAAGAATAAATATATTTATACTAGTATGACTTATCTCAAATACTACATCCAAAAATTGATATCCCCATATCAGATTTCATTCAAATCACATGGAATATAAAATAGACCATTCATGACATTATCTATATCAAGATAAATAAAAATTCCTTCCTCAGGGGTTTCAATATAATAAAGATATTAAGATGGTATCATATGAAAACAAACCATTTTGAAACCCTTAAATGTTCTAAATGGGACTATTAAATAAAATGATAGATTCTTTGTTCATTGAAAATGATTAGAATAAGAACTGAAGAAAGGATTACACACCCTAAAAGGGGGATACTAAGAAAAATATGTTTAATCAGACACACCAATCATTTATAAAAACTTAATTAAAAATGGTGGAAGAAGAAAATATAAGTAAAAATGTTAATATATGGATGAAGAGTTCTTACCTAGTATTCATATCCATAAATCATGGATAAATCATAATGAAAATACTAAAGGAAGAAGAGGTCACAAGGTGGAAGGTGCACATGAAAGTGGATCCATAGGGGTTGTCCCATGATGTACATGGGATAGGGATAGAAGGGATTAAAATCCTTAAAAAATGTAGTAAAGCATATATTTTATTGTGAAAAATAATTTCGTGGGTAACTAAAAAAATAACCAATTGATTTTACAAACCATACAAAAACCATGTTACACATAGTAGCCAACCAATATGGACCTACATAGTAACTCTATGGTCCTAATACATTTAAACTATCCTTGTTCTAACCATTTTAAATGAAACTATACAATGCATTTACCAAATGAATTGTTTCCTCATGGTTTCCGCTAAACACATGTATCCCATAGAATCCCCAAAATCATTAAAAAAAATGTAAATCCCTTGAAAAAATGTTTTAACATAAAATAACTAAAAATATATTAAATTAGTATAAAATTGGGTCTATAGTGACTTGGTGGGTGTCATAATTATCATCATCATTCCAATTTCTTCCCTTGAAATTCCATGGTTAAATTTTTGAAAAACTTAAAAAGAATTTAATAGTGTACATTCAAGGTAAAAATATTTCCTAAAATAACCTATTGAATCCTAAAATAAACTAATAAACCTATAATGAAAACGTTTTACAAATAATCAAAGCCTCTTTGGATATGCATAAATAACATTGGTATCCTTACCATGTATAACTGATAGAAAATAGTGGACCACCAACAAAATCATTACCTCAAAGAGGGAGTATGTCACCAAAAAAATTCCAAATATCTAGAAAAGTGAATCCAAAAGAACTTCTAGTCATATACAACCACAAAAAAATATCTAGTATATAAAATAGAAATTCAACATGGAAAATATCCCCAAATAACATATTTTTAGTTCACTAAATCAATGACATCCCAAATAATGTTGCACAATAACTTGATAGATGAACCACAAATAATGGATATGTATCTAAATTTAAGGTCAAAGACTATATATGAGAGATCATAGTTCTAAATTCATGGAATATAGTCCCCTGATGATTTCAACAGAAAATTAATCGCATTGCCACCCACAATCCAACAAAATTCATAGAATACCCCCAATCACCCATTCACATTCCCTTGGGACTTTTCCTTATAATAAAGGAAAAAATAAAAACCAACCCATGGTATAAATAATTTACAAGAAATATAAACCACACCAATCATTGAAGAAACGATGTGTCCAAACAATCCACTTATCATAAGAGTAAACTGAAAAGGCACCAAAATAATACCATGGGAAAATTTTTCTTCACGGAAAAACTACTCCAAACACACCTAGTGTAAATTAAAAAATGGGTTTTCATCATAAAGATGCATAAAAAAGCACACAAATGATAATTAAAAGGATGAACACTTCATAAAACCTCAATCACCTCCATGATAGATCGAAAAAACATCTAAAAATAGATCTCTCATTTGAGTCTCTAAGAAAATTATACCTCATATTTGAAACTAAAAAACCATGGATTGGTGCCTATACTAATCTACCTATAAGGTACTCACAAAAAGTTCCACTAGAAAAATACTCATTGGGAAATTTTAAGGCACTTAACTAATAGAAGAAGACACCACATACCACCCTACATGGTTCCTAAGTAGTTTTTAAAATAAAAGGAGGTATATACCCTGAATTTTATTATTCTACCTTTATGCTAGATAATTCTTGGAGTCTCATGATAAATTAAAATGAGATTTGAATCAACCCATCCAAGGCTTCTAAATTTCACAATTTAGAAAAACATGAAAAATTCATTCAACTAACAACTTTTTAAAAATATTAAACCAATTTAAAAAGAGTTAAAAAATTAAAATCAGTGTCCAATCCCATGATTAAAACCACCAAATAAGAAATAATCCTTAAAACAACTTCAGAAACTAAACACCTTGTTTCATTTCAAAATAATTATATTTTTAAACAATTCCAAACCTTTTACACTTTCCAAAAACATGCCAATTGTATGACAAAAAATCCAATTAATAATTTTTTTTAAAATAACTAAATTTATATAAAATAGAAACCCCACCTTTATAAAATCCTATTTGAGGGAAAATAGATTATCCATTTAAACCTTTCAAAACCCCCTTTAACGGGTTCAAAGTAAAAACATTTTTTGGATATAATGATAAAGAAATGATTTCTAAAAACATTTTTATGAAAACAAGATTCATTTTATAAATGAAACCTAAGGACTTGAACAACCCAAAAACATTTTTCTTAGGAAATCCACTTTTATAGACATGAAAATGTGATTTCACATCTCAAGAAAAATCGAAATAATATAGTAATAATACAATAATCAATCAAAATATAATCTAATTAATGTGACATATCACAAGACCCACCATGACTCCATTATCATCACCATAACAAACTACATAATCCATGTTTTATGGGTAGTATATATGGAAACCAACAGGGATATGAAACCTTTCTCATATTGGACACATGGTTGAATCCATGCTATATTCATACATTATCCCCTTGAATGGGTTCTATGTTAAGTGTCTGGTTACAACATGTTTTTCCAATCCTAATAATCAAACCTCAAAATTGGATTTCCCCTTTCACTATCCATCCTAGATACTGAAATAAAACCCCTAAAGTTACTCAAGATATTCTAATTAGGATCAAATAACCACCATGAAATTCCACATATTATCATCCAAAAAATCCATTGAATATAATGTTGAGATCAAAAACAATATCATAACATCTCAAGAAAACTCGATGCATAGGGAAATAATGAGTTCATGACAATCGATTAATACCAAAAACATTAATTATGAAAAAAATTTAAAACGTGATTATGTTATGACATAGTATAATAACATAAGTGATATTAATAAACCCAATCTCTGATTTCATTTTTAATGAACTGGAGAAAACATTCATTTGAACCAGCACATAACATGATCTCGAACTGACCCAAATGTAATTCATGATCCCCATGGGATATAAACCAGTTTTTGGGAATGACGAACAATCTTTGGGATGATTTTTCCTTTAAATAATATTTAAATCGCAATGTATTTTAATCCCACAATCCCTAATGACATGTTCATAATTCATACATCCATACAAAAGTATCATATACCAAATATATAATTTGGTAGATTTTAAAATTCAATCAATTTAATGTATATTCAATCCATTAACTCACCCTCCTAACTCTCTCACCCATATCATGATTTTAGTCCCACTGTGACCCTTACAAATATAATTAATATCTACCAATAACAAAGACTAAAAGTAGTAAAATCCTAATTATTTAGTTTATTAATGTAAAAAAAATAATTTAGCATAAATAACTAAAATCAAAAGACCCAAATCAGTCAATACTCTGAGATTGATCAAAAATTTTAGAAAAAACTATAAAATAAAATGATTTATATCGATGAGTGTAAAAATACATAGTAATAGACCACCAAAATTTCCATAGAGAAAATCTTTACTCATATGTCCATTTTATTACAGTTTTAAGTTCATTTTGAAAAACTATTTCTCAAACATACATTCTTGTAAAACCAATATCATATCCATATTCGTTATAGAAACTTTTATTTTTTCCATAAATAAAAAAAATGAATTTAAATGATTTTATATGGCCTAAGATGTTTTTAAAAAATACCCGCCTTGATCCATTTGGAAAACACATATTTAAATATTTTAATTCAAAACTGTTTTCCAAAAATTTATTAAAATAATTTACAAAATTAAAAAATTCAAAACCAAATGTGTAAATCCTTGTACCAAGATTTAAAATAATACACCACATAAATAATTTTACAAATCAATTTGTAAAAATAATCCAATTACCAAAACATAGTCAAATATAAACAAAAAGGATGATAATAAATAAATAAATATTTTATGCCAAATGAACTAATCAATCATGGTTCCTTGAAACAATGAAATGGGGATACAAATAAGGAATAAATATAAAAATATCTACTGATTCATCTCGAATGGATCAAAGTTTCTTGGGAAGATTCCAAGGACCAAATTACAATGGTCTAAACTGGTGACATGATTTATACCTGGGAAAAACAAAATCTATCATGTTCCTAGTCATGTAACCAAAATAACTAAAGATAAAACTGTTATGAATATAAGAAACCCATGATCCATGATAAATCCCACTTTAATACTCTACCTATTAGTACATAATAATTTTTTCTATCTCACTCATTGGAGAATTAACCCTCCCTAGATAACCTAACATTTACACTAAAAATTTCCCTTATCATAACCTCTACTTAGTCAACTAGGAGTCATGTGACATGTATCAAACAAAGGTTAGAAATATCATGAATCAATATATAAAAATAAATAAATCCCATATCACCTCCTACACCATCACAAGTGAACCCCCCCCCCTTCGTATTTCATTCACATCATATGGAATATAAAAAACTGACCCTTAGACAACAATATATATCCATAAAAATAACAATATCCCCTTGGTCTCATAAAAAATAATGGGAATAAGATTATCTCATATGAAAATAGACAATTTTTAAACCATTAATAGTAAAAAACATGCCTTTAAAACATAATATATCTAAATTATATCCATTTTATCAACATTTACAAACCATTTGAAATCACATTTAAATCATCCATCTAAAAAAAATAAAAAAATGGAATCCATTAAAATAGACATTTGATTAATCAAAATCCAACTGGTAAAATCGAATAATTCTTCTAAAACCACATTTAAACAGATTCATAACCAAAATGTGAAAAATATTTAAATATCTCTATAAACTAAATGAATCATTCATTTTATATATTAAAATCACTTGGTATCCTTAAAAACTTTTAGAAAATAGGTAATTTTAATCATCATTTGACATGAAAATTTGAAATATTTATTATAAGAGAGTAAATTCTTAAAAAATATTTCAACACTTATAATTTCAATGAGTCACATCAAATTCAAAATAAAACCTCTAATTATTTTCTTTTGAAAAATGAAAACCATTTAAAATATCAAAATAAACTCATAATGGCCACTCAAGAAATTTAAAAAACAAATAGTATATATTTTTTATTAAATATAATGTAAAACCAAATCAAAATATTATAAAACCATTCACTTTACAAGACAATAATTACTAAATGCAATGACTCTATTAAAAATATTATAAAAACACGTCATACCATCATTAAAAACTAAAATTATAATTTTAACTCAAGATTACAATAGTTCCCAAGAATAAAATTTAAGGATTAGGGAAAAAATACCTCAAATAAATATAAGATGGACTATAATTTAAAAAAATATTGAACTCGGCTTGGAAAAGGGATCACACACCCTAAAAGAAGGAAAACCACAATAATTGGGTTAATATGACACCCTTATAGTTCGGATGTACAAAAATTCTATCTAATTAAGAAGAAAACCATGAAAATGGTAAAGAGTGGGAAGTAGGGTTCTTACATTAGTGGTCTAGTCATGAATCATGATGAACTCATGATGAAAATTCCAATTGGGGAGAATGAATCAAGTGAGGAAGTGTGAAAAAATATAAAATTACAAAATAAATATTAATTTAACATAAAATAATTCATAAAATTAATAATTTTAAAATAATAACAATTGTGGAATGACAAGTGTTACAAGGGGTTATCAAACAATTTTAATCAATATGTTCCTCCCAAAACATCCCATGTAGTTGTGGAAAAATCATATTAAAACATAATTGAATAAAAAACGAAACCAAATCATTAATTAAATCAAGAAAATTATTTTCCCATCCTCACCAAGGATTATTCACCAAATATCACATAAAAATAGGTTACCCAACACTCTAAGGATATTTATTGAATTGGGAACCCCAAATTATCTTTCCCACTGACCCAGTACCTCTAAAACCTAATTTATATATCTAGGAGAGAAAATTACATAGATAAATCATACCATATAGATGAATGAACATAATAATATATACATATCCACAAATGCATAATTCAACCATATCACTATCATATCATTATCATACCATAATATAATTGAGATACAATACATCTCATGTATTAATACACTATGACATAAGTATTTTTGGCCTATGTATATATACACATGTCAAATATTGTTAGATATCCTTAAGAAAATACATCTTCTATATATAAATGGATCATATATATAATAAATGAAATTAAATATACACACAAATATAATAACCTTCGGCTTTTATAGCCATGTATACATGAAAATCATAATTTGGAATCATTATAGCCCATATGAGCATGCATCCTATAACTCTATTCCATAAAACCTTATATATGTATGCATGCCATACCATGTATAGATAATAGACTATATTAAGGGAAGTACATATCTATTTATATCATTTATAATAAAAATATTTGAAAGCACCCAAGAACCCAAGGCCACACATGGGCATCATATATGGTATCTGACTTTAGCAGTGGAGTGTAAGAAAAAAAATAAAAAATATATATATAATACCACAATACCAACTAAAGGAAACTATCTAAATCTAGGTCTCTAACTTAAACTAATGTTGTCACATAACTCAGTTGAAAAATCCATCGAAAAATTAAAGAAAATACTCCCCCTATCACAAGAAACTACACCATGTATTTAATATATCTATTCAATTATTATTATTAAATTATATACCATTGTCATTCCTTATTATATTATTTTTTAATCATCACATTAATCATTATATAAACTATTTGAGCATTACCAATTATATTAATCCTAAATATTTTCATTCAATAACTATTCTGATATAATATATTTCCACTATGTAATATGTTCATAATTAAAAAATCATCAGGACCTATTATCATTATTTAATTTACTATCTCAATAAAATTCATTAATTTTAAAAAGTAAGATACTCAACTATTTCTACATAAGTAAAAAAACATATTAAAAGAATAAATTAGAAGAAAAATAGTATTTATAACTCATTTCATCTTCTATTACATCATTATCATTACCCTTTTATACCAATAACACCATTCAAAGTAAAAAACATAAATAGTGGATAGAATAACAACATAAACAAGGCAATCCACTAAATATATACCACTAAAAACATGTTATATTTTTAATTACAATAATAGTATCATTATACTGAGAAATATAGTATTAAAAAAATAATTATAGCATCAATAAAGATCAATAAATATAAAAACATGGATTTAACTAATACATTCATATTTAGGAAGGAATTACACAAAAAAACAAGCAAAAAATCAATATTCACATCACTTAAGAACTTATTTTACAATATTTAATAAATTAATACATTATAGAAACGATTATTAAATCATCAAAAATAATATTTCATCATCTAATAGTAATTAATAGGATGTGTTAGTCCCTTATAAAAAATAATTTTAACGTCTCCCATACCTGGAAAGAGGGGAATAATGTATAAGATCACCTTTATTCTTAGGTAGGTTAGGCTTTTGAGGTCACCTATCTCTACAACATTTCATAATTTAAACCTGAGGGGGTAAATCTAATTAGAGGGGATGCCCTCTACCTATACAACTTTAGGCCTCCTTAGGTCCCGGAGGCCCTTTGTCTTGTACTATTTAATGAATAAAAATGATATAATGATGAAAATGATTCACAACTCAATGCTCAATTATAATAAAACATATTATGAAAGAATATTAAAAACTAACTATTTCATATTTAATTTAAATATCCTCTCACCAAATTTAATTTATTTAACCATGTCAATACATGAATATAATGTAATAATATATTAAATAATTGAATTAAAACTACCACAAATTTCATGGAATATTATATAATCAATTTCATAACTAATATCATAAACATATATGTTTTATAAAATTACCCTTCAAATTAAATTTATTCTAGTTTATTTTTTTGTTAACCCTATCCCCAATATTTAACCATTTAATTCTAAAGAATAACAACACAAAATTTACACATAACATAAAATACAACATTTCTTGAATCCCATTCCTCAAAATAATGATTTTGGGATTTCCAAGAATGATTTGGATATGAAATGAATAATATGTCACAAATAATCTTTACAATGAACCAAAACACCTATTAACATCATTAAATCATGAAACTGTAATCGATAACTAACAATAAATTATTCTAAGGCCTATGGGCCAAATAATACTTACACCTACAGGACCTGTAAGGGTTCCACCTCACCCCTTGAAAGGTGTATTATCAAAATCAATAAAAAAATTGATGGTTTTCGGACCATTGGAGAACAATAAAACCCTCAAAACTGATAAAAAATAATGTTATTTCCAAGCATAAAAAGAAAAAAACTTATAAGAAGAACGAATAAAGAGATATGGAAAAGGGATACCATGAATCGAAATTAAGTAATTTCATGATGTTGATACCTATGTATAAATCACATGATACTCAGATCCCTAAAATATTATCCTTTTATCACATAGGGTTATAGAAATTAAGACGGAAATTAAATCTATCTGAGTGAAACCTAACATTTATAATAGTAAACTTAAGACATAACCTCATAGTGTGATGTATAATGCCATTTTACAACAAAATCCATATTTAAGATTCATGAGACAACCATCATATTAATTTTACACTATCCAATGGTCAATGAGAATTTATATTGATGAAACAAAAGTTATTCATGGTAATATGTAAAGTATTTCACCTTAATGCCTAAATCCTCAGGAATAGTTGTATAACTTTTGGCCTTATACCTTAATCCGAGATAATCCTTATACTATATATAGTTTGGCCTATACACCATGACACAAAAATTATAAAAATGATAAAACCCATGAATTTTTCAATAAGGTATACTTGTAACACCATATATCATCATGGTTCTGTAGTCCATATATAAAATGAAACTAAATATAATAATATTAAACGAAACATGATAAGGAACTTCACATCATAAAAATATTGACAATTCCATAAGAGAAACCTTCATGGTGAAACATGCCAAGGATAAGGTGTAAAGATGTATACTAACTTTGTAATTTTAATAAAAACCCTCCTATATCACCATAACTAACTTCCTAACACCCTCAAACAACTTGAAGAGTAGATATATGACTATGTAAAGTTCTAGAAATAAAATTGGCCCCTTACAATGATAATAATATCATATAATAAAAAATTATTATAAATATTTTTGTTTTAGTTTTTTTATTGGAAAAATTATTTCATATTATTTATTTATTTTTATATATTAATTAATTTAAAAGAGAATTTGATTTCAATAAACAATACAAATCATATATATTTTTTAAAACTACTTGTTGTATGTGTTGTCAAATATATTGGGTAAAGTTCTTCTAATATCTAAATATATATATATATGGGCTTCCATATAGCTCCAACAAGTATTTTGGATTACTTATTGAATTATTTTTTCCAAATTTATTATTACAGATAATAATAAATATAAGGTGATTTTATTCATTTTTTTTCTATTAAATAATAAATAAGTTGAAAAGTATATTTTTTATGAGGGAAGAAAATTATTTTCTTCAAAAGAATGTAATTTTATTTTATTCATCAATTATTTCAAGTATGAATAATTCTTATCATCATTTGAATGATAATTTTGTAATTTTTTTCCACTTTTATCAAAATCATTCCAAAGAACTATGTTATGACAGAATAAAAAATAAATTTTGATAACTATTAATTATTTGAAAGGGTTATGTTGACATATTATAAAATTTGTGTACCATGATTTATTCTTCATTATATATTTGGATATCTGGATTTCAATTTTAATGTAGTATATAAATCATGCTACAAAATTGTTACATTTATTTATGTATTTGTATATTTTAAAATATGCGTGCCATTATGATTTATAATTATATTATATTTTATTTTTAAAATAGATCATTAATATATATATATATATATAATATTTTTTCTTATATAGTCATTTCAATTAATCCATATCCAAAGATGATCCTATAAATAAGGATCTATATAAGTGGTTATATTTAAGTAAAATTTAGTATATCTTCTGGTCTTACTGCCAAAATCAGAAAACAATAAATATGGTTTAACTATAATTCTATATTTTTTAAAATAAGATTGTAGAAGAACCTCGTAGCCATGTTTTTTAAAACATGATATTATACTTATTATTGATACATTTCTTGGTAATCCATGATAAAAAACCTATTATGAATTTTTTTTGACCCTAATAAACTAAACCATGGTAGTAGGCTACACCATGGATTAATACTTTATAGTTATGTTATTAAATCACTGAAATAACCTCCATTTATTTTACTATAAAGTGTTGAACAACACAAATATAAAATTTAGAACCCTTTTTGAATTTTTTCAACTTTTTTAGGTAGTTGACTAGTCATGGTGAAGGAGATGATATATTTCTTGGAAAACTCAATAAAACTCTTATTATTGGAAAGGTTTAATTCCCAATTTTTTTCACCCCCTAATTAATTATATAGTATAAATAATTTATATAAATTATAGTATTAATAAAAATATAACCTATTACACCACATCTTTATTTTCATTAAAAATTTGAGTATAGATTGATTAGGTGAAAAATACCTTGAAAATTATCCAAATTTTCCTCCAAATAAGACCACAAATTATCACATACTTTGATTTTATAATGATTTAAACTAATTTTTATATATTTTATTTGATGAAAATAATAATTGGACTTTCTGTGATACCCTAGATTCTACTATATCAATCAAACACTACATTACTAAATTGTTATAACCAATGTTTTTCTACCTTAATGAAAAAAATTTATTAAAGAATTTCTCCCCATGAAGCAGAAGAAATATAAAAATATGAAACATTTTAAGGATTTCATAAAATTATTAGGTATAAATAGTAGTAATAAAATTCAAAAAATATATATAAACAAACACATATATACATATAATGGAAACAAAATCCACATTAAATTGAGACTTAATTAGAATAGTTAAGAAACTAATAAAAAAATTATTCATAAAATTTATTTAAAAAAATATATATTATACACGTTAGAAGTATATATTATTAGTACTAATTTCAGAGGAAGTGTTAATACCACAAAAAGAGATTTCTAAAAAATATATTTTGCAGGATATTTTAAGATTTTATTTTAACGTTAAATATATAAATTTTAAAAAGTTAATTCGAAAAATAAACACCATTTTTTCCTTTTTCATGTTTATATATTCTTAATATGAATTTTTTAGATTGTTCAACAAATATTTACTTTTAGGTGAATAGTGAAAATGTCATTTTTAAAAATAACATGACATTTATGATATTATTAGTATATAATAATGAATTGTAAAATTTAATAAACCATTGTATAAGACCAAAAATTAATATTCTAAGTGTCATATAATTTTGAAAATGTTTGTTTTAATTTATAAACCCTAATTGAAAATTTAGAATTTAAGTTATAAGTTTAAAAAAATTAATACATTACACAATTTGTATTTTAAAATTACTTTTTATACATTTAAAATTTGAAAAAAAATTATTAATTTTTTTTAATCATTAGGAATAAATTATATAATATGAACTATTTTATTTTAATGAGAAAAAGAAAAAATTACCTTGGCAAAAACTCGATACCTGGGTGAATACTAAAAATGATAAAAATTGGAAACCTTAGAGGTAAAGGACTTAACATGATTAAAAAACGTTTTTAACTGTATTGTTTAAATTTCAATTGTTTTTTACTATTATATGCTCTATTTCTCAGTTTTGGTGCCACTTTACTTGAGATTGACTTCCTATTCATTAATTATTTTTGGAAATTAAAAACAATACAACTTCTTTTCACTTATAAAAGGGGTACTCCCCTACTCACAGACCATCACACGAAAACCTATTAATTTAAGTCAAAATATATATAAAAATATCTCCTCCAATATCATATATACCTTAATCGGGTTCTTTCATTTTAAAATATCACCCCTCAATGCTTTAATTTCCTTCAATAAGAAGATGATCAACGAAGTGAGGTATAAGTTCTTAATAACTCTTTCTTTATTCTTATTTATTTATGTACTTTAGTTATTCATATAATTTAAATTTAACAATATAAAATGAAAAAATGACTATAATTATTATATATTTGTGTTATTACAGTATTCCTACTTGCATTAACCACACTTTCTTTTTTTATTAATAAAAAAATGTAAATCATGTGTTGTGCGAACTACCCCCTCCACAATGAGACATGTTATATTTTCCAAAACCATAATAATGGTATTTTATTAATAGATAATTTCATAAATAATAATTAAATATATTTTTAATATATTTTATATTTTAAAATTATAAACCATATTTCACTTTTTCACGATGATAAAGAAAACAAAGTTGTCAACCATGTCTATGTATAGACTATTGCCTCCATGAAAAAATCAATTTTTTTTCATTTCATCACCAACATAAATTGAAGGGAATGGGAATGTTTTTAATGGATAAATACGATTTTTATTATATCATTATGGTTCTGGTATTACAAATTAGATAAACTGTTAATGATATTGTTAATAAATGATTATCTTAAATTTAATCATTTAAAACAAGTGTACTAATAAGAAAATATTTAATTCAAAAAACGCATTATTTTAATATCCATTAAATAACCTTTTAATTTCTTTATTATTATAATATATCACAATAAAAAAACTAAATAATATCTTTTTTATATTTTTGAGATTATATTTCAACAAAATCTCATCAAAATGATCGATAATCATGGTATTTTCATGTTTTGGATGGTTTGACCACCTAGTTGAGCAATGCTATGAAATTAAACCATTTATTCTTGTGAAAAAATAATTACTATTATAATATGATATGAATATTTAAATAACTACATTTTTGAGAATTTATAGATAAATATTTAATTCTATACTTAATAAACACCTTTCAAAGGTTAAAAATCGCACCAGAAATGGTCATTGTATATTTCTTACATATGTTTTTAGTTCATTTGACTAAGCATGAATAAAGGTAAGGGGTTTTTGGGACTCAAATGTTTTCCATCGGTTATAGTAATTATTTTTTGAATATTTTATTTTATAGTTGACCTTTTATAAGATATGATGTTTTTATATTGTATTTAAATGTTCTTTTTTGGGGTAATCATGTTTCACACAAATATATTATTTATTTATGATTATATTCTTTTGTTAAAATGAGTTTTATTGAGAATATTTCTTATTTATTTTAATGGGGTTTTCACCCATATACATGTTTTTTTAACCCCAAATTTATCCATTACCTAATAGAAATTTATTTCTTAACTCAGGTTATTCTTTTATTTGAATTTAATCATTTTAAAATAAATTTTTATTTATCGTTTTAATGGTGTGGGATTTGAATAAATTCATTTTAAACATTACAAATTATTTTCTATACAATGATAATATCTATATTACTTCTAATTCACATTTTGAAATATTTTTTTATTAATTTTAAAGATATGTTTATTAGAATATATTTTGAAATAATTATTTAAGTATTATTTACTTCATCTTAATTTTTTTTAAAAGTTACTTTAAAATAAATTTTTTTAGATGATATTTGGAAATGCATTTTAGGAAAAAATATTTTTGTGATTTATTTTTCTTTTTAGAAGGATTATTATTGAATGGGATTATGTTTCATGTTTCACCCCATATACGTTTTTATTATGTTAGTAATATTGTGAAATGGTTTTTTATATAATAATTTAATTCATGATGTTATTTTACACAAATTTTATTTTTATGAAACCCATTTTATTTCTATGGGTTAATTATAAAAGTTTAATGATTTATATTTGTGTGTTTAAGAAACATGATATTTAATCATGTGTTCTTTAATATATTATTTGGATTTATTTATAAGTGTAACTCACATACAAGTATGTTCATAGTTGGCTCCTATATCTCCCACCAATGCATTGGTTAAGGTATCATATCATATAGGATGATTAAATGTTACATTAATAAGACATTGGAGGAATTTTTTGAGTTGTTTTTTGTGTAAATCATATTTGGGAATCTATTTTTCAAAATCTATTTTTCAGAATGAGATATATGAATCTTTATTCACAAGTATTTAGGTGAATTTTATGCACAAATCATTATTTATAAGGATTCTTATTGTAATGATTTCACAAAATTTCCATATTATTTATCAATGAATCAAAATCATCAAGATGTATTTCATTTACATAAAATGAAATATTTTTATGGTTATACCATATTATTTAATTATTTTTCACTTTTATATCATGACCACATGCTATATGATTATTGCTATTTATTTTGAGTGGGTAATATATTTTATGCTTCTATAATGAAATATGTATGATTTTTGTCACAATAACAGGTTTTTTATTATAATATATTGTGTTTCAATCTTTTATTTTGATAGTTTATATTACTCATGTTCTAATCCTTGTTTTTATATTTTTTTATCTTCTAGATTATCTGATCTCACATTTTTATTTTGTTTAAATTCCCCTTATTATGAAGATTAATATATCATGTCAGATCTCTTGATGAGGTCTAAAAGAGCATGTTTATAAAGATATTTTTTCAGCTATTATAAATGATATGTTATTTACCTAATCTCCATGGCACTGAACCCTAATGTCATTGGGTTGGGTGATTTTTTTTTAATATTTATAATCTAAATTATCATAATAGTGTACTATTTATGTCATGTTTTTCTTGGGTATCTTTAGTTGGTATTAATAAAGTTAAAAATCAGTATCCCAGGTTGAATTGATGCACTTCATCTTGAAACTGCCACTTGGTTTCCTTTCTAACACTTTCATGTTCCCTAATTCAGACATAAAAACAAAAAAAATACATATGGAGATTTTTTAATTACATTCCATGACATTGTAAAATATTTTTAAAAAAGTTGTTACATAAAAAATATATAAAAAAATACATTAAAAAACATAGGTTTCCTCTGAGAAGAACTTTTAATTAATGATTTTGGATCAAACATACCTCTTATAAACTCAAGTAATAGGTGAAATAGAGTGATTTTACTTGGTATTAATCCAAAATGGTCATAATTAGGAAATAATTAAATTGGTGGACCCATTTCCAGTCTCTAAAATTAGCTTTACTCTCCCTATTTGTATTACCTTTTCCACATGCATTGGACCAATCCACCAGTTCTTCATTAATGTTGAAAAACACTTATCAAGATTGAATATGTAAGATCTATTATTTTTCATGATTTATAGATAATTTATATTTTGTTTGAAATATTTTTTTATCCTTATGGATGTTTTGAAAAGTATAAGGGAGATTTTGGAGGCATCTAGGACTCAATTAGAACCTGGAGCACTGAGTTTTGCAGAAAAAAGACTATGCGAGTGGTTTGTTAACCCATGCCCATAAGGATAAATGGTTGGGGTAAAGCATGTGAGGTAATTAAGAGGGTATAAAGAGGGGAACACATGCTACCCAAGATTTTCCAAAACTATACACTTAGCCCGAACACCTAGTGCCACATAGGTAGTGGTTGCACATGGTTGGCACACAGTTTATCGATATCATGTAACAAAACTACGAACACATTAATTTTTTTCTTGAAATCACCATTTTAACCTATCTTATTTGATACCAATACTAAATTTTTTCCTTTCACTCCAGGAATAATATCCTTCCATAGCTGTTTGAGATCCTTTTTCCCCTCTTCATTGGGATTTGAACAACCTCCCACATAGTGTGTCTGATTCCTTCATCATTAGTTTCATTTGATAGATAATGTAAAGTCATTCATTCATATTTCTCTTCTTCTTAGTATATCTCTCCCTTGAAAATATTATTTATAGGTGACCTAATATTCCATTTTAGAGTTCATTTATCTATTTTTCTAATTTCTGTAATTCTAATACAATTCTAATGTTGATACAAGAACTCGGGGAATATACCACCCTAAGGTATGTGGTCTAGTAAAATTACCTTAAATTTAACATGTTTTTTATTATGAATTGTGAAGCAACATTGTAGAATCATTCATGTTACATCAAAAATTTATTTTATCTCAAATTTAATTTTAATCCCCTCATACACTGTTGGACTTGATTGAGGATGCCGCCTTCGACTAGTGTCATTACTTCAAGAGTTCTTATGAAATGCCTATTGGCTTATTAAATGATTATGTGACCAAAACACCATCTATTTGGTCTTTTTCTGAAACCTAAATGAAATGAATACACTAGTGTAAGTGAAGAAAAGTGTACAACCATTTTATGGTTACCGTATATACATTGCTGGTTAATCTCTTAATTAAATAAAATATTAAATGGTTGTAAAAAATATCCTAGTTTATATTAATATTAATTACAAGTATTATTATTAAATGTTATACTCTGGTTTTGTATCCCTTTTTAATTGTGATATATGGGAATGAATTCCCTTATTAATAGTTATACTCTATCATGATGTATCTTATTAAATTTTTTCATGGTGTCACTTCCTAAATGTGATACACACGTATGGCGTCCCTTATTAAATGTGTTACATGAGTATGAAATACCTTAATGAATGTGATACTTGGGGACACCAT
Organism: Viscum album; assembly: GCA_963277665.1. Classification (NCBI taxonomy): domain Eukaryota; kingdom Viridiplantae; phylum Streptophyta; class Magnoliopsida; order Santalales; family Viscaceae; genus Viscum; species Viscum album. The sequence goes on from OY728131.1 coordinate 380,426,119, forward strand.
CCCTTATTAATCACGATACTCGAGTATGGTTTCCCTAGTTAGTCAACAAACTTATTCATGGAATCCCTTATTAATCAGTGAGACTCTTTTGACTATGTATAGACTCCTGGGATACACCTCATATCCTGGATAACACTATATATATATGGATATATATGTAATTTAATTTTTATTTCAAATATATATTGTTATATATATGTGGTGGTACATGTTTAGTTATATTTTGGATTAGGTCAAAGAAGGTAGTGTTAGCTGGGTATCCTTTAGAAACTAGTGCCGACTCGTTTACATTTTACATGACTTCATTACACTATTTCATCTACACACTACAATTTTATATGAAATTGATATATTATAATATATGATGTTGGTGGTGGCCTATTGATTATGTATCGTAGCTTTTTCAGGGCATCAAGTTGTACCTAAACAGATATTATGGATTTAGGTAGGGATAAAGGGAAGTATGCAACATTGGATTCTCAATTAACTATTCTATGGGGAGTATGAAAGTAGAGGACTGAGTTTATTCTCATGATGACATTGGAGACAGATTTTGGTATTTTTTCTTTTTCTATAAAATGTTTTATATGTATTTTGATATAATTCCTTATATATCAATTATTTATTGCATATAGACATGGAATAATTTTTTATAAGACATTTTTTTCTACCGATTATTTATATCTGTATAACATGTTCATCTACTAATCATTTAATATACTATTTCCACTACTTATGATTATTTTATACTTTTATACTATAATCTAATCATGATGGTGTAGTATTCTCACCATACCACCATATACACTGACTATTAATCAGTATCCTCCAGCATATAGAGTGTAAATCTTAATCTCTTATGGCCAACATGGTCTGGTTACTTATGAGTGAACTAGGTTTGTGATGTAACAAATTGTTATAAAAGCCAATATTTTTTTTCCCTTACAGTTTGGGGTTGGTAGACAATAGACATGGGTGTTTCATGGTTTGGTAATGAGTTTTTTCTAGGGAATAGCTAACCCACATATAAGTAAAAGACAAATTACATGGGATAGTACTTGTAGTTCTCGATTATACTTGTTACTATTATATTGATTTCATAATTGGATGGAATGGACTATTTTTGGTGTTATTATTGTTATTATTATAATGTATTTACTTTTTTATGTGTCCTGGTATGGAAATTAGGTATCATTCCATGCACCATATTAGGCACCTAAGGATTCACATGTCCTGAAATTCCCTGAAACATTTATATTATTGTGAGATTGTCTGCTGTATATTACTAGTTCCATGACTATTATATTATAAAATATGCTAATGATTCTTGTAGGGGTAGAATAATTAAATTAATTAATCTTTCTGTATCATCTGAAATAATGTTTTCTCATATAGTTTTATGGTAGTGCCTTAATTAACCAATTATTCAGTGTTTGAGCCATAGAATACTGGTCCCTTGGGAGGAAATGTTAGTTTATTTAATTTCAGTAATGCCATATATAATTTATAAATTACATGATTTTATATGTTTTGAATGGGGATTCATCTAATGAAATAATTTTATACAACCTGGGGCTACGTGATATTAGATGTAAATATTAGGTTATAGTAACCTAATGATCCAATTACACCTTATAAACCTTATACCTTTACAACATGAGAATGTTGAATCATCTAACTATATCATGAAAAATATATACATGTAAATGAGCACAAACTTAAGTAAATTTTAATTCATAAATAATATGGTTACCATTTAATAGGTATTCCAATTACAATGTAAATGTTTTTCCCCCTAAACATTTCAATTAATACTCCATATATTGGGATCTCTTCTATGTGATGTAAGACCATGCCCCTAACCCAACCTTAGTAGTAGGAAGTAGGTAGCGTCACTTATGTTATCTTATGGTCCTATATATCACTGATACAAGTCTCTAAGAGCATTTAGAGTGGTGTGACTCTTATATAGGAAGTAATGCACCTTTCTTATTTGTTATCTATGATCTGATCATTTTTTGAACCTTCTGAGAGTCGTGTACTTGTAAATTTTAGAAATATTCTCCCATAATGGAAACGGGTGTATTCCAGAAAGGTGGTGATGACCATGCCCCAGAGGTGGTGGGCCCCAAACCACTAGTGTTTCCTCCTGTAGTGATTTATATGGAGCCTCCTATAATTCAGAATCTAGTGTAATATACTTAGTTATGTGATATCTTATAAATATTTATGTTTTTTATATAAGGAGCACTACGACATTCCCCAAATATGGCAGAGTTGATGCGAGAATTCAAAAAATAGTATCACCTACATTCTTAGAGGATATTGGGCCCCATAATTCTAACTCATTGATAAAGGTCCTGTTATTTATATTAGATAATCAAGATGTGCCTATATAGATTTGGGTCAGTCTCACATCATATATGGTGTGTAATTTTCCAAAAGGATGTAGGGATCCCATCACCAAGGCTGATTGTCATAAGGATATGGACTAAGAAGACTTTCCGATGGACTACTATAATTACTTATTTCGAAAAAAAACTGAGAGAATTCCACCCTAGGGAATTTTTATATCTACAACATGGTGTTATGTCGGTGATAGAGTTCTCAACTCATTTCACCTACATTCAATGTTTCACACGGACACTTGTTGGTAAATTGTCAATGACTACAAGACATCTTGAGGATGGGATTGTGTATATCATTTGATCATAGTAGAATGTATATGGGATGAACCTCATTTATAATATAGTGAATAATTCCATAATAACTAAGAGGATGTTTAGGAAATACAATTGCATAGACCATGGTGGTTTAACACTGAGATAGGAAATCAGTTCGTTTAGTAGGAGGAAATGTTACTTTGATTCTACATGTGTGGGAAGTGGAATTTAGATGAAACCTATTGATGGTTAGCTAGTGTTTCACTGCTATGAGAATAAAAGGCATAAGAAGTCCATATTTTCCACAGATCCCATTACATTTTTTGGTTTCTATGGTTGGTAAATATTTATAATTTTTCAAATATTGTCCCAACTATTCAAAGTGGGATAGGATATATGCTAGATCCACCTAAAAGATTTGGATTAGTAGTGCCTCACTTGGATGGTAACTGGAATTCCTCCAAGCAATTAGGACGAGGATGGGGTCATGGTAGAGGTATCTAAAATTTAGAAATGTTGTTCCATCAAGGAGGTCCTGGTTAGGGTAGTTGGGTTGTATCTCAGGTTCATAGATCTACCTATAATTATATAGTGTAGTCTAATCCCATGGAGCATAGTATTGGGCCATTTATAGTTTCAGGTATTATTATAATATACACTACTTTATTTTATGCCTTATTTGATACTAAATCTATGCACTATTTCATATATACAATACTTGTGAAATGATCAGGCCTAGAGATAGATTAATTTTGTTTTATAATGACTCTTGAAAAGACGTTGGGAATTTTATCCAATAACATATGTCAAAGGTAAGGAATTATCCTTGAGATTTGTGATCATATAATTTAAATTGATCCACTTTTTACTCAAGATAAAGGGATTTTAAAGAATACTATATATGGATATATTGGTAACCAACCATTATCAAGTTGATCATTATCACTGAAGGGTGTCTTTCAAATCACATGAGGGTTGTAACGTTATTTTTAAGGGAGAATAGGTTATTTGGGAAAGTTGAACTACACCAAAGAATTAAGGGACAGATAGAGTGAAAACCTATATTTATAGTCATTGTATGATATGTCATGGAACAATACATATATATACCCCATATAAGGGATCATTTGTGGTTATTATTCCCTAATAATGTTTTTGGGATACCTCCAATTAGTGAGCTTGATTTCACTATTGAGCTACTGAAAAGAGCATTACTAGTGACCATTCCTCATACAGAATGCCACATACTAACCTTCATGAAATCAAGAAGTTTCTAGAATTCTATAAGCTCAGGGGTTTATATTAACAAGTACAACATTATGGGGATCGCCTATCCTTTTCTATAATAAGGTTGATGGTACCCTCATAAGTTTCTTGGATTAATGGAAATTAAACTCTCTTATTGTTAGGAACATGTATCATTTTCCATGTTGAAAGTCATCTTGGACTAGATCTGAGGGAGTAAGGTTTTCTAAAAGATTTATTTGAGGTCAGGAGATCACTATGTATATGTCTGAGACCATTATACATACCACGTACAATATTATATAGTATATATGGTTTTTATGAATATTTTTTCATGCCGTTAATCCTCACAAATGTGACCACAATCTTCATGTAATTAATGAAAAAATTGTTCCACCATTATTTGGATTGATTTGTGGTAGTATTTTTGGATGAAATATTTTTTGTATTCTTTTACAAAGAATGAAAATGCCAAATTTATTTAGATCCTACTAAATATACTAAGAGAGAACCAGTTGTATGCTAAGTACACTAAAATCCACCTTTTGATTAGGAAGGTTCACTTATAGGGTCACATAATTTTTGAGGTAGGTGTATCTATTGACCTATAGAATGAAAGAGTAGTATTTAATTGGGAGAAATCAAAGAACATATTTTTATATACATAGTTTCTTGGGGATTTATATCATTTAAAATAATTATATCCTGGATTTCTCATGCCATGAAACTCCATATATGGGATTTACTAAAAAAAGGTGTGAAATTCAAATGGTATGATGTATGTTATTGTGTCTTTCAGGGGTTGTAATGAAAATTAAATACAATAATGATCTAGATTTTACCAGATCTAGGAAGAGTATATAAGGTTTATTTGTGATGCATTATGTATCAGTCTTGGAGTAGTCTTAATACAGTATGGGTGAATCGTGGAGTACAAGTATAATTAGATGAGGCCTCATGAGCAGAATTACCTAATTCATGTCATAAATCTAGTATATGTGGTTAATTATTTTCATTTTTAGAGTAATTAACTATTTGGATTGATATTCATTGTATAAAAAGACCATAGGAGCCTCAAGTACATCATTATGAATTATGAATTAAATATCATGCAGGGAGCAATAGTTGAATACCATCATTCCTTCAGATTTTAACTTTCATAAATATTTAGGATGTTCAATGTTGTTGATGATTGTCTGATCTATAAAACTCAAAATAAAAATTCTAAGAGGTCATTTTAAAATGAAACTTAATGGCATCATTTTTTTTATTTGCATCTTTAGATAAAGGACTGTAAGAGAAGTCCAGTAAAAAAAATTCAACATTGGGATCTTTACATCTGGATAGTGTGAAGACAAGGAATCTCTAAGATCCCATGGGTTTAGTCGAATGAGAGATAATTTTAGATGAGGAATGAGTACCCAATTTCGTCATTTTCGATGATTAATTCTTGTTCATTCACCCTTGTATCCTTGTTTTTGAAGAAATATGTGAGGATTCAATGCAAGATTCACATGCCACTTCTTGGTAAATACATCATGGACCTAACAATATGTACCTTGACTTATGATTCTTGTATTTTTATCTATGAAAGAAATAGAGATTCTATGATTTGTTAGTAGGGGTTCATCATATTAATAGGTTAAGAAAGAACTGTAGTGACCTACTGTGTGATGAGTTTATTTTATGCATGGAAAATTAAAAAATTTAATAGTTTAATAACATTTTTTTATTTTGTTAAAAAAAATTTATATTAATTATATTTTTTATCTGGTTTATAAAAAATACATTTTGAAAAAGAAATAAAAATTACTAATATATTGTTTATATTATGTTTCAATATTTTGAGTTTTTTTCTAGAAATTGGAATCCCTCAGAGTGTCCTTTTCGAACCCTCCACACTCGAGAACCGCCCTCCACCATGCCCACCTACGCACCGCACGTCCCGAGTGAGGCCCATGGTGGACTACCCTCGTGTATTTTTGTGTGTGATATTTGTAGTTGATAAGAAGAGGTGATTTTCCAAATAAATTATACATCCTAATTAGACATCAAACGTTGTGCCACATGCCACATATCAAGCCCAAGATGGTCTGGTGGCCATGAATGGTTATAAGAAAAGCCTACATGGGTGTTATAGAGCACAAAAGGTGGAACACGATCACACTAGTGCATGGGGAAATGTTTTCCTTTGGAGGGATGAAGGATTAACTAAGATTTGGTTATCTATGGAAGTAAAGGGATTCCTGTGGAACCCCTATAAATTATGGAGTAGTGGTTTTCACAGAATCATTCATTAAGTAGATGGAAATAAACTGAAAAATCTATGTGGGATGTTGGATTTTGTAGGGTTACTATGCACTTTCTTAAATAGTGTGATCTGTATTCTCTAATATATTACCAATATCATACATTTAATATTTAATACCTTTCAAAATCATCATCACCAAACCAACACTTCCAACCACTATAAAATTCCATGAAAGATACTATAGAAGGTCAGATTCACGATTTAATCCATTTCCGCAGCTTGAAACCTCTATGGATCACCTATAAAGTCTGATAAAATTTCCATCAAAACCCAAATAGGGGAATATAAAGTCGTAATATACATATAGTGAGGATAAATCTACCACTGGTATGTTGATCCACACTGTTGTACTATTCTCCCCTATGGTGTAGTTATAAAAGGATCTTGAACAAATTTCTAACCACTATTCATTGGCTGAATAGTTTCACTATAGAACCATTAGAGTATTTGGAAGAAATAATTCTATGGTGTTGAAGAATTAATGTTATAATTTGGTTCTATGTACTCGAATATTGACTAGAGAAGGTGCACCATTGTCCATAATCTATGTTGTGGATTCATATAATCAAATATGAAGAATAAGGGGATATGTCTTGTTTGAATCAACAACATCATTTCCTTGAAAAAGAGAAAATACACCAAGTGGATGATGCAATGTGGAAGAGAAATTGCACTGTGGTGGTTTCTCAAATAGGAGAACCAATATTTTCATGGGGATGATTGATCCCTTATGTTGTGGTGGTTTCTCTACACCAAGCTCTATTAAGATATTATCCATGTAATGCAAGGGACATTCTATGGTCAATTATTCTACACTATAGTGTAAGAGTTATCATAAATTTATAGGCCTCATATATTTGGGTCATTTCCTATTTTATAGGATAACATCATTTGTTTAAATGAAATGAAACTAAATGTGGGAATCACCCATCATGAATGATTTCAATACCCCCAAAAATCATGGAAGACCTATCTAGGTTAGAGTGAACCTCGTGGAAAATTAGAGAAAGACCGTGTCAAGTGAAATTAAAGAATACCGTAGGGAAATAGTTGAATTAAAATTAAAAAGTGAGAGAGATATTTCTCTAAGGAGATAATATCCTATATAAATAGAGGGGAATGATTATAATATTTAGAACATGGATACTAGATCTAGACGTAGGGGAACCCATGAATAATTTGACCTCAATATTATTACTTTTTTTGCTTAAGGAGACATAGAACAAAGGGAGATATATCCAAGGGTTTGAAAGTAGCGAAGGCCCAAACCAACGTTAATAAAAAATGATGATGCCTTTATGTGGAAAAGATCTAAAATTGAAAAATAGGGAAAAATTTGGCTTGGGGAAGCCTAGGATGACATGAATAATGCAAAACTATTTCCTTCATTCCATGTGTTAGGGATCCTCATATGGGTTTTCAAAATCTTCTTGCATTTACAGATAATATAGGCTATGCTCCAAGGGATACTTCAAATTCCTAATAAAGAATTATAGAGAGTCAATGAATATATCTCCACCATCCTTAATTCTATATTTCTTTTCTCACATACCTCTAGTCCTGTTACCATCGTCTTATCCTCATCTCAAAGTGCATCTCCTCTTCCATAAAAGGCTGAAAAGGATACCACAATAGACCCCCTACAGTCTCTTATAACATCGTCGCCTCTCCTCTCCCCCACCCCTCAAGAGGGATCTATCGGTGTTGAGATTGAACCCTCCACATGGGGGGTACCAACATACCCAATGAACTTGTCACATCCTCCCCTACTGAGTGACCATGCCTATGAGAAGAGGTCTTACTGACAGGGTGCCATGGAAATATGTACATAAATTTTATAATTCATGCAATATATTCTTTATTTTTAAGATGATGATTACTTGAGTGTCATAATAATTATTGTGACATACATCATTCCTTTCTTTCAAAGTAGTCCGGCAACCCACCACAAGGATTATCTCCCTACCTTTCCTCTTTGGACCATGGTCACCTACACCATAAAACCACTAGTTCTAGAAATCCTCCCATGAAGACGAGTTTGTTAGGGCCCTCATTTGGAATCATATCCATGAAGGTAGTGATTTGATTATCATTGTGAATGGTGTGGATAAAACTAGGGTTCCCAGTGGCTTCTTTTAATGATATATCTGGTGCTAGACAACAGAGAAACCACAATTTTCCTCCCCACCAATCCTTAAACCAGAAATTTACATCACCTCTACCCACCATCTAATGGGAATGAAGAAGAAGACCCTATGTGTATGGGTGAATAAACATCCATGTTCTCAATGGTCGATACCTCTGGACCACTATATCCAGTCTGTACTTATCCACTATGTGTTTTCCCAATAGAGTTTGGTCCTCAATCGCCTCCAATGCTAGCTTGGCATGTATCCCTTGTACGGTCAAAGATGCCATACTCAAATTGATCCGCCCTTCAAATATAGGTCTTTAAAAATGCTTTGTCGGGGCCCAGTGGTTCCTTCTTTCCTTATTATTATCCCATATAAAAGACATCATTATCCTCTCTATGTTGGAAATCAAACATTTAGGAATCTTCATGGTGGACATGAGGTGCATGGGGATAGATACAAGTGCGTTGTTTTCCAGAGTAATACACCCTATAAAGGATAGGAACCTGTTTTTCTAATTGAGAATGTGACCCATAATCTTTCCCATAATCTTGTGAAATTGGTGAATATAAAGAGAGTGTGGACTCACTAGGGAACTAAGGAACTCTAAAGGGAAGGATACTATCCTCGTATTCAAGCTATATTCCAGAGACCTAGCCCTCTAGGATGAGAGGTCCATATTAGTACGAATCAAAATGTTTTCCATATTCCCCACATGTAAACTCTATTTGAAATATCCCCTAGTATCCCATTCATCCCATTCGATAATCACTTACTTCCATTGAGAAATAAAATTGTATCATCTACAAAAATCAAGTGGGATATACCCATTTGAGCTTGTATATCTGTGTATGGAAGGACTCTCCCCATGTGTAGGCCACTCATTATAAATAATCCTAGAACATTTTGAGATAAAATGAACAGAGTAGGCGATAGGGGGTCCCCTTGCCTTAAACCTCTACATTCCTTGAAGAAGATGATTTTTTTACCAATGAACGAAGTGGAAATCCATGTCGAGATGATGTAGTGGAATAGGATATCTTCGGTCCAGTTAGAGAAACCCATGAAATTCATCACCTTTAAAATGAAAACTAATTCCATTCTATCATAGGAGATACACATGGAATGCTTGATTGTTAGGTTATTACCAATCTTCGTATTGTTTATCCCACTTATCTTTTCATGCACCACTCTGATTGTACCCTGAATTTACCTCCCTTTAATAAAGTTGCGATTCTATACTACTAACAAACCATTTATATGTGGCGCTAGCCTTTTGTTTAGGATGATCACCAGGACATTATATAGGATGTTTCCCATGATGATCTGCCTATACTGATCTATGAGATGGGTTTTGGACAATTTTGGTCCCATAACCAACTTGAGAGCACTGGCTATGCGGGGAAGATGACCACCCTGAAAGAATTATTGCACCGCTCTCACTAAGTCACATTTGATCGTATCCCATGAAGCTTTGTAAAATGATCATGGTATCCCAACTGGCCCCGGAGCGCTATTAGGGTTCAAATTCCACATCTCCTCTCTTACTTATTCATCTTCTAAAGTCCACATCAACCACTTTCAAATATACTCAATAACACTGCTAGGAATGTCCTAAAAAATAACTATATCCACACTTGGAATGTTTTTTTCATGCTAGAGTTCTTTCTGAATAGTAAATCTTTGATGATTTCATTGTCCATTTTCCCCACTTCATCCCAGTTATGGGTATTTGAACCGTCTTCTTTGAGAATATTAGGACTATGAGTATGTCTCATTTCTTTAATGTATTCATATAAAAAACCAGTGTTCTTGTCCCCCTAACAAATCCTCTTAACCATTCCTCCCTCTCTCACCATCCTCTCCTACCTTAAAATAATACGAGTTAGATGTCCCTTCTTATCCATTAGATATTTAAATAAGGAATAATCCCATCCTTGTTCCAAGAAGATATCCATAGACTCCACTTCCTTTCTAATCACGAGGAGGTCCTTATCATGTGTAGGAATGTTCTTCCTCCACCTTTGTAACATATTTTTGAGCCTCCTTATCTTGTTGAAGAATGATGTCCAAAGCATGCCTGATTGCGTCGAGTACCATGCATCTCGGACCACGTCATTGAAACCCGGCTCTTCCATCCATTACCTTGAGAACTAGGAGCGATTGTCTCTCTGAGTTTTGGAGATCATAGAGATCTACAACGAAGAGTGGTTAGATAATCATCAAACTATGTGGGATTCTTTAGCATCCAGGAAGAGAGAAAGAGCTACCTTGTTCATCAAGCATCGGTTGAGACGACACTAAGTGAATAGTCCACCTCATTGGTTATTATACTATGTGAAATGGTCTCCCTTGAAGACAATATCCATCAGACCATTTCTATACATGGATGAAATAATGTCTTTGATTTTGCTTCTTGGAAAAGACCCTCCCCATTGTTGCTCCCCTGGAGATTCTATAATGTCAATGTCACCCCCGACAATCTAGGGTGTGTTATCGTCAATAAGACCTTCAAGGTCACTCTATAGGACCTCTCACTCCTGGGAATTAAAATTCTCATACATAATAGAGAAAAACATATGTTGATACCATACTGATATTTTTGTGGAAAAGTATTGTTCTGATGACTAAAACAAATCCTCTGAGATATCATCCTTCCAGAAAATCCATATTTGGGTGTAGGGAGGGTTCTCGTGTAGAAAAGAAAAAATATTGCGCCTTTATGCATAATCAACTATTCTTACTAACAATTATTTTGTTCAAGAACTGCCACTATAGATACTTAGTGGTCAACCAATTCATTAGCAAGAATTTTGGATTCCACCCTCGCCCCTAGCCCCCAAGAATTCTAGAATAATAATCTAATCATTGAGATGTAGGAATATGGATTTCACCCCAGACTTATAGAGCTTGTTTTGTTGAGGTGAATGCGGGAAAATAGAAGCGGCAGATTTGGACTTAGAGTAGGAGCAAATGATGTTCTTCCTGATCGTGGTGATAGAGAAATGACTGAGGCTCCCACTATTACAATCCTTGGGTGTATCCAATGAAGAAACTAAGAGGTTAACAACCTCTGTACTCCTGACCGGAGATGCAGAGGGTAAGGCCGGTGGGGTTAGCTGGCTGTCAATACAAGACCATAGGTAAGGGACGTCACCAGTGGGACCAAGAATGACAGAGGATATGAGATTCTCATATGAGACTTAGGATTCAAGAATGAGGGATAGAATACCTTCCATTTCATGTGTCTAAAAAGGCACCGAGACCATATACAATGAAGACCATTCAGGAACTAGGATCTCACTGGTCGATGACAAAAGGCGAACTTATGAATCTTCAAAACCTAGATCCGATGGGATAATATTTATGATACCAATGGGGGAAGTGACCCATAGTTCCTTCAAACAGAGGCTGAAAAGGCTGATGTGGAACGTCCCATCTAGGGGTGGGCCCACCACTTATCTATTTGGTCCATGATTGAAACAGACCAGATCCCTGCTGGATAAAGCAGAATCAGAGACCAATGGCATGAAGGATGAAGCCTCTAAAGCTTCAGAAGGGGTATTGAAGACCACCCCTTTTCCCCAATTGACATTCTTTATAATCATCGAGGAGGGGTTTTGAAAGGAAGGTCACAACATCTACTAACCCTTCTATTGGACTATTTAGAAAACCTTGAAATATGATCCAACATATATAAATATTTTGGTTATGAACCTCAATGTGACAAATTGAAGTAGGAGAAAAAGAGTTGTACTTAACTTTTCAATCCATTTCAACATTATCCATCATGCATCTAATTTGGTTATAAAACCTTGAAATATGACCCAACATATATAAATATTTCTAACCAATGATGATAGACTATGATATATACTCCAAGTAGTATTATAGTTAAGTAATTTTAAAGAAAAATCATTCATCTATATAAAACTCACTTCTCTTTGTCCTTCTTTTTATATTTTTGAATCAGTCCAAAATACCCCTTAAGTAGTTTAGATAATTTCATAATTATTTTAATCATGAGCAATAATTTCCAAAACTATTGAATATTTTTTACCTTATTCTCATGTGATTGACCTTATATTATCACTATTATACTCTTTACTAGTTTGTATGTTTGTATTTGGTAAAATTGGTATTTCGATATTTCTTTTGAGAAGTAACGATGCACCCGAGAAATGTCAAAATTGGTGTTATTTTTAGAGAAAATGGTTTGATAAATTTTAGTAGTTAGAAAACACTAATTCACCCAATTGTTAAATTTACTATTCTATGTTAGGTTTTTTTGTCATTTATTCTTTTTATGCACTTGGTGTTTTTAGTTTTTGGTTTCAATATAAAAATTGAAGTCCCACATCTGAATGGAAATGGAGCTTTCAGAATTCTCATAATGAATTGATGAATTGAAGGGGTACATTCCTGGCAAATGATATGAGCACCAAGAAAACCTAAGATATCAAAAACTACACACAATTTTTGAAGAGGCACTCCTCATCATGGAATTTTTGTTCATGGAGGGACTATCACACTTGGACAACAATACCACAGTAGCAATGGTACAAGAGGTAAGATTTGGTCCTTAATATAATTTGAAATTTTCTAGTAAGAATACCCTTACACTTGTGGATGAGGGGGGTAATGGGGATAAAGAAGAAGCCCTACATGATTAAGAATAAAAGTATATGCGAGATTCCAAATTATGTGATAACATTCTTGATATGTCGGAGGAGGAATATCGAGAACCTATAGAACAAGAATACACTCTAACACCAACTGTGATGAATAGAAAAGAGGAAAAAAAAGAAGTAGAATGGTATCATGTTGGATAGAATTATATTAATTAGCCTCATTCTCACAAATGTATTGATTTTGGTTAACCCGTCATGTTCTCAGAGAATAATAACATCCCTAAACTGGTGAAACACAAGATCAAATAGAGGAGGAAGAGATGTAAGCATCCAATATTTGGAATGATATGTTGGAAATCATGGAAGAAAACCACCAAGAAAAACTAGTTGCTAAAAATTAAGAAAAAAAATTGTATAATTTTAAGAAAAAAAGCAACTAAAATATGATTCAGATGAGTGTTAAACTTTTATACTTCCTAAGATATTTTAATCCAATCAATGGGGTTTTCTACCACTGCTTGGTATATTACTCATCCAAAAGAAGTTGATATTTAGAGAAAAATGAATGTATGAATATCTATGCAAGATTTTGTACAATAAAAAAATTGGTTCAATAAGAGATGGTTGGATCCATAACCTTCTACTAATGTGTAACCCAAGATGTAAGGTCAAGCCTAATGACCATAATAAAATTTATTTGAAGGAGTAACCCATGTCTGGGTTTATTTTCATTATTAGTTTAGGATTTTTTTATAAGTAGTGGAAATCATCATATTATTTTAGAACATGAATTACATGAAGAATGGGATTTCAATGTTTTTATTTCATTTCCATGTCCATGGATATTCTAGGACCATGACCAAATGAATAGATCAAGAAGAGGAGAAGGGAATAAAAGTGAAATTTCTGTTTATATTAGATTTAAGTACTTTTATTCACCTATATGTTTTAAAATATTATGTTTTTTTAGTTTTAAAGGTAAAAAATACATACAAACACATAGATTAGGGTTAACTTCTGATCAATGATACGCCATATTTTTTTATAAACCCCAATATTCCATGTTATATTTTTAAAATTTATATAAATGGATAGAGTATGATGTAGAATCAATTTTTTAGTGTGAAACATATGTATTTGAAATCAATGAATCGTTATTTTCTTTATAGTCAAAAGTAGGTAGAAAATCCCTTCCATATTCCATTCATTTATTTTCAAAAGTGCATATTGATTAGTTTGTTGTTGTGGCACATTCCATTAGGGATTTTCCTAAAATTAATTGTTCTTATTCCTTATATATTTCTAATACAAATTTTATCATCCATTCTCAGCAAATTTTGTTAGAGAACATGTAACATATCATGTACTATTTTTTTTTATCAGGACAAAGTTATGATTAAACAAATTTAATCGAAAACTGATTGAGGTTTTGTTTTTGATTTATCAATTTTCCCTAATACAAACCTTACATTAATACTAATTTAATCTCTTAGATAACATGAATGTACTTTGATATTTATAGTATAAATTCATTCAATCTTATCCATTTCTACCAATAATATGATGTAATCCATGATTTTCAAATTTCAAGTGTGGTGGAAGAGGAGTTGCATGAGAGAAACAATATGATTTTTTGAAGGGGAATGTTTTGAATGTCTCAATGGAAAATTTCAATGTAATCATTTGATTTTTATTATTATTCAACCCTCTATAATAACATTAAAAAATAAAATAAAAAAATGTTTGTTGGGTTATATAGGGTCCAAAATTTCCATTACACACACTGTGATTTTATTAATGTGGGGTTGGGTGATATATATGAGTCATTTCAAATCTAAATTTTCTATAAATTTTAAAAATAAAAAAATAGAAACAATTTATTGGGTAATTAATATATTGTGCTTATTTTGATAATGTATTAACTGATCTAGTGATATTTGGGAAGATGTAACTTTTTAAAGATGAAAATGTCGTTTTTTACACTAATTATCAATGTTAATACTTAAATATTTACCTCCTCATTAAGACTAACATGTATTATACATAAATTTCTGGACAAACATAAGCCTCATAATCATATGATTCTATATTTCATAGTCCTCTTGATTTTTAGTGATATTTATCTCAACATAGTCATGATTGTATATTATTTTTAATTTTATAAGTATTGTGGATGTATTCAAGTTATGAAGAAAAAATCACATACTAATTTTTCTATTAGTAATGAGAGAATAATAAATGTAGAATTATATCACAACATGGCATGTTAATATTTATGAATTAGATTACTTAAATGGAATATATGAGAGGTCACATCAACATCTATTGGGAATTTAAAATGTATTGTGTCTTGTTATGAATTTAAATATTTTTTTTAATATGAAATTCATTTTCTCCCATTGGGATTTTTTTGTTAATTGATATTGAATTTTAAATATTGTTTGAGTGGGTGTTTCCTTCTTAATTTGGTATTTGAGTTATATGATAAATGATAATCCGGATTTAAGTGTGTGGGATTCTTATGAGTTCATTTTATTCATGAATATTTAAAAATTATAATTATATATCATCATTGATTTTAATTTTATAAATCCAATGTTTTAATTCATTTAACATTTTTTTGAATGATTTTATATTTAAATAACATTTGAAAAAAGAAATAAAAATATTTAAAATGATGTTTTTTAATATGAATCAATATTATAAGTATTTTGTGTGTGAGATTCTTAGTAGGGAAGAAGAGGGGCCATTCCAAAAAAATTTCCCATCACAGGTTGTCCTCAACCTACGGGCCACAATCCACATAGTAGTCAAAAGATGACCATCCATCAAAGATGGCCTATGGGGAAGGCATGGATGGGTGACATAGAGTATAATAGGTGGCATAATAACATATTGATGTGTGGGAAACTCTATGTGGAAGTAGGGGGAAGGCTTCACCAGGATGGGATAGTTTATAGTGGGGTAGAGAATCGTCCAACAAACATTTTACTTAATGTGTGGTGGGTTCCATGGAATCATTTATTTAGATGATAGAAATTATACAAATAATCGATATGTGGTAGGACATTGGGTATAGGTATTTTTCACTTAGAAAATGGTGGTGTCCAAATTTTCTCCCATATCACTTGCATTTTATATTCTATCACAACCACCTACCACACTCAACATCATTGGTCCATAACTGATAACCACTCGAAGATTCCATTGATGATTCTAGAAAAGATCTAATTCTCTCTTTGACTCAATTTTATCATCTGAAACCACCATAGATTGCATAAAAATACTTATATGACTTGAATAGAAACCCAAAACGAGGAAGATGAAGCTAAAATGGATGTATGGGGAGGATATCCTCACCACTAGTATGTTAAACACCACTAAAATACAAGATGATCCCTTATAGTTTTTTGATAAGTGGATCCCGAACGAATTTCCAACCATTGTTTCGTGGTGTAACAACTGCACAATATCACAATTTTATAAGTTGGAATAAATATGGTTACAACATTCACTATGTAATGATTCACTGTGGTGCCCTATGCTCGAATATTGAGTATAGGAGCTTTGTCATTTTCCATCGTGTTGTGATGTGGATTCATGTTAGAAATGATAAAGAAAAATGGTTTGTATTGTGGTCTAATATGCAGCACAATTGTGATAAAAAAAAGTTAAAATAAACATAATAGATACAACATTATGTATGAGGATTTACACCATGGTGGGGTACCAAATGAAACAAATGTTATTTTCAAGGGGATGATCTATTATGTCATAATAGATGGGTTCCACAAAGGTTTATAAGGATATCAAGCATGCCATTTGTTTATTGTGATATGGTTAATTTTTCTACACTGTAGTGGAGCTTTTATAGTAAATTTAAATTTTTGATATCTTCATGCCATCAAAGGTTCTCCATGATTCCCTTGGATGTTTTGAACAAATGAAGATAGAAATGAGACTCTTCCATTATCAAAGATTTCAATATGCCAAAAAACATAGAATAATTGAACAAGTTATAGGAAACCTCTTAGAATACTAGATAATGATCGGATTAAGTGGAAGTATAAATTATAGTGGGTAATGAATTGAATTTAATTTCAAAAGATAGATGTATATTTCTCTCAGGAGACAATATCCTCTATAAATAGTAGAGAACACTAATACTGTTGAGAAAATTGATTCTTAATCTAGGTAGAGGTGAACCAATGATAGATTTCCACATTAGTTTTGGGAGGTTTCCCCTACTAACATCAGAGGATAGTGTATGATCTCAACCTCACATCTAAAATGAGATTTGAGGAACATGATAATCATTAAACATGAGGCTAATTAATTTATAATTTTTTCTGTTTATCATCTCATAGATACAATTCAAAATTCCTATATTGGTTATGAGGGTAATACATACGAGTCTCATCTTTTACACTGCACAATTATTTTAGATCTAAATCTTCTTTATATTCCCAAGAATTATTTTCTAATTCGTGTTAACTGAGATATTATCCATGATCAACTAATATTACAAGGGTAAGGTGAGTTTGATAAAAAAATAAGAGTACCCAGTGTTGTTAAATTAATATCACACTGAGAATAATAAAATCACATCCTCTAATATCATAGGAAATGTGATGACAAGTGGAGGACAATCCTCAATGTTATAAGGTGATGTGGGAGAGTGAGAGACGACCATAAATTTTCCTTCCGTTTCAAGATAATAAAAAATTAATCTATGTAGTTTAGGCAACCTTGTATAAGGATCCAACTCATTTAGATAGTTATTTCTAATTATGAGAGGCTATTATAGATACTCCATGTAATGTTAGGTTTATGTTATTTAAATGAAAAATCATCACTTGATATCAAACTCACTTCCCTTGGTAATTATTTGTATCTTGTTCAGTTACTAAAAAATATTCATCAAGTAGTTTATGCAATTTTAGTTTTATTTTAATCATTAAAATATCCATTGAAATTGTTTAATATTAAAATCCATTTTCCTCATCGTACTGACTATACATTTACACTGTTATACAAATAAGTAGTTATTTAATTAAAGATAATTTAAATTTTTATTTTTATATTTCATTAGAGAAGTAACGATACTCTTAGGTGACATCATTATTGGAAACACTACCAAGGAATAGGGTTTTATAAAATAAAATAAATAGAAAAAACGTTTAGATCACTTTTAGATTTTTTGATTTTATATTAGATTCTTTTTTTATTTTATTATTTATAAAGAACTACTAATTTTTGTTTTTGGTTTTGGGATTATGAAAAAAGAAGGCCCACATTTAAAGGGAAATTAATCTTTCTAACCATTCACATGAATTTTTTTGATTGAATTGGAATATTCACATCCATGGATGGTTGAACTAAGGTAACCCAATAGTTCCAAAACTTCACCAATGTTTGGAAGAGGAACTCCTTAACATGGAATTTATGTTCATAGAGGGACTGCCACTTATAGAGAGCATTAACATGGTTTCTAGGGTATAAGAGGTAAGATCTGATTTGGAAGATAATTTTAAATATTGATGTTTGAACAACCATAAACTTTTTGATGAGGTGGGTAATAAGGGTAATGAATAAGTATTCTGCGAAGTTGATGAAAATGATATAGGAGCTGTTGAATTATTGGAAAACATGCTTGACATGACAGATGAGGAACATCTTAAACCAATTGAACAAAAAGACCCTCCAACACAAATTTCGGTGTATCCCAATGAGAGAAATGAATAATAAATAGAAGTTTACCAAATTTAGATTGATTTTTAATAATTTATGTTATGATCACAACAATATAGATTTTCATTACCCCCTCTTATTTTCAATGAAGAAGAAGGAAAATCCATTTTTAAAGTTGAATAAAAAATCTGGATGGAGATACGGGATTTATAAATATTTTAAATCATATTTTGGAACTCATGGACGAATATACCCTTGAAAGATAAGTATAAGATTCTAAAAATATAGAAATAAGTTCTGAATTTGATGCAAAACATCGAATACAAGAGGGGATAGAGGAGTGGTACACTATGTGGGAATCCTAAAATTTCACACTCCAACCATTGGGGAATTCCACCACTTCTTCATAACTTCCTCAACACGAAGAGATTTTAATAAAGAGAAATTGGTAGAATACCATCAATGGATTTTCTGAATAGACAAAATTGGTTCAATAAGGGACCGTTAGATCTATTCCCTACTCTCATTACATAACCCAAAAGGTAAGTTTAAGCTTAGTTAGCTTAATAAAAGTATTTGTAGAAGGAAACATGAGTTTTTATTTATTTTCATTATTATTATTTGTTTTATTTTTAGAATAAGGGGAACACCTCCCATCATTTTTTAACAGTAAATAATTTTTCCATGTGATTTCACTATTTTTTCTTCATTTTTAGTTCCATATAGATCCTTAGAATAGCGTAACAATATATTAATATAAAATTTGAGAAGATATTTAATGTTAAAAGGGTATTTACATAAAATATTAATATGTTTAATCCCAAAAACATTTTTATAATTTTTTTATTTTTAATGGATAAAATGAATGCAAAAAATTTGATTATAATTTTTATTTTGATCAATGATACATAGTATTTTGTTAGGAACACCAAAATATCATTCATTAATTTTCAAATCAATAATAATTTAAAGATTAAAATGATGAATTTTTATTTTTAGAGTGAAAATAATAATTTTATATAAAAAATCATGTTTTTTATTTCAAGTAACATTTTTTTGAAAATTCCCTTCCAAATTTCATGCTTTTATTTTGAAAAGTTCATGCAGATTAATTTATTATTATGGAAAATTCTAAGATTTATTATTTTTAAATTACATAATCCTACTCTCAAGAGGTTTTTAATTCAAAATTTTAACTACATTTCTTATTAATGTTATTGATATAACCTAATACATGTCATATAATAGTATATGAATTTTGATATTGTCAAAGTTATTATTTTACATATTCACTAGAAAAATGATTGAAGAATTTTTTATCGATTGAGACATTTTTCATAAGACCCAGCTAACATTAATCATTATTTTAGAAAATAAAGATAATGAATTTCCATTCATATTAATATCCAGATTTCAATCCAATTTATAAATTCCTACACGTAATCCAATATTTTTCATGATTTTCAATGTTCTAGTGTGGGGGAAAAGTGATTTAATAGAATAAAGTTTATGATTTATTGAAGGGGGATATTTTGTGTGTTTTATAAAATAATGTTCATGTAATAAATCCCTATTTTTATTATTTAACCATCTATAAAAATATTGATAAATTAAATTAAATTAAAAACATTTAAAAAATCTCAGTTGAGTTATGGAGGGTAAAATGTCACAAACACTGGACCAATGTATTTTCCATTTGGGGTTAGGTGATGGATTTGAGACATAAACTACTTCAATTTTTTAAAAATTAAAAATTTTGAAATGAAAAAGTAATGATAACAAATTATATGGGTAATTTATAAATGTTAGTTTTTTTTATCATGGCCATACTTGAGATTATAAAGTGCGGTATGACATAAATTTTTAAAGTGGAGAATTTCACTATTTCTACATTGATAAAAATAATTAACACTTAGATATTTACATAATTTTTAATAATTTAAAATTTTATATAACAATTTTCTAATTTCAAAAATCCCCGGATTCAAGTGATCATATGTTTCAAAGTCCTCTTGTTTTTTTTGAAATTTTCCTCCACTAAGTGTATTAAGTATATCATTTTTAAATTTATAAGTTTGGTGAATGTACTCCTGGTATAATAAAAAATCCACATATTATCTTTTCCTTGAGTGTTGTGATAAGAAAAAAATGGTGTGATATATCACATCTTCACATGATAGTGATTTTGAATTAGAATAATTGAGTGGAAGATATGAGAATTTGCTTCCTTATCCATTGGTAATTTCAAATGAATTATATCTAATGATGAATTGAAATAATTTTCTTTATATAAAAATTTATATTTCCTTCACCCATTGTTTTTTTGTTTCACTAATATTGAATTTTAAATATAATAAGAATAGGGGTGTCCATTTTATATTGAAATTTTAGTTATATTGTTGAATATAAGTATGATTTAAGGGTGGTGGATTTTGATGATCTCATTTTACGCATGAAAAATTTAAAATTTTCATCAATTAATGTCCTTTTTAAATTTTTAATCACCCATTTATTAATTAATTAAACCTATTTTGAGTATTTTATATTTTATTGAAAATTTTAAAAATAAATAAAAATGCTAAAAATTGTGTTTTTATTCTGTTTCAAAACTATAAAAATTTTGTGTTGTATTTGAATTAGATAATAAGCAGGGCTTGTGAAAAAAATGGAAATCCAATATAGCCTTAATATTGTGGGAAACAAGTCACTTATTAGACCCAAGATAGACTACTGGCCGAGAAATACAATAATGAAAGTATACATAGGTGTCGTAGAAGAGAATACATGGCACATGAGTGCACTAGTGTATTGGGAAGATCCATGTAGAGGTGGGTAGAAGGATTCAACTAGACTGCGGAGTCTATGGTGGTTTGGGGTTTTCTTTTGACCCTATATGAATTATTGAGTTTTCGGTGCTATAGAATCTTTTATCAAGAAGATATAAACCACATGAAAAATTGATGTTGGATGTGGGGTTCGGCACTGGGACTATGAACATTCTAAAATAGTGGCATCTAGCTATGCTCCCACATCACATGCCTCATACATTCTAGTATTGTAACCTTCAACACTCAACATCACTAGAACAACACTTCCAACCATCATAAAACACCATGAAATCCCCACAAAATTCATAGTTTCAATCTTTGAGCCACTATTGAGGCTTAAAACCTATGTGGATCACCTCTTGAGACTAACATGAAAAACATTGAAGTCAAAATAGAGTATGATAAAATTGTAATGCTTATATATAGAAGAGATAACCACCACTATTATGTTGAAAACAAATACGTCATAGGATTGTCCCTTACATTATTTTGGGAGGGTTATTCAAAACCTATTTCCATATATTCTTCTATGTTAAAAAATATAGAATTCAAACCATTTTAAGAGTTAGTGGAAATAAGACTACAGTGTTAAAAAAAATGTTTCACCATGGAACCATGTGCTCAGAGATTGAATAGAGGAGTGGTATTATTTTCATCTTGTAATATCAAGGATTCATGTAACTCAAGATGAAGAATAAAGTGATTCAATTTGGTTGAATCATATATACCATATCCATTCAAATGAAAAAAATACACCAAGTATATGTTTCACCATGGAGGAAGAATGTCCCTGAGAATGGTGCTCAAATAGAAGAACTATTATTTTTATAGGGGATAATCCACTGTTTTGTTATTTTTAGGCTTAACCAAGGTCCATAAATATCCTAGGAATTCTAGGTATGGGTTGTCTCATGGTTGGATATTTTATTCCGTAGTGAAAGAGTTACAATAAAATTTAAATTCCTAATATTATTATGCCCTCATAGGTTATCTATGATGTACTAGGAAATTTTAAACTAATTATGATACATATGGGACTCAAACATCATGAATGTGTCTAATAATCCCAAAAAATCAAATTATTCCTAAAATATTTAGAGTAAATCTCATCAAATATTAGAGAATAACCTAGTCAAGAGGAGGGAAAAATTTAGTGGGGATGGAAATGAATTCAAATTTAAAATTACGATATATATTTATCTCAAGAGATAATATTATTTATAAATAGAGTGTCACACTACTAATATTCAGAAAAGGGATTCTATATTTAGATGGAGGGTAACCTAGGATAAATTTCAACAGAATTTTGGGGATGCTTCCACTACACACAAAGGAGCCTAGTGTGAGATCTCAACCCAACATCTGAATTGGTTGTGAAGTAAGATGGTCATTATCAACCCCATGTATGCTTAATTTAGGATTTAATTCTTTTTAATCTAATCTAATTTAAAATTCTGAATTCATTTGTTGGTTATGAGAGTAATGCACAAGAGTCTCTACTTTTACAGTTCACATTTATTTTACAACTAATTTCATATTTCTTTCACTTGAATTCTTATCTAATTAATGTTAATCAAGAGATCAGTTATGATCAAATATAGATTCATGGGAACATGATTTTGATAAAAAAAATTTATGATTACATAGTTTTTTAAAATTAATATTAATTTTAACAAAATCTAATCAAATCATATAAATGATCATCGAAATAGATGACATTTTGGGGAAGAACATAAAAGTTATAAAGGGATGTGGGAGAGTGAGAGATGACCATAACCTTGCCTTAAATTTCAAGATAATCCATCATCCACCAAGTTGGTTGGGAAACCATGAAAGTAGAGCTAACTTATTTAAATAGTTCAATATAATGTTGAGAGGGTAATCTGGACACTCTATGTAGTCCCACTATTAATGAATTAAAAAAATAATAACCCATTTTTATCAAAGTCACATCTACTCACCATTATTTTTATCTTCTTGTTTTGTCTAAAACATACTTCAAATACTTTAGAAAATTTTAGTTTTATTATAATAATGAAAAAAACATTCAAACTTGTGGAATATTTATAGGCCCTTTCCTCATGTGATCAACCTCGTCTTACCCCCACTATACACTTTAGTAGTTATTTTATTCAGGTTATATTGAATTTGTATTTTTATTTTTCTTCAAAAAAGTAACAACACACTTCAACATCATCAGTTGGATTCTATAAATATTTCTCATTCCTAAGTGGAAATGTTATGATGTTATAATAGATATTGTGAAAGGTATTCTGAGACCCTTTCAACGAAGTGATGCAGTATGGTGATCGTAGACTGGTTGAAAAATGTCACAAACATTCTATCTATCAGACATACATTTTAAGTTTATCTTCTTGGGATGATATATGTTCGGGATAATATATTCCTTAAGGGAGTTCCATAAACTATCTTATGATATATAGATTCTTGATTCACATTGTAGTTTTTGAAGGGGTTATAGAAGGCTCACATTCCACAGATGCATTTGAGTAAAGCCTATCAGTCACAGACTGATGGGATATTTGTGTATATGATTCATATATTAGAGGATCTGCTCCAAGCATGTGTTCTTAATTTTATAGTTTCTTTGGATAAGCACATACATATTTATAAAAATTATTATAATAATATAATTCATCAAACTATACATTTGGATCAGTATGATTCCCTATAAGCTAAGTCATTTTATTTACCCCTGTTCTTGTTAGGGGTAGGATATGAAGCACTGTTGGGGCCTCATCTCATTCAGGAGAATTCATATAATGTATAACTTATCATAAGGCATATGGATAAATCTCAATCTATGAATAATTCAATGTTTATGGTCACCACCATCCTCTTGTTTTTGAGGTGGTTCATCTAGTATTCCTACATGTTTCTCATAGGTTCGGTCGAAGATAGATTTGTAGACAAGGGAAATATCTCACCTCATTATGTCATGCTCTTCTTGATCTTATTTATAGGATGAATGATATACAATCAGATATTTATTCCATATATGTACCAATACATGCTTTCTATGTTCCATGAATCTTATATTCACTGTTACTATTCATACTAGTCTCATATTATTCAACTTGATGTGGTTGATTTAGAGGAGGATGAATCCATTGAGGAGCATCAAATATTTATCATTAATCAGATTGGAAAGGCTCTCCCAGGTAGTTTGGTTACTCTAGTACGGTTTATATAGAATAATGACCATGTATTTGATGAAACATGGGAGTAAGAGGCCAATATATATGCTCATTTGTCTGAGATTTTATCAAACGATACTTTACCACATGTAAAATGGAAACTTGGGGATGAATTGTTTTAAGGAAGAGAGATTATAAGATACCATTTTTTCTCATGAGTTATTGAAAAATAATTTTTATTAAAAGCATTATTTTTATCCTTGTAGATGTCCCTAAAAGGTTAATTAAGATTTTAGAAGTGTTTGGGGCCCATTCGGATACTAGAGCTTTGAGTTTGAGGGGAACTTGACCAATTGGATTTTTTTAAAAAAATTGTACACATAAGGCTACCTCGTTTGGGTAAAATCTTTATTGTGATATAAAGGGTCTATAATGGTCTACACGGGCTATGCATGATTTTCCAAAACCATGAAACTCGTCTACACACTCAGTGCCACTCATGATGTGGGTGTGCATGGTAGGCACAAAGTTCATCCAAACTATGTAGCCAAATAGTTAACCCTTTAAAAAATGGTGAAATTCCTATTTCCATTTTATTCTTTCATACATATCCTCTATTTTTCATTCGATAAATGGACATCAACCTCCCACAACTTCTAAATCTACTCTTTTGAATCTTCCTTAGGATTTTATCCTCCTACCTCTTATGGTGCTTGATACCCTCATCTTTAGTTGAGTTAGATAACTAACTGAAATTCTTTAATTCCTCTTCCTCATTTTATTAGTTTATCTCACCCTCATTAATTTTATTTATCAGTGAGCTAAAATCCCTTATTTCATGAAATTTATGTTTTTTTATGATTTCTACCATTCTACTTTAAATCTAAATCAAATAATGAATAAAAACTCACCTACCACCCTAAGGTAGGTGTTCTTATATATTTCCATTAAGTCCAAGTTGTTTTATATTTTGTGTCATGATTCCTCAAATCAAGTATCCCACACATTACCTCAAAAAATATTTTTTATCATATATTTTATCATTATCCATGTTAGAAATGCCATCATACACCCTTTAACTTTATAGAGGAGGTCTCCTTAAACTAGTTCCACCTATTTCAGATTGATTATGAAATTCACCTTTACTTATTAGAATCTTCTTTGACTAAACCACCATTTATGTTGTCTTTTCTTGAATACTAAATGAAATGAGTATAATAGAGTTATTGAATTGAATGTTAAAACTACATGACATGAACCATATATACATAATAGGCTTTGACATTGACTAAATGAAATATAGAATGGTCAGAAACCATCTAATTGATATTAATAAATCTTAACTGGCATTATTGGTAAATTTTATACTTAGGCATGGAGTCCCTTATTAAATTTGATACCCATGCATGTAATCACTTATTAAACATGATACTCAGGTATGACATCCATTACTAAATGTGATACTCATGAATGGAATCAATTATTAAATGTGATATTAGGGCATGATGTACATTATTAAATGTGATACTATAGCATGAAATCTCTTCTAAAATATTATACTTAGGCACAGTGTCACTTATTACTCATGGTACTCGGGCATGCTATCTCATATTACTCATGAAACTCAGGTATGTAATCCCTTGTGACTTAGTGGGAATCGTATGAATATGCACAGATTCCTGAGTTACACCTCGGGTCCTAGCGGGCACTGTGTATTTATCTATATGGATATATATATATATTTACATTTCTTGTGAATATATATAAATATATATCTACATACTTTTATATATGTGTGTGGTTACACATGTTCAGGGATATTATGGCTTGGGAAAAATTTGGTAGTGTCAGCCTGGTGTCCTTTAGGAACCAGAGATGACTCATTTTGTAACCCCAAGGTATTTTATATTCTAATATTTTTAATTTCATATATATCCTGTGTTATAGTCAACATCAGTTTTTTACAAAATGAGACATACTATTATAATATTATTATTTAAGAAGATAATTATCACCTAGCCATTAGAATGGTGGGTATGAGTTGTATTAAATAAATTTTGAAAAAATATGGTTGAAATATGTATATAAAATGAATTATTTGGGGACCAATTAATTATAAATGTAAATAAAAATGTTTAAAAAAAGGAAATCGTTTTTTTGGAAAAATGTTTTTTTCCGCACAAAAATGTTTTATATAAACAAATTAAATAAATCACTTTTGGTGAAGTATTTCAATGAAAATTATATATTATATATTCATTAAAAATTTTAACATTCATCTTATGTATTTTCTAGATAATAGATAAGAATAAATTCAATTATATGATTAAAACTATATTTTTTAAAGCATATTTGTCACATTTTTCAAAATTACTATAAAATTAAAAAAATTCACTATTACATAATTTATCACAAAAAATAATTTTTTTGGGTAATCATTTCCAAATTATATAGTAGTAATTGTTTTTATAATTTTCAAAAAGTTAATGTTTTTTACTAATAGTAAAAAGTACTTGTTCTAATTATGAATTTCCATTTATTTTAAAAAAATTAAAAAATAAATGTTTTTAAGAAGGTTTTAGAAGTAATATTTGTTCAATTTTATATATACAATTACAATTAAGTTCATTTAATAAATTTCATAATTAATTGTTATATAAAAACATTTTATGCTTTTAAACATTTTCTCTTTGGAAAACAGATTTCTCATCACATCTACATGTTTAATTTTAAAATAAAAATTTCCAATTATGTGAAAGATATTTTTGAAAAATGGAATCTAGATTTAGAAATAGAATAATTTTTATAATTTAATAGTTTCATCATTATATTTTTCTATAATGAATAGTAAAAGAAGAACAAAAATTATTGATGTGGTAATGGTGAAAATGAATTTATTGGGGGTTTATCTAAAAATATAAGTGGTTAAATTATATATAAAATATTGAAAAATACATTTTATACCCCTATTTATACCTTATCACCTATAATGTTGTATAAAATCACATTTTTATCCTTTTTTCGGGTTAAAAACTTGTGTAAAAATTTTTGTTTTCAAAAAAATAAAAGTATGTCACTCACATCACTTATAAAAGGCCACCCTATATTCTCTTCTATTAACAATTGAAAAACCAATTGTATCATAAAATATATTACTAAATAAGTTATTATTATTCTTTATTCATCATATAATCCTTGGTTTTTTCATAAATCCAATCTGGGAAGTATTTAGGTTAAACATAATGTAGTTGTGCAAAGAAATGGTAAGGTTTTGAACAATGGATTTTTGTATTAATTTTTATTCTTACTCATTAAAATATATGTAAATTATGATAATATAATAATAATTGAATATAACATGTACTTATATTTTATTATATTTATTTAATAACTTATATATATCTCCTTTTCTATTAAATGGGATGAAAAGGCACCAATCACGTGCATGATAGACTACCACCTCGTGAACCGATGTTATTGGTTTTCCATCACCACCTCTCCTATATGGAAATAATGATTATTTTATATTAATTTATGATAGTTATGCTATTAATACACTTATTTAATTATAATATCACATATAAACTCTAACTTTACCTTTTTGGTGAATACGATAACGTCGCTCGTGGGTACAATATACTACTGCATCATGAAGCGATGTGATTCTTTTTTCACCAATAATTTGCATTGAAAGTAATAGGGGTAAATTTAAATAAGATATAAAAAATATATTATCTAAACATTATTATTTAATGTTAATATATTTTTTTACCTTTATTCCATTTCATCCGTTAAGACAATGGAAATATTATGCATGCATATTTACGACTAACTTTCTCCATGAACGGTCTTTTCCATTTTCTATCTCTAAATATTATGGATTACTTTAAATAAATATATAATTAATGTAAATTATATTTATATCATGGATAAAATTATTTAGATGATGTAATAATGATAAAATTAAGAGGACCAAAAATAAGAAATCAAAACATTCATTAAAAACAAAGCAATTATTACCTAAAACATGAAATTAATAATAAATTAATAATAAAAAAGTAATAAAAGTTGTTATGTAAATCATATATAGAATTATATATATAATTATGGTTATATAATAGATTTATACTAAATTTATATTTTTTATATATTAGGTTTTAATTTGTATGAATGATGTTGATACTTAAGTTAATAGATTTTCATCTAACTTTTTTACTTATGTGAGACACATGCCATATTCACCATCAATTCATTATATATGGTGTATATAATAACCATGAATTTATTTTAAAATTATTGTGCTAAAAATAATTTTTATTTACATATCCCTTAGATGATATCTCTTTCCTAGGGTTTACGGGTCAATGGTTACCAAAGTGGTCCGAGATTTTTTTTCTAAATTTTCTTTCTTTGATACATATGCTATATTTTGGACATATATTATTTTATGAGGTTTATATATTATCACATTAACTTGTTATATAATGAATCTGAATATATTATTAATATTTTATGTTAATTTAATTTTTTTTCATGGTTCTTACATTTCAATTTTTGCAAAGTGGTAATGGTATTAGGATACAATATTATCGTTTATCAGGATTATTTATTTATATTCTTTAGATGATGAAATATTAAGATAAATATCTCAATAAACAAAATAATTTTACTAAAATATGGTTATTTATTGATAAGACATGTTTTCTCTTACTTTTCATCTCCTTATGTACTCGTATGTTTAAAGGATTTTCTTAAAGAAAATAGTATTTATTTATCTCTTTTGTCGAATACCCATTTTTCATAAAAAACCACATTTTCTAAAAATGAATTTGAAAATATTAAAATGATTTATTAAAGTAATTTTTACCCATTTTTGAATGTTTTTTTAAGAATTAAAATAATCTAAATTTCATTTAATAATCAATGCTTCTTTATCTTTTACATAAAATGTGAAAGGAATATTTCATTTAACAAGCATGGAATGTAATAATGTTCCTCCACCATTACCACTAAATATTTTAAAGCTTATTTTATATGTTTAAAATGTTATATTCAATGAAAATTATTTTCAAAATGTTTTTTTCAAATTATTTTTAAAAAAATTATGTTAAAATGATATTTTCATAAAAAAGTTTAAATGATTTATATAGATTCATTTATATTTTTTCATTTTTTAATTTCAAAAAAAAAACTATTTTTAAAATGTATTATCTTTAAAAAAATGTTTTTCATAGTGGAAATCGTACTTTTCTTAAGAAATTTTTTCGATGATTTTTAAAGATTACTTTAAAAGATTGAAATTTTATTTTCAAGAAATTTATTTTGAAAATGTTTTATTTTTTAAAAATTCAATTTCGATGATAAAAGGCTTTTTTACTCTAGAAATTTTGTAATTGATCTTTGAAAATAATATTCCATCTAAGTTGAAATCTCTTTAAGTTACTTATGATTTATTGGGGTATAAACCAATAATTCCTTTCTTATTATTTCATTGAATTCTATATGCTTGTGATGACTAGATGTTTTTGAATCCCATTTCTCTTCTAAGGGTTACATCATAATAAATTGATTATGAATCCTGATTATTTATCCATGGGTTATTTAATGTTTAAATGATTATGAAAAATATTTATTTTCCATATATCATTATTTTATGAAATATATGTGAAACACATTTGTTTTCTTAGGTACTAAAATTATGAATGGTTTATTATCTTTTGGAAGATTTATATATGATTTTCATTACATGATAGGTGATATTTATATATCCTTTGAATTCAATGGTTAAATATTGATATCTCATGAAAT
Source organism: Viscum album (assembly GCA_963277665.1). Lineage (NCBI taxonomy): Eukaryota > Viridiplantae > Streptophyta > Magnoliopsida > Santalales > Viscaceae > Viscum > Viscum album. The sequence continues at coordinate 380,456,586 of OY728131.1, forward strand.
AAATAGGACTATAAATTGTAGTAAACCCATTACAGTGAGATAGTTTTTCCAATAAAATAGTCTTGGGAGTGGACCTTTATTACTATAGTGGTTTTTGAAGTGAAACCATTTCACTATGATATTTTTATAAATTATCCTTAACTAATATATAAATGATATTATATGATTTTGGGTATAAATAATTCCATGTCTTATGAAAAAGTTATAATATTTTGGATCATGTTCCTTAATTCCACTATGATTCATGTCTTATAAACTTCTAAAATTTATTTCATGGATCAGTATTATTATCTTTCCTATGTAAGGTATGGTTTTAAAAATAAATTATCATGTTCTAATACCTTTATTTTCATGTCATATTTAAATATTTCCCTTGTTTACCATTAATAATCATTCGATCTCACCCTTTATCATGTTTCTTTTCCATAGGTTAAAATGATAGGTATTACATGGGATAAGTCTATTAAGGGTACTAGTTAAGAGTAACTAAGTGGGAAATAATATAAAACTCATATAAACTAGTTGTATATATTTCTATGTTTCTAAATAATTTATACAATTACAATCCTCAGGTGTGTGTTTGTGTAATGTAATGAATATTAATCTATTAATATCTATTTCAAAAATTTTGGTTCTTTATTTTTAGTTTTTAAGGAAATATTTTCTTAATAGTAGAAAAAATTGATCAGAAATCATTAGTGATATCCTTAGGTATATTTCTAAGGGTATGTAAATGGATATGTATAATGATAAGTCTAAATATGAGTCAAAGTATAAGAAAATATCCTAGAATTTTTCTAAAGGATAGAAAAATTGGTTTCCATTAAATTACATTCCAATTTAGATACTAAATGTGTATGTGGATCTGGCATTGAGGCACCTATTAGTAATTTCTATGAAAATCATTCATTAATATATACATGATCATCACCTAGTGAACAATAGTGGGTCTTACTACACACCGTGTTCGACATTCCTAGTGTATATGATTTTTAAATTCACAAAATCTTAATCAACAATCATGAAGGATTTAAATAATGACCATTAATTGCCTTGGTTATTTATAATTTATCATATATTTAAAGGAATGTGACATGATTTAGATATAAAATATGTGTATTTTCATTATTCTATTATTTTCCACTAAGAATATTATTACACACACTATTATTTTTGATTTTATTCAATGGTGGGGACCATAAATAACTGGATTAACATTGAATGTGATAGATAAAATGTTATTGAGAAACCAAATATGATGATGAATGATGTAAAAGATATTTTGATTATTAATAATTATTTTTTAAGATATATGATTAAAAAATGCTCTTTAACAAAAAGATAACATTCACTAAAGAAGAAAATGATATATTATTTTTAGAGTTCTAGTGGTGAATACCATGGAGTAAAGAAGATTTATTTTTATATATGTCAGGAATGTGGGAAGAAACATTCAAGTGAATGTCTCATATGAATAATCTAATATGCGAGTTGTTTGTGACAGGATTGAAGAGAGAAAGATTTTAAATAAAATTGTGGAGCAAGCACATTTATGTAGGGATTTTTTAATGGAAATAGTATTTTTTTCCTCATCTTATCATGATCATGATAGGAGCATCGTATGTGAAAAAAATTCAATTGTTCTAAAGCTAGTTTTGGGTGTCTAGCCTTTTAATATGTTATTATTTTTCTTAGGTATCCGCATTTCTTTCTGCTAGTTTTTTCTCCATAATGCTATAAAAGATATGTATAGCCCTTGTAAAAATATGTCACTACATCCTGTCTGGTTTATAAAGGAAAAGCAACATAAATTAGGGAAATAGTAAAAAAACATGGTTCATGATACAGCATGTAAGCATCTGGTAAGTGAGATATTCGTTGTCTCCTCCCCCTACCCAACCTGTTATTAGTTATTTCTGTGAAAATATGATCTATATTAAGGAGATTTAGACTGTCTATAGATTGATTTATTACAATTTTATTTCACTCATCATTGATTTTAGGCATGTTGTTGGTTTATTTGGTAAGTTTTATTTCACTTATTTATTCTTTTGATAAAATGTGTGGGTGAAGAAAATGAGTGCATTCTTGAAAAAATAATCTGTTCGTTCAATTGTTGATATAAATTCACCATCTTATTGGTTTTTTGAGTAGATAGTCAAATATCTATGGCCTTAGTATAGTGATGGCTTCGTGATCAATGCCACTCTAATTATATCAAATTTATAGCTTGTACGAATTCAAAATTTCCATTCTGTATTCCGTTTTTTATACTTTGTATTCATTTTTGAAATTGAATGACTGAAAATGCACTTAAAAAATCTCCCTTAATCCATTTCATTTTCTAGTGTATCTAAATATGGCATATCATTCACCCATTGAACATGAAGTGTTTTATGTACCATCATGATATATATGATATGCTTCCATAGGTCATAAAAATTATAAGTTCATTATATATTATTCACCCCATTTTATGATGGGGGTGTGTCATTTGAAAGGAATTGTATTTTTTAACCAGAGTATGAATAATTGTCTCTATATTCAATTTATTATGCACTTGTAGAGCAGTTACATAACCCATCTTCCCCGGCCTGCCCCGATATGGGTCAGGTCCTTTGGGAATACACCATGTTACCTGACCCGACCCGACCCGACTCATCCTATTTTATCAGGTCGGGTAAAAAATCCACCCAAATTATACCTATCCACTTGGAAACCTCTAATAAATAGTGCCCCATTCAGTTGGGACATTCCATCATAATTGTGAGAGTTATTCTTATGGAAATTTAGACGATCTCTAATTTTCTTTAGAATGTGTTCATTTTCTTAGATCTATTATCATTGTTATTCCATTATGCTTTCAAATTGGACTAATTACTTTATGAAACTGTATTGCTACAGTGGAAATTTAGTAATGGTATGGTTAAGATCTCATTCACATATTAATATAGAAACTTATCTTGTGGTGTTCATATTGGAATCATTAATTTCTTGTTACACATCTATACATGATTTCTTTGTTATTGGGCTCACTCATGTGTTTTGACTTGTTTGTTTTCTCTCTGAACTTATATAAGAGAATGTTATTTTGGAGATGGTATGATTTTTCTAAGACCCACTGGTATAGGTGATCATGTTTTTTATTCGAGGTAGTTTTCTAAATTTCTATTGTTGTGTAGATAAGAAGTAAACCATTTTTTCAATTTTCATTTATTTATATTTTTGATTCAGTTCATGTTGATATTTCACACTGATTTGTGGGTATGCTCTTTGATTATGTTGTGTAGATCTTAAAGATAAAAGGTGTGACATAGTAGTGATTCAAGGTTCTTCACTTGTACTGGATTTAGCTTGATTTGTTTCTTCAAGAGGCCTACTTTGTGGGTGACAAAATAGATCTTCAACATCAGGCCATCGGGGGTAACTATTCTATCATAATAGACAATTATTGGGTGCTGAGGATTCCAATCAATAGACACATTGGAGGATTGTGTCACACAATTTTTTCATATCTAGGGGGGGTAGAATTGATGGATCTATAGTTTTTGTGTTTTTATTATTTTTTTGGTATCAAACAACCATAACTATGTATTGATTCATTTTATGTTAAATATCATTATTAATACAATCAATCTTTTTCTTGATTTTAAACTTGTGTAAAAATTGTTATTGGTTTAATAATTAAAACAAGTGTCTAATATATGATAGATTAATAAATATAGAATGAAATTTTGTCAGTAATAAATATTTATAAATTATATATAAATTTAATATATAAATATATTTTATATTTTGGTAATAGTATTACCAATATAAAAATTGGTATAATTTCCCATACTTTACCTACATTGTTATTACTTCAGAATTGAATCACACTTATTACAACATCTAACAAAACCAAGAAAGGACCATATAGGTATAGTGTCTTTAGAAACTGGGAAACATAAACAACTGGTTCATAAAGCATCTACTTTGCCTCCCATTTATTTCATCATATCTAGAGTCCCTTTTTGGCATATTCTACTTAATAACCTTTTTCCGGACCTGGGGAAATAAAACATAAAAAACGGTGAGCTAAAATGATCAGTAAGGGTAAACAAAAGAAATATCAATCACATCATATACATAAGAACATAGCTTTTGGAAATCTTAACCTGCAAAAGAGATCATAATTTCATAACATGGGATAAATCATAGTAGTGAAATGTAATACCAATAATCATAACATAAAACATGAAACTTTGTGGCATACAAACATAATCATAGAGAATCATTTCTTATTATTCAAGACTCATTTCCAAGACTATCATAGTGGAAAAAGTCCATTTCTAAACCGAGTTGACTCCTCGTTTCAGTCCTCTTTCACTGAACCGGTATAACCTACCGTTCCAGCCATGTCTGTCTCATGAGATATAAAATATTTACCCAATGCATTGGAGGGAGATATAGGTCCACGCATCTCATAATGATATCATTCTTATGTGTGCCACAAAATCATAAATCATACATCATTGCATAACCCATATAGTAAAAATGGGATTCTTAAACAACATGACATCATAAAACAATTCATATAAGATAAAGGAATTCATAAAAAATATTACCATCACAACATAAACAAATCTATGTAATAATATGGATAGAAACATAACCCTATATTATCTTAGAAGGAAAATAATTTTGATAAAACACTTGAACTTCATTCTTGAGGAAAATATCCTTTCTACTTCAAAAACACTTTTCATTTCTTAACATGTCATAAAATTCTAAACTAAAAGAAGTTGATTAAAAATAAAATTGCAAACTTGTAAAGGAATCTTCTTGGAAATAATGTTTTAAAAATCCATTCATGCCGTATAAGTTAAAAAACCATTCTTCGTACTTTTGTCAGAAAAGTCAAAAAGTACCTCGTACGAAAAACGACAAAACATTCCTTTTATATCCTTTACTAAAAACTCACAGAAAGGTAAATTTGGATTTAAAAAATTGTAGGTGTATGGATATAATATTACATATTTAGGAAACATGGATGTAGATGATAAAATATACCCCAGTAAATGCCAAAGTATAAAAAATATCAGATAAAAATGAGATTGTGATATTTCCCTTACCTTAGGTCCGATATGCTTTGTACGTGTCCGAACCTCCTGTATAATTATTTAAATAATGTTATTGACTTATTCCAGAATCATACTTATTTTTATGATATTATATATGGTTATATTTTTAGCTTCTTAGTAGTAATATTTCATTGCTACTTGTTATTCGGGTGTTTATAACTTTTTTGTTCTTATGCGTGTTTTGTAGAATAAATTATTATTCTTCTCTTTAGGTTATAGATACCTCATTTCCAGAATGGTATTAGTGTAATATATATCATATTCATTCGTTAAATTCATTTATATAATCATTATGAAATGAAGATCATGTAGATCGAGTCGCATCACATCATGGAGACGGTATTCCGTACGTACGAACGAGTGATGATATCGTTCCTATGATCGTGGAATTGTATTGGAGTGTATTTATACTATTTAAAATAAGTATCACTTTATAATAGTCATATGTAGTCATTATTTACACCATTATACCCATCCAAGTAAGGCGGTGGTGGAAAATAGATTACACCACAGCGTGGAGACGGTATTCCGTACGTACGCACGCGCGGTGATTTATTTTTCCGTAGGATGGATAGATGGTGAAATAGGGTTGTTTCATACTTATAATAACATATCACTATATGAGTGATACTGATGTTATTACTTCATAATGAAACAACTAAAGATGAAGATGTGGAAGAAGAAATAAAGATGAAAGAATCGGTAACAGACATTACCTCTTCTTTGAAGTGCTTCTTTGAGACCTCCTTCTAGGGCAATAAAATAGGTCTTTAAAGAAGACAAAAACCTCTAGGATGTTTCTAGGGAAGTGTAGAGAAGAAATTGGCAGGGTTTGGACGAGCTTGAAGGCTCAAAGTGGTGTGAGGAAGAGGGGGAGGAGGTGCCCTTTTATAAGGGAGGAGAGGGGCTCCTTTGGAAAAACTAAATATATTATTTTATTATAAAGTCAATTTCAGTTTTAAATAGATCCAAAATGATTTATTTCTAAGCTATGGTGGGGATGGGTCGGAATACTCTCATCCAATAGAATTTAGACAGTTTAAGTTCCTATTTTAACCTTAACATTTAGATTTAACATTAAGTTAAGTAGTTTTACTTTTTCCGTGTCTTCTTGTGTTCTTATACTTTAAGGTTAATAAACCTACTATAAGAAGCCAGACGAACCCCAAGTTGTTTATTATTAATATATATAACCTCATATAAGTCATTTTTCTGAACCATAGATTTTTAGGAATAAAATAACAATTAATAATATAATATTTGTTTTAAATACTATTTTATGTCAATTTTTGACATGATTTAGTAATTGATTTTTGTGAAAATGATAATAGAAAGATTAATTCGAAAAAAGTTAATTAAATCAATAATAACATGTTATATTAACCTATAAAATTAGTGGATTTCATATAAAGTCTCAAATTATATTTCTTTGGGTATTTATAACATAAAATATGTAAATATTTCATTAATAAGATAATTACTGCATCATCGTTGTGTAATAAATAAATTAAATTATATAATGTCTAAAAATTAAAAATAAAATACCATTATGTAGGAAAGATTTTTAGATTTCTAATGATTATTTATATTCTAATTTATCATATGTATAACCCCATATTAAAAATGATTTACTTATTAAACTTTGATTTTAACTATTTTAACCATTCTTTAAATAAATTAATAATAAATGTCCTAATCTAATCCAAGTGGGCCTAAATGGTCATATTTTATTCCTAAGGTTGTTTTTGGTCGAATTACACTTGTCTAATAGAATTAGTACATGTGTTAGCATAATAATAATATCATTTTGACCCTTAATTACCCTATTTACTTTTAACCGTGGTAAAATAAAAGTAAAAAATTACTATTCACCAAAAAATATTTTCATCTCATTGAACCAAATTTTACATACTGACATCAACCATGTTTCTCGGATTTTTTAAATTCCACTCACATAAGTGGTAAAATTAAATTTTATGAAAAATTCAGTTTTTTAACTACCACTTAGTGGTTTCACTATTCATTAAAAATAGAAAGTTTTCAGAAAAATTCCAAAATTTCACCCTATGATAATTTCGATATTCTGAATACAAAAATGAAGTCCATTTTGAAAAATAAAATTTATAAAATTTCAAAAAGTGATTATTACTATTCATAACGTCTAGTTTTAATAATATTTTAGTGTTTAGTGAAACTCGGTATTGCGTACGACACAAGCTATCGAGGAAGGTTGCGATTTCGTGTAAAGCAAGCCAAGAAAGTGTTGTGTGTAGAAAAATATTCCTTTGATGATTTATATAACATAAAAGTCTCAGGTGTTATAATTGGTCATATTAATATGTTTCTAAACACTTTAACAAACACATATTTTATATGTTGGTAATATTATAATTATAATAGAACTATTTTATCTGTCGCAAAAACTTTTAGCGATAGAGTTTTTACCAACAGTCTAGTGACATGGGCATATGTGTTGGTAAAACTTTTTACCAATAGAAAAATCACTTTTACCAACATATATTCCCATGTTGGAATAAGTGAAATATTTTGTTGTGTATGAAAGGTATGTGTTATTGAAACATTATTCTTATTGATAAATATGAGAAGCATGATTAAATTGAGATTGATAAATTTTAGGGAATTATTGTTATTTCATATTCTAGGAATGTTTAATTAAAGAATAATATGATGAAACCTAGTTAATGGTTTAAGATTTAAGGGGAATGATTGAAGTGTTAATTAAATGGAATTAATGAATTATTAAATATATAAGAAATTTTCTCTAGAAGTTTTACATTAAATATGTGAAAGAATTTGTTGAATGGTATTGATGACCTAGAAAATTGATTTATTTTAAAGGGAATATTTTATAGAAAATAAATGATTAAGGGAATAAAACCCTTACTATGTTAATTATGTTTAAAAAACAGTGTTTACTTTGGAAAAATAGTATATTGATATGGATAAAGTAAATTACATAGTGTTTTTACCCTAGAAATGATTAATTTTTTAATAAAAATGTGTTTTATCTTATCATTTATGGACTTTATAATTTTGGATTTATGTAATACATTCAATATTATGTGATTTTATGAGGAAATTGTTAATTTTTGAAACTATGTATGTTTTAATTAAGGTTCTATGGTAATTAAGAATATTATTATGTTTCATAAGAATATATAATCAATGTATTCACATATTTTGTATTTGAAATTAATATATAATTCATGTTGTTTTGAGGGTTTATGATATGTTGATTTTTAAAATTTAGTGACCTTCTTTATAAATTTTTATTTTAAAATTTTGGTTATACTTAGAAGATACTTAAGGTAAATTAATCATGAAATAGATTATGATGAACTTTTAATGTTATTGGATAACATGGGATAATAATTAAATTTTTGATACTAACTATAGATAGAAGGGTTGAAATATAATTCTTTTAATGGATATTGTGATCCACTACCACTTGATTCATAAAAAAAATCTTATTCATTTCATAAATTAAGAGATAATGTTGAAAATTATTGAAGAAAAACTAAAGGATGTGATTGTGATTATAAAGTTAAATTAAATAATGTAATTTTACCTTCTCATTTAAACTTGCCAACATTAAAAAATATATCTTAAAATAATATTTTTCCCTATTATCATCATTACTAATGATATTAATGACATTTTTAAACCTATTTGGTTTATGGATTCATGGTTCTTGATTTTCTGTTTATCATTCACATTTCTTATGATCAATGATCTTTATCACTCTCTATCATTATTTGGACAGTAAACTTTTTTTATATAAACAAATATTCACTTACAACTAGGGTTCTTCTATTTGGAATCATAGAATGTGTTATTATAGATGACATTCAAACATCCCTTTCTCCCTTTCAAAAAAAATTATTAACGATTTTTATGATGTGGGTTTCCCATAATGGGATTTTAAAATGTTAAACCCTTTATTACCAAGAAGAAGTTAAAATTCTGAGGATAAATTTTACTTAAAGAGGTAGAATGTAACACCATTAGGTATTATATTCAAATAATTTTAATTTATTAGATATCATGTGGAACATGAAACACCGTGATTTAAGGAAATATGATAAACAATTAAAATAATATTATTTAATATGATAATTATCGACTAGATGTTGGAATTGTGGGTATAAAAATTATTAACTAAATGATTAAAATACAGGGGTATCACAACTATATAAAATTAATTATTTGGTAGAAAATTAATTAGAAATGAAAATAAAAACTATTTGAAATTAAAGAAATGATTTTTTAAAAAATTATTATTATGTGCACAAATATATATTATATTAATAAATTAAATAAATCAATTTTTCAGAATGATTTTAATAAACATTATATATTATATATTTAATAATATTTTTAAAATTTATTTTTTGTTCTTTCAAGACAACATATAAGAATAAATCTAATTTTACAATTAAAAACTATATTTTTTACAAAAATAAATCATTGACTCCTTTTGCGAACTCACTATAGAATTTTTTTTAAAAAATTTTGAAAATTAAATTTAAAAATTAAATTTATATTTTTATTCATCATGTAAAAAATATCATCGAGTGAAATTTTTATAATTTTCTAAAAAGATAAATGTTCTATAAATAGTGAAAAAATTTGTTTTAAAAAAGAATTATCAAGTCATTTAAAGTATTTAAAAAGATTAAATTTGTTTTAATAAGGTTTTCAAATAAAAAATTGGTAAATTATATATCTATTAATCTAATTTAGATCATTCAAATAGAAATAATATTTAATCATTATAGAAAAAATTATAATATCTTGAAACATTTTGACTTCGAAAACCCGTTTTCTCATCATGTCTGAGGATTTATTTTAAAATAAAAATTTCCACTTATGTTAATATAATTATGAAAAATATATTAATTTTTTAATTATAATAATATATATAATCTAAAAAGTTCATTATATTTTTTTGACCATAATAAATATAAAAACCAAAAAAATAAGTGTGTTTTATAAGGAAGAAAATGTGTTTACTGAGGGTTAAAATAAAAAAATAAGGGGTAAAATTATATATATAAATATAAAAAATAAATTATATAGACATATTTATACCTTAAAAAATATAAGGATTAATAATGGGCCACTTCTGTGTGTTTTGAAAGGTGAAAAACATGGATAAACCCTTTTATTTTAAAAAATTATCAGCGTGTAACTCACCTCACTTGTAAAAGGCCACCCACCATCCTCTACTATTCACACTTCCAAACCCCATTATTTAAAATATACATGAATAAATTTCATTCTAAAATATCTCTCATAATCTTATAATCCATTTTAGTTCATAAATACAATCTAAAAATAATTTAGGATAAACCAAAAGAGGTTATCCAAAGAATAGGTAATGTTTTAAATTATGGATTTTTATTTTAATTTTTATTATAAATTATTATATTATACTCCAATTATGTTAAAATAATAACATAAATTTATACCATATATTTATATTTTATTATGTTAATTTAATATCATATATCCATATCACCTTTTATTAAATGTGAAACAAAATAATCATTCATGTGTATGGAGGACTACCGCGTCATGAATCAATGTCATTTGTTTTCCATCACCACCTCTCAGAGATATATATAATGATAGAATCCATTTTTATAAATTATATTTATGATATAATTACAATTATGGAATTATGATATCACATATAATCTCTTACTTTCTCTTCCTTGGGAATATGATAACATCAGCTGTGTGTACGATGAACTACAGCCTCGCGAAGCGATGTGATAAATTTTTTCACTAACGCATTTAAATGAAGGTAATAAGTGTAAATTTAAAGAATATATGTGATATGTATGATATAAAAATTATTTTTTAAATTTAATATATTATTCACTTGACTTTCCATTTATTCAATAAGAAAATTGAAATAGTGATCATGCGTACGTATGACCTACCATCTGTATGAACAATTCATTTTATTTTTAACTGTAACATATATTTATTACTATAAATAAATATATACTGAATATATATGATATTTATATAATTTTTAAAATTATTTCGATGATTGAACCATTATCAAAGTATGAGGATAGAAATTATCAAATCAAAACATACAAGAAAAACAATGTAGTTATTACATGAAACATGACATAAATGTGGACTTCTTAATAAATATTTAATAAGTGGTGATAAATAAATCATATATGGAATGATATATATAAGTATGTTTCCATAATATATTTATAAAAATATTATATTTTTTATAAATATCTTTAAACTTTTACGAAGTCAGTCGATACTCAATGTAAGGGATTTCATCTCACTTTTTACTTATGTGAGACACATGATATATTCACCACCTATTTATTATATATGGTGTATATAATTCCATTAAATATATTTTATTATTATTATCATGAAAATTATTTGGAATTACACATCCATTTTAGTGTCGATCATTCATGGAGTTTACAATTCAATGGTTTCCAAAGCTGTGAGGGTTTTTTGTCTCAATTTTCCTTCTCTTAGACTAATGTTTTGTTATACACATATATTAAATTATAAAGTTTATATAACATGTATTTTACATCTTATAATATGAATATCCTTTTATTAATAACATTTAATATTTCATTTGATGTTATTATTTAATGGGGATTGTGATTTAGTGATACCAAAGTGGTAATGGTTTTATGATACAATCTCATCATTTGTAAATATTTTTTCTATTAATCCTTATAATGATGAAATATTATGATCTATATCCCAAAAAACACATTAATTTTATTCTCCAATAGATATTTTATATAAAAAAAAGTTTTCCCTTCCTTTCCCATCTTTATGCACTAAGGAGTTAAATCGATTTTTTTAATAAATAATATCATTATTTCTCTCTTTGGTATAAAACCCTTTTTTCCTATAAAATCCTTCTATTATAAAAATGTTCTTAAAATTATTCAAATGATATATTAACAAATTTTTTACCCATGTTTTAATTTTTAAAAAAGATAAATTATTCTTCATTTCATTTTCAAAACAACCGTCATTTGAATTTTAAAAAAAATGTTGAAGGAATTATTGTTTTAACGAGCATGTTAAGAATGGAATCATTATTTTAAAAAGAATAGAATGAATAAAATTTTCCACTTTCCTTACCGGTAAATGTTTTAAATATTATTTTATAGGTTTCAATGCTTGTTTTAATATAAATTTATTTTTTTAAATAATATATGTTTTATAAAAGTTTTTTCAATGTGGAAGGGATATTTTCCTAAAGAAATTTAGTAAATGATATATAAGGATTGAATTAATGTTTTTAAATGTTATTCTAAAAGAAATTAATTTTTATAATGTTTTATGATTTAGAAAAATATTTTTCAAAGTGTAAAGAATATTTTCCTCATAAATTTTTTCTATGTTTTTAAGATTTCTTTATCTATTTAAAAGGTTATTTTCAATGAAAAGGATTTTGAAAATATTTTATGTTTTAAAATTTTATTTTCAAAGTGGAAAAGATATTTTCCAACAGAAATACTCATTGTGATATTTTAAAATCATTATCCATATAACATGAAATCATTTGATTATACTTATTGTTTAATGGTGATATGATTAAGGTATACTATTCTAATTCATTCTTTGAATGGTTTACCTTTATAATGACTAGATGTTTATGAAACCCATTTCTCTTACATGAGTTATACCATGATAAAATTATTATAAATCCGACTTCTTTTTCAATAATTTATGATATGATAAAATAATTAAACTATTATGAAACCTATATCTTTTTTTTGGTTGTGTTATGATGAACTATTTATTAACCAGATTTATTTTCATGGTTTCTAATATGATGATTGTTTTATGATCATGTGACATATGTATGTTTTATTTTATTTATGTGATGAGTGAGGCCTATATATACATCTAATGTGTCAGATAAATATTGGAATCTCGTGATATAAATATCATATGAAATTTGAGTGAACATAGAGAAAAAATAGACATTTTACACTTTCATAGTATTGAGAGTGAACCATCTCTACTATCTTGGTTTTGGGAATAAACCCATTCCACTATGATTGTTTTGGAAATGGTCTTTGACTACTAAGGAAATGATATTATATGATTATGTGTTTTCCATAGTTACATGTATTATATGAATGTTATGCACTTAGGGATAATTTTCTCTAATTCCCTTATGATTCATGTATTATGAAATTCCAATATTTATGCCATGACTTAATATTATGATCTTTGATATGCATGGTACGATATTCAAATGTCATTTTCATTTTCTCAAGCACTTATTCCCATGTTATGATTATGTATATCCATTACATGACCTTACTGAGAAATAAAGATCACCATTTACTTTATTTCTATTTCCCAAGTTATAATGATAAGTATTGTCTATGATAGGTCAAAGAATGGTACTAGTTTGTGGGTAATTTGTGGAATAATTTTAAAAATTCATATGAACTGGTTATTTTCATTTCTCGGACTCAAAAGGAAATGTAGATTTACAACACTCAAACATGTGTTTTGGTAATGTAGTGAATATTCATATATTAAGATTTTGTATATATAAAAAATACTTAGTATTTTTATGTATCCAATTTACATGTATGAATTAAACTATTATATCCACACACTCCCATTTTTTATGGAATTGCTGGATTATATGAGATATCATTGGTGGTGGCCTACTGAGTATATCTCAAATCTTATTTGTACCACCAATTGGTACCTGAACATATCATATGGATGTAGTTAAGGGAAAAGGGAAGTGTCAAGATTTGAATTCCTGAATTACTATACATGAAAGGAGTTCTAGAGAATTTGACTGATCACATGGTCATGATTCTATTGGAGATATCTTTTTTAATTTTTATCTTTTTATAACCTGTTTTATATTTTTTCTCTTCTTCCATGTAATTCCATAGTGTATAAAATATAGAAATTACATCATTTTTCTATTAAATTGGTTCTTTTTATATATGTTCTTCGTATCTATATAACCTGTTACTCAACTAAAAATTTATTATACTAGTTTGGTTTCTTACTATTATTGAATGAAAATGTTCTATTATCTAATAATTTTAGTAAAGTATCCCCACCATACCATCATAGACCCCAAATGAGAGTCTTCTTTATCTGGTGCAAGGGGAGGCACACTTGAAGTCATGTTTCCAACTAGGTTTGATTACTTTTGTGTGAACTGGGTCGAAGATGTTACAATAGAGAATCAAATCTAAAATTCCCTCTTCAAACATATATTTTCCAAATATTCATCCATTGTTGCCAATATTTTCTCATAGCTTTATATCATTCCTCTCATCTTTTACTTCTTCCATCTTAGTAATATATATATCAATTTGATCTATATTTGGAATGATGTACTCTTCCAAATCATCATCTCTCACATTATTTTTTTCATTACCTAATGTATGTTCAAACCATTCTTTCCATTATTGAATCCAAAACACATATCTCTACCCGGTAAAACAACCAATTCTCTTCCAATTTCAAAGAACGTTCTCCCCAAAATAATGGGTTTACTATTATCACTAACATCTAGTAAAAGAGTTCTTATTGATAAGTGTAACTTCATCACCTTGACCAAAAAAAATTCGATGAGCCCCCATGGGTACTTTATGATTGAATATTTTAGTTGTAATGTGACCTCTATGGTCTTCAAGTGTTTGAGTGCTAGGAATTTGTATATGTTGTAGGAAATAATGTTCAAAATGGAACCCAAGTCACACAAATCCATCCAAAACTCATAATACATGATATTCCTTAGAATTGAAAAATGACTAGTATCTTATTGTTTCTCTAGTAGATCCCATCGCATTATAGTTGAACACTTATAAGTTATTGGGATCATGCCTATTTCTAATAGGCTCTTTTTTTAGATACTAGATCGTTTTTAAGCTTCACAGAGGTAGGTATTTTGGTGAGGTATTCAAAAAAATGAATGATAATTTGTATTTTTGTAATTTTCAACAAACTTACATTATTATGAAATTAATTTCCCTTGATTCAGCCTCCCTAGAAATAGTTTTTAAGAATTTAGTAGAGTGTATTATTATCATTTTTTTCTATGGAGACTTCATATTTTTCCTTCTTAATTTATAATTTATATGTATTGTATATTTCTTCATTTTGGGTTTTATATTTTTTTCCTATTTCTATGGGTAATGGACTTCAAATCTCTATGTGGGATTACTTTTTGGCATCTTAGGAGTACTCATCATGGTGTCTCGTGATGTTTCTTAGAAATTCGACCAACAATGAATTCTACATTTCAAAGTGAAAATTTTTGTCTCTTTAGTTGTACTTTTTAACCTTGATATTTTTAACTAAATATGTTTAATAGACTTTAATTTGTTTGATAGTATCCTAGGTGGTCATCATGAATGAGGCCAATAACTCCTCTAGTCTGTGTATCTATCTATAAAGTGATTGTCAATACTATTATTAAAATCCTAGTACTCTTTGGAAATATCCATGCAAATATTTTTGTGACCTATATACATGAAATTTTTTTATTATGATAATAATCTATGAAATTAGCTTCTTCAACCAACATACATTATGGTATTTGTTACACTATCATGGTCCCCATTTGTTTTGTCTTAACTACCATTTTATCCATTATCCATTCATTGTTGTCAACCATGTGGATTCCACTTTTTTTATTCCTTCACCATACTATTGGAAGATATATCTTTATATATAATTGATTAAATTAAATCTATTCTCTATTGATTTATTTTTTTAAAATCCACATTCACCAGTATCAATAGAGGACCTATCGACTTGAGACAACCCTTGGTACTGAATTTTATTAAGAGTCAAATTTCAATCTTGATATGAGGGAGTTTTAAAATTATGTCATTGAAAATATCCCATGATTTATAGAGTGATTAAACTTTATATTTATTAAATTTTTTAACATTTACATTAATATCATTGATTTATAGGTGTAAAATAATGATTTGAAAATGTTTCTTTCCAATTCATCTGATGTGGTGATGAAATGGGCTAGAAAAAATTCAATCGATCCCCATACATTAATTTTAAATAAAATATGAAAATATTAAGTAATAATATGTAACCTAAAATGTTTTCAAATTGAAATGTATCATAATTTACAAGAAATCCCCCAATGTGATCATTTTTATCTTCATGTGGTAGTCTGAAAAGTTGCACAATGTTAGATAACATTTTAAATATTGTTGGTTTTATTTCAAAATGATTGTATCTGATTGTTAGTATGAAGACCCCCAATTTCTACCATATATTGGAGGGACTCCCATAATCTATGAGTGTTAATTTCCATAGATATATTTATTTCCCACATTTAGCAACATATTGGTGTTGTTCTATGCCGGTCTTTTTTTTTCAGTTTGTTGTTTTTCCTTAGACTTTATTCATGTTTTTCATTATATTTTATGATTTATTTTTCGTTATCTTAGGATTCATGGTTGTGGATAAAATTTAAATTTCTAACATGATTACCAAGTGTAAAAGGGAAAATAAATTTAAAAAACTAAAAAATAAAAAATTTATAAAAAACCATAATCTAATTTGGTCATCATCATTGGAAATGGTGTGGGAAATTGGACACTCATAGCATATAATTAAACTCATATGAATCCAATAAAACTTTATAATTTATAGTCAAGTAAAACTAAAATAATTGACCAATTAAATTTTATAAATGGAGAGTTTATGGTCGATCCGAGGATATATGGATTGTATATTTTATGTTTTTTAAATTAATCAATTGAGGTTGATATGGAAGAAGAGTGAAGAAATAACTTGGTTTTAAATTAAATAATCGAATTTGAACTAAAATTTTCATTTCTAGGTTCATGTGATAGTGAATTTTAGTGATTATTTGTTTGGTTATTACATTATCGGAGTTGATGTTAATAATTTCCTTTGTCTTGCTCTATTCACTCTAATTCATAAATTTTTCATTTTTCATGGTCATATACATGGGTAGATTAACTCGTATAGTTCCTCAATACTATGTTAAGACATAATAATACTACATAATAAATTAGTAATGAATAATATATATAATTATGAAATTAAAATTACTTCCTATATATATGATATATGATGAAGAAATAGATTGAAAATAGAATAATGATAACACAACACATCATAAACCCGGATATAATGTAAAAAATATCCAAAAAAATCCAACTTATTTACATAAGTTGGAACAAATGTAAAATTACCCCATAATTATATTCATGAGGGGTGAGATAAGAAGATAAAACAAAGGAAATCATAATTAAATGGAAATGTAGCCTAGCATTAGTCTCTATTAATGCGAAACACATTATAATCAGGGCCAGTGTAAAACACTTAGTTTTTTTGAAATATTTTTTTCAAATAAATCTATTCTATTTAATATTTTTAATTACACAAAACACTTATTTTATATTGTGTCATAGGAGATACTATGTGTATCTTTTATTATATACAACACAAAGATTAAATGAAATGTGACATCATATTAAAATAATATTATATAATATGATTGTTATTACATAACGATTGGAATGGATGATATGAATAGGATTAAATACATTATCAAAATATATGGTTTCAAAATATATATATAATGAAGTATTTAGTGACCAATTAATTTGAAATAAAATTATTAACAATTTAAAACAAAATTAATCTTTTTCCAAAAAACTATTTTTACAAAATAAAACACATCATAGATAAATAATTAAAAAACCCACTTTCGTTGAATTATTTTTAGGAAATGTATATATTATATATTCAATAAAATGTTTAGAATTTTTCTTCTATGTTTTTTGAAAATAGAAAAGAATAAATCCATTTTTTTTGTAAAAACTATATTTTTCTAAAAAGTTGTTTTGTGAACTTTTTCACAATTATTATAAAATATTTTTTCCAATTTTAGACAATTTATTTTAAATGATTAAATTAAAATTTGAAATAAAAATCTCTAAATTATCTTGGTGTAAATTTTTTATAATTTAAAAAATGATAAATTTTCAATTAATAGTAAAAAAATTATTTTTATTGAGAATTATTATTTCTTTTAAAACATTAAAACACATCCAAATATTCTTAATATGGTTTTTAAAGTAAAAAATACTTAAACTATTTATCTATTAATCCAATTTAGGTTATTTTAATATATTATATATATAATTTTGATATAAATTTTTTTTATACTTTTGAACATTTTCTATTTCAATACAACTTTCTCATCATGTCTATTGGAATAATTTTAAACTAAATATTTTTAAATTATATGAATTGAATTAGGAAAAATGGATTCCATATTATGAATTATAAAATATTATATTATCTAATAATTTCAATATTATTTTTTTAACGACCATTATATATATATATATTTATTTATTACTTATATCTTCTATTTTCAATAATGGCCCATTTTAGAGCCTTATGGAATGTGAAAAACATGGGTACACCTTTTTTCTTTTCAAAACATAAAAGTGTGCCACACATATCACATATATAAGCCCACCCTTTATCCTATCCTCTTCATACATTAAAACACCATTTGTTCAGCCAAACCCTACAAAAATCACATCATTAATTCCCCCTTCTGTCTTAGAAGCCTTAATTTGGTCGTAAATACTACCAGAAAAAGAATTTTGGTGTAAACTAAAAAAATTATCTGAAGAAGAGGAAACATCCCAAACTAAGAATATTTATATTATTCTTGTAACTCCATAAATTATTAATACCCATGGTAATATAATAATCACATTATATTACATATACTGAGATGTTTTTATGTTATCATCAAGACCTAAAATGATATTCACTTTCATCAAAATGTGTTATGAAATCATCACTCGTGTTTATGGTGGATTATAGCCTCCTGAAATGATATTATTATTTTTCCATCTCCAACTATCATGGATAGATATCATTATAGATTTAATGTTTTTATTTTATATTTATTATAATATTACACCTCTAAAGTAATAATATCACTTTATCTTTTAAAGACTCTTCCCCGGACGGTATAGAGTTGATGTCTTCAACTATTACATGGGCATGATTACAAGTAATCAAATCAAAATGGATAAAATATTTTAGTATTTTTGATAAACCATAAACATAAATGAGTCTTGTATGAAAAATTAATACACTAATAATAAAAAAAATTCTTCTAATTAAATAACTCCAAGGTTATCTAAAATCCCTATATTAAATCCCTTTATATCATTCATTGTATGCTTCATGTATTTAGGGTAAAGAAACATAATAATGATGGGATCAAGTCCTCAGTAAGGGAAAAATATAGTAGAAGCAATAATGAATCAATAAGAATACTCAATATGGAAACATAAATAATTAATCACACATACAATGAAATTAATAAACATAATGTATGGGCATAAACAATATGTAAAGTTAATAACTGGAATTGCATTACATTAAAATACCTAGATAAGGAAAAAAATATGGCACGGTAATAAACTAAAAAACAGTCCATTTAATCAAAGAACTGAAAATGAAATGTATCCATAGATATGTTGACACAAAATCTCATGTATGAATAGTAAATGAAACTAATATTATGGAAATGATTTCATAATGAATTTCATGTCTAAAGAATATGAAAACATATACCATTAAGGCCGTTCAAAAGATGGTTTAAAACTATAGATAAAAATATGTTTAGTTTTCACGACTTATTTTTGTCATGATAACATATCGATGCATCGAGGGGTGATATAAAGTCTCGGCTCCACCCATCATTAACAATCCAACAAAATACTCATATTGAAGAATATAAATATATAATATTACTTATAAAATATCTTTATTGAATAAATAATACAAAACTATCAATATTTTACCAAATAAACAAATAACTTTCAAAGTAGGTGTTGTACGTAAAATGGTATATTGGTTAGAAAATAATAACATCCATGATAAATTAAAGGGATAATTAGAAAAATTCAATGATCAATAATCATAGGAGATTACATATTTCAAGGGGAATATAAAATTATTCAAGGAAGTGAATGTGAATATAATCATTGGCCAAATAAAAATATACAATATAGAGGAAGAATAAATATGGTATCAGTACCACAAATCCTAACAGGAGTAAAAATAAAGGGTTGTTATTGTCGATGAATATAAATACTATAAAAATTTATATTAAAATAATTAATTAAGAAAATATCATTTAGTTTTGTAAAACCATTTAAAAACTATTTCATTTGAAATAACCTTTGAATAATGATTCTAGTAATGGTAACCATTTAGACATGCATATGAATTTTCAAAAAAATGACGACGAGTAATTTTTTACTTTTTGTATGAGGTAAGAGAACATTTCTTAAACACGGTAAAAAGTTATGAATAATTACTTATTACGAAAGTGACAAAAATATTCCTTAGAAATCATTTTTAAAAGAAAAAAAGGAAAAAATGTATTTACCAAATTTTTTTCAAAAGAATTTTTAAAAACATTGAAATTAAACATGTTTTTAGAAGAAAAAAGTTTCTCCGACTAAAGACAGAAATAATGTCTGGTTTTCTTTAAAATATTTTATAAAACATTTTGTGTACCAATGAGTGGAAAATGGTACTAACACAAGAAAATTTTTATGAATAAATAGATAATAAAAATGAAAGGTTTTATTAAAAAATTGTCTATTAATTTTCTTAAATGGATATACTATTAAAATATTATTAAAGTTATTAATGAGGAAAGTAATTTCTAATCATTCCAATGTGTCCCTTACCACTTTGAAACATTTTAAATAATAATTGTAATAAAATAATAACTATAAATAAATTATTTAAATTACATATGGATAAAATTATTATGGATATAACATAACAAAAGGGTCATTATATACACCACAAAAAATATGTGATGTTTGAACATTGCATTTATCTCATGAATGTAAAAAAGGTGACATGAGAATTTCCTACCTTGAGTTTTCTTTCAGGTGAATATCCTTTAACTTCTTATATAACAAAATTATGAAAATCTAATAATTTCATCAGAACCTTTTTCATGTTTATCATTATTTTTATTTCACTTTATTACCATGATTTGTAAAACTACTTAAATAATTATGTTTACCTCTGGTGTTTTGAATAAATTCGATTAATGTGTCAGGAAAAACATTGGTAGGTAAAATACGGTCAAAGGGGTCATTAGATAACATCTCCAAAAAAATAATAATGACATAATTATAAATTTTATATATTAATTATAATTTTAATGTAAATAATTAAATATAGTTATGAAAAATGATTCATCATTACAATCATGGAAATGGTAGGTCATACGAACGAATGAGAATAATTATCATTTCTCCCTGATCATTATATAATGAAGGTGATTAGTGTTACATTTATCAAGAAGGATCATTAAATCATAAATACCAAATATATAGTTACATGTATAATTATTTCAAAACAAATCACATCATGTTGAGGAGGCGGTAGTCCACACATCCACGAACAGTGTTAAAACTTTTTAAGTGTATGAAAGTGTAGTAATGAAAATGATATATATATATATATATGTACATTATATTTATAGAAATTTAATTATTTCATTAATATTATATAGAGTTTTTAGGGAACATATTTTTAATTATAACCATCCCTTATATGTTCCATGTATAGTGTGAACAAATCACATCACTTTGAGGGGGCATTAGTACATACATCTGCAAACGTTGTTATCGTTTTTACACAAAATATAAATTACAAAGATAGGTGTTGTTAAATATTTTAAAAATCTTAATAAAATAATAAATATAATATATAATATATTTAAATAGATTCTTTGTCAGGTTTAAAACCATTAATAGTGTAAAAGTAAGAACAAACAATCATCATTTTGTAAGGTGATGGTTCACCGTTCACATAAACAACATATTTTTCACCCATTAGATGGATGTGTGTGAATGTGATTCTACAAATCAAAGAATAAAAACACCATATTATATTTAGTATACGTTTTCTATTATATTAACATAAAAGAAGAATATTTGAGGTAGTGTAGAAGTAATTGAAAGAGAAGTGATTGTTGGAAATTATTACCTTAAAAATCATGTAAATTTTTTGGTTTATAACAAAAGGCTTAATTAAAAGATTTGTATAAAAATCGAGGCTTCAATGTTGATAGTGGGATTATGGGAATATATTTGGTCAGATATTTTCCCAATCTATATGGTTTTAGAGTTGTTATGACTGAGGATAAGTGGTGGACTTTTAGTGGAGGAGGAGTGGTAGTCTTGTAATATTATGACAAAGGAATTCGTCCCACATTTTTCATGTTTGATTTGGAACCAATAATGGACCGAAATAGATACTAGAGCTGGTAGGGTTGATATATGGCCATGAAAAATCTCTTATTCAACTTTATAGGTCGTTTTGGGCCTTATGCTTAATGTTTAGTCCCTTGTTAATATTAATTTAACCATAATCATGGTAATTAATTTTAATTACTTTGACTAATATTTTTTATCAGAAAATATTTTTTCTTAATATATATTAAAAATTATTCTGATTCCAAATATGGAATCCATTTTTTTTCAAATTACAATTATAATTTTTTTAGAAATTTATTTAAATTTAATCCTGCTGGTGGGATAACAATGCAGGTTTTTGAAGTAAAAAAGTTAAAAAGTTTGTTATGTTTTTGAAATCAATTTCATAGTGACATTAATTCCCATGAAATAAATTGTATTAGTTAACAAAAATATGATCTAATTAAATTTCAAAACCAATTGAATGTATAATTTAACCTTATAAATAAATTATATGAAAAATAATATTTGAACTAAAATTCAGTATTTTGAACTTTTCATTAATAAATTTAATGTTTCCAAGCAATATGAAAAAAATTCTCCAGCATGTTTTTTGCGGTTCACTTACAAAAATATATTATATTTTGATATATTAAATCAATTAATGTTTCAAAATTAATATTTTAAAATGGTTTCCTTATTAAAAGTCGGCATTAGTGTCTTTATTATAATATAGGTCTTTTTGTGTAAAATAGGGTTTGTAATAATATTAATCAAATGAAAACTAATGGATTAATATTAAAATATTTTATTTAATATATAAGATAAATTTGTCATTAAAATAATTATTTGTTTGTAATAAATTTTATTTATTTAGATAAAAATACTTTGGAAGCATAAAAATAAATTTATTTCTTTTTATATCCAATTGGTTCATATTTAAGTTTCTCATTAATTAGTAACCCATGATTTAATTTAAATTTTTTATAAATCATAACTTTTTATAAGTTATTTAATAATCATTATAACATCTATTTTGTATCTTTTTTATATTATATAATAATATATAGATAATATTTTATTTTTTAGAAAAACATGTTCATGCGTGTAACGCAAGATATCAAAGAAGGTATCTATTGTTTGTAATTCACGCTAACTCAGTGCTTCATGCATTAAAATATATAGAATATATTTTAAATAGTGAATACATTATAAAGTCTCTAGATATTATATTTGTAACATCCAATGTATTTATAAAAAATACATTTTCAAATCAATTAATATTTATGAATAAAATATTAATTTTACATTAAACAGTACACTATTCTTGATATCATACTCCACACACAATAATGGGTTTCTCAAAAATCTTACGTTGCACACAATGTTGAGTTATACAAAAAAATAAAACAATAATGATATTATTATTATAAATAGTAGTTAACAACAAGTCGTTGTATTATAAAAAATGAACATAACTAACTAAAATATGATTACACATGTTTGTTATATGTTTTTAAATTTATCAAAAAAAAAATTAGAGGCTTAAATTTAGATTTAATCCAATTTAAAGCAAAAAATACTCTAATATTTTTTAAAGGTCATTTTAACGCCTTTTGATGGAGAAACCTTTTCAAATTTATTTTTTTTCACATTTATATGTTCAATTTGAAAAAATAAACTTCTTATTTAAAAGCGTGACATCATAACTTACTTTGGATGAAAGTTTTGTATTTTTATGATAAAATACATATGTTAATGAATAGTAAAAAATACAGCATTTTAATTAAAATTGCATTTTCATCTAATTCATTTATATAGATAGATTTTCCTTTTAATTGGTTTTAAATAATAATTATATTATTTTTAAATAATTTAATCCAATTTTGGTCACTAGAAATAATTTCATATTTAAATTGGATATAAAAATTGGTCAATCATTTGATAGTTTTTACTTCTTAAAAAACCTGATTTTTGGTTTTGACAACAAGAATTAAATTTTAATTAATTAAAAAAAATATGTGTTTTGAATTTATAAAAATGGATTCCATATTTGGAATCATAATTTTGGAATTGTGTAAATTGGTACCTTTTATTTTCGGACATTATGAATAGTAAATTCAATAAATTTTTTTATTTACCTCGGTTAAAGGGTAAATTAGGTAAATAAAGGTAAAAAGTAATATTATATTAATATAAAACTACCCAAACACATTTCTTAATATTATTGGATTATATATATTTTACCATGATAATATTTAGGTTGGTTTTAGGTTCCCATGAATCCTGTTGGGTATGATAATGATATGTTATAATAATTAAATTAAAGAAAAGAGAAATATAACATAAATATGAATATTTTTATAATTTGTTTTAATATTGTGTTATATAACTGATCAATATGACTATAAATAATTATTATAAAGCTAAAAAATATTTCAAACATCATGGTATTTTATTTTTAATTTTTATCCATTAAAAAATAAATTTATTCATGACACAATGATGATGTTGTGATTACTTTATTAATGAAAGATTCTAATAAATGATATTATAAATATTTCAATAAATTTAATTTTAACATTTTAATGAAATACATGAATTTTATTTGTAATTTTGACCTGTTAACATTTATTTTATTTAGTTTTTTATAATAATTAATTTTTTATGTCTTTGAAAAAATCAATTAGCAAATATTTTCAAAATTGAGAAAAATGATTATTTAAAACAAATATTACTTTATTAAATGATATAATAGTACTAAAATCCATTATTCATAAAAATGACTTATAGAATGTTAAAAATTTTCATTATTGATCCGCTTGTGGTTCTCTTGTAATTTTATAGTAACTATAGTGACTATATATTAGGAAAATACATTAATACATTGTTAGAGTTAATATTTTTAACTAAGGGTTAAAGATAAAAGATAAGGTTAATTTTTTTACCTAAACTTTTCTAAAACCTATTGTTTGAGATTATTTCGACTCATATTCATATATTTATAGAAATATATAACTTTGGGACTTTTATAATTCTAAAAAATAATAAAATAATATTTCAAGACATTACTAAATTGCCCCTCCTCCTTTTAAACACACACCAACTCTACCCACATTCTCACACCTCTGAATCCATAAGGCTCATCCAACTTATACAAAAATAATCTCCCAAAATATTTTCCTCACTCAAATAATCCTTCAATTAGGTTGATGGAAATTCAAGGAATCCTTTTGGCTCATATCAAAATGAGTTACTCAATTTAGAGGTAACGTCTTCTCACAAGCTCCTTTCATTTTTTTTCATTCTCCAACCCCCTAACCTATCTTTATTCTATAATATTATATAATAACTAGTATAATAAATTTAATTGAATGTTTCAATTCTATTTTTACCTAAACATACACACCCCACTATCTAATGGATACAGAACACATTGTTTCTGTGTGTGGCGAACTACTGCCTCATTAAACGACGATTTTTCAATTTTCTCCTACCACCTCTCATGGTGCCCATTATGATTTAAATATACATATATATGATATATATTATATTTATTTGGTCTCAATTCTTATGTAATTTTTTTTATAAAATACCTTTATGCTTTCAATGTCGTGTAAATGCGATAATTTCGTTTGAGGATGTGTGGACTACCACCCTCTCAAAGCAATGTGACTCGTTCCCATTATACATGGAACCTATAAAAGAATGTTTTTTTAAAAATATG
Organism: Viscum album; assembly: GCA_963277665.1. NCBI lineage: Eukaryota > Viridiplantae > Streptophyta > Magnoliopsida > Santalales > Viscaceae > Viscum > Viscum album. The sequence goes on from OY728131.1 coordinate 380,482,781, forward strand.
ATACATAAATGACGTAAATATTATATTGGTATTATAATATACATTTATAAAATTTTATTATTATTCTTTTAATACGACAAAGAAATTAAAGTAGTATTCACGTGTATGTATGACTTACCATCACCATGAACAATGAATTAAATTTATTATATAAAAATATTATGGATATTATAAATACATATATAATGGATATATATGATATTTAAATAATTAATAATATTATATAGATGATTAAATTTTCAATATGTGGACAAACTAAATAAAAAAAGTTCATTTTGACCCATGTACTATATATCGACAAAACCTATTATATGAACTTAAATAGTTATGTAATTTTTATAAGATGATAGTAAGGTATATGGAAGGAAAAAAATTGAAAAAGGATCTCAAACAAGTGTAAATTAACATATGTTTATTATTCATGAACATAACGATTGAACATGATGATTCGGACTCAAGGTAAGGGAATTTCTAAACTCAATTTCAATTCATTGGGTTTTAAATAACATCGTTGATTATATTATTCCAAGATTATGTGTGGAATCAATGTTTGTTTATTTATTTTATAATTTCCAATTACATTTTTGTGGATATAATTTTACAACACATAATCACCCCTTTGATAAATTCTTACGTCATTTATACAGACTTTTTAAGGGAATCTTAACTCAATCTCTATTCATTGATTTAAAAATCTGTGTCATTGGTTTTGTTTATCCAAGAATATATGTGAGTGACCTATGATTGTATTACACTGAATATCCACATATATTGGGTGTATTTCTATTTTTTACACATAATTATGTCATTTATTTATCCTTAAACTAATGATATGGTCTTTGTATGGGATTTCGTCTCAATTAACATTCCATTGAGGCTTATTCGTTGATATGAACCATTAAAATTTTATATGGTGTATATAATTCCCTTTTACATATTATATCTTGACTATCCTTATTATCATGATATTATATGTATTTTTAATGTTATAAATTAATTATCATTATTCAAGTATTTTTCAAGTGGTAAGGGACTCTTTAACTAACACATCATTTTTAATGTTTTAAATATTTATTTTAATAAAAACTTGTATTTCATATCCATGTTTTAAAAATAGTTTTTATGAATTTATTTAAATGGACATGAATGTTTTAAAATGTTAAAATTTTTATAGTGGTATGAGACAGTTTTCATCAAAATTATTTTTATTAAATTTTTTAAATGGTTTTGAAATGGATTGAATATTTCAATATATTGAAATGATTTCTTGTGATTTCAAATGAATTTTTTTGAGTGAAATGTTTATAATTGAAATATTTTATATGTTATGATTATATAATGGTACTTGGACATTTTATGTGTTGTTAAATGATAAACCAATAATGGGGAGTTACGTGATAAACAATTGAAGGGTGGTTATGTGATAAACCAAATATGGGTGGTTCTGTGATAAACCATGGACGATTGGTTATGATATAACCCCTAATTCATTGGGTTTGGAAGTCGACCATATGCCAATTCCATTTAGTGATATATCTGGAATTAGATCATATGTTTATTCCATAGAAGTATGTTTATGTCCCAAGATTACTTTATGTGTTATATTTTTCATTCCATGCGATTTTTGGTAACCTTTTGGTTAAAAATGGTTAAGAAATGGGTTTATATTCAGTGAAGTGTTTTTTGATACATCTAAAAGGTGAAAAGTACTAGTTTATGATAAATTATTCATTGATTACATGCTTTCACAAGACTGATAGTATTCATTAATTATGTATCCCTTACTGAGATTTTTATGCTCATTCCATGTTTGGAATTGTATTTTATAGGACATAAATATTATAAAGTAAAGGATGGTATCAAAGAAAAATCATGTTTTTTAAACATGAAACGAACCATGGTTCATTTTAAAAAGTTTTTTTTTATGAAAAAATTTTATAGGGAGTTGAAGTGTCTACTTTTTAATAATCATGTTGATATATATGAGTTATGGACTAATTATCCAATGTTCTAAACCCGAAAAGATCCTCAAAGTAAGTTAAAGTCAACTTATTAACAATACCCAAGATTTTGTAAAGTTTAAGGATGAGGCCTTATAATTGGTGTCATTGGTCAATTTAGATAACTTTAGAGGGCAGGGTATGATTTATATATAAGTGTAAATATGTATATAACCATAATGGTTAGCATATTAGAAAGATTCATAGTTATTTTAGAAAAATTGAATCAGTTTGAGATATCATGGATGAGTATATATTTGTGATTAACTTCCTTATATGATAATATAAGATGATTTTACTCAGATACTCATATTAAAAAATGTTTTTTTTTCAAAAATGGATGGATCTATTAGGAACCAATGTAAAAATGTATGTGAAGGAAACTGTGGTGTTTTTCTATATAAGAAACTGAATGAAATTGGTGTTGTAATGATAACTCTTATAGTTATTATAAACCAACTATCTTGAGTCATGATTGACCACATCAACCTTTGTGATTTTTCTATGGAATCATCTATTTGAGAAAAAAATCCTTATGAAAGATCAGGTAATAATCATATAGGTAAGTATATTCATCAACCTATGTGTTAAGGATGTGGAAATAAATAACTAGGGAAATGTTTTAAATGGATGAGAAGATGTTATAGATATGGCAATGAAGGTCATAAAGCAATATCCTACCATAGAAAATGGAAGCATTCAGTGGAATCCATGAAAGAGAAATAAGTTATTTCTGAGTTATCAATAGAATGTTTTAAATGTGGGGAGTATAGTTATTATTGAAATAAATGTATGATGAAGAAGGTTTATGAATAGGGTCAGCATGACTATAAGAATATATGTTTAGCAATACCTAGTTCTCTTCTAATTGATGATACGAAAAACTGAAAATGACATATTAGAGGTTCGGATTATTTCTTATCTCGTATTTTGATATTATTTAATCTTTGGACATGATTCATGTTTTCTATTTGTAGGAAATAAGTATTAAGGAATAAAATAGAAAAATAATGGTTACGGTATTATGAAGAACATTGATTAATTAATAATTCTACATATAAGGGTTTCAAAAGATATAGTAGACTGTTGGATGAAGAAATGTTTAAAAGTATTAATGCTAATTTGATGATGGGATTAATTTGGAATACACTTTCTCGTATGTGTAACCCTGTAGTTTGTTATTTGAAAATGTTTTTCAATGAAGAATTATATTTTGTTTTGGGGACACAATTATAAATTAATGGATAAACATTATATGACCTTTGATTTTTGAATTAATTATGTGATATTACTTTTTGGGATGCAAAATGAAGGGAATGAGATTAACTTTAAGATTAAAATATTTTATGGTTATTTTTTTAGATTTTATCTCATTTTGGGAATGATAAATGAATTATATAACTTTAGAAAAAGGACTACCCACCAGAAGGGTGACAACCCATCACATCAGACATGGCCATGGGGATCTAATCCACAACTAATGTGAAACAAGGTTTGATAACCTACCACTAACCACATAAAGTCCCTAGTTAATATGACTTTTAATTTTAGTTGAACAATTCTATGGTATAAGAATAAGTTGGTTTTTGTAACTTACATTTTATCAATTAGATAACCATGGTATTGGAAAATTATTTGGGGATTAAGTGATAAATGTTATTTTTTATTACATTCACAATTTTGGGAACCCTTTATGACAAAGTTAAACTTAATACAATGGAATTTTATTTTCAGGAATAAAGGATGAATGTTTTGGTAAATATATGATTTAATAATGGACTTATAGTTATTTGGGTTTTTTATGGAAATGATTAAACTATATTTGAGATTATTTGATTTTGGAAATTAATTTTTTGTATGATTCATTAAGAGTGGTTGATATTTTTTAGAGATAAATAATAAAATTTATCTTGGATGAATATTTTATAAAACCCTTCTCAATTTTTGGTTTGAAACATAGTTTAAATTATTTTTTGAAAATTATATGGAAAATTATTTGTTGAATGGTCTATGTTGGACTTTGGGTTTTACTGCTGAATTATAGAGATTAAAAGTAGTATTGTTTTTCTTATAAATGGTTATTCTACTTGGGGTATTATCTTATCTTAACCTAACAATTTTTGTTTTTGTTAATGTCATAATATGGGAAAAATAGATAGTTAATCTTTTGTGGATTATATGATTCTATAGAAGTTTATTCAAGTACTTTAAGTGTGAAAAAGTCATCTAGAATACTCATTTTTTAGAGAAAAGATGATTTTGTGGTAAAAATTTACTAATGGATGAAACTCTACTTGTCAAGTCGGTATATTTCTTTATGTTCATTATTATAAGTAGTAAAATAATTATTCAACATTATGAAAAATTTATTAATTTTTTTTTCATTTACCTTTCCTACTATAAAATTAGTGACAGTTTAACGCATCACATGTTTGTGGTTTTTGTTGTTGTTATCTTTATCCTGATCATGTTTTCTATAACTCTTCATCATAACTTGAAAATTAGTTTTTCTTCCATATCCATGTTTTCAAACATGGAATCCTAGTATGTATTATCTTGGGGGACTATTGTACTTATTTTTCATTATTTTAAAGTGTATGGTTTATTAATCTTTTCTCTAATGTGCGATTTTAATAAAGGTATTTTGAAAATTCAAACTTTAATTACCAACCCCAAATTGAAATTGCGAGGAAGAAATTTCCAAATGGGGGGGATGTTTGTAACATCCATGGTATTTATAGAAAAATAAATTTTCATATCTATTAATATTTATGAATAAAATTTTATTTTTATATTAAATAGGACAATTTTTTAATAGCTTATAGGAAACGAAAGAACTTGTTTCTCTAAAATCTTACGTTACACACAACATTGAGTTATAACGAAACATAATACAATTATTATTTTAAATTGTAGTTAACACCTAGTATTCGTGTTGGCGGGAATGAACAGATCTAACTAAAATATGATAAAATAGGATTCTTAAAACTCTTTTACATTTATCCAATACATTTTATAGTCTTAAAATGAAATAAATCCAATTTAAAGCATAAAATACTCTAATATTTTTAAAAGGTCATTGCACCACCTTTTGATGTTGAACCCTTTCAAAATATATATTTTTTTTCAATTTTAAATGTTATATTTGACAAAATAAACATCTCCTTTAGAATCAGGACATCATAATTTACTTTGGATAAAAATTTGGGAATTTTCTTATAAAATATATATTTTAATGAATAGTGAAATGTAATGAATTTTAATTCAAAACACCCTATTAATCTAATTTATTTATATAGTTATATTGTAATTTTAATTAGTTTTAATGTGTATTTGGATTTTGTATTTATTATATAATTAAATGTTGGTCATTATAATTAATTTCACGTTTAAATTGGACAAAGACACATGTCAATCTATTGATAGTTTTCAATTATAAAAAACTTGCTTTCTGGTTTTGAAAATGGGAATTAATATTAAATTAATTACCATAATTTATTTTTTTAATTAGAAAAACAGATTCCATATTTGGGATGATAAGTTTCAAAATTTATTAAATATATATCTTTTTTGGACAATATAAATAGTAACTTCAGTAATTGTTTTTATATACCATGGTGAAAGGGTAAATCAGGTAAATACAGACAAAAAAATAGTATTATAATAATATAAAACTACCCTAAAACATGTAATAATATGATTGGATGAGGTTTTTCATCCCATTAAAATCCTTAAGACAAATTTTGGACCCCATGGAGCCACATGGGCCTAATAATGACATGTTATAATAATTAATTTAAAGAGAAATATAACATAAACATGTATCTTTTACAAAAAAAATTAATATAGGGTAATAAAAATGATATCTGTGAATATAAATAGTCAACAGAAACATAAAAATATTTCCTAAATCATGGTATTTTATTTATAAATTCTAAACTTTAAATAATTAAATTTATTTTAGAAATAAGGATGATGTCATGATTATTCTATCAATAAAATATTTGAATAAATGATATTATAAATATTAAAATAAATGTAATTTAAAAATATTGATGAAATAAAAAATTTGAATGATTATGAAATGTTATCTTTTATTTAATGTAGTTTTTTAGAATAAATCTATTTGTTATGACTTTATCAAAAATCAATTATTAAATAGCATCAAAATTGACATAAATGGGTTTTTAAAACAAATACTATTTTATTCAAAAAATTTAATTGTCCTAAAAATCCAATATTCTATCAAATGACTTATATAATATTACAAGTGTTTTCAAATATCGTCTTTTGTATCTCTTGGAATTTTATCATAACTATAGTAACAAATTATTATGATAATACAAGAAGACATTGTGAGAGTTAATGTTTTTAACTAAGGGTCAAAGATTAAGGATAATGTTCATTTTCTAAGATATAAAAGTCTAAAAAAAATTTTATCAAGGATTTAGATCCATAATCATCTTATCATATATATATATATATATCACTTTCGTACTATTATAATTCGAAAATAAATTTTTAATAAAATAATATTTCATGACTTTCATAGAGTGCCCCTCCTCCCTCTTATAAAAGGCCACCACATCCACCCACATATTCACACCTCTAAAGTAGATTGTTTTATCCATAATATACTCAAATAATATCCCAAAATCCCTCCCTTACTCCTTGAATCCTTACCTCGTGCATAAGAAAATTCACAGAATCCTTTTGGATCAAATCAGAAAGAGTTACCCAATTAAGAGGTAATGTCTTCTCTCAAGCTCCACTCAAATATTTTCATTATCAAACCCCTAAAATATATTTAATCCATTATTTTATAGCAAAACCAGTATAATAAATATATTTGGATGTTTTATTATATGTTTTGAACCCAAATATACAAACACCTATATCTAATGGATATAGAACATACTGTTTCTTGGTACGACGAACTACTGCCTCACGAAACGATGATTTTTCAAATTTCTCTTAACACCTATCATGGTGGAAATTATGATGGAACTGTATTTATATATGATATATTTTATATTTTTAGTGTATCTATTGTTTTTAATTTCATATTTATAACCTACCTTTATGCTTTGGATGTTGGGTAAATACGATAATTTCGTTTGAGGAAGTGTGGAATACCACCCCCTTAAAGCAATGTGACTCATTCCCATTATTCATGTAATATATAAAGTTTGGATTTATTGAACCTATGAGAAATAAATAAAAGAAATATAATATTTTTATTTTAATATACATTTATCTCATTTTATTGATATTCTTTTAATATGCGAAAGAAACTAAAGTAGCGTTCATGCGTATACGAGCTATTGTCTCCATGAATGATGCCTTTAATTTCTTATCATAAAATATTATTAATATTATAAATTCATATATACTAGGTATATATGATATTTATATCATTAATAATATTAAAGATATTATGTACTTTTGACTATATAAACAATTTACATCAAAATAGGTTCATCTTAAACTCATGTACTGAATATTGATAAACCCTCTGATATGAACTTAAATATTTTTGAATTTTTTATAAAATGATAATATGGGATATAAAAGAAATAATAAACTTGAAAAAGATTCTAAATCATGTATAAATAATCCTATGTTTATTATTCTTGAACATAATTAATTTACATGATGAGGCAGACTCAAGGTAATGGAATTCCTAAACTCAATTTCCACTCATTGGGTTTTACGCATACATCATTGATTATATTATGCCATGATTATTTATAGAATATCTATTTATTTATTTATATTATAATTTATACTTCTTTTTGTGTGGATATACTTTTGATAAACATAATCACCATATTGATAAATTTTTACGTCATTTTTTTGAACTTTTTAAGGGAAATCCTAACTCAATCTCCATTCATTGAGTTAAATATTCATGTCATTGGTTTTGTTTCCCGATTAATATGTGTGAATAACCTATTATTTAATTAAAATAAATATCAAATTATATTGGGTGTATTTATATTTTTCACATATAATTATGTTGTTGATTTATCTTTAAACTAATGATACAATCTTTGTAAGGGATTTCATCACAATTTACATTCCATTGAGACTTATTTGTTGTTATACACCAATTCAATTTTAAATTATGTATATAATACCTTTGACAATTTATATCATGAATCTTATGATTCTCATGATACTATATATTTTTTTATCATTATTCTTTAATTATTTGTATTCATGTATTTCTCAAGTGGTAAGGGACACTTTAACTGAAACATCATTTTTACTATTTTAAATATTTATTCTTATAAAACCTTATATTTAAAGTCCATGTTTTATAAATAGTTTTTATGATTTTATTCATATAAAAATTTATTATTTTTAAATTTTTAATGTTTTAATGTTTTATAAGAATCATTTATTAAAAATTATTATTATTTAAATATTTCAAATGGTTTTCGAAATGGATTGAATATTTAATATCTTCAAATGATTTCTTGTAATTTCAAATTAAATGTTAAGTGTGAAATGTTTATAATTTAAATATTTTACTTGTTAGAATTTCATGATGGTACTTAGACATTTTTTTGGTGGTTACGTGACAAACCAATTATGGTTGGTCATGTGATAAACCAATAAAGGGTGGTTACATTATAATCTCCAATGTATTGGGTATGGAAGTCGGCCTCATTTAGTGATATGTGAGGAAGTTCACCGTGTGGTTATTCCATTAATGTATTTTTATGACCCATGTTATCTTTATAAGTTATATGTTCTTTCTATGTAATTTACTGTAATATGTTTCATACAAAACTGTAAGGAATGAACTTATATCTAGTGACGTGTTTTTACTACATCATAAAGTTGAAAATTATTACTTTATGATAAATTATTTATGGTTTATATTTTTTTTCAAGACTAATAGTTTTCATTCATTATGTATCAATTATTGATATTTTTATGCTCATCTGAAGTTCTAAAATGTTTTTCATAAGAATTAATGAGGAATAGAGCCAAGTACGAGAACATAGAAAAGTCATGTTGTTTAAACAGGAAATGAACCATGTTTTTCTTTAAATTATTTTTTATGATATAATATTATATTGAGTATAGGTGTATAATTTTTAAAAATCATGTTTATATGTATCATTTATGGCCTAATTCTATAAAGATAAAAATATGAAAAGATCCTCTGAGTGAATTAATGTTAAATTATTGACATAACCTAAGATTATGTAACGTTTAAGTCTGGGAACCTATAGTTGGCATTAGAGGTCGGTTAAGATAAATTTATAGGATATGGTGTTATTTAAGTATAAATGAAAATATGTATATAACTATAATAGTTATTATATTAAAAAGATTCATAGTTATTTTAGAAAAATTTAATGAGTTTAAGATAACATGGATGAGTATATCTTAGTGTTAATCTACCTCATATGATAGTATATGAAGATTTTTCTGATATAATCATACTGAGATTTTTGTTTTAGTAAATGGATTGATCTATCAAGAACGAAAGTTACGTTGAATGTGAAAAAAAACTATGGTGGTTTTTTAAACAAGGGACCGAATGAAATTGATGCTGAAATGAGAAATCCTGTGGTTATTCAAAATCAACTAACTGAAGTCATGATTGACCACATGAGAGGTGTTGATTTTTAAAAGGCGTCATATATGGGAGAAATGAGTCTATGTGGATTTTCTGGTAATAATCATAAATTTATGTATATTTAACAACCTATGTGTCAACGATGTGGAAAGAAACACCTAGGTAAATGTTTTAATGTAACGAGATGTTGTTATCGATGTGACAATGGTGGTCATAAAGTAATAACCTACAAAGTAAAAAAGAATTTTTCAGTGGAATCCAGGAAAGGGAAAGAAGTTATTTCCATGTAATAATTAAATATTTTAAATGTGGGAGTATGGTCCTTGTTCAAATATATGTCTGATAAAGAAGGTTTGGGAATGGGATCAACATGACCCCAAGAAAATATGTTTAGAAATACCAAATTGTATACCATTTAAATATTAGGAAACTAAAAATGACATATAAAAGGTATTATTTTTTCTTTTCTTGTGTTTTGAAATTATTTAATCTTAGGACATGATACTTTTTTTATATTTGAAGGAAATAAGTATTAAGTAATAATATGGAAAAATCCCGGTTCGGTTATCTGAAATAATGCATAAGGATTAAGAAGTCTTCGTATAATGGAGTCAAGAGTTATGAAAAATTATTGGATGATGAAATGTTTAAAAGTGTTAATTCTCTTTTGATGATGAGATTACATTAGAAGAAAATATCTAGTATTTGTAACCATGTAGTTTGTTGTGTGAAAATATCATTCAAGGAAGAATTATCTTTCCTTTTGGGGACACAATTATAAAGTTATAGGTGACCTTTATATGACATTGATTTTGATGTAATTATGAGTTATTATTTTTTGGGATAAAAAATGAAATACATAGGATAAAATTTAAGATTAAAATATTTTATGTCTTTTATATAAATTTTATCTCATTTTGGGAATGATATATGAATTATATAGTTTTCTAAGAAAAATTACCCATGGGAAGGGTGACAACCCATCGCATCGGACACGAAAGGGGGATAAAACCACAAATGATGTGTGACAATGATTTATCTCTTACTACTAGCCACGTGAAGTCCCTGGTTCATATGGATTTTTCTTTTAGTTAAATGATTTTATGGATTAAGAATAAGTTGATTTCTTGAACTTTTATTTTATCAATCAGATATCCTTTGTTATGTAAAATGATTTATGAATTATGTGAGAAATGTTATTTTGAAGGTCATTCCTTATTATTGGATCCCTTTATGATAAAGTTAAATATAATACTATGGATTTTTATTTTGAGGAATAATGGTTGATTTATTTTTGAATAAATCTATGATTTAATTATAGAATTTCGTAGATTTTTGTTATTTATAGAAATGATTAACCTATTTTAGAGAATACGGGATTTTAAAAATTAATTTTTTTACAATCCATTAAGAGTGGTTGATGTTATTTTGAGATAAATATAAATTTTTTTCTTAGAATAATATGTTATCAAAACCTTCTCTATTTTGGGATTCAAACTTAGTTTCGATTATTTTTGATGACATATATAGAAAATTATTGATTGAATGGTATATGTTGGACACCGGGTTATATTGTTGAATTTTAGGAATTAAAAGTAGTCTTTTTTTTATAAATGGATATTCATTTTGGGGAATTATATTTTCTTATCCTAACCATTTTTATTCTAGTTAATGTTTCAAGATAGAATAAATAGATAGTTATTATTTTGTGGATTATTTGATTATATAGAATATAATTCTAGTGATTCTACTATGACCAGGCCATATTGAATAATATTTTTTAGAAAAAATTTGAGTTTGTGGTAGATATTTATTAAGTGATGAAATTCCACTTGTCATGTAATTTTATTTCCTTATGTTCTTATTATAAGTAGTAATATAACTCCTCATCTTTATGAAAAGGATTTTAAAAAACTTTTTCCATTTATTTTTTCTATTGTGAAATCAATGAACGTTTAAATCAATGCATTTTTTTTTGGGTTTTATGGTTTTTAACATTGTCATGGTCACATTTTCTATCACTCTTCATCTGAACTTGACAATTACTTTGTCTTCCATATCCATGTTTATGACATGGAATCCTCATATGTGTTATATCAAGTGACCATTGTACTGTTATTTCATTCTTTTAAAATGGAATCTTTATTCATCCTTTTTCTGATGTGGGATTGTAATAATGTTTTTTGAAAATTCATACTTTAGTTACCATCCTCAAATTTAAATTGTGAGGATAAAATTTCTAAAAGGGGGAAGGATGTAAAATCATAGGTATTTATAGAGATTTTATTATATCTATTAATATTTATGAATAAAATTTTCATTTGCTATTAAATATGAAACTTTTTATGATAGTGCATTGGATATGAAACAATGGGTTTCTCTAGAATCTTACATTGCACACAACATTTTGTAATATAGAAAAATTATACAATAATACAATTATAATATTAAATGGTAGTTAATGCCTCGTATTTTTGTTGACAGGAATGAATAGAACTATCTAAAATAATATTAGACATGTTCTTTAACTATTTTTAAATTTATCTAATAAATATTAGAGGCATAAAATAAGAACATATCAAATTTAAAGCGTAATATTCTCTAATATTTTTAAAACGTCGTTTTACTACATTTTGATGGTGAACCCTTATTATATCTATTTTTTAATTTTATATATTATATTTGAAGAAATAAAATTATTATTTAAAATAGGGACATCATTATATATATTGGATGAAATTTTGATATTTTTCTGATAAAATCCTTATTTTAATGAATAGTGAAAAATACTGCATTTTTATTCAAAGGTTTCTTTTCATCTAATTTATTTATATAGTCGGATTTTCCTTTTACTTGGTTTTAAATTTTAGTTGCATTATATTTTTTCTCATTTAATCCAATGTTCGTAATTAGAATTAATTTTACCTTTAATGTTGATATAAACACATGACAATCTTTTGATATTGTTTACTTCTTGAAAACTCACTTTCTGTTTTTGATAAAGATAATTAATATAAAATTAATTACTACAATTTCTATGTTTTTAATTTTTAAAAATGGATTCCATATTTTTTATCCAATGGTTAAAATTTATTAAATAGGTACCTTTAATTTTTGGATTTTATGATTAGTAATTTCAGTAATTACTTTTATTTACCATAGTTAAAGGGTAAATCAAGTAAGGGTACAAAATAATATTATAATAATATAAAACATCCATAACGCATATCCTAATAGGATATTATATGATATTTCTAACCCTTAGCTTCCTTAGGATAATTTTAGGACCCCATGGAACCACTTCGGCGTGATAATGACATGTTTTAATAAATAAATTAAAGTAAAGTGAAATATAACATAAATATGTATCTTTTACTAAAATAATTTGAATATATATTTATATAACTTATCTATATAAATATAAATATTCATTGAAAAGATAAAAATATTTCCGACATCGTGACATTTTATTTTTAAATTTTATATATATTGTAAATAAATTTATTAATGACACAATGATGATGCAGTAATTAATTTATTAGTAAACAATTCTAATAAATGATATTTTAAATATTAAAAAAAAATTCAATTTAAAAATTTTGGTGCCATAAATGAATTTTATGGATGATTATGAAATTTTATATTCATTTTAATGTAATTATTTTAATGAATCAAGTTGTTATGATTTTAACAAAAATTAATTATTAAGTAGTGTCAAAATTGACATAAATGCGTTTTTAAAACAAAGACTATTTTATTAAATGATATAACTGTCACAAAAAATCCAAAATTCGGCTGAATGAATTATATAATTTTAATTTTTTAATAATGATAAACTTTTGGTTCCCTTGTTATTATATAGTAACTATAATAACCATATATTATAAAAATATAAGATGACATGGTAAGAGTTATTGTTTTTAACAAAGTGTTAAAGCTAAATAATAAGGTAAATTTTGTGACATAAACTTTTATAAAACCTATTGGTTGAGTGGATTTCAAAAAATACTCATAATATACTTGAAATATATCACTTCTGAACAATTATAATTCTCAAATCTATTTTTCATACAATAATATTTCAATACATTCCTAAAGTGCGTCCCCCCTCTTATAAATGGCCAACAACTCTACCCACTTACTCGCACCTCTCAAGCTCCTAAGCTCATAAAACCTCACATAAACTAATCTCTAAACATACCTCCCATAATCCTCTAATCCTTGCATTGGGCATAAGTAATCTCAAGGAATCCTTTTTTCATAAATAAGAAAAAGTTACCCGTTATAGAAGTAACATCATCTCTCAAACTCTTTTCATTTATTTTCATTATAAAACCCCCTAACCTCTCCTTATTCTATTGTTTTATAACAATAAAAATATCAAAAATATAATATGACATTTTCATTCTATGTGTTCTAACTACACTAACACACACCTCTATCTAATGGATATAGAATATATTGGTTCTGTGTACGGTGAACTACTACCTCACGAAACGATGATTGTTCAATTTTCTTCTACCACCTCTCATGGTATCCATTATGAAGGAACTATATTTATAGATGATATATATTATATTTATTTTGTATACATGATTCTGTAATTTTTATTTAGAACAAACCTTTAATCTTTCCTTGTAGTATAAATAAGAAAATTTCATTTGAGGAAGTGTAGACTACCACCCCCTCAAAGCAATGTGACTCATTCCAGTTATACAAGGAGTGTATAAAATATGGTTTTATTAAACTATGGTAAATAAATGATTTAAAGATAACACTGTTATTATAATATAAATTTATATCATTTTATTATTATTCTTTTAATATGATAAATAAATAAAAGTATCGTTCATCCGTATGTATGGTCTACTATCTCCAAGAACAGTGCATTTCATTTCTTATCTCCAAATATTAGGGATATTATTAGTACATATATACTAGATATATATATATATATATATATCTTATTAAAATAATTAATAATATTATATTTTTGATGGAATCTTGATGACATGGATAATTTACATAAAAAAGAGTTCGTTTTCTACTCATGTACCGAATATTGACAAAACGTCTAATATGAACTTAAATAATTATGTTCTTTTAATAACATGATAATAAGTGATATAAAAAAATAATATATATTAAAAAATTTCTTAAGAATGTATAAATTAACCTAAGTTTATTATTCAGTGTCAGAGTGATTGTACTTGATAAGTCGGACTCATGGTACAAAAATTTCAAACTCAATTTCCACTCATTGGGCTTTACACATACTTCGTTTATTATTTTATGGAATGATTTTGTGAGGAATAGGGATATATTTATTTTTGTTATTATTTCATCTTACCTTTCTATGTATATACTTTTTATACACATAATCACCCTATTTATAAATTCTTATTTCATTTATATGATGTTTTCATGGGAAATATTAACTCACTCTCCATTCATTAAGTTAAATATCATTTTCATTGGTTTTGTTTTTCCAAGAATATGTGAGAATGACCTCTTATTTTCTTATAATGAATATCTTAATATATTGGGTGTATTTATATTTTTCACACATAATTTTTTCATTTACTTGTCGTTAAACTAATGATTCAATCTTTGTAAGGGATTTCATCTCAATTTACATTCACTTGTGACTTTTTTGTTGTTATACTCCAAATAAATTTTATATGGTGTATATACTACCCTTTGACATATTATAATTTTAATAGTCTTATTCTTTTGATATTATAAGGTTTCATTTATTTTATTATTTAATTATTTTTATTTAGGTATTTCTCAAAATGTAAGGGACTATTTAACTAAAACATTGTTTTTAATGATTTAAAGATTTATTCTTATAAAACCTTCTATTTAATGACTATTTTTGCAAAATAGTTTTTATGAATTTATTTTTATTGACATGAATGTTTTAAAATGAAAAATATTTCAAAGTCATATGGGACATGTTGATTCAATATTCTTATTATAAAATAATTCAAATGGTTTTTGAAAGTGATTGAATATTTCAATATCTTGAAATGATTTCTTATGGTTGAAATGATATGTTATGAGTGAAATGTTGAAAAATGTTATATTTTATGTGTTATGATTATATAATGGTACTTGTACAATTTATGGGTGGTTACATGATAAATCAATGATGGGTGGTTACATTGTAAACCAAAGACAGGTGGTTCTGTGATTAACAAAGGATAGGTGGTTATGTTATAACCTTCAATGCATTGGGTATGGAAGTCAGGCACATGGCTATTATATTTTGTGATATGTGAGGATGTTTACTATATGTTTATTACATTTAAGTATTTTTATGTCCCAATTTACCTTTATATGTTATATTAATAATTCAATGGGATTTAGGGTAATCTTTTGGTTACAAAAAGGGTAAGAAATGAGCATATATTCAGTGAAGTGTTTTTGCTACTTTTTGAAGGATAAAAGTATTAATTTATGAAAAAGTATTCATAGTTTACATTTTTCTCAACAATATCATTTTTTATTCTTTATGTATCTCAGACTGATCTTTTTATTCTCATCTCATGTATTGAAATGTTTTTCATGGGGCTTAAAGAAGAATATATTCAACGATGAGATCAAGGAAAAGTCATGGTATAAAAGATGAAATAAACAATTTTTATTTTTAAAAATGATTTTTTTTATAAAAAAACATGATAGTGAGTATAAGTGTCTAATTTTTAATAATCATGTTGATATATATGAGTTGTGGTCTCAATATCTAGAGCTATAAACCTGAAATAATCTTCAATGTGAATTAAAGTCAAATTATCAACTTATCCCAATATTAAGTAACACTTAAGGATGAGGCATTATAATATTACCTTATTCACTTGGGGTCCCATTTCATACACACTATTGAATGCTAGGTTATTACTTCAGAATTTTGTGGTGTAATATTCTCCCCAAGTAAATTAAATTGTGACTTCTCAATTTAAACTCGATCTTGGTGATAGATTGTCTGATATTTCCTATGTCAAAATCCCACAATATGAGAAGGGTTTGTAAAAAATCCATTAGAGAAGAGATATTTGGAGGTGAAACATTCACATAGACTAACATATAACAAGGTATCTAATAATGAGAACTTTAGTGGAAATTATATATACATACCTAGAGGAATTTAATAAATATTTATAGTGTGTGATTGAGGTCATCAATCACAAACAAGTGAATGATCATTAGAAATTTAAGGGACTCAAAACTATAAATCTGTGTTGATTTATAAGGAAACCGGTTCAACAAAAAAATAAGGTATTATGAAAACATTTTTGAATGAATATAATTTTCATAATGTTAAGGAATTATTTTACTACCTATGTATAATTTCATGATATAATTATAAAAATAGAATTTCAATATTTGGTTTGCTGATCTATTTTCCAATTCAATCTTAAATATTTATTGATGGATAATGAAAAAAATACATTTCTAAATGATCTAAGGCCCGTAAAAGAGTAAAAAATATGAATATTTGTTTTTAAATATCTTCCAAACGCAATATTATTAATAGATTAATCTCAAATCATCAAACATTATACTAATAATTCATCATTAATAATTTTTCATCAAATTTTTTAACTAAAAATAATGAGAAATTAACCCAGACAATGCATAGGTCAGTGTTTGGAATGAAATATTTATCATCCTTCAATCACTAGTTCAGGACCCATAGACTTTCCAGATTTGATTGATTAATTTTAAACCTGTATAAAGGTTTTCATTTTCTGAAAATTATTAATATAATTTCAAAAATAAATATAATGGAAATCCTTGAAATTAGGTTAATCACTAAATACACTTTAAACTAAGGATATCAATAAAACACAAATATATAAATACACCATCCACATATTTTCTCATTGATCCTCCCTTGGTCTAGAATTTATTCGCTAAAAGGGGGAGTTGACTCAGGTAATGTCAAGGTTCCCCACATTATAGGGAAAACAAAAAATGGATCCTTTGGATGAGTTTGGTTTCCTTCCATCATACTATTCATTTTTCCTCAATAATCCACTTATTTATGTCATTCTTTCCCATATATAAATCATTTACCTGTTTCATAGGGACACATTCGTGGATATCTACTTCCAAAATTCTCATGTGTTTGAAATCAAGCCTTATTTTCATTAGGGTGTCCACAACTCAATCTCTTAGTAGCTTTCATCAATATCTTATTTTTTGTGATCATTAGTTGGTAATGAAAAATACTGTTAATAAAATTTGGGGAAACCTTATTTGGAATAAACACAATATCCATTAATCATGTCAATGCTTCATTTGGATTCTCAGTTTCACCACTCTTTCCTTCATTGTCTATATTAACTTGAATCATTTAGGTTCCATCCATTAACTAAAAATAGAGATAACAGGTTGAGCAATAATAGTCATCAAGAGAAAAGCATAAAACTATCTATAATATATCTAAATAATGACACAATATTTATATATCTAAAACACTTTAGGTTTAACCTTGATTATTCATTGTAATTATCCTTTAAAATTATTCATAAGGGGTTGTAAATAAAAATTGAATTACCATAATAATATCCCTCGGGAGTGTCAAACTAGGTGCACAGTAAGGATTGTTATTATGTACTAGGGTACCCCGAGTCAGGATAAAATCACCTTTTTGGAGTTATTACTCATAAGGAAATATGTTCTAGAATACGTCTACAATTAGTATCTAGACATGGATGCATTTATATGAAGACCACAAAATTTCCACCTTACCAAAATTCTAGGTTGTTATTCTATACATATCCTCACATTATACATCAGGGTTATGTTCTCTAATATATGTTTTCCTAAATCTAGTTCTCAAGATTGATATTAAGCTTTCTTTAATACTAACTATATCAAACTAACCCCAGATACCTTGGATGTAATGTATTATATTGTTATATTGGTATGATTACAAGCAGTCCAATCCTAAAAGACTAAATAGTTTAACATTCTTGGTAAACCAGATATATAAATTAGTCTTGTGTTAAAATTTAATACACTAATTACATCATAATTTTTTTCTTTAATCAAATACCTTGAGAGATAACTACCACCCATTTATTAAATCCCATCATAATTTTCATATTATGATTCATTTGTATTTGGGTAAAGAAATCTAATAACGTTGAGCTCAAATGCTCAGTAATGGAAAATTATAATGGAAGTAGTAATGAATCAATGAGAATATCTAACATGGAAAGTTAAATAACTTAACACACTTTCCCTATAATCAATGAACTGAATATAACTGAATACAAAATATGGAAGGGTAAAAATTGGAAATTAATGACATTCAATTAAATAAATAATTAAAAATAAAAATAAAATGGTACGAAACTAAAACACGTGACATTTAATTAATTAACTATAAATGAAATGATTTTTTAGATATGTTGAGGAAAAATCTCATCGATGAATAATAAATGAAACTAATATAAAGGTAGCATTTTCTTAATAGATGTCGTATTTAAACAGCGTTAAAAACTATACCATTAATACCATTCACAAGATAGTTTAAAATTGATGATATAAACCTATTAAATTTGTGATAATTATTTTTCTCATGAGAACCAATCAATTAATTAAGGTGCTATATAAATTTCGGGCTCCACATACCGTTACCAATCTAAATACGTTCTCTTATTGAATAATAAAAATAAATTATATGACTTGTCTTATATTATTATTAAATATGTAATACATACTTATCTATATTTACCCAAATAATCAAATAACTATCAATGTAGACACCGTATGTAAAATGGTATATGGTTTATGTAGTAGTAATATCCATGATTAGTGAAATTAATAATTAGGGGAAATTTAATGTTCAATGATCATAGGAGAATGAATATTTCAAGGAGAATAACAAATTATTTAGGGAATTGAATGTGAAAAATATGATTTTATAAATAAATAAAAAACCATCCAGAGGAAGAATAATGATGGTATACATACAACAAACCCCTAGTGGAGTAAAAATAACAGATCATTGTTGTTGATGAATAGAAATACTATAATAATATCATTTGAAAGAATTATTGAGAAAAATATTCTTTTGTTTTGTAAAACCTTTTTAAAAACCATTTCTTTTGAAATAAATTTTGAAAGTATTTAATTTAATAATTGACCTTATACACATGAAATAGAAGCTTCAATGAAATGATGATTGGTAAATCCATACTTGGTCTATGAGGTCAAAGATCATTCCTTTTTCATGGTAAAATGTTTGAAAATTAATTTATCTATAAAGAGATAATAATATTCCTTTAGAAACATTAGTAAAATAATAAATGGTAAAAATAAACTTTCCAAATCGTTTTAAAAGAATTTTCATTAATATTTTAATAAAACATGGTTTTTAGAGGAAAACATGTTCTCTGGATAAAGAGATAAATAAAGTATGGTTTTATTAAAAAAAATTAAATAAATATTGAGCACCAAAGAGTGGAAAATGGTACTTATACATTAAAATGTTCATAATTAACAATATTATTGAAAATGAAATGTTTTTTTGAATAGTTATTTTAACATTTAATTAAATGAAAATTCCATTGAAAGATCATTAATGTTATTGTTGAGGAAGATCATTATTAAACATTCCAAAGTGTCTGATACCACTTTTGAATAATTTTAAATTGTATTACTAATGAAGTAATAATATTAAATGAAAGATTAAAATACCATGAATCTAAATATATTAATGATATACTATAATATATGGGTATTATATACAACACACAAAATATGTAACTAGAGAACATGAAATTTATCTTATAGATGTAAAATATGTGAGATGAGAACCCATTAGATTGAGTTTTCTTTCAGGTTAACATCCTTTAACATCCTATATAATAAATTTATAATAATTTTTAACATTATTCAGAAACATTTTCATGTTTATAATTACTTTTATTTAACTTATTACCATCTTGTGTACAACTACTTGTATAATTACATTTAAGTTGGATGTTTTTACAAAATTTGATTTATGAGTCAAGAACAACTTTGGTAGTTCAACTATGGTCAAAGTGATCATTATATAAAATATAAAGAATAATCCTCATGAAATAATTATAATTTTTATAAATTATTTATACTTTTAAAATAAATCATTATACATGGTTTCAAAAAATTAATCAATATTAAAATCAGGGAAATGGTAGGTCGTGCGTACACATGACAAACATTCTCATGTTTTCAATGATCATTATAGAAAGACAGTAAGTAAAATTATATATTTACAGAATTATAATTACATCATATATAAAATTTTATTTAATTATAATTATTTATTTTTAGAATTATTATAAAATTAATCACATCGTGTCGAGGAGGCGGTAGTCTACACATCCACAAATGACGTTGTCACTTTTTAAGTGTGTGAAAGGTTAATGAAAAAATGATATTTAAATATATATATATTTTATTGAATGTTAATTTTGTCATGAATATCATAAAGAGTTTTTTCATTTAACATACGATTAATTAAAATCATCCTTAATACATTCCTTGTATTGTGTATAGGAATCAAATTTCTTTGTTGGGGGATTGTCTAAACTTCCACAAACGATGTTATCGTTTTTACAAAAAAATGAATTTATAAAGATATATTATGTAAAATAATTATCGAATATTAATGACATAAAAAATATCATATATAACATATATAAATATATGGTACATCATAATTACCACTATGAGATATGGTAAATGATGAATAGACAATCATTGTTTTGTGAGGTGGTAGTTCACCATTCACATAAATAGTATATTTTTCACCCATTGGATGGATGTGTGTGTAATTGTTGGTATAAAACTTATTATAAAAAAACCCTAGTATATTTAAGAATTTTTTTATTATATGAACATGTAATAATAATATTTGAGATGGTGGAGAACTAATTGAAAAAAATTGATCATTAGAAATCATTAATTTATAAATCTGGTAACTCCTTTTGGTTTATATAAAAAGACATACATGGAAGGATATTAACCCAAATTGAGACTTCAAGATATATTTGAGGTATTATAGGAAGATATTTGGCCATATCATATCTGAACCAAAGTTCTTTGAGAGGTGTGATGAATGTGGAGAAGTGGTTTCCTTTTATTATGGAGGAGTGGAACTCTTGCAACAGTTTAAAAATGAATTCTTCCAACATTTTTCATGTTTCATTTGTATCCAATAATTGAACCAATTCGAAAAAAGATATTATAGGGTTGATATATGGCCATAAAATAGATCTTTTATAGGTGTATAAACAGTTTTGGGACTTATGGTTAATGTTTAGTCCCTTATTAAGCTTAATTTACCTTAAACGTTGTAATTAATTTTAATTACTTTCACTAATAATTTTTTTTCAAAAATAAATTTAGACTTATTATTATAAATTATAAATTATTCATATTATAAATATTAAATCCATTTTTCATAATTGAAATCATATATGTGGAAAAAATTGATATAAATTTAATCATTCAGGCGGGACGACAATGAGGGTTTTTTTAAGTAAAAACATATGAATGATTACTGTGTTTTTATAATGAAATTCATAGTGAAATTTATTCCAACCAAATACACTATATTCAATTAAAAAAATATATCTAATTAAACCTTAAATCTAATTAAAAGTATAATTTAAACTTATAAATAAATTAGATGAAAAAGATTTTTTTATATAAAATTTTGTATTTTTAACTATTCATTAAAAATTGAAATATTTCATAAACACATAAAAAATTTACCACAACCTAATTATTATGTTTATTTTTCTAAAATGATGTTTATTTTGATATATTAAATCAATTAAAGTGTCATAATTTATATTTAAAATGGTTTCTCTCTTAAAAGGATGTAAATTTGCATTTATAAAATTATAGGTTTTTATATGTAAACTAGGGTTTGATCTTATCTTATTTCTATCAAACATAATTAATGAATATAAAAAATATTTTATTTTGTATATAACATATATATTCCATTTATATTAAACAATAATTGTAATTAATTATGTTTATTAAGATAAAACATCTTTGGATTCATAAATATAAATATATTCCTTTTTATATCAAATTGGTTCTTATTTTAGTTTCTTATTAATTAGTAACCAATGACTTCATATTATATTTCTATAAACCATAAATTTTCATAGTATTGTTAATAATATTCATAATTAATTGTTTATATATTATTATATTAAATTATATTATTTTAATAATATATTATTTTTTTGGTAAAACTCAGTATTTCTTGTAAATTAATCCATTGAAGAAGGTCACTCTTGCATTTAACAAACACTAACTCAGTGTTTCATGAATTAAAAAATATAGAATATATTTTAAATATTTAATATACTATAAAGTACATGGATATTATATTCACATATTGACTGGGTGTTTCATGTCATAAATTAAATCTAATACATGGTTCTTGCTTTAGAATTTCTAGGTGTTGCATACCTTATTACCTTCAAATCCATTGTAAAACAATAATGTCACTCTTGTGTATGGAAGACTACCACCTCGTAAGTTGATGTATTGTTTTTTTCATTTCTATTCTTCTTGTATGGTAATAATTATGGATTAGAAAATATATAATATTGGTAACATATTAATACATTTGGAATTATGATATCACCAATAACTTCTCACATTCCAATCCATTAGAATACAATAATGTCACTCGTGTGTACAATGGACCACTACTTTGCGAAGTGATCTGATTCATTATTCACGTACATTCTATATGGAAGGTAATATGTGTAGGTTTAAATAAAAATATTTGATTTATATATGTGAGTGTGTGTGTGAAAAAACATTAATTCATGAACGGTAATGTTTTATTTAACTTTCATTCCTTCAATCTGTTAGGAAAATGAAAACAACATTCATGAATATGTACGGTCTACTGTTTCCATGAAAGGTGTATTTTATTTTTTATCTCTAAATTTATGTATTATTTAAAAATACATATATAGTAATTTTATATGTTATATATATATTTCATAACAATCTAGATATGATGGAACTGTGATCAAATTATAAGTACCCAAAATATCAAATAAAAACATACAGGATAAACAAATAAGTTATTACCTGAAACATGACATTACCTGTGAATTATTAATAAATGGGTAATAAAATTTCATAATAAAATCATATATGGTATGGCACATTTGATAATGGTTATTTAATATTTTGAAATTAAACATATATTTATTATACACGAGTATCAAACGTGTATGAATGATATCAAGACATAGGGTAAGTTAGTTTCCCATCTCATTTATTTTCTATATAAAAAATTAAATATTCAACACCTGTTTTATTTTTTTCCTGAATATTATAACCATGAATTTATTTTATGATTACTATCATTACAATTATAAGGATTTTCATATCCATTTTAGGGTCTCCTTTTCAGGGGGATTATGATTCAATGTTACCAATGTTGTATGTGTTTTATGATATGACCTAATTATTTATCAGGATTGTTTAGGATTATGTTTTAAATGATAAAATATTATGATTTATCACTTATTAAATTCTTAAATATTATTATCCTCTAGTTATTTCATTAAGATACACGTTTTCCCTTAAATTTCATCTCCTTAGGCACTCAATAGTTTAATTTTTTTTTCATAATCTATATTCTTTATTTCCTTATTTAGTTGAGAACACATTTTAATCCAAACCCATATTTTTTAAAAATGTTTTAAAATATGTTTTTGACATCCATAAAGAAATTATTAAATAAATTTTTACCCAATATTTATTTTTTTTGAAAAAAATTGATAGGATTCATTATTGAATTTTCTAAACATTTTCTGCTTTGGATTTTCCTAAAAATTTGAATGGAATATTTAAATTAATATCTATAGTATGAAGAAATTTCCCTCTACCATGAATTTTTTTTATTTAAAAAATAATTTATAATTTTTAAAAATTATTTTTAAAGAAATTTATTTCAAAAATATTTTATGATTTTTTAGTTTTAAAATGTGATTTTGAAAGAAAATAAATTTTCTTACGGAAGTGTTTAACATGATATTTGAAAATAAATTTCCATATAATATGAAATTATTTGATGTTACTTATTCTTTAGTAGGATATCATCCAAGGATACCATTATTTTTCATTATTTTTATGGTATATGTTTATAATGAAAATATATTTATGAACCTTATTTACAATATAATGGTAATAAAAGGATAAATTGATACTAGAACTCACTTATTTTTCTACAGGTTAAGCTTTGATTAAATGATGAAATGATAAAAAAACTATTTTTGAATAGGTTATTTTATGATGAAATCTTTATAAAAGAACTTTAATCTCATGGGTTCTATTATAATGACTGTTTTACGATATTTGGGAACACATTTGTATGATTTTCATTATATGATAGTGGTTACATTAAAACCAAGGGTGGTAGTTAAGTTATAAGAAAAGATGAGTGGAAACTATATCTCCATCCAATGAATTGGCTAAATATTGATATCTAATGAGATAAATAGGATTGGAATGGGGGGTGATCCTAGTTCTGTAAGGGACTAAATATATTATGATGGTCTTGTTAGTGAACACTAACTACTATAATGGTTTTAGTAGTGAACCCATTAAACTATGATTTTTATAAATATGATACTTGAATTGTTTGTAAAGGAGTTTCTGTACTAATTTTTATTCCAAAATTTCATGTATTTTGATAATGTTATGCTCTCCTACCTCATGATATTTTATTTTATAATGATTCATGTCTTATGAAATGCCAATATTTATTCAATAAATTAGTATTTTGATCGTTGATATGAATGTTATGGTTTTCATATGTTATTATCATGTTATAAAACTCTTGTGTTCATCTTTGGTTTAAATATTTTTTATTTTTTAACCTTACTATGTATCTAAGATCACCCTTTATTATGATTCCTTTTCCCTGGTTATTAAGAAAGGTTACAAGTTGGGTATGTCTAGGAATATTACGAAATGGGAAGATCTTAGTGTGAAAAATTTAATAACTTTCACTAAATAATAAAATTGTGTACCAAGCCTCCAAATTCATTGAACCATTACAATCTTCAAACATGTTTTTGTGTAATATAATGAATATTCATCTAAAATATTTAATATATATATGTATACAGTGCCTATGTCTCTATATTAGGTATCGAATGAATAGTTTGTTTAACCTTTGGAAACAAGGATGAGAATGATTTTGGTAAATATTTATGGATATGTATAAGGTTATGTCTAAGAAAAATATTGAGGATAATTCTAAATATAAGTCAAATTATTGGAAAATTTCCTAGAATTTTGGTAAAGAGAATGTGTGTGCTTTCTAAACAATATTATCATTGTTTGGATATAATAAGTGGATGTGGCTCTAATATAGTGGTACCTAAGAGTAATAACTATGAAAATAGATCATTTATTTTGACTCGATTGTCCCTTGGGGAATGAAAATGGGCCTTAATGCACACCTGGTTTGATACTCACATGGTATATGATTTAAAAATTCACTAACACTTTACAAAATATCATGAAGTATTTGATTAATGTCCATGAATTACCTAGGTTAATCATAAGGTGTCATTGATTAAATTAAAGCTTTCATTAATTAGAAATCATATAAGTGATTTTTCATAATTATGTGGTTCACTGATATGATTATTATAGCATAAACTATGATTTTTGTTTTGGTAGATGGTGGGAACTAGAACGAACTGGATTAACATTGAATGGGATTGACAATACTTTGATAAGAAACTAAATGGGATGATTACTGGAGTTAAGTATATTTTGATTATTCCTAGTCATTTATCATAATATATTATTAACATCCATCATCTTAACCAAATCTCAAACTCATTATAGAAGAGAAATATAGATTTCACTTAGATTTCGGGTGGTGGAGACCACAGAGCAAAGAATACTCAATTTCAAATATGTTGATAATGTTGGAACAATCACTTTAGGGAAAGTCTCAAGGGAACGAGAAGATATTTTATGTGTGGTTAAAAAGGTTACAGAGTAAGAAATTTCATTGTATAAATGAAAATTTTAGTTAATAAAATGGACGATAAAATGGTTTTCCAAAATAATCATCAATGTTATAATGTTATAAATGTGAAAATAATGGGAATTATATGAATAAATTTTATTGGGGGAATTTTTGTGAAGAGAATCAAAAAAGTAGTATGGGTAATGGATATACTTTTGATTATGACAAGACCTAAAATTATAAATTAAAGGAATAATATATAAATCCTATTTAATGTTTGAAGAATGAATTATCTCAAGTGTATACGATGGGCTGCTGCCTCACGAACCGATGTAATTATTTATCCATCACCACCACTCACGGCTACTGATAATGATGGATTTAATGTATATATTACATTTTTTATTTTATTTTAACTTTAAATTATAACACCACTTCTGCCTTCTTACCTATAATCATGTTGGAAAATAATAAAATCTATCATGTGTACAACAGACTACAACCTTATGAACTGATGTGATGTGTTTTTCATTACTTTTTTACTTGGATGGTAAAATGTATAGATTATATATATATATATATTATTGGTAAAAATTTTATACATTTAAAACTAATGATATCATGTATACCTCCTTTCTTTCTATTTCGTTGGAATATGATAATGTTTCTTATGTGTATGTCACACTACCTCTCCATAAAGCGGTGTGATTCGTTGTTTAGGTATTATTTATGTGGAATGTAGTAAAGATATGTTTAAATAAAATTGTGTGATATATATATTTCGTAAAAATTATTCCGGAATGGTAATATATTATTTACCATTCATTCTTTCAATCTGTCAACAAAATATAAATAGTGTTAGTGTGTACGTGTGGTCTACCATCTGCATTATTGATGTATTTCATTTTCTATATCTATATTTTATGGATTACTATAAATAAATACATAATGAATATAATGATATTTATATCATTATTAACATTCTTTATATGATTGAACTATGATCAATGTAATATGAATGCAAATACCAATTCAAAACATACACGAAAAACAAAGTATTTATTACCCAAAACATGACATTAACATGGAATTATTAATGAACCGGTAATAAATGGTCATATGTAAACCATATATGGTATGATGAATATTATTATGGTTCCTTAATAGTTTTATAATAAAATTATATTTATTATATATTAGTATCTAATGTGTTTAAAGGTTATCGATACTTGAGTTAAGGTATTTTTTCTCATTGAATTTTTGTGAGAAATATTTCATATTCACCAAGTGTTTTATTTATGTGGTGTATATAATTCACCGGAATTTGGTTTATGGTTATTATCCTTAATATTATGGGTATTTAGATATACATTTAATTCTCCTTGTTTTAGTAGGATTATAATATAATTTTAGAAAATTGGTATGTGTTTTATGAAATAAAATCTTTATTTATTAAGATTGTTTGTGACTATATTTATGATCATGAAATTCAAGGACCCAGCTTTAAACATACATTATTCAAGTTTTTTTGAATAATAATTCACATTATATGATCTTTTAAGTTTATATTTTTAAATATTTAGGAAATAAACTCTTATATAGTAAATTTGTACATTACAAGTGGACACTTATACGCAGTATCCATTTTTTACCAAAGGAAACACTTTTAAAATACCACATGATTTCTTTTCACAACACTTCTTCAATAATTTCCTCATGGAATTTTTTCCATTAAAAATATTAATACCTATTAAAAACAATTTAAAACTTTGTATGAGCACAAAATCTCTGTAAGGGGCATAAATAAATTAAATTATTAGTCCCGTGAAAACAAGAAATCCAATTTAAAACATTTATAAAATATATTTTTGAATCAAAGTATCTCATAACACTTTGGAAAATTTAAAATAATGTTTATGAATTAAAATTTTAATAAAATTATATCCATATAAATAAATCTATAAATCCACTTTCAAAACATTGACTTGAATGATAATTATTCCGATGTGTAAATCTTTAAATCACTTAAAATAAGTTTTTAGTTAAAGAGTCTCATACCACATCAAACATTTAAATTTTAAGCCACATGAGAGTATACCATTCTTAAAAACATTAAATAACATGATTATTTATAAAATATAGATATGTAAAGTCAATGTTTCTGTATATTTGCTTTATAAAAGAATAAAGGTGCATATCATCAAGAAATTTCCCAATGAAAGGAGATTGAGATGAAATCTCTAACTTTATGTCTGACTCATCACATACAATATTTAAATTCCTGAATAATAAATATAGGTTAATTATTTAAATCTATAATAACATTTATAGAGTTTATTATTACTTTTATATTCCTATAATTATGTAATAACAATTACTTAATTATTTATGTTCATATTGTGTGTTTTGTCAATATTAAGTACTCGAGTCAAAAATGAACATGATAGGATGTGAATAGTCCATGAGGTCAAAACTCTACCATATCTAGAATAATAATAATCAAATAAAAAATTAATAACAATTATACCTATAAATACATTCAATAAATATGGAAATGAAAAATGAACAACGTTACAATCATAGAGATGGTAAGTCATACGTACGCATGAGAAACATTCTCAATTTTCATTTATCATCATGCAAAGAGAGTAAGTACTATTTAATATTTCTATAATGATCATAAAATAATTCATATCATATTAATAATTTAAATATACTTATATATATCATACAAGTGATTTTGTGAATAAAAATGAATCACATCGCTTTGCTGTGGTGATAGTCACACGTACGCACGAAAGATGTTATCATTTTATATGCATAGAAAGTAAGAAAATAATTGATATATTATTATCATATAATGATTAATATGTCATTAATATCACATATGAACATTAATTACATCATTATAACTAGTCTTTAAGGATAGTGTTGTAAAAAAAACTATAACGGTTCGTGAGGTAGTAACCCACCAACCACATGAACGAAATGTTCATTTACCATTTGATAAAATTGGAGATGGATTGAAGTTATAATATTATCATACTAACATACCAGTATATTTATGATACTATATTTATTATTTTCTCATGGATATAAGATATTTTATGTATGTGGAAAAAGAAATAAAATATAAATACTTAAAGAAAATAATACCTCTTCTTCGGTAGATCACCTTTGAAGAATACCTTAACACCTCTAAGAATGGTGTTATACCTGAAATAAGGCCATAAAATTTTGTGTAAGGTATATAAGATGTGTATTTTGAATATATTGGAAAAACTAAATATTTTTCAAGTGTGGTTAATAGAGAGGAATGGGTTCCAGTTTATAGGAGTGGGGAGGGGCACTCATGGAATTATCAAAAGTATTAAATTAATATAAATTCATTTTCTATCCCAAATGATCTCAATATGATTTATATAGAATATATTATTATTATTTTTTTATAATAATAATCATATATTTATAATTATGCATGTTTTTCATATTTTTTAATCCTTATCTTCTAGTTTTAACCTATTTTAACACATACTGATTTACCAAATAATTTAAAATTTTAGGGTTAAAATAAATACCATATCATGGAAAGTGTCTGATTAATGAGTCATTAAAAAAATTTAATGACCTATAAAATCATTTTTTCTGATTATTTGATTTTTTGAAAATTATATATCATTTAACTAAATATTATATATTTCAAAATATGAATTATGTTAATTTTAATACTATTCATTACATGAATTATTTAAAAAATATAACAACATGATTCATTCAAAAAACAACATTAAATCAAACATAAAATTTTATATTAATCCGTAAAACTCTTTTATGGAATAAAATATCTTAAAATACATTTATTTTAATATCATTAATATCAATTATTAGATTCATTCTTTAAAAAATTTATTTCTCCATCATCATCATGTCACAACTTAACTAAATTATTTAATTCTTAATTTTATAAATAAATTACCATGATGTAGATAATATTATTATATTTTTATGTACTATTTATTGTTTGAGATATCACTTACATAACCCCATATTAAAAAAACTAGTAAGAAGAGAAAAGTTTGGGACATATTTTCCTTTTACTTTAAATTAAATGTTATAAATGTCATTATAACAAACAAGTGGCTTCCAAAGGTCACCATTTAAGCCCAAGGATGGTAATTGTAGATGATAACTCATAAAATAATATTTTGACAAGTGTTAGGGTAATTTTATATTATTATAACATTAATTTTACCTTTAATTTTTCTATTGTTCTTTAACCGTGGTAAATAAAATAGTAATGTTACTATTCATAAAAAATTATTTTATTCCTATTAGACTATATTTTTTATATTGAGTACAACAACGTATTTCCATTTTTTAAAATTAAATTCATAGAAGTTGTTACATGATGAAAAACATTAATCATGTTGATGAATCAATAAAATATGATTTTTATGTAAATGTTTAAAAATTCCCAATTTTTTGTCTATTTAATTTTAATTTAAAATTTCCTCCCATGAATTAAATAAGATTAAATTGTAAAAAACAATCTAATTATATTTTAAAAACATTTAAAAGGATTATTTAACAAATAAATAAGTCAAACGAAAAGGAAGTTTCGAATTAAAATGCACAATGTTTCACTGTTCATTTAAATATGAATTTTATCAAAACAAAATACCAAAAAATAAACCAAGGTAAATATTGATGTACCTATTACAAATAATAAGTTTATTTTTTCAGTTAGAACATATAAAAGAGTCAAAAATAAAATTTAAAATGTGTTCACGATCGAAAGGCGGTAAAACAACCTTTTTGAAAAATAATATTTTTTTATTCTTAAAATCGAATTTGTTCTTATATTAAGACTAGAAAATTGATATTATGAATGAAAAAAATTACTTAAATATATTTCATATATATTTTATTAATATAATTCAACAAGAGTGGTTTTATTATTTTGTGAACATAATTATTCACACTTATATAGTTTTTCATGAAACACATCCTCTATATTTAACTAGTTTTTATTTTAATTTCAAATTAATTTTAAAACCAATGAATCATTATATAAACATGTGTAAACCCTATTTTCATAAGTCAATTAATACTATCCAATACCTCTATTCTAAATAATATATTATAATTGAATCATTTAAATTATAATATTTAATTGTTCATCTAAACATGATGCGGAACATCATGTAAGATATCGAACATAGTGTTTATTTTCTTAAAAACTCGGGATGTTACATTCTCCTCCATTTTAGAAATTTAATCCTCAAAATTTTTAATTTTGGGTTGGAAAATATGGTTGGAATTTTCAACATACCATTATTGCAACCCCACATATGAAAAATGATTAATAAAAATTGAACTTTTAAAGAAAGGAAACAGTGAAGGTCACTTGAGATAACCCATACTAGAAAACATTTTTGTTTTAAGAACCTTTTCATAAAGATAAGAAATCATTTTACATCCTTGACTAAGAAAATATGGAAACATTCTAACATGAAAATTATAGTTTCACCCTTAAAAAACTTCTACAACAAACTCTTATTTTTCTCCAAATGATGAGTATATAGGATGAATCAACTTTTATAGAATCCCTTAATCTATAAAAGATTTACTATTCATTCCTTATATCTTGAAGCATTAACCAAAAACAATATAGTTAAGATAATATGAATAAAAAATAAACCATTGGGTGATGAAAACATACTTTTAATCTCCAAAATTCAAATATTATCCAAAAATTTCAATATAGACCATTCAACAAATAACTATCCATAATATTCATCAAAAATATTATAATAAATTTTAAATAAAAAAAATAAAAGGATTTAATTAAATAATATTCCAAGATAAGTTATAAAATTTTACACCAAATAAAATAAACCAATCATAATGTCTCATACCAAAATGAAATTAACCTAATCATATATTCCTCATGATAGGATTATTATTTCTATAAATAAACTAATTCCCCATAAGTCCATAAATGAAATCATATATTCTGTCAAAATATAATTCAACTACTAACCCTAAATTAGAATATCATAATATTATATTTACCTTAATCTTATAAAGTTACCAAAATAGTGAACGTATTCTAAAATAACATTACTCACGTAATAACTAAATCATTTCCTAATCCAATGGATTTCTAATTGATAAAATATGGGTTCTAAAAATAATATTATTCTTAATCAATCAAATAATTTAACTAAAAATAAAAATTCATAATAACTAGGGACTTCACATAGGCATTTTGTAGGAAAGAAAGCTTTATTTCACTTTGGTTGTGGGTTAGATTCTTGTCCCATTATCCAACATGACAGGTTTTCACACAGTCTGCGGGTTGTCCATTTTCTAAAAAAATATTATTCTTACAATATTCCAAAAATTTTATAGATTGCCAAAAATAACCATACATGTTTTAACATCAACAATTTTTTCTTACCATTCATTTTTCATCCTAAAAAGTAATAAACCATAATTGCATTAGAGTTGAATGTCTCCAAAATACCTTTAGTCACCTTAAAATTTCATATAATAAAGCCCCAAAAGGTATAGAAATACATTAAGCAAATAATAAAATTTAAAATTATAAACTCATTATGATATATCTTACTTTTAATAAATCATCCTAATCTCTAATGTTTTCTAAACCATCCTCTGATACCAATTATATGGATCAGGCTTAAACATATATTATTATAGTGTTTTTGAACTATAATTCACATTTGAGAATCTTTTTAGTTTATATTCTTAGATAATTAGGGAAAATAACTCTTACATAGTAAACATGTACATTAAAAGTGACACTTATACTCAGTATCCATTTTTTACCAAAGAAAACCCATTTAAAAAATATCATGTTTTCTTTTCACGACACATCATCAATAATTTCATCAAGGCATCTTATTGGCATTACCCATCTAAAGACCTATGAAAAAAAAATTAAAACAAGAGGGGCACAAAATCTTAATAAGTTACATAATCAACGAAAATCATTTGTCTAGTGAAAACATAAAACCCCTTAAAAACATTTTCGTGAAAACTTATTAGCAAGCATATAAAAACATGTATCTACCTTGAGACATCCTTACTATATATATTTTATAATCTCCCTTACAAATGGAATAACCATACAGTGGAATTCAACCTTGAGAATACATTATTTATTAGAGATTTATAATGGGGATCAAATTTTGTATAATCTATATCAGGCTCACCCATTATTCATGAGCTATAATGGGGGTCAAACCTTTGTCTAAGCTATATCGGGCTCACCCATGATATATAATGTAGAAAAAACTCTTCGTATAAGATATATAGGGCTCACTCATTAAATTTACAAGTACCAACACATTTATTATTTCAATTTTTAACATGTCACTTGTCAAATTTCATTGTCATTCATAAGATAACCAATTCATATCAAAAAACAAATTTCAAACATATATAAAATTTATTTTTGAATCAATGTGTCCCATACCACTTTTAAAAATTTAAATGAATATTATAGAATTAAAATTTTAAAATATTTATGTCTATATAAATAAATCTAGAAAATCATTTTGATAAAATGGATATGAATGATAAATATTTAGAAGAATAAATCTTTAAAACACTTAATACAATGTTTTAGTTAAAGAGTCACATACCACGTTGAACATTCAAATTATAATCCACAAGAAGGTATAACAATTTAAGAAGCATTAAATAATCTAAGAATAGATAAAAAATGGATACATAAATTCAAGGTGGCTGGTTATACACTTTAAAAAATAATAAAAGTGTGTATCGTCAAGAAATGTCTTAATAAAAGTATATTGAGATGAAATCCCCAACATTAAGTCTGACTCCTCAGGTACAATCATCGTCATAATATATAATAAAATCAACATAATTATTTACTTTCATAAAACCATTTATAATGGTAATTATTCTTTTTATATTACTATTATCAAGTCAAAAAAATAATTATTTAGTTATGTTCACATCAGAGGGTTTGTTGATATTCGAGACTAGAGTAAAAAATGACCTTGGAATGATATCAATAGTCCATGATGTAATCATTCAATCATCTCCAAAATAATATTAACAACATAATAATAAATTTTTGAAACCATTATACCATTAAATCCATTCATTAAATATTTATATGAAAAATGAACAACGTTAAAATCTTATAGATGGTAAGTCGTACGTACACACGAGTAACATCATCATTTTTCATTAATCATTATGTAAAGAAGGTAATTATAGTTACAAAATTACATAATGATAATAAAATAGTCAATATCAAATTAATAATTTAAATATACATATATATATATATATCACACAAGTGATGTAGTGAATAAAAAAGAATCACATCGCATCGTGGAGGTGATTGTTTACACATACGCACGAACGATGTTATCATTTTTATGTGCATGGAAATTAAGGATATTGTTGTTATATTATTATCATATAATTATTAATATATCATGAATATCACATACTTATAGTAATTCCATCAGTATAACCCTTCTTTAATGAAAGTGATGAAAATGTACTATATCTGTTCGTGACGGGGTAGTCTACCGTACACACGAACAAAAAGTTCATTTCCCATTTGATGAAATTGGAGATGGATTCAAGTGATGATATAAAAATAATAAATTATAAGTATATTAGGGATGTTTTATTTATTATTTAACCAATTTTTAGTATATTTTAAGGTAGTGGAAGATAAAATAAAGTATAAATACTTAAATAGAATGATACCTCTTCTTCGGTTAGTCAGCCTTGAAGAACACCTTAACTCCTCTAAGTGGGTATTAAACCAAAAAATATGGCCTAATGAATGTGGGGATGGATTATAGAATATGGTTTTTGTATATATTGTCCTAAAAAAGGTTTTTTAATTGTGACTAATATAGAGGAATGGGTGCCCTTTTATAAGAGAGGGGAGGAGCAGTCTAGGAATTATAAAAAGTATTAAATTAATATTAATTTGTTTTCAATCCAAAATGGTTCAAAACTAATTTATAATTAATATAAGATGATTTTTGGTCGAATAATAATCATCTTATTGAAATTAAAAATTTTTGGAATATTTTTTTAATCCTTATCATTTTGGTTCAACCTTTTTTAACTCTTACCAATTTATCATGTAATTTACTCATTGTAGGTTAAAATAATTACCATATCATTAAAAACACCAATTAATGAGTCCTTAATGAAATTTTAAGACTTATATAATCTTTTTGTGTGAATATTTTATTTTTATAAATTTTATATCATTTAATTAAATATTTTATATTTTAGGTAATGAATTACGTTAATATTAACACTATTCATTACATGACTTTATTAAAAAATTATAACAACTAGATTCCAACAAAAAAAGAATTCAATAAGTAATAAAATTTTATATCCATCCATAAAATTCATTTATGGAATAATATATTTAAAATTATATTTATTTTAATATTATTAATTTCATTTATTTGAATGTTTATTTAATAAATGTATTACTCTATCATCTTTATGTCATAATTAAATTTATTTTTTTAATTCCTAAAAATTATAAATAAAATACAAGATGTAGGTAATAATTTAACATTTTTATTTACTATTCATGTTCTAATATATCACTTACATAATAGTATATTAAAATTGTTTTAGTAAGAAGAGAAAAATTTATGACAAATTTTCCTTTAATTTAAATGTTATAAATGTCATAATGACACCCACGTGTCTTAAAAAGGTACAAATTTCAGCCCAATTATGGTCATAGTCAATAATAACTCATCAAATAAGAATAATATAAGCGTTGGGATAATTTAATAACATTATAATATTAATTTTACCTTTCAATACCATATTTACCTTTAACTACAGTAATAAAATAACAATTTTAATTTTCGCCAAATATTATTTCGATCCAATTAGACCATATTTTTAATACTTAGTATATCCATTTATATTATTTTTTTAAAATTAAATTCACATATTTTGTTAAATTATGTTTAACACTAATGTCATTAACGGATCGAGAAAACAAGTTTTTTTGTAAAACGCTCAAAAAATTTCATAGTTTTTCTATTTAATTTTAATTTGATATTACATAAAATGAACTAAAATGGATCAAATGATAGAAAATAATTTAAATATTCTTAAAAATAATTTAAAATTATAAAATAAAAATATAAATAAATTAGACAAAAAGATAGTTTCGAATGAAATTGTTGTATTTTCACAATTCATTAAAATATTAATTTTATAAGAAAAATACCATAAATTCAAACAAGGTAAATTTTGATTTACATTTTAAAAATATAATGTTTATTTTGTAAAATTTAACATAAAAAATTGAAAAAAATAATTTTAAAATAGTTTTTTCATCAAAAGGCGGTAGAACTGCCTTTTTTGAAAAATAATTATTTTATTCTTAAAATCTGATTTGTACTTATATTTGGACTAGAAAATACATTTGATGAATTTTAAAAATTAAATTAAATATATTACATATATATTATAAATATAATAAAACAATTATTATTAGGTTATTTTATAAACAAAATTACTCACAATTTAATAGTTTTTTAGAAAACACTTCCTTTATATTCAATTAGTTTTTATTTTAATTTTTTTAAATTTCTAACCGTTGAATCATTAGATAAAATTATGTAAACATTATTTTCATTATTAAATAAATTCTATAAATTCTCATCTATATAATGAATATTTTATAATAGAATATTTTAGATATTAATATTTACTTGTTAATTTAAACTTGATGTGGTGTATCATGTACTCCATCTAACATAGTAGTTCTTTTTTTAAACGGTTTGTTACATGAAATCATGTGATAAACATCTAAAAAATCCCATTAATTTTCTTATAATTTGTTTATTTCATTTAAATACATGCTTCTCTTAATTTTCCTCTCTTAATGTACTCAAGAGTTCAATATTATATTTTTATGAAAAATCCTATTTATTTTTATCTTCAGTCGAAAACCATTTTTATTCAATTTTTTTATAAAAATGATTTTAAAATTAATTATAACAATATTAAAATAATTTAATAAATACTATTTAACCATGTTATACTATTTAAAAAATAAATTGAATGTAATATTTTTTTTATATTTTATACAATGTCCATTTGTAATTTACTAAGGATGTGAATGGAATATTTTTTTAACACGTATGACTTAGATAAAACATCCCACCATCATGAAAATTTTATTTTTAAATATTCTTTTGTATTTTTTCAATTTTATTTTATAATAAAATTATTTACAAATTATTTAATAAATTTTTAGTTTTAAAAGGTTACATTCAATGAAAAGTTATATTCCTCAAGAAATGTTCCAAGTTATATTTCAAAAGAATTTTCTATTTAAGATTACATACATTGATGATAACATTTCATTACTTGGGATATTATCCATGAATAAAATTATTATTCTTTAAATGGATTCTTTATGTTTATTCAGACAAGATTTTTACAATAGTTGTTTCCCTTCCATGGGTTCTACTGTGATAAAATGCTTTTGAAAGATGCTTTTTAATCCATGGGTTATGCATTGATGAAATGATTATGAAACACGTTTCTTTTATAATAGTTATTTTATGATTAAATGTTTATAAAATCTATTTACTTTCATGTGTTTTTATATAATTAATGTTTTATGATCTTATGGAACACATATTTATGATTTTAATTATGTGAAAACTATTACATTATAACTAAGGAAGGTGGTTACATTATAACCACAGATGGGTGGAACCTGTACCTCCCTCTAGTGCATTGGGTACATATTGATATCTCATGAGATAATAATTATAATTGGTATAGAAACCAATTAATTAATGGAATCAATCCACTAAAATAGTATTAGGAGTGACCTTTGACTACTATGATGGTTGTGAGAGTGAACTCAATTCACTATGATAGTTTTGTAAATGGTCATTGACTAATAAGGAAATTATTTTATATGCTTATGAATATTCAAAATTTCCATGCATTATGTCAGTGTAAGGACCTAATGGATCATTTTCATTGATTTAATTATGATTCATGTATTATTAACTACTAATCATTATGTTCGGACTAATATTTTGATATTTGATATGTAGGTAATGGTTTTCACATGCTATTCTCATGTTCTCATACCATAATTCGCATGTTATGTTGATGTATTTCCCCTTATTTACACTTACTAAGTATATGAGCTCACTATTTCATATGTTCCTTTCTTTAGGTTGTAAAGAAATTTTTTATTTTGGATATGTCTATAGAGATTATTAAA
Source organism: Viscum album (assembly GCA_963277665.1). NCBI lineage: Eukaryota > Viridiplantae > Streptophyta > Magnoliopsida > Santalales > Viscaceae > Viscum > Viscum album. The sequence continues at coordinate 380,521,732 of OY728131.1, forward strand.
TTAATATATCTTGTGGGAAACATCTAAGATCTTTCACCAATTAAGAATATTTTGTACCTAGTCTCTTAAGAACTAAACCAATACATTCCTTAGGCATGATTTTTCATAAAGTAATGAATATTCATACAAAATTTGTAATATTAATTTATGTAGAGCATAGGTAATTACTTCCAATATTCATTCTTTGATGCCTTATAAAAAACCATTATCCATGTGTTTATAAGTGAAAAAGTAGCTCTGAACATACTAATGTTCCATAAACTCTCTAAATAAATTGGTCTAAGACAATCTTAGGGGTTATCAGATAATTAGATGAATAGATTAACCATTAATTTCACAGAATCAATCTATAAAAATCTTATTACACACTTCGATGGTGTGACATGGAGTGTAACTCCATGGAAAAAAATATGCTTTACACATGAGTTCAATGTTTCTCTACTCCTTATTACATAATGACTTTTCAAAGTATTTAACACTATGAATAGGTGTTTCATGATGTAAAAATTTGTTTTATAATTTGTTTTATTTTTTCCTCTTTAATTCTTATTTGGGAATTCAATCCTTGAATTATCCCACATCATTAAACATCTTTTGACAACATTAATTATATCTCATTCTATTTTTTTCATCAAAATTGAATTTGAAAATCCACTGAAATAATATAAATAAAAATTTAAATATATTAGAAAGAATTGATTAATTTAATTAAAAAAGATATTTTATTTTATATTTAAATATTTATGAATGACATTTGGCTGCCAATATTTTTACTAAATCAGCTCATAATTATCCATTAATCATGGTATGTTCATATTTGGGTCGGTTTGACAAATTTCATGAACAACACCAATTTTTTTAATCATGGATAACTATGAAAACATAATTAATTAAATAATATGCTAAAAGTATTTAAATAATTATTTTTTAAAAAAATTATAATTTGATATTAAATCATTAATTATAAAAATAACCTTCGTAGGTAAAAAATCACTGAAAAAAATTATTATTGTTAATTTGGATATCTATTATAAAGAAAAAATTACTCATGATAAGAAATTTAAACATAATAAATCATTTAAATCATAACATGTTGTATCATAACATATTTGGGAATGATGATATTTGGAAGAAGAATAAAACCCAATATTTCTCTTATGAAACTAGTATACACCATTAAAATTATATGCACTCATTGTGGGAAAATAGGTAATAACTAAATAATATATATATATAATTATTATTAAGGGGGGGTATAAATAGTTATAGTTATGGATAATAATATTCATTATGTAACTAATAAACATAATTTATTTATACAATATATTATGTAAAAATGTAGATTTAATTAAGATAAGGGAAATAGTTTTCCATCTTAAATTACTATATTTAAGAGATGTTTTTTAATATAAATCTAATTTATTTAATTTGATTTATAAGATGAAAATTTTACTTATAATATTATGAAATATTTTTCTAATCATGGTATATAATGTTTGATTACAATATTTCTCTTTCAAGAGGTTCTGATTAAAATTATCACTCAATTCGAAAGGATTCCCTTTCCACATTTTCCACTTCTTGAGGAATATATGATATTTAACACTATAATTTATTTTATAAGGTCTATTAAATAACAAATTTATTTTCCATATGAAAATATATTATATTTTATGAAAATTAAATGTCAATTTCATAAACTTTTTTTGAAACTACATTAATTATTAGGATCCCAATTTGGTCAGAGTTTTAACTTCTTCATTTCCAACTCATTGGGTTATAGTTATTATTACATAAATCTACCCTTTTATAATTCATTTGACTTACCATTAATGTTTTTTATACGGTACTTCCTTTTTTTCTCTTGGGAAATTACTTCTCATCATCAATAACCACTTGTTTGATAAATTGTCTTTTGAAATAAATATCAAACATTGGTAAGAATAACTCCCACTCACACTAATGAATATTTTCATCTATGTCCATAATTTACATCCCAAAAATGGTCTCTTATCTTTTTTTGGAAAACTGATATGGATTATTTCATATTATTTTATTAATTATTTTTATACATTTTCCGATAGAAACATTAATTATCCTTTTATGATATGTATCTTCATATAGAGGTATTTCAAAATAATTATAGGGTTTTCAATCCTTTCAAAGTGAAATATTTTATATTCCACCTAATAGTTATTTTTGATAACCTATATATCTTTTAAAATATCCATTAAGTATTCCTCTTTTCAAAGTCACTTGTTTAATGTTTTCAATTAACCATTTTTAAAAAAAACTTTTGAAAGTGCCATTTATCATTATAATTTTATGATTATGTTAAAATTGTTCACTAAAATATCTTTTTGATGTCCCATCCATGTGAAAAAAATTCTTTCATTATATTTTACTTCTCTATGAAACTAACTCTCTATATTTTTCCTAAAATAAATTGTTTTCTTCAATTTTTTATCAAATAAATTATTTTAAAATTCTTTCTAATGATCATGAATATTTATTATTTCCACAGAATTTTTTTCTAAAAGGTTAATAATTTGATTTCATCCAATTAATTTTCCTTTGATACATATTTTGATTATTCCTAGATATTCCTCAAATGATAAAATCCACAATCTTTCTCTATATGGATTAGAAATTTCCTTCTCTATCATGGAAATGATCTGTCACAAACTTTTTCATTCCATGTCTTTGAAGGTTTAAAAACATAATTATTCCTTGAATTTACTACCTTTAATAATCCCCTGTTTTTTTTCCTAGAATGAAGAGTGTTTACCTTAATGTCACACATCGATTTAATGAAAAAATTAGTATCTTACCCTTCAACAGATTATGTATATAGTGTAAATAACATTCATTATTATCTTGATTTAATTGAATTTAACTAGAATGTTACATGATTTTATTGCATCTACATTTATTGTCCATGGGTTTATCATGCAATGCTTATTGATTGAATTATAGATGTTTTCATTTTTTGATTCTACTTGAAAAGGATATTAAACCAATTTTATATCCTTGGGTTCTTTATGAAATGTTTACTTAATTGATGTATGCATATATTTATATGATGGATGGATATGTTACTATATCACCCTAAAATGAATTAGATAATAGTTTATATCTCAGGATATATGTATTTATGGGTGTTTTGTTATTTCTCATAATCATGAACACTAAAAGTGTGGATCATGAATGTTATATTCCATATATTAATCTTAGTTCCATATTTGAAATAAATTTTATAGTTTTATGATCATTCACATTTTTTTGTTATGATCTCATGGTTAATATTTATTAATAAACTCTTTTGATTCATGTATTGTTTTATATCAAGTTCTATTATATGTTTTACGGCATAATATTTCTTGGGAATTAATTTCTTCTGTATATTTATTATACCCATATTATCATCTGAGTATAACTTCTAATCTTTTATTTTAATCACTTATTTTTACCCATATAGAGTATTTGGGAACACACCTTTCTTATGTTTCCATTACCTAAGGTTATGAAAATAGGAAAAGTATGAAATGTATTTTCTAACATATTCATGTCATTAATGATATTTTTCTTTTGAGTTTATAAATTTATTTTATTTAAATTCATTAATTTATTTATATTGATTCAAAATTTTCTTTTTTCACTCTAATGGAGGGAACCTGAATAACCAACATAACAATGGTTTCAATGGAAAATAAGGAGATTTTAACATTGGAAATCCTGATGATATTAGGGATGGAATAAAAAATCATTTTTATCAATAAACCAAAAATAGAAAGTTGTGTACAAAATACAAATCATGATGAGAACCTAATCACGCTAAGTGTGATTAAATCTCTATCTATTCATTTATGATACAACATATACCCTCTTTTATCAGTTCTTCTAATCAATTGGTTAATAATCATAGGTGAAATGAAATGGAAAACATATTTCCCATTATTTATTATTCATACAATTAGAAGGTTTTTTTGTACTCTATCATTTTGGAGGTGATGTTAACCAGTGTATGATTCTCACATAAAAAACTACAACATATGATGTCTTGGAATCTATGTAATGGGTAGACTAAAAGATGAAATTTTCAAATATGTATTTTCATTAACTCGTCAAAAAAATAAAAAAATAATTCATTTAATTGAAAAAAATATATATAAATGTATTAAATTGTATGAATCAAATTTAATAATACTTATGTGGTATGAATAAGGGTTCATCTATTATATTGAGATATAAATAGATCACTTATTTATTGGATTAAATCCTAGCTGTCTAAAGGATTTAGCTATAAAAGACTTTGATAACTGTGAAGATATTTTTCAATGTTCTCTTAATATGGATATGAAATCTAGAAATTCAAAATACACTATTGTTTTGAATAAAAGAAAAGGAAAATGGATTCTCCAGGTAACTCGAGTGATAAATAACATAGAGGGAAGAATGAACAATAAATTTCATATCAAAATGTGGGAAGAATAATCCCTTAACCGGATCTAGAAGAACATGTTAATGTTTTAATTTTTAGAATAAGTTATATAATGCTTATTATTTTCAGAAATAGGTTAAATAATGATGGAGGGAAATAATGTAAAACGTTTAAAACATAATGTTTTTTTGGAATTATTCGAATTACTGTTCTAATCCAAGTGAAATTGAAGAATATACACCACAAAAACCAAAAAACAAAGGGAATAAAGAAATTACTTTGAAATGGGTACTCTTGAAGTGGATTTTGGTAATTAATGAACATTTATCATCCAATACAAATTTGAATATATATTTTTGGTGATTAATTTTAGAAACATAATATATCTGGGATGTTTTTAAGGGAATCAAATCACCCCAAGATTATATTATTATCAATTGAAACTTCTATATGTATCATTATTTTACCCCATTATAAATTTCATGGGATTGTTATTCATGTATATTTTTTAATACATACATTATCAGAATTTAATTTTACATTTTACATTGAATATATCTCTTTATAAGGATATCATATCCATTATGATAATATGGAACTCACAATTTACATTTCAGACTAAAACTTGATCATCTATCAATGGAAGGTTAGTTATGAACTCTCTAAAAAAACTAATTCTACTATATATGTTTTAATAAAAAATCATTATTCATGTTTACCACAAATGATTATAGAATATTAAATATTTTTTTGACCTATTATGATGGAGAATGAGTTATATTTACTATAATTTGAAGATTTATATCTATATAAAAATTATATCATGAGTATCGTCTATAATTTATATTACATTAACTATTTCTATTGGTAAGTTATAATTAAAATTGTGAGGAAGCCATTTATTTAAGTTGGTTTAATATAACATCCCATGTTTTTTCTATTTAAATAAATATTGTGTTTGGTGGCTTACCCAACTTGAATGGCCAACATAACTACCTCAAATCGGCACTCTTGAATCCAATGCAAAAAAATAATCTTTACATTTCAAACACGATACTATTAAATGTGACCCAATTTTATCTTTCCAAAACTTGCAACATCAGAATAAAATATTCAATAACTTACATACCCATAGTCTATAAATGTTTATAATTTTATAGAATTTGGGAAAACTATTAAATAAAAACTTCAATACATAAATAATTTTTTTTATAAATATCTACATCATATCCCACTATGTTCGTCAGCATAAGTAAACTTCTTAGTAATAACATAATTAAATCCTTTATTTACAACTTGGTGAAAAGGAAACATAAGAATGGAAATCACTATTTTTTAGTAAGGGTATATATATTCATTAGAAATTAGATTTATTTTGTAATATTAACATGAGAATAATGTTATGATGAAATAATAAAGGTCCATGATCATAACTTACGTGAATTCATACCCATTAAAAACGGATCATAAAACATGATACATGAAATAAAGCTTTAACATATGACATGATTCATATAATTAGAAAATCATGAGCCATGTGAAAAAAAATACTTAAGTAAAGGATCCATTATAAAATGATGAAATAATAATGAAAACATGTTTTTTACTTGTAAAATAATTTTCATATCACTCTAACAGTCACTTTTAAAATGGATTAACCCACACTTTATATTCCAATAATATCTTAGGACAAACATTTAACAAGTTAAATATGTACCTTTACCCATTATATTGGAGATCTATATTGGTCTCACCCATTATTATGAGATATATCAGGCTCACCCATCATGATAAAAAATTTCAAGAACCATAACATAAACATAGACCTTGACGGTTTTTATTTTTCACCAAATTAAAACCATTATTCTTTCATACCCTAATATACTCAGGTAAATGAAATAGGTCCCATGATAATCTTTTTTATATAATCAAAATATTCTTATAATAAAGAATAAGGATGGTATCATTAAAATATATTACAAGTGGATCTTTATTAACATTAATGAATATTATTTTCAATGAATATAAATATTATAAAAGTACATTAAAAAATTGGTGAGAAAAATACCCTTTCCACTTTTAAAACCTATTTTAAGAACTATTTTTCTTTTCAAAATTATGGAACACATTTTATTTGGAAATAATCATGGATACTTTAAAATTATTCTTAAAATATATTAGCATTCATGATGGTTGGTAATTATATTCAAGTCATAATCATTAAAATAATGATTCTTTTTTCACATTTGATAAAAATAAAAAATTTCATAAAATGAAAAAAAATATATTTAAAAACCATTTTATAAAAAATTAATCATGGATAAAAATGGGATATCTTTGTGGGTATCCTTAAATATAATTCACTAAATAAATATATTGTATACTTAATCTCCAAAGACAAAAAACCATTATAATTCTTAAGCATGTTTTTGTCTAATGTAATAAATATTCATATAAAATATATAATATCTATGTATGTATAACCTGAATCACTGCATCTAGGATTCATTCATTGATTCTATTTTTTCATCCTCAATTCTTGTATTTATAAGAAAAAATATAGCTCTGAACTAATTCAAATTCCATAAATTCAATAAATAAATGGGTCAAGGCCAATCCAGGGGTTATCAGGGAATTACGTTCTTGTATCATCCATTAATGTCACAAAATAAAGCTATAAAAATTATGTCAAACTCTTTTAGGGTGTGAAAAAGAGTTTCAAGCTAGGAAAAATTATACTCTACACATAGGCTCTATTTTCTATTCCTATTATCACGTTATAATTTATTGAACACTTTAACACTGTAAGTAGGTGTTTCATGATGTGGATAATGGTTTCCTAGTGTAATTTTCTTTGTTTCTTATTTAATTATAAGAAAACTCATTCATTGACTTATCCTAAATTATGAAACATCTTTCTACATCATTAATTCCATCTCGGCTTGTTTTCTTGAATCCAATTTGAATTTCAAATCCTACTAAAAAGTTATAAATAAAAAAAATAAATATATTCAAATAAATAAATTATTTTAATTAAAAAAAATATTTTCTTTTACATTTAAATATGTATTCATTAATGTTAGCTATTAATATTATAACTAAATAACTTCATAATCATCTCTTAATCTTGGTATGTTCATGGTTGGGTCGACATGACCATCTACTTGAAGAACACCACAAAAATATATCATAGAGGATTACGAAAACATTATTAGTTGTATTATATGATAAAAATATTTAAGTAAGTAAATTTTTCATTTTAGAAAGGATATATCATTATTTAACTGATTAATTAAGAAAATACCCATCACTGGTTAAAAATCACAAAAAAATTTCATTATCAAATTCAACATATAGTATGAAGACAAAATTACTCATGAAATGAAATTTAAACATAATAAATAATGATAATTCATCCCATATAGTAAAATTACATATTTGGGAATGATGTAATTTTGAATAATAATAAATACTAACACATCACGTATGAAAGTAGTATAAACCATTAAAACTCTAATCACTCGATGTGGGAAAATAGGTAAAAACTATTATTTATTTATATATTTATATGAAATAATTATCAATGGGGTGTATAAATGGTTATGGTTATGAAAATCATTATTCCTGAGGTAATTAATAAACATAATTTATCTATTCATTAAATTTGGTTCGACCGTATAATTAATTAGAACCAAGGTATGGGTGTTTCATCTCAAAATACATTCTTTGAGACATATTTTTAGTTATATAAATAATTTATTTAATGTGGTTAATTACAAAACAATATGATATATCATATCATGAATTATTTTTTAATCATTTCATTTGATGTTAAATTAAAAGATTTCTCTTTTCAATGGGTTTTGATTAAAATTTCAATCATGTCGCCAGGGGTTCTATATTTTATTTTCAACTTCATGCGACATATAAAATATTTAGAACCATAATTTTGTTCATATATTATATTCACTACCCAATTTACTTCCCATTTGAAAATATATTATATTTTATGAAATTTAAATGTTAATTTCGTGATCATCCTCTCATAGTGTTGTGATTTATACCTTACTAATTCAGTAAGATTTTTATTGACTTAATTTCCAATTCATTGGTTTATTGTTATTATTACATAAATACTGACTTTTTGAATTCATTGATCCTGACATTACCATATTTAATTAGGTATATCCTTTTTTTCTCTAAGTATATAACTTTCCATCATCAATAACTAGTTCTTTGATAAAATGAATTTTAAATAAAAATATTAAATTAGTAAGAATAACTCCCACTCATACCAATGAATATTTTCTTCCATGTCCATAATTTCCTTCCCAAAAATGATCTCATCTATGTTTTGGAATATAATATGGATTATTTTGTATTATTCTCATAATATTTTACTTGTCTCAAAAGAAAAATTTAATTAACTTTTTATGATGTCATTTTCCAAATAGTGGTATTTCAAAATATTTAAGAGTGTTTTCCGCCTTTCAAGATCACCTTTTAATATTAAAAACCAAATTTATTTTTATAACATTTATATATTTTAAACAATAAATTACATATCTTTATTTTTTAAAAGTTTCTTTTTAATGTTTTTAATTCACCTTTTTTATAATAAATTTTGAAAGTGATTTGTACCATCATGTTTTTTTAATGTTAAAAACTGTCTCTAAAATATTTTTTTACGGTCCTTATAAGTTAAAAAATATTTCCACCATATTTTTCTTCTCAATAAAACATTATCTCTATATGGTTCCTAAAATAAGTTATTTATCTTAATTTTTAATCTAAAAAATTATTTCAAAATTATTTCCATTGATCAATAATATTTTTTATTATTAAATTACCTTTTCTATACAACTTCAAAAATGTGTTTTTCATCCACAAAATTGACCTTTGATACATATTATTCTTAATAAAGGATATTACTTAAATAATACCATCCACCTTCTTTCATTATATGTTTTATAGATATTCTTTTCTTTCATGTATATTATATATCACTACCTTTTTATTGGCTAGTCATTCAATGTTTATAAACTTAATTTTTTTCCAATAATTTTCCTCAATGATTACAGTATAATTCATTTCCTTGACTGAATGGTGTTATCATAGATTTCATTCATCAATTGACTAAGGATGTTATTTTCTTAACCTTATACCCATTATATATATGGTTTAAATATCATAAGATTTATTTTCTTGATTTAATGGAATTTAACTATAATGTTACTTTATATCATTGCATACACATTTATTAACCATGGTTTTTTTATGTTATGGTTATATATGGAATTACTGATTTTTTCCTTATTTTGATTTCATTTGAGAATGATATGAAACTCATTATATTTCCTTGGGTTCTTTATAATATGATGACTTATTTTATGTGGTACACATATGTATACATGATGATAGATGGGTCCTATATCACCCTCTAATTAATTGGTTAATAGTTTATATCTCATGAAATAGGTATTCATAGGTACATTGTTTCTCATAAGCATGAACATTGATGGTGTTGATCATGAAAGTTGTATTCCCTATACTAATGAATACTAAATATATGAATGATTTTCTATAGTTTTATTCTTATTCTCATTAATATTTTATGATATTGTGGTTTATATTTTTGAACTCACAATTTTGATTCATATTTAATTTTATATCAATATTTATGATATAATTTATTACTTAATAATTATTGGGTATTATTTTTTATAACTTTTTATTATAACCAAATCATAGGTTCACTTTTTATTTTTAATTATAATCACTTATGTTTACTACTATATATTATTTTATATCACCCCTTTACTAGGTTTCCATTGAATTTGTTTATGTAGATAATAACTGTTTAAAATGTATATGATAATTTATTCACATAATTTATGAAGTTATCCCTTCTCAGTTAATATAATTTTTTATAAAAACTCATTATTTTAGTATAATCATTCCCACTTTTCATTAGTAAAGGTAATAAAATATACTAGAAAATTCCATGTAACAATGATTTCAATGGAATTGGTAGAAATTGACCAAATAGATGACCTAATGAGATTTGTGATGTAATATAACATCATGTTGAGATATAACCCAACTATCTCAGGTTGTGGGAAACAAACCAAATTTTGATGACCTCCCAATTACACTAAATAGAGAGCAACATTCTATCGAGTCATTTAAAAGATGAAATTGACCCTATTTTAGTAGGCCTTATAGTTCATTGTCGCAAATCATGGGGAAAATTTAATGGTAACATATTTTTCATGCTCAATTATTTTGAAAATGAGATGTTGTTTTTTTCAATTATATCATTTATAATGTGATATTGACCAATATGGGAGTATCATTTATTATACTATAAAAATGAATACATATACTCTATGTAATAGGAAAAGTTCAAGAATGTATTTTTTAATAAGTGCGTTCCTCAAACTCTTCAAAAAAATAGAAAGACTTATTGAAATTCAATAAAAAATTTGATGAATCTATTGAATCATATGAATCAAATTTGAAAAGACACATGTAGTATTCCTATGGTTTCATCCCTAATACTAATAGAAAAATCAATCACTTATTTATTGGATTATAGAATATCATTATAATTTTTTTAGCTATAAGAGACATGGATTGTTATGAATATATTATTAAATGTTCTCTTAAATTGGTAATAGAAGCTGGAAACTTTAATTATTCCAATAGTTTTCAATAAAAAAAATAAAAATTGATTCTCAGGAGAAGTAAAGTGATAAATCACATGGATGGAATAAATATCAACCACTTACATTTAAAAATGTGTAAATGGTCATCCATTAAAATTATAAAGAGGAAAATGTGAATGTTTTATGTATGAGAATAAGCGTAATAAAGCCCATAATTGTTAGAAGCAAATGGGAAACATGACGAAGGTAAATAATTTCATGTTTTTAAAGAGTATTGAATATAATAATTTTTCAAATTGATTACCTAATCTAATGGGTATTGAAGAAAATACACCTCAATAACATAAAAAACAAAGTGAATAAGGAATGTTCATTATAATGAAAACCATTGAATATGATTATGATAATTAAGGATTGATTATCATTCATTCTAAATCATTTGATATATTTTTGGGTTTTGATTTTATAAACCTAGAATATAGAGGATATTTTTAGGAAAATAAAATCACCACCCATATGATTTAGTTATCAAGGAAGACTTATATATGTATCATTATTACATCCCAATATGAATATTATGGGAATATTCATCATGTGACTGTTATTAATTATTCCTTTAGATGAATTTAATGTGATTTTTACATTGAATATATTTCCCTTTCTGGATACCATATCAAATTTGAGAATAAGGAACTCACAAATATTATTCCAAACTAAACCTTGATCACATATCAGTGCAAGATTTGTTATAAACCCTCTAGGAAAACAAATTCTATAATATTAATCACAATATAAAATCATGATTTATATTTTGTAAAAATTATTAGATAAAACTAAATATTTATATTGGACTATTATGAGTGAAAATAGATATTTTTCCTACATTTAAAAGTTTGATATCTCTCTAGAATTTATATCTTAAGTAGTATCTATAATTTAAATGACATTATATATTTTTGTGTGTATGTGATATTTGAAATTCGGAGGAAGTATTTTATTTAATGGGGTATAATATAATGACTTGATTTTTTCCTCATTAAATAAATATTGTGTTCAATTTCATGATCTACATGAAATACAAATATTATACCCTCAAACCAAAACCCATAGATCTAGTACAGAAAACATTAGTTTTACAGTTCAATCATGATACTGATAAATGTGTCATAATTTTATTCAAAAAAAAGCTACATAAAAAGGAAATATTCAATCGCTTACTAACCTAATTTACATATAGGTTTATGGTTTCATATAATTAAAAACAATATTACATAAAAAAAATTAATATATAAGAAATTTTCTCATGAAAATATAAATTTTCTATGCATAATCTCTTCACATACAATAATATTATTTGGTACAATATACTTAAGACATTTCTTTAAAACTAGGGGAAAATGAAACATAAGAAGGGTGATCTCAATTTCTTATTAAATACAAACATAATCATTAATAATTAGATGTCATAAATGAGCATAATATGAGAATAAGGGTATGTTGAAATAATCAAAGTGCATCAGTATAACATAAGGGAATTCATACCCACAAAACCTTTATCATAAAACATGATACACAGTATAAAACTTTAACACAAGGAAAGAGTTATATAAGTCAAAAATCATGAGTATTGTAAAAAAAATCCTTAAGAAAATAATCCATTAGAACCTGATATAAGAATAATGAAAATATTTTAGGGAATGAAAGAAAAATATTCATATCACGCATAAAAATGGAATAATCTACCAATAAAATTCCTAAAATCTCAAAGAAGAAACATTTAACTAGTTAAATCAATCCCATTACCCAATTCATTAGAGAGCTATATCAATCTCACCCATTATCATGAGGTATATTTTTCTCACCCATCATCATGAAAATTTTCAATGAACAATAAAATGAATATAGAATATTAAAGATTACATTTCTAAACAAGAAAATAACCATTATGATTTTATAGATTTATTTATCCAAGTAAAAGAGATGGGTTCCAATGTAATCTCTCTGAAAAAAGAAAAATTCATCTAGAGAAAGAATAAGGATGCTTTATTTCCAATATATCCCAAATTTTTCATAAGTATCATCAATGGTTTTTGTGGTTTATGAATAGTAATTCTATAAAAAGGTCAATAAAAACATTCTTGGCAAACATACTCTATCAATATTAAAAATCACTTTTAAAAACTAATTTTTTTAGAAAAATAGGAAAAAAATTATTTGATTAAAATCATCGATAATTTAAAAAAAATATTCAAATAATTAAGTGTTCATGAAAGTGGAAAATTATTTTCATGTTGTAATCATTAAAACAAATATTATATTAACCCCTTCTACAAAATAATATTTATCTGAAAATTAAAAGAATATTATTTTAAAACTTTTTTTGTAAAAATTTAAACATAGATAAAAATGGATTAAAATAATCCTTGAATCTTATTAAAAAACACTCATGATAAATTTTTTGAAAACATAGATATGGAAGAAAAGATTTTCTTTCTGGAAAAAAAGAAATAAAGCATATATTTCTTTAAGAAAATTAAAAAAAATTAGGTACCAAATATAGAAAGATGGTACTAAAACATAAAAATTCTAGAAATATCCAAAGTAGTATAAACAAAAATATATTTATAAAATAATTATAATATAGTTTCATTAATGTGAATTAAAGAATATAAAATCTCGATTAAAATGGGATTGAAACATAAAAGCCTTACCACATTGGTTACTTTTGAATCATAATCCCCATGAAATAATAGCATAAAATCAAAATTTAAATATCATTAAAACGATGGTATTCATTATATAAAATGTAATGGCTGAATTATATAACCTAATAAAATAATATGTATGAATAGTAGAAACATATGTCTCAAAGAAGGGAACTTTGAGATGAATAACCCTTATAAGATCATATCATTGAATTAATAATTAATCAATTGATTTATTTTGTGAAACAAATGTAATTCTATAAAAAAACAAGTGTAAATATATAATAAACCAATAAAAAAATCACACATAATCTTGGCATAATATTATCAATGAATAAGTTATATAACCCAATGAAAGTAAATTTTGTTAACAAAACCTCTTACAACATGGTTACATTCATGTCAATCCCCTTAGATGAAACAATTTATATTTTAAATTAATATACCCTTAATTATGAATAATTAATTATATAATAAGTAAAATTTCACTATATACACCATATAAAATAAATTATATTTAAAACATTAAAATATACCTTAATGAAGGGAAATTGGGACGAAATCCCTTACCTCATGTCCAGAAATTCCATGTATGTCCATTAACTCCAATATAATACAATTTTATCAGTTATAAAATTATTTAATAAAATTTTAAATGTTTATTTATTTATAATTAAACTACTCTTTCACATATTATAATGGAAATTTAATTACTTATTTCAAAAAATCTTTGGTTTGTTGATTCCGGTCAAAGATTTAATTGGTACATTATCTCCAGAATAATAATAATTCAATAGTTATCTATTTTATACATTGATTATAATTTTAAAACAAACCATGAAATAATGTAATGATAAATGAATTATGTTACAATAATGGAGATGGTAGGTTGCATGCACTATGGAGTAATGTTTTCATTTATTAAAGACCATAATGGATAAAAGGTAAGTATAATGTTAACTTTTAAATATAATTATTTTATCAAAAATATAATATTATATCTTCATATAAACTTATATATACTATCCATGGGATACAATGATGAAAAATGAATCACAACGCGTCATGTGGGTGGTAATCCACACATATTCACAAATGAAGTTATGATTTTTCAATGGATAGAAAGGTAAGAAAATAGATGATATATTATATTTACATAATGATAATTATGTCATGAATTTCATATATAAATATATAAATTAAATCCATCACATTATCTATCTATGAAAGGTGGTAATTTTAAATGGAATTACATTTGTTTGGGAGAAGGTAGTTTTTCAAACACACAAACAATGGTTTCATTTACCATTTAATTGAAGAGGATATGGTATAGGTTTTTAATTAAATATAATAAAATCTAATTATATTGAAGATTCTTATTTCATTATTTCATCATAGTTAATGAATATTTTAAATATGTAGAGGAATAAATAAGAACAAAAACATTATGATAAAACTAGTACCTCTTCTTCAAACAACCCCCTTTTATTCACAACTTAATCCCTATAATGATGGTATTCTACAAAAAAATAAGATATATATGTTTAATTAGTGATTTTAGTAAGGTTTTGTATCTGGTATTTTCTAAGCCAAGTGGCTCTTTAAGTGTGTTGAATAGAATAGATATACCGTCTTCTATAGGTGAGGGGAAGGGGACTTTTGTAATCAATGCAATATTATAATATAATATGTGAATAAATCATATAAAAGTATTCCAAAATTACATGGATAATAATTTAATGAGTATATGGTCTAAAAATAATCATAAAATCCAAAAATAGTTTTAGACATCATTTAAACCATATCTTTTGGACTAATCCTTCTGTTAAATCTTTCTAACCTTAACTACGGTAAAAATGATTTCAATATAAAATTGTTATAAATTTAATTCTATGTTATAAATTGGATATTAAATGTGAAAATGGTTATATTTTAGGCCATTTATTTTCCTAATTTTACTTTTTATTTTTTGATGTATAAATAATTTAATAAAATATAATTGACATAAAATATAATAAATGAAATTTTTAGAAGTAATTGCATATTTTTCCTTTAAAAACAAAATGATAAAAATTAAATTTGAATATAATTAATTTCACCAAAAATAATACAATATTATTAAATATAATATCCATGTGACATCATATGTCATCCAAATAATAATAATTTCTGGTTTTAAAAAATAATTTCATTTAATTTTATACTACTTGAATAAGCATTATGTCAGCATTGTATAAGCATTTATGGTAAAAATGTAATTACTAAAAACATAAAAAAACTAATATTATAAAATTAATTTCATTATTATAAAAATAACCTTTAAAATTCACTAAAAACATTTTTTTCTTAATATTAACAAATAATTGATATTTAAATGTAAGAGAGTTATATTTTTTCATTATATAAAATAATATATATGTCACTTTCTAAGAAAAATGGAAAATAATTATCATAAAATAGAATATTGGTTGAGGATGGTCTAACCCCATTAATTATGTAGATTAAAATAATGTTTTCGGGCCATTCTTAGTCCTTATTATATTCTTTTAAACTTAATTACCTAATTTTCCCTTGCCATGGTGACAAATATTTATTACAAGTAAAATTCATTATGACTGAAAATAAAATTGAATTAATTAAAAAAATTAGACCTAATTATTCAAAGACTGTGATTAATTTTATCCTATTAGATTCCTAAAAAAATTAATTTAATTTAAAATTAAAAATGGAAAAATGTATTCTTGAAAAATTCCTTTTAAGTGTAAAAATGTGTTTACACCAAATTCAAGTATAATATTGGTTTCAATAAAATTTATTTGATTATGTTTTATCATAATGAGGTAATTAAATTTCAAAACCAATCCAAAACAGAATCTGACTTCATAAATACTATAAAAATAAGAATGATTTTCATCAAAAATTAGTATTTTCACTATTCATTAAAAATTAGACTTTTCAAAATAAATTTAAAAACATTCAACCTAAGAAAATTTATACATGTTAATTTTAAAAAAATTTCATTTCTTAAAATTTATGTTATATAATTTGGTAATCAAAATTTTATTTAAAACATTATAATGCATGAAAACCAAATTTTGTTAGAAATAAAGTGTTTTCCATTTAACTGAAAAATTACCTAACATTCTTACAATGAATTTAACTCTTTAAAATATTACTAAAAAATAATAATAAGTTACAAAAATGATTCATATTTTCATTAAATTTTCTATTATAATAAAAACCAAAACAATATAGGTCTTTTAAATTAGTCATAAAATTAGCATGTGTAAATAGTTGTAACAGAATTTTGATGTGGGTATATATATATATATATCACAATAAAAGAAAATTATTATTATGTATAAAATTAGTTATTATAGATAAAAAACTACTAACATATTTTTTTTATTCACAAAATATATTTTATGGAATTCAATTTTTCCAAATTTTAATAATTTATGGTTATAAAAAAATTTAGAAGAAAATTTAATATACCAAAAAAATTAGTTCTAATAAAATATTTTTTTCATAATATTTTATGATTTAATTTCATAGATAGATTTTTTTAATTTATTATTTTAATATTAAAATATTAACAACACTTTTTGGAATTATCTTCACCATATTTTCTTAATTTTAATTTCTAGTATTTTTCTAAAAGGATTGATTTTTAGGTGAATAGTGAATATTATAGTTTTTACCATTAAACTGTATTTTATGACATTATTGTTATATAATTATGAATTAGAAATCTATGAAACCCTTTATAAGATCATAAATTTATTTTATAACTTAATTTATAATTTTATAATGTTTTTCCTGATTTATAAACCCATATTTGTCATTTTAGAATTTATGTTATATTTTTTAAAAATAGTATTTTTAATACATTTTACATTTAGTATTTTAAAATTAATTTTTATAACATTTAAAATTTTAATCAGACACAATTTATTTAAAATTTAGAATTATTATCTATTCACTTTTATAATAAGGATCATTTTATTTTTAGGCATAAATGATAAATTAACAAGGTAAAAAGTAGTTATCTTGGTGAAAACTAAAATTATAGAAATGAGTAACCTTAGAGGAAAAGGGTGTAAAATGTTAAAAAAGTGGTTTCAATTAAGTTATTTTGGTGTGGATAATACTTATATCTTCTCTAATACATTATTTCTCACTTTCAGAGCCAACTTCCTTGGGAGGGACATCCCATTATTAAAAAATTTTGGGTTTTACTAGAAATGCAAATATTTTTAACTTTTAAAAGGGGAATGGAGCTCCCCACATCCCGTAAATAAAAAAACCAATTAATCTCAATAAAAACTATACCAATATATATCCTAAAAACTCTGAGATGCCTTAATAAGATTCTTTTCTTCTCAAAATATAATCCCTCAATGTCATAATCTTTTTTTACAAAGGATATAATCCAAGAATAAAGGTATAAGTTCTTAACCTATGTTTATGTTTTTCTTACTCCTTTATGTAATATTATTCATCCTTAAATTCAATTTCACCATATTAAAATTGTAATATCATTATAATTATAAATATTTTTTATTTCAATTTTTATAAAAGAATTAACCACCCTCCATTTTCCATTATGAAAAATGTAAACATGAACCACGTATTGTACAAACGGCGGCCTCCACAACCCAACATGATTATCTTCCAAAACTAATAAAAATTATTTTAAAAATAACTAATTTGATTTAGAATTATGATATTTTTTATATATTTTATATTCTTTAATGATAACTCATATTACACTTTTCCCTATTCTATGGAAAATGAAATCACCAACCATGCTTATGTGTAGACTACTGCCTCTATGGAATGCTAGATTTTTATTTTTAATTTCATAACCACTTTATATGGATGGATGGGATAATTTAATTAATTATTAATATGATTTTATTAATATCATTACATTTCTTATATGACAATTAAATAACATATTTATGATATTATCAATAAAATATTATCATAAATTCAATTGTTTACAATAAGAATACTAAGAAGAAAATATTTAATTTAAAGTATATAATATTATTATATCCATTAATTATTCTTACAGTTATTTTTCCTTTCAAACATGTCACAAAAAAATCACTAAATGGTATCATTATTTTAATTTTTTATGATATTACAACTAAATCACTTCATTATCATCGATAACCATGGTATTTTCAGGTTTGGGTCAATCTGAACACCTAGTTAAAATATTGTATGAAATTATATACTAACTGATTGTGAAAACTTAAATAATGTTATAATATTATATAAATCTGTATATAATTATTTTGTTATGTAATGGATAAAAAATAGTTAACTCATTATCTAAGAAAACATCATTCGTAGATTTAAAATCACTGAAAAATGTTCATTATTGATTTCATCATCTTGGATAAAGATAAAATTAATCATGAAATGAAAATATAATTATAATTAATACATTATGTTTAATTTATTAAAGTTGTAATGAAGAAATATTGAAGAACAATTAATACCGACAATAATCTAATGAAACTACTACAAACAGTTAAAACTATAAACACCAGGTGTGGTAAAATATGAAAAAAACTAACTAATATACATATAGATAATGATAATAAATGTAAATTATTAATAGTTTTATGTAATAATATGGTTATTAAATTGTATATTAAGATAGTTTGTTTTTATATATGTTGTAAGAGTGGATGTGACTAAGAGACAATAAAGGTAAAGTGTTTTTTGAATCAAATATTTTCCTTAGGTCATAATTCATCCTATCTGAGTATTATATTTTAATTTTTATATATAATGACTGATGATGATTTTATATTGCATTTCCAACATTTTATGGGGTAATAATGTTTCACACCAATGTATATTTCCATAATGGTTATATTCTATTGTCAAAATGAATTTTTGTTAATAATAATTTCTTTTTCTTTTAATGTATTTTTCTTCCATATAATTTTTTTTTAATTCTGGACTATGTTATCAATCCCCAAATTGGAAAAAAAATTATCTCAAATTATAATTTTATTCTCATTTATTCATTTTTAAACTAATTTTTTGTAATCATTTTAATGATGTGTTATTTAAATAAATGTATTTTAAAACATTAAAAATGAATTTATTTACTTGATCATATATACTTCCTTTCTACTTTAGATTTTGACATGTGTTTTATTTCTAAAAAAGATATATTTATTATAATTTTTAAAAAATACAGTTTTAATAAGACTAATATTAATCATATAAAAAGTTGTCCTAGAAAGTGTCTGGAAAATCAAAACATATTTAAGATTATTTTATGAAACTCTTTTAATGAAATAATATTTTTTCTATTTATTTTCCATTTTTATTGTATAATTCATTAATAGTGTTATATTTCCTATTTCATCCTATATTTTATATTATGTGATTATTTTGGGTGATCATGTTTTCAATATTAGATAATTCAATTCATGATATTATTTTATACCATTTTGATGTTTACAAAAAAATATTTACTTCCATGTGATATTAATTAGAATTGAATGATTTCCATTTTTATTTTTAATAAACCCTTTCCCCTTATATAAAATAAGATGTAATGCTGATTGTTTTTTATGTTTCACTCATATATATAGATGATTATATGTGGGGTACTATATCACCCTCTAATGCATTAATAAACATTTCATATCACATGATATGATGAAATATTGAGTGAATTATATGATTGAATACTTTATCACATCTTTTTTATGTGAATTTAATTTGGGAATAATTTTTCATAATTTTTTTATGTGAATGAGAGAAGGGAATATTTTTTCACATGTTTTCTGAAAAAACAATATATAAAGATTTAAATTTCTCTAAAATATTTTTAAATATGATTATAATATGTTATAGAACATTAAATTATCCAATATTCAAAATTTTATTAAATTATATAATCTTTATATCTAAAATAAATTTATTATATTTTTATATTCGATAATATTTACAGCATGCCACTCCGTAAAATTGTATAAGGAAGCATCCTCTCCTCACATATTGAAACACCCAAAGAACTCATGATTCACCAAGATTGACATAAATACCTCTTTTACTATGATCTCTACATCATAAAGGTTCTGATATTATAGAATTTTAATGTTTACATGTTTTAAGGAGTAATACAAGGGAAGATATCCAATGAAGAAGCTTAAATATTAACAAAATTATTTGAAGTCTATTTCTTATTATACATCATTAAAATATATATTAACCAATATAATAATATTAAATTAGTACATTTACTATAATTAAATGTTATTATGTTTATGGAACATCTATTTTATACTTTTATTCCTTTCTATGGAAAATAAAAATGTCGCTCAAGTGTATGTGTAGACTATCACCTCCTTGAAGCGATGTAATTCATTTTTCATCACTTTGTCACATGAGTTTTTAAAAAGATTGATTAAATGGATATATAATATATCTATTACATAATTTTGATTCTTTAAATATGATATATTATCTAACCTTATTACCATTCAATCCATCTTAAAATGTAAATGACCCTCATGCGTACGTTCGTACCACCGCCTCTAAAAAGCGACATATATAATTTTTTATATACGCGTCACATAGATGATTATAAAATTATATTTAACCTAGAAATAAGTTATATATAGAATTATTTACATTATATATTTTCTAAAACATTGATCAAGGTGAAACTCTTAAACTACCGAATCAAAACATCCATGCAAAGATGAATGGTTAACACCTAAATATTGATTTTAACAAAGAATTTGTCATAAATGTTTAAGAAAAAATGTAATTAAATTTTATATAGTAAGATAAATATAAATATGGATTTAATATATAGATATAATAATTAAAATTTATTATACAAGATATTAATGTGGGTCTGGCCAAGCGAATATCTGATGTAAGGTTTTATTCAACAATCTCATTTTTATGATTGTTTCACTTTAAATTTACATTATAAACAATATATGATATTTCTATCTTAAACCCAAGATATTTTATTTTCCATAGGTAATTAATGTTTTTCAAGTATTATTTCAATTTATCCCATTTTTTAGTCAAAACCACCAAAAAGTATTTTATAATAAATACTTTCTATATTTATTTTTTCTATCGGTAATCATTATATTACATATCCATATTATTTATTTTTTTCTAAAAATGTTATTTTATAAACATAAATTATTTATAAAGGTAAATTTAAATTAAATTTGAAATTATTTTTAAAATTATAAAAGGAATCTTTTAAAATTTTTTCTACGTAAATTATTTTTTACTTTACTTACAAAAGTGTAAAAACAATATTTTTCAACATTTTATATATAAAAGAATTTTCCTTTAATTATGAACACTGTAAATTTTTTTAACTTAAGGTATAATTTTTTATATTTTTATAGATTCATATTTATTCCCGTTATTCTTTTAATTTTTCATATTTATAAAAGGATATTAATTTCTTAAATGTTTTAAAATTGGATTTCACTTCACTTATTTTTAAAATTTTAAAAATAATCTTTTTAATTTTTTTTATGTAAGTAATTTTTTACATTAATTACAAAAGTGTGTCCAAAATCTTGTTTAGCATTTTTTATATGAATAGATTTTCCTTCCATCGTGATCATTTTCAATTATCTAATTTACTCTATAATTTTTAATTTTTATATATATTAATACTTATTCCCATTATTCTAATAATTATTTATTTTTTAGAAAAGGATATTGTTTTGTAAAACGTTTTGAAAATGGATTTAATTCACTTATGTATATTTTTTCTTCAAAACTACATTTTCTTACACAATCATGGTTAATTTGCATGAATCCTTTATTGAATTTTATATTACAAATAAAGTTTTAATATTATCGTTATCTCCTTATGGAATTATTTTTTACGTGATTTATAAATTTTCTTTTACAAAAAATTTAGAATTTATTTTTATTGTGTTGCATCAATTTTAATATTATGTTTCCAATTGACTTGTATTTATGAAAAAATATTCTTTTATAATTAATTTATAATATATATTAGGTACATGTTATTTATTATCATGGATATTTTCATCAATTAAATTTTTAATAAACTATATATCCATTATTATATACAATGTGAATTGAAATAAGCGTACTACGAAATAATTTTATTGACTAGGAAAATATTGATGTTTCATATACCTGATTCAATGTATATATTTATTATTACTTCTTATTTATTAGGTATTATATTTTTCATTTAGTATATAAGGAATGAATTTGGCATCTAGAATTGGAGGTCTGGTCTATTATATCCCTTTGATGCATTAGTAGGTTTTATGATACAAACCACAAAGGGTGTTGATTGGTGTTTGAAATCCCATAAAATAAATTTTTTTTGGTTGATATGAATCATGGGAACATAGTATTTCTTGGTTGAGAGGCCATGATGGTATGATTCAGATTTCTAGCCTTGTGAACCAAAAAATTAGTTATTATTTTCTATGTGATTATTAGCCTCAACAGAATATAATATGTCATTATTGTGGGGGATTTTGTGGTTGGATTTAGATTTTTATCATTTTGCAACATGAAATCATTAATTATTTTCCCTACGATTATTCATATTTTCCTTGGATATATTTCAAGATTATGTTTTTTATTATATGATACATTTATTGAATATCTACCATGACATATTATTTATGACATATGTATTCATGATATATTCCATTATACACAACCCTTACCGAGTATCTGAGCTCACAATTTGTATTTTTTTCATTCCCTAGAGTACTCATTAAATATATTTAAATATTTTAATGTTTTTAATAAATGAAATAAAAAAATATTAATTTTATAATATATTATTTATGTTACTAATATATTAGGGTAATCATGTATGTATCTAGTCTCCTAAGACTATTATATTGTTCGATCCTTTTAGAAGTGATGTCATATATATTATACCAATTTAATAGATTAAACACCTTTCTCGGTGACTAGAATTAGATTTTCAATAATTGTAATCAAATAATAGTTCAAAGGAACCATGTGAACTATATTTTAGATGAACATAGCTTGAATGATCATTATAAGAAACCATTTATAATTCTCAATAACTTTTTACTATATAGTAATTTAATTATTATGGCTCATTTTTTATAATGTTATGAGTTGATTATGTGTGTTTATAAATGGAACCTAATATAAGGAATGGAAATCGTATCAACTCCCATAATCGTTATAGAGATTTCCCTCCTAAGGAATTCAACACAGATTATAAGGCCCTGACCTTAAACATTACTTAATATTGAATTAAATAAATAATTCATATTGAGGATCTTTTCAGGTTTAGAGTTTTAGAGAATTAGGACATAACTATTACATCTCAAAAGATTACAAAGTAGTCACTTCTACAAAATTTCCATAAAATAAAAACTCTTGAAAAGAAACATGTCTAGTTCTATGTTTTAGATATCATGACTTTCCCTTGATCCCATCCTTGTCCCTATTCCACATTATGTCCTGTGGAAAAAATTTCAAAAAAACTTGGGGTGAGCATAAAAATCTCAGTAAGGGATACACAAAGAATGAAAACTATTAGTTTTTAAAAACAACAAGTAAACCATGTATACTTTCTCAAAGTAATACCTTTTACCTATAGGAAGTAGTAAAAACTCTTCACTGAATAAAATATCATTAATTACCCTTTTGTAACGAAAATATTACCATAAAACCCATATAAAGAACACATAACATATAAAGGTAACTTGGGACATAAACATACTTAAATGGAATAACCCTACGGTCGACTTCCACACATATAAATTAATGGAATAGCCATACGGCCGACTTCCATACCGAATTCATTTGAGGTTATAACGTAACCACTGATCCTGGTATTCACGGCACCACCCGTCATATGGTTTATCATGTAACCACATGTCAAATGTCCAAGTACCATTATAAAATCATAAAATATAAAACAAATATAATGGAAAGAAAACATTTTCTCAATTTGATCACAATATATCACTTAAATATAATGAAATAACAAATCCATTATAAAAACCATTTTCAATACCAAAATAAAAGAAAAGAAAACCATGGTATTTATTTTTCATTAAAAAAATTATGGCTTGTAGAGGAAGCTGAAGCTCAAATAATGGTCACGGCGGCGGAGAAGTCATTGTCGCCACATACGTACGACAAAAACTTTCCCTTTTGTCATTTAGTAAAATGCTTCGTATAAAAAGATTCCTTTTGAATAAACGTAAAAGTCAAAGGGTTTTATACACCGTATAAAAGGAAGTGGTTTATACAAAAAATATCCATCAATGAAAGGAGATTGAGACGAGGTCCCATACATCGTGTCCGACGTGACTTGATTGCTCTTTAATCTCCTGAATAATAAACTAGTGTTAATTTATATATTCTTAAGAACCTTTTTCAAGATCACTCTTCCTTTTATATCAATTATTTCTATGTTATAAGCATTATGTAATAATTTATGTTAATATTGTTTGTTTTGTCGATATTTGGTTCTTAAGTCGAAAGTGGACTTCTTACAATTACATGTTGTTCATGTGGTAAAAGGTTTATTATATCTAGAATGATAGTCATGATTTAGATATCATATATATCATATATATCCATTATATACATGTATTTATAATATTACATAATCATTTAGAGGTAAGAAATGAAATGCACCGTTCATGGAGATGGTAAGTCGTACGTACGCATGGACGCTGCTTTCATTTCTATGTCATATTAATGAAATTTAAACCAAATGAGATATGTATATTTTAATTACAGAATTATATTAATCATTTATATGTAAAATACATCATATATATCCATTATATATATGTACTTATAATAGTATATTACATTTGGGGATAAAAAAATTAAATGCACCGTTTATAGAGACAGTAAGCCGTACGCATGAACGCAACATTCATATCTATCTCATACTTTAATGGAAAGAAATAATAATTATATAAAGTTATATTATAATTTCAGTATAACATCATATATAATAACTTTAAATCCATCCTTTATACGTCCCACAAATGGCATTAACGAATCAAATCACTTTGAGGGGGCGGTAGTCCGCACTTCCTAAAATGAAGATATCGCGTATACCCATAATGGATTCCATAAAGGTATGCCATGAAAAATACATAAGCTTAAGGAAAACATAAATATATTATATATCATATATAAATATAGTGACATCTTAATGTCCACCTTTAAAGGTGTTAGAAAAATATTGAACAATCATCGTTTCGTGAGGCAGAAATTCGCCATCCACAGAAACAATTTGTTCTTTAACCATTAGATGTAGATGTGTGTAAGTGTAGATCAAATTCTTCTTATAAAAACATTCTAGTATATTGAAGATACTGGATTTGTTACAAATGAAATGAATAAAAATATTTTATGGGGTTGGAGAAGCAAAATAAAAGAAAAGAACACAAGTGAAGACATTACCTTAAAATCGGGTAACTCTCTTAGATTTGAGCTCAAAGGTTTCCTTGGGAAGATTTCTACCCAAAGTGAGGCTTATAGGAGTAATATAGGGATGTGGAGAGACAATGTGGTCAGGGGTTGGCCGAGCCAAAGGCTTGAGAGGTGTGGGTAAGGAGGTAGAGGTGGGGAACTTTTATAAGAGGACAGGAGAGGCACTGTTGGAAAGTTAAGAAAAGATACTTTATTATAAAATGATTTTCAGATAAAAAGGGTCCCACAATTATATATTTAAGGAATAAGGTGATAAGGGTTCTAAATCCCCCCATACAATAGGTTTTTTACATGTGTAGGTCTTATATTTTACATTTTATTTTCATTTTATTTAAATCGTTAAATAAGGAGGTAATCGCTGCATCATCATGGTGTCATAAATAATTTAATTTATATAATGTATAAAAATTATAAAAAAATATCATGATGTAGGAAATATTTTTATATTTGTAATGAATATTTATAGTTAAAATTATGACTTGTATAACCCCATTTAAAAATTGTTTTAGTAAAACATCTCATCTTTGTGACATTTTTATTTTAACATTAAATAAAAAGTTATTAATGTCATTTTCCAACCAAAGTGACTCCATGGGGTCTTCAAGTTGACCCATGGAATGTCTTGGTCGGCCATGACACATCCAATATGGGTATTACAAGTGTCTTGGTCATTTAATATTATTAAAACCTTATTTTTACCTTAAACTACATTAATTACCTCTAATCGTGATTAAGAACATAAAAGTTACTATTCACCAAAAAATTATTTTAATCCCATTAAACCACATTTTACTTCTTAATGACAACCATGTATGTCGGATTTTTGAAATTCCAAACACAGAGGTGGAAAAGTTTAATTTAAACAAAAAATCAGTTTCTTTAACTACCACTTAGTGGTTTCACTATTCATCAAAAAATGATGTTTTTTAGAAAAATACCAAAAATTCACCCTAAGATATATTTGATATTCCGAACTCAAAAATGATGTCTATTTTACAAAATTCAAAACATATAAGTTGCATTAATTAATTTAATAATTAATTCCCGCTGTCAAAACAAATAGCATGTTTTTAAGAAACAATATCTGTTAAAATATTGACACTAGTTTAAGTCCAATTTCAAAGTGAAATTAATTCCAATGACCACTATTACATTAAATGGTAAAAATATATTCTAATTTTACTTTAAAAACAATTCAGAAGGTAATCTAATAATATAAATAAATTAGATTAAAAAGAGTTTTTGAATTAAAATACAACATTTTTCACTATTCATTAAGAAATGAACTTTAGAAGAATGTTTCCAAAAATTTACACAAAGTAAATTTTTATGTCTTGATTCTAAAGAAGAATTTTATTTTGTAAAATATAACACATAAAATTTTCAAAAAGTGGATTTAAAAGAGGTTCGCTACCAAAAGGTGGTTATTCGACCTTCTAAAGAATATTAGAATGTTTACGCTTAAAATTGAATTCATTCACATTTTTAATCCTCTAACTTTTATTTTAAAAATTAAAAGTATTTAACAAACATATAATATGAATTTTTTGTTAGTTCTGTTCATTCCCTCTACTAAAATGGCTAGGCGTTAACTACCATTTAAAATAATATTATTTTATTATTATAGTGCAACATAAGATTTCAAAGGAACTCACTGTTGTGTATTGGGTAAGTCATCAAGAATAACGTTCCCTTTAAATTAATATTAAAATTTTATTCACAAATGGGGATAAATATAAAAATTTCATATTCTTTATTTACCTGGGGCGTTACATCCTTCCCCCCTTTTTGGAATTACGTCATCGCAATTTTAAAATCGTGCTCTGAAACATCCTTGAAAGTCCCACATCGGAACAAGAGTCGGTAAAACAATCAATTTAAAATAAATAAAGAGAAGTACAGAGTTCACCCTAGTTAACCCATACTAGGATTCCATGTAAGAAAACATGGACATGGAGGAGAAAACATACGGTCATGTTCTAATGGAGAGTGATAGAAAACATTTTTAGGAGAATGTTAACCACAAGAAAATCACAAACTTGTGATGGGTTAAACGGTATTGGATTCCCCGGTAGGAAAAGTTAATATACAACATTTTTGTTTTAGGTTTCATTTTATTGAGGAATTTATTCATAAGGAAAAATAATTACTTATCATGTTGACTTTCAACTTTTATTATATTTCTTACACAAACTCATATTTTCTCCAATAGATGAGTATTTAGGAAGACTTGTTCACATTAAGAGTACTATAATAAACTTCTAGAAAATCACCTAATCCATAAAAAAGAACTATATAATTCTTATGTCTTTAGACATTAACCGAAACCAAAACCAAAAAGGTTAGTACAAGATCAGATAATCCAAAAAAGGATAACCCTTTATAAAAAGAAAATATATTCTTAATATCCAAAATTTTTCCAACA
The DNA here is from genome assembly GCA_963277665.1 of Viscum album. NCBI lineage: Eukaryota > Viridiplantae > Streptophyta > Magnoliopsida > Santalales > Viscaceae > Viscum > Viscum album. Next base: position 380,550,487 of record OY728131.1, read on the forward strand.
AAACCCAAAGTTCAATGAGGACCATTCGATAAACAATTTGTCCATAAAATTCATCTAAGTAAACAAAACTCAGATTGAAACCCAAATATTTTAAGGAGTTATTCACATAGTCTTCCAAGTTAAATCGTAACATTAATCTCCAAACAACATCAGTTGCTCTTAAAGTCTTGTATTGAAAAGTAATTAACCTAATCACATATCCTCCATGATAGGTTAATAAATTTCCATAGATAACCCAAAATCAACTTACTCTTAATTCATAAAATCATCTAACTAAAAATAATTCGTCAAACTAATTAGGGACTTCACATAGTCTAATGGTAGGTGATAAATACCAGTTGCACTTTGGTTGTGGGTTCGATTCCAGTAGCTTTGTCTGACGCGACGGGTTGTCACATAGTCTGCGTGTTGTCCTTTTTCCAAAACTATATAATTCTTATAACATTCCCCAACAACGAGGTAAAATCTTCAAAAATAACCATAACATAATTTAACCTCAATTTTATCTCATGCCTTTCACTTTCCCTTATAACATATAGCAACCCATAATTACCTCAAATGTAAGGATCATATAAACCCAAATGGTTCTTTATAACAATGTCCACAAAAGAACAGATAAATATTCCTTGAATAAAATTTTCATATATCAAACATCAGGGTTACACATACTATAAAAAGTCTTCTAATGTAACCCCATCAATAAAAGAGGCTTAATAATCTTAGTAATTTCAACATAACTCTTGAATCCCTTATACTTTGACTTCTTACTAATTCAACATTCTTCATGATCCCTTAACCATTCTTTTCCAACTTATTCTGAAATACTCCTTTCCTAAAAACAAAAGCATGAATCATATACTAAGATTCCAAAATAGGAAAACAAAAGTTAAGAAATAATCTCTACCTTTGACTGGTCATTGTCAGTTTCTTCATCCTCAATCGAAATGGAATTAGGTATTGGTAAATTAATATTTGTACGATCTTGGTGATCCCATTCCCGAAACTCCTTCATAGGACATGTGTTTACATAATGACTATGCACACCAAATTTAAAACATTCAATTGATCCCTCAGAAAGAACTTCTTTCCCTTTCCACGAGTCAACTGGATGCTTCCTTTTTCCATGGCAGGTTCGTGCTTTATGACCTCCATTTCTACACCTATAGCATATTTCTGTCCCTTTGAAACATTTTCCTAGGTGTTTCTTTCCACATCTTCGACACATAGGTTTTTGAACACACTTACCTTTATGATTATTACATGTAGTTCCGTAGGGATTTGTTTCTCGCATATATAATGCCTTATAGAAATCACCAAGTTTTAGGTGGTCAATCATGACTCCAGATAGTTGGTTGAGGATAAACACAGGAGTTATCATTGCAGATCCCATATCATTCAGTTTCTTGCTCAGAAAACTGTCATAGTTTCTTTCACATCCACCGTTACTTTGGTGCCTGCTAGATCTAGCCATTTACTAAAACAAACAAGGTCAGCGTAAGCATATCAACAAAACCATCATGTACTAAAGAGGAAGATAAACACTAAGATATACTTACTCATTCAATTTATCTAAATCTTGGACTCTTTTGGAAATCCAAACCATTGTGGTAATGTCACTTATTCATAGAGAAAACCCTAACCTCTAAAGTTATCTAAACCGACCTTTGATACCAACTATAAGGCCCCGACGTTAAACCTTACTTAATATTGAATTAATTGAATAATTCACTTTGAGGATCTTTTCAGGTTTAGAGTTTTAGAGAATTAGGACATAAATATTACATCTCAAAATATTACAAAGTAGTCACTTCTAATAAATTTCCATAAAATAAAAACTGTTAAAAAGAAACATGTCTAGTTCTATGTTTTAGATAGCATGACTTTCCCTTGATCCCATCCTTGACCCGGTTCCACATTATGTCCTGTGAAAAACATTTCAAAAAAACTTGGGGTGATCATTAAAAGCTCAGTAAGGGATACACAAAGAATGAAAATTGTCAGTTTTTCAAAACAGCAAGTAAAACCTGTATACTTTATCAAAGTAATACCTTTCACCTTTAAGAAGTAGTAAAAACTCTTCACTGAAAAAATATCATTACGTACCCTTTTATAACCAAAAGATTACTATAAAACCCATATAAAGAACACATAACATATAAAGGTAACTTGGGACATAAACATACTTAAATGGAATAACCATACAGTTGACTTCAACACATATCACTTAATGGAATAGCCATACGGCCGACTTCCATACCCAATGAATTAGAGGTTACAACGTAACCACCTATCCTGGTATTCATGGCACCACCTGTCATATGGTTTATCACGTAACCACACGTCAAATGTCCAAGTACCATTATAAAATCATAAAACATAAAACAAATATAATGGAAAGAAAATATTTCTACACTTTGATCACAATATATCACTTAAATATATTGAAATAACAAAGACATTATAAAAACTATTTTCAATGCCAAAATAAAGGAAAAGAAAAACATGGTATTTATTTTTTATTAAACAATTTATGGCTTGTAGAGGAAGCCTAAGCTCAAATAATGGTCACAGTGGAGGAGAAGTCGTTGTCGCCGCATACGTATGACAAAAACATTTCCTTTTGTCGTTTAGTAAAACGCTTCATATAAAAATATTCCTTTTGAGTAAACTTAAAATTAAAAGGGGTTTATACACCTTATAAATGTAAGTGGTGTATAAAACAAAATATTCCTCAATGAAAGGAGATTGAGACGAGGTCACATACCTCGTGTCCGACGTGACTCGATTGCTCTTTAATCTCCTGAATAATAAACTAATGTTAATTTCTACTTGATTAAAAACATTTTCAAGCTCACTATTCCTTTTATATCAATTATTTCCATGTTATAAGCATTATGTAATCATTTAAGTTAATAATGTTTGTTTTGTCGATATTTGGTTCTTAAGTCAAAAGTGGACTTCTTACAATTACATGTTGTTCGTGTGGTCAAAGGTTCATTTTATCCAGAATGATATTCATGATTTGGATATCATATATATCATATATATCCAGCATATACATGTATTTATAATATTACATAATCATTTAGGGGTAAGAAATGAAATGCACCGTTCATGGAGACGGTAAGCCATACGTACGCATTAACGCTACTTTCATTTCTATGTCATATTAATGAAATTAAAACTAAATGAGATATGTATATTTTAATTCCAGAATTATATTAATCATTTAGATGTAAAATAAATCATATATATCCATTATATATATATACTTATAATAGTACATTAGATTTGGGGATAAGAAATGAAATGCACCGTTCATGGAGACGGTAAGTCGTACGTATGCATGAAAGCTACTTTCATTTCTATCTCATACTTTAATGGAAAGAAATAATAATGATATAAAGGTATATTATAATTCCAGTATAACATCATATATAAAAACTTTAAATCCATCCTTTATACATCCCACATATAGCATTAACGAATCAAATCACTTTGAGGAGGCGGTAGTCCGCATTTCCTAAAATGAAGATATCGCGTATACCCATAATGGAAGCCATAAAGGTATGTCATAAATGAAAACTAAAGAAGATTAAGGAAAAAATAAATATATCATATATCATATATAAATATAGTGACATTTTAATGGCCACCTTTGAAGGTGTTAGAAAAATATTGAACAATCATAGTTTCGTGAGGCAGAAATTCACCATCCACAGAAACAGTGTGTTCTTTAACCGTTAGATGTAGGCGTGTGTTAGTGTAGCTTGAATTATTCTAATAACAACATCCAAGTATATTGAAGATATTGGATTTGTTACAAAAGAAATGAATAAAAAGAGTTTATGGGGTTGGAGAAGCAAAATAAAACAAAAGAACACAAGTGAAGACATTACCTTATAATCGGGTAACTCTCTTTGATTTGAGCTCAAAAGCTTCCTTGGGAAGACTTCTTCCCAAAGTGAGGCTTCTAAGTGTAAGATAGGGATGTGGAGAGACAAAGTGGGCAGGGGTTGGCAGAGCCAAATCCTTGAGAGGTGTGGGTAAGGAGGTAGAGGTGGGGGCCTTTTATAAGAGGAGAGGAGGGGCACTCTTGGAAAGTTAAGAAAAGATACTTTATTATAAAATGATTTTCGGATAAAAAGGGTCCCAAAATTATATATTTAAAGGATAAGGTGATTAGGGTTCTAAATACACCCATACAATAGGTTTTTGTCATGTGTAGGCCTTAGATTTTACATTATCTTTTCATTTTATTTAAATCATTAAATAAGGAGGTAATCGCTGCATCATCATGGTGTCATAAATAACTTAATTTATTTAATGTCTAAAAATTATAAAAAAAATCATGATGTAGGAAATATTTTTAGATTTATAATTAATATTTATAGTCAAAATTATGAATTGTATAACTCCATTTAAAAATTGTTTTAGTAAAACATCTCATGTTTGTGACATTTTTATATTAACATTAAATAAAAAGTTATTAATGTCATTTTCCTACAAAAGTGGCTCCATGGTGTCTCCAAGTTGACCCATGGATTGTCTTGGTCGGACATGACACATCCAATAAGTGTAGGACATGTTTCTAGGTCATTTCATATTATTAAAACATTATTTTTACCTTAAACTACATTAATTACCTCTAATCGCGATTAAGAACATAAAAGTTACTATTCACCAAAGAATTATTTTAATCCCATTGAACCAAATTTTACTTTCTAATGAAAACCATGTATGTCAAATTTTTGAAATTCAAAACACAGTGGGGGAAATTTTCATTTAAACGAAAAATCAGTTTCTTTAACTACCACTTAATGGTTTCACTATTAATCAAAAATTGAAGTTTTTCAGAAAAATACCAAAAATTCACCCTAATCTATATTTGATATTCCGAACTCAAAAATGATGTCTCTTTTACAAAATTAAAAACATATAAGTTTCATTAATTAATTTAATAATTAATTTCCACTGTCAAAACAAATAGCGTGTTTTTAAGAAAAAATATATATTAAAAGATTGACAGTAGTTTAAGTCCAATTTCAAAGTGAAATTAATTCCAATGAACACTATTGGATTAAATGGTAAAAATATATTCTAATTTTACTTTAAAAAAAATTCAAAATATAATCTAATCATATAAATAAATTAGATTAAAAAGGGGTTTTGAATTAAAATACAACATTTTTCACTATTCATTATGAAATGAACTTTATCGGAAAGATACCAAAAATTTACACAATGTAAATTTTGATGTCTTAATTCTAAAGAAGAATTTTATTTTGTCAAATATAACAAATAAAATTTTCAAACAGTGGATTTAAAAGAGGTTCACCATCAAAAGGTGGTTAATGGACCTTCTAAAGAATATTAGAATGTTTACGCTTAAAATTGAATTCATTCACATTTTTAATCATCTAACATTTATTGTAAAAAGTAAAAATATTTTAAAAACATATATAATCATTATTTACTTAGTTTTTTTCATTCCCTCCATTATAACGACTAGGCATTAACTACCATTTAAAATAATAATATTTTATTAATATAGTGAAACGTAAGATTTCAAAGGAACTCGTTGTTGCGTATTGGGTAAGACATCAAGTATAGAGTTCCCTTTAAATTAATATTAAAATTTTATTCACAAATAGGGATAAATATAAAAATGTCATATTCTTTATTTACCTAGGGTGTTACACAGATGGTGTTAGAACTACTGATATTATTGATATTTAACGAAAATTGTAAAATACTATAAGTAATAACCTTTCCTATATGGAGAATCCTATTTCCTCACAACATAGTGAAACAATTTTGAACTCATTTATCGATTGAAAATATATATAATGTAATAAAACTACCGATACATTGGTACTTGGTAAATGAATCATGTTCTTTCAAAATATATTTCTATCTTTGAGAATTAATGATTTCTGAAAGGTTGTTTTAGAAATATATTTTCTAAATAGATACTTTAATTCATGGTTTTCATTGATTCGACATACTATATATTAGTAAGAGATATAAATAATGTAATATAATACATTTATGTTCATATTTAATGAGAAATATTTTCATCAGGTATGATGCACAGATATGGAAAAGAAATTTATTATTCTAAAACAGAAGAAATAATGGATTATTATTGAATATGTATAAATAATAATACTAGATTATATAGGTACTCATTGAACTATATATGTAATCTAGAAATTAATATTTATTATTTATTTTATGGTATTAATTAAAACCTTCAAAGTGGACTAGTCTCTCAAATTTTTTAACCATAATTTTAGATAGTATCAAGTGTCATGAAGAGAGAAAAATATTTCTAATGTGGTATATTTCTAAATTAAATGAGGGAAGTTAGAAAAGTGTGAGAACTAAGGGAAAATAAATGTGGAAAAGAATTATAAGGGAAGGGTAGAACCTCTAACCTGTGATAATTGTCGAATGAAAAAACTTGGTACATTCTTAAATAAAGTGGGTATATTTCAAGTGTGAGGACAAAGGTCATATATTTTATGAATTTAGGGGAATTAATACACTGATGTCTAGTTCGTAAGATACAAATATATGAGTCACTATTAGAATCAACAGCCTAATAATTAAAGAAAATTTTCCTTATAATTTTCCAAGGTATAATGGATGAGAATATGTGTCTAACATAGATAATGTTGAAGTTCTTATAATTCTGATATCCAGAACTGTCACAACCTACCTCCACCGAAAGGAGGAAGGGATAGAAGATTACCAAACCCTTCCTTCTTTAAGTTGAAGGTAAGATAATGACCCCCGAGTCCTGCCTCCAGTAGGCCCCGGAGTAGTGACTAGCACCAAGGGTATAACATTTTCACAATATGGGAGGCATTACCCTTTTTAGTTAACCAATATTGGGGGAAAGAATGAGTCAACACCAAATACCACCAAGCATAGAAAAATCAAAGTAAAAACCAGACTACATGCATGTTTTAATAATAAAACTGAACAAAGTACAAGGACTCCAAAGTAAAATACCCAACAGGAAAAGAAAAAGGCTAAGAAGAATCTAACAGTGACCAACAGCAACTCCAACGTCCAGACTAGTAAGGTCTCGAATGGCCTCCAAAGCCCTCCTGAAAACCTGAAAGTAAACGTAGGGTGATCATAGAAAGTATACTCAGTAGGAAAACCTAAATCTCTCATGCATAAGTGGGGAAACGTCCTAAAGTCCCGTGATAATGAGAAGAAACATCATCTAACAAGGAATCTATCCATCCCACCTCACCGGCCACACTCACCAAATAACCCAAGCAGTAAAATAATAGTAATGAACAAAACATTTGGGTACCCCGCACCACTATCTCCCTCACTAGCTAGCTGCTCATCCTTAACGGCAAACGTCCTGACGCTACCACACTCTTCCTCCCCGCACACACCTAGGCCTCACAACCATCCACATCCCTTCCCGCACACACCTGGGCCTCACAACTATCCACATCCCTGCCTGCACACACCTGTGCCTCATAACCACACATCCCTGCCCGCATACACCTGGGCCTCATCCCGAAGACACCTGAGAAAAAAATCGAATATTGAACCCCTGGCCGTAAACACCTGGGCCTCATCCCAACGATTCTTTGGAAAACAACCTGCCCAAAGATTCCTGGGCTAACAACACACATAACAAAACCTACCCGAAGAGCCTTGGGTGTATGGTCGCCTCGAGTCACCACAGCCTAGGGAAGATGTAGCAGGAAGGAGAGTAACTAGGGGGAAACACCATTCCCCAGGAAATAGGGTGTCCGACACTAAGTTCCCAATGCGGGTGGGGTGCTGCTAAAAACAAAACATACAGTTACACATATATATACCAACATACATCCCAACCTATGGATCTTTAATAGATACGAGAAGGTTCCTAAGAATTGCTACCTCAGAAAATAGGCACACCAAAAATAGTTCCCAGTTTACCTATTCAGGTTATCATTTCATAACAGTTCAGTATGATTTAATCCCTTCACTACTGGGAATATAATAGGCACAAACAGAGATGAAACAACAATAAAGTAGGAAGGAAAACCATCGTGTAATTTGAGAATTCACACCTGGTTCTCTTGTAAATAATAAAATCAAAGTGGGATCAGTGGAAAACCCTCGAAAAACTGGAACCAAAGAAAAACCCAAAAAATAATTGGTTATCCCTAAATTAATTCATTACCATTCCACCCTACTCATTATTTACATACAACTATTATTCATGTTCACAACCCAACCAGAATCCCTTCTACCAAACACCACCACAACCACACAATAATTCATTCCATTCCAACCACACTATTCAAGGCCAAACTGTTCACCCATCCAAAACAAAACACATTCTACCCTTCACCCATTTCGTAACTGAACCATCCCAACATTCATAATTCATTCTGTTATATTATTTAGTTCAACTAGTGTGATCACACAAGTTTATTGGAATTCATATTCAAAATTAGAGTTTAAGTGTTTACCTGATTCATACATGATACCCATTCACCATACGATGTGTAAAACATATCATAACATATATGCACAAACAAAGGCCCCCAACTGTTGTTATTTTCATTAGGTCTAAACCCATTCAATTCATAACAAAATCATAGGTAAATCATGGGTAACAACATGTAACAACATTAATAAACTTCCTCATCCCCATTATTTAACTGGTTATTATCTTCATTACGGAATTGATTAACTACCTCGTGGGAACCATAGAACACCCACCCCACATGATACACAAGGAAGAGATACAAAGGTAAGATCCCTACTTGATTGATCAAGGATCAATGTTAATTCCTCACGTGGAAACTAGAAATCAAAAGTAGAAGGAACTCCATAGAACGCGATAAATGAAAACTTCATGTGGGTACAACTCGTCTAGAGGAATGGTATTGAATTAATGTGGGGATAACCAATAGTTTGTTGGGTTTTTCTTTGGTTTTAGTTTTTCATGGGTTTTCCATTAATCCCACTTTGATGTTATTATTTACAATAGAACTGGGTGTGAATGCTCAAATTACTTGATGGTTTTCCTTCCTGATTTATTGTTTTTTCACCTGTGTTTGTGACTGTTAGATGCCTGGTAGTGAAGGGATTAACTCATACTGAACTGTTATGAAATGATAAAATGAATAGGTAAACTGAGAATTGTTTGTTGTGTGCCTGTTTTCTAAGGCAGCAGTGCTTGGGAACCTAATAATATCTATTTAGAAGCCATAGGTTGGGATGTGTGTTGGTATATATATGTGAAACTATATGTTTTGTGTTTAGTATCACCCCACCCGTGTTGGTCCCTTAGTGTCAGACACCCCATTTCCTGGGGAAGGGTGTTTCCCCCTAGTTACTCTCTTTCCAACTCTCTATTCCCTAGGATGTGTTGGCAAGAGTCTACCTTACACCTAAGGATATTTCGGTAGGTTTAGTTTGGTGTGTTGTTAGCTCAGGACTCTTTGGGAAAGTTGTTTTCCTTGGAATCTTTGGGATAAGGCCTCGGTTATTTCGGGCAGGGCTTCTGGTTACGATTTTCTTTCCTAGGTGTCTTCGGGATGAGGCCCGGGTGTATGCGGGAAGGGAGGTATGGTTTGAGGTACAGGTGTGTGCCAGCAGGAAGAACGTTTAGCATCATGACGTTTTCCATTAGGGATGAGGAGCTAGCTAGTGGGGGTGATAGTAGTGCGAGGTACCCAAATGTTTTGTTCTTTACTATTATTTTACTGCTTGGGATATTTGGTGAGCATGGTCAGTGAGGTGGGATGGATATATTCCTTGTTAGATGATGTTTCTTCTGCTTCTAATGAGACTTTATGACGTCTCCCCACTTGTGCACGAGAGCTTTAGGTTTTCTTACTGAGTATATTTTTTATGGTCACCCTACGATTACATTCAGGTTTCTAGGAGGGCTTCGGAGGCCGTGCAGGACCTTACTAGTCTAGACATTGGAGTTGTTGTTGGTCACTGTTGGATTCTGCTTAGCCTTTTTTCCTTTCCTATTGGGTATTTTACTTTGGATTCCTTGTTCTTTTTTAGTATTATTATTAAAACATGAATGTAGTTTGGTTTTTTACTTTGAGTTTTCTATACTTTTTGGTGTTTGGTGTTGACTCATTCTTTCTCCCAATATTGGTTAACTAAAAAGGCTAATGCCTCCCATATTTTGAAAATGTTATAACCTTGGTTATAGTCACCACTCTGGGGCCTACAGTAGGCGGTACTCAGGGGTCATTATCTCTCCTTCAACTTAATGAAGGAAGGGCTTGGAAATCTGTTGTCCCTTCCCTCCTTTCGGTGAAGGTGGTTCATGACAAAGACATTGAAAGTAAACTCAAATATATATAAAGATTTATTTAATTCAATATAATTGCCCAATTTTTTTTATCATTATTGTATACTAAAAATACAAAAGCATCCCTTATAACCTTTTTAATCAGGTTTTCAATCAATACACCCAATGGGAATATGTTTTCTAGACGGACATGTCAGTTAGTCCTCATTATAATGAATATACATTCTTTTTTTTATATTTATTATCATACATATTGTTGAATTTTACATAATATTGTGTAATTATTACATTTTAAAAAATATTATAGAAATTAATTTCTAAAATAGTGAAATTATTATTCCTAAAGAATGTATGAAACTCTATTTCATTTAGTGGTATAATTTATTATCTTATTCATATAAAGGATCACCTTTATTGTCCTTCCATAATGAAATTTCTAGAGAATCAGAGCATAAAAAATATATGTATGGGAAATGAAACAAAAGAGTGGATGATATACTTATTGTGCAAGAAAATATTTATTATTTTTCTGAGGAATTAATTTTGCATCTACGTATGCATGAAGTTATGTTTTCTATTGAACTCATTCCTTATAAAATAAAATATACATAAAAATAGTTAGATAATTGCCTTAGCAGAATTTGGGGACTGAGGAATTAACTATAAGAATTATGATATTAGTGATTTATATTCACAATTATTTTAACTCATGGATCCCCTATTCATTTTTCAAAAAGTATGGTTGTATGAGGTTTTTCATCGATTAAATTAATATTAATTCAATTGTTATAAAGAAAAAATATCATCTAACTCATATTGATGAATTGTTTAATCAATATTAAGAAGCTCAGTAGTTCTCAGAAATTGGTCATTGTTTGGGGTATATTATATTTAATCTAGATAATGATGATATATAAAATATGTAATTTCATATGAGGTGTTGACATTATGATTTTATAGTATTTCTATTTCAATTGAAATATGTACCCTATGTGTTTATAAAAATTATGAACAAAGTATTCAAATAATACATTGATAGATTTTTTGTTTTATTTATTTCTAATATCTTGGTATACTCTAAATTCTACGAGGAGTATAGGAATAATTTTTGAATCATCCATGAGACTCTTAGGGAAAGAAAATTATATGGGAAAATTAGAAATTGTAAATTTCAGTTTCCTAGATTATTTTTCTTGGATATATTATCTATAAGAAGGAGATATTGGTTGACCCTTACAAGAATAATATAGTCAATTAATGAACTAAAATTATCAATAAAATGGAGATATATAGCTTCCTTGTATTAATGGGTTACTATCGGTGATTGTTTTAAAATATATCTCGATTAGTTATCTCATTTACTATATTGACACGGAAAGAAATTAAAATCATATGGTCAAAGAAATATCTAGAATGTTTTGAGGAGTTAAATAATATATTATTCAATGTTCCAATGTTAAAATTACCATTGGGAAGGGATAGATTTGGGATATATAATGATGCATCAAAGAAAGTAAATGGATATGTACTTATGGAAAATGAACGAGTTTTTTTCTTATATATCAAGGAAGTTAAAGATCAATGAATTTAATTATACAACTATGATCTTGAATTAGAATCCGTTATATTTTACTTGATGATATGGATACATTATTTATGTGGTGGAATTTTTTCAATATATATAAATCACAACATTATTAAATTCATGTAATCTCATAAAGAACTCAAAATGTAGCAAAGGAGATTGCTGGCACTACTCAAGGGCTATGATTTATTTATGAACTAACCCTAAAAATAAAACAGGTTGTTCGATGCATTGAGTAGTAAGGATTGTGTATTTTAATCAACATTTGGATAGAAAACGATCTAATATTTATTTAATAAATAAATAAGTATATAGTAATTAGTAGAAAAGAGGAAACATTAATTATTTTCAAATAATTTATAAATCATCCTTACTTGAGAAGTTAAAAATATTTTATCATGAAGGTAAGTGTTTAAAAAACAAAATTAAAGCTATTAAAGATGGTAAATTTGAAAACATTTTATATGAAGATAGTATATTGAGATTTTTTAAGAGCCTATATATTCCATACATAACTAACTTTCAATTACATGATGAATCTCATATATTAAATTTCACTATACACCCACGTAGCTCTAATATGTGTTATGATTTAAGAGTAAATTATTTTATGAGAAAATATATAGTGAGAAATTGCTAATTATATATTAGGATACATGTATTTTCATTATTTAAAGGTTGGTAGATAACATATTAATGGTTTCATGAAACCATTGACTATTACTATATGTTAGTGGGATAATATTAACTTGGAATGTTTATGTGGGATTCTAAAAACATCTTTGTAGAATGGTACTACATGAGTGATTGTGGATCTCGTTAAAAATTATCCACATTTTTTAATAAGGGATAATTTACCCCTTGATCGCCTTTCAAAGCTATATATTAATGGATTTTTGGGAAATCATGGATCACCATAATAAATCATATCATATCAATACCCATGGATACCATTGAAATTCTAGAATAGTCATTTAAAAGATCTCAACAAAGAGATACAATTTGGAACCCCTATCATCAAAAAATAGATGGATAGTATGAAAGTACTATTAAAATATTATAATTTATTTTATGTTCATGTTCACATGACTTTCAAGGTATGTGAGATCGGTGTCAACCTTTTGTAGAGTTTTCAAACAATAATAACTTCAATTAAAGCATTTTAATGGCACTATATGAAACATTTTACATTATGATGTGTCATACTATAACATTTTTTGATGAATTTTTTGGATGGAATCTCTTATGACCCTAATATGTTGAGTAAAAATCATTGAATGTATGGGATATTTAGAATCATATCAAGACAACTAAAATCAAACCAAATTATTTTACAGATAATTGAAGGAAGTATTTGTAATTTTAAGTGGGGGATCATGTTTTATTAAATTTATATCCATGGAAGGAAGTTATGTGGTTAAGTATAAAGGGGAATTTATTTCATAGGTTTATTAGGCCTTTTGAAATTTTAGAGAGAATTTTAATGGTGGAAAACTATTTGTTTATTCCACCAGACCTCTCTAAAGCGTGCATTGTCTTTTTTCTATCATTATTGAGGAAATACATTCCAAGCCCACTAACTGTAGTCAAATTTGATTAAACAATGTCAAAAACATGATTTTATTATAATGAAAAGTATGTTCATTTTTTGTCAATAGAGATATTTTTTTTGGAATCAAGCATATATGATGGTGAATGTTCATTCGAGAAATCACAGGTTTGAAGACACAACATGGGAGATGAAATATGTAATGATAAAATGTTAACTACAATTTTTTATGAATTAAGGTATATAAAATTTCAAGGATAAAATTATATAAGAGTTGATAATTAAATACATGATATTATATAATAGTAAATAAAAATTAAATTCCTAAAATTTCATATAATGAACATTTAATTATCTCAGCATTATAGAGCCATAAAAATATATTTATTCAATAATTTACTTAAAAAAATTAATTAAAAAATTATATAAAAATAAATTAATTTTTTATTTAATATTTTAAGATTAATATTTGGGTGATTTTTTGGGTTTTTAATAAAATGGTTGCTTTTTGGGTGAATAGTGGAAAGTAATCAATTTCAAAATACTGCCACATTTTTTACATTATCATGTTATAATAATTAATTGAAATTTTCTAAACCATTTTTGAAAAAGTAATTATAAATTTAACAAGTAATATAATTAATTACAAAATATAATTTTAATCATCTAAATATTGGATCAATATTTTGGAAATCTACGAAATATTTTTATTTAAATTAAAACAATTTTTGTTTATTATCTTGTAATAAAGTATTCAAAATATTATATTCAGTTTTTATTTAGTGTTAAAGTGAAATAATATTAATTTTATTAAACATAATCCAAATAATTTCATAATAAGAAATAATACAAATTATTTTTGTATAAAATTATATTTATGCATAAAAATAGAATTTTTCTAAAAACTGTTTTTGTTGTGTTACACATACATGTTTTTTAAAATTAATTTTTACCACATATATAATTTTAATATTATATAATATATTATTTATTTTATACTTTCATGTTATAGTTTTTTAATGATTTTAATTACATGTTTAGTAATAATGAATAATTATGATGGAAAAATATTTCAACGATTGAAAATGTTTACAGGGTTAAAACGAATGTTAAAATAATAGATAAGGATTCAAATATAATGAAATGTTTTTAATTTATGATTAGATGAGTGATTTTTTACCTTATATTATCCATTAATATGAAATAAAATTAAATTCACCCACATTCCATGATATATATATATATATATTATATTTTGAAGTTCCTAGTATTTGTAAGGATTTCACTAATCTCACTTTTAAAAGGACAGATCCTTTAAACACTTATTCACACACCAAAAGATCATTTATATAAAAATAATCAACCCAAATTACTCTAAAACAATAGTAATAATTTTTTAGAGTTTATATACTCACCGTATTACTAATACTATATGGCTAAAGGTGTAATCTAAAGTAATATATCCATGGAGGAGATGTAAGTCATATCCAAATTCTTTTAAATTTATTTCTTCATTAAAACTTTTAAAATTAATTATAAACATTATAATATAATGGAAAAATTATATTTAATATATTGAAATGTTTTTATATTTATTAAACAATGATTTTCTACCTCATATTCATCCAATGGAAAATAAAACCGTTGCACGTGCCTACATGCAGGTTACCACCTCCATGAAGTGAGGTAATTCATTTTTCATCATCACATCACATTGATGATTATAAACATATTTTTAATGGATATATTTGATATTTAAAAAATAATTATATCTTCCTAAATAAAATATATTTTCTTCCTTCTTACCCTATAATATTTTGAAAAATGGAGAAGTATCTCGTGCGTACGTGAAGACTACAACATCCATGAAGCGACATATACCATTTCTCAAAGGTACATTATGTGTATTGTTCTAAAAGTGAATTTAATGTATAAATAATAAATATATTACATTATTTATATTCTATAGGTGATTAAACAATGTCAATGGTGAATTTATTGAATCTTACATATCAAAACATGGATTGAGAATGAAATGGATGTCATCTAAATATTATTTTAACAAAGAATTATTGATTAATGGGTAATAATGTGACTTTATTATTTCAAATCATGACAGATATATTTAATTAAATATATTTATTTTTTATTTAAAAATTGTTGTAGATGTATAATTGTTGTATATTTTATTTATTTAGGTTGTAATATATTATACATTGAAAATCAATATCTTAATTTTTATTTTTAGTGCATATAAGGATAAATGTTCTTCAATTATATTTTTTATATTATTTAAAGTATTTTTTTCATAGTTTTTGGTTGAATATTATTTTTATGAAATTAATTTTGTAATTATTTGGAGTTGTTTTGAAAATTGAAAGTTATCAATTCAAACTCAATGAATTTTTAATAATTATATATGGAATAATTATTTTTAATTACATTTTTTGGGTTTTTTTAAATTTTAATTTGTATAATTAAATAGTTATACTATAATATTAATTGATAAATTTTTAAGGAAATAAATTTTTAAGATGTCACTAAATATAATATTATAAAAATTTTGGATCTTCTTCCATAAAGATCCACTTCAACTTTCTACTGCCCCCTTCCACCACTAGCTTCTGCTACAAGTCACATTGTACCACCACTAACACTTCATTAGTCTAACTTTTATTGGATTGATTCAACCATAAATTATAATTCTTATACAATTATTCCGTTATTTCGTAACACATGCTATCATTTTCCTTAATACCATCAGGCCTCAACCCTCTTTTTCTACTCCCCATCACCTAACTATTCTCTATCCATCCTATTTTCATTATCTCGAACTCCCCATGCCCAACTACTACTACCACCATTTATCTACTATGACGACTATACCCTACTACCATTCTCCCCTCTAACACTCCATCCCCTATGGTAAAACCTCAACTAACATGAATTAAAGTTAGAATTAGTTAATCCTCACCAATCATATATGTCCCATGGATAAATAATCAAACATGTAATGATTCATTGATTGAAACCGAATGAACCATGTGTATGATTACATCAATCCAAATATTGGAGTATGGATGCACACATCAACTGATGAACACTAAATATTCATATAGAAGTGAATTTGAACAATATGTGACTAAAAAATGTTAACATTTATAGAAGAAATGTGAAAATATGATCCACTGTGGGAAAACATGATAACATGACCCATGTCAAGATTAAAGACTTTTACACATTTATTTACTCTAGATATTCAATTTCTATCGAAAAAATGGATGATGAAATCGATCCAGTGTATTGAGGTCACATATTGAAGATAAAAAGTTGAATAAAAATGGAAAGAGGGGTTTTCCTGAGATGAATTGGGTAAATAAATCATGTTCATATTAATTAAGGCTAACATATATGAACTAAAATTCATATATGGACACCCAAAATGAATATTTTGTTCAATTAAAACAATAGCTTGTAATGGAAGACACCATCGAAGAAAATAAATTTTTTCTATTTATTGATGGTGTAACCAACCTATGTAAGAATTGAGGCACTACACATGAGTTACTCAAACACATACAAACCGAACAAGTTAAACCATTAAAAACTAGTGGATATGAATGAGGTTTTTTGAAATGAAGATTCATAATGAATTTTGAGTGTGATAACTAGTTACCTTATATCTGTAGAATTGATGATGTTCATGGATATCTTCATTTCTAGTGGTGATGCTTCTCAATATACCTTTCATGAACACCAGGTGTTTTTCATAATACCACAATGAAATCAAAACCATAGTATATACCCTTTAAATATTTCAAGTACTAATCTTGTCATTTCAAATTTCTAATAATGTTGATCCAAGCTATGAAAATATGTAAAATCATTAAATATGATCCCAGAAAAAGTAAATTTTTTGGTTGTCTAATTATTAATTATAAAAATAGGTATTATATACAATAATATTAATAAATCCAATCCAAAATGGAGTTAGAATATTTTATTTTTTACTTTAGTGATATAAAATGACGTTATCATAGATCAAATGGACGAGGATTTTTGAAGGATTTTAATCCTAAAATTTTTACTTGGCCTGAGTCAAGATATAAATATATTTTTGATAGATCATTTTAATTTTGTGATTATTGTATATTTGGATTAAATTACCATGCTATTTCTTGATGATAAATTCAAATAGGTTCAACATGGGTATGTCTGCACTAATTTAAGCTCCATCTATGTTGGTCACATGTTGATTAAATTATATTGTGGTTCCATAAAATTCTAAATTAAAACCTTAAAAGAACTTCAGAAATTTTAAGATGAAATAATGAACTAAAAATATCAAGATATGGTTTGAAGAATCTATTGGTTTTTGTAAGGTTGAAGGAGTTATGAGAAGAACTAGAGATCCCACCAATTATGTATTCATTAATTAGGGATATTAACTTTATTAGTGGTATTTCATTCATGTACAAGGACTTTACATGGTTCTAGTGATGAGAAACAAAAAGTACGAAAAATGGATGGCCTATATATTAGAAATTTCATGTAACCATTTTTTATTCAATTTCTTAATAACATAATCTCTTCTCTTATGTAATTAGAATTATCAATTTTTAGGAATTAAGTGTGATTCTACTTCTCTTCCACATTATCATATGGAATAACATTATTTTCTAGTTTGTAAATACTTTTTTCATTCTTCCTCCTAGTGTTTGGATATAAAAACGTTTGAGATGAAGGAATGACCCCCAATTCTAGAATCAAGAAGTGAAACTAAATTTTTCCCAAGGATCAATGAATCATGTAGATATTTACCCTTCTTCATTAATTTTAGTGGATAGTGATAGTGTAATTGTAAATGCAAGAGAATGAACACACAAGGGTAGTTTTCATCACTCTATCCCAATTATATTCATCCTTATATCCTTTTAGATAACTGGATAATGTATTAGTGAATGTTTTTGTGATTTATGGTCTCATAGAGACTACTTTGACTAGGAATATATTCTTCGATTCTGTGGTCTGACCGATTAATTCCTTCACTTTTGGTAGAACTCTCATGTACTGTAAGAGGTTTTTTGTTTGATTAATGATTATTTTATGTAATATAGGTTAGTGATATGATATATCGAGAATCTAGTGAGTTTTTTTTATGATGATCTAATTTATTTTGAGATCAATGATATGTAGTTCACTAGCGGATCGATCTAATTTTGCATATGTTTTTCACTGAATTACATTCCTTTATCTCCAATTATTTTCTCTATTTCTAGTTCATTTTATTTTTTTATATTATAATCACACCTTCTATGATATTTATCATAATTTTTCCTTATTTTCATTCCATGCTTCCAAAATATTTTAAAAAAATCAAAATATTGTTTCGGGAAGACCACTAGTATATTCCAAACCACTCCCTTGACATTTAACCCTGGGCATTCCACTATGCGATATCAAGGGTATTATAAATGAATCTTTTATATCCATCATGGAAAGGCCTTCAAAATTCTGGCATAATTTCAAGGAAGCAATATTTTTTGTGGGTTTTTTTTATTTTATTTAATTTTTATACTATAAAAAACTACAACTAAAACTAAAACATAGGTCCGGGAAACTAATTTTTTTTACTTAATGTTATTGTTTCACCTATTTAAATACATTGAGAATGTTATATAATCTTTTAAATGTTTTTTCAAGAAGGAAAATATAGAAATATTATTTATGATTAAATGGTCTTTTATCCTCAAATCAAAAAAATGCATAAAGAAGAGAGTGATGAGATCAAAAATATTCACGAGGAATAGGATGTATTCTTGAAACATGATGAAAAACATTCATTGAATAAATTTAGAAGAAAATAAAAAATAACCAAGAAATGATAAAAGAAATTAGGTTGTCTTATTTATGATCTTGATATTCCCTTAGATTCAAGGTTGGAAGTACAATATAAATACTTTTTTGGATTTTATAGGTTTCAGAAAATGATTGGTCATGTAGAACTTGGGGAAACTGGAAAACATCTTAAAGATCATTTATTAGGTATATTAATTGGTAATTTTTTAATATCTTAATTTTCTAATGATTTTTAAAAACTCTATATACATTAATAGCTATGTATACCATATAATTTTTCATGGAAGATGTAAAAAATTTGGTGATGTGATATAAATAAATTATAGATGAAGATGAATAGCTTATAGCTGACCCAAACAGACACCTAGGAGAAATTTTTTACCATATACAATAACAAGAAACACATATTCATTAATCTGTCAATTTTATAGAAGAAGATCTTTTTCTTGTTAATATTAACTATTTGAGCCAGGTCTTTATTTTTCTTCTCCACATATAGATATTAATGTGTGAGATAAATTGTGATATTTTGTAGAGATACATGATGTAATTGAATGAGAACCTAAATTGGAATGTTATAAAGTCTTAATAGTTATTTAAATTTCAAATTTTGGAGAACATAAGAGAGAAGTTCAGTTTTTGGACTCGTGTATAGGTGAAAAAGAGGATTATGTCACTTTATATATAGTCATAGAGGAACTAATTTTATAGTATGAACCATAAGATAATTAATATACTATATATCTCCTCCCGAAACCATGAATATCACACCTAAAATGATGAAAAAATGAATATAATATACATTATATTTCATACTCTATTAATCCAAAAATTTACATAACTAAGGAAGGGTACTTGAAGTTAGTTGTAAAAGTGGTCCTCAATACGTTACACTGTTATGATGTTTGGAAGAATAAAACTAGCGGTTCGTAGTAAATAAGACACAACATCCTTCAGACTTTTGTTGACCCAAAAATTGTATATCTATAGAAATTATAAACTCTACACTCCTTAGATATTATCCCCAAGTAATCTTTCACCCCTTTTTAATCATAGTTTTATTGTCTTAGTATTTTAAATTTTTTAGTGTTCATGTAGAAAAACAATCTTGAAGTTGATTCTATGTGGAAACCAATCAGGGAAAATAGGTTTTATACACTTTATCAATTTGATCAACCCTTTTCTAAATCAATACCTAGTTTCATTAATTTTATAGCTAAATCAGTGTAACTATAATTGTAATTTATTTATATCTTTCTAGGAATTGAATAGAACAATAATGGATATTTCAAAAGCTAATGAGGGATTGTATAACACTAAATACAATGAATTAATCTTTTTCACCATGGGAGTTGTATCATTATTACTTCTCATCTATTATTGTATTCTATTGAATATTAAATGCATGAAAGTTTCCCTTATTGTTTTGAGAACTATGAGACTTTTTTTCTTACATGGGTGCTTAGATTTATTGTATATACAGTGTTAAAAATTAATTTAAACCATATTGATAAATGAGATAGAACCCCAAAAATACCATTTCATTCAAATGATGTAGTTTCATTATTTATCACGGTTCTGTTTGAGACGAATTATAACTTCATGTGTCTGTGTATAACAATCAGAATCGTGAATTTTTCAAAAAGAAATTTTATTGAAAACTTATTTAGATTTGTTTAAAATATAATTATTTAACTTTCCTATAACCCCTTAAACAATTAATGAGCTTCTTAATTGTATACCATTTTTAAATTAATATGTTCTCCTACCATATAATTCAACATTGGAAAAAATGTTGTGTTTAATGTGTAGGGGATATGGGTCGTTCATTATGAAAAAATATGCTTCAATTCTTTACACATAAGGTAAAAATTAATTATAATTGAAAAGAATATAGTAATAGAAATAGATATATTATTCTAAAATATACATATAACAAGTTTAAATTTATTATATAGGATATTAGTGGGATCCGACCAAATAGAATTTTTGGGTGAGGGTTTATTCTAAAATATTATTGTTATTTAATATTATTTATATATAAATATAAATTTAATGGAATTATATGTTATTTCCCTCTTAATGCATATTTATTTTCTTATACACTATTTATTTATAGGTTTTTCGTATATTATTTCAATATATCCAGTTTTTGGTATATAAACCCACCAAAATAATGTTTCTATGAATAACCAACATTTTTCTCATTTTCTGTTAAGATTCATTCTATTCCATGTCAATATTATTTATTGTCTTAAATAATATTATTTTACATAAATAAATTATTTTCAAAGTCTATATTCTATGAAAATTATTATTTTAAAATTATTAAAAGTAATATTCTTAACATTGTTTCCATAAACTAATTTTTGAATTTCTTTACAAAATTGTAAAAAGAATAGATTTTAACATTTTCCATTTGAATGTATTTTAAAACTATCATGGACATTATTCATTATTTAATTTCTTTCAATAAAATTTATTTTTATTATTATTTAATACATATTTCCATTATTCTAGAATTTTTTTTATAAAATGATATTATTTTCATAAAGGTTTTGAAAAGTGATTTCATTTCACTTAAGTATATTTTTATATTCCCCCCAAAATTTCCATACTACATCATGGTTAATTTAAAATATTAAATTATTGTAAACAATATTTCAAATAAATTTTTAAATTCATCCATGACACCTTATGAAATTATTTTTAGAGTTAATTTAAAACTTTTTTTTTGAAAAAAAATAGTTTTATGAATGTTATTTTTAATGTTTGTCTTCCATTTTCTTATCTATTTTACAAATGATTTTTCTTTCCCTAAATTCATTCATTTATGATTAATTTATTCTATTAATGATTTCCATTATCATTATTATCATGGATATACTTAAAGTCTTTAAAATGTAGACTGAACCATATACCAAATATTATATATTTTTTGAATTCAAGGAAGCTTTCTAAGAATTTTTTCCAACTTTTTAGGGAAATGTTGTTATTTATTAACATGATTCAATACATATATTTAATAATAAGGACTATTTCTACCATTTTTCATTGTTAATTAAATATATGATTATAGAATTAGACATTTTTAAGTTACATATGGGTATGTTATAGCCCTTATATGAAATTCTAGGTCTCATAAGACAATCCAAAATGGGTATTTCTTAGTTCATTTCATTGCATACAATTATAATGACTTGGTTGAGAGGCCTTGATTAAATGAATATGTCTTGGTTGATAAGACTTAATAGTATTTAATATGTCTTGGTTGAGAGGAATTTATAGTAATATTGATATGTCCATTATTATAAATCATGAAATAAGTTATTATTGTCTATATGATTATTTACAATGTATTTTGATATATATATAAAGCCTATGTTATTGATTAAATGGAATAATTTATTGATAATATACCCTTACATGTGTTTTATTATGTACATATTCGTGATATACTCTGTTGTACCTAACATATACTAAAAACAAATCTCACCCTTAATTATATTTTCATTTCATAATAGTACCATGAAGGGATCATGGAATGATTTCAAGGATGTACTGATAAAAATAATTAGTTTTTTATAAAGTTTAGAAGATATGAATTATATTTCCAATGTTTTATGGGAATCATATATGTATCTAATCTCTAGATACTATTAAACCATTATTAATTTTGGGATACAATTTGTTATATCTTGAATAAATGTTATAATGTAAACACTAGTTTTGGGAGATTAGATTTAGTGTTGTTACATTTTTTGATACAAAAAGATATTTGGTATTAGAATAAATTAAATAATTAAAGATATATATGGATATGGTAACCATATAATGGAACAAAAATTGGTTAAGAAAACGTGAAATTTATATCCATTAAAGTTAATTATGAGGATAATCATGAAATATCTATTAAAGATGTATTGGGGTCAATAGATTGGATATATGGTGGAATTTTTGTGCAAAGTAAGAACAAAAATGATAGTTTTATATATCAAGTTTGTGGAATGACTAGATCAAGACTTGGAGTGTGATGATAATATACCACCATAGTTGTATTTATAATGTTCTTGGAATTAAGAGATCAAAATTTGGTTTGTGACATTGAATATAGATTATAAAGATGTTATTATGTGGAAGATCTGGGTTAGTCTTACCTATTAAGGAGGTTAAATGAGAAATATATTAAATGAATCTATTCATAAAATGATGGTGGTTTTTGGTGTAGGAGGAGTAAATAATGTTGTAAAAGTGTGTATCACATTATTAGGGACTATATGTCAGTGTGATTAAGGAATACTGAAAAGGACCATGCCATAAATAATTCGGAATAATAATAAATATCAGTTGATTAGTGGATTGTTGTGTAATTAAGAGAACAAACATGTTTTAATGGTAGGGAAAAATAATGAAACATATTAATAACTATTTTAGGATCAAGATACTATTAGAGGACCATGTTTTAAGAGGTATCACATATGAATAAATGAATCTTGACCTAGAAGAGAATTTTAAAATGATGGGAGTGAAAGACCCATAACCATTCTTATGTATAATTAAACCAAGTATATGACTGAGTAAATCTACCTGAAATATGTATTGTCTAATAATAACATAGATATATGTAAAAATAAATTCTATAGTGTCATTCCACAACATTTGTTATCCCACCAAACACTTTAATTAATTAATGAAGATGGCATAATTCCTTATTGTGGTGAAGGGATAAGAGAAATTGGTTCAATGTTATTTAGTGAGGTTCACACCATAGTGGTGTGAGGGTTTATATGAACCACACTATAAAAAATATATTTCACCATATAAACAAATTATTTTCAAGAAAAAATTAATTTTTATTGGATTAAGATGAATGCCTTTGCACTATGAAGAAGGAATTTATTCCATAATGAAGGTCGCAATTTACGAGATACATAATATCCTGTCACAATTATATAAAAAATAAAAATAAAATTTTCATAGATTTTATGGATATAGTTATTCATTAATTATCTCTCTATAGTGGATAAGTTCCCATTAAAATCTAATTGAGGTTGCGGAAGATCACACAATAATTGAAAGTATCACCCTTTGATAAGCTGTTTCAAAACAAATATTAGATTTAGATTTAATAATATGATATATTTTTTGATAATAAGGGGATTTTATTTAATCAAAGATACAAATTTTTACCAATATAAATGAGTGGAAAAATTTATTAATTTGGGAGGAATAAATGAAGAAGGAATGAATCATATCCATATGATTAAGGTTTTGATTCTTATAAGAACTTATTAATATTACTCAAAATAGTTCTGAAGTTAAAAATGTTAAAAAATTATTTAATATTTGGTTTTGATGTACGTAAGGATAGAAAAAAAGTAGTTTTAATGATCATATATAGTTCGTATAATAAATAATTTTTAGAAACGAAAAAATTCAATTGTTATATCTGGCTAATTTAAGGGTTTAATATCTCATATAAACAAGTTAATTCTGGTTTGGAATTATCTTTATCTAGAAATAATTCTAATTATCATGGTATTTATTTAGAAGAAAAATAATTTACCTTCACATCATGATTTCATTATCATTTTTTTAGAATAGAAATATTCAACTATATAAAATTATATGACCCCATTCAGTATTTATATAATTAGATGAATAATAAACTAGATATTAACATAAAATCTAATTTCAAATAGAAAATTAAAGGTTTTTTATAGCCTATGTTAATTTAGAGTGGACCTTAATGTAAATAAAATATTTAATATACCCTTATTCTTATAAATTAACATAGCCTTACATGAAGCAGTGAATACAATAAAAGAAGAGGGATTTCTCCCTAGGTGAGTTTTAAATTATCCTAAAGCAATATGAATGTAGAGAACTTTAGTGTGTAGTGTCCATGAATGAAATTATAATCCACCAATAATGAGTATAGTGGATTTTGTCTCATAAAATAGTCATCAAGGTGTTCTATTTGGATATAGTCATTTTTTGGTGAACCAAATAAAATCCCCATGTTCTTTATTCATTATTTTCATCGTTTTTATATTATTCGGTGAGAGTTCTATCAATTTTGATAGATTGGATCAATTCCCTCCAATTAGGTACAATATTTTATAATGGGATAAATGAGATTTGAGGGAAAATTTTAAATTGAGTGTAACCCTAATTCATCCTTAGGGTTTATTTATTCAACTTAGTCTGAATAAATTATATCAGATCGAACATGTTATGATTTTCTATTCAATAATTTAATCTATCATTATATTTATTACACATATTAATTCGATATTGATAGAACGTATTTTTACAAGAACCAAGTATGATTGATATAGAAGGGGATATTTTTCTTTTAATAGTATTATGTTGAAGAGATCATGGAATACATATTTTATGATTCTTATTTGAGGAAGCATGAATAAATATTTCATGAATCAAAGACCCAAAAGATATTGAATAGAGCTCTATATTTTGATGTATTTAGGACAGATATTCATTATGATATTAATTATACAATATAAAAAAAATTTAATTTACTTATAAAAAATCAGTGGATCCTATGGAATTATTGGAGTATTCCCCATGATATGGTTATAACTATAGAAGCAATGATATTTTAGAAAAAAAAATAAAGACAATAATGCCCTATTTTAGATGTAATTAAGAGGAGTAATAGGAAGAATAATCCCATGAATAAGGATACACCCATATAAGTAAGTTTGATTAGTTAAGATGATAATAAAAGTTATAAATTTTTTTTATGTATCATGAAAATATAGAAAATCATATTCCCCCATAGATAATGATGTGAATGGAGTTTCTATTATAGTAATGGAAATAAAATTTTATTTAAAAAAATTTGGTGACATGAATTTCTCACACAATTCATTCCCCAATGATATTTTTTAAAATAAAAGGTAACAATACAATTATGAGTTTTAAAGAGCTTAAACCAATATGATAATAAGGTGAATACAAGATAATATTCCCAAGAAAAACATGAATGAACTAAATTTACATAAAACATGACTGAAACATCCTATCACCAACTTGTTAATGGCCTTCCTTCGTAAAGGACAATGGCATAAAGGTCGATCATCTAGAGAAAAACACCCAAACATTGCAAAAATCGAAAACCAGACAGAATAAATCTCTCAAATTACATTCATCATTATACCTCATGTCACTAACAATAATGTGATACAACATAATAGAAAATAAAAAACCAAATAGTATAAGTCTCCATTATAAGTATCATCGTCATATCGCCATAGGTCACCAAGAATCATGTCCCAAAACATGAAATCATCCAATTAAGACTAAAAGGATGAAAATGGAAAAATGACCCACAAAACACTAAGAGAGACATATTCAGTTGATACGAAGTAGCAGACACCATAGTGAAAAAAGTGACACTTAAATAAAAAATAAAAACACAAAAGTTTAACACCTAAAACAAAGCAATTTTTTCTTCTGTTTAACCCAAAACAACTACAAATTATGAAATAAATCCACACAACTCATGGAACGAGATCCAGATGATGACTATAATGTCAAAAAGAAACCATAAAAGGAACATGAAATAACAGAAAAATCTAAAGCAATGAAGAATCGACTCCTTCATAATGAAGCCCAAAAAATACTATGGGTGTGTTCATATTATCCCAAATGATAAATGGTGGAAAAAAATTTCTTTCATTAATATATCAACTGAGGTAGGGCTACATGAGCATTATTTTTAATATGATATATTTTATAGGTTCAAACCATGGATATATTGATTGAAATTTTAGTGGCAGATAAGCTAAGAGAGTTATATGGAAATCCATATTTTCAATGACTAATTCAAAAATAGTTTTCACAAAAATAAAAATTCTTATGTTTAAAATAATCATTAATGTTTTATAGGAATGTAAAGATAGATCTAAAATAAGGGTACACCTATTTAAAATGATAGTATATTCACAAAAACCCTTAGAGAGAGAATAAAAGTGAATATGAAAGTAAAATAAAGGAATTTTATATTTCTATGATAATAATGGATGAAATAATAAAAAAATATTCATAAAGGGTAAATAATAATAAGATGACTCTAATGTAAATATAAAAGGAGAATAATAAATCATTACTTAGCAGTTTCAAAATATATATAACCACGAAAGAGGAAAAAATTGGTGAATGAACCATATTACTGTTGAGGAAACCTAAAAGAGTATGCGGTGGTGTTCTATAAAAATATAAATTGTGAGAAAATGTAATTTTATTCACAATAATGATGAATTTTAAGAAAATAAAGATAAAAATTTTCAATAAAAATATCAAAAATGAATTTTTTATAAGTTATGTTGTACGGAGAACCACTGAGAATTATTGGAACAAATTTAGAAGAAAATGGTTGGTTCACTAAGACCAATTACACCTCTATACTTGAGGATGTACAATATTTACCCATATCACCATTAACATTATTGTTATTACTGAATATTGTAGTAATTAAAATTTAAGGGGGAAATATAATCCATGGGTTGTATGTGCTGAAGTTTTTTTATATAATAAAATAAAATACATTTAATAAGTGATTTTGGAAGAAGAATAATTGCTTTTAATGAATAATCTAAATAAAAAATTGGTGTAGACCAACCACTATTTCTTTCAAAGATGAATCTTGAATTTTATACTACGATTAAAAAGTAAAAATTGTATAAATATTTATCTAATGATATTGTGACATCAGAGCATAATATTTACCATTTTTTAAATGGTATCAAGCAAAATGTGGTTGTCAATAAGTGATATTGGTCTATATTTTATGTGGTATCAAATCCCCAATAAAGTGATTATATCTTTAAGTAGAGGTAGTGAAATTCTTAGAGAAATTATGTTATATTTATATTTTTTATCTATCAATAAGGTATCAACTAAGGTTGTTTTATAATACTAAAATTAACTTAAAGATGACTCACATGGTGTACCTAGAAATATGGAACAAAATAATATATTTTTGGGTTCATAGGAAAGATATTAAAGGTTAATTTTATTTTTATGTTTCGATGTCATATTTCATCATGTAGAATAAAGGAATAAACCTATACTAATGGAAGATGAAGAATGTTATTTGGTGTCATGATTTTATCATAAAGAGTGGTATCAAATGGTTCAACATGTGGTATTACTCATACACATTGTGCATTATTACTTAATAATTAATTGTTCATTTTGGTGTGATTAAGATTATAGGGTTTAATTTTTATGGAGTTGAATGTAAAATCAATATGAGTTTATAGAAGTTGGTTAATTATATGTAAAACACTAATTTTTTTCACATAAAAGTATTTTTTACAATGGGTTTTGAATTAAAAATTTAAAAGATTAAAAGAATATAAATAAAGGTAAAATTGGTTGAAGTTTAGAAGAAGATCTAGTAATTATTTCCCATTACTGATATCTTCAAAGGGTGGGTGTAAGATTCAAAAAGTATTTTGTGGAGATAAGATCAAATTGAAAGAAAGATATGTCAATTATATGTCTTGTTCTAAAAATACTACATAAAAAGGCTTGTCAAAGATGATGCATAAATGGGGGATTAATTGAGCCTAAAATATTCTTAATAATAATATCTCATATAGACTTATAATTGTTTCATAGATACCAATACATTTTAAGATAATTTAAAAATGGTTGATAAATCCTAGTGTTTTTATGTTAATAAGTGGTATATAAAAGTTGTTGTGAACGTTTTATATATCAAAAATATAGTATTATATATTGAAATATAGAGTTATATATAGTCCCAATAAGTTTTTCTGTTTCATGTGCAGTATGAAGTGTGTATAACTGGAAATATTTTTCAATTATTATATTAATAAAGTGGTAGAAAAGTTCAGGAAAAAATATTTAATGAGTTGAAAAATAAAGGTATCGAATGAAGATAAAAATCTAGAATAAGAATAGTCGTTGTATTTTATTAACAATGGGTGAGTGAGTAGAATAAACCATAAAAGTACATGTTCTTTTATAAGATATTTGAGTTAAATAGTAGAGTATGATTTATGGTAGCATTTTCAAAAATAAATCTATATGTGTAAAATGTTGCAATTATAATTTTTTGTGTGAGATATTTTGACAATGATTGTTGGATATGTTTATAATAAATAAAGGTTGATATTACAATACATTTAAGACTTGGATATGATGATAGATATGTTAACCATATATAGTAACTAGAATAGTAAAATTCCATATGAAATTGATAAATAGGGTATTGAAGGATGACGATGATCAAAACATATCCCGTATGGAATTATTGTAGCCACTATAGTTTTTATATTAAATCAAGAAGAAAAGAAGAACCCCTTTTATAGTTACATATAACATGGTAATTTTATGAGTATATCTTCCCTTATAGCGTGATGATACAAATGTCTTGGAAGGATTTTATGATATATAATACATAGTTTAGTTTTTCTACTTATGTTTTGGAATAAATAAGAGAATTAATAGATTTATTCAGAAATATCTTGTGAAGGTTTAGTGAATGAGGAGTATATCACATAGAAACAGTGTACATAAAAATGTTATAGACTATAAATAATGTTAATTCAATTTAAATAAATAAATAATCTTCTTCAAAAATTATTTTTAAGAATAATTTTTTTTTGTGTTTTATGGATGGTTTCACTGTGGACAGAATGATCTTGCTACAATAATGAAGTAAAATGAAGACATTTAAGAATAAATGGTTAAGGGCTAAGCCATAGATGGAAGAACATCTTGTAAGAGTTCAATTATAAAAATAAATAACTTTACAACTATAAGGGTTTTATTCCATGAAGGAATCAAACATTCCATAAATTGTCTTGTGTAAGAGGAAACAAAGTCTAAAAAAAGAAGAACTCACCAAAACAGGTCATGCTTATGAATAAATTAGGAATATATAAGATTAATTATAGACTATCATTCCATAAAACGTGTCATCATGCTACAATACCTGAGAAATTGAACACTATGTGATAAATAATTATTTCATTGAGATTTTTTGATATATTATTGTAATTGTTTTAGTGAAATTTAGGATGCAACATGAATGCCGATTGTAACTTGTTGTGGTTTTTGTATGAATTAATATTTAAATAAATATTTTTTGTTTAATATTTTCTTCCACATGAAACACCCAATAAAATGAACCTCAATACATTATATTTAGATAAAATATTACAATATAAGAAAAAAGTAATATATTATTAAAATATAAAATGAAACATCATTAAAAAATATAAGAGGAAAAAAATAACAAGTAAATAAAAATACCATGAACATAAAATATTTATCCTCATGGTTTTCCATTAGCTCATTACCTAGATTCAAACTATGTAATGTGTGATAAAATAATACAAATTTAATATAAATGATTAAAGATAAGTTAATAGGATGAAAGATTTTTTTGGTGTTTGTAAGGCGATATATAGAAATAAAATATGATTGTTATATATGTGGTCATTGGACATATGTTCATGGGATATATGGTCATTGGAAATATTATTATTTTATATATTTTCTTTGGTTATTCATATATTAAATATTTATTTTTTTGATGTTTAGTTTTTTGTAAAAAATTGAAAAATATATAACTCACAAATGACTAATAATGAAACCAAATGATAAATTTTAATTTGAATATTTTATTATGAAAATATATTTTAATGTAAAATATATTATTATTATTATTATTATTATTGAAAAGTTATTTAAATTTTTAAAATTATATTTAATATTATAATGGATCGGTACAATTTAATTTTTAGGAGATAAATGAATAATTTTAAAGGGATGTGATTAAAATCTTTTGATGATAAAAGGGATATTTCTCAAAAATTATTATTTTAAAAGAATTGTGTATTTTTATCTATGTAAATTAAATTAATCAATTTTAACCGATTATTATAATAAAATTATATATATATATATAATCCAATATATTAAAACTATTTTAATTATTAATTGATATTAATTATCATTATGAAAATATAAACATTAAAAACACATTTTTCTATAAAAATAGTTTTCATATATATTTTATGTTTTCATATAAAAGATCAATTTATCATATTTTTAAATTGAATTCATTGAGGTGGATTATAAATTTTAAATTATCATGTAAAAAATATTTATCGATTTAAATTTGATTTTTATGATTAAAAATAATTTATCGAGATAAAAATTGAGTTTCCAAGGTAAAGCTACAAATGAGGAAAAAAGGGTTAGGATATGTGGTAAAGAATTGAAATATCATAAAAAAAATCTATAAATTTATTTAAGGGGTATTTTTATAAAACAAGTCTCTCTAATACATTATTTTCCACCTTAGGTAAAATTCCTTTTTAAATGAATGCATTATACATTAAGAAATTTTAATTTATATAAATGGCTCTCCAAACAAACTTATAAAAGAACCCCACCTCTACCAATCCAAAAACAATATTTTTCATAAAATAAATATTTAGTATCTAACCATTAATAACATACTAAATAATTCTTATTTATATATTGGGAATTGCTTCTAATAAAGTATCCTAAATTCTTCATTTTCAAGGAATATGATTCAAGAATGATAGAATTCATCAAAGTAAATACCAAATTATTCAAAATATTTCTCAAATATTTTATCATTTACACACTTTAAAAATATTATTATCTAATATAAGGTTTATATATTAAATTAATTATGCTTATATGAAAATTATTTTATTATTATATTACTCTATACCCTTACTCATTAATTAGTATAGCATGTTCTTGTTTGGGTTGGTTCGACCACCTACATGAAAGATGTTATAACAAAGCCATTGTTTCTATAATTAATACGTATCAATAAATTAATACTAGATATATATTATATTAAAGAGTAATTTATTTTATGAATTTTATTCTATAATTATGAAATAAAAATGAATGATTATAATTAATAAATCTGTTATTATGGGTAAATTATTCGAAATAAGAACTACATGTATTTTGTTCTCGTGAAACATATGTATACCTTACATAATTTGATAAGGGAAATTTATAAATAATTTGAATAAAAATATTCCACAACCTTGAATAATATTTGAATAATGAACTTGGTTTGAAAGAATAAGGATCGACATCATGCCATTACAAAACTTGTATGAAACCATCAGATGAAAAAATAAACAATAACTAACTAATATATGTGTAATGAATGATTATAATTGAAGATTATAAAAGGTAATATATGTGAATAAGGTACGTAAATAAGTTATTAATGTGGTTATATTTATAAAAAATGTGGTTAAAGTGATTTTGTGAATCACTAGAGTAAAGATAAGGTTTAATTTTTTAATTAAATATTAAAAGCATGATTAATTAGTTTTAAAAAAATCCATTTAGATAAATTATAAGTTATTCTCTATAAAAATAATATATTTTGTTATTATATTTTTATTAATTAGTTTTAAATGTATTGTTATCATTTCTAATCCTTTTTTTACAATCCAACCAAATAAATTTTTATTAGAGGAATTGATATTATCTATTATTTTCATATCAATGATATTTATACTCCATATCCACATTCTATATATTTTTTTATCGATTTCTTTATATCAAATTATATTATTTATAAACATATTTTTTATGTTAATTTTATTTCTTCTAAAAAATATTCATCTTTTAACATTTTTACTATCGTGTTTTTTTACCAATATTGACTCTATTTACAAATGTATGAAAAGAATATTCATTTTTAATTATTTTAACATGATTTTCCCTTATTTTAACATTTTACTTCCTAATAAAGATTTATTTTCACGTTTTCATGTTTTTATAGATTATTTTTTATTTTCATTATTTTTATCTTTTCACAATGAAACAGATATTTTATTTAATATAAGGGTATTTATTCTTATTTTTAAAATTAATATCCTAATTATAATACAAGGTACTTTTAATATATGTTCATATTTTTTAATATATCTTATAATTCACTAGGTATATTATCTAATGATACCATCCTCTTTCTTTCATTGGATATATTCTGATATTTTCTTAACTATGATTTCACAAAACCCATTTTTTCCCATGGGTTAATTAATATATTATGGTATTTTGATGTATTTCATGTATGTGTGGAGCACATATGTATAGTTTTTTATTGTAACATGCCTCACCTCATCCATTGGCTTGGGAAGAGGTGATAGGTGTTACTGGCCATAGGTGACATCCCTAAGACACAAAAGGCTCGAAATAAATGCCATTGGCCTCATAACATTTTGGGGGGTGATTTTACTTTTGAATAAAAAATATCCAAACCCCATGAAAATTACCATAAAACCATTAAATAATTCATGATTAAAATAAAATACAATCCATTATAGAACCAAAATAAAAAATTAAATTAGGGTACAACTGTAATCAACAAAACATAACCAAATGAAGGAAAAACACAAAGACACCAATGACACCTACTATAAACACTAAATCTTCTCCAAGATACTATTACACTTTCCTAGCCAAATGTATCAAGAATAATCACAAATTAACTATGATACATGAATTTACCTGTTTCATGATGTATAAATTATTAAAATACTTTGTAGTTCCCACGATGGGGGTGAGAATAAAACTCTACGAGATTTCCATAATGACTTCCTCATTCACAAAACTAATAAAGAACTTGTTAGAACATTTATATAAAATAGTTTTAAATTATTTAAAGTTATTAATATCAACTCCTAGTAGTTTTCCAAACCAAAAAAAAAATTCTATGGAAAGACATCGAACAATAAAACAATCCTTTAAAACCATTTCTCAAAAATCAGTCAGTATACCCATTTCCATGAATTCACACATCGACTCATCTACACATCCATACCCAGTTGATAATTCTATACTTCTGATTAGTCTCTCATTAATATACCAATTCATATAAAGGTAACAACCCCATATTCCATTACTCTTTTGGCAATGAGAAACAATTAATATTTCAACCAGGTTACTTAAAATTCAACCAAAACCCAAACCACCATGTATACCAAACCATTTCACATAAATCGGTCTTTTATTTGAATCATTTCATATATAATTTTCCATTAATCAAAACAAAACCATAATTTTAAAATAATCAGTTTAAAATCATAAACAAAAAAACATTCCACAAAACCAATCAATATCCCCAATTTTTTTAAAAACATTACTAAAGTGGTTTACATCAAATAAAAAAAGGTTTTGACAATGATTTCATGAAATTAAATCAATTTGAAACCAATAATTCAAGGTCTAATCATGTGAAAATGAGAAATAATCCACTTACATATGTAACTTATGAGAAAATGAAGAACATGACAAATACTATAAAACCCCCATCTTGAAACTCCAAAATCCATCAATATATCATCTTCCCTTAAATAAAAAAAACATATCCCATAAACATTTACATCTCATAGCATGGATATATTTCAGATGGACTAGATCTCTAATTCAAAGTGAGCGAGGAAGATGTATTTAAGTAAAATGATGAAGAATGAACACTTAATGAGGAATCATGGCATGAAACACACAGAGATTCGCCTATAAATCACTCCCAAATCTAAATAAATTGTTTCAACAGATATAGGAGGAAGAGGAATTAATATTATGGCCTTATTATTTTAAAACAAAATGATTTTAGGAGTTAAATCAGATTATATCCATGATTTTAAGATATTAAATTAGCGGTACATGGTTATGGTGGATAGTTTTGAAAAGTGGTTCTTAACCGTATAGGATCCACTACCTAAAACCAAACCTTACATGGTTGTCTATCATGGTTAAAAAGAACGTGATCAAACCCTTTTATTCCCCATTTTCCCATATTTAATGGTTTCTATAAAGCAACCTCATGGTTTTTCTAAACTGTGAGTATAACCATATCCCAATATAGTTCCCACTGTTTCAGTTACATGGTTTATTAGAGGTTTTTCATGGTTTCTACTAACCAATATCAAACCGAGAACCTCTAGAAAAGCCTCAAAAACATTGAAAAACTCTTACTAACCTCCCAAAATATAACATAATAACATTATGTATGAAAAATAAATAAACAATGAGTCATTTACCTAAAACTGTGGGTATTACATTCTCCCAACCATTTTCCTTTTGGTTCTCATAATGTAGATAACTCTTTTTGCATTGAATGATTTTGGGGAATTTTGTCAACATTTTCTTATCATGGCCCCACATTTCTTCCTAAATCTAACCATTTTGCATAAAACCAACACTAGACTAATTTTTTTCCCATGAAATACATTCTCTTTCTTATCCAAAATTTATATCAGCACATGAACCAATGTAGAATCTAAATATATAACAAAGTGATTTCATCAAAAAACATTGTGTGGATTGGGTTAATACTAATTTAATTGAGATACTTTGAAAATAGTATGCACTTAAATAAACCTTGGTGGAAAATAAAATTTTAATTCCACCTCATCAATATGTTTATGTACCTCAAAAGGGCATATGTATCAAGGAGGTGACATTCCCTTATTACCAAAATGATGATGCCCAAACCTTTGAGAGATTCTCAAGAACACATGATCACTCGCCTTAAATGAAAAAAATTATTCGATGATGATCCACATAGCAATTCTGATGACTTGGATCTATCTAAATTATTTGTCTAATCAACAGAGTCTTCCCAATTGTCTATTTCACAATGATTGTCCTAACTAGTAGAGTCTCATCTATTTCCATCCAACAATGATGATAATGATAAGGGAATGGTACAATTATTCAAAATGGTCCATATATATCAAGTCTTAGTAACTTTTTTTGTATAATAACTCTTTTAATGGTTTTTGATTCTCCCATAATCCACCAAAACCCATTACACAAACACTAATCACATCATCTGATGTTTGGATCATCCTCTCATATTTTCCATCCATTTGGGTATGATTTTTTATGTTTATAGTTAACTATGTCCGAAGGGAATTATGAAATGATTTACAAAAACAATATGTTAATGTAGGGTGTCTATATGATAGAATTGATACTAGAACAACATACCTCTATAAAAATTCCATAATATTGATTTTGGACAAGGCCTCTAATGTAATATATTCACATATAGGGATAAAATTATCTGACTTCAAGAGTTGATCTAAAATTACCAATATGGAATCGTGTTGTCTAACCATCCTTCGGAGACCAGTCACAATATCCATGGATATATACTGCCATTTATAAATGTAAATTAGTAAATATTACATTATGTTTAATAGGTGATGGTGTTTCACCAATACCTACTAATTGGCGAGGCATCTCAAAAAAATATCTACCACTACCTTTTTCATGAACACCCACCAAAATTATACTTCTAATTCTTTATACATGTTTAAAGTGCCTACATAAATAACCAATTTTGAATAGTAGTAATATTTATGTTTTTTTTCTTGAAATACCAAGGGTAACATAATCTGGCCTTTAAAGTGAAAAACAAACCTCTCATTTAGATTCCATCCCTCTATAGTCTCCACACTATTGAGTTTTGACCTGAAAGAACCACATTTAGAATCATATCTATGTGCCTCTTTCACATGTAAAACATAATCCGGAGCAAAAATGATTTAGAAGAAAATTGAAACATCACCATGGTTGGTAAAATCCATGAGGTTGTATGTTATGACCAACATTATCATCAATAGATATGAATCTTATTTAGCTAATTGAGAATACAAATTTTTTCTTAATGCATCTACCCCTAATTTTTTTAACCGATGAAAAAATAAAGTCATAGGTAAAATTTGATGATATTATATCTATATTATTTTTCACACATTCAATTCTCTTCGTGAGAAAATTTGATTCACGGTCTTATGATCCATTAACACTAAGAATTTATAATGAAATTGGTAAGGACACTAGGTATTCAAATCATAGACTACCACAGCTAATTAATAATCATTTTTTGGGTAATTATTCTCATGAAACGATAACTAACTTAATCTATAATAAAAAACATGATCTTTCAGAATAATAAAATAACACAACCTAAATCCTTAAACATCACAATACACTGCATAGCCTTATCTTAATTCAAGAAATATCCCAATCAGTGCTAATTTAAGATGAATTTTACACCATTAAAAAGACCTCTGACATTCATCATAAAATTGGAATGTAATATTTTTCCTTTTTAATTTAGTCATTAGTGAATATATTCATACAAATTAATGAAACAAACATTAGTAATAACTTTCCAGGCTAAAGAAACTATGTATCACAAAGGCATTCTTTGGATGTTTCCAAGAGAATAAAACCTCTATCATTTATGGATCAACAAAAATTATATTTTTCAGATAAAAATTTTCAAAGGAAAAGTTCCTATTATATCAAAAAATTACAATATGAATGTTTTTTATACAATTTATGATATTTCATGATACCCAAAACTATCATCAAGTGTTCCTCATTCTCATCCTTTGTCCTATAATACATTAATATGTTATGCATATAAACTACTAAAAAATAATCGAGATAATTTTAAAATATTATATTCATAAATACAATAAATATAACTGAAGAATTCATATGAATGAAAGGAATAACCACATACCCATAATTTCCATATCAACTCTTGAAAGTCGACTTCGAAAATTCATACTTCCGAACCTGCAGTCATTGATGTCCCAAATCCAAGTCAACTTTACAGAACCAATGGGATCCCCATAATTGATCAAACATGTTATCAAGGAATCATAGATAATACATATTATTTATCAAAACTTGGTTAATCTTACAATAATCTACACAAATCTTAATTGATTCATCTTCCTTTTCCATAAACAAAACTGGTGTTTCCCAAAGAAAAATACTATGAAAAATGAAACCTTTTCTTTACAACACTTAAAATGTGATGTTCAATTCCCTTTAATTATATGTGTTCTATATTATAATATGGAAGTGAGATTGTACTGGTCCTATGTAGAAGATAAATCATAAACTATAATTCTCTTGTTGGTGGAAACCCTGAGAAATTAGTGATAAAAATATCATGAAAATATCTATAAAATTATGGAAAAAAGTTATTCTTGGTCTCATATAGAGATTCCATGGTCAAAGATACCAGATTTTATGAGATAGTTCCATCTAATGGTGAAAACAATCATGTTACACTTACCTTTAAATTCTGATCTCCACTAAAGAGATTCTCAACTCCATTTTTATTTATAAAACTGCCCTTTCAGGTATAATAGTTAATGTGATCTTAGAACATTATCAACTAATACATACAAAGGATTATTTCATAGACATCCATCTCAAGTATAGTGAAATTCCAAATCTATTTCTCTCCATCAATAGTTTTAGAACATTATTTTCACATAACAGCTTGACATTAACATTGGCTATGAGGATTTTAATGTTTCAAAATAGAAGGAATCATCTAGAGATTAAAACCCATATTATTAACAACAATAGAATAAATAAACTAATGGTATGGTCCTCTATCAAAAAATCATGAATAAAGGTATAATACAGAAGAATTGTACATTTCACCATCGAGGGTATAGATTGGTCATCCACAATCATTTTATAAACTAATAAAAATGTCTTAATTTGTGTCCTTTTAAATATTTTACATTATTGAGATTACACTTGTTGAGGATTTTTTGTATTCCTAGAATCACCATGGCTTGCTTGGTTCTGCTGATTAGAATTATTCTACTACACATGTCCAATAAAATCATACAATGTATGAGAAGCATGAGTTGTGTTTCTAAAAGCCAACCATATAGAACTAAGATAATATAATTGAATATGTCTCATCTGGTTGAAATCATGACATGATCTAGGTAGTGTCATAATATATCTCTTCATGTTATTAAGATAACAACATTGAAAGCAATTGGGTTTACCCATTGGTTTAGGAGGAAGAATCACTGATCCAACAATCTGATTTTGAGTCATAGAAACACCTTGTAAATAGGTGTCCTTATTCCTCTTATTCTTATAATTAGAGTTCCCACCTTTTCCCATAGGTTTCAACATGTTTCCCCACCTGTATTTATTTAGTTATCCCTTTCATCCAGTATTTTTCTATTAGAAATCTATCTATAATCTGATATATAAAGAATGAAAATCATTAAGAGAATATCAAGCCACAACCCTAATTCAAAAATGTGTGACTTCAAGGATGAACATCATATAACATGAGGTGAAAATTAGACTAAATTCATGAATTTATCTATATAATTTTTCACTATTAAGATATATTTTTTCCAACTAAATAATTTTTTTGTTCTTATAATCCAAAAAGAAAGAGGATAAATTTTTTTGTTAATTAATTCATTAAAATCATCCCATGCAATTCCTTGGTCCAATTTATCTTGAACATCTAAATTCATTAATTTGTGTGAGATATATTCAAGCATATATGTTTCCAACATTACTTTAGATCTGCTAGAGTTCTAAGGAAATCAATGATTCAATTCATCCTATTATTCCACACTTTATCTTTTTTGTTTCTGAATCACCCAGAAAGATGGGTGGATTATGCATGTGGAAATGAACCAAATGATCCAATTTCAATGGTTTGACTCTTTTTCCCTCTATATACATCCTAGAAATCCTATACCATACTCTAAACCAACTGTTGGTTCACTTATAGATCATGTGAAAACACATTCACAATAGCCTCTTCTGAATGGTTTCTATGGTA
This sequence comes from Viscum album, assembly GCA_963277665.1. Lineage (NCBI taxonomy): Eukaryota > Viridiplantae > Streptophyta > Magnoliopsida > Santalales > Viscaceae > Viscum > Viscum album. The sequence goes on from OY728131.1 coordinate 380,590,508, forward strand.
CCTACCTAGTGACATCCTCTATAACTAAAAGAAAATTAGTCTAACTAAATAGAAACTTAAGGATTATAAATTTTAAATATACCACATAGAAATTATCACAACAAGGATTTCCAAAAATAAATAATTTCCACTTTCAAACCATTTTTGAAAATTCCACCATGCTTTTTAAAAATCCAACAATTCTCAATTATTTTCATAAATCAAAACCTTTTTAGCAAATCATTAATAGTTAATCATAATTTTTTATATAATATTAGTGAGAAGTTATTACTATCAATTCATTCTATGATCTTCTCTTGGATTAAACCCATGATGATGAGGTGACAACTCCTATAAGTGTCTTAAAACACTCGTATACCCAAATTCCCTAATAAATAGATGTTCAACATTAATAGGATAAATATTCTTCATTATGATCTATATTTAATGTTAAAAAATATTATTCCTTTATATTATTCCAACCACTGATGAACATACCAGACGGGTACTCAAGGATCAGAAAAAATGATACAATTTGAAACATCTCACTACTCATCCATTTTCCTGGGAAGAGGTGGTGTGTGTTATTGTCATTAGGTTATGTCCCTCAGACACAAATGGCTGGAAATAAATGTAAAGGGCATCATAAAAATATTTGGTGTGATTTTAAAGATGAATATAAAATAACCAAACCACAAGCAAATAACCAAAACACCACTATATGATGCATGAGAACCAAAAAAATCAAGCTATTTCAAAAACAAACCAAAAGAAAATATCAGAGTAGAAGCCGAATAAACATGACATGAAAAAGAACCAAAACATGAAAAACACCAATGACACCAACCAAAAACTCCCAATATTCTCTAAGATCCAAATCCACATGGCCGACCAAAAGTATCATGAATAATCGCTAAAAAACAATGATACATACATTTTCTTGTGTCTCAATATATGATATCTATAAAAACCCCAAAGTCCCAAAGAAATTTATGAGTATAAATCTATGTAGGATTTACCCAATGACTTCCCAAATCACACAACATGGATATAACTACTTCACATAATTATAAAAAATTGTTTAAAAAATGTAAAGGTGTTTATATAAAATCCAAAATAGTATTCCTTGTAAATAAATCAAACAATGAAACAAGAAATTAAAACCATTTCACAAATATCATTTGGCCTACCCATTTACATGATTCCACACATTCACCAATCCACAAATTAATTCACATGTGACAGTTCCATACTAATGAGTGGTCTCTCTTATATCTACCAATTCTTTATTAAGTAACCAATACCATGTGCCATTACACATTTTCCACCACATAGGATGTCATATTACCACCAGGCCTCATAAAATTAAACATGAAACCAAACCCCCAATTATGCAAAAATCATTTCACATATAACTTTACTTTCATTAAAACATTTTAAAAAATATTTTCCATGCATCAAAACTAGACCATAATTTAAATATCATCATTTTATAATCATAAACCAAATTCACTTTCCAAAAAACCAAAAAATTTATAAAATTTACAACAAAACATCCAAAAAAGGGTTTACATCTAGTCACTCAATATTTTCACAATGATTTCAAGAAATGCAATAAATTTTAAAACAAGGTTTCAATTTATATTTATGTGATAATGAAAAATAATCCACCAACCTCTCAAACATAAGGAAAAATAGAGAATTTCACAAAGACTTAAAAACATGACTTGAAAACCATAATTTATCCTTAGATATCGTTCCCTTTAATCAAAAAAATATCCCATAAATATTGACCTAAAAAATCCATGATATATCTTCAAAGGATGTTATCCATGATTCAAATAGAGGGAAGAATAATATATATTAGGAAAACAATGAAGAAAAATAACATACTAATGAACTTGGGCCTCTAATACCCTTATATTTTCTAAAAAATATCTCTTAAATAAATGTAATTGTCTCCCTAAACTTAAGAGGAAGTGTAATTTATGTTATAAACATATTAATGGGGAAAAAGTGGTTTAAAAGGTAAATATGATTATATCCACAATTTGTTTATCTAAAATTTTACAGAGAATAGTTAGGGTGAAATTTTAGGAAAATTGTGCACTTATCATGAAAGAGCCACTACCTCAAACTATACCCTGCATCGTTGGATTGAATGTTTATAAAAATAATGTGCCAACTGTATTATTCCCCATTGTCCATCAGTGTGAATTTTTTTCATTATATCTTCATGGTTTAGATAAATGGTATGCCTTATCATGTGCCTCCCTAGTTCCCATTGTTTTAGTCACACGGTTTCATGGAGTTGTTTTACTATTTCTACTAACCATGATCAAACTCTTTACCTCAAAAAAATCTTCAAAAACATTCCAAAACTCTTCCAAACCTCTAGAAACATAGCCCAATCATTTTATTTCCTAAAAAAATTAATAAATTTACAAAGATCCTAAAACCAGTGTTTCTAGAGTTATTATGAGATGTATGGGTTTAATATATCTCATTAATGAGTTGTGTAAATTGTCATATATCAATATATAATGTTTTAATGAGTGGTTGTGTTTGATTACATCATGGTGGATTCTAATCATTTGGTTTTTTAAAAACATAATATGTGGGAATCATTGTGTTTTCTCATGGATAAATTCATCAGAATGATTGTGTTTTATCATAAATTAATGGATGGTAGTAATTTGGTTTTCCCATGACGTAATGTGTGGGAGTCATTGGGGTTTACTGAATCATAATATGTGGACATAATTCGTTTTTCCAATAACTAAATATATGTACATGATTGGTTTTTCTCAAAATTTTGTTATTTATTTTTCTTATACAACATCTTTATGATATGCCTTATAACTATTTTATACTACATGACTGATGATTATTGGTTCAAATTTCCAATTTATGTGTATCATTTATTATGTTATGATAAAATCATTGTACAATGACTCACAGATATATAATCTATGTCTTATTGGTTATGATTCTTGTACATTATATTCATGCACATTGATTATGTTATCATACCAAAATTCTCATCGTATACGCATTTATGATATTAGATTATTATCCCTTAGGTTTTCCCATGCTGAACATCTGATCTCATACCATTATTGTGTATTAATTACCCAAGAAATGAATTTGGTTATTATGAAATGATATAATTGACAGATCCCCAGCCATTATAGCACTAAACTGTGTGTACCAACCCAAGCATGCCTCTAATAGGCCATAGGCTAGTGAGTAGTACAAAATAGGAAAATTACACACATAAAAATCATTATCCTATAATAACCTACAACAAATACATGTATCTAGTGTAAAAAAACCCATCAAAGATGGTAGGATAGACGTAAATGAACAATTTAATTGAATGTAACTCATGCATGACACATATACTAAAATTTAGAAGATAAATAGTAACAGTAACATAATGTAAAAAAGTGGAAAATACACTCCCAAAATCCAAAAAAGAAAAGTATCAACAATTGAATGTGATGAGGCCCTCAATATAAGTTGGATATAAACAAAAATACCATATAATATAATCAACTATAAAAACCCACAAATATCTTCCAACATGGCATCCTCTAAATCCACTAGGCATTATCTCTGAACAAGGTATATCAACTACATACCAAAAAATATATCTTTGACTTATGTGTCATCTGCAATGATACAACAAGTTTAGCCCAAGGCCTATTTTGTGGTTATTATAAACATACATAGTACGATTACCTAGAAATTATTTGTAGAGCAACAAAAATTAGTCAACTCAACACTTCACTTGGGTAGTGTCCATAAATAGGATTGTAAGGAATGATATGAAACCATGCCATCTCATGATTCTTGGTACAAATTAAGTTTCTAAAATGAAGTCTAAAAGAAGTAATATTTATAATATAACATTATATAACTTAGGGATAGTGATAATTCATATTCATCATTGATCTAATACCCAAAATCCACCAGGCCCAAGTAGTTGGTAGTTCTTGGAACACTAGAGAGTCTATGAATCCTAATCTTGATTGTATAAGGACCCAGCCTTACAAAATTATATAATATTGAATTAAACGAATAGTTCACATTATGGAACTTTTCAGGTTTAGAGTTTTATATAATTAGGGCATAACTATAACATCTCAAAATATTAAGAAGTAGACACTTCTACTCAGTTTACATTTTTTTCATAAAATAATAACTCTTGAAAAAACAGACATGTATAGTTCTATGTTTTAGATAGTATGACATTTCTTTGATCCCATACATAACCCTTTTCCACATTATGTCCTGTGAAAAACATTTCAAAAACTTTGGATGAGCATAAAAACTCAGTAAGGGATACACAAAGAAGTAAAATTGTTAGTTTTTCAAAACAACAAGTAAACCATGAATACATTATCATAAGTAATAGTTTTCACCTTTATGAAGTAGTAAATACTATTCACTAAATTAAATATCACTAATTAACCTTTTGTAACCAAAATATTACCATAAAACCAATATAGAGAACACATACCATATAAATCTAAACTTGGGACGTAAACATACCTAAATGTAATAACAATACGGTTGACTTCCAAACATATCACTAAATGGAATACCCATACGGCCAACTTCTATACCCAATGAATTGGATGTTATAACATAAACACCTATCATGGATTATCACGGCACCACCATTCATTTGGTTTATCATGTAACCACCTGTCAAATTTCCATGTACCATTATAAATTCATAACACATATATAAAGGAATGAAAACATTTCAAAATTTAAATCACAATATACCACTTAAATATATTGACATAAAAAATCCATTATCAAAACCATTTTCAATACCAAAATATTTAAAAGAGTATATGGTATTTATTTTCCTTTTAAAAACATTATGGCTTGTTAAGGAAGCCAAAGATCAAATAATACTTGTGGAAGTGGAAAGTTCTCCATCACTAATTATGTTAAAAGAAACATTCATTTTTTTCATTTATTAAAACACTTCATAGAAAAATATTCCTTTTCAAAAGACAAGGGTTTCTAGAATGTGTATAAAAGAAATTCGTGTATTAAAACAAAATATGCCTCAATGAAAGGAGATTGAGACGAAGTCCCTTACCTCGTGTCCGACTTGACTCGATCGTTCATTAATCTCATAAATAAAAAACTAAAGTTAATTTATACTTGCTTAAGAACCCTTTTCAAGTTTATTAGTCCTTTTATATCAATTATTACCATGTTATAAACATTATGCAATCATTTAAGTTAATAATGGTCAATTTTTTTGAAATTTGGTACTTGAGCCAAAATTGAACACCGTATAGTTCAAGTTGTTCACAAGGTCGAACATTCATTATATCCAGATTTAAATTCATGATTTAGATGTCATATATATCATATATATCTAGTATTAACATTTATAGTACATAAAAGTTGGTGGTAAGAAATAAAATGCACCGTTCATAGAGACAGCAAGTCGTACGTACGCATGAACGCTAATTCCATTTCTATTTCTTATTTTAATAGAATTAAAACATAATGATACATATTTATATTTTAATTCTAGTGTAATATCATATAATATAATTAACTCCATCCTTTATATGTCCCACACATGGAATTAATGAGTCATATCACTTTGAGGGGGCCGTAGTCTGCACTTCCTCAAATGAAATTATCATGTTTACACATAATTGAAACCATAAAGGTATGCTATAAAGGGAAAATACAGAAGCATAAATAAAATATAAACAAAATATATATCCTATATAAATATGGTATTGTCTTAATGGCCACCATGAGAGGCAGTAGAAGATAATCAAATAATCATCATTTCGTGAGGCGTTATTTTTTCATCCAATGAAACAATATGTTCTTCACACATTAGATAGAGGTCTGTTTAAGTGTAGTTCAATTACTTCTTGTAAAAACATCCTAGTATATTAAGGATATTTTATTTGTTATAATGTAAAGTAATAAAATGATTTTAGGGGTTATATAAGTAAAATTAAACAAATGATGTTAAGAGAAACTGTTACCTTTAATTTGGGTAACTTCCTTTGGTTTGAATCCAAAGGAATTCTTGATGTGCCTTATGCCAATGGTAAGGCTTTTAAGTGGAGGAGAGGAATGTAGGGAGATTAATTGGGAAGAGATTGGACTATAAAAAAGTCTTGAGAGTTGTGTGTAATTGGTTAGAAATGGTCTCCTTTTATAAGGGAGAGGAGGGGCTCTTTAGGAAAGTGTGAAAATATTATTTTATTATATAATGATATTCAGTTTCTAAAGTTCCAAAAATCATTAGATCCAAATATAAGATAACTCATGGTAGAAATAAATTCAGCCAATAATAATTGGACAGGTTTTGGATGTTATTTTAATTTTTATAATATTTTTTATTTAAATGATTTATTAATGAGGTAAACACTGCATAATTATTGTTTCACAAATAATTTAATTTATTCGACGTATAAAAATTATAAAGAAATACCATGATGTAGGAAATATTTTTATCTTTCCAATGAATATTTATAGTCAAAAATATAATTTATATAACACAATTTTAACATTAATTTAAAAATAGTTTTTTTTTCATTTTTGTCTTTACATTAAATTAATTAATCTAAAATACCATAATCATTCAAAAAGTGGCTCCATGGGGTCCCAAAATAAACCCAAATATGCCCATGGTCGGCCATTACTCATACAATAAGGTTAGGACAAGTGTTGCGAAATTTTTTAATTATTATTATATTCTTTTATCTTGAATTACCATATTTACCTTTAACCGCTGTAAATAAAAGTCAAAAGTTACTATTCACCAAAAATTATTTTAATCTTATTGAACCACATTTTACATACTAATAACAACCATGTACGTCAAATTTTTAAAATTCAATTCACATAAGTGGTAAAATTTCATTTAAATGTAAAATTCAGATTTTTTAACTACTACTTAGTGGTTTCACTTTTCATCAAAAATTGACGTTTCTCAAAAAAATACCAAAACATCAGCCTAAGATATATTTTATATTCTAAATTAAAAAATTATGTCTATTTTTCCAAAATTAAAAACATAAAAGTGGAATTAATTAATTTATAATTAATTCTTGTTGTTAAAACAAATAGCGTGTATTTATGAAACAATAACTATCAAAAGATTGACACTTGTTTATGTCCAATTTCAAAGTAAAGTTAATTACAATGACCAACATTGAATTAAATAGTAAAAATATATTCTAATTAAATTTAAAACCAATTAAAAATATAATCTAACCATATAAATAAATTATATAGAAACACAGTTTTGAATTAAAATACAATATTTTTAACTATTCATTAAAAAATGAACTTTATTGGAAAAATTCCAGAAATTTACAAAAATTAAAGTTTGAGGTCCCCATTCTAAAGAAAGATTTTATTTTATAAAATAAGATGTATTAAAGTTACTAAAACTAGATTTAATGAGGTTTCTCCATTAAAAGATTGTAAAACGACCTTTTAATGTAAATTTTGCTTAAAATTTGATTCAGTCACATTTTTAAGCCTATAACTTTTATTGGATAAATGTAAATACATTTATCAAAGATGTATAATTATATTGTAGTTAGTTTTGTTCATTCTCACTAATACAATATCTAGGAGTTAACTTCCATTTAAAATAATAATATTATATTATTAGTGTGCAACGTATGTTTTCAAAAAAAACTCCTTGTTGCGTATCGGGTATACTATCAAACATAGAAACCAATTTAAAGTAAAATTAATATTTAATTCACAAATATTAATAAATATGAAAATCTCTTATTCATCATTTACCTATGATGTTACATCGTTCCCCCATTTTGGAAATTGCGTCCTCGAAATTTTTATTCACCTATCAAAATAAGTGAGGGTATGAATCTCTCATATCATTTTCAGATTCCCATGTTGCCTCTTCAATCATATGGTTTTTCCACAAAACCTTTACCTGGTGAATTATCTTATTCCACAGAACATGCTCTCTACGGTCAGGAATCTGGACTGTTTTTTCTTCATAAGAGAGATTCTCTTTCAGCTGAACTTCCTCTGGGCTTAAAACATGAGATGGATTTGGCATATACATTCTCAAAATTGAAACATGAAAAACATTGTGTACCTGGGATAAACATGGTTGTAAAGCCACGCTGTACGCAACTGATCCAACATTATCCTAAATTTCATAAGGTTCAATGAACCTTGGACTCAAATTTACCTTCTTATCAAAATTCATCACACTTTTCCATGGAGAAACTTTGAGAAAGACAAGATCACCAACCTTAAAAAAATATCCTTCCTCCGGTTATCCTCATAACTTTTCTGTCTACTCTGAGCTATTCTCATGTGCTTCTGAATCAACTGAACTTTCTCTGCCATCTCTTCTACCAATTCTGGTCCCATCAGCTTCTTTCACCTACTTCATTTGAAAAAGCTAGAGTTTGAAAACTCTTTCCATATAATTCCTCAAATGGAACCATCTGTATACTAGAATGAAAACTTTTATTATCATAAAATTCAACCAAAGAAAGATGTTGGTCTTAACTTTCCTGTTAATGTAGTGAACAAGCATGTATCATATCATCCAACGTCTCAATTTTTCGTTCTGAATACCCATCTGATTGAGGATGAAAAGATGTACTAAAATTTAATTCATTACTCAACGACTTCTGAAGGACATTCCAAAATTTAGAAGTAAACATGGGATCACGATCAGATATAATGGAGAAGGAAACTCCATGCAACCTGATTATTTTTTTAACATACAACCGAGCAAGTTTATTTAGACACAAAGTATCTCTAATAGGAAGTAAATGAGAAGATTTAGTCAATCGATCAACTATAACCCAGATTACATTATTACGTCGAGATGTCTTCAGTAATCCCACAACAAAGTCCATGGATATATTTTCCCATTTCCACCTTGTCACTTGTAACGACTGAATGATCCCTTTCGGTAACTACCACTCTGCTTTAACCGGTTGAAAAGTCAAAAAATTCATAGTAAAATCAATAATATCTCTTTTCATTCCATCCCACCAGTAATACTCCCAAAGATCATTGTACATCTTAGTACTACCAGGATGAACTTAAAACAAAGAACTATGAGCTTCACATAACAACTCATTCTTCAACTTTTAATCACAAGGCACACATAATCTCTTCCCAAACCTCAAAACAAAATCATTTTCAACGTTAAAATCATGCAACATAACCTTCTGAACCAACTCTACATTTTTATGTAACTCACTGTCTTCTTTCTGCGGTTGCTTTATTCTTTCTGATAGAGATGATTTCACTGACACCTGAATTAAAATAGAATAATTTACTACACCAATAACTTCTATGCCAAGGTTTATCAAATCAAAAACCAAAGGATCTCATTCCAAACATTTCATGGTTAATGAGACATTACTTTTTAGAATCAAAAAATCATCCACTTTATTGTCTTTTCCCTGATTTTAATGGATCGTGCAATCATAATCCTTGATTAATTCCATCCATCTCCTCTATCTCATGTTCAATTCTATCTGAGTGAATATACACTTTAAACATTTGTGGTCAGTATATATTTCATGTTTTAATCCATACATATGATGTCTTTAATTTTTTAAATCAATAACAATAGTAGCTAATTCCAAGTCATGTGTAGGGTAATTTAACTCATGAGGTTTCAACTGACGTGAAGCATAAGCAATTACCTGATCATTTTTCATAAGGACACATCCATGTCCTTTCAATGAAGCATCAGTGTAAATAACAAACTCACAATTTATAGAAGGCAGTGCCAAAACTAGAGCATTCGTCAATCTTATTTCCAATTCCTGAAAACAATCATCAAATTCATTTGTCGAAATCAACTTAACACCTTTTCAAGTTAACTTAGTCATCGGACTACATAACTGTGAAAAATTGCCATCAAACCTCTGGTAATAACCTCCCAAACCAATAAAACTACAGATCTTGGTTATATTTGTGGGTCTTGGACATTCTTCAACAACTTTTGTTTTAGTAGGATCAACAATTATGCCATTTTTTTAAAAAATGTGACCAAGGAAATAAATTTGTTGTAACCGAAACTCACACTTGCTGAATTTACCATAATGTTTTTTTATTTTATGGTTTACAAGACAACACTTAAATAAATTTCATGTTACTATTTAATTTTTGGAATAAACAAAAATATCTTCAATGAACACAACCACAAACATATCCAAGAATGCACAAAAAATTCAATTCATAAGATCCATGAATATAGCAGGTTCATTGGTTAACCCAAAAGGCATAAATAAAAATTCATAATGGCCATATTCATTATGAAACACGGTCTTCGGAATGTCTTATTCTTTTACATTCTACTGATGGTACCCTGATCTCAGGTAAATCTTTGAAAAATACTGATATCCTTGGAGCTAATAAAACAAATCATCAATATGAGGAAAAGGATGCTTGTTCTTAATAGTGATGTTATTCAATGCTCTATAATCAATGAAAAGTATCATTGAACCATATTTATATTTAATAAACAAAATACGATCACCCCATTTTGATGTGCTAGGTCGAATGAAACCTTTATCTAAAAACTACTATAATTTATTCTTTAACTCTAAATGTTCAATTTGATCCATTCGATAAGGGGGTTTTGAAATTGGCTTAGCATCAAGAAGTAAGTACACAGTAAATTCAACTTCCTGGTCAGGTATAATACTCGAAAACTCATTAATCTGAATAGTCCCTTTATTTTCAACAATATGTGAAAGGTAACATTCATTTCCATCGTTTAATAGTTTCTCAACTTCTAGATATGTTGTCAAAATCAAGGGATCATTATTGTACAAAGACTATAAATATTTTTGAAATGAAACCTCTTTAGCTCTGCAGTCAATCTTAACATGATAAACAGAATTCCAATCCATACCCAAAATAATATCAAACTCAACTAAAGGCAAAACAATATGGTTTCTTTGTAGATTCTTCCTGCACACAAGGACAAAAAGGTTCTTAGGTTTTATTTTTGTCTCAACATTTCCTCTAGGTGTTTTTAACATATGTTTTATATTCATATCATGATATGGAATTCCAAATTTATTAGAAAAATTTTCAACAAAGAAAGAGTGTGTAGACCCAGAATCAAAAAAAACGTTGACTTAATCTAAACAAACAAAAGTGTACCTGATACTACTTCGTTTGATGGCCCAACATCTGCTGAGGTAGTTGCAAAGGATTTCACCACCCCTTTTTTCTTGTAGTCTAGATTCTTTCCCTCATTTGAGTTCTTTGTTGACACTCATTTGCATAATGACCCATTTAATTACACTTAAAACATATTTATGATGGCTTTTCATTGCCTGGTTGATCATCTTCCTTATAGTTACGAACAATATGACCAGACATACCACACCAGAATCACTTTCTAGATTTTGATAAACATTCTTTGGGATTATTTTTACAACACTTCTCATAAGTTGGATATTTAATTATCTTACCTCCAGGCTTCTTTGATGAATTATTTCCCATTTCCTTCCAACTGGACCACTTATTCTATTCTTTGTCAAAGAACACCTAATCATCGGCAAACTCTATTTCCACCTTCTCCGCACATCAAAAAAGTTTTTCATGACTTTTGAACTCATGAGAATCTAATGAACTTTGATATTTTGGATTAAGTCCTGAGTAAAATCAATTTATCTTAGTATCAAGATCTTGGATGAAATTTGGTGCATACCTTTCCAATTGAGTGCACTTTGCATCATAAGCATCCACTGAGTCATCCTCCTGCCTAAATTCCATGATTTTTTTCCATCCTAAGATGAACCACCATAGAAAAATATTTCTCAATAAACATACCTTTGAATTCATCCCAATCAAGAGCATAAATATCCTCACTATCCCTGATATTTTTCACCATCGACCACCACTGACCAACTTTACCTTCAAAACTGTAAGCAGTAAGACAAACCTTTTGATGTTCTGAACACCCCATAATATCAAAAATCTTCTCCGGTGATTTAATCCACTCTTCAGCTACCACAGGGTTAGATGATCCTCTGAATGATGGGGGACGTTGCCTCATGAAATGACCCACTACTGGCATGTTTCTCTACAGTTGATCTGGCTGAACTCATGCATGGATACCACCACCATTTATAGCCTGAGTCAACAGTTCCATTACTACAACAAACTGTTTAGTTCCGATTCTGACCATCTCTGGTTGCTGATTTGGATAGTTGTCTTCCTCCTAATGTCATCCCAATATATCTACCATGTTTCCTTTACGGAAAACGATTATGAACAGAATAATATCTTAGGTGAAGCAACAAGGTAATCTGTAAATGATATATCATTTCAATATTACCATAACTTAATTTATGTACATTAATTTATCAATACCCTAATTATTAAAGTTGACTAAACTGACCTTTGATACCAACTATAAGGATCCATCGTTAAAACATTACATAATATTGAATTAAACGAATAATTCACATTAAGGATCTTTTTAGGTTTAGAGTTTTAGAGAATTATGACATAACTATTTCATCTCAAAAGATTACAAAGTAGATACTTCTACACAGTTTCCATTTTTCTTCATAAAATAAGAACTCTTGAAAAAAAGATTCATGTCTAGTTCCATGTTTAAGACATCATTACTTTCCATGATCCCATCATTAACCCTATTCAACATTATGTCCTATGAAAAACATTTCAAATACTTGGGATGAGAATAAAAAGCTCAGTAAGGGATACAAAAATAAGTAAAACTGTTAGTTTTTCAAAACAAGTAAACCATGAATACTTTATCATAAGTAATACTTTTCACCTTTATGAAGTAATAAATACTCTTCACTGAATAATATATCACTACATACCCTTTTCTTACCAAAATATTACCATAAAACCCACATAGAGAACACATAACATATAAAGGTAACTTGGGACATAAACATACATAAATGGAATAAACATATGGTCAACTTCCACATATATCACTAAATGTAATAGCCATACGGACAACATCCATACCCAATGCATTGGAGGTTAAAACGTAACCACCCATCCTGGTTTGTCACAGCACCACCCTTCATTTGGTTTATCATGTAACCACCCGTCAAATGTCTAAGTACCATTACAAAATCATAACACATATATAAAGGAAAGAAAAAATTTCCACATTTAAATCACAATATATCATTTAAATATATTGACATAAAAAATCCATTATCAAAACTATTTTCAATACCAAAATATATAAAAGAGTATATGGTATTTATTTTCCTTTTAAAAACATTACGACTTATTAAGGAATCCAAAGATCAAATAATACTCGCAGCGGAGGAAAGTTCATTATCCCAGCTTATATTAAAAGAAACATTCCTTTTTGTTGTTAAGTAAAAAGCTTCATAGAAAAATATTCCCTTTGAAAAGTCATGGGTTTTTATACAGTGTATAAATGAATGTCGTGTATTAAAACAAAATATTTCTCAATGAAAGTAGATTGAGATGAAGTCCCTTACCTCATGTCCGACTTGACTCAATCGTTATTTAATCTCTTTAATAATAAACTAAAATTAATTTCTACTTTATTAAGAATACTTTTCAAGTTTATTAGTCCTTTATATCAATTATTACCATGTTATAAACATTATGTAATCATTTAAGTTAATAATGGTCATTTTGTTGAAATTTTGTACCTGAGTCAAAAATGAACACCATATAGTTACAAGTTGATTACATGGTCAAAATTCCTTATATCCAGAATAATATTAATGATTTATATATAATATATAACCCTTATATACATGTATATTACATAACATTTGGAGGTAAGAAATAAAATGCATTGTTCATGGAGACGGTAAGTTGTACGTACGTATGAACGCTACTTCCATTTCTATTTCTTATTTTAATGGAATTAAAACATAATGATACATAAATATATTATAATTACAGTATAATATCATATAATATAATTAAATCCATCCTTTATACATCCCACATATGGCATTAATGTGTCATATCACTTTTTAGGGGGTGGTAGTCCGCACTTCCTCAAATGAAATTATCATGTTTACACATAAAGGAAATCATAATGGTTTTGTATAAAAGAAGAATACAAGAGAATAAATAAAACATAAACATAATATATATCATATATAAATACAGTTCCATCTTAATGGACACCATGAGAGGCGGTAGGAGATAATCGAACAATCATCGTTTCGTGAGGCATTAGCATGCCATCAACAGAAACAATATGTTCTTCACCCATTAGATGGAGGTGTGTGTAAGTGTAGTTATAATCCTTCTCATAAAAAAATAATATTATATTTAGGATACTTTTTTTGTTTTAAATTAAAGGAATAAAAATATTTTAGGGGTTGGAGAAGTAAAAGAAAACAAAAAAAGTTAAGAGAAACTGTTACCTTTAATTTGGGTAACTTCCTTTGGTTTGAACTAAAAGAAATTATTGAAGTGACTTATGCATAAGGTAAGGCTTTTAGGTGGAGGAGAGGTATTTAGGGAGATTAATTATGTAGAGATTGGATGAGAAAAAATTCTTGAGAGGTTTGAGGAATTGGTTATAAATGGTCTCCTTTTATAAGGGGGAGGAGGGGCTCTTTAAGAAAGTGTGAAAATATTATTTTATTATATAATTATAATCGGTTTATAAAGTTACAAAAATCATTATAGCCTAATATAAGATGAATCATGGTAGAAATAAAATCATCCAATAATAATTTTATGTGTTTTGTATGTTATTTTAAAATTTATAATCTTATTTATTTAAATGATTTATTAATGACGTAAACACTGCATCATTATTGTGACATAAATAATTTAATTTATTAGATGTCTAAAAATTATAAAAAAAATAAGATGATATAAGAAATAATTTTATATTTACAATTATTATTTATAGTAAAAATAAAACTTATATAACACCATGTAAAAATTAATTTATAAAGATATATTTGTTTATGTCATTTTTGCCTTTACATTAAATTAATTAATCTAAAATGTCATTATCATTCATAAGTGGCTCTATGGGGTCCCAAAATATACCCAAAGATGCCCATGGTAGGAAATTACTCATAAAATAAGGTTAATACAAGTGTTAAGGTAATTTTTAATTATTATAATATTCTTTTTACCTTGAATTACCTTATTTACCTTTAATCGCGGTAAATAAAAGTCTAAAGTTATTATTCACCAAAAAAAATTCATCTTATTGAACCAAATTTTACTTACTAATAACAACCATGTATGTCGTATTTTTAAAATTCAATTCATAGAAGTTATAAAATTTAATTTAAATGAAAAAGTCAGTTCTTTTAACTACTACTAAGTAATTTCACTATTCATCAAAAATTAACGTTTTTCAGAAAAATACCAAAAATTAATCCTAATCTATTTTTGATATTCTGAATTACAAAATGATTTCTATTTTTCCAAATTCAAAACATAAAAGTGGCATTAATTAATTTAAAATTAATTCCTGTTGTTAAAATAAATAGTGTGTTTTTAAGATATAATAACTATCAAAAGATTGACACTTGTTTATGTCCAATTTCAAAGTGAAATTGATTCAATGACCAATATTGGATTAATTGGAAAAAATATATTCTAATTACAGTTTAAATAAAATTAAAAATATAATCTATTCATATAAATAATCTAGATTAAAAGGAAGTTTTTAATTAAAATACAATTTTTTCATTATTTATTAAAAAATAAACTATATCATAAAAATTCCAAAAAATTTACACAAAGTAAATTTTGATGTCCCCATTCTAAAAATAGATTTTAGTTGGTTAAATATAAGGTATTAGAGTGACTGAAACTATATTTAAATAGGGTTCTTTATTAAAAGGTGGTAAATCGACCTTTTAATATAAATTATGCTTAAAATTATATTCAGTCACATTTTTTAGCCTCTAAATTTTATTGGATAAATATAAATACATTTAACAACAATGTATAATCATATTTTAGTTTGTTCTGTTCATTACCACCAATACAACAACTAGGATTTAACTTCCATTTAATATAATAACATTATACTATTAGTGTGCAACATAAGATTTCAAAGAAACCCATTGTTGCGTATCAGGTATGCTATTGAACATAGAAACCCATTTAAAGTAAAATTAATATTTAATTAACAAATATTAATAAATATGAAAATCTCTTACTATTAATTTACCTGTTATGTTATATATTTCTATCTAAAATAGCATGTCTCAAAGGAAACCCCCAGAGAGCCAAGGAATCACAAGTATAATAGAATCATGTATTTCAAAGGATTACAGTAGCTATGATTCATCCATAATTATAGATGGATAGTCCACTCAAATTTTAATCTCACTCTCTTGTTGAGGTAACATTTGTTGACATAGGGTAAGGATAAAAAATATATTCTCAATATAATACTCATGTCCTTGAGTATATCTTCAAAAAACCTATATAATAATTACCTTAGATAATGATAGAGGAAACCTTCCCTATGAATATGGTTCAAATAATAACTCTAATGGAATATACATATCCCATCTAAGCTCTATAGTTGGGTGAAATTTAACTCCACAAATAGAGGACATGAACCCCAGAGTACTGGTGTAATACAGACTCTATCTAATTATTTATGTAGAAGATCCAAATGAAATTCCTACATTAGTGAGATCAAAAATCATTGGAGGATTCTAGTCCCAACAAGTGAAAAATCTTCTCTACATGGGTGTTAGGAGGGGAGGAATTGGTGTCTAACCAAACAATTGCAATCCAAGGTAAAGAACACGGTGTGTTCTAGGGGTACATAATGTGTTATCCCAAGTCATCCAATGGGTCATGTTATATCACTCTACATGGTGTGTCTCAGTAATAACTATAAATTTCATAGAATTTCCACACATGGTTCCATACATATAGAAATAATTAGCATGTACCCTATCTTTCAAAGTTCTATATCACCATAGGTATATGGGGTGTAGACTAAAAAAATAGTGTGTGGGGCTACATGGGTCCTTAGGAATGTGCTTCTAGTACACAATAAACAAGATTGGTAAAGATAACATGAATTATGGGTCTATTACACATGGACATGTGGTCTTTAACTCTTAATGAAACCCTATAATCATAAAATACAGACTACATAATTTGCGTTCCTCTAAAATAAACATCATGTAGTCATGAAATTTTGATAAATTAAAACTTTCATTGAATATATAATCTTTAGAATTGAAATTCCAAATTCATCATGTTATTTACCCAATACTCCCACAAATGAGTTTGATCAGGCTCATGAAACCACTCTAAGCTGGATTCCATCCACTATTTGATGGAAAATCGTATTTTTTCCTCCCCACATCCATTTAGTATCCCAAATCATGGAATATTCATTCTCATTATTTAAATTATTTTTATAGTCCTCAATAATCCTTCACCTACCACGTAATATGTGACTATTCCATTACTGTAAAATGATTCTGAGCCCCTAATTTCTAGAATCAGATTATTGTATTAAATCCATATAGATCCTAATGAATCTTTAATTGTTTGAGAATATGAATTCTTTGAAATCCAGTCATGCCACACACGTTTATGTTGTCACTATTTTCTACAATCCTTCTTCATTTCATTATAATCAAACTCATATTTACGTTAATGAATCATAAAAATAACAATAATTCATGGAATGATAATCAATTAGTGCAGATGGTTGAACCACTGACTAATGGATAATCAGTGATAAATGTATTACGAATAATGGGAGAGAACCATGAAAAAATAAGGATGAGTTATAATGATGATAATTGTCAATTTCTCACCATTTATATTTATAAAAATTTATGATTAAATTAATAATCATATTTTTGAACCAAATAATCACAACCACAATTTCAATATATATCGAAGTGAAAGAGGCCTTGATAATACTCAATCAATGATAAAGTATAATGAATATTGATCATTGTTTGTGTTATTATAAAAAAATTATTTGAATTATAAAAATAAAAAAAATTTAAATCAATATATAATTTATAATTATTTGATCCATTATCAAAACCATATGTTTTTTTTATTATCTCTATCGAAACAGCATCCATAGACATCACCGAAAATATGATCATTCCCCATGATTTGTCATCACTGCCACCATGTTCAATCCCATACACTTCTCTCCCTAGGGATTTTCAAAGACATATGAGGCTTACCCTAGAGATATTTCAAAAATACAAATAAATATACATGTCTTAGGGTTCTTTCATAGCATAGTGAAATTAATTGATAAATTCACTTGTGAAAATGAACAGTATATAATTCATATTATACCTAAAATAACATCACACCTATGGTAAAAATCCCATTATACACATAGTAATGGTTTCATTTTTCCCATCCAAGTACCTATTTAGGATATATCAACGTTTCATTAAAAATGCACATTTGCACCTCAAAATAACAAAAATATTTTTATTATATTATATTTAGTGTTCCATGACACTTTTTTCACACATCGTCTTTACTTGGTGGTGAACCGCATATTATTGATCCAAAAAATCCATCTTAAAAAACTTTTTTGATCATATTCTCTGTTAAATTTCAGTTTTTACCTATAGGAAGGTCCTAGGACATCGAAAATAAAAATCAAGAAGAATACAACTTAGATAAAAACATACATTAATTTATATTATATATAATGTACCTAAAATGGTGTCATGTGTGAAGACTATTTTTGGGAAATTTGTAAGACTTATTGTTAAAGAAGAATATCATGATGCTAATTTTAAATGAAAATATACCTTTAGGTCTTGAGATTAAGTCAATATATAAGTTGAAATTTTTAAATTATACAATTGAGCTAAAATATATGTGACTTATGCTTAGGTTTTCTCACTTGGTATAAAATAATACATATAATGTTTTCATTTTTAGCACCAGATCTAGAATTTTGGGTCTAGGTGTTGAGGAAGTGTTGTTTTCAACAATACATAATATTTTTATTTAAAGGTGGTTTATATTAATACTCTATCTCTTTATATTAATTTTGATGCTCAAAAATACCATTAATTATTTTCTAATGATTTTAGTTGTTAAGAATTTTGCAGGAATTTATCATTTTATTTTACTATTGAAATTACGAGAACTTATTATTAAATTATTCGTATTCAGAGTGTTCTAGAAACACTGTTCATGTGATACTTATTCAGAATCTTCTTGAGAGTGTTCTAAAAACATTGTTCATACCCTATGTGGATAAAAATAGCATAAGGATTGAAACTGTATACTTTTTGAGATAAAGAAAATGTATGGTTAAACAACTATATGTTATCGGCAACGTATGAAAGAAGAACCCTATATTAGGAAGGAACCTTACATTTGGGATATGAGAAAAGTATGGAAGGAGAGCCATATGAAAATATTAAACATTACATTTGTTTCTCAAAAGTATGGATCATCAACCTTACTTTTGTAAACAACCATACGTTCTTGGAAAATTATTGATCAAGTAAAAGTATGGATCTTTTACCATACATTTGAATGTTGAAGAGAAAATTTTGGATGACCAACCCTACATTTGGAATAAACCTTATGTTTTTTGTCAATATAACGTTGTTAAACATACGTTTTGAACCATATGTTTTAAGACTATGTCATCAACCTTACGTTCAGAGGACGCATACAGTTCAACTTTCCTTACGTTTGGCATCGGAGAATTTAAAGTTGATATTTTTATGCAACGGTCAGTACGTTGATTATTAGGACGATTTCAAGCCAATATTTAAAGATGATTTTAAAGTAAAATCTCTACTCATTCAAATATGATTCATCAATGATTTAATAATTGAATTAAATGGAGCATTTTATGCTAAGTCTTCAGGGAAGTTACGACTGCTCTATAAATTCAAATGTTTGGATATCGTGAGTAAAAAGGAGACTTTTGTGGATCTAGTTTTACAGGAGATGTTCTTATCATTCTTTTATTTATATTCATTAAATTTTATTGATCGTGTGTGATCTTTTGATTATTCTATGAAAAGAAAAAAAGAGGGACTACTGAAACACACCGATCTGCTGATTCAAAAGGTGCATCAAAGCTCTGTTTGTTAAAAGAGGAAAGAACGTGATAGAAGAATCACATATTCTACAAAAAATATCTACTGTGAATTTGTTACTATTGATGTGGTGAATTATATTTCTATATCTACTGCAATGGGGTCGACTCAGAATGATTCTTATGTGATGATTATTATTTCTGAAGGCAATGATCTATCTACTATAAATTAAATTCTGTTGCAATTGTGAAGATCAATTGGAAAAGTTCTTTCTAAAATTAGTTTTATCTTGAGTAACCAGCTTCTCGTACTAAGCTAAGTAGGTTTGTGTTTGAACCAGAAGGCTTTGTTAGCCTGAAAATTGTAAAGGTGTCAACTGCCTGTTTTTCTTTTATTGGAAGGTCTGTAGAAAAGAGGACCATATAGTGAAAATCACAAAGCTCGTCGAGTTGATCGTTGGTGGAGTGGACTAGGGGAATTTTGTTCCTCGTACCACTATACATCTATGTATCCCTTCTTTTACTTATTCTTCTGCATGATCAAATATAATAAAGCATATAGGACAGAACTCCATCAATCGAAGAGTTAACGAAAAATCTGAAAGATACAATTCACCCCCCTCTTTTGTATAATCTGTGTATTCAAGATCCAAAAATTGGTATCAAAGGTGGAGCTAATGATAGATCCTTATCAAGCTAGAAGAATTTAAAGATTATATAACAGAGTATCATGACTGATACAAGAGAAGGGATGTCAATTGTCAGAGCACCATATTTTAATAGAGACAACTATGGCTACTGTAAATCCTGAATGATAATATATCTAAAAAACCTCAGATATAAAATCTATTCAAAGATTCTTGAATCCTTATGAAATTTGGTAAAATCCTGAGACATGGAGTGCTTCTACAAAGGCAGCATATAATATTAATTCGAAGGCTATGAATATAATCATCCGCGGTCTAGGACCATATGAATTTAACATAGTATCTCAGTGCCGGACAACATATGAGATGTGGCAAACAATATATGTGGCGTATGAAGGAACAGAAAATGTGAGACAAATGAGATATGAATTTTCCAAATTGAAATTTGATACTTTAAGAATGTTTTAAGGTGAAATCATTACCCAAATGAATGGGATATTGACAAGAATTTTCAATAATATAACAGCTCTAGGAGAACCTATCAAGTAGGCTGATCAAGCATTAAAATTAGTTAGGGTACTTCCTACTCGATGGAATGGTATCTCTACTGCAATCAGGCAATCAACCCCTGTCAAAAATCTAACCATGAGGGTACTGATTGGTACACTGATGATGTACGAAGCTGAAATGCAAGACAAGGCAAATGAAAATAAAGTATACATAAAAAACGATGATACTTCCTTGAAGGTAACTTCTGAACAAAAGAATAAAAAGTTGAAGAACAGAGAAGTGTCACGAACCGAATCTGGTCACCGCCAAAACCGGCACCAAACCCAGCCTGTGACATGACCCGAAGGGCGTTCCCTATCCCCACGGGCTGGCACAAGTGCCCGAGTATCATTAATATAGGTTTGGGAACGATTTACCCGAGTATGAAAGCATAAAATATTAAAAACAATCCATAATATAAATCTGAAATTTTTGAGCCAAACAAGACTTAAGTGAAAACCAAAACTGAGTACATTGGTTTAAAGATTATACAAGTGGTCCAAATAAAAATAATTATAGCATTAAGACAGCCCCAAGGACTCCACACGACTAGGGGTCATTGCCCCCAAGCTATCTCCACAACTCCGCACCAAGAATGAGAACTAACACCATGAACCTCCATCACCCTTAGCCTTTCCTTTACCTGAATCAAACATAACCAAGTCTACTTACACCCAAGGGGTGTAAGTAGGGTGTGAGCCTAAGCCCAGTAGGATACCACCCAATGATTCCAAAGAGTAAGAAATACAATGTGAAAAAGCAAGCAGTTTTCAAACGCAAGGAAAAGTAGTGTTCAAATTTCAAGAAATGAAACCTCTAATTGAAAATAGTTTTCAATCCAAATTTTTTAGAATACTAACACATTAAAATATAAATGTTAGATACTGTAATTTACTTCCAAACACACCCTAAGACATGGGTAGATACTACAAATCCAATGAGCAACAACATTGGGAACACCCCTAGGCACTAGGTTGTCTTGGGCCCTATGTACCTCATACCTCGGTGTAAAGTAACCATAGAAAAATCATTTCTCGTGCACGAGCCACTAGTAGGGAACACACCCATAACCTAGTGGTCCCCAATAATCATCCACATAGTTTAGTTAGAGTTTTCATTATCCAAATGCTAAGTGAAACAGGGACAAAACCCATCCGGTCCACTAGCCGTACTAGTACAAATCCGCCCCACCTAGGTACCCGGACTTCCCCTTTTTTTGCTCAATCAATTTCAGCATGCAACATAAATAAATTTTCATATAAAACACCATTACTGGTCAATCACAACCAATACAGTAGCTATCACATTTTACACCACTTAAAACACGCAACAAAACACTTCGATTTTTCATAAAACAATTCCTCAAAATCTCGTAGTGTTTCGGACACAAAACACCTTATAATCCTCACTTGCATACTATGTGCACATATTTAAGTTTCCAAAACATAAAGGAGATCCCACTACATTTCAGTTAAAACACAAAATCATTTTTAGGGCAACCCCATATAGTTCAAGAAACGACATCATTGCAAAGTCTCCATTTTTACACAACACAACCCTTAGAATTTCATGTGGTTCACAAACACCATTAAAACCATATTTTTCAGCAACAAACACAAGGTACAATCATTAAAAACAGTATTTTTATCCCTATTATACTTCAATAAAATCAACTAGTTACTTATAGGGTAGCCCCAATTAAACTAATAATGCATTTCTATGAAAAAACCCCAATTTCACATGAAATTGGCCTTTAGGATTCATTTTAAATACAAACACCACTAAAACTATATTTTTCAGAAATAATAAAATTTAATAAGCATGAAAATACCATAAAAACAGTAGCCAATTCACAAAGATTTCATACACAATGGAATCACCTACCAAAGCCAAGGAAACCCTTGAATCCTTTGTGCGAAAACTCAAACGCACCACCGCCGCACCTCAAGAAAGCTAAACCTGACCTAAAACCAGAATTTCAGACCATAAAACACAATATAAAACCTTAAATTTTAAACCCTACTTCCTGGACATTAGGAACCTCAATTATAATGGAAGAAACCCTAACTAAATTGGATGTAACCCTAAACAAATTGAAAGAAGAAAGGAGGAGAACAACTTACTTAAAATATCTTGTAGAAATCTTCCCCCAAAATACCAGTATATGATTTTAAAAATACTCAAACCTTCAAGGTCGGTTCGAACAAGAATAGGTAGATCATTTAAGAAATTTGAATGGGGGAAAAAGAGTAAGAATCGAAGGAGTTATGAAGGAAACAAATTACCTTTATAAATCTGCCCGAAATTTGAGTTCTTAAGAACTTTCAACCTAAACCGCGATGAAAATGAGCTGAAACGAGTGTGGGAGGATATTGTACGCGCCGCTGGGTTCAAGGGGCGTGTTTGGGGCTTGGAATCACCGAAAACCCCTTAAAAATGAATAAGTTATTAACTAATAAAATTTTATTTTTAAAACTGGAATTGGGCTTTCGGGCAGGCCCAATCCCTTAAATAAAAACCCATATACACCTTGGTTATGGATTTCCAAAGGCTCCAAATTTTAATTTTGGTGTTAATATATTAGGGGAGGACATTTAGGAGTTGGAATAAGTGAAAAATATTAAAAAATGAATAAGTTATAAAAGAAACAAAATTTATTTTTAAATATGGAATTGGGCTCACGGTTTGGACCAATTCATGAAAACTCATCTATTCTCCATAAAAACATTGGAAACCCCCCAAAACAAAGAATTAATGGAAATTAGAATAAAAATAAATTTAAAATAATCTATTTATGTGACAATTCTCCCCACCATAAAAACTTTCCGCCCCGGAAAGTCACAGTAAGGGAAAAGCAACAACTAAACCCAACTGAGAAACCAAGTGGTACTCTCTTTCCAGCTTTCTCCCCCAAAGGCCATAAAACCTCCAGTGATCAATAAAGGAAGGAATACTCTCACAAACCTGACTTACACCACTTTCCTGAACGAATAAAGAACATTCAAGCTTTATCCCAAATGAAAACTCCTCTAACACAATCTGAACAACACTCAATCAATTTACCCAAATAAACGACAACATCGAACACGGTTACACTTTCCCTACTATAACTAAACCATTGGTCACTCTCCAATATGAATTTTTACCAAACAATGATGTAGGTAGTTAGATATCTCCAAATGATAATACCTACTTCCCATACAAAACCAAGAAAAAATATGAGTTACTCGTATGAAGAGACACAAATGGGCTCCCCACTATAAGAGACAACTTAAATTTTTTTTTCCCGAGACAGAATCAAGACACTAATAGGGGGAGGCCCAAACAGACTCCCTAGTACAAGGGGTATACATAAATTAGGAATTTACAAAATAATATACATGATACCCACAGTGGGTCTTCCCACCACAAGAACCAACCATCTTAACTGACCAGCATGGGCCGACACAAAAAGACCCAATTTTTTTTTTAAGATTTGGAAAGGGTGCAGGGTCAGTCCGCACGGTTTGGGAAACCATACACTAACTATGCTGATCATTATTTGAACGTGGCTTCCTAGCACACTGACACTACTAATCATGAACAAAATGTGTGCTCAAACTTTCAAGCCAAATTTCCAACCATTCTCCAATGACTCAATGGAAACCAACGTGGGAGGGAAAAACATTAGGCGATGAAATGGGTACAAGGACCTCTACCTATTTCCACCGAACAAGAACAACAGAAGGAAGATGATGAAACCATAGGTTTAAACTGTTCCTATCTTTCATACTGAGGATAGGACTTTGTACAAGTGTTTAAACGACACTGGTGTTTCCCCTGACTACGCGCCAGCTTCTCTCCGGGACCTATGGCTGGAGCTCAAAATATTGAAGCATCTTCGGCCACGTAGTTAGGATGTTGAAACCCCTATGTGGAACTTCTTCTTTCGGTGCCACAAACAACTGCACTGCATACCCTGATGGGTTTATCAAGACATAACACACTCCATAACCCACTTTACCAAAACCAGACATTTCATTGAAACAAGGGATCAGAAGATGCACACACATCGCACCTTGTTTCTTTGGGTGAGAAACAATAGAAGGGAAAGACACGTATAAACACCTTCCTCTAAGATAGAGGATTTGATGTTTTTCCCAAGGGAGACACAATACCAACATAACATAGAACCTTAAAGGATTGTGTGACCTTCACCTTTATGGTCAAAAGAGCACAAAACATCACAATGCGTCACCGAAAATGACCCTGATGATTGATAGAAACAATACATGGAACAAGACCATATTCAAAGTCCCTAAACAACAGATAAGTCCAAAAAGTGGACACAATATCATATCATGACCTAAATCTCAAAATTTGTTGTTTAATAATAACTCTTTCTTCAAAGAAACTATAAAGAACCCAGAGGCCCTCTTAGACACCATCAAGACACTCATCTGTACTAATAACGAAAGAACACTCCCACCTTTGATGAATCAGGAAACTTAAGAAACTAAGGTCTCTTTCAACCTTCCACAAGCAATATCCCACTACAAGAGGATCCACAAATCAGCGAAATGAATGGCTGTAGACTCAATAAAAGAAATGTTCGATAAAATATTCTTTATATTGATCAACTGGAGGATTTTCCAATGGCGAAACAAAACGGGTTGCACTTCAGTTGTGCATTAACCCTTAATGGGGGCGTACCTTATCCAATGAGAGAACCCAAGGACCCAACCAAGCTGGTCCATTGGTCAAAACATTCCACAAACCAGATCCAAACACATTGAGGGAACCGCCGTAAAGGCATCCCAATTTTTTTTCAAATGAGACCACTAATCGTCCCTACAACATAGCTTACCGACCAAACACAAACCCAAAACACAGTTCAAACAGAAGGGGTTCTTGAACTCAAAACCTCCCACAACATCAACATTTTTAAAAACCCATAATACAAACCCTACCAAACTATTCATCAAGACATCATGTTTTTCTATAAAACAAATTCTTTGAAAACAAACGGTTTAGCAGTAAGCATATCCACCAATGGTACCCCATGGGCCTCACACATGCATGTTTTTGTGCCACACCGGGCACCCTCCTTATATCCATCCCAGCACTCATCCAGTCGTGCCATCAACCATCCATCATCCCATATAACCCCATGCATGTGGTCACTAAAGGAAATACCAAAGGGTAAAACAAAACTTCCTTCCACTTTTCAAAAACAAAATGGTCAACCAACCCAACCTTTTTCTCAAAACTGCTAACAATGAGATCGAAATCCCAATTCACATCTTACAAAACATTTCATAAGGACACAACCATTTAGAAAAGAACTCACATTCAAGTTATTCACATCAATTTTGAAACATATTATCCCATTAAAACACACTCTAATTGTTTAGAAAACTCTATTGGAAACGCTTTAAAAAAAACAAATTCAATATAGTTCCTGCTTTCAAAGAGGTGTAAGCACACCATTTTACATTTCAAAACAATTCTGAAAATTCAGTTCCACCATTTCATAAACCAAACCATTCCCTCTTTATTTGAAAATCATTTCATAAAAATGTTACGCTTCTTAAAACCAAGTCACCTTAAAACCATAGTGCTAAGATTTCAAAACTAAAGCACAAAACAATGCAAGAGGAAACTAGTTTCGGTGGGTGACTTGGACATATGGTTGGCATCCATATTCCAATCACTTCGCCATCACAGAGAGTATTCTAGGGAAATATCCATGGCTCCACATGGCTTGCCAGGCCCTGCGAGCTCACTGAGATTATTCTCCCAACTCTCTTTTCATTTCCCATAGTCATCATTAAACCAAGAAAACCAAAGCACTCAGATAAATCCATACTTAACATGGTGAATTGAATCCCTTCATGAGGTGTGCTGGCCAGGCACACTACCCATGACTAAAATTTCAAGTCCCAAAATTCCTAGCTCCAGACTATGCTGACCCTTCCCCAAATAACATGACCCAAGGAGCGAACCTCCTTTGATACCATTTTGTCACGAACCGAATCTGGTCACCCCCAAAACCGGCACCAAACCCAGCCTGTGACATGACCCGAAGGGCGTTCCCTATCCCCACGGGCTGGCACAAGTGCCCGGGTATCATTAATATAGGTTTGGGAACGATTTACCCGAGTATGAAAGCATAAAACATTAAAAACAATCCATAATATAAATCTGAAATTTTTGAGCCAAACAAGACTTAAGTGAAAACCAAAACTGAGTACATTGGTTTAAAGATTATACAAGTGGTCCAAATAAAAATAATTATAGCATTAAGACAGCCCCAAGGACTCCACATGACTAGGGGTCATCGCCCCCAAGCTATCTCCACAACTCCGCACCAAGAATGGGAACTAACACCATGAACCTCCATCACCCTTAGCCTTTCCTTTACATGAATCAAACATAACCAAGTATACTTACACCCAAGGGGTGTAAGTAGGGTGTGAGCCTATGCCCAGTAGGATACCACCCAATGATTCCAAAGAGTAAGAAATACAATGTGAAAAGCAAGCAGTTTTCAAACGCAAGGAAAAGTAGTGTTCAAATTTCAAGAAATGAAACCTCTAATTGAAAATAGTTTTCAATCCAATTTTTTTAGAATACTAACACATTAAAATAGAAATGTTAGATACTGTAATTTACTTCCAAACACACCCTAAGACATGGGTAGATACTACAAATCCAATGAGCAACAACATTGGGAACACCCCTAGGCACTAGGTTGTCTTGGGCCCTATGTACCTCGTACCTCGGTGTAAAGTAACCATAGAAAAATCCTTTCTCGTGCACGAGCCACTAGTAGGGAACACACCCATAACCTAGTGGTCCCCAATAATCATCCACATAGTTTAGTTAGAGTTGCCGTTATCCAAATGCTAAGTGAAACAGGGACAAAACCCATCCGGTCCACTAGTCGTACTAGTACAAATCCGCCCCACCTAGGTACCCGGGCTTCCCCTTTTTTGATCAATCAATTTCAGCATGCAACATAAATAAATTTTCATATAAAACACCATTACTGGTCAATCACAACCAATACAGTAGCTATCACATTTTATACCACTTAAAACACGCAACAAAACACTTAGATTTTTCATAAAACAATTCCTCAAAATCTCGTAGTGTTTCGGACACAAAACACCTTATAAACCTCACTTGCATACTATGTGCACATATTTAAGTTTCCAAAACATAAAGGAGATCCCACTACATTTCAGTTAAAACACAAAATCATTTTTAGGGCAACCCCATATAGTTCAAGAAACGACATCATTGCAAAGTCTCCATTTTTACACAACACAACCCTTAGAATTTCATGTGGTTCACAAACACCATTAAAACCAGATTTTTCAGCAACAAACACAAGGGACAATCATTAAAAACAGTATTTTTATCCCTATTATACTTCAATAAAATCAACTAGTTACTTATAGGGTAGCCCCAATTAAACTAATAATACATTTCTATGAAAAAACCCCAATTTCACATGAAATTGGCATTTAGGATTCATTTTAAATACAAACACCACTAAAACTATATTTTTCAGAAATAATAAAATTAAATAAGAATGAAAATACCATAAAAACAGTAGCCAATTCACAAATATTTCATACACAATGGAATCACCTACCAAAACCAAGGAAACCCTTGAATCCTTTGTGCGAAAACTCAAACGCACCACCGCCGCATCTCAAGAAAGCTAAACAAGACCTAAAACCAGAATTTCAGACCATAAAACACAATATAAAACCTTAAATTTTAAACCCTACTTCCTAGACATTAGGAACCGCAATTATAATGGAAGAAACCCTAACTAAATTGGATGTAACCCTAAACAAATTGAAAGAAGAAAGGAGGAGAACAACTTACTTAAAATATCTTGTATAAATCTCCCCCCAAAATACTAGTAGATGATTTTAAAAATACTCAAACCTTCAAGGTAGGTTCGAACAAGAATAGGTAGATCATTTAGGAATTTGAATGGGGGAAAAGAGTAAGAATCGAAGGAGTTATGAAGGAAACAAATTACCTTTATAAATCTGTCCGAAATTTGAGTTCTTAAGAACTTTCGACCTAAACCGCGATGAAAATGAGCTGAAACGAGTGTGGGAGGATATTGGACGCGCGGCTGGGTTCAAGGGGCGTGTTTGGGGCTTGGAATCACCGAAAACCCCTTAAAAATGAATATGTTATTAACTAATCAAATTTTATTTTTAAAACTGGAATTGGGATTTCGGGCAGGCCCAATCCCTTAAATAAAAACACATATACACCTTGGTTATGGATTTTCAAAGGCTCCAAATTTAAATTTTGGTGTTAATATATCAGGGGAGGACATTTAGGAGTTGGAATAAGTAAAAAATATTAAAAAAATGAATAAGTTATAAAAGAAACAAAATTTATTTTTAAATCTGGAATTGGGCTCACGGTTTGGCCCAATTCATGAAAACTCACCTATTCTCCATAAAAACTTTGGAAACCCCCCAAAACAAAGAATTAATGGAAATTAAAATAAACATACATTTAAAATAATCTATGTATGTGACAGAAGTCTATGCTCAATCAGAGAGCTCTGACTTATCAAACTCAAATGAAGAACTCGCTCAGCTAGCCAGAAAATTTTAGAAAATTCAAAAGAAATAGAAGAGACTTCAAAAAATCATTTAAGATAGATGATAAGGAAGTAAGATGGTATGAATGGAAGAAGATGTGGCATATCAATCCAGATTTCCCACAATTGAAGGATGCAAAGAAGAAGAAATTCTTAAAATAAAATGACTATGATCAGAAAGACAAGAAAGCTATGAAAGCTACTTGGAGTGTTTCTGAAGACTCCAGTAGCTCTCCTGAATCAAGCTCAGAGAATGAAGAAGTCAATCTAAAAGAAAACATGTGTTTCATGGCAGAAACCGATGAGTTACACTCATATTACTCCTCTGACTCAAATAATGAATCAAATTCTGAATCAAGCTACAGAAATGAAAAACTTGCAGCGTACTGCAATATGCATGAAGAAAGATATGACTCTCTATTTAACAAACATGAGTCACTAAAGAACATACATAAATATTTTTCAGATAAAAGATATACAATGCTGAAACAAAAAATGGAATTAACTGATAAATACAATTCTATTAACACTAACTATATTAATTTTGAATCAAGAATAAAAACACTATAGGATGAAGTAGAATCTTACAAATAGGATACAATGGTTTTTACAAAAGGAGATAATTAATTAAATGAAATTCTTGGAAAACCTTCATTAAAAAGGAGAGATTTGGAATTGGAAGTAAAGGAGAAAAACCTAAGCTATATAAAAATTATTTTGTTCCTAGCTCTAAAAGGGTTATTTGTAACTTTTGTAGGAGAAATGGACATAACTATAAATAGTTTCTTAAGACAACCTCAAATTTGTGGTATTAAGAAAGAAAATGTTTCAAAAGACTTATATGATTCAGCATATTTTAAAAGAACAAATCAAATTTGGATAACTAGATCATTGCTAGTTAAAACCCATAGACCCAAAAAAATTTGGGTACCAAAGCAATTTATTTGAATGTCTTTGCAGGTAGCAGGACACCATAGTAGAAAAGATATATGGTATATGGACAGTGGCTTCTCAAGATATATGAGGGGAAACTCATTGAATTTTTCTTCAATCACTCAAAAGGATGGAGGACTTGTCACATTTAGTGATGATTCCAAAGGAAAAATCATTGGAATTGGAACTGTTGGAGATCCAAAAACAGTCTCAATCAATAAAGTACATTATATACAAGGATTAAAACACAACCGGATAAGTATATCTCAACTTTTTGATGATGGATATACGTTTGATTTTACAAACAATGGTTGTACTATTTTTAAAGATAAACTGTTTAAATTTAGAGCACCAAGAACTGATAATGTGTATACCCTGGATTTAAATTCCTTCTGTAAACAACAAGTAAATTTCATAACTGGTAAAATGATCAAATATTGGATCTGGCATAGGAGACTTGGACATTGTAATATATATGTTTTAAATAAGTTATCTAAGAAAAATTTTGTTTCTGATTTTCCTAGTCTCTAATTTGAAAGTGATAGATTCTGTGATTCATGTCAACTTGGCAAGTAACACAAATCATCCTTCAAACCAGTTAACAAAATTTCTACATCTAAACCTCTAGTGCTTATTCATATGGATTTTATTGGACCTTCAGGAGTAGTAAGCTTGTTTGTTAAATTATATGTATATGATTTAGTTGATGAATATTCTAGATTTACATGGATTTTCTTTTTGAAATTTAAAAATGAAGCTTTTACTTTATTTGACATTTTTTGTAAAGTTGTTCAAAATTAAAAAGGTTTTAAAATAATTTCATTGAGAAGTGATCATGGTGTGGAATTTGAGAATCTGTAATTTAATACCTTCTACTCAAATATGGTTATTAAACACACCTTCTCTTCACCTAGAACACCTCAACAAAATGGAATTTTAGAAATAAGAAATAGGACTATTCAATAAATGGCTAGTACTAGGATAAATGAATACACCCTTCCTACCTACTTTTGGGCAGAATTTGTAAGCACAACCTGCTATATAATGAACAGATTTTTAATTAGACTGCTTTTGAAAAAGACACCCTATGAACTTTGGAATAATATAAAACCTAAAGTTAACTACTTTAATGTTTTTGGATGCAATATTTACATCTTAAAAACAAAGGATAATCATGGTAAGTTCGATCCAAAATCTAATTAAGGAATTTTCTTAGGATATTCAGCTACTTCCAAAGCGTATAGAATCTATAATAAGAAGTAAATGATTGTTGAAGAATCAATTCATGTGAAATTTGATGAATCTGATCCCTTTGAGAAAAAAACAGATCAAATGGATGACTCTGACTCTAATGATAACATGAGGTTTTAGAACATGAAAAATGATTTTGAAAATGATATAAATAAAATTCAGTCTAGTTCAGAAAAACATGATACTGAAGAACCTGTAAGTGTGTTTCCTAGATAGACTAGAACCCTAAACAATCACCCTTTAGAAACTCTAATATGCGACTTAGATACAGGAATAAAAACTAGAAAAATTTAGGAAATCTTGTATAATTCTCGTCCTTTCTATCTCAATTAGATCCCAAGACTATAGAAGAAGATTTAGACGATGAATGATGGATGATAGAAATGAAATAAGAATTAAACCAGTTTAAAAGAAAAGAAGTCTGGGAATTTGTTGAAAGACCACTGAACTGTCCAGTAATAGGAACCATATGGGTCTTTAGAAACAAGGAAGATGAACAATGAATAATAACTTAAAATAAAGATAGACTTGTAGCTAAAGGATATAATCAGGAAGAAGGTAAATATTATGATGCGACCTTTGCACCAGTATCTAGACTAGAATCCATTAGAATCCTCTTACCCTATGAATCTCATATGAACTTTTTAATTATTTTAGATGGATGTTAAGTCTACCTTTTTAAATGGTTATTTAATGGAGGAAATTTATGTTGAGTAACCTCCTAGTTTTGAAAATTTTCAAAAACCAGATTCTATTTTTAAACATACTAAAGATCTATATAGCCATAAACAAGCTCCTAGATCTTGGTATGAAATATTAAACTCTTTTCTTTTGAAAAATGATTTTACTGTTGGAATGGCAGACCCAACACTGTTTAAAAAACTGTAAATTCTAATATTTTATTGGTTCATATTTATGTTTGTGATGTAATTTTTGGATCATCTAATAAAACCCTTTGTCATGTGTTTTCAATGTTAATGAAAAAAGAATTTTAATTGAGTATAGTGGGAGAAATATATATTTTTTTACGATTTCAAATTTATCAAAAAGATTTTTGAAATATTTTTAATCAATGAAAACACATTACGGATTTGTTGAAGAAATTTAGACTTGAAAACTGCAAGACATATAAAACTCCTATGTGTACTAATATAAAACATGATTTGGATGAAATTGGAAAGTCAGTTGAAAACAAGTTATATAGAGGTATAATTGGTAGTTTATTATATCGTACTACTAGCAGGCCAAATAAAATGTATTTAGTATGTCTTTGTGCAAGATTTAAATCAAATTTTAAAGAATCTCATCTAACTGCTGTTAAATGAATTTTTAGATATTTAAAAGGAACTATTTTTAAATATCTTCTTTATCCAAAAAATTCTGGTTTCAATTTTATTTCATATTAAAATGAAGACTTTGGGAGTTGTAGATTTTATAGGAAAAGCACTTTATGAACTTGTCACATTTTAGGAAAATCATTAGTGTCATGGTCAAGTAAGAAACAACATTCAGTTTCCCTATCAATAGTTGAGGCAGAATATGTTTCTGCTGGCAGTTGTTGTGCACATGTGTTATGGATGAAAAACACTCTTATGGACTTTAGACTAAATTTTAATAATACTGCTATTTTATGTGATAATACTAGTGCTATAAATATTTCAAAAAATCTAATTAATCATTCTAGAACTAAGCATATTGATATCAGACATCATTTTCAAAGAGATCATGTTCTTAAAAAGGATATATGTTTGGAATTTGTAAGTAATGAAATTCAATTAGCTGATATTTTTACTAAACCACTTCCCACTGCAAGGATTGATTTTATTAAGGGGGATCTAGGTTTATTTGATTTTAAATAAAATTTTATTTTACAATACTAGTTCTTTATTTTAATTCTAATTAAAATAATTTTTCTATTTTGTTTTTTAAATAGAATTAGTTTCTTTTCCCCACATAATCTATTTTATTTATTTTTAAATATATGTAAGGATTATTAAAAACACGGGAATCAAGGTTGTCATAAAACCTTTCTACATCTAAACCATTTCATTTCTATCGAAACCTTTTCGAACCCGCACACCGAACCTCTGAAACCCTAACCTTAAAACCTTTAGATTTCTCGCAGAGATGGTAACTAATAAAAGAGTCAGTGAAGCCAAGACAAGCAATTCCAAGAGACAATACTCTGAAGGAAGAAAAATCTTACAGGGCAAGGTAATAGTTGTCGACTGGTTATTTCAGACAAATCTACTGTTGAAATAAGTGCTGTAATTTCAGAACCTTGAACATATGTTCAACAGTGAAAATATAGAATTTTTGTATGAGGTAGAACTCAAATACTTCATCAAATTTGTACAGTTTAGTCAGGGGGATACTGAGGATAGTATGATGGCTAAGATAGAGGATAGGTATTTCTCAATCTCATCTGTATAAATGGGTCAGATTTCTCAACTGCCCTCATGAGGGAATTTTTCATTTTGATTTGATAAATATTGGAGATTATGTGCATAAATCAAAGGACATAATATCATTTCATTTTGGTACTATGACTATAAAGAAAATATTTATCAAGGATTTGGAGACTGATCAAAATATTTTGGTCAAATTTGTACAAACAGAGATTGCACCGAGGATGTCTGAGATGGGAGAGATATTATATCCCGATATGTATATAATGTATCTTTTTCTCAGTGATGTCAAACTCAATTTTCCTAGGTATATGGTTAGATACCTAAGATATTGTTGTTAGAGTGATGTCGGAATGAAATTTTATCATTTTGGTCGATTCCTTTCCAAGTTGTTTCTTAAGAAGGGCATGGTGAGATTAGTGGATGCCCAAGTACACTGTCATCACATTAATATGTTTAATGCTAGAACATTAAGGAGGATTGGATATTTATGAAGTACTATAAAAGGAAAAAAAATTCCAGTAGGAGAAGATGATGAATCAGAGAATGCTCAACCTCAATCTGCAAAGTCCAAGGAAGGACAAGCTGAATCCAGAGTCAGCACTGCAGCAAGGAGGATCAAATTTGAAGTGATAGAAACTAAGGCATAAAAAATCTTGGAGGGACTTCAAACTCAGAGGAAACGACCTGTGATTGAGTAACTTACATCTCCTGCTTTAACTATGGGAGATTTACTCTCCTACAGTTTTGACAAATAAAAGGTTTTTGAACAACCTTAAAAACAGAATGTCACTGTTACAGATCCTGATCATGAAAGGACTGTAGTTGAATGAATAGAACAACAGGTTGTAGATGATTTTGCTGTTGACATTAGAGTAGAAATAGAGGCAGAGCCTAGTGAGGAAGTTTCCAGACCTATGTAACCTCAAGAGAATATAATTTTAGATATTTCATTAGATGAAAAAATTGTAGATATTCGTGATGAGAATGCTTCTGAAGCTCACACATAGGTTCTTCAAGAGGATTTTTATATGGGAGTGTTTGGAATGGACTCTGAGGAAAAATCTATAGACCAACCTACTCAGGCCAAGGAGAATGAAAAATATGATGTTGAATCATAGCCTTTAGTACTACTACATCACATAGAAACTGAATATGTGAATCAAGCACTGGGTGCTTCTGATTTAAGGAATAGGGAAGGTGAATAGTTCTACCGAAAATTATCTCAACTATAATGTGAGAATTATTCTCTGAGAATAATCTTAGCATCTGAACACCTTAAATTTCAAAATCTTAAGGGGAGTACTATTTCAAAACAAGAAGTTGAAATTTTTAAAGAGAATATGCTAAATGATGTTGCAAAATTGAAATCTAAAATGGTTATGGAGTAATATTTCTCAGATCTTAAGTTGTTTCTGGAGACACAATTTAAATCAATTGGAAATAGTTCTACTAGTGGATCATGCACTTCACCTAATTTAATCAGACGATTTCAAGATATCACAGCTACAATGAGCAATATGAATGATAGGTTGCAAGATCTCCAGTGCAATAGTTCTCCATTATCTGTTCTGTTAGATAATCAGAAATTATTAGTTGATCAGTTAACATCCAGTGAGCCAGGAATCCATTCTATCTTAGAAAAATTCACAGAGAATCTACCTTTGTTTCTGGAGAAAAAATAAAGGTTTCACAAGTTTTTCAAAGTCAATATCATTGAAGTTATTCATATGACTCAAGAGGCCAAAGATTTTATTATTAATCATGGTGATGGATTAACGAAAAGGTTGAGAGAATAGTTAGCAGAAATCAAGTCTACAGTCCATAGAAGATATCCCTACCTGTTCACTGCAAAAAAAACCTTGATTCATGTGTTTATCATCCTTGTATCTATTTTTGATTTTTAATGAAAATATGTTTCTTTCTTTCTATTTTTTTAATGTCTTTATTTTGATATGCCAGTACTCCAGATTTAATTATTTATAAACAGATAATAATCATATTTACCTATAGTTCAGTGCAACATTAAATGTGTTCAAATCCATGATTTATCATTCTTCTTGATATCACAAAAAGGGGGGGACATTTGAATAAACACAACATTTTATTTTAAAAACCTTATTTAATTTATTACAGATTTATACTTATATAGAAAACTATTTTATGTTATTAATAGTTTTTTATTATAAAGGGAAACATTCTTTTTCTTTTTCTTTAGAGGGAGAAATTTGGACAAAACTAGAAACATTTATTTTTAAGGGAAAATTATTTTATTTTCATGAAGGGGGAGAAATTTTTTTTATGATCTCGTTAAAATTAAATATCGTTTTATCCTATAAAAATTCTAAAACATTATTTTGAATGTTAATTTCATTTAATTAGTCTTATTATTTTATGGGTTTTGTTATCATCAAAAAGGGGGAGATTATTGAGAAAGTGTGGTTTTCAACTATACATAATATCGTTATTTAAAGGGGAAGTTTATATTAATACTCTATCTCTTTATGTTAATTTTGGTTCTCAAAAATACCATTAATTAATTTCTAATGATTTTATTTGTTAATAATTTTGCAGGAATTTATAATTTTATTTTAATCTTGAAATTACGGGAATTTATTAATAAAGTATTCGTATTAAGCGTGTTCTAGAAACACTGTTCACATGCTACTTATTCAGAATCTGTTTGAGCGTGTTCTAGAAACACTGTTAATATCCTATGTGGATAAACATAGCGTAAGGATAGAAACCGTATACTTTTCAAGATAAGGAAAAATTATGGTTAAACAACTATACATTATCAGAAAAATGACGGAAGAAGAACCCTGTGATAGGAAGGAACCCTACGTTTGGGATATCAGAAAATTATGAAAGAAGAACCGTACATAAATATTAAACGTTACGTTTGTTTCTCAAAAGTATGGCTCATCAACCTTACTTTTGTAAAAAACCATATATTCATGGAAAAGTATGGATCCAGTAAAAGTATGGATCTTTTACCGTACGTACGAAAGTTGAAGAGAAATGTACGGATGACCAACCCTACATTTGGAATGAACCTTACGTTTATTGTCAAGTTTATGTTGTCAACCTTAAGTTTTAAACCTTAAGTTTGAAGACTATGTCATCAACCTTACATTCATTGGACGCATACAGTTCAACTTAACCTTACGTTTGGCGTCGTAGAATTTAAAGTTGATTTTTTTATGCAACGGTCAATATGCTAATTATTAGGCGGATTTCAAGCCATGATTTGAAGCTGATTTTAATGTATGATTTTGACTGATTCAAAAAGTTTCATCAATGATTTAATAATCAAATTAAAAGGATCTTTTTCTACTGAGTCTTTATGGAAGTTACGACTGCTCTGTAAATTCAAATGTTTGAATATCGTGAGTAAAAAATCCGACTTTTGTGGATCTAATTTTATAGGAGAAGTTATTATCATTCTTTTATTTATATTCATCTATGATTATTGATCGTGGGTGATATTTTTATTATTCTACGAAAATAATGAAAAACATAGACTACTAAAACACACTGATCTGCCGATTCAGAAGGTGCATCAAAGCTCTGTTTGTTGAAAGAGGAAGGAACATGATAGAAGATTCGCTTGTTCTATAATGAAGATCTACTATGAATTTTCTACTGCTGAAGTTGTGAATTATATTTCTATATCTAGTACAACGGGATCAAATCAGAATGCTTCTTATGTGAAGATTATTATTTCTGAAGGCGACGATCTATCTGCTTTCAATTGAATTCTATTATAATTGTGAAGATCAACTGGAAATGTTCTTTCTAAAATTCTTTTTATCTTGAGTAACCAGATTCTCGTACTAAGATGAGTAGGTTCGTGTTTGAACCAAAAGGATTTGTTATCCTGAAAATTGTAAAGGTGTCAACTTCCTGTTTTTCAGTTTTTGGAAGGTCTGTGGAAAAGAGGACCAGATAGTGAAAATCACCAAGCTCGTGGATTTGAGCTTTGGTGGAGTGGATATGGGAATTATGTTCCCCGAACCACTATACATCTATGTGTACCTGCTTTTAATTATTCTACTTCATGATCAAATATGATAAATCATAGAGGATAGAACTCGTTTAATCGAAGAGTTAACAAAAAATCCGAAAGACACAATTCACCCTACTCTTGTGTATAATCTGTATATTCATGATCCAACACTAGGGACACTCAGTTTGTATTTGTGTGTGTATTAGTTAATTTTGGGGGTTTGATTATTGATAATAAGTGGATATAACTTAAAAAAACCAATGTTAAACCCAAAGTGATATAGGATAATCCTAAAATTTCATAGGTTAATATTGTTGGTTTCATAATTTATGAAATCAAAATATTGATTTCCCTTTTCAAATAATTTATTATTATAATCATTATGGATTTATACTCACACTAACCTTTTTTATTCAATGTTTGAAACTAAGAGGGACTTCTTTAATATTGTGTGTGATGTAAAATAAAGTGATTATCCCAATGAGAAATAAATTGGATAGGATAATGAGTATAAAAATTAATGAAAATGTCATCTATGGATATGAATAATAACCTAAACAATGTTAATCTCTTTAATAAAGCAAAAAAATATGATTTCGAATCATTCATTAGTTAGTTACCACCATCCTTTAGTGGATCTTATGATCAACTAGTTTCAATGAAATAGATTTACATAACAAAAAACGTAATTTCTTTTATTCTATTGTTATAGAAATAAAAAAGTAATCTTGGATATCTAATGGATTGAAGGTGAAGATAACCAATGGTGTAATTTGATTAAGAGAATGAATCCAAAGGGAAAAATTGACTCCATGAAAGGGGATGTGCTTCTGGAAGTAGTTTTCTATAAATATTTTCCTAGAACTCTTAAATCTAAAATAGGGAGGGAATTCTAATAGTTTAAATAAAAGGAAGAAGACTCCATTAATACCTATAAAAACATCAAAGGAATTGAAAAAATTTCTTTTAGTTTTATCATTGACCCTAAATGAAAATCAACCATTTTTTGGTGTCACAAAAAATATCTAAAATAAATTAGCTATAATGTAATTTTTTTAGTTTTGAATAATTTTTTCAATGTGATCTCATGGTATAAAAAGATATTGGATCTTCCCATTATTATAATGGATTTGGATATAAGAATAGAAAAAATAGAGTTTTGAGGAAATGTAAATTATAAAACCCACGGACAAAATAATATTAGTCTTCTTATATACCAAAGATGTGGGAAGAAGCATGGTGTATTACCTTAAAGGAATATATAAATAATTTAGGTATGGGAGTTAAGTAAATAAATCACATGAAATTCAAAGAGATATTAATAATTAAAATAAAGAACAACCAGAGGAATTACACAAACATAAATACTTTAATTGTACGTGTTATAGACATTACACCAACTAGTACATGAAACCATGATTTAATAATGAAAATAGACATTAGTAACCAAATAAACCAATGGATAAATGTGAATAATTTTCCATCATAATTATTGATGTATTCATGAGAATGAAGGGTGAAAGGTATATTCATCATCTAGTCTGTAACTAAAAAATATCTCACTTGATTCTGGTTTTACTGAATCATTTATATAAACAATTTTTTCTAAGAGAGCCAAATCACAAACTCAATTATTTGATATTGAATTACTAGTGAAACATATTGGGGTATGATTACTTCATATAATTATTATAACTCCACTAGATGTTTTTAAGAATGATCTTCTAGTAAATATTATTATTCTCCCATATATTCAAATTTTAGGTGATTTTAGGCATGGATTGGATCTCTCTAAATATACACCGTATCAATTTATAGAATAATGAAACCATAGTTTATATCACATATCAACAGATGTTAATTTGTCATTACAAGGCTGACTATGAAATATCATTCCAAATTACTTCCATTATATGAGTAATAATATCCAACCATGAGTTGTATTTTTCATTAATGGTTAGGGAAAAAAAGATAAGTTTCTCAGTCTTTCCCAATATATTATGGAAGATATATCATCCGAAATTATACCTTTAGTTCTACCAATATTATGGATACCATCTATTTTTTTTATTAAAGGGAAATAATTTAAAATTTGAGGATGAAATTTATTTAAGGTGGTTGAATGTAACACCATGATATTTTGGTATGAATTTTTTTATAAATAAATTGTATTTGAAATATCTTTCTTCACAATCATCATAGAATTAAAATGAATTTTAATTTTTTGTATCGAAAGAAATTATTAGAATTTAATAAAAAAATTAAAAAATTATGGTATTTTAATATGAAACATCTTTAAGAAAAGTAAAAGAAGAATAAATCCAAATATAACTACAAATATATTAAATATAAAATAATTTATCATCATGGTTTTCCATGATCATCATCACTATAATAAAAATAATAAAAATAAAGCAATTTATTATAAATATAACAAACATATTCATATAGAAGTAAATAGGGTGAATAATTTTAGTGATGTTTGTAAGGCTTGAAAAAGGAATTAAATGTAATCATTATATAAATAGTCATTAAAAATGTTACCATTAGAAATATGGCCAATAGAATAATGGCCAATGTATTTATGGTTATTGGGTATGAATATATCTAATAAGTAAATTAAAGGTTTTAAATGTTTACTAACAAATTGAAAATAATATAATTAATAAAAGATAAATAATTTAACAAATAGATTATCTTTAAATAAAATATTTTACTATAAAAATATATTTTTAGGTGTTAATTATTATTATTATTATTAAAGAAAGATTTTATGCATTTATAAAATAAAAAATTGGATTCTAATTGATTGATAAAATTTAATTTTTAGGAGATAAATAATAAATTTTATGTGAATATAGTTAAAATAATTTAATGATAAAAGGGGATATTTTTTAAAAGATAGTTTTTTAATGTGTTGTGTATTTTTATATCAATAAATTAAAATTTACAATTTTAAAGGATTTTTCAAATAAATTGTTTCAATTTATAATCCAACATATTAATATTATTTTAATTATAAAATTACATAAAATATTATTAAAAACACATAATTAATAAAAAGGTATTTTTCTATAATACTAATTTTGTTAAAAATTCTATTGTTTCTTTTAAAAGAAAATTTCACATATTAAGAAATTTAATTAGATTAAATTAATTGAAAATTTTAATCTTAATATCTAAATTAGGTAAGGTTTTCAATTTAATTTTTATTCCTAAAAAAGTTATAGAGGTAAAAATTAGGTCACCATGGTGAAAGTAAAATTAGGTAAAATGGGTTAAACTAAGTTGTAATGACTTAAAATATCACAAAACATTATTTATAAATGTTTGGATGATGGATTTATATACTAAATGTTACCCCAAATTAATTATTTATCAACTTTTTATCCACTTTATTTTTAAAATTAAGAACATATATATTATGTAATGGGAATTGTCAAAACAATCCACTCAAAAATCACATATAAAATGACCCCTCTTCTATCGCTCCCAAAAAATTGTTTTCCTTCAAAATTTATTTATAAACTATAAATTTTTTCTTTACTAAATCAATATTAAACCTTTAGTATCTTTTGGTTCTAGTAAGGAAAACAAAATTCTATATTTTAAAGGAATTTGTTTTGAGAAAGATGGAATTCGTCAAAGTGTCAGGTTCTTCACAATCATATTCAATTATGTTCTCCTATCTAGTATTAATAAATATAATTTTAAAATATAGTTATATTATAATATAATAATTATTATTTTAATAAAATTATATTACTACTATATATATCTCTCTTACTCATTCATTATTATATCATGTTCATGTTTGGGTTGGATTAACCACCTATATGAACGATGCTATATCAAAATAATTATTTTCATAATGAATAAGTATAAATAATTTTAAACAAATTATATAATATTAAAAATTAATTTATCACATGAATATAATTATTTATGTATGAAACTGAAATTAATAATCATTATTAATTAATCTTTTATCATCAATAAATTTTCTGAAATAACCACATTATGGATTATGGTATCACAAACCATACCGAAAAATTACATCAAATGATCATTATATAATATAATTAATTGAAAGATAATTATTCTTATAACATAAATGATATATTAATTACAAACCTAGTATCAAAAATATGTATCGACATTGTCATTACAAAACTTGTATAAAACAATCAAAGTTACTAACATTATTTGATGAAAATGAACAATAACTAACTATTATGAGTGTAATAAATAATTATAATTGAATATTATAAAAGTTCATATATTTGAATAAGTTTTTATATTAAGTGATTAATATTTTTATGTTTATTATACAAGAGGTTAATGTGCTTTCATGGAATATGAGAGTTAAGGTAAGTGTTTTTCTATATTCTTTTAGGGATGTTCTTATATCTCTTTATAATATTTCTAAATTTATTTTTCAATATACATGACATTCATTATAAAAATTAATCTTATTTTTAAATTTTCCATAGGTTGGTTTTTTCAAAATTCAATCCCATTACAAAAGTGTTAAAAGAATCTTCATATTTTTCATTTTTTTAATGAACACATTATTCTGATTTTATAACCATTTTTGTTAATTATTCTTCTTTTTCAAGTTTTCATTTTTTTCTAAATTGATTTTTTTTCTCATTTTTTTTTGAATTGTTCACTTTCAAATAAAATTTATTAAAAACATAAAAGGATATTTTTTATTATTTTTCAAAGTGTTTTCCTAATTCTATTATAATTTTATTTTATATATGTAAACATCCTTTATTGTTTCTTATTCTTGAGTTTATCTAATGATAAAATCCACCTTCTTTCTCTAGATAGATTATGATAATGTTTTATGGACGTTTTTTATCCTCATTTCCATCCAATGGTATTATTAAGTTATTATGTGATTATGAAGGTTCATTTATAATTTTTGGAACACATATTTATGGTGTGTTATTATGATATGGGTGGGTCTATTATAGCCCTATAATTAATTGCTTTAAGTGACATATATAACCAGATAAAGTGTGGTAATGATTTAGTTTTATCAAAACATAATTGGTTCATATCATTTCATTTTCTCATAAAATAATTTTTGGGTATCATTGGGTTTTCTCACAACCAAATGTGTACGAAACATTTGGTTTTCTCAGAACATAATATGTGGGAATCATTGGTTTTTCTCACAACATAATGTGTGCTCATCATTGTGTTTTCTCATAACTTAATGTGTGTGTGTCATTGGGTTTTCTCACAATTAAATATGTGGGAATTATTAGTATTTCTCATAATGTTATGATTTCATATGATTATACAACATCCCTATGTTATGACTCATGCATGTGTTATACTCAATAAATCATGATTATTGGCTCATATTTTCATATTTATATTTCTAATTTCTTATGTTATGTCAAAATCTTTGTTCCCCGAATTATGATTTTATTATCTATATTTTATTAGGTATTTTTATCTTATCTTATTTTCTCATATCCGTATTATCATCTTTTTCAATACTTTGAAATTCAATTTTTATTTCTTATATTAACC
This sequence comes from Viscum album, assembly GCA_963277665.1. Classification (NCBI taxonomy): domain Eukaryota; kingdom Viridiplantae; phylum Streptophyta; class Magnoliopsida; order Santalales; family Viscaceae; genus Viscum; species Viscum album. Next base: position 380,634,528 of record OY728131.1, read on the forward strand.
CTAAATAACCATCAAATCTTACTTCTTTTGTTTCTAGACCCTAATTTATTAATAAAGATATTATGTATGATATTTATTAAATTTTATCACCTGATAATACTATATATTTCAAATATTAAGGAATTTTTCTAAAATAATAAGATTATACAGCAAAACATCAAAGACACATAACCTTTTGGTTCTCTAATTATGTGAATTTATAAGATAAAAAGCATAAATTAGGGAAATGATGTGAAATATATTTGTTTTATGAATATTTAACCTCACTTAATATCAAATAATATGGTTAAAGTTTTTAATTATAGAATAAGATTTTGGAGCATAGGTCTAGGGATCCTCACCAAGATATGGTTGTGAGAAAGAAGAAAAAATACATTATTAAACAAGGTGTTTGTGTTATGTGAGGATTTATTTTTGTAGGAATACAGAAATCATGGTGGGATGGGGATTTAGGTATTTTTACCATGAAGAAGTATGTCACATCACAATGAAGGTCAATAAGAAAGGAGAAATGGAATATCACACCGTTATTACCATGGGAAAAAATTAGATTTAACAGGGTTTTTTGAACTGGATATTGAAATAATGACACATTGTAGTGGCGAAGATCATGTTTTAATATGAAAAAATATGTGGTAGATCATTTTAAAATAGATTGTATCATTCTAGTATCAGTTTTTTCTAGAAGTTAATAATGAATATTTTGTTAATTTAAAAATGGGGATATTTTGATTGAGATTTAAGGGATTGGATTGAATTAATCGTGCATGTTTTGAAAAATCAAAATTAGTGGAACAAATAGATTAATATTATATGATTCAAGTAAAAAAGAAATGAATCTCAACCACTAGATCATGGTTTGGATTCTATGAAGAATTTTGCATAATTACTCATAGTAGTTCTTGAAAATAAAAAGATAGGGTATTATTGAAGATATAGTTTTAAAAAAAATAGAGGATAGACCCAAAGGAATTATAAATATTATATTTGGTTCATGGAATAAAGAAGTCTACAATAGTAAAAAATTTCATTTCCACTTCCATTTCATCAAATAGTAGAAAATAGTTAATAATAGACGTAATTATAGTGTTGAATCATCTCCATCTAGATGGTTGTATTGTTACAATTATATTTATTTGGATGACAAATAATGAACATCACATTGTGAGGTAATTTTTATATAGTTATTAAAGAAATTATAAACTAACTATAAAGAGATGATCTCATATAATATTTATATAATTAAAAGTGGAAAAAAATTAGATCTTAACAAACTGACAAATTTGGAATTGAAGATACAATGAGTATTAGTGACCTATGTTGATTTGGTGAATAAAATCTTGTATCTAACTATTGAAGATACCCACAATTATATAAAATGACATAGCCTTCCACAAATAAGTGTGTATAGTGAATGAAGTTTTAGTTACCCTTATGTGAGAATTGATCAATCACTAAAATTCATAAACGAAGCTAACATTGGTGTAGAGTAGACCAGAATTAAATAATAATCCACATAAAGTGAGTATAGTGGAAATTCAAACATCAACACATTATTAGTTTCTTCTCCTTTGATGTATATCTTTATGTTTAACTAAAAAATCACATTGTTTTTTCCTTAAATTTTGTATTTGTGTATGGTTAAATGAGAGTGCCATTAAGGATAAGAGAATGAATGAGTTCTTTCTAGTGGTGGAACAATATCTGATAAAGGGATGAAAAATATTGAAAAGAAAAATTTAATCATGTGTCACCTAAATTTACACCCCCACCCCTCTTAGGGTACATATATTCAACTTGGTCCCAATAAATAAAATTACCCTTTATTGTGTCCAAAAATATAGGTTCCCATATAACTTGAGTAATTTAGCATATGATATTTGATCCACAGTGAAAATTTTTATATGTTAAGCTTTTGTTGATATAATTTATACAATAAAAAATTACATTAGTCATTTTGGAAGTTTATGACCAATGAGGATGGGACCAAAAATTCTTTGAGCTCTTATTTAGTATGATTAAATCATAAATTTAAAATAAGAAAAGTAATTGAAAAGTTTTTTTTATATTTAGAAAAAAATTCCAATTCCCTAGGAATCAAAAATTGATTAAAATAATAATTTCTATGTTCTATAAAATAAGTGATGTAACTCTTAAAATTTTTACAGAAATAAATTTTTAAAATTTTGTTGACACTAGTAATACAAGAGTTGGTACTTCACATTGATGTTAAACATGAAAATTACACAATGGATACTATTATAGAGCCCGTGTAATTGTGTATCATGAATTTTAAATAAATAATAGTTAAATTAATTGAATATCTAGACCTGAGATCAAAATTTTTCAACATTTCATAGATAACATCAATATAAAAAATTTATAATTTACATATTCTTTTATAGATATTTTGTAATATATAAGCATGAGAACATAATATTTATATTCCAATATAAACTCATTATATTAAATGATATATGTTTTTAACACCATCATAATTATTAAATTTTAATACTCCTAAAAATTATTCATTTTTCATATTTATTTATATATAAACATCTCATATTAACCATTCAATCACTTAACTAAATTATATGTTTTAATACCATATAAACCCACATTAAATTCTTGACTGCATCTATTAAAACAAATTTTGATATGGCCTAAAGTCTCCTTTAAAACCATGACAATAGTATTTTTTAATAATAAGGAATAACTAAATACAGTTAATATTTATTAAATTTTTAATAAATCTTTAGTAGTAAATTATATAAATTTTATAATTTTAAATATAAATATCTCATGTTTCAACTTTCTATAATTTATAAAAATATATAAATTCTAAAATTATTTCATAAGTAAAAAATAAAAACATTTAATTATCTTAAACCATGTATAGAAAAATAAATTATATAATTACCCATGTTCTATATATTAATCTACATCACAGCCATTACGATAGTGTTTTATTATTACATTACCCAATGATACATGGAAAACAATATCATATCTCAGAGTTTTTGTTCTAGTTATAAGAAATATTATCACTATAGTAATTTCCATTGAAAACCAAAAAACCAATTTTGAACTATGACATGTAAAATTATCTCCAAAACACTGAAGAATTATGATCTTCTATTTTAGAATTCCTCACTCATGAATATTGTAGGTAGTGTTATATTATAATATTGTATATGATAATGTAATAAATGGATATGATTTTTTCATATTATCCATCTACTTAATAAAACCAATGACATATCTATATATTCACCTTTGTTTTAAAAATTATTAATTTTTTTTAATTCTATATTCAAATTCAAAATACACCATGGAACAATGATTTAACACTGTAGCTGTGTTTTGGAGGGGAGAAAAATTATCCACTAGTAGTCGGAAAAGCACAAAAACATTTGACATAACATCCAACCATGATACTTTCTAAATGGTTATATACACTATAAATAATATACCTCACTATTTTGGTAATATAACCATTGTCTTCACACATTGTTGAAGGAGATCTCTAATATGTAGAAAATATACTCCCACTTCTAAATGTATCTATAGAAAATTTGAATCATAAAAAACTCTTTCTTAGTATGGATATTCTCAATATCAAAAACTTGTTAGATACTTTATGAAATGTAAAATTATAAAATATAAATTTGTTTCATATGTTATATATCGCACTCATATACAATAACATCTAAATTAACCTCCATTAAATAGACTCCCCCTGGATGCTCTATAGGGGATGAGTTAATATCCTAACATTTCAAAATTACTTTAATATTATAATTTTTTAACATTCTCTTTATTAATCAATCATGAATAATTATCATTTAGATATTCATTTAGGTGTACTTAAAATCCCATAAATATCTCCAAAAAGTATTAATTAAACATTTAACAGATTTTAATGTATAATAATTATAATAAAAGATATGATATTCATAAAAAATATTTTTAACATAAATAGTGATATACTTCAATATTTTCTCACATTAAATTCAATATAACATATGAAATTAAAATTATATCATAGCCTATGTAATTTCTATTTAGTAAAAAATAAATTATTGACATAACTGACACAAGTTTGAAATGTGTTATGGATTAACCTGGTCAGTATACCACATGAACATTCATACGTTGTTTTATTCTTATTCTTAGGAATACGTTTTATACTAATGCCCATTAAATAAGCATAAAAAATTATCATGCATGTAGACATTGATACATTGATATATTTCTTACACCAAACTTATGTTTGATCTAATCATGGGATAGTTGGATGTATTTTCGATCATATGGTGTATTTTTATTAACTGAGTTGGGATTTTTTTCATAATATATGATGAGTATTAAATCTATTCCCTTAGTGAAAAATATCAAAGAAGTAGACGACCATACCTAGTTTATGAAATGTGATGTAATCATATACTTAAATTAATAGCATCATACGTATGCATCATAATGAAGTAAATGTGATGAATTTATATGTTTTAGTGAGTCATTACTCATAGAATTGAGGATTTGTTAGTGTTCCAATATGATACTAACAAGTTTCATTTCTACTAGTTGAAGTCAATGTCATAGAAAATGGGATTAGATGGTCAAATATTATAACACTATGTAATATTGGGTCATAGTAGAATTAATAGATTTCAATATTAAAGTGTTGTGAAATCCTAGGGAATATTAATTTTAGATACAAATTATGTGGTTGGTGAATTATATATTGTTAAAAAAGAATCTATGTGATAATTTTCTGTTATTTATAAATGGGGGCTCTTTTAGAATATGAATGAATCCACAAAAAACAAGATGGAAGTCTACAATGAGTCTAATGGGAAATAAAATGTCAAAGAGACAATATAACCACACCAAATGGTCATTAATAGACCATAAAAAGCACAGTGGTCACATGGAGAGATTGGTGTAAATACCAAACTCACTTTTTTAATGGGGTTTTTTAGGGTTATATTTAGTAACTTCATCAAGTTTCCTATTCTCGGACTCGAAAAAAAGATGTAAAGTCACCAACATTCACCTCTATTCTTCCCTATACATAAGTTATTCTATGATATATAATTATCATGGTGAGCCTTATTGTATAATGAAATGTAAATACTCTTAATATATCCCCATTTTATTTTTATCCCACACTCTCCTCTGATTTTTAATGATTTTTTAAGGATTATTCAATGATTTCATAAATCTGTGTACAATAACCATGTGATAATGGGGATGTAGTTTTTTTTATGGTTAGAGAGGGTTATAAGAGGATTAAATCATGTCATTATTCATCATCCCTATTTAATAATGTGTTTTGGTGAATTTTTATTTATATTTTATTTGTTTTTTTGAGAAATTAACTAATAATTTGGGATAATAAATTATTGATTTTTTATGGGTGTGTCAAGGGTATTTTGTAATCCCTATACACCCTATAACTTAGTTCATCAACATTTTTATGTCTATAATGAGTACTCCTTGAAATTTAATATGTCTGATGTGAGCATGGATGATAAATTCACTATTATGGGAGTTAGGTTGCCTTTAGACATTGAGTATATTAATTGTTATGGCATGTGATGGATTTCCTCTGGGAAATATTATGTTTGTGTGTGATTATTATTATAAGTATTGTTATTGTGTAACATATCGTGATTTTTATAAGATTAGATACTAATGGGTCATCTTTATAATTCCATGAACCGAACCATCGGGTCTAATCGAGAGATTCACAAGACATCATGGGCTCCTCCTCATCAACAAGAGGCTGCTAACTAAATGTGAGGGTTAGAACACAATCAGTCGGGTGACTATATTATTAGGATCAAATCCTTACACAAATAACGTATATATAATATAATAAATCATATTAATTAATGTGGATGAAAATAATATTAAATGCTACACATCTCATAAAATAAATAAACACTCTCTTGGTATAGAAATCCAAAATAGAGTAATAGTGAAAGATAATAATTAAATGATTCTTTAGGTAAATCCCCCAAATATTATCCTAGTCCCACCACCAGATCCATGATCCAAAAATCATATGTATATCATGGTCCCCTCCTCATTTTTGGGATTTGTATACATAAAGATAGCATACACATTGAGATGTACATGCAAGTTGTGAGTAATACAACCTATTAAGAAAACACCAAGGTGTCCTTAATAAGTGTTCTCATGTATAATAGGTATATTCCATGATAATAATAAATTCTCAAGAATGAAGAAAAAAATCATACATTCAGTACCTATGTGCAAACCAATCCACCAAAAACCCCAATCACACCTGTATGAACTTCATTCTAGGATAATGGAAAATGATGTCAAAAGTAATCAAGAATTATCCACAAGGATAGTGACATGTTACTCGATATCCTCAAGGCATCAAGTCTTATATTAGGACACAGGGTCAACTAGTGAACATGTACTTGGAATCCACAAGGCATTGAATTCTAAAAAATTAATTGGAATCCTCAAGGCTTCATGTTTCATCCCTGGCCACAATGTTTTCATGCACCAAACTCATGTGTAGATCCACCACCATCAAAATTTCATGTCATGCATGCTCTCCATATAATGGGTTATCAGACCATGACAGTCCACATATTTTGAATATCAAAAACAAAACCTACAGGGAATGGTAAACAACATAACATGGTAGAGCATAATAATACATGTATAGCACATCATCATAAGTATATAGTATAAATATATAACAACATGTGATCAAAATCAAGAATAAAAACTAGATAATCTAGAAATACTAAAGAAATCAAGGAAAATATATGGGTATCATTGGCTACACAAACTTAAAATAAAACACCAACACACATGGACAACATGTTATCCCATCATAGTATGGAATCAATAAAACAAGAGTATCTAAGGACTTAAAAATATATACAACTTCCTACATCAAGGTTGTTAAAAAATAACTCCAATGTTATTAAAAGTATCAAAGACCAAACTGTATTTCACACCCAAGTAGAACATTCTTTCCCATTAAGGATTATTATCTTATGTTCTTTTTCATTAAGAATGGGGTTTAGAAATAGAGACTGTGTTATTAAGAAATACATTCTAGTATTCATACAACATAGATTCTATAAACTAAACTTATTCTAAAGTATGTATAATAAGAGGATTTCAATTCACTAGATTAATTGTTGAATCAAGAATAGATCATTAATTCATTATCATTTTTATAATAGAACCTCATACGTAAGATATTGACCTTTTGAGGTGTTATGTTCTGGTTTAAATTTTTAGTTAACTCACATTATATTGGTTCATGAAATGTTTGCTGAGATTATAAGGGTACTAGTGGGGTGTTTGGGGATTTTGTGACATGAAAAGGGTAAAAGGATCCATTATATATAGTGACCATAGTAAGCACATGGTTATTAAAATCCATAAACCATAACCATACAATATTTTGGGGGTGGTGCATGGTTTAAAACCCATTCAAGGGGGCCTATAAACCATGACGATTTTGAAAGTTCCAAATTCATGTCCTTTTCATGGTTTAGAAAACCATTTATCCTCTATATAAAACATTACAACCATTTTCCCCTCTTAGATATAGGTTGTTTCACAGTTGGCACATGTTTTAGAAAACTATGGACCACATTAAAGGAGGAGGAAATTACAATTTTTCCCTCTGTATCTCTATGAAATCTTTCCTAATTTTCTTCCCATTCCCACCTCCAACTACATGATTTTTGAACCATGGTAACCCTATTTTATCAAGATTTATTATCCGTTAATCTTGGGAGATTTGAAGTGTTGTTGGTTGTGAAAGGAAGATCACAGTGGGACTACAACAACACTTCCTTCTATTTTCTGGAATAACCATATTATGGTGTTTCTCCTCCTTTAGAAGCCTATAAACCCTATTTTATTCATGAAAATTCTTATATTTGGAATTGAGGATTTTTTTGTCTTGTTTAGTATATTTTTATTATATTTACTTATCTATAAACTTAAGGTATGTGGTCTACAAGTTATATACCATAGTCTTGAGGTTAATTCATGGGTTTGTGATTGTGTATTTTTCATTGTGTAGTGTATTAACATTCATGGAAGGAAATGTTATATTGGATGTATATATGATTTATTAAGACCTTCACAGACATAGATAGATATGTTTATGATGATTTTATCAGGCCTAAGGCAACTCAAGGGGTGTTCCCCTCCCATAAACATAAAAATGGATTTGAGGAATGATTAATTGAAGGGTTTGTGATATAAAACTATTTGTAATTGTTTTTATCATGTGAACATGTTATAAAAAGATATTTTAATTAAATTGGAAGGTCAAATGGTTTGTGTGGTGACTATCATAAAATTGATAAATGGAAAATGGCTGCATGTTAATGTTGTAAAATGGTTAGGGAGAATGTTTAATGGTTGTGGTTGTAAATAATTTTTAATATGGGATAGTTATATAATGAATATAATCACATTGAAGCTGATTAATCACTATAACTGTGAAAAATAAAATAGGTTCTCCGCTTGATGTATTAATGTGGTAAGAAAGGGTTAAGTGTGTTAAATCTGGAGAAAAATACAATGACAAAAAGGATATGGGTTTTGGCAATGGCAGTATACACCATGGTGAGGCTGTCGATCATGGTGGTCTACATTAAGGATTGGGTTTTGTTCATGGAGTTACACACCATGGTTAGGACACCATGATTGATGATCCCCATAAGATATTATATATCCCCTTTATAATTGTTTTATACTTTCAATGTATGTCAAATATATTTTGGTGTGTTAGGACTATAGTGGAACTGAAATCCCTTTTGGCTAATAGAAACATATTATCTTTTTACCTACTTATCAATTATTTTTAAATACTTATTCATACATTATTATAGACTGGTTATTGTTATAGACACCATTGGTGGTTAATGATTTGTAATCACGACATGCTTTGGCCTTCGTTTAATACCTGATAGGGCTTCATAGTTGCAAGTTAGTATAATATAAAATGAACTATGTTAAATGGATGACATTGGAATTGAGATGAATCATGTATAAGGAAACCAAGTATTGTGTTAGGACCCATTTTAGTAATTTTCTAAGTGTCTTGTTTTGGTTTCCTTCTACCACCAAACATAGCAATGACCTAACATATTTATTTTTATAGTTTTGTAGATTTATCTATTTGGGTATTTTATTATATGATGAATGTTTATTGATCATTATTAATTCATTATTATTTATCTCTAATATTTTTTATTATCATAAATATGGTATGGCCTCACAATGTATCTCATTAGACCTATGTTTATATTTGAAATCCTCAAGTATATGTAGAGGCACACATGAGGTTATGTGGAAAACCCACTCAGGGAATCAGTTACAGTGACTCTCTGTTCATGAAATCTCAATGTGGTATTAGATATTTCCTTTAAATGGAATTACTATTTGAGAATGGTAGACATGAGATTTGGATGTGTAAGTCTTTTTCAATGAGCTTATGCTTGGATGTAGTTAACCCATGTGTGTTGTAAAACCCATCTACCTATGGTGGGATTGTTTTATACTTTTTTGTTACCATCAGATGTTATTTCACCATGGATGATGCACTTGTTGTGTGATATTATTATTTTATATGGTTTTATTCATGGCCTAGCATGAGACAAGGTTTTTATTTTAACTCATCATTTTAAGCCCCCCAAATTTATTTCACATGAAAGATATTAGCCACTCATGGAAAATAAGTTTATGGTGGGTTGTGGGAAATGAAAACACTATTTTATTTTATATAAGGATTTAAGGAAATAGTTCATAATAAGGATGTTTAAAATTTTATCATTTGAAAATTTACAAATTAAAGGTGTTAAAATAATTCCTAAATAAGAATGATTTAAGTTGTTTCAATGTGAAATGGATTAAATTGTTTAAAATGAATGGATTGTGATTATGTAAGTTTTCTTTACCCCATTTTAACCATGTCCTAGGTTAGGGATAGTTGAGGGTAGTTATGGGGTTTCATTTTATCCTTTTTGATAGTGTATATTGAGTGTTGGGGTTATGACCTGTTGTGATCATTATTTTGTGTAAATTTTAAAAACATTGTGTTATGAGTCCTGAGACATACATTTGGAACTTCAAAGAGATTCCACAATGAAAATGTTTATTGGATGGGAGATAAGAGGACATCATTGATAATGATCATCCAATAGTGGGATAAGAACCTACATTGATTTTGAGTAATAGGGGGAATAATAGTTGTGTGAGAACATCACCCGTTTTATGCAGTTTATATAGAGATACCTAGTGTGGGATGCACTGAGTATATTTGAATTTATAATAGAGTTACATATATAATAGCCTCTAATTTTCTTTGTAGAGGGTAGACCTGAGGTTGTTTAGTTCTGGATTGAGTCCATCTAGAAAATATTAGACCACTTAGAAACATCTCTTGAGAATATATCCAAGTTGGAAGACTGTATGTTATGAAGACTTATGAAATGTTTTTTTGGAAATTCAATCTCATAATGAGATGTTATAGGTCATGGAATGAAAGTAATTATATGATAAGTTCTGAGAGAACATTTATACTAGACCTTGAGGAAATGGTAAGCTGAAGAGTTCATGCGACTGACCCATGGAATTATATTAGTAATGGATTATGTTGGTTTCTTCCCTAAAATTAAACATTTTCATCAATGTTAAGAGGATATGAGGTAGCTATGGATACGTTTTTTCAATAAGTAATTAGAAGTAAGATCAAGTCCCATGTATATAACATTCATTTTGAGAGGTTTGTTGAGGTAGCACATCATGGTCTTATTTTTTTTGGGTAAACTGAAAGTGGATTATAGTGGTATAGAGATGGTATCATTTGGTGATCTATTAATATGTATTTTGAATGTGGGAAGAATTTTCTTGAGAATTTTCTCTAGGTCAATGGTGGAATGGGATACCAGGGGAGTGGACCAGCCTCTCAAGGTAGTATTTATGTGATCTGATATCAGTGTGGAAGGCCTCTACACATGATTGGTCAGTGCCTTAGACACCCGATTGAGTGACGACAATATAGTGGGATGGTTCATATATATAGGTTCTATAGGAATAAATGGTATATGGTTAGTGATACAGGGTCTAGATTGGTACATATCACCATAACAGGATCATATAACCCATATATGTAAATTAGTTGGAGTTCCACAAATTGTACTTATTCAGGTAGCAGATGCGGTACATTAGGATGAGAGCACCCATATTAGCATGAAAGTGTAATGAATAAAACACAAAAAATATTTCAATGTAGGGGAACATGATGGCTATATGTTATTCATCGTTCTCTGTTTAGTGGTCGGATCGAACCGCCATGTTTTCAGGGTACAATTTTTATAGCTTCTACGCTTCTAGTGCTTCATTTAACAAAGGAGACTCAGACTCTGTTATGTCTACCATATATGTATTTGTGTTGGGTATATTTGTTTCATATATATTTGGGGTGGTTTCATTCGACATGTCATTACGGATGTGATCGGTGGGTTTTTATCAATATAATGAGTGTTCCCTCATGGTTATTGGGTAACATCTATTTTGGGATTTGTGTGTGCTTCATATTATTGGTTTTAACTAGATACTATGGATGGAATAATTTTGTAAATAGTTTAATAACTTTTATTTTTACCCTTAGATATTGTGTATCATGTATCTTGAGGGTTACACTTATGTTCACCATGGAGATTGGGATATATTGGAAGGTTTTTCAGAGATAGTTCCTATACAACTATGTGAGATTATAATCCAAGTTTTGAATATTTTTCCAAATTATAAAGGAGTGGAGGATAACTAGTTCCATTTATTAGTGGATCAATTTCAATATGTGTTTCCAGAAACGTTCTCATGGATGAAACCTAGGAGAGAGGATGATTTCACTATTTTTAAAATGTATAAAGATGGGCCCCTTTATTTTCCATTTTACATATTGGAACCATAGGAACTCATGGAATTGAAAACTTAATAGTTGAAATTGAAGAATAAAGTGATTATCCATAAGATTACGTCTCCATGGGGTTATCTAATTTTATATTCAAATAAGGTTGATGGAACATTATGCTTCTATTTTAATTATCATATTTTAATTAGGTGACATTTAGAAACTTTATAACATATTCAATATATTATTGATCTATTTGACTAACATAGGGTTTCTAGCATGTTCTCAGAGATTGATATTAGGCCAAGGTATCATTATCAAAGGGTGAGATATTTTTATATACTATAGACTTCTTTTATAATCAATTATTGTTTGTAAGAGTTTTTTGTAATGTTTTTTGGGTTGACGAACACCTCTTCTATGTTTATAGTCTAGATGAGTTGAATATTTTACATGTACTTAGATCATTTTTTATTCATATATTTGATATATTAGTGTACTTCCAGACACATGATGATAATACCATATATCTTGAAATCATATTGAGTGCACTAAGATAGAATTGTATTTACACTTAGCAATCATGATTTTACTTCTGGATTGAAAATGATAACTTCATTATTTATATTCTCTTGCAGTAAGGTGTTTTAGTATACCCAAATAATGCTTAAAAACATTCTTGGGAGAAGACTATGTTTTTTTTATATTTGATTATTATTGGGATTGGAGGTTTATTATTGAAGGTTCATCATATACTTTTCTCTCCTAGAAGTTCCTCTATGGAGATTTTCCAATAATGGTATAAGGTTTAAGTAGTTTAAAGCATGTGGTAATTCTTTTCAAGATACAAATAAATGCTTTACCACTACTTCTCTCTTGATATTACCCAACTCCAATAATGTGTATACTATGTTTTTTAATGCATATGTCATTGGACTTGGGGAAGGGTTGATGCAATGGGACTTGGTCTTTTCATATAGATCATGGAAATTTAAGCCATATGAATGGGACTATACTACTCTTGATCTTGAGTTGGATATAGTGGTTTATGCCTTGAAATGTCGGAATCATTATCTTCTGGGTGAGATTTTTTTAATGTTTATGTTGATCATAAAATAATTAAGTACATATTTTCACAACATGATTTGAATCGTAAAAAAAGGGTATGTTTTGATTATATACAGTCTTTCAATAAAAAGTTAGATTACATTATAGGGATGAGAAATAGTGTTGTAGATGAATTGAGTCAGAAGACGCATACTCATGTGGATTAGGAGTATAGTTTTGAGTGAAAGATGAGAGATTTATTTACTAAGAAGTATCGAGGTGTTCAGGAGGAGCATGAGATGATTACACTCATGGCTTTGCCTATTGATCCATCTCTTACGAACTATGTTAAGAGAAGGAAGTATGTGGATTCATAATTTCTAACATTGAGATATATTTTTTAAGTTGGAGAGACACTTTATAATTGGACCACTAACGAGGGTGAGATTATTCTCATTCAGAGCCTTATTGGTGCACCCACTTTTTTGTGGGAATAGTTAATATGTGAGTTTCATGCTTCAATATGGGAGGTGTTCCTTATTTTGAATAGTATATTACAGGATCTCCAAAGAATTTATTGGTTTTTAGGAATAAAAATTGAGATTATAGGTTTTGTGACACGATGTTAAACCCGTCAAAGGGTGATTTCCAAGAATCAATGACCAAATATACTTTCACAGCCATTTCCTATTCCAAAATGGAAGTGGGGTGATGTTTCCATGGGTTTGGAGGTGGGACTTATGAGGATTCCTTATAAGTATGTTTCAATTTGGTGTATTTTGAATCAATTGAATAAGGAAGCTCATTTCCCACTAATTTTGGAGACATTTACCATTAACTAGTTGGGTGACATTTACATCTTTGAGATATAACATTTTCATGGGTACCTTATAGATTTATTTCAAATCATCATCAGAGTTTTAATTCATTATTATTTCAAGGATTACATTAGGTGTTCAGTACTCAAGTATTTTTTTCTTTTGGATTTTCACCCACAGATTAATATGAACCAGAAAGTATTATCAAAGTACAAGAGAAAATGTTGAGACCCTGTGTCCTAGACTTTAGTGTATCTTGGGAGAAACCATTGAAACAAGTTGAGTTAAACTATAAAAATTGTTATTAGGAAACTATTCAGATTTAAACCTTTGATATTCTATATTTTAGGCCATGTAGATCCCCATTCTTTTGGATGGAAGCTGGGGAATGATAGTTTTTTGGACCAGGTCTAATGTAGGAGATGTCAAAGCTTTTTCAGTTGATTCTGAATCATGAGGATATGTATCAGAGAAGGTATAAGTTGTATGTTGATTTTAATATTTTACCACATGGTTTTATGATGGGTTACCATTTATTCCTTTATGTGTTGATAATATTGGGTCACCATTGGATTCATAAATAAGGGCAGTTAGCTCCTAGGTATATAGGGTCGTTTGAGATTATAGAGAGGATCAGACCAATGGTGTACCAATTGTCTCTTCCATAGTGGTATGGTGGTATGAATGATATTTTTCATCTATCATAGCATAAGAAGTATCACATTGACCCTTATCATGTGATTGATGCTGATGATGTGGAGCTTGAGGTTGATTCATCATTTGAGTGTTCAGTTCATAGTATCGATCATTGTGAGAAAGTTTTGTTTGGTAAGACCATGTCATTTGTTCATGTGTTTTGTTAATATAGTAATATTAAACAGTAATATTAGTATAGAGAGGTAGATATGTTGGCCTCGTGGCCTGATCTTTTGGATATAGAGTATCATAAATGCATGTGAATGCAGCTTGTGGATTTTTTGTTATAAGATTTGGATACTAGGAGATAACAGTAATTTGAGAAATAATTTTCTTATTTAAAATATGAGTTAACAACCTTTATAATTTTTAATGAAAAGTTTTCATATAATATGATGTGACATAAGGGTTTTTGGGGAGTTTGGGACCATAAAATTAGAAAAGGGTACATTTTTTATAGGTATCATGATTGGGGAATAGTTGGTACTAACCTTTTACCATAATCATATGGAATATAAGGGGTAGTGCATGGATGATAAACCATGAAAGGCAGCCTAAAAACTATGAAACATGAGATATAGCCAAATTAATAACCTCCACGTTGTTTCAAAAACTAGGAGGGGTTCCTAGAAAACAGTGCAACCTATGTCCTATCTTGGGTAGAGGATGTCGTGGGTCATCACACAATTTAGAAAATTGTGCTGCCAAATCATGCAACTCAGTAAAGGAGGGAAAAATTCCCATTTAACCCATATACATTAAGAAATATTACCAGATTTTATTCCCCTTTCCACCTCCAGTATCTAGTGTGATGAGCCAAGGTCTCCCTCCTCTTTCAAGGGTGATTCTCCATCAATCATAAGTCTTTTAATGTTTCATTGGTTGGAAATCAAATATCCATGTGATTCTACAACTCATACTCCTTTTTTCTAGGACTATAGTGTAATGTTTTATCTATTAATGATTCTTATAAAACCTTGTATTCCCATAAGATTATTATATTGGTAACTGATGGTTTTTAAACATTAATCAAGGATAATTAGTCGATGAGTAATTGTCTATAAACTTGAGTTAGGTTGTATAAAGGTTATATTCCATAGCCTTAATGTTTATTCTTGTGTGTGTGGTTATTATTTGTGTTATTATCCTTCGAATTAACTTTCTTGCTAGGAAATGTTAAATTGGGTGTTTAAATGATGTTTTGGTCCATTCAAAAACCTCTATGGATCCATTGGTGATGAGTAGACTTGGTTTTATCCCACCCATGGGGTTTTCCCATCCCATGAACTTGGAAATGGATTTTTTGAATGATGAATTGAAGGTTTTGTTAAACTAAACCAGTTATAATTGTTTTTATCATGTTAATGTTGCACAAAGGTATGATTGGATTAACATAGAAGGTGTAGTGGGTATTAAGGTAACTATTTAAAGAGTGATAAATAGTAAAATGGAAATGTTCATGTTGTAAAATGTTTATATAGTATGCTTAATGGCTGAATTTGTGATTAAATGAAAAAATGGTATAGTTTTAAAATGAAGATAAATTCAATGAATAAGATTTACCATGGGAATTGGGACAAATATAAGAGGTACTCAAATTAATTTATAAATGTGGTAAAAGGGTTAAGAGTGTTAAACCCTAAAAATAATTATTTGATGAAATATAAATTAGTGTTGGTCATGGGGTTCCACACCATGGGGATGATGTCAGTTATGGTATTCCACATCAAGGAATGGGTGTTGGTCATAGAGTTCCACACCGACATAAATATTTTGGTCATGGTACTCTACATCAAGAATGTATGTTCATCATGGTGTCCTAAACCACATTTGGGAAAGATGAATTGAGAAACCCTCTATGATATTATGTAACCCCTTGACATATGGTTTAGAAATCCAATGTAGGTCAACAAATATTTGGTATGTTGGTCCTATATTGGAATCAAGATACCTTGGGGCTAATTGAATCATTTTTTACCTACTTCTCTAATATTTGTCTATTCTTATACTTACACTTTTGTAGACATGATATTCTTGTAGACACAATTGGTGGTGGTTTACTATGTTTTACTGACTCCCTACTCTAGCCACCATTGCTTACCAGAGCAAAAATCAAGGTTAGAGGTCAATATAAGGGAAATGGCCCTATGTTAGTTGGATAATATGGGATTTGAGATGAATCAAGGATGAGGGATATAGAAATAGATTCAAGAACCATTTTTTTTTGTTTTATTGGTGTTTTGTTTCAGTTTTCCTTAGGAACATGACACCACTATGACATAAAATGTTTATTTTTATGGTTATTAACCTACCCATTTAGAGATTTTTCTATATAATGCATGGTTATTCATCATTATTACATGGTGACTATTTAACTAATTTTCAGTTATTTTATTACTCAATTAAATAAGGTATATTCTCCCCATATATCTCATGAGACTCTCACTTGTATTTGATAGTCTCCAGATTATGGAGCTTTACACATTACTTCATGTGGCGATTCGACTATGGGAACATATTCTATTGGCTCTCAGTTTTAGATGTTACATCAGGTCTAACCAAGATACATTTATTTATCAATAATATTTAAAAGTAAAATAGATCCAATATGAGATTAAGTTATAAGAAGATATCATGAGGATAAATCTAAAGAAAATTACACATAAATTTCCATCATTCATGAGGAATCAAGAAATAGTCAATGGGATGTCATTAACATGTACAAACCACCACCAATGTACCAATGGATTTTCAATGAATTATAGTTCTATCATAGATTATCCATCATTAATAGGTATAGGAAGATGATTTATAAAATACCTATAAAGCATGTATAATTGATGGTATATCTCAATCTAATCAAGAGATGACAAAAAAATTATAGATCATCTATTGGTATCTGAATGAAAGAATAATTTCTCATCAAAATATCATAGAAAACATATATCCATCATAATTCCTTGTTCATATCCCATGAAATAAGAGGTAAAAGTTGTCAATATAGAAAAAAATCACCATTATAGAATCATCAGATTGGTCAAGCCTTGAATAATAAATGGGATATGAATGGAAGATAATTAGGTATATGGGAGAGGTATAAAATTTGAAATATAGTATTTGGGGTAATAATTGGGTATTAAACTTGGTCAAATATGAGTGGGAATAAAATCATGTGGAGTGTATTTAATGCACCTTCAGATTGGGTGCATTAGGTAGTAGTGGGCCTCACCAATGGGATGGAGGGGTCTAGAAAAACATACAGACCTATAGAAACTCCACCAACTGGTAGATGGGCTCCACCCGTGAGCTCGTGGTAGCATTACAGCCATCACAAGTCCAAGCCTCCTCTCAACATACATCCTTAAATATGTATACCCACTTTCTATAAAAAATAACCTCTTTAAAACCTGAAACAGATAATAGTGAAAATATAAAAGATAATTTTTTAAATATAAAAAATATCATATATTGAAATAAGTGAGGATTTTATAATTCTTCCACTCCAACAAAATCTCATCCCTGAGAAGTTCCTTCAATGGTTTTACTCAAACAACATGGGAAACTAATCATAAAAATAATCTTCCCATTCTTACCACTCCTCATGGATCCATTCATGATACTATAGAATCAATAAAAGTTGTATCATATTCCCTCATAGGACATTATCACTTTGGTATACAGTTCACACCTGGCACACCATGTATGGTGCATCGGGCTTCAAATCAACATCCTCATAGTTTATGACATATGTGGGATCTACCATGTACCATTGGATCTAAGACACGTGAAACAACTCATGAATATCTATGAATAAATAAATAAGATCTAGATGGTACAATGCTATGATAATCCATTCAGTGATCTCAATAGGTCCTACATAGCATGACTCTAGGTTCCTTTTCATCCTCAAACATCGATGGCTTATCCCAGGAATCACCCTTAGAAAAAACTAGTTTACTGTTGAAAACTACAAATGTCTCTTATTACAGTTGGAAAAAGATTTCTTCTTTCTCTGATCTATGATCAAACTTTTCTAAATTAGATTCACTCTCTTGGAAGTCTCATGTACTATATTTTCCCCCAACAGTTGCATCACTATCCCCATGCCAACAAACCGGTGAATGGAAAGGAATACCATAGAGATCCTTATAATGTGAAATCTAAATCCATTATTGGAAACTATTTTTTCTAAATGATATCAACCAAGGCTAGGTGATTATCCCATGTTCTATTGAAGTCTATGGTGGAAACCCGAATCATATCTTTGAATATTTAATTATAGAATCTTATTTTTAATCTTTCTAGGGATGGTGCATTGTTCTCAAACACAGCTATGTCCTTTGGGAATTCAGTAAGCCACTCCAAAACCATGATGTAAAATGTGTATCTCTTTAAGATACGATTATCAAGGTAAATCCATAAAATCATATTATCTCATGGATCTAAATATTTCCTAACTTGCATACTGAGTAAACCTTAGGGATCAGTAAGAAAAGAACAACTATCGTTTGTCAATCAACAATCCCCCAAATAGTGTCATGGATTGTATAGGACCTCGTTAAATCCATAACAAAGATTATCAGGAATTGTTCCCACATATACATGGGAATAGGAAGTGGTTGTAGAATAAAACTATGACATTGATGGTTGAAATTTATCCTCTAGTAGGTAAAGCATTAGGAAAAACCATATAATATTCATCTTCATTATTGTCCACTAGAACATCTACTTAAAGTATCTTCAAGATGAACCACCCTCCTATATATATAAAAGTATATTATCATATCTTAACTAAAATAATTAGGGTCTAAATGTATCTAATGTACTAGGATCACATCGTCGACATCCAATGTCCACCAAAGCATCAAGTCACCACCTAGTAGTTGTTCCCACATCATGACACACTCTGCATCTAATTTCTATATAGACATCACCTTTTCTAATAATGAATATGTGATCACTAATGTAGAACACGTTATTAATCTGTAGTGATTGAAAAATAAATCTTTCAATTAGTTAACAAGATCATTAGGCACCATTTTCCCTCTACAGTCCATTCACCATGAGCCTAAGATACAAACGTCTTATAGTTATGATAATTTGTTATTGTTTTTCCTTTACCAAGTTCATAGTTCATAACAAAGTTGAAAAAATGTCGGTATTATACCATACACCTATCCCTCTAGTTTAGGACCAATTTTGTGATGATATAGTAAATGTTTGTGTCTTCTATCAAGACAACTAGTCTCATTCCTAACAGATAGTGTCACCAACACCTCTATAAATGTACCATTGATTCCTTTTAAAATTCATGAGTATCATAGTTTTTATCATGGGTTTATAGATGATGTGACCCATAAGCTACTACCCACTCTCTCTATATCGATACAACTCCCAGACCAGTGCGTGATGTATTATAGTATATAGAATAATTGGTCTTTACCTCAAGATATATCAACACTATAGTTGTTGTTAACCTCATCTAAAACACTAGAATATCCTCATCACATAGCTCTGGACACTGTAAAATCACTCCATTTTTCATCAGTGCAGTCATAGGTGTAGATAAATGGGAGAATTCTAGTATATAATATTGATAATATCCAACTAAACCCATAAGGATACTAATCTTGAACTCATACTAGGGAAATTTCATGGACATTACATCCTCAAATTTCTCTAGAACCATATATATACATATATCAGAAATGAAATAACATAATAATTTCACCTAATAAATTCAATAGTTGCAATTTGATAGATTTTTTTAAAGTCAGAGTTCTCGAATCATACTCAGTACTATATCACGATTTCTGGCATGGTTTTTTGGGGTTGGTTAGTATATAAGGATGTCTTAATGAACAACTTGGTGAATGAGTCAAGATATGTGTGAATTATATTTTTCATGGGATACATGAGCACTACTAGAGAATTGTTTCCTAACAGTGTCAAAAATTAATTGTATAACACATTCCTTCTATAAAATAAAATATTTATGGCGTCCTTATCTATAACTTGAAACTAGGGATATCCTAATCGGATATCGATCTTGGAGAACCACCAGGACCCCCAAAACAGATCAAAAAGATCATCAATATTGTGAAAAGTATATGTACAATTCACCATCACCTTATTTTTCTGCTGGTGATATACTTAAACTCAAATAATACCATATCCCCTCTTTGGGAACAAAATAGGTGTACCCCATAGTGAAGTGCATGGCCAAATAAGTCCTTTCTATTCCAAGTCCTCGATCTTTAACTTAAGATCCATAAACTCAGTCAGTGACATGTGATATGGTGGTACCAAAATAGATTGAGAAACTAGAATTGTATTTATCTTGATGTCACCTCTTCTGTCAAGGGGGGTGTCCTATGAAGATGTTTGGGAAGACATCATGGTAGATATCCAAGACTAGAGGAACTACAAGGGGTCTTCCACTAATACAGCTAAAAGAGTTAGGCTTACAATATCTGTTGTGACTATCCTAAGCTAACTCATGTTTGGACCCACTATACTTACTCCCACATCCCATTCGTTGTTTATCACTTACTTTTATACACTGAAAAATGTAAGCGATAGCCGTCTTTGATAGAAGTCAATGTTATCTCAAAAACTAGTCATCTATTCCATACCAAGAATCCCATAAAATCCCATCATATCCAAAATCATGAATTCCAATAGATTTACATAACCATGAATGATTATTATATACACTACACATCACAAAATATGGTCTAATTTCATTCCCAATGGTGTGTGGAGGGAATGTAACTCAAAAAAAACATAACTGGTAATTTAATTCCAGAAATGGAATATATAGATATAAAGGAATAAGAATCATTATTATCAAAATAATTGGAAATATATCACAACCATATATCTAATAGTAGATGGTTCCCTACCACCATCTTCTATAGTCTATTCAATTTCAAATATGTGGCAAGGCTCAGCTTCGTAACCTTCTCCCTAAGCTATATGAATCATCTGAGTTGCCATCATTTTAGCCAATTGTTGAAGACCCCAAATTGATCCCTTGGTCATATATCAAGTATTTACCACACCATTGCAGAACCTTGGCCTTGAATCTTTAAAGAAGAAAGATGGATAATACCCAAACTTTCCCCATTTTTGACACTTTCTCTGAGGTGTTGTGTAGATTTTGTGATAATTCTAAAACTTCCCAAAGTTGAAGCATTGTGGAACTCCCCCTAAGGGGATGAAGAATCCAAAATTTATTTAACTTGTTTACTAATACCCTACTCCACATACCTAGTCTTCCCCTTCCATATAATATAAGGGGAATTCATCTCAACATTAGGAGGTTAACCCACGTGAGCACTGAAGGGTGAAAAAAACCAGCTACTCGACCCTCTTTCAGACCATTTTCAGTAGTAAAGGCCTTGAGTAGAACCTAAAGGTATGCCACTATGTTGATGGTCCTATATTATCATCATATATTAGGAAAAATACTATATTCAAATTTCATTCCTTTTGTGCCTTGTTTTCGACCAAGATAGGAGTAAAGTGAATAAGCTCATTGAAAATAGTATAGTATATAGATATTGTCATGGACACCTTCTATAACTCCATGAACACTTTTTCAATGTTCTCGATTCAGTGTATAAAGAAATAATTCCTTAAAAAATATGTCCATGAAGTCTCCCTAAGAGATACCCTCATGTTTATCATCCTACCCCATCCTTCCCCACCATCTTCAAGAAATACCATGTATCATGAACACTAAAAACATCACCTTTTTATCCCCAAGTGTCTAAATGAGGTCAAACAAAACTTAAATGATTTCTATCTTTTACTCAACATCAAGTGGACCTCTAGTTTTCAGTATGGTATGACAATAAAAAAACACTAGAGGGTCATTAATTAGGTCCTTTTAAAAATTCTGAATAATTTAAATCATCCCTCTTGAAATATAGTGATCATGTAATTATATTTTAATATAGATTAATATATCGGAAAATAAATAAAATATAGAGTTGTATAATGTGATGTATTGTGACCCTATCCTTTTAAATATATCATTACATGATTTCAAGCATAATTATACATCAGAGTACAAGCTAAGGATCGTGAAGTCTTGTGTCTTGGATGACCAAGTCGTAAGAACCCAGGTTTTTAGATTGGGTCAAAATCCCAAACCTCTTTGAGTTTTGAGTTTTTTCTGAGAAAAATTGGGAAAATCAGGGAAGTTTGAGAAATTTTCAGAATACACACCATGTACACTAAGTATACATCATGTATCAGTTAGGCATGTACCAGTCGTGTGATTTCCAAATACATGTTGTGTGATGACTGTTTAGGAATTTCCTACTACACGGCATGTAGTGTTGCTCGAAACACTGTGTACCCTTTTCCCATGTGAGAAGTCCATACATGGAATGTAGGCTTGCGGGAAGAATATAATTTTTTTAGAAAGTACTTGTTGTGTAGTATTTGTACACGTCAGGTAGACGGTCCATGGATGGGGATATACATGGAGTGTTAGGGATGTCGGCCAGGTAGAGAGGTACCCGTCGTGTACTGTAGGTGCACACCATGTAGTCAGTTGACAAGTCCATAATGAAATATCTACCATAATATGAATAGTAAAATGATACACGACATGTATTCCAAATTAAAAAATGTATATTTTATTTTATTTCTTTTAAAAATGGGTAGTAGCCATGTTTTGGGGTATGGGGTACCCGGTTTATTCTAGGAGACCTGAATAGCCAACTAAGAATTCAATTCCTTCTTGTTCTTTCATTCAAAGTCGGATTCAAACATTGTTTGATCCATTGGAACCACCTTAGTAACGCCTTGATTCTTCTTGACCCATTATTCTGGATTTCTGTTCTAGGATGAGTTATAAGGGTTTGATTGGTTTTGATTCTTTCATAGATCTACTACATTATTCACCAAATTGGAGGCTGTTATCATAGGAGTATCATCATACTAGTACAAGGTAGGTGGTGCATACCAATTTTAGTGTTTTTGTATAATTTTGGGAGGCTTTACTTTGGCACGTTTTTGAATATTTTGATCCTAACACTGAATTACCTTTTATTACATGTTTAATTCTTATTTGACATATGGGATGCCTTTGGGTATGCCATGTTACCTATTTTTCTTGAGGGGGGTTGGGTGAGTGGTCATTTCTCATCAGGGAATTTTAGCCAGGGGATGCCAAAATGGTTATAATTGATTTGTATTGGTTAAAACTATTGATTTTATATTATTAAACCTTGATATAGTGCTGGTATAGGATAACACCTGGCTAGTGAAATTCAACTGTTTAGATTATTTTCCTGTTTATATAATGTTTTTAAATATATTATATATGTAATTTCTGAATTGAAAATATTTTAACCCTTTCGGTTGTATTGGGCATGTCTCAGATATTTTTTGAGGTATGTTGATCATAGGTTGGGTTTGGATCGAGTTACATTGGGTGGTTCTGACTATCAGATTGGGCATTATGGACGTTATCTTGAGGCGAGGTGACTTTCATGTTGGGCATGGCCCAGTTTACTTGGATGGAAAGGTCGAAAAACATGAGCGGAATGGTCCTTGGGATATGAGGTGTTATAGTTTTTGTGGATTGGGTACTATTTTGGTGATTAACACTCACCCAGAACTTTGAGTAGTGTGAACACATAGAGACTCTGTGATGAGGTGGCTTTGCCCACTCGTGTGGGTAAAGGCCCCCATTTGTTTTGGTTTAGTAACTATTTTTGGGGGTTATTTTTGTAGGGAGCCACGTGGACGGTGAGGAGACTCCATGGGATAGCGTTGAGGCTATTGTGATGTGGGGGAAAGGTGTGTCGTTATTTGAGGGAAGAAATTGACATCCAACCGGTTACATTATTTGAGAGAAGACATCACTTTACCTCCAGTTACTTTATTTGAGGGCAGACATCGTTGTCCCTATGGTAACATTATTTGAGGGAAGAAATTGTTGTTCCTCCAAGTTACTATTTCTTGGGCGTTCCTTTGGGACATTGGTACTTGAGAAACACGGTGTTATAGGGCACAAAGTTTCAGGTTACATTGATAGAGATTCCAGCATTCGCCGAAGCAGGTGACACTCTATGGTGGCTGTTGAGCACCATTGGAGTTTCTATTTGTTTTTGTGCATCATACTATTTAATGTTTTCTTTGTTAATGCATGAATTCTTAAACACTTATATTAGGTACGCATCGTTGGTTGGTATCCTTCTGAGATTCATCTCGCACCCTGCACGGACCCTTTAGGACACGTGTGGACTTTATGGATTTACATGCTGGATTGAGGTCAGCTTCTAGAGCTAGACTGAATTATATATTTCGTGGAGATGGTATGGACCTTAAGGTCTTTCCTTGATGGAGTTTACTTTTTTCCATCTTTCTTGTGTCATCATGCTTATTTGTTTTATATCTATTTTTGGATAGCCATTGGGGCCTTTACATATGGATATGTATGACCTATGTTGGATGTGTTTTTGTTGTTTAGTAGTTTTTAAAAGTGATCAACACGTTGTTGTGTTTTATGTATGTTGTTTTTGTTTATATTTTTTTCTTCTGTTGTTTATCGATATTGAAGGTTCTTAGACTCTGTGGGTATGGTTCGAGTCTGCAGATTCATTTGTTCTGCTACATCCTTATTTTTAAACTCATAAATATACCATTTATCGTATTCTGAGAGGGTATATCCTCCCCACTATACAAATAAAGACCCTCGCTTCTAGTCATTAACCTTTGTCAGTTTAGGAGGTTCACCTAAGGTAGTAACACATGACCCGTTTAACACTTTTTGGGTGGCTGTTCGGGTCTGGGGTCATTACAAAGTGGTGTTAGATTAGTTCTTGACAGTTATTTATTAGCATGGTCTTGATGGATACTTATGAGACTGAGACATCTCTTTTTATTTCTGCTAGTTTTACTATTTGGGATATGGTAGACTGGAGATAGGTTGTTACTAGAACTGGGTTTCTAGCTTGTGATTGGGTGCCTGAAGCCCTAGGTACGAGTGATGGACCGTGTTTCCTTGGGTGGGAATTTCTATTTTTATTTTTCTTAGATTACAATTTATATGATTTCCACCTCGGTGGATCACTTGGTGTGTGATGTTATTGATTATGATATGTGACCATTTACCTGGTATAAGGACCTAGCCTTAAACATTACTTAATCTTGAGTTATTACAAGATTACACATTGAGGATCTTTTCAGGTTTAGTTTTTTAGAGATTTAGATCATAAATCATGCATTACATTCAAGATTTAAACAAATTGGTTACATAAAAGATAGTATTCATTTTTTCCCATCAACGGAAACATATTTAAAACAAAACATGGATTCTTTTATGACACTTCATTGACCCCATCATCACATCATGTACCTTTCCCTTGACCTGTGAAAAACATTTAAAAAACATGGGATGAGCATTTAAAGATAATTAAGGGATATAAAAGTATGAAATGAAAACATTAGTCCATGTATGAAATCATACTTTACAAATAAAACATAACAATTTTAAAATACATCATAAAATCATGAATAAATCATATAAATTATAAGACATAAAGGTAACTTGAGCCATTCATAACATTCTTACGTAGGGAGTAACCCTCATGGTTACGTCTGGAATACCCATACCAGTATATTCCCAAAATAAATTTGGAGAAAACTTGATGTTTAACTCCTTCGCATTACCCAATGCATTGGAGTGCTATATCGGGCTCACCCACCCTTAGTTTATCACGGAACCACCCATCTTCATAACAATGCCCAAAAACCATATCATAATCGTATCGTATAAAACATGCATAAAGGAAACATAACATTTCCACTTTTCAATCACCAGATATCAATACAACACATTGATATAAAAAAATTATGAAAACCATTTTTAATACCAAAATAAAAGAAAAGTAAAACATGGTATTTATTTTTTCATTTTTAGAAAAAGTTTATGGCTTGTAGAGGAAGCTGAAGCTCAAATAATGGTCATGGCGGCAGAGAATTCGTTGTTGCTGCATACGTATGACAAAAAAACATTCCCTTTTGTCGTTTTGTAAACACTTCGTATAAAAATATTCCTTTTTAGTAAACGTAAAAGTCAAAGGGGTTTATACACCATGTAAAATAAAGTTGTGTATAAAACATAATATGCCTCAATGAAAGGAGATTGAGACGAAGTCCCATACCTCGGGTCCGACTTGACTCGATCGTTCTTTAACCTCCTGAATAATAAACATGAGTTAATTTATACTTGATTGAGAACCTTTTTCAAGTTCATTATTCCTTTTATATCACTTATTACCATGTCATGAACACTATGTAATTATTTATGTTAATAATGGTCATTTTGTTGATTATTGGTACTTGAGTAAAAAATAAACTCTTAATAATTACAAGTTGTTCATGTGGTAAAATATCCATTATATCCAGAATTATATTCATGATGTAGATATAATATATATCTAGTATATGCCTGCATTTACAATATTACATAACATTTAGAGGTATGAAATGAAATGCACCGTTCATGGAGACAGTAAGTCGTACGTACGTATGAACGCTACATTCATTTCTATTTCATATTTTATGGAATGGACTCATGATGATATAAAGGTATATTATAATTCCAGTATAATATCATATATAATATCATTAATTCCATCCTTTATACGGCCCGTATATGGCATTAACGAATCAAATCACATTGAGGGGGCAGTAGTCCGCACTTCCTAAAATGAAGATATCACGTATACCCATAATGGAAGCCATAAAGGTATGACATAAATGAAAAATACAGAAGATTAATGAAAAAATATACATATTATATATCATATATAAATATAGTTACATCTTAATGTCCACCTTTTAAGGTGTTATAAGAATACTGAAGAATCATCGTTTCGTGAGGCGGAAATTCACCATCCATGGAAACAGTATGTTCTTTAACCATTAGATGTAGTTGTGTGTAAGTGTAGCTTGAATTATTATTATAAAAACATCATAGTATATTGCAGATTATGGTGTTTTTACAAAATAAATGAATAGAATGAGTTTAGGGTGTTTGGAGAAGCAAAATGAAACAAAAGAACATGAGTGAAGACATTACCTTTAAATCGGGTAACTCCCTTTGGTTTGAACCAAAAGGGTTTCTTGAAGAGCTTCATGCCTAAGTTAAGGCTTCTAGGATTAGGAGAGAGATGTGGAGAGACAAAATGAGTAGATATTGGCTGATCCAAAGGCTTGAGAGGTGTGGGTAAAGAGGTAGAGGTGGGGGCCTTTTATAAGAGGAGAGGAGTGGCACTCTTGGAAAGGTATAAAATGTTACTTTATTTTCAAATGAGTTTCATATTTTAAAGGTCCCACATTGATGTATTTAGAGGATAAGGTGATAAGGGTTATAAATATACTCATACAATAGATCTTTGACAAGTGTAAGTCTTATATTGTACATTATATTTTCATTTTATTTAAATCGTTCATTAATGAGGTAATTGCTGCATCACCATGATGTCATAAATAATTTAATTTATATAATGTCTAAAAATTATATAAAAAATACTACAATGTAGGAAATAGTTCTATCTCTCCAATTATTATTTATAGTCTAAGAGATAATTTATTTAGACTAAATTAAAAATGTTTTACTCAGGTGATACATTCTTTGTTATATTTACTTTCTTTAAAAAAAATATAAAGATAAAAAGACATCATCACACAAAAGTGATTGTATGGGGTCCCCAAGTTTGGCACAAGGCATCCCATGGTCGACCATGACACAACCAGTAGTATTAGGACACATGTTCATGTCATTTTTTTATTATTATGATATTATTTTATTATCCTTAACTACCCGATTACTAATTAATCAAGATAATTAACGATAATTATCGTCGTTACTATTCACAATGTCCAAAAACAAAAGAGTCTTGATTACATAATTTAGACCTTATGATCCCAAATATGTAATCCATTTTACACAATTACAAACACATAAATTGCAGTAATTAATTTAAAAAAATTCCCATTGTCAAAACAAATAGCGGGTTTTTTGAAACAATATCTATGAAAAGTTTGGCATTAGTTTATGCCAAAATCCAAAGTGAAATTAATTCTAATGACCACTATTGGATTAAATGGTAAAAATATATTCTAATTACAATTTAAAACTAATTAAAAATATAATCTAAACATATAATTAAATTAGGAGAAAAATCAATTTTGATGTAAAATGCAGTATTTTTTCACTATTCAAAAAAAATTGAATATTGTTAGAAAAATACCAAAAATTAACCCAAGGTAAATTTCAATGTCCCAATCATAAAGAATATGTTTATTTTGAAAAATAGAGCTTATAAAATTGTCAAAATGTTTATTTAAAAATGGTTTTCCATCAAAAGGCAGTAAAACAATATTTTAAAAATATTAGTCTATTCCATGCTTAAGATTGGATTTATTCTCATTTTAAGCCTCTAAAACACTATCTAATTAAAAAATAGACATAGATAAAAATATATATTATTCATTACTTATTTGGGATGTTACATCCTTCCCCCCTTTAGAAAATTGTGTCCCCTCAATTTATTTACTTATCGAATAAGTGGGAGTATTTTTCCCTCATTGCATTTTCAGATTCCCATGTTGCCTCTTCAATCATGTGGTTTTTTCACAAAACCTTTACCTGATAAATAAACTTATTATGCAACACTTTCTCCCTGTGGTCATGAATCTGGACCAGTGGTTCCTCATAAGATAAATTTTCTTCTAGCTGAACTACCTCTGAACTCAAAACATGAGATAGATCTGGCATGTACTTCTGTAACATTGAAAATGAAAAACATTGTGTACCTGAGATAAACTCGGAGGTAAAGCAACTCGGTATGAAACTGATCCAACTCTCTCCAAAATTTCATATGGTCCAATTAACCTTGTACTCGACTTTCCTTTCTTACCAAATCGCATTAAACTTTTCCATGGTGAAACTTCGAGAAAAACATGATCACATACCTCAAAAGAGAGATCCTTCCTCCTGTTGTCTGCATAACTCTTCGGCCTACTCTGAGCTATTCTCATGTGTTTCTGTATCATCTGATCTTTTTCTGACAACTCTTCTACCAATTCTGGTCTCATCAACTTCCTTTCACCCACTTCATCCCAAAAAGCTGGAGTTCGACACCGCTTCCCATATAATGCCTCAAATGGTGCCATCTGTATACTCGAATGAAAACTGTTATTGTAAGAAAACTCAACCAAAGAAAGATGCTGGTCCCTACTACCCTGATAATCCATCGAACAAGCATGTAGCATATCCTCCAAATTTTGAATTGTTCGTTCCGACTTCCCATCTGATTGAGGATGAAAAGCTGTACTAAAATTTAATTCAGTACCCAACGACTTCTGAAGGCCTTTCCAAATGTTAGAAGTAAACCTCGGATCATGATCAGATACAATGGAGAGTGGAACTCCATGTAACCTGAATATCACTTTAAGATACAAATGGTAAAGTTTATCTAGGGAAAAAGTATCTCGTATAGCAAGGAAATGAGCATATTTAGTCAAGCAATCAACAATAACCCAGATTGCATTATTACCTCGAGGTGTCATTGGAAATCCCACAACGAAGTCCATGGATATATTCTCCTATTTCCACTCTGGTACTGGTAAAGGGTGAAGCATCCCTTTTGGTAATTGTCACTCTTCTTTAACCTATTGACAAGTCAAACACTTCATAGTAAAATCAGCAATGTCTCTTTTCATTCCATCCCACCAGTAATACTCCCAAAGATCTCTATACATCTTACTACTGCCTGGATGAACAGAAAACAGAGAACTATGAGCTTCACATAACAACTCTCTCTTCAACTTTGAATCACAAGGCACACACACCCTCTTCTAAAATCTCAAAACACAATCATTATCAATGTTGAATTCAGGAAACTTACCCTTCTGAACTAGCTCTACCTTTTTCTGCAACTCGTTGTCTTGCTTCTATGTTTTCTTAATTCTGTCTGATAGAGAATATTTCACTAATACCTGAAACAAATCAAAAGGACATCCTGCACCAACTACTTCAATGCCAAATTTCATCAAATACATAACCAAAGGATCATGTTCCAAATGCAACATTATTAATTAAGCATTACTTTTAGGACTCAATGCATCATCCACTTTATTTTCTTTTCCCAGATGGTAATGAATTGAACAATAATAATCCTTAATTAATTCTACCCATATCCTCTATCTCATGTTAAACTCATTCTGAGTGAATATATACTTTAAACATTTGTGAACGGTATATATTTCACACTTTACTCCATACAAATGATGCCTCCGAATTTTTAAAGTGAAAACAACATCAGCTAATTCCAAATCATGTGTATGGTAATTTACCTCATGAGTTTTCAACTGACATGAAGCATAAGCAATTACCTGATCCTTATGTATTAGAACGCAACCATGTCCTTTCAATGAAGCGTCACTATAGATAATAAACTCCACATTCCTGGAAGGTAGTTCCAAAACTGATGAATTTACCAATCTTCTTTTCAGTTCCTAAAAACAATCATTACATTCTTTTTTCCAGATAAACTTAACACCCTTTCGAGTTAACTTAGTCATTGGACTATATAACCATGAAAATTTACTAAAAAGCCTTCAGTAGTAGCCTTCCAAACCAAGGAAGCTATGAATCTCTATTACATTTGTGGGTCTTGGCCATTCTTCAACAACTTTTGTTTTAGCAGGATCAACAGTTATGCCATTTTTTGAAACAATGTGACCAAGGAAAGAAATTTTTTGTAACCAAAACTCACACATGTTAAATTTTCCATACAGTTTCTTTTCTTTTAAGGTTTGAAAGATAACCCTTAAATGACATTCATGCCCTTCTTTACTTTTAGAAAACACCAAAATATCATCAATAAAAACAACCAAAATTTTTCACTTGAGTAAACTGAGCCACCACTACAACAAATTGTTTAGTTCTGATTCTGGCCATCTCAAGATACTAATTTTAAGGTCATTTCCCTTTGTATTCCTTCCCAAGAAATGTTTTTCTATTTCCTCTATTAAAAACCATTCTTAACACAGAAATATTATAGGCAATGCAACATGGTAATTTTTAAATGCTATAAAATTTCAATCATACGATAAATTAATTTATAATTTAACAATTTTCTAACTCTTAAAGTTGTCTAAACCGACCTCTAATACCAACTATATGGCCCCATCCATAAACATTGCTTAATCTTGAGTTATTACAAAATTACACATTGAGGATATTTTCAAGTTTATAATTTTAGAGAATTAGATCATAAATCATGCATTAAATTCCACATTTAAACAAAGTGGTTACAAAAAAGATAGTATTCATTTTTTCCAATCAACGGAAACATATTTATAACAAAACATGGATTCATTCATGACACTTCCTTGACCCTATCATCACATCATATACCTTTCCCTTGACCTATTAAAATCATTTCAAAAACATGGGATGAGCATAAAAAGCTCAATAAGGGATATAAAAGTATGAAATGAAAACATTATTCCATGTATGAAATCATATTTTAATAATAAAACATAAGCATTTTAAAATACCTCATCAAATCAGGAATAAATCATAGAAATCATAAGACATAAAGGTATCTTGAGGCATTCATAACATTCTTACGTAGGGAGTAACCCTCATGGTTATGTTTGGAATACCCGTCATAGTATATTCCCTAAATCTCTTTAGAGAAAACATAATGTTTAACTCCTTCGCATTACAAAATGCATTGGAGAGCTATATCGGGCTCACCTACACTTATCTTATCACAGAACCACCCTTCTTCATAAAAATTCCCAAGAACCATAACATAATCGTATCAAATAAAACATGCATAAACGAAACAAAAAATTTCCACTTTTTAATCAAAAGATAGCAATACAACACATTGATATAATTACATTATGAAAACCATTTTAAATACCAAAATAAAAGAAAATTAAAACATGGTATTTATTTTTTCATTTTTAAAAAAATTTTATGGCTTGTAGAGGAAGCCTATGCTCAAATAATGGTCATGGCAGTGGAGAAGTCATTGTCACCGCATACGTACGACAAAAAAACATCCCTTTTTTCGTTTAGTAAACACTTCATATAAAAAGATTCCTTTTGAGTAAACGTAAATGTCAAAGGGGTTTATAACTTGTATAAAAGAAAGTTGTGTATAAAACATAATATGCCTCAATGAAAGGAGATTGAGACGAAGTCCCATACCTCAGGTCCGACTTGACTCGATCGTTCTTTAACCTCATGAATAATAAACTTATGTAATGTTAATAAAAAATAATTATAAATAAAAAACTTGGACATTATGGTTTGGATAATGTGTTCCATTAGTATTCTTATTGTGTAAGTTTATATTGACAATTTAATCATTAATTATAACACTTAATATAATATTATTTTATTTATTACTTTTGAATTCTTATTTTACTAAATAAAAATAAATTTTACCTCATTATATAATCATTGATGATGAAAAACCTCAATCAAGAGTGTGAAACCTTACAAGACTCAGATATATCATATGCATTTTCATCACTTGAATGGATCAACTCCATAGTGTGAAAATTTTTTGTTCAAGGGAAGGAAGGGAAAATATTAAAATAATAATAGTTTGAGTTTAGTGTACCATTTGGAAATCACCGTATTATACTGGGTGTCACCTTACAACCAACACTAATGATGTAGGCTCAAGGGAATGTGGATAGAGGGGTGGGGATTAGGTGTTTATCCAATCTGTACCCTGTATTTATGCTTCCCTTATTTATTCATAATTTAAGAAGAAATGGCCAAACATGTTTCCTAGGACCTGACCTATGGTCTTAATGAGAAGTGATAGTGTTGTTGGTGATTCCCAAAGGTTCTTCCTTGTATCTGGCTTTTAAGCTCCATAGAATTCTGGGACATTAGAAATCAAGCTCAGGACCTTAGGTTTCCTTTTATATCTAGGTCATGTTTTGTAAATTCATACAAGAATGACCATGAATGGTTTTAAATGGTGGAATCCCATAGGTTATGTCTTGTTTTTTATATGGAATCTGCCTAGGGTATTTTTTTCTATGTGAATGGAAAAAACACCCTAGTAGGAAGTTAGGTGATGCCATTCAAGGGTCTTCCATGGGTTTGGAATTGGGGATTATTTAATATTCTGGGATGTATCTTTCTTGGTGAATTCCAAATTTATTTAATACTTTCGGAATATACATGGATTATATAACTCATATAGGGGTGGTCTGTGATGATTGGGTCATATGAATGGATAGTATAACTCCTATAATAGAGGGGTTTGATACATTGGGCTTAATCTCAGATAAGAAAACTCCCATGGGTGGCGTTTTTTGATACTTATAGCATATGGTTGGATGAGAAAACTCCCATTCCGTTGGATGTGATAACTTTTGGAATACTTATTTTATTTTAAAACTCAAAATGCATCCAAAGGATGTTGTTAAATCCTCTTGCGAGTTCATATTCAAAATTTATATTATCTTGAACAACACTAGATACAAAGGAACAACACATCATAAGTACATGGTTGAACTAATAGAGAGGAGGGTACCCAGATGAAAACTATTGATAAAAGGTTAGAAATCCAAATTTTTAATGATATTATGAAAGTAATTAATTAACACAAATAGAATAAATGAAATAATATTGAAAATTAGAAGAGAGGGAGGACTAGTTTTGATGATCGGTTTTTCTAAAAATAAATTGTAACAATGATTGCAAAAAACAATACTCATTATATTACAAATAAATCAATTTTATCAATATAAGAAACTACCAATCCATATAAATATACCCTATAACCCTAATTACTAATGGAAAGATGACTTAAAATACCATAATACATTAGGATCAGATTGAAAATTATATGATTAATTGAATTCAGTGGTCATGAATAAATTAATTTTATCATGATGGATTTTGTCTACATACAAATGAACTTTGTCTATGATTTAATAGAATATATTATTAATATTAAAAACAAAATAATACTAAATTAATAAAATCATTTCACAATGGAAAAATGAAATAAAAAAATTTGTATGCACCCGATTTAACTAATTCTACTTCCCCTTTAGGTTTAACCAATCATCACTAGCTAATTTCCAATAATAAATAAACAAAAATGCATAGGGGAGATAATTGAATAAATTGAATGAATATAATATAACGGAATTAAACTATAAATCATCTAAACTATCAATCAAATTACAAAATATAAAATAAGAAAGAAAATCCTATCATTGAGGAACATTGTGTTCGAATCCTAGTGGAAGCCTCCCAGTGATCAATCCTATATGACCTAAACCATATCCTATTTATTTTGAAAGAAAATATTATTTATAACCTTGATATTCATCCTAGGATTCCCATAGAATGAACTCAATGTTAAATTGTTTTTTTAGTTCAAACCTGTAGGGCCCTGTTTAATAGATATTATTAAATCTCTTATCATGGTATTCTTAGAGAGTTTCATGATGTGAAACATGTGTTCAAATATTTAAAATTATGGGAACCACTTTATTTCTACTTTTTTGCTTCATTTCTTATAGTATGTTCATGCATTGAATAATTTACGTGTTGTTTAAATGATACGTGACACGAAATATATATTTATAGTGTCAGAAAACTTATCATACATGGTTCTTTAGTTCGAAAAGTAGTTAACATCTATTTATTATCCAACATCATGGGAAAACTTCATTAAATGAGAATCTTGATCCATTTTTCTTAAATATTCAATCATAAATTCACCATATTTTCTTTCTATTGTCATGTTGCTTCACATTATTACCTGATGTTCCCTTTCTATATTATATTGTTCCAAATGTAAATCCTGACATAACTATACATAAAACATTAATACTAGGCATGGATCTCATATTCATTAATTCAATATCCAATTAAAAACCATTTAAGAACACCTAGAAAATAGATATAAAATAGAGATATCAACTCCTCTACCTGGAGGCATGTGATACTCATGTGAAAAGACTGATGTGTTATTGATTGTTATGGTTGGCATTGTATCTTGAAGTAATCAAAGACGTTCAAGTATTAGGTAAAAGTAGATATTTCAGGTTATTTTGAATTTTATTCAGTATTAATTTATTCATATTAGGAAATCTCATTTTCACATATAACTATATATTCTTGTTAGTCTGGGACTTTGTTTGTGGTGTCTAATGGAGTTATACACTCACACCCTGTTCGGGATTCCATTTCACAAGTGTTCCTGAGAAATACTCCCATTGTTATTTTAGGAATGTGTTTGGGTTGAGTCATAACATAGCATAATCGATTAGGAAAACTCTAGTTTTAGTGGTGGTGATAAAGATCTGTTATGGCATGTTATATTCTTGGAGAAAATGTTGTTTATTTATATTTTATGGGTATGTATTTTGTTACTTTTATAATGTTTAGTTGACTATGGTATGTCATGGTTTTTTGGCCCATTTTTCAATTACATTTATTAATTTTCACATTTCTTCTTATATATTCTTATGTTCAATTAATTTTCATTTTTATTTTGTTTACTCTGATATGGATAATATTTGGATATTTAGTTTTCTCTTATGAACTCTGATACATAGTTCATAGCCTCCCCACAATACCCTCTTAGACCCTCAATGCTAGTTGGAAACCTCTAAAATTTGGGTAGGCATGTTTGAGGTTATTTAGTGGCTAGTCTGGTTGTTGTTTAAAGAGTTATTCCTGATGGGATGTTAAAAAGTTGTATCAGAGCCCCATTGTATTAATATTTTGGGAATTAAAATACATGAGATTTTATAATTTGTTGGATATTTTATTGTAATCTAGATAATAGATTTATGAACTCATTTTCTATTGTAAGTACATGTTACGTTGGGTATGAAAATGATGTTTTTAGGTTTTTTGTTTCATATTTGTTGTGATTTTTACCTCATGTGACACCAATGCAGTTTTAGATTTCTCATTTTTATTTATAGACAATGTATATTGGATTATTGGAAAGATGTCTATATTTGATTTTGGTTCATGGAATATGAAGGAATATGTAATCTCACGCATATATCATGCATGTAAAATTTCATGATATAGGCATGGAAGTGTGACCATTTACACTAGTGTCTGAAGCTTAGTAATTTAAAGTGTTAGTAAAAAATAATGAAAATTTTTTATTTATATGTACATGGTCACATTACAATAATTTATTCTGACTTATATAAGTATCTATACCTAGAATTTGTCCTTGTGGGTAATATAGAGATATTATTGATGACAGTGATCTAATCCCTCAACGTGTGGAATGTGGGAGATCGTAGAACGTTATTTAGGTTTGGTTATTTAATATTTCAGTAACAACCAATATTGAATTTTCCATATATTTTGTAATCGTACTATTGTTAATCGAACTAGTAGTTGTGATTCATCGAACGAATACCATCTAGGAGGATGTTATTACACGTGTGTGTGTGTGTGTTTGTGTGAACATGAATAGTGAAATGTGATTCTCTAGTGGTAGTCCCATGTGGGCTTTGTAGGTGACATTTGGTCCCCTTATGGTAAGATGTTATGTCACATGAGTTGTCGTGTGAAGTAGATATGGGTGGAATGAGCACCGTATGATGATTTTTAACCCTAGTGGGACCTTGTTTTGGGCTATGTTTGGACCCCATAGGGTGAGACAACGATCATAGTGAGTTAGAGGATAATAAGATCCAGTGCTATGTGTGAGTGGGTCTAGACAACATTTT
This sequence comes from Viscum album, assembly GCA_963277665.1. NCBI lineage: Eukaryota > Viridiplantae > Streptophyta > Magnoliopsida > Santalales > Viscaceae > Viscum > Viscum album. Next base: position 380,671,818 of record OY728131.1, read on the forward strand.
TTGAGTTCCATGAGGTAGGGGGCATGGGTGTGTATTTTGAGATATTATATTTATGCATAGAGGCTCATTTGAATGATTGATATAGGAGAGATGTTAGATTCCTTGGGTATGGAACCTAGATTACTTGTAACGTAGACACACCACTATGTGGGGTTCGACAATGGGTTAAAAATTTAGGATTTTTAATAGTTTTGGTGGTGGATTTGTGTTGGGATGAGAATGAAACTCATGTGGCAGGCAACAATGTGGTAGACCAAAGAAAAAGTACAGTGCTAATTTTGAAAAAGTGTGACAAAGGTGATACTGACTAGATGATACTACAATTCTTGAGAAGCATAGTTCATTGTTAGGCACTCCATACTAGTTTTGGTCGTGTATAACACATAGAATCTTAATTTAAGTGATGGTTCATGTTTTATATGATTTCAAACATATTATGGAAGATGGAAAAATAATTTTATGTTCTATTGTTTACAGTTCCCATTTACAATGTTATTCGATGATTGATTATGTGTGTGCTTAGGGAAATTGAGTTTGATGATACACTATGAGCATGTTTTCCCAATTTATGATTGAAATAATGAATGCACTATTGTGAGAATTATTTTTAAAAATGGATCTGATCAAATATAGATTCGTTAGTGAATTCTATGTATATGTTCAGATGTCGTATCTGGTGGAGTCTAACCATGAGGGTAAGGGTTGGTGTTGTTTTGATATGCCTTAAAATTGGTATGATCGATATTGTTTCAATTATCATGGTACAAATAATGATGGAAATGAAAAAAAATATTTTCTGATATAGGAGGTTCGACCAGGGTTGTTGCATGAACCGAAATGTGGTGAGATAGAAAAAACATAGAGTATTCGATTTCAGAAAAGATAAGATGTTTTAGAAAATTTATAAGGATATTAATATAAAATAAAAAATTTTCTTGATTTTATCAAACAAGGGATTCTTTTCCATTTGGTCTATTGATTGATAATGAGGAGAGGCACTAACATTGGTCCAGTGGTTTTACAGATGGTTTGGAATCATGGGTTAATAATTTTTCTGGATGAATGAATGAAATGAGGTTATGAAATTCTAATGGTGAAGGATCCAATGAATTACAAATTGACCATTGTGTGTCAATACCAATGATGTGGTTCACCACAATCATAATGGAAAATTAGATGGTGAAATGGTCATGTTGCACAGTGGAAAGGTTCTGTGAAGATCCATCAAGGAGTTTCAAAAAGTGGATGAGAGAATTCGTTAATGGTTTGGTGGATTAGCACTATAACGTTGAGGATATGATTCAGAAGTGCATTTAGAATTTCAAATATGAAGGTGGATGGATACAGGGGAATTGCTGACCTATGTGGGTAAAGATAAATTCTTGGATGCTCGATAGGACTTCTCAATGAAGAGAATTATTATGGTGGGGATATTTTTAAAACCCATTTTCATTAGAGCGGTGTAAATTTAAAAAGAGTTTGAAATTTTAATTTTTTTAATGGGATGAATTTTGATATAGGATTTAGAATATAATTTTTAGGGTGCTAACCTCTTGAGGTATATATTTTGGACTTGGGATAATTATTTAAAGGTAGTATCAAGGAATTTCTATAGATTCAGGACTCGAAGTTTGGGGTATTGTATTTGTATCATAGGGAGCATGGTTGGTGCCTAGTTTAATAACTATGTATCCCAACCATTTGGTCTAAATTCTATGGGAATAGGGTTTAATAAAATACGTGGAAGGATATAGGATCTGTGTGGTAGCGTACAAAGTTCATTTGGCTTGTCACATGGGTAGCGAATGATTTTCAAAACATGCATTGTAAACCTACAGATTGGATACTCTGGGAAGTGTTTGAGCCATTGTTGGTGAATGGTTTATCCAAATATGAGGCCAAACCATTTACCCATTGATAATTGAAAAAAAAATATGTTTTCCCAATGAAATTATAAGTCTCCAACCCCCTTTTTCTTACCCTCTTAATAAAGAACCCTCCAGCTGGCCAATCTAATATTCTCCCTGACAACCAACATCAATTTTGGGTGGTTTGGACTCATTTAAACAACATTTTATGTGATACCTCCCTTATACTTGAGTTTCTCTTACCAATTCTTTCTCTGGTGGAAGTTATTTAAGGTTGAGTGTGTAGTTCTTTATCTCAGATCTATGCCCTTCTCCTTCATTTGGGGAGGCGACGTTCACGTATACCGATCATGGGATATGAAGGTAGGTGTTCTGGTGTTTATTTCCAGCTTTTGAGTTTAATTTGTGTACCGCTATGCTATGAACCCATGTTTGGGGTGTCGTATGGTTGTGGACTTTATGGAAAATTATCTACTATTGAATTGATAATTTTTTGGTAAGTTAAAACTACTGTTTGGGATCACTGCTTGGATCGAAGACCACCTCTGGGGTCTGTTCCTCTATTTATCAATTTGTTCAGGTTACCCGTGGGTATACCATAAAATTTAGCATGATTTTAAATTTCCTTGAGAGGATTTGTATAGAATTTCATGCCTATATGTTTGAATCATCGTGGTTACTTGTATAGCTTGAGGGTAGTGTCTCGTATAGCCTGTGACAACCTTCCTCATGCATGTGGATAGTAATTCCTATTCCTGGGGGATATAGATTATGTTCATGTGGGTGACACTTCGTATTCATGTGGGCAATAACTGTTATGACTTTGGGCAATTGACTGCAGGTTTCGACTCTTCTTACCTGAGGGTAAGGTTTGTATGTCTGAGGACAGTTTCATGATGAATGTTCACCATGGGGATTTTCATATGTTTCACCTATCAAGTTAAAGCACAGTCTTGGCATGGGTAAATGAATATTAAAAATGGCAATATGATTGGTAAAGTTAGTTACTTTTCAGTACTGCTTAGTTCATTGAATTTACTACTGCACACTGTTGTTGCACATTTTCATTGATAGTTGGGCACGAGCCTTTGGTGGTTACCTACTGGGATTTATTTCTCACACCCTGTTTGGGAAATGACTTCGGCCTAAATAGACTATATTGTTGTAGGTGCTGATAGGGGCATGGTCCCTATACAGGTACATGATTGTTGCAGAGGGTAGAAGAGCATGGGATCGAGCTTAGGCTTGCGATGCTGCTGAATTCCTATTTCACTATTTTGTTTTGTTTTGATGTACCTTGTACGTGAGCTGTATTGTATTGTATTGCAGTGTATCCTTTTCTGGATGTTTTCATAGAACTAGTTACATGTTGTATCTCTATATATATGATGCTTCCCTTTTTCTCAGTTGTCTATTTCTGTTGTATGTTGTTTACTCCTTTCGATGTTTCATGTTTAGGATATTTATCTTTTCCACTATGTTACACTTTGTAAAATGAGGGCATAGTTTCACCAATACCAGAACTGGGCCCTCGCTTCTAGTCAAAAACCTTTTGTGTTTGGGGAAATGCGCTTGAGGTCACGTGACCAACTGGGTTTGGGGCACCCGTGGTGTGGCACCCAGATTCGGGACATTACAAAGTGGTATCAATGGTGTTCCTTTCTTTGACCTACTATTTGAAGCCTTATTCAGGGATAGGACAGAAATGGTGGTTGATAATAAGCTGTGCTTGGGAGTAGCTAACCTGTGTACATGTAAAAACCAGTCTACCTAGTTTATTGCATTTTTTCTGATTTTGTAAATTTGAAAGTTTACTTGATTTTTACCATTGGGTGACACACATGGGATTTTGCTGTTTATATGTTATATGTGGGTTCTATACTAGTTGCAACCTAATGAGATGAGGGTATTCCATATCATGAATCATTTAGTCACTTGCTGGAAGTCACATGTCATGCATCCCTTCCATGCAATTTAGGTGCATTAGAGATTGCATGTTTTTTTATAGTTGTTGTGCAAGAAAATCATGTTGTTGTGATAGCTGGTTTTCTCAATACCTGATATTTTATAGAGTATGGTTACATGAGGTATAGTATAATGAACTCCAAACAATGGTTTTGAGGAGTATGGGCCCTCATTAGCTAGAATTTGGTGGCTCATTGACAGTTTACCTTCTTATAATATGTATAAGATGCAAATATTTGATTCGCGGGGAGTATAGGACCTCAAGGCTAGGAATCTGGAACATAGGTGTTGGGTTTAGTGTTTTTATGGGCTCCGGAGTAGTTTCTAAGGCTTATTATACAGAGAAACTCAGAATACCTGCAGTGTAATTATGATTACACACCGTTTACTCTTATGTTCGGGAAGAAAAGAGAAATTTTTATGTACATGCTATGTACCATATGTACCCGTAGTGTAGTTTATAACCATGTCATATGCCGTGTAGGTAGGAAAATGGGATGGTGTTTCCTTAAATACACACGCCATGTAGTTATTATATACGACATGTTGTGTTGAACTTTTTTTCTCCATGTATCTAACAACACGGGTGGTGAAATCAGACCATATATACACCTTGTCAACAATGAACATGCAGTGTAGTTAGACCAGGGGACCCGGCCATGTATCTAAAAAACACTGGTCGATGTTACCTCTTCTAGTACATGACGTGTGCCAGTGGGACACGCCGTGTATTCTTGATCGGGGAGAGACCTTTATGACTTGACCATGTGGATAGGAAAATGGGTTGGTGTACATGCTGTGTGCGGGTGTAACATGTTGTGTGGTAGTAGCCGAGTAGGCGGCCATGTCACTATCAATATAGGTCGGTGTTATCTTTCTAAGTACATGTCGTGTGCCTGTGGGATATGCCATGTAGTTTTCTTTTAGCTGAGCCATGTGGCTTAACCCATGTAGAAGGACACGAGCATGGAAGAAGGATTCAAGTACATGTCGTGTATTAAGACAACACGCCATGTAGTTGGGGTGTTACACAGCCAGTTTAAACTGGAGTACACACCCATGTGATGGATTCTAAGAACACACCATGTAGTTATGTTTTGTGAATATTGAATTCTTTTATTCTCATGTTCCCTTCTTGGCCTCTTAGTTTTTGGTCTTTGATGAATCTTTATCTAAGGTGTGCATTTGAACTTGCAGAGTAATGCAACTAAAATGACCACACATTGTTCTCCAGGATAGAGGAAACACGTATACTCCAGATACGTTAGGCTATGGTTGAACAATGGATCCTACTACAGATACAGATGTGGCGCCATCAGTTATACCGAACACATACACTGATGCGCAGTTCTATGAAGGCTTTATGCGGTTTATGCACACCATCCAGGGATCACCCCAGGCCACCAAATCTATGGCAGAGCTGACACATATATTCCAGCAGCAGCATTCGCCTATGTTTTGAAGGGATGGTGGACCACAGGCTACGAAGTCTTCGCTGGGTTCTATAAAGACTATTTTATAGCAACATGAGACACCTCTAGGACAGAGGGTCAAGCTCGCTACATACATGCTACATGATTCTTCCAAGAGTTGGTGAGATGTTTCCACCTAGACTAAGAATCCCCGAGAAATGGTGTGGGAAGATTTTTAGGAATCCTTTTATAAATTCTTCTTCCTAGAGATTCTAAGGTCAGATCGAGCTTGAGAGTTCATGAATCTACAGCAGGGCACCATGTCAGTGGTGGATTATTCTGCTCGCTTCACCGAGCTTCAACATTTTTCACTTGTTCTAGTCGGTGATGAGACGCTGAGGGACAAATGCTTTAAGGATGGTCATTTATATGACATCCGAGCACTGGTGAATGATTTTAGGTTTCTTACAGTGCATTCCATTTTGAATCAGTCACTGATTTTTGAACAGAACCCACGGGAAGCTAGTGGTCTAGGTCAGGCGGTTCAACACCAGTTTCTGGTACTATTTCTTCCAGTAAGAGGTAGAGGAAGATGGATTTCTGTCACAACTTCAGTACTAGCCAGAGGAGTACTTCAGGTGGCCAGGTCATGTTCTACCATTGTGGTAAAGAGGGGCACATGTGACCGTAGTGCCACGTGACCCATTGGAGTGTCGAGCTTGCAGCAGAAAGCGTCATCTTCAATGTTTTTGCAGGGTGTTTCCACCAGTGGGTAGTGATAAGGGTTTTGTGCAAACTTTGCATGCAAGAGTAGGACCAGCAGCTTCTTACTAGTCAGAAAATTGAAATACGTCATGGCATGCCGGAAGATATGGTGGTCGTGGCCATGGTAGCTAGACACCAGGACCTCAGAGGCAGTAGGGTGGGAGAGCTCAGGGTAGCCAGGCTGTGTCACAGGGCTACGACACTGGGCAGGAATATGCAGTGCAAGAGGACCAACAGAAGTAGGATCATGTATATTCTACTGTCAAAGGTACTATTCCAGTAGCATATGTTTTATCTTCAGTACTTTTCGATATGGGTGCTACACATATCTTTATATATGTGCCTATTGTGGAGAGCCTTGGGCTCTGTGTTTCTTCTTCTTCTGGTGTTATGGCGCTAGACGTTCCATTGGGGACTAGAACGGCTGGTGTGCATTAGTGCAAGGAGTTCTCCTAAATGGTTGGTGGGTGTCATATTCTATGGGACCTCAATGTCTTGGAGATGATGAGCTATGATATCATTCTTGGGATGGACTGGTTGGTACCCTTCTGAGCCTTTGTAGACATCTATCGTCACATGGTGAGTTTCACTTCACCAGAGGGTGGAGAGCTTCAATACAACAGCGAATGGGATGTCCAGGAGAGCCGAACTGGACCCGAGCATTGTGGGAGAGGTGGAGTGACTTCCCATATTGTGTGTTTATATATGGATGATCAGGGGACTTGTCAGAATGAATTCCCTCTTGTAGTTTATTGTTTCAGGGATGTCTTCCTAGATGACTTTTTAGGTCTACATCTGGAGCGATAGGTGTATTTCTCTATTGAAATTGCTCCAGGAGTGGAACCGGTGTCCATTACTCTTTATAAGATGGCTACACCTGAGTTGCAAGATCTCAAGAGATAGTTTGAGGCGTTGAAATCAAAGGGTTTAATCCGACCAAGTACTTCTCCTTGGGGTTTGCCAATCCTCTTTGAGAAGAATGAGGACGGTACCCTCAGGCTTTGTGTGGATTATCGGAAGCTAATCCAGCTGAATTTTAAGAAATGATATCCTTTACCAAGGATTGATGACCTTTTTTATCATCTTTAGGGAGCACGAGTGTTCTCGAAGATTGACATGAGATCCGGATATCATCAGTTGCACGTTAGACCATCTGATATACCTCTCACAACCTTCAAGAGATGGTATGGTCCATATGAGTTATTGGTGATTCCGTTCGGACTCATGAAGATGCCTGCAGTTGTCATGGCTCTAATGAAACATGTGTTCCACCCTTATCTAGACTCTTTTGTGGTAGTTTTTGTGGATGAAATCTTGGGGTGCTATCACACTCTACATGACCATGCTACCCATCTTGAGATCCTATTAAGTACACTGAGAGAGCACCATATATATGCTAATATCTCAAAGCTAAACTTTTGGATAGAGAAGATACACTTCTAGGGTCATATTATCTCAGAGGCAGGAGTTGCGGTGGACCCTGAAAAAGTGAGAGAAGTAGTTTTCTGGGAGAAGCCTAAGAACGTGTTTGATATATAGAGTTCCTTGGGGTTTTTTGGTTATTACAGGTGCTTTATACAGAACATATCTTGCTTAGCAGTGCCGCTGACGAGTTTGACTAAGAATGGGGAGAAGTTAGTTTAGTCAAAATCTTGAGAGAAAGACTTTTAGGAGCTAAAGGGAAAATTGATATCAGCACCAATCCTCATACTTCTAGATCAAGAGAAGGTTTATAAATTCTATTGTGATGCATCAAGGATTAGGCTGGAATTTTTGTTGATGTATGGAGATCATGTAGTTGCGTACATGTTTCGGTAGTTGAAGCCACATGAGAGGAATTACCCGACGCATGACCTCCAGTTGGATGTAGTTGTTCATGCGTTACACTGTTGGAGGCATTATATCTTAGGAGAAAGTTTTATAGTGTTTACAGACCACAAAAGTCTCAAGTAAATCATTAAACATTGTGACATGAACTTGAGACAACGAAGGTGGGTTGAATACCTTCAGTCCTTCGACTTTGAGCTTGCCTATACACTAGGTAATGGTAATGCAGATGCTGATGCACTGAGTAGGAAGACATAGACACAAGAAGTTCATGACGCTAGTGGTGAGTAGATGCTTATAGCTTTGTACACTGAGATTCCTTTGGAGGTGCACGATAGTCCGGGAAAACCTATTTTCTTCCTTAGCTGTGACTTCTACCATCCTGGATAGAGTGAGAATGAGACAGCTATCATATTCAGAAGGACTAGTTCTACGAGAGTCAATGTCACGTGAGGATCCTCCTCCTAGTTGGGCGATAGGTAATGATGGGGTACTACGTTTCCATAGACGAGTATGGGTTCTAGGGGATATGCATGACAAGATGATGCGGGAGATTCATGCATCCGCCTGGGCAGTGCATCCCAGGGTTACCAAGATATACCGTGACTTGAGAGTTCAGTAATGGTGATCGTGTATGAAGAAAGAAGTAGCTGGTTTTGTTATGAGATGTTCCACCTATCAGCTGGTGAAGGCGGAGCATAAGAGGCCAGATAGACTGTTACAGCAGTTACCCATTCTAGAATGGAAATTTGATGATGTTGCGATGGATTTCGTGACCGGGTTGCTGAGGTCACCTTGAGGCAATGATGCTGTGTGGGTCGTTGTGGACAGACTTATGATGGTAGATCACATTTTTCAGAAAAAGGAGACCTTCAGTGTTGACGAGATCAGAAAGTTGTATATTCGAGAGATCGTACGTCTTCATGTGGTCCCTTGTTCTATCATTTCAAATAGGGACGCCCATATTACTTCTCGTTTCTCAAAGTGTTTTCAGAGGGCACTGTATATACAGGTGCTTCAAAGCAAAACATACCACCCTCAAACTGATGGCCAATCATAGCATACGATACAGGTACTTGAGGACATGATGCGTGCATGCGTCCAATACATTGGGGGTTAATGGGAGAAACATATACCCATGGTTGAGTTTTCCTATAATAATAGTTTTCAGGAAACTATTGAGATGGCACCTATCAAGGCTTTATATGATTGGCCCTGACAAATACCCTTGTGCAGGATGTAGGTAGGTGAGGCAGCTTTACAGGGACCATGTCTCGTGTAGGAGACTTTAGATCAGGTCTAGTTGATACAGAATCAGATGGCTACTGCGCAGTCTCATCATAAATATTATTCTAATCATCACAGACAACCCTTAGAGTTCGTGTTCGTGGTTCAGGTTTTCTTACGTGTTTCACCGAGGTTGGGACACAGACGGATCAAGAGACAGGGTAAACATTAACCGAGGTATGTGGGGCAGTTTGAGATTTTGGAGAGAGTCGGGCTGGCTGCTAATTGGTTGCAGTTACCACAGAGGTATCAGGCCATACACGACGTCTTCCATGTATCTAAGATACACCATTATCACTTAGACACGTCTCACATCTTTCAACCTGAGGATTTTGAGCTTCTGACCGATGCATCCTTTGAGGAGCATCTGATTCATATTGTTTATTGGAGAACAAAGGTTCTCTGAGGCCGGTAATTTCCTCTCGTACGGGTGCTATGGCAGTATTGCTGAGTGTAGGATGAAACCTGGGAACGAGAGACCGACGTACGTACTCAGTGGCTAGATTTGTTCACATATTTATCTTCACAACCATTTCAAGGGAAAATGGGGATGAATTGCTTTAAGGGGGAAGTTTGTAAGAACTCGGTTCTTCTTCTTGAGGTCTAGCTTTCCTATTTTCCTTTTTCCTTAATTTTTTTTTGATAGAATAAGGGAAAATGGGGGAAAACCCAAATTTTGTGGGTACACTCCATGTTCTTTTCCACACTCTGTGTACTTTGGCCATGTGTGATAAGTACATAGGGCGTGTAGCCCTGTCGGTGATGAAAGGTGTAAAAACGGACTACACGCCGTGTATTGGGTATTTACACTCCATGTAGTCAGTCAACAGGTGAATAGTAAGGTTTTGGAAGTAGCTTCCAGCTGAGCGACCGTACACGCTGTGTATTTGGAAATACATGTCGTGTATTCATGTCAAAAAGTGAACAATTTCATGGTGAAAAGTAGCTGCCAGAGGAACAATTAAATGATGAAAATTACACACCATGTACTTGAGAGTACAAGCCATGGAGTATATTTTTTTCTTAAAATGGGTTGTAGCCTCCCCTATTCATAGAGGAAGCTTGGACCATCGGAGGAGACCGGGAAAGATGGTCGGAGCTTAGAGGATCTCCCGACTGCACACTGGGAACTCAATTCTGTATCCGTCGATCACGTTTGGACCACACGGGTAAGCCCTCCATTTTCTTTGAGCCGTGTTTACCAATTATTTCTTGAGTGGAAGTTATATTAGGTTGAGCGTGTAGTTGTTTATCTCAGATCTATGCCCTTCTCATGCATTTTGGGAGGCGACGTTCACATATACTGATCATGGGTGATCAAGGTAGGTGGTCTGGTGTTTTTCTCCAACTGTTGAGTTTAATTTGTGTACTTTTGTTCTACAAACCCATGTTTGGGGTGTCTTATTGAAGTGGCCTTTGTGAAAAATTATCTAGAATTGCATAGATAAATTTTTCCGAAGTTAAAACTGCTGTTTGGGATCACTTCTTGCATCCAGGACCACCCCTTGGGTCTGTTCCTCTGTTTAGCCATTTGGCCAGGTTACCCAAGGGTATACCATAAAATTTAGAATGATTTAAATTTCCTTGAGAGGAATTTTATAAAATTACTTTCTTATATGTTGGTCTCGGCCCAGTTACTTGTATATCCTTAGGGCAGTGTCTCGTATAGCCTCTAGGGAACCTTCCTCATGCCTGTGGTAGTAATTCCTGTGCCGGTGGGAGATAGATTTTGTGCCTGTGGGTGACAAATCGTACGCCTGTGGGCAATATCTATTATGCATGTGGGTGATTACTTACGGGTTTCGACTCTGCTTACATTTTGGTAAGGTTTGTATGTCTGAGGATAGTATTATCATCAATGTCCACTGGGGTAATTTTCATAAGTTGTACTTGTCAAGTTAAAGAACATGCTTGGAATGGGTAAATGAATATTAAAAATGGAAATATTTCTGGTAAAGCTAGTTACTTTTGAGTACTTCTTAGTTCATTGCATTTATTACTGCACACTTTTGTTGCACATTTTCACTGACAGTTGGGCATGGGCCTTTGGTGGTTGCCTACTAGGATTTATTTCTCACACCCTATTTGGGTCATGTCTTCGGCCCAAACAGACTATATTTATCCACATGTCGATAGGGGAAAGGGTCCTAATACAGGTACATGATTTTTATAGAGGGGTAGAAGAGAATGGGATTGATCTTATGCTTGTGATGCTGTTGAGTTCATGTTGAACTATTTTGTTTTGTTTTTTTGTACCTTATACTTGATCTGTATTGTATTGTATTGCGATGTATCGTATTCTGGCAATTTTTATAGAATTACTGACATGCTGAAACTCTATATATATGAATGTTGTTTCCCTTTTAATCATTTGTCCATTTCAGTTGTATGTTTTTTACTTCTTCTGATTTTCATGTTTATGCTATTTATATTTTCTACTGCATTACCCTTTTACAAATGAGGGCATAATTTCCCCACATTCAGACCTGGTCCCTTGATACTTGTTGGTAGCCTCTGGCATTTGGGAAAATGCTCTTGAAGTCATGTGATCAACTGAGTTCGGGGAACCCGTGGTGTGGCACCTAGATCTGGGACGTTAAATTTACTAAATACAAGAATTTATTGATCATGTGTGTGGTTCATTAGTTTAACATAATATTTGATATATGAGGAATTCCTTGATCATGCAGTGATGGGTAGGGCCAAGAATTATATATCCCCCAGATGAATTCACATTTCACATGATACAAATTAGGTGGTCAGATTAAATTGGTCTTTAAAAATATTATTAAACTATCTTAGTTCATGGTCTTGATGTTAGAGATATCATGATGACTAAGATAAGGAAATCCAAATAGTATGTATTTCCTTCATTAAGAATTTTTTTATTAATATCCATGATATTAGCACATTGATATTATTTATTAATGAATATTTTTCTCACATTATTAATTAAATGGGATGTTCTTTTAGTTATTTACATTAATATATTATTTATTCCTTATTTACTTATGATAGATTCCTTTGTTTGTAACCAATAATGAGCATATAAAATCACTGTTTCATTTGTTTTCCTTTCCCCTAGATATCCAAAAATATGTTAATATTAATAAAAAGGATGAAAGAATGATTCTTATGCTATGTATTTTATATTTTTAATGTAATATTGGAATCATGTGTTGATCTAGTTTTCCATGACTATAAATCTTATAAATCTTGTGTGGTGGGTTTCTTGTATCGATTCCAATGTAATAAAATATACATCATATCTAGGTTACAATATTTATGTGTTTTACATAGTAGGATATTGGTTATGTTGTGATTTATGTAAGGAATTATATAATCTTTAATGAGACTATTTTGGAATTATTTTGGTGGTAATATTGAATTGAAATATTTGAATTTCATTAACAATGTAATACTAAAGATAGTTTTGGATTTTGATGGACCAATTTTCATTATTTTTTCAAGAACCAAAGAGGAATTTATATTTTGAATGTGAAAATTAGTCAAATTATCCTATGAATATAAATATAGATAAATAATAAGTTAAATTGATTGAATTTGAAAATACGAAGCCTAAATTGTGTGAATAGAAAGAAATGTTTAATGAAGTGGTAGAAATAATAAGAGACTGAAAGTATTGTATATTTATTGATATACTATGTTGATGCAAGTAATATTATTGGACATCATCTTGTGGATTTATTTTTATGGAGGAATAATATCAAGGATTTCATGTTCACTGTCATTCACATATCAACTATTCTGAAAGATTAAGGAGGAAGGACGATGTGCATGAATCATTGATGGAACTATTATGGATGTTAAATACTGAGCATTAGGAAGAAGATTTTATTCTTAGATGTAGAGATATCCTAAAATTCATTGAATATATTTCCCACACTAAGGAGAATTAGAACTTGTTGAATACTGGTTTTTACAGAATAATCAATCACATGTTCCAATTAATAAGTGCATGATACTTAGCCTTAGGATGTGTATGATGCATTCCAAAACAATTTAGTGTCATTTTTCAAACTTTTAATCATTCAAATTTAAATAGTGATACAATCTATGTATGGATATTCATTCGAAAATAATAAGTCTTATATTTTCACTTTGAATTTAAACATTGTAAAAAAATAATGTGTGTTTTTAATTTTCATCATAGTTATATATAGATGAGTAAAATATTATGTAATAAGGAATTATGATCTTAAGAAAAATTAGTTGTTAAATTAAAAATTGAAATTGTAACAACATATACCACAATACCCTCTTGAATGGTATATCACTTAGCATAGGTTATTATAAAATGTATACTAATTATTCACTAATGAATTTTGAGAATCTTATTCGGTTTTGGTTCATCATATTAATTCAATTATTTTTAGGTTTGATATGATTATTGACCAACTACATCAGATATTGGATGTTGAGTTATTTGTGAAAATACCTAATGATGTGAGGATTACATTACATTTTTAAAACCCTTATTTTATTGAGGATTCTAAAACAATAATTTTTAAAAATATAGTTATTCTTCCATTGGTAGAATTTGAAAAGATATTGAATATGTATTGACTCTTCGTACATATATTTCATATCATTTTCCACGATAGAGTAATAAAATTTAATATATCAAGCCATCCAATGATCATATATTAATTTAAGTATAATTATGAACATACTTTTGGAACGAATTCTTTATTATGGGTCATCATACCAAATATTAAAATTTATGTGGATGACATTGTTAATGAGAACACTAACATTGAAGATACTCTAATTATAAGGTAATATATTAATTTTTTAACCAAGGAATTTAATAATCTTTCCCAAGATCATGAGGATGTTTTATTTTTTTTAAATAATACATGGTTTAATACCTTTAAAGTATAGTTCTTATAGAATGGAACCCATTGAATTAAATGAATTGAAAATGAAACTACAAGATAATTTTAAAAAAGGGTTTTGTCCCATGTTTTTCTCAATGTGGTGAACCATAACACTTTTCTAACAATAAGGATGGTTCATTGCATCTTTTAATTTATTATCATCAGCTTAACATGATCATGATTAAGGATTTGTATTATATACCCTCTAATGATGACTGATTTGATCAACTTTATTGGGATTAATACTTCTCAGAGGTAGATCATTGATATGCATATATATATATATCATTAATTAAGGGTGAAAATAAAGGATGTACTTAGGATAACAAATTTTCTATGATATAGAAACTATTAATTTATAGTTCTACCTCAAATAATTAAAAATAATCTTTATATCATCATATGTGATACAAATAGGGTCTTTATAAACATATATGATAAATTTGTGATAGTTTTTATTGATGATATTCGCATATATTTAAATATTAAGGAATAAATATAGGGGAATATAAATATTGTTCAAATATCCTTAGGAAATATTAAAATGTCTACCACATTCTATAATTGGGAATTTGAACAAAAAATAGTATCCTTTTTGGTTTATGTAATCAGAACCAAGATGGTATTTTCAGATCTTTCCATGAAAAAGGTAATTAAAAATGATTTAGATGAATGCATCATTAATAGAGATCCATATTATTCATGGATTGGATAGATATTATCAATTCTTTATAAATATATTTCTCATTATTATAAAATCCACTAACCATGTTTGAATGGAAAGGATTAATTTTTATCTATGTTGAAAATATAAAGAAAAATTCATGGATATTAATAATAAGTTTTTCAATTTATAATTAATGATATTGTCCCCAAATACATAAAGATTTTTCATTTTCAGGGATTCTTCAATGTAGGTATTTGGTTGTGTTTTTATGTTAAATGACAAGATCATGGCTTATTCTTCATATCAATTAATGTTTCATAAAAAAACACCAATGTATGATATAGAGTTGTTATTTGTAATATTTGGACTAAATATTTTGAGGCATTATATTTATGGAGATAATTATTTTTATATACATTAAAAAAGTATAAATTATATATTCACACTAGAGGTGGTGAAAATTCAGGGAATAAAGTAGTTGTATTTGAACATAGATTGTGATTTTATAACACATTAAAATCTTCAGATGGAAATTAAGGTGAATGTTGTTCTAAGTATTAAGGACTATGTTACCTTATCCATTATGAGGATTGAAAAGGTGCCAATTTTCATTCATATGAAATAGATTAACATGGAAATTATAATATAATGGAAGAATCTTATCTTTCCCAATTGATTGATCAACATTCCATCTATGTGAATATCATGGAAGTTTAAAAGGATGATATTAAGATAGAAAATAAAGTCTTTAATATTCTATATTTCATCATTAATAATAAAATAGATATAATATTTGGAACATTCATATATGTTAGATCAATAGAAAATAAGGAGACCGAGATTTTGGATGATGGACACAGTTCAACATTCATTATATTTTCTTGGATCACAATAATTTAAAGATATCTCATGGAGAAATTCTGGTGGTACCAGATAAATAATGATATTTTTTGTATGAAACTCAATTATTGGTCTACTAAAAAGTTATTTTTTAAATCCTAACCTCTAAAGGTATTTTGTAACTATTACCCATGCCCTTATTGAAATGGGAAAAAATTATGCTATATTTCATTGTAGGTCTTTCAAAGACCTCTAATGGAAATAATTCCATTTTGGTTATGGTTTATCAACATATAAATCATTTATACATTATTACTATTCAATTTCATATCTTGATCAGTCAATTTCTTTTAAATATATAAAACTAAATGGGTATGTTTGTATGGTATAGACCATTAAGTTATGTCTAATTGGGAAGATAGGTTTACACCAATGTTTTGGATAATTCTTTAACAATAATGGGAAATAGAAATAATCATTAACAATTTTTATCATCCATCAACCAATGTTTAAATTTGAATGGTTCTTTAATAAATTATATTGTTTTTAAAGATATTACTCAACACATTTTTAATGAGGATGTGATTAAAATATTTCATAAAGTGAGTTTAAATCTAAGAAAAAATTTCTATCCATAATTAAAATTTCACCATAAGAGGTACTATATAGAAAGAGGTGTGTAACAATAATATGTAAGGATAAAGTTAGAGAGTGAATGTTTTAGGGATGAGATCTTACTCAAAAAATTATAGAAAATTTTCAAACCATTAAATTACATATTAAGGTATCAAATTTCTTATAGAATAACTATTCTAATTATCATTGATGAGCTCCGAAATTTGAATTTGGAGACGATTTATTCTTTTAAATGTCACTATGGAATAGGGTAATGAGATTTATGAAGAAGTTATTGTTGATCCATATATATATTATCCACATTGATATTATTAACCTTAGGTGGATTGAATCTTATTGATTTGAACTTCCCATTAACCATTCATATGTAATAAACGTGTTCCATGTATCACTTTGAGTATTTATATAATAGATACAATACTTTCACTAAACCATGATTTGTACAAATAGTCTGTGATCTCTTTTAATAAGAACAAGAAATGAAGTTTTTTATAGTAGATATAAAGTAATATAATTTAAGAACACTCACATAGTTATAATTATTTATAGAAATCATATATTTTATAAAGAAATATAGGAACATGAATATATAATGAGAAATATATTCCCTCATCCTTTTTATATAAGAAATAAAATTTTGAGGTAATAATGGGGGAGAATGAAAACCCCAATATTTTTAGTGTGAAGTTAAATTTATCATCAATTAGGTAAAATAATTTACCTATGAATATGATCTTAAAAAAACCAATTGCATTTTTCATTAAGGTGTAATATTACAATATGAAATGAAATAAAAAATAATAAATTTAAATAAATATAAATGAAACAAAGTTAAGAAAATTACAAGGGGAATAAAGATTCTCGTAAATAATAATACAAAATTATTGAAGTATTTATCCTCAGAGTATCCCATGAATATTATACCACTAACTATAAAAATTTCAACAATAAAAAATATTCATAATATGATAAACCAATTGAAAAGGAAATAAAAAAATGTTATGAATAATTTTTAACGATGAATATAAGTTTATATATAAGAATGTAAAAGGTTAAATTAAATGTTATATAATTATTTGAAAGATATAAAAATATAGAATATATGGTAATTGGATATTTATAATCATTGGTTATATAAAATCTTGGGATATATAGAAAACCATTGTATAAAATCAAAAAATAAATAAATAAATAAATACTAAAAATATAGTAATAATGAATTGTGACCATAAAAATATTGGATTCCATATGGTGAGTATAACTTATGTAATCATAATATTAGATTTATATAGATAGAGAAGTTGTGTAGTGATGTAACAAAAGTATTACCTATGTGGCTCATTTTTTAAAAGATGGGAAAGAGGTATCATTAATAGGTGAAGTGATAAAGTGGATATTGAGAAATATTAATCTAGAGTATTTTTTTCAATGAATATAAATTAATTAAATTAAGACAATGGAGATGATTTAGTGATGTGTAAATACCTAATAAATGAAGATGGAGGGATGTGGTGATGATCATAAATAATTGAGAAAATGAAGATAGGATGCTACTATCATAGAATATATGGTTGGATGGGTTTTAGGAAAAGGATTATTTACAACGGATGATCATTATGACGGTAATAATGTGGAGTAATAATGATTATGATTATGAAATGTAACATATCTGTAACATGATACATATGAAGGTGAGTATTATATACTGATTATATTGAATAATTAATGATTAATAGAGTAAAAATATGTTCGCTAAAATGTGTTTGTAAGTTGAAATATGTGATATCAATACTTATATGGAATAATTTTTTTCAAATATTTTCAATATAATCCAAATATAATTCTAATTATGCTTTAATATTAATTCATCCTAGAAACATCATGGATTTCACACCCCAAGTCATTACAATAACTTCCTTTTAGAATAAATTAAATTTTGTTACAAGATTTTTTTACACACAACACCAAGTAAAGACTACGCTACATAAAACATTGATATTATCTTGTGGTACAATTTACACTAATTCTCCATGTGTTACACACAATACTACCCGCTTTCAAAAGCTTCCACTACACAAAAGACAGAGTTTTACAAAACCACAATGTACTATTTATATTATAGTTTAATATAACATTTATCATCTATTCATTGTAATGACATGTACGAAAAGGATTAAAAAAACAATAATTTTTTTACACATTTTTATATTATTTTTTCCCAATTAAAGCCAATTTTAATGAATTGTTTTTAATAAGAAACTATTTTTATGCCTAAGTGGTGTTTTGTCATAATAAATTAAATTCATTACATTTTTTAGTGATAATTATTAAAATTTTATATTATATATTAATTCAAATTTTTTTACATTCATCCAATATATTTGATAAGAATAAGATAAGAACAAATCCAATTTTACACAAAAAAAGCCATATTTTTCTAAAGGCAGTTTTACTTCTTTTTAATGGGGCACCCATTTTAAACCTAAATTTTGGAATGATAATAAATTTTATGTGACAAAATAAAAATCATTTTATTAATTATAATTTTAAAAAATTATCATAAGGTTAACTTCTGGTATTTTTTTGTGAAGTTTAATTTTTTATGAATACTGAATAAACTTGATTTTAATTAAAAACTACCTTTTTCTAAATATTATATAGTGTTAAATTATTCCATCCATTCGTATTAAAGTATTATTTGATAAATATTACATATATTAATAAAATTTAGGTTATTTTTATAATTATTATATTGAATATAAATATATTAACTAAATGAACTTTTGATCATTTTAACTTTAAAACCCATCTTTCTTATCCCATACGTGAGATTAAATTTAAATTAATTTCATAAAATTATGTGATTTGAATTTATAAAAATTTATTAAATAATATAAATATTAATAATTTATATTTTCTTATAAATTCAACCTAGTTTTCGAGCAATAATACTAGTGAAACCATTTAAAATTGAATACAGCTTCTAACATGAAGATGATTTTACTTAGTGGTTAAATATTAATCTTAAGGTGCCAAATAACCAAGAAACATTTCCAAATACCATGGGATGGAAATATTTTGTCCATAAATTATCTTTAATTTATTTTAGTGCAATATTATCGGCACGTGCTTTAAGGGAGATCTCATAATTGTGTTTACCTTTTAATATTTAAAATAATACCACTCCTCCTCCACTACAAAAGGATACCCCACACTATTTAACACCTATCAATCCTTTTAGATCAACCAAATACTACAAAAATAAGCTCCCAAAATCTATCCACTAATAATATATTCCTATATTTGGATAAAATAAATTAAAAACAATGATGTATTTTTTGTAAACCAAAAAGAGTTACCTGATAAAGAGGATACATTCCTCAATGTGCACATTTTTTTATTTCTCTATCCAGCCAGTAAATTGTGAATATATATGTTTTATATATTAACATAAGTATAATAAGTATACTAATATGTTTTTGTATTATGTTTATGAACTACACATATACATTGTTCAATAAAATGGGATACATAATCAATGTTACAGTGTACGTTAGACTATCACCTCATGAACCAATGTCATTCATTCTTACAATTACGATTTCAAATAATGGGAATAATGAATGATTTATTTGAATATATATGATCTATATGATATTTATAATTTATTTATTCTTTTAGAATAACTATATAACACATACCTTCATGCGTTATATTTTTTTACGAATACGATAACATCATTTGTGGATGTGTGGACTATCACATCCTCAAAGCGATGTGATTCATTTACAATGTACACAGAATGTATTAAATATGACTCTGATAAAAATATGTGAATAATTTTAAAAAAATATTAAAATTGAATTATAATATAATTATATATCATGTAATTTTCATTCCATTAAAATTAAAATAAAATAGAAATGACTTTTATGTGTATATAGGACCTACCATCTCTATGAACGATGTATTTTATTTTATATCACCATATTTTTATGGATTAGTTTAAAAAAATTATATTTAATATATATGATATTTATATAAATATTTATAATCTTTTTAATTTTATTTCATGATCTATGTAATAGAAAAACAAATATAACAAGTCAATATATACTTATGAAATAAGGTAATTAACAGAAAAAAAGAGACAATAATGATATATTATTATCCATTAGGTGATAAGATATTATAACATGATAATATATGATATTATAAATATTAATATGTTTATATTATAATTTAATAACATGATTAAAACCATTATAAATGAAGTTAAATTATGTAAAACCAAAAGGGAGTGTAAGGTCTGATATTTCATCTCAATTACCATTCCATTGAGACTTATTTATTATTATACACCAATGAAATTTTTATGGGTTGTATCTACTACTCCATTAAAATTTAATGTTATGAATACTTCATTCTTCTGGGAATTTTTTGTTTCAATTTGAATTAATTCATCCATTGGTATTTGATTTGAAAATTACCAGGTGAAAAATGTTGTAGTGAAATCTCACTTTCTGTTGTGCTTGGTAACATTCTCTAGAAAACCATTACTTTATTATCTTCATTTTAGTTTAAAATTAATATTTTCATTAATATACATATTTTTTGGTGATAGATATTATTATTTCCTAATATTTATAAAAATTGTATATACATTGTTTACATAGATAATAATTTGATTATCTATTGAAATATTGATAAATTGGTATGATTTATTTAATATGAAAATTCGATAAGGCTTCGTGTTTAGGAATTAAAAATACTATTCAATATATAAGGAGTTATTTGGAATATAAATTATGGGTGGGTACCAAACATTATATATCCTCTCAATACATCCACAAGTTCTTATTTAAAAAATTAGTTGGGAAAATTAAACAGGTTTCTATCAATAGTTTTAAACGTTATTGTGAAAAGTGTTGACAGTATAGGTTTTCATGTTCCATAGACATGACATTAATTAATTAAGAATCGTATTCATTGAGAATTTAATTATTATTACTATTATTTATCCACGAAATTTCAACTATGATAACATCCATGGATGCATTTCTCTAGAATCATATTGATTTAAATGGTATGTGTGTTTAATTATTTACCCTACAATATTGATTAGGCCTTACCCAGTTATTTAAATGGAGTGTGTGTAATGTTATTTACCTTCTCATGTTTTTATTACAATTGATTAATTATTTTTCTACTATAATTAATCCTTATTAAGAATTTGATCTTACCCTTATTGTTTTCCTCTCTCCAGGACATGAAGATGAATTCTTGGAATGAGTTTCTAGGATGCTGAAATTTTATTTTTGTAATGAATTATTTTATTTTCCTAATGTAATATGGGTATAATTTATGTAAACTAGTCTTCCAAACCATATAAACTATTTTAACCTTTTGAATTTAAATCTTGTATATCTACCAATGTAATAATGTAACGCACCATCTCCATGCTTCTGGGAGTCAGGGTTTTACAGTTTTTATCAAATGTTTTTTAGTAGAAAACATGAGAACTAGTTTTAGGATAACATATTATGAAATATTAAACTATGATAAAATTTGAGGATAAGTATATAAGAACATTCCAATGAATTTTTATTATTATTATGAGATTATATACACATTTTATTTTCAATTTATGATAAGTATTTCATTGGTTTTAGGAGTTAACACTACATTAGACAATTATTTGATATGATATAGTTCAGGAATTTTTTTAGAAAGGGAACCTAAAAGAAAGAAGTGTGTTAATAATCATGGATAATATAGAGGATTCCTTGATAAGATTTGTGATGTAACTAGTATTGGAACTGACCAAGTTATATACATATTTGGGAAACTTAATAAGGGTATGTCACATTACCTTACCTGAATGCAAAAACTATTCCCACAATAATAGTATGTTATGTTGGATCAATTTATGAGACATAATACACTATAATTTAGTGGGACTATAGATCTAATGGTAGAGGAGTAATGTACAATGTCTTAAGAAAATATTTTTATGGAAATTGTATATGGTGAAAAGGAAAAGGTTAAACTTACCAATGTATTTTCTCAGTGGAAATTCTAATAAAAAATGGTTTTTGATCCAGAATACCAAGGAGGAAGATAAAATTGAAATCGTTGAATCAAAATATATTAAGTAAATGTTATTTGACAAATATTTCCTTCGTGAGAAATAAACAAATATTAAAAGAAATTTCAATATTTTATTAAAAAAGTAGGAAGAAAATATTACAGAGTGTGAATATACCATTACAAGGTTAGAAAGGTATACAACAAACTTCAAATGTAACATAAAATGTTGGATTCACCATTCTTTTAAGGGTTCAAGACAATTCTTGGAAGGGAATTAGTGTCTCAAAATTATTCTTAATATGATAAAATAGTTTTGCATTCTATCATGATAAATAAATAAATCTTCATGTTCAGTGGATCCAAAGGGAAGAAAGAGAATAAGAGAAAGAAATAGAAAATAATGGATAAAGGAAAGAAGGGAAAAAGAATTTTCTAACATGTGATAACTATTTAAAGAATAAACCTGGGTAATGCATAATGATATTGTGAGTTTGTTATAAGATTGGTTAAAAGGGTCACCAGGAAAAAGAATAAAAATTAAAAGAAAACACTGATATTAAGCGTTTCAAAAGTGAGGATATGGGGAACTATTAAAATTAATTCTAAAATAAATAAGGGAATATAACTTAGAAGAAGCTTAGTGATCAAGGGTTAGATTAGGCCATTGATATAACTAAAGTGGAATGAATAATAATTTTCTATATTTGAGTCCTTGAATAATGTTGTGAGAGTATGTTATCAATGATATCTTGTTTATATTTATTATTTAATGTATAAATATTGCGATATTTATTTTTCATCACGGATTTAAAATCATGTGTTGATTAGTATAGATTTCCAATAAAAATGTTTCAATAATATTTTTAACTTATTGGAAAAAATATGATTGATTGAAAAGGAATACTTAATATATTTAGAATGTTGAGATATTTATTTATTAATAATGAGATGCTTGATAGGGATAATGTAAATTGAATATTACTAAATACCTTGGAACTGATTAATGATTTTTTGAAAATTTCATTTTTGCCATCATTGATGGATTTTACAACATTTTTGGATTTGAGGAATATATCAAATAATCTATGTTCTATTTACATAATAAGGAATCATTAATGTTTTAATAAGGTTTTGTGGTAATTCAAGTTATTACATTATTTCATGAGAATACATGAAGAAGGTGTTCATGTGTCCTGTATGTGATGATTAATGATCTACATCATATTGATTGAAGATTAATAATAAGTTCCTTTTGGAAATTCAGTGACCTTCCTTATAAAGTGTTTGATCACATTATTTGGTAAAAGTTGTCCAATTATAAAATGGTTTAAATTGGTTATTAGATTAGGTTTTGGGGGATAAAATATTAAATCACATATGATGAAACCTATTGTAAGTGATAAAGTGTAAATAGTTTGAGGAAAAACTAGAGGATATTATTTTTTTAATTAAATATAAACATATCAACTAATTATATTTCATTACATTCATATCGAGTGAAAGAAATTCACAACTCTAGAAAAAGGGTCATGAAGAAAAAATGTTTCCCTATTATAATTTTTGATGATATAATTAAACTTATTCACACATATAGTTTATGGATTTTTGGTAAAAAAAATCGTATGAACATTCTATCAATCACTTTCCATCATAACTTCATAGATATATTTCTCCTCCATTTATTGTTTTTTCACTAATTTTCACCTTTTGTAAATTCTAGTTTTGTGGTGGCCATCAAGTTTTTTCCCCTCTTATTAATTAGATGTTTTATTAACCCAACTCATGATGTTTTTTTTCTAAAAATATTATTTTCAAATATCAATCCCCCAATTTTCAAGATCATGTTTGAATTATGAGTATGCCGTTTATTTAAGGTATGGAGAATGCAGCACCCCAAGACATTATAATATTTTTATTTTAGAATAAATTTTAATTTGATTCTATATTAATTTATATGAAAAATTATAATCTTAAATTTCACACAATACTAATATTATATTTCATTACATGCAACACTGAGTTTGATTATGTTACATACAATTCCGAGCTCCTTTAAAATCTTTTGTTAAAAAAAGATGGAGTTTTACTAAACTAAAATATATTATCAGTATTATTATTCAATATGGTAGATATCATATAGCCTCTATAATGAAATTTATGAAAAGGATTAAGTAAATTGTTATAATATTATTTATATATGTGTATATAATTTTATTGTAACCAAGTAATTATAAATTAATATAGAAATTAATTTTAATGGAAATGTATTTTTGAAAAAAAAAACTATTTTGAAGCACAAGAGGCGTTATGTTTGAATAATTAAACTTATTACCATTAATGGATGATAGTAATTTCATTTATATATTATATGTTATTTCAAATGTTTTTACTTTCATACTATAAATTTGATATTCCTAAGTAAAGAACAAATATAATTTTAGGCATAAAAAGGTATATTCATCTAATGGTAGTTTTTTCACCTTTTAATGACGCACAAATTTAAAAAATAAATTTTGAATCTTTTAATTATTATATATATAAATTCAAACTTCATTTTTTAAAATTTAAATTTAAAAAATAACTGTTGGTTAACTTATGGATTATTTTGAAAATTCATTTTTTGATGAATAGTGAAAAATACTAAATTTTAATTTTTTTTAAAAGGTTGGGGATGAAGCCTCATTTTTTATTATTGAAACAAAGCAAAGGCCTCTTTAACTGGGTAAAGGGAGACCCATTGCATAGCCCAAAGGCCCAGTGGGAATTTAGCCCATTACATAGCCTGTAGGCCCAATTTTTTGGCCCAAATCCCATTCTGTGAATAGTACTGCTACAGTCCCCGCTCTACTACAGTACCCACCAGCGCTACAGTGCCCCTGCCGCCGCTATAGTGCCCCTACCGCCGTTGCAACAGTATCTCGGCTGCTACAGTATCTCAGATGCTACAGTATCGCTATAGTGCTGCTACAGTCCTGCGACCAATGGATTTTGAACCCCCATTTTCCATGTAGAATTATGGGGTGCTTACCACTAAGACAAACCCCAACTACAAAAAATTACACTGGGTTTTTAGGCCCAAGGTGTTACAAGGTATAGGTGGGCCGTCACCCACCACCGAGCGGTTAAACTTTAATCTTAAGGGTCCAAATGACCTAAAAACATGTCTAAAACCCATTGTATCGACATATTTCTACCATAACCTCTCTTTAATCAATGTTGTTTCATTATTGGTGGAATATTATGTATGTGAGAACTTCCAATAGTGTTTACCTTTTTCTATTAACAATAATTTCACTCTTCCACTATAAAATGAAACACATGACCATCACTTATTCACACATCTCACACCATTTGTATCATCCCAAACCTGTCAAAATAATCTCCCAACATACTTCAACATATCCTAGAATCCCATTTTCAGTCCGAAAGAAAACCGAGGAAGTTTTTTTATAAACCAAAATGAGTTACCTGAG
Organism: Viscum album; assembly: GCA_963277665.1. Taxonomy (NCBI): domain Eukaryota; kingdom Viridiplantae; phylum Streptophyta; class Magnoliopsida; order Santalales; family Viscaceae; genus Viscum; species Viscum album. Next base: position 380,697,549 of record OY728131.1, read on the forward strand.
AAATAAGTAATGTTCTTCAAACATCAATTTTATTTTATTTATTTATCCTCCCATTAATTTAATAATATTTATTTATTATATAATAAAATCAGTATCATAAATATAATGATATATTTTTATATTAATTTTATGACCTAAAAGACAAACACTTCCATCAAATGGGATACACCAACATCATTCATGAGTGTAGTAGACCACATCCTTGCGAACTGATGCCACTCATTATTCCATTTCCTCCATTCATTTTTGGAAGTAATGATATATTTATTTTTTATATATGATAAATATGGTATTTATAATTTATTTATACATATTAATTACTATATAACACATACCTTCCTGATTTCTATTTGTTTCAAATCTGATAACATCATGTGTGGATGTGTGGACTCTCGTATCCTCAAAGTGCTACAATTCATTCGTACTTAACAAGGAATAAAATAAGTATGTATTTAATAAAACTATATGATGATCATGAAATAAATATGATACTATAAATATGATATATGTATATATAATTTACTTTTCATTCTTTAATATGAGATGAAATTTGAAACCATGTTCATGCTAACGTATGACCCACGTCTTCCCTAAATGATGTATTTCTTTTCCTCCCACCATATTTCTATGGATCAATATTAATAAATATATTCTGAATATATATGATATTTAAATCATGATTTAAAATTTTGATATAATGAAATTCAGATCTATGTAATAGGAACAAAAAAACAAGTCAAATAATACTACAAAAATAAGGTAATTAACACCCGAAAAACTGAACATAATGAAATATTATTAACAAAAGGGTGATAAGATGTTATAAAAGGATCATATATGATATTATAAATATTAATACGATTTTTATGAGTTAATTAAATTCTTAAAAACAATATAAATGAGGTTAAAGGGTGTACAACCAAAAGGGATTGTAAGGTAATAGATTTAATCTCAATTTACATTCCATTTAGAATTATTTGTCATTATACACCAATTCAATTTTTATGTTGTGTAAAAACTAGTCATTTGACATGTAATATCATGAATAATTCATTATTCAGGGAATTTTAAGTTTTAATTTGATTTAATTCATCCAAACATATTTTATTTGAAAATTACCAAGTTATTATAGTTCTTATGAAATCACAAATTCTATTATTATTGTTAACTTTCTCTTGAAACAATAACTTTATTGTAATAATTTCTCATTGGAAATTAATTTTCTCTTATATATACATATTTTCGGGTGATGGATATTATTACTTCCTCAATTTTATAACATTTTTACATATTGTGTTTACTTTTATATTTATTTTATTATTTATGGAAATATTGAAAAATACGCATGATTTAATAAATATATATATTAGTTAAGAAACATTGTTTTTGAATTAAGTAGATTATTTGATGAATGAGGAATTATTTGGAATGATAATAATGGGTGTGGCATAGACTTTATATATCCCTGTAATGCAATGATAGGTTCTTATGATACAAATTACTTTATCTTGTTTAATATGTTTCTATCTATAATTTTAAACTATCTTATTGAAGGTCTTGATGATATAAGTTGTCATGTGCCTAAAACATGACATACAATTACTAAGAATTTTTTTCATTAAGAATTTTATAATAATTGTTATTATTATTTATCCATGATATCTTCACTATTTTAAAATATATAGATGCATTTTACTTTCATTTTATTGAATTAAATAGAATGTTTTTTCAATTGTATACCCTTTCATATGGAATATGATATATCAAATTTTTTATGTGGCATGTGTGTTTATTTATTTACCTTACCATATTGTTTATGCCAACTGATTCATTATTCCTTCTACTTTACATTACCGTAACTGAGCATTTGTAGTCACCCTTATTTTGTTTCCTTTCCATATTATATGAATATGTATTCTTGGAATGAGTTTCCCAAATGATTATATTTTACTTTTTTATGATTTATTTACTTTTTTCAATGTAATTTGGGTATCATGTATGTGATCCAGCTTTCAAAAACGGGTAAAATATTTGTTCCTTTGGGATTTCAATATTGTATCTATGCCAATATCATAATGTATGTCACTGACTATGGTATTCTGGGGTTAGGGAAATTAAATTGTGATATAAACAACATGATCCAAGATGAGTCTGAAAAATATTTTATTCAGATGATATCTAGCAGAACAAGATTACTCACTATGAGAAATGGTCAGACCATTTGAGCTCTATGTCATGTAGATAAGGTTCACCCCATAGTAATACATTAAATGAGACTTTTAGAAGATACAATATGATTGGGAGCGTGAGAAAATAATGGGGAGAATTAATAGAGGGCGATCATAATGAAATATAAGATTTTGAAATAAAGGTTTCATGTTTTACCTATTAAAAAATGATTGAATGACTCTCCACATTTTCTAGAAGCACTAATGGGAGATTTTTGTTCAAACGATGCATATAAACATCCCCAATAAACCCATTAATTTATTATGAATGAAGAAAGTGTCAAGGGATGAAATGATCACATGATTTTCTTTATCAATAGTTTATGGGAATAAATTTTATATTTTAATAAGATATATACAATTATAGTTTATCTTAAATGATACATAGTCATAATTTCCATGTAGTAAACTATATTTTCATGAATAATTTTCTATGAAAAAAATGTTCCAAAAATAAACACCTAAATGAAAAAGTAATTACACATTGTAGAGTTGAAAGAACCAGGGGATGAATTATGATAAAATTTAGATTGATCTATGAAGAAGTGGGTTCAAAAAGTAAAAGTGATAAAATTCTAGGAGTATGTAGTTGTATGAGTAAATTTGTTTGATGAACTTTTAAAATCTAAGAGTTCAGTTAATCACTTAATAGTTTATTACTTGCAAGAAAACATATATACACAATAAATTGAAGCAAGGTTCACAAAGAAACTTTCACAATGTAGTACTGAGTATATCATTCAAAAATATTATCATGAAAAAACTAATAAGATATATAATTTAATAAAATCTATTAAATAGTGTATTAGAAAAAAGTACTATATCACAATGATTATAGACCAAATATTAAATTTATTGAGAATTTAGAACTCTATAATTTTGTTTGAATATTTTAAAACACTGATTATTTACTTAAAAATATAGTTTATTTCTTGGTGACAGTTGAAGAATAGTCATATTGAAGTTAATTTGATCTTATTTGTATTATTACATTTAAAGATAACTAAATATCAAATTAAATTGGTTGGAAGAAGTTTTATAATATATATTTTAAATATTTAATATTATGTGATGTAGTATAATGATCTCTAATGTGGTGTGTGTCACACTAAATGGTCTAAGGTGATCCCCCCTATTGAAACCACTTGGATTTATTGTAAAGACCCAAAATATCCATGCAACTTTTTTTAAATATATGGGAATTTTGCGAGTTGGTGAAAATTGAAGGCACATGATTCCGAGGCCCAGTGTGCCTGGAATGTATTTCTGAACTTTTTTTCTGGGTATGTTCAATAAACGTGTGAGTGGGTCTTTGTAACTCTTGAACCGGTGCTCAGAATTGAAATCTGAGGACACTGTTGAACTCACAACACTGGTATTCTCTTAAGGAGACATTCACCTCAACCGCAGTAGGTCGAGGGGGGAAGCTAGTTTTTCACTTATTCTTGAAATAATAAAATAAAATAAAATGGTGTAACATTTTTTTATGTCATTTTGAAACTCCCATGTGGATATTTCACAGGTGGGGACAACTGAAATAATACCATCCATGATAGGTTATGGAGGTGGGGACCACCGAGCCTAAAACTCCCATGAGAGATTAAGGTGGATGGGACCACCCAAGGATAAACCCCCTTGAACTCCGTCTTATGTGTGGGGAAGCCTTTTAAACTTCCCCCACTTCACCCCTCTTCAATTATTTTTTTTTCAACCTCAAAAATTAATTATGTGGAGCCAATATAAATTAGGCCAACAATTAAATTGGGGAAACATATCAGAAGATGGATACTTTTCAATTTGGTGGAATTGGGAGAGGAGAAATATTTGGAGGATTACGCATCACCAACGAAGAACTTCTTCCATGATGAACGTTCCTCTAATGAAGAATGTTGACGCATGACTTTGACTTCTTCCTCGAGACATCCTATAACATGGGACATCATCAATGAATGTCCTTCCTTTCCTCCTCGTTGATAACAACTAAAGTATGAGGTACGAGTTTTAATTGAGAATTAATATATTCCCATGTTCTTCCCTTCTATAACAAAGAACACAGATCAAATCACTATCAAGTTGATCTGCGGTTGTTTTCTTTTATGGGTTTGGAATAATTTTGGCGGGAGGTTGTATGGTGGTTGTTTTAAATTTTTCTGTTTTTCGTTCTTGAAAACTCTTCATAATTCAAAGAGAGTTTATATCCACTTGCTACCTCTCTAAAGTAGAGTGGGTGCGGGCCAATAAAACATTGCTCGTCCCCTCCGCAATTGTTGTTATGATTTTTGGTGTTCTTCATGATGGGGGAGGATGACGACCAAACAAGGTGGGGCATGAGAATGGCGGCATGCACCTCTACCCTACGGCCACTGATGCTTGCGGCCTCCTCTGCCATGCATCCCCCGCCGCCCGTGGCCTCTGCCTCCCAGCAGGACCGCCGCCCGGCAGCCACCGCCACCCGTGACCTCCGCCTCCCCGTGGCACCCCCACCCCACAGCCACTACCTTCCATGAACGAGCTACCCTGCGGCCACCGCGCTCCACGATTGAGCCGCCTCAGGGTCTCACACCATCAGCGGCTGAGTAACCCCGTGGACTCACACCTTCTGCATCCGAGCCTCCCCATTGCCTTGAAACATCCACTGCTGAGGTGCCCTATGGGCTTTGCGCCTTGCAGCCGAGCAGTACCGCAACCTCGTGGTGTCCATGGCCGTGCCGCTCTATGACTGAGCCACCCCGTAGTCTCGCGCAATCCAATAAAGAGCCACCCCACGGCCTCACCATTCTGAGGCCCTCTGTGGTCCCTCTCAGCCTGCTAGACAATTCAGTGGGTCAGGCCTAGCGAGGCGGGCTGGGTCGACCCAAACCGAGTCGACCCAGGCTGGGTCGGGCTTGGTTGGTCCAACCGGGTCGGACCAGACCTGGGCCAATTTCGACCCTATACGCTCATTGGGCCATAAGATTGGCATTGGGCGTCCGCATGAAGAACTATCAGTGGTTCTAGAAACAATGGAGAAAGATGGTCCACTTGGTATACACCACTAGATATTTAGATAAATATGGGGTATGGTCGGGATGGATCACATACGAATCCAACCGGGCCCCTGAAACTAAAAGGCTAAAAACTCACCGACTGGGCATCTGATTGATGTACCGTCTATTATGTTGATACCCCTATGACGAGGTGGTCCTTTTGGGATACTTCTTCATAGGACATCGTAGAATTTGGAGTATTGGCCAATTTCTTGTGGAGCAGACCCTCCCAGAGACAAGTGAGCATAGTGAGGGAACCTAGTAGCTGGCTGTGATGTGAAGAATGAAGAGAGATCCTATGTGGGTCAGCACCAAAAAATCTTGTGTGGGTCAGCACCGAGTGATTCTGTGTGGGTTAGCACTGAGAAATCCTGTGTGGGTCAGTAGTAGAGCCACATAACGGAGTAAGATGATTCAGTAGTTATATCTAATCATCTTTACTATCGTATGTAAGTTATACCTATTGTGAGCTAAGTCTGTACATGTGTGGAACATTCTATCGTGTTAATACCTTAGTGGTATTATTCAGTGTGGATTACCTGTGTGGTACTTACCTTCATGGGGTTTCTTCAATTGTGGAATAGTTGAACATGGGTCTTTGGAGTTTGACTTCATGTTTTCCTCATGATTGAGATGTGTTTACTTGATAATATAGGAATGTGTATGGGCATATACCTATGTAGGGTTATCAGTTGTTTTCATCCTAAGTGGTTTATTCTTTGTGGATTTAGTGAGACCTTGAGGGTCTCAGAGTACCTACTGAGTATCGTTATACTCACACCAGCATGGGCTATGCCTACAACTCATTGTGTTTGGTGAAGATGACAGACAACACTGACTGAGGATGAGGGTATCAGGACTGGACGGTGCCTAGAGGTGGGTCATACGGCGTATCAGTACAAGGATGATAAATGATGATGTGGAGTGTTGAGGAGGCGATATGTACCTAACCATCAGGTAAAAACCTCATAGGACGACCTTGTAGTTATCTTTCTCTTTATTTAGTTGTATTGTATTTCAGTTTTACTTGAACATCCATTTGGGTTTGTATTCAGGACCCTTTTAATTACTTCACTCACTATATCTACTATACAGTTTTCTTGAGTTCGTATCTTGTTGTTATTTGGTTGTGTGTGTTTACAAGTTTTAAAGGAAATGCCTTCCCACTTTTAGGGAATACGCCTTCAGTGCTTGTCGCTAGCCCCTAGCCTATGGAAGGAAGGATTGGGTAGTCACGACATGGGCCCCGGGGGAAGGGTTGTGAAAAATTGGTGTAAGAAGAGTTGGATCTATCTTAGAACATAAGAATATGATCATTTAACGATAATAGTGTTAAGTGAAGTGTATGTGGTTATCAGTTTAGGGAATCCAGTGTTGGTGTGGCGACCGACGTATCCATACACCAGGACCTTGACTTCTGATTTCTGACTCAGTGCATGAAAACACTGATTGCGTGAGTGTTTTCATGAGTTTTATTTGTGATCTCATAAGTCATCTCACCAGGTATAACTTTTTTACCATGTCGCACCTGTTTCTTTTCAGGATGCCTCCATGAAGACATCCATCTGGGGTTCTAAGAGTACTATGCACTGATATCCCACCGAGCGATGTGGCCTCAATGCAGGGACCTCTTCTAGTAGAGGCACCAATAGAGGCACAAACGGTAACATTACCTATTCGACAACCAATTCCACCATACCTAGTAGTAGAGGGTGCACGCGGCTGGAGAGCATTGCACGAGATCCAGTGCCAGAGGCCACCGAGGATCAGGGTAGAGATAGACCCATAGGCGATTGTGTATTGGATGGAGGCCCTATTGAGAGTTTTCTGACTGTTAGGGACAACATATGATCTCATGGTGATACTTTTTTCCAACATTATATATGTAGTATAAGATATATGGTGGAGCTTGATTCTCCAAGTTCACAACGAGGTGACTATTTTCCAGGCAGACTTCAAGAGCCTGTTTCAGGCAGAGTTTGTTCCCGCGACTCTTCACACAGTGCACATATATGAGCTGCTTCATCTGTAGCAGGGCAGCATGAATGTGGATTAAAACTCATAATGGTTCACTAACCTATCATGCTACTCCACATATATGTTGCGGGACCAATTCTTCAGGGCCTGGACCTTCGAGTAGGGACTCATAAGAGAGATCGGGGATTCTATGATTTCTCTTAGAATACAGACGCATGTGGGGGTGTTAGAGCGAGCCCTAATAGTGGAGAGTTTCCTTGTTTAGAAGTCACCAGTAGTGAGACCCACCACTAGTTGTCACGTGGCAGAGTGTTCTACAACTGGAAGCAGACAGATGTTGCAGAGGACCAAGAGGACCGGACCTACGGGTGGACAACCGCAGGATTTAGAGTCAGTTGTGCGGGGCACCCGAAGCAGATCCAGTCATTCCAGGAGTGGGAAGTGTTATGCATGCAGCAGGAAGGGTCACATGGTTCATGATAATATGACCTATCATACGGATGATCAATAGACGGTCGAAGGACTACCCATGTAGAGACAAAGGTTCGATCGAGGAGGTCCACTCGGAGTAGGCAGACATGGAAGAGGAGCTAGTCATACCGCTTATGGTGGACGATGATTCAATATGTTACCTACACCACCACCAGGAGGTCCACCCTGACCACATGGATCTTGTGAAAATTACCAAGCTCAGCTGCAGGTAGTTGAGGCCTACCATCATGGCGCTCAAGAGAAGATACGAGGTACGATCAGTGTCTATTTCACTTTAGCTATAGCTCTTATAGCCACATGTTCTAGTCATTGTTTTATTTACACTACCCTCATTTGGAGCCCAGAGATTCCGATAGATCCATTGGCTCGATCCTTATGTCAAGAGACTTCTGCATGAGCAGAATTGATGATTGTGCACTGGTTCCAGTAGTGCGGGCTTACTCTAGGTGGCGAGATCTTTGGCTGGGATCTCCTAGTAGCAATGTCGATTCCATACGATGTCATCTTGGGTATGGACTGGTTATCAACTATCCATTCTCAAATTAACTGTATTAGGCACAATTTGTGGTGTGTTCACACAAATGGGACCATTTTTACCTCACCAGTGAGAAGGGAGCCTTTGCAGCACACGATGGACTTATCCCGAGGAGGGTGTAGCCAATTACTCATCAGTTGGCTAGCCTTACCCTCAGAGCAGTTGATGTGGAGAGTCTGAGTTATCCTGTAGTGGTGGAACAGAACGTGGATGTCTTCCCTAATGATGTTCTGGGTCTACCTCCTCATAGAGAGGTGGACTTTTACATAGACTTTTACCCCGAGATGACACCGATATCTACACCGGCGTATCGGATGGCACCCGTGGATCTTCTTGAGCTGCGGGTACAACTAGATGACTTGCAGTGGAAGGGATTCATCTGACCCAATATTTCTCCCTGGGTAGCCCCAATTTTGTTCGCCAAGAAGGCGGATGGGGGCTTGAGTCATTGTGTTGACTATCAACACCTAAACTAGGTGACTGTGAAGAACAAGTACCCAATTTCAAGGATTGAAGACCTCTTTGATTAGGTGAAGGAAGCACTGTGGTTCTCTAAGATTGACATCAGATCAGGCTATAATCATCTAAGATTATGAGATGAGGATGTGCAGAAGATGGCTTTGAGATGTTGGTACGTCCATTACGAGTTCTTGGTTATGTCATTCGGTGTGAACAATGCTCCAACAGTGTTCTTGGGACTCATGAACATGATCTTTCAGCCATAACATGATCGCTTTGTAGTAGTCTTCATCAACTACATTCTGATATACTTGACTACTGAGGAGGATCATGCCTACCATTTTCAGGTAGTACTGGACACACTCTGAGAGCACCATCTTTATGGTAATCTCTCAAGTGCCAGTTCCTGATCCGAGAGGTTCTATTTCGGGGACTTGTCATCTCGGAGGCTCAAGTTGCAATGGATCCAGAAAATATAGACATGGTACTTTCTGGGGATCCACCCAAGAGTGTGACAGAGGTACATAGTTTCCAGGGTTTGGGAAGATACTACCAGAGATTTGTGCCAAATTTCTCTAGAGTTACAGAACCACATTCAGTATTAAAAAATAAAGGAAAACCCATCGTGTGGTCGGAGAGATTCCATGAATGCTTTTAGGAGTTGAGGAAGTTGATGAAAAGTGCCCCCATATTGATGCTACCAGAGGAGGGAATAGGGTTTGTAGTTTACTGCGACACATTAAGGACTAGGCTTGGATGTGTCCCGATGCAGGAGCGAGCAGTGATGGCTTATGGTTCTCGATAGCTGAGACGACATGAGCAGAAAAGTGCTACCCATGACCTGGATTTAGTAATAGTGGTTTTTCCTTGAATATTTGGTGACATTAATGATGTGTGAATTCTTTAGAATATACTCGGATCACAAGATTATCAGATATATCTTCTCTTAGAAGGACCTAAACTAAAGACAACGATGTTGGCTTTAGTTCATCCATGACTATGAATTCGATATATTCTATACTCCTGGGAAGTGGAAAATTATAGTATATGCACTTAGCTGGAGATCTTGTATACAACTTCTAGGTGAGGTGACAGAGCAGTTGTCCACTTTGGAGATATCCGTCATAGAGCATGATGGAGCAGTTTTTCATCAGTCTCTTACAGTCACTCCCCCACTTCTTTAGCGAGTCAGGAAGGAACAATGTGGGGACACTGACTGTGAGCCACGATGTGCATAGATATCCACAGGACATGAACCTGATGGATTTTCTGAATGCGAGGAGCATGTCATTATCTTCAATGGACATACCAGGGTACCAGTGTCACTTCATGGAGATCTGTTGACAGAGTTCCATAAATCCCCTCTAGCGGTATTTCCAAGAGTGGAAATGATGTACCAGGATCTCTGATGACATCACTGGTTGTTGGGAATGAAGAATGCAGTTGTAGAGTTTGTGCCTTGGTTCCTCACATGACAGTAAGTGAAGGCAGAGCATCAGGTACCATTAGACTTGGTTCAACCCTTAAAGATCCCAGAGTGGATGTCTGATAGGATATCCATGGACTTAGTGACAGGACTTATATGTACATCTAGGAGTCATGACTCTATCTGTGTGATCATCTACTGACTCACTAAGTCGACCCACTTCCTACCGATCTGATATCAGGGTTTAGTAGAGATATTAGGACACCTATATGTGTAGGATATTTTGTTGTTAAATGGAGTAACCTTGACAATTTACTCTTTTGGGATGCCTGTTTTACTTCCCGGCTACAGAAGGGGTTACAGGAGGCTTTCGGGATGCAGCTTTGTTAGAGCACCACCTTCTATCCTCTCACGGATGGTCAGACTGAGCAGACCATTCATACACTCGAGGACATGTTACATGCATTAATCCTAGAATTCGGTTAGAGTTGGGAGGATCACTTACCTTTGGTGGAGTCTGCATACAAAGAAAGATATCACTTCACTATTGGGATGATACCTTTTGAGGCGTTGTACATGTTACCATGCAGATCAAATTTGTGCTAGACTGACCTAGGGGAGTCTGCACCAGTGGGACCATAGATGGTATGGGCTACCACATAGAAGGTGAAGATCATCCAGGAGTAGATGAAGATTACATAGAGCAGGCATATATCATATGCCAATAGGAAACAGTGACCTTTGGAGTTCGAGGATGGTAACCACATATTTCTATGGGCCTCACCTTGGCATGGATTGGGGAGATTTGGCTGAGGTAGAAAGTTATCTCCGAGGTCCATCAGTCATTTTCAAGTCCTCAACATAGTTGGTGAGGTGTAATACCACTTAGCCCTTCCACCATAGTTTCATCGGGTGCACGACGTCTTCCACGTATCCCCATTGAGGAGATACATGCACGACCTTTGTCACATCAACGACCATAGAAAACTAAACATCGACGATAGGGTGACATTTATTGAGGTTCCAATTGAGATTGAGGATCAATAAGAGAAGGTCATTCATGGGTGGTCGATACCTCTGGTGTGCATTAGTTTTTAGAACAGGAACCACCAGGAGAGCACATGGGAGCGGGAGGCTCAGTTGCATGCTCAGTACCCCAACTAGTTTCTTTCGTTTGAGTTGTGGCTTTTGGGGACATTAATCCCTAAGTTAGAGAGAATGCAAAGACCTAGAATTTACATGTTATTTTTTTTAAATATATGGTATTTTCGAGAGTTCGTGAAAATTGATGGTGCATGATTTTGAGGCCCAGTGTGCCAGGAATAAATTTTTGAACTTTTTTTCTGGTACGTTCAGTAAACGTGCGTGCAGGTTTTTGTAACATTTGAGCTGGTGTGTGAAATTGAAATATGAGGACACCATTGAACTCGCAACACTAGTATTCTCTTAAGGATACCTTCACCTTAATCGTATTAGGTCGAGTTTGGATTTTAGTTTTCCACTTATTCGTGAAATAATAATATTAAATAAAATGGTGTAACATTTTGTTTTTTGATTTTATTTGTAACTCCCATGTGGATGTTTCATTGGTGGGGACTATTGAAGTAAAACCTCCCATGAGAAGTGGTGGATGTGGGGACCACCGAGCCTATACCTCCCATGAGTGGTTATGGAGGTGGGGACCAACCGAGTCAAAACCCTCTTGAACTCCCACTTAAGTGTGGGGAAGCCTTTTAATCTTCCCCCACATTAATCGTGCCACCCCCTTTAATTAATTTTGTGCCAACCTCATAAATTAATTAAGTAGATCCATCCTAAATTAGCTCACCCATTAAATTGGCGAAACATATCAGAAGTTGGCTACTTTGAAATTTGGTGGAATTGGGAGAGGAGAAATACTGGGAGGATTACACTTCTCCAAAAAAGAACTTATTTCACGAAGAATGTTCCTATAATAAAGAACATTGATGCACGACATAGACTTCTTCCTTGGGACATCCTCTAATGTGGGATGACTTCAATCGATGACTGTTCATTTCACCTTGTCAAGAACAACAAAAGAACGAGGTAGGGTTTAAATTGAGAATGAATATATTCCCATTTTCTTCCCTTATAAAACAAAGAACGTAAATCAACTCACTATCAAGTTGATCCGTGGTTGTTTTATTTTGTGGGTTGGGAATAATTTTTTTGGGATGTTGTAGTGTGGTAGTTTGAAATTATTACCTTTTTCATTTGTGATGATCCTTCGAAATTCAAAGAGAGTTTATATCCTCTTTCTATCACTCTAATGTGTAGAGAGTGCGGGATAAAAAACATAGCCCATCCTCTCCACAATTCTTGTGACGATTTGTAGAGTTCTTTGCGATAGTGGAGGATGAAGAACGACCATGTTTGGGAATGAGAACGGAAATCAGCACTACTTCCCCATAGCCTCCGCTACCCCGCGACACCACTGCCTCACGTCCACAGCTTCTCGCTGCCTCCGCCGCCCTGCGGCATTGCCACCCTGTGAACCCCACCGCCTGCAGCCTCCGCCACCCCACGGCCACCGTTGTCTGTGGATGAGCCACCCCGCAGCCTCTGTGCTCCACGGCCAGGTCTCCCCGCAACCTTGCGCCTTCCCTAGAAGAGCCGCCCCATGGCCTCGCGCCATCCATGGTCGAGCCGACTCGTGTCCTCCGCTCCCCGCAAACGAGCTGCCCTGCTGCCTCGCATCGTCCACGGCTGAGCCGCCTTGTGGCCTTGCCATTCCGACGCCCTCCATGGACCCTCACCACCTGTCGGACCGTCCAGCTATACATGCCATACCGAGCGAGTCAGTCTTCCTAACAGGCTAGGTCGGACCTAGCGAGTTGGGTCGGGTCGACCAAAACTGGTTCGAACCCGGCCGGGTTGGTTCCACCGGGTCGGACCAGACACAGGCCAATTTCAACCCTATCCACTCATTTGACCATAACATTGGCATCAGGCATCCATTTGACGAACCATTAGTGGTGCTGGAAACCTTGGAGGAAGACGGTCCTCTAGGTATACCCCACTAGATATTTGGATAAAGATGGGGTATAGTTGGAATGGATCGAGTACGAATCCAACCGGGCCCCTGGGACAAAATGACTAAAAACTCACAGACCAGGCGTCCGATTGACGTACAATATATTCCGTTGAGACCCCGATGATGCGGCAGTCATTTGGGATACTTCTTTGGTGGAATTTTTGGCAGTTGGAGTATCGACTGGTGGGTTGTGGATGGGACCCTCTCAGAGGCAAGTGAGCATTGTGCAGGAACCAAGGAGCTAGCTGTGACGTGAAGAATGAAGAGCGATCCTATGTGGGTCAGCACTAAGCGATCCTATGTGGGTCAGCACCTAGTGATCCTGTATAGGTCAGCACTGAGTGTTCCTTTATTGGTCAGCACCTAGCGATCCAATGTGGGTCAGCACCGAGCAATCCTGTGTCAGTCAGCACTGAGTGATCCTGTGTGGGTCAATAGCAGAGCCTCTTAATAGAGTAATATGATTTATTAGTTAAATCTAATCATCATTACTACAGTATCTAAGTTATACCTTGTGTGAGCCATGTCCATACATGTGTGGTACTTTCTTTCATGGTAATACCTTTGTGGTATTTATCAGTGTGGTGTACTTGTGTGGTACTTACCTTCATGGTGATTCTTATTTTGTGGAATAGTTGAGCATTGGGTTTTAGCGATGGACTCTATGTTTTCTTCATGATTGAGATGGATTTACTTTATAACATAGGTATATGTATGGGGATATACCTAAGTAGGGTTATATGTTGTTTTCATCCTTTGTGGTTTATTCTTTATGTATTTAGTGAGACCTTGAGGGTATCAGGGTCCCTACTGAGTATCATTATACTCACCCCTGTACGGGCTATGAACACACCTCGTTGTTTTTGGTGAAGATTATGGACAGTGTTGACTGAGGATGAAAGTACCAAGACTGGATGGTTCTCGGAGGTGGAACATACAGAGTATTGGTATGTAGAGGAGACATGAGGACATGGAGTGCTGAGGAGGCGATCTGTACATAACATTTAGGTCAGAACCTCAGAGGACGACCCAGTAGCTATCTTAATCATTCTTTATTTGTATTTTATTTCAGTAGTACTTTTATATTCTAGTTAGGCATGTATTCTGGACTCTTTTACTTACTGAATTCACTCTGTTTACTATACAGTTTTCTTGAGTTCGTATCATGATATGTGCTTAGTCGTGTGTGTTTACAGGTTATAAAGGCATTGCCTTCCCAGTTTTAGGGAATATGCCTTCGGTGCTAGTCTCCATCCCCTATCCAAGAGAAGGCAGCCTTGGGGTAGTCCCCACATGGGCCCTAGGTTATGGTGGTGACATTTATAGTGAAGAATTAGTGATTGAAAAATATAATTAATCACAATAAGAATATGGGTGTCTATGGAGAGGATAAATATTTTAAAAATTGGGGTGACATCCACTATTTAATTATTATAATATTTAGGTAAGATGGAGAGACTCACATTGAGAAAATAAATCTTTTTCCAACATAAAAGGGTTATTGGAAAGTAGAAATAAAAAAAACCCATAATTTAACCCTCTTTCTCTAAGTGGTATAACTGGACCTAGGCACTTCAAGAGATTGCATAGCTAACCATGTTCCCTAAGAGTGATCTTACAGTTATAGAAGAATATAAATGTTATTGGGTTATAGAAACAAGGAAAAATGTTCTATTAGAAGAAAAAAACGTGTTTAATTTATAACTTTAATGAAATAGAAGAAAAAATTGAAAATTAGTTAAAGAAAGTATCAAATAATAATGAGTATTCGCAACTAATTATAGGTAAAGTAAGTGATAAAGGTTTAGATGAATATTTTGATTACAATTTAATTAAATATAATGTTATGGTTTTGATTAATTTGTCATGAATAATATACTATGTGAATTAATTTCAGATACTGATAAATGGATTTATAATTGAAATTATGACATACTGGTGAAAAAGAATATGAATAACATGTTAATTACTAAAATAATAATTGATACTAATGAATATTGTTGATTAATTCCACCTAAAGTCAATATATAAATTCAAAAATATGAATTTTTTGATAAATTTATTCTATTGTAAACTCTAAATGCTAATGGCTATATAAATACCAAGGAGTGTTATTATGGAAAGTGTGGCCAGAGTTTAAAAGTTCCTAAATTTCCTATGAAAATTTAAAATCATTCCATTTCTATATTTAATGATATAATTTTATGACTATATTCATCAATAAAATAATATACAGGGGCATGGAATGATAAGGTTTTTGACCATCCCCTATGTTTGAGGACCATTAGAAATATAAACCCTTTTTTAGAAGATATTCTATCTTTGAGAATTATGATTACATGAAAGAGGTATTTTTAATCAAGATACACGAAGAATATGAATTTAAATGAATTATTAATTCTATCAATGATTCTACTCTTAGTGACCAAAATCATAGAATTTTATTTTTTTCTGTGACAACTATTTTTTTATCTATAACTCTAGAAAATGATTAGATTTTGATAACTTCATTTTCTCATTTTATGCATGCATCACAATAATAGTTTGATATGACTATATTTCTTTAAATAATAATATAGATTCTATGACAAAATAAATTTTGTATTTAACAATTTTTCATATTCTTTTTGTGCGTTGTAAGACTAAACATGCTCTTATGATGAAGTCCATTCAATGGATCCCCCATATTCAAACCTAGATAAAAGTGAATGTTTATGGCATTGAGTATAGTAAATCAATACTTGTGGGATGTGGAGGAATATCTAGGATACACCAAGATTCATCAAGGGATGCTATGACTATTATATTTTTAATGTGTTTTCTCAAGAGGTGGGGTGTTGTGAGATGATTAAAGTGATAAAAAATTTGGTCACCTTTGGATGAAAATTTTTAGTTGAATATGACTATACCATTTTCATCCAATAAACAAGATGAAAAATAAGTAATATTTGTTATGGGATCCTTCCATTGTGGTTGGAAGGTCTCTGATAGTTTGATGGTATGTATTTGAATGTGGTAGACATTTATAGATAATAAAATCAAGTAGTAGATTAAAAATCCATAAAATATATTTTTTATGATGATTTAAAGCATTAATTTGTGATCTCACCTCCATTATCACCATGGGTCATTTTAGATTCCAATAGATAAATTCATACCTATTTTTTTAATCCCTCTTTGTTATTTAATCATTATTCTTTCCAGCTTTATAATAATTTTTTATGGGAGGGAACACAGGGTCCTGATATTTTTTGACTAATTTAAAATGATCCTTTTTGAAGTTATTACAAGCATATAATATTTTATCAAAGGATTATAGGATTAAAATTAATTGTTATAACAAGTATAAAATTTTATATATAAATCTATGATTGAGAGTATTTTAGTGTAGAAAAAACTCATCAAGGACATAGAAGCCAAGGAATTGAGCTTCCAAAAACAAAACCACATCTCGATTAAATTAATATTATAGAGAGAATTTGATTTTATCTATAAATATGGTAAATTTAGTGAGGAAATAATCTATGGTATGTAATAATTACACGAGTCTACCCTTAGTGTCATGGATTCCAAGTTGGAGGTCAAATCCAGAAGGATTAAGAACCTTAATAATTTTGTATAAGTAGAATGTGTCTAGAATAACATATTGTTAAATTAATAAAGAATTACGGAGAAGGTTCACATCAGTCGAGCATGATAATAAATATGTCAAAATTATGTATCTTGAAATTTGTATAAAATTGAAAAATTTGGATTCAGTACAATCTATAACATCTTATATAATTGAGAATAAAGGGGTTCTTATAAAAAAATATAATGATATTATTTTTCCTTAGAAATAATTAAATAAGTGGAAAAATGATCTTTCAATATTCTCATGGTCATTTTAAAACAAGACCATTGAAAATGGTAACTTATTTTCCAGTTAAATCTACTTTCACTAGGACAGTTTCTTATGGATGTACATGTTAAAAATTTTAAATTAATATAATTGGGTGTATAAAAATATTGATAACTCAATCATATAATCAAGGGTTGATATTGGTATATATAAAAAATAATATCTTTAAACCAAGATAAAAAGTAGAACTATTCTATCCAAAAACCATAAGAATTGAAATCTGAGAAAACAAAATACTAAGCAAAAATATATATTTTATGGTCATTTTTTATGTTGAGGAAGATTTGGATATAAGTAAATGAAATGTTGACATAATAATACAGTTTATGAAAATTAAACATGTCTTATATTACTGGGGGGATAGTTGAAACAATGATAAAACCTATTATGTAGAATAAACAATCACAAAACCAGTATAATTTTCTAATAAATAACTGATTCTTTTACGTGGAGAAATTTTTTCAATACTATAACTAAGCGGGTAATAATTCTGATGAGTGTTGTAATAAACCAACCATGAACATGTCATATACAAATGTGAAGTAAAGAATGCATTAGATTTAAAAAATATGAGAAAAAGAAGTGTAATCCTAATTTATGAGTATTCAAAAGAAAACAAAAGATAAAAATACACCCAATAATACATAGAAAAAATATGAATAGTATTTCAAGCCCAATTAGAGATACTTCTACGATTGTTGGTTGGGACACAACATAGACCATTATAAACAAGATATGGAAATTATAATTAAGATAAGTAATATGACTTGAAAAATTTAATGAATCTGAGAGAGGGATAATAGGATTACATTAGAGGTTTCCTTTCCAGAACAAAATCTAAATAAGATTCCTAAGAAGGTTAATTCCAAAAATATTCAGAAACCATGTGAAAAATAAGTAAAATCTAATCATATAAATAAGTGTTTTATAACTTTTTGTGTAGATAAATCTAAAATTGATAGAAAGATGAAGATTTAAAAATAAGATAAAAATTATAAAGAGGAACATCTTATTTCACATGAAGAAGAACACAAATAACATAAGCGGTTTCCAAAAAGAATAATTAAGTAATTCTTGAAAAAAGTACGATGTGGAAGTTGAAATATGGCTGTAGATATTGAAAATGACTATATGACTATCTTACTAGCTCAAGAATAATTACCTGAATAATTGATGTAAATACTGATAGATTCATTTTCATTTATTGAAGATGTTAAAAAGAATGTTCCAAAAATAAGAAATCTAAATAATATAAATAATCAATGGTTATCAATGAATCTCATATTTGGAAAAATAATGGGAGTGTAAGCATAAATAGTTATCAAGAATTTGGAGTTATAAAGGGAAGAGTTTCTAGGTTTAGATCCAAAAAACTAGCCTTGATGCTCTTCTTATGAAGTTAAATGACAACCCACCTTATCCCTATAGATTTATTAAGTAATTTCTCCCATGTAATTTAAGGACACATTTTAAATGGGGGAATTTGATGGAGGTTTTAATACCTATATAGCTAGTAAATTCCATCCATTGTGAAGATCTAATTGATTTATAAAATATCAAAAAAAATATTGATGATTCTCCTTATAGAGAATAAACCATGATGAAGAGTATTAGATTGAATCTATTTTTAGGGATCCTATTAGGGAGACTGTTTGGAATATATCAAATTTGTGAGAGTTTGGAAACCATACTCACTATCTAGATAGTTTCATAGAAATCTAATTACATATGTATGAAAACCATACACAATATCAATATATTTATTATATAAATTAGTTTTATAATGGGGGTGATAGTTTATGAAAAAGAAAACTATAATGGGGAGTCATATATTGTTCGATTAAATATTTTAAATTTTTTGGTCAAATATAAGTGCATACTATATTTCTATTGATGTATATTTTCAAAACCCCCCATGAGTGAGAAATTTGAAATGTTTTCACAAGATAGAAATATTTATGGATAGATTTGTGGAATTAGTTAATAACTCATAGTTTTTATATTAGGTTGAACCACATAGACTTAGAGTTGATTAATTTATTACACATAACTCAGAGATCTGAGATGACCACCTACTATAAAAGTATTTGAACATGTTATAACCATGAGTGAAAGAGGATGAAAATTATTTTTTGAGAACTATAAGAATATTGGGAAAGATATGTAATTTCATCCCTTATATTTCTACATGTGGTCACCAATACCAATTACCCATTTCTGAGTTCTATATAAACACTTTATCAATTCTAAGAAAGATATATTAATATAATCATCGTTAGAAGGGTTCATTTTTATCAACACTAAAAAAAGAACTGAAAAATGACCCATTTAACAAAGATAAAAAAATTATTTTAAAGGGTCCCTTTTATCATTGCCAAAAAAGCATTGATAAAATCCCCCCCTTTAAGAGTGGTTTCTTAATCATTGATAAAAGGTGCCTTTATCATCGCTTTTAAAAGTAAAAAAATATTTTATTCTATAAATAGATATTCGTCATGGAGGATAGACACACTTTTATCAGTGCTCAATTCCCACCACCCCCATATTTTATCAACACTCATTTG
Organism: Viscum album; assembly: GCA_963277665.1. Lineage (NCBI taxonomy): Eukaryota > Viridiplantae > Streptophyta > Magnoliopsida > Santalales > Viscaceae > Viscum > Viscum album. The sequence goes on from OY728131.1 coordinate 380,717,212, forward strand.
GGAATCTTTTTTCACTTTATCGGTGATAAAGCACTGCTTTCTCATGGCCACACTAATGTTTCCACCCCTTGGATTCAAATCTCAAACATCACCCTCATGCGTCTGAACCTTTACCACTGCTCTATGATTCTTTGTTATCTAATTTATGATATATTTATCTATATCTATATATGAATATTTTTTTATCAATATATTTATTCTTTTATTAATATATATATATATGTTTATTTGTGAATGATTTTATAAAATATGTTTCCTATATTTGTTTGTGTTTATAAATAAATAAATACATAGGTATATGTTTACAACATACAAATATATATATATATATATATTATATGGTTATTTATAAATATAATTATACGTATTTATATTCATTTACATATATTATATATTAATATTTATATACATGTATTTGAATATATAGATAATATATATCAGTTTGTTAATACAAATAAACCAAAATATATTAATATATATATATATATTTACATTATATATGTATATAAATATTCAAACATTTTTATTTTAAATAAAATAGATATTATTTATTATTTATATATGATTTATATATTTAGTGATATATTTAATATGTAAATATATTTATATATTTATTTTTAAAAATATCTTTTTTGTGTAATTTTTTTGATATATGTATATATGGGTATATAATTTATTAAAAATAATAGTAAATTATGAAAAATGATAAAATTTTAATGTCATAATAACCTTATGAGTGTAATCCTTGAGAATATATTTATTCTCTACTAAAAAATATACGAAGACTACCTAAAAATCGGATGAACATCCATCAAATGTTTACAAATGTGGGTACTATGACAAAAAAATTAGTTTTGGAGTCCATCCAGGACTTCTTATTAAAAATGATTACCAAGGATCCCCCAATAACCAATGTGTAGATATTTTTTCAAGATTCCGTTTAATATGTGGTAGACCTCAATAGGACACACAAATCAAAATTTATTTCTATTTTATGTTTTAGTCTTTTTTAAGCTTAAGTTTGATTTGTTTTATTAATTTATTGTAATTTTTTATCTTTAAATAGTTATTAAATTACTATTACTCAATAATATTTGTAAAATTGATAGTTGGTATTTTTTTAATTATTTTATAAACCATTTTAAACTAAATACATTATATATTAATTGTGACTAAATATTTTGTATTATATAAATAAAATTTTAAAAAATATATTATATTTATATCAACAACAATATATTTATATATTAATATATGGTTTTTAATGATATTTTTTTATGAAATAACCCTTTTTAAAGTGCTAATAATCCTTTTAGTAGCTATAAAAGATGTATTATTATCTGCGCAAAGAAAAGAGATAATAAAAGAACCATTTATTAGAGCTAAAAAATCACAGAAAAATGGGTTTCTTTTATCAACTCTAAAAAATTACTAATAAAGGGGGTAATTTTGTCAGTTATTTTTTAATAAATGTTAAAATCAACTTTTATCAACAATTTTTAGTGATGATAATATTATTCCCTTTATCTTTGATCTTTTTTAGCACTGATAACGGGTAACATTGGATAATGAAAAATATATGTGGTAGTTTTTTTCTCAATAATGGAGTTATTTACATTAAATATATAGAATGAATTGTATTTAAGAACATTTCTAAAGGGGAGACTGGAGAGCACAAGTGGATGTAAAATAATTCTGAATAATTTTGTTTTATTTTTTCTCAATATATCATTGTGAGTTAAGTAAATATAGGAAATAATAGGGTGATGTGGAAGAACCTAATAAATTAATATACAGTGATTATGTGATACTCATACAAAAATTATCTAAGAAAGTTTTCCTATTACTGCCCTAGAATATCAAGAATAGTAAGTTCTATGAAAGTAGTTATTACATCTGTTGATTGTTGAGGAGTTCATAATGTAAATGATAGGTGCCGATGATTGTGAGAATCACACTATATATCACATGATACATGTGAAGGTGAGTAGTTATCTAAAAGAGTGATTAAAAATTTATTTTCAAATGATTACACAACTTTATGGTTTACTATTGATTCTTAAATTATTTTAATTGTAAAATTGTTTTCTAATATTACTGTAGAAATATAATTGAATGAAGATTTGAAGAATCTATAATGTGTAAAAAAGTACAAATAATTTTGAATTGGATTGATAATTTTTTTTATTTGAGTTGTAAAGTGTTTAAGATAATCATTTGGAATACGTAAATTCAAATTAAAAAGCGTTTAAACATGATCATCCTTTCCGATTTTGTAGGATATTTATTTAAAATCATATATAGTTTACAAATCATTATTGATAAGGTAAAGGATTACTTTATTTGGCCTCCAAATCATGTAGAAAAAGTCTCTACAATTTTCATTGGTTGAATGAGAATCTTGAGAGAGTCATTTTCAAAATGAATATGTTTCATTTTTTTGAGTCTCAAATGATTGATTAGCTCAATTAATTTTTTGGATGTGCTAAAGGGAGACCACCAATCCATTATTTCTAATAAATACTCCCTACCAATGGAATTAGTTGATTATGAGAGGGCTAAATAATGAAAATATGTGATCAGAGTCTCTTTTCACACATTATATTTTTCCAAAAAGTTCCTATGTGAACATGAAAGTTACATGTATAGTTAATTTTATATGACGCCATCTGTGAAAATTATAGTTCCATGGAAATTTGGTTCCAAAAAATATATCATTCAAGAACAAGTAATTAATCATATTAATGTTTAGAATACCATGTAATGCATTCCATAAACATGTTGTTTAACAAAGTGAATGAATTCTAATATTATGTAGTATATTGAAGACAATTGAGAAGAGTAATTTTCAAACTAAGAGTTGTGTGAAGAACATACAATGTATCTAATGCATGAAACTAATTCTATATTTTTATAATTTAGATTAGAATATTGCATGAAGAAAATTTAAAAATGTACTATTGTGTTTCTTGGACATACGGATTCAAAAGATATAATTATGAAAAACAAAAAATCTATAGTTTCTAGTAAATAGTGGTTTACAATAATATTCAATATCACAATGATTATACTCCAAATTTTTTTATGTGGTTAAATATTAAGAACTCATGATTTAGGAGAATTACATGATGTTATAGTTTCATACCTAGTGGAAGTAAATGTATAATTCTTTAGAACATACCCAACCCATAATTTCATGATTCATAACAAGAGTATCAAAATCTAAAATTTTTAATATCATCTTAGTTTAGAGTTATAGATAATTAGGAAAATCATTACATAACAATGATGAAATTTTCACATAGTGTATATTTTTCAAAAAAAATAATAAATTAAGTCTACACCCCTATTGTGGTCTCCTAACTCAGGTTCCACCCACTAGTTTCACAAGGTGGTCAACCACATGACCTCGTGGCCCCTCCCCAAACGCCAAAAGCTTCCAACTAGTAGCGAGGGTCTAATATTCATCATGTGGAGACTACAACCTCTTTATCAGAGTAATACACTGAGGGAAATAATGAAAAATATTAAAAATATTATATAACCATAAACAGAATAATTCTAATATCACTTTCTAACTAAAATAGAAAATACCAAGTCAAAACTGAGAAGAAGATATACCATGCCAAAGTATGTTCCACATTTTAAAAATGATATTGGAAATTAAATACAATAGATACTCTCAAGATGGTCCCAAACCACATCTATTACCCTCATCCATGTTCCACCCCAAATCATCTTTCAAATATAGGGCCTTTACCATTATCATGTCCTACACACATGAAGTCTATTTGGGTGCCGATCTGGCAGTGTTATTTGGGTGCCAGTACAACTCAGTATGCCACCACCAAGGGAATTTAAAACAAATCCAATCAATAACAGTGTATTTAATTATATAAATATGGAAATAAAAAAAATAAATTAAATTATTTACATTTATTAAATTATCCTTTATTTAACTACATAATCCCCCAGGGTCATAAGGATACTCAGACCACAATACATGCAACGACCCATTCCGAAGTATACTCCATGTCACATTTTCAGTTAACACATCAATATTACAAATGGGATTTTATTATCCATTATATTTAAATTTATAACACAACTAATGGAAACTATATTACAATTTAAATATCATGGGTGTAGACCATTTCATCTAGCACCTCATGGGTATTTGGAGTATTAGTCCTTGTCGCACACCCCATGGGTATTTGGATCATCTGTCCTCATACTATAAAAAAATATGTTTCTCTTTGAACTTAGAATTCTATGGGCATTTGGAGTGTTAGTTTGTGTCCGAAACTCCTATTTAAATCAATCTCTTATAGTTATTTTGAGAATTATTCTATGTCACACACTTATGTATCACAATACCACGCATATCGAATATTTCACATCATTTGAAGTTAATCATCATTAACCTTCTCATCACATTTTCTTAATCTACCCATATAATAATTAATCCATTTATTAATTAATCCATATTATTCAATTTCACAGTCAAGATAATCCACATTAATTAATTGAACAATTAATTAATTCAATCTGACAATGTCAACATCCCCATATTTAATTAAACAACTAGTTATTCCAATTGATAAATTATTTATCCGTACCATTATATTATTTAATTTTAAAATTAATTAATTGCACAAATTTCATTAATTAATTGAATAATTAATTAATCACATCAACATTTCTAAAACCAAAATAATTTACATTAATTAATGAATAATTAATTAATCTAATTTCACAATAAAAAATCACCATAATTTATTCATCAATTAATTATTCTAATTCAATAATCCCAATATCTCCAATTTCATAATCCATTAATTAATTAACAATATTAATTAACATAATTCGAGAAAATCAATTCTTGATTATCCAATATAACTTTTACAATTACATACATGCAATTGAAATAGATACGTTTGTATATAAATAATAGCCCACGTACCTTGAAAGTGGGGATAAATATTCACCGACGAATATCCCCAATTTGAGAAGAAGAACACTATTAATGATGAAAAATTATATATTGAGTCAAATCTTAATTCCATGATTTAGACGGATTAGATCTAAGGAAAAAAAATCTGAATCCATCAATAATAGAAAAAAATATCACTTCAAGTAACAGATAAGAATGGGGAATAGATTGGAAACCAATCATCATGAGATTCAACTACCGAGATAGGTGTTGTCATCAATGTGGGATTAAAATTATGAATTATGATGTTCTAGAGCCCTAGGAATTCATCCAAGATCCTCAAAAATGAGATAATTCATTTAGGTTGGAGTAAGGATCCTTTTTGTGTTTAAAATTTTTTGGGGGGTTAAGAAAGTTAAATCTATATTTCTAGTTAATTAGAAACCCATGCATGGTGTATTAGGCAGGGGAGCATAGTTTTTCTAACTATTCTCCTAGACCGTTCACCACTTATGGTGGTGATTCGTTGTTTCTACTAATAAGATGTGGGGTTTGACAAACTATACACCATCAATGAGAATCACCTGTATTTGGGTTTAGATTATTTTCTAGGTTGGGTGCATGGTTTGGGTAAACTGTGTTCCAACCATGCACAACCACCCCTCCTTCTAATTTTCTCTAATTTTAACTCAAACTCTCCCAAAAAAACAACCAACATATACTCACACCAAGGAAAAGTAATACCTGTAAATGGGATAGATACACCTCTAAAAAAATTCATGATCTTACAATATTCCCACCTTATATCATATATTCCTAGATTCGTACTCCCAAACATCTCCAGATTATGAGTCAAAAGGATCAGGCCAATGAGCCTGCATATCTACTTCTCTCTTTAATGTTTACACCTGAGATCATCTATACTAGCACAATACATGATCTATTGACATTTTACTTTTATGGAACACTTTCTCATGGTGATCTAACACACATATCTGATGCTCCTCAATGGATGCATCAATTTGAAGCTCAACATCATCCACATCAATCACATTACAATGGTTAGAGTGATATCACAAAAATTGTGACACATAAAAAGCATCATGCATTGAACTATACATATGTGGATGATCCAATCATTACATCACTTGACTAATTCTATCTATAGCCTCAAACAGTCCAAAATACATGGGTTCCGACATGCCATGTCTTTGTATCTTATTGTGATCAAAACAAGATGAAACTCATAGGAATACATGATCACTATATGTAAAATCAAGGGGTCATAAATGTCTATCAGAATATGAGTTCTTTCTACCCTAATATAGATCCATATGCTTCCAAATTAATTTTACCTACTTCAATTTATCATATACGAGACTCTGTACCAATAGTTCTGACTCACTTGCCTCCATCCAGCGAAGAGCTGATCTATATGTCCTATCATTAAGATCAATGTATCATTCCATCTATATTATTTACAAATAATTTTTTAGGAAAACTACACAAATGTTAGGATCATCTCCCAATACTCACCAAAGTCAAAGAAACATGATTGATGTATATTGTGAAGAAAATATATAGTACTCTATGACATATCATATATCTATGGGTGGAAAGTTGTACTCAGTAAAACCTATGCACCAAGTGCCTTATCTAATCTTTATAAAAAGAGTGAAGTAAAATTTGAGTCATAATATGAAACTATACCCCATGGAACCCCGTAAAGATAGAAATTCTCATGAACATTCATATCTCCCAACTAATCCACTGAGAAAGTATCTGGTACTGGTACAGAATGTGTTACAATTATAAAGTGGTCCATAATCCCCAAAATAGTTCCATTCTTCTAAGTATTCCTCAGAAGAGCCATAAAAAAACCACAGTAACTTCATCCAACTCTGATTAGAGAATGAGAAATGGTTGTACTAAACCACTAGGTCTTTGATGCTCTGCCTTCACCTAATGAAAAGTGTATCATCCTGTCAGAAACCCTTAAATCTTTATTTTCATGCCCAGACCCCAAATCTATCATTGTAGGTCTTGGTAAATTTTGGTCACAATAATATTCGCTACCAACTTAGAAGCATGAAATACATATATCTGATCCTCCCACATGGTTTTTGGCACAATAAAATAATTCAGGACATAGATTATCTCATCATTATCTATTCCCCAATTAGAAGGTGTCTCCCCACCTTTAAGGGTTTACCTCAAGGTAAAACATTCTGGACCCTCATACTTTATATCCCTAATTCATATCAAAAGTGTAGTCTCCAATGAAACGAATAGAATATTATTCTACTACTGACACTCGGGAACTAAAACATGCATCTGAAATTTTAAATTAATCATTTTCCCCATAGTACTAAAACCATGAATATCCTAAGACTTAGTATTCCTGCTTAATGTGTCAGTAACATTTTCATCATTATTGGGAATATAAGATAGATCAAAGTCAAATTACTTCATATAATTGACCCATATTCACTACCGATGATTTATGTATCACTATAAAAATATATACATTAAAATTTTCTAATCATAATACGTGGAAATCTTCTCAACCAATAGTTAATTCGACCAACACTTCCAATTATAAAGAACTAATTCCAACAAGAGGTCATCTATAGGGTAATTTGGTTAATGTGGCCTAAACTACTGAGACCAATATACCATGATGTGCTCTATATACATCTACACTACTCCAATACCTATTCCATAATCATCACAAAACCACATATACATCTCACCAAGATCATGTAGTATCATTATCAGTGCCATTGTCATGTTTTTCTTAAACTCCTAGATGGAATCCTCACATGCATCATACCATAAAAAGCATTACTCCCCTATTGGTAAATCCTCAAAGTGGTGATTTTAAATTGGATAATTCTTTAATGAATCTATGATAATATCCTGTTATCCAAAGAAATCTACAAATACCAAAAACACACTTGGGATTCTACCAAAAAACAGCTGCTTGGACCGTCATTGGGTCTACTGACACACCTTCCTCTGAGATGATGAGACCGATTAAGTGAACCTGATAAATCAAAAACTAACACTTTGATTTATTGGTGTATATATAATTCTCTCTCATTGTACTAAAGATGATGTCAAGATGTTATCCATGATCATTATGAGTCTTAAAATACACCAAGATGTCGTCCAAAAACACAACGAAAAAATGATCCAGGTATAGGTCGAATATTCTTTTCATCAAGGCAATAAACAATGTAGAAGAATTTTCCAATCCAAATGGTGATACCACAAACTCATATATTCCATATCTACTTCTGAACGTAGTCCTCTTCATATCCGAACATTGAACTATCAACTGATGATACCCTTATCTCTAGTCAATTTTAGAGAAAACACAATCTCTTCTAAACTATTCGAATATATTATTGATATATGGAACAAGATACCTATTTTCCACTTTCATCTGGTTAAACATCCGATAATTGAAACACAATCATAGAGTCCCATTAGTCTTTTTAGAAATCAACAATATAGAATCCCATGTTCATGAACCTGATTGAATAAACCACTTATACATCAACTCTTTTATTTGATCCATATGATCATGAATCTCTTTTGGATCAATTCTATATGGTGAAATAGAAACTAGATCATCCCCAAGAAATTTCTCAATTGTGAATTCCCAATATCCCTCAGATAGAATCCATGATAAGTATTCAGAAAAAATATCAGGAAACAAATCCACCACGGGTGGAAATATACACCGCTTTACCACTCCTTCATCCAACAAAATACTAGAAATCTTAGGGGTAATCTCTCTTAGTTTCTGGTGAACTGGCCTTCCACATACCTCATTAATGTCTCATTATTGATGAAAATATAATTGGAAACCTCTTGAGATATAAAATTCAATATCTTGTGGTAACATGCTATATGGGCTCAGTATTCTACTAACCAGTCAATACCTATAATTAGATTAAATCTAGACATGAAAATTTCATAAAGATCCCAACTTAAACAATAATGCCCAAACTTGATAGAACACCCGTTGTACATACAAGTATCCTTCAACTATACTCCCAACAGTGTATCTATTGTCATGACTCTACTCACAAACATTATTTCCATGATCATATTATTCCAAAGCTGTGCATATATATAATAATGATAGGAATTTGTATCAAATATTCCACTATCTAGCATAGAATGTTCAATAATAGTAACTCTTTGTGTAGACAGTCCAGAAAAGCTATCAACAAGTGTAGGTTGAATGGAAAGTAACTATCATTCCCCACTTCCTTGTGATGTAGTCTGAGTCCCCTGAGCTACCCCATTATTCTGATATGGGTTCTCCAACCCAGAATATCCTTATCCAATGATTAAACATACATATCAAGAATAACTATAACTTTTATACTTGTATGGTGTAGAAGGTCCCCTTCTCGTACTCTAGTTCTTCATAACTCCACCATCATTCCAAATATATTGTGAGTTTATATAGAGACTTTGTAGATGACCCATCCAATATTATCCTCATGGAACTATCGTTGGTAGGATAAGATTTTTAATAATGTGGCCTGACATATAAATATTGTTGAAAAGAACTAGAGTAAGATCATGCATAAATGATCCCTCTGTCTAGACACCCTTCTTCCCACAACCTCAACTAATGTTCTCATAAAGAGATATCCTAATATCAGAGGTTGTAGCTCCCGATCATCTAATAGAAACCACCAATCATCAATTATATTCCTTCTTTATATTCCCCTCCAAAATGAGATATTGACTCACCACTTCTAAAAACTTCATCATCCTAAAGATATTCACCTTGGGCATAATATGACATTTAAAACCATCTTCAAACAGTTTCACTTTAATTGCATCATATCCTATATAACTTGTTTGAAATCACTAAAACTCTATAAATAATTGTTCATATTCCATCATAGACATGCTCCCCTAATTCATCCTCATTAAATAAGATTCTCTCTCACGATTGAGAATATCAGTGTAAAAGTGATCCAAGAAGTATTATTCAAAGAGCTTCAAATCCATAGTCCCCATATGTCCATCCCGAGTTTGGATGTCCCACCATCACTTCTCTTTACCATGTAACAAGTAATCATTGAATTTGAATCTCTTTGTAGTAATAGTTTCCATGTCGTCCGGTATAGTATGGATATACTCAACCTAGAACTTAGCTACCTTAGGTCCACCCTCTATGGTAAATGTTAGAGGGTATTGCAACCCGAACTCCCCAATTAGATAAGACATGATTTTCACAACCCAACATTGGTATATTTTCATGAAACACATAAACTATGAAAAATTCTCTTATAAACTCTCTTCTACTTCCTCACCTTACACTACTGGTGCCATAGGTTCCACTACTTGAGGAACATATCCTTCCATGTCCTTCTCTCATACTCTCAACAAGAATCCCCATGGATGCATAACTCTACAATTCCAAACCTCTACCTTAGGACACACAACAGAACAATAACAACTTTTACAACGGGGTTTCAAAAAATTAGCAATAAGACATTCCCCCCAAACCTTACAAAGTCAATATTGAAGTTATATCACCACCCTTATCCATTATACATATATGTAATGGTTAATAAGGTTAAATAAAATCTAATTTCCATATTTATCATTAGGAACCATTTTATTCACATATTTCTTTATTTTCAATTCACAATTCTACATTTTTTATATTTTCATTTCAATTTCACAAGAAATGAATGAAATTTCAAGATGAATAACTTCTCCAAAACCCATTTTCCTATGTGTTCATGAAATGATTCATTTTACATAATAATCAAAAATTCCTAGAATGATGCATGCATACTTTACTCTCAATACATATCAGGCCATGAGTGAAATCTAAGAAAAACTCATAAAAATAATAAAATAACTCAATAAGTGAATCACCAAAGGTGGAATAATTTTCAACAATAACTACAAATACTAATAACAATCATCCCACAAAGATTACATGGGGTTTCCCCAGAACATGGATTAGAAACTCCCACGAATGAGCTCATAACTAATTCCCAACTCTTATTATTATCCTTTTAACATCTCCAAAATAGTAATACAAAAGAAAAAAAGAAAACTAGGCTCTAGTGAAACTTTTTGATGTCTCGACTCGAGTGCCACAATCTGGTGCCCTGAGGTGATCGATCACATGACCTCAAGTGCATCTCCTTGTATGCCAGAGGCTTCTAACTAATAGCGAGGGTATAATATTAATCATGGGGAGACTATATCTTCTATATTTGAGTAATACACTATTGGAAATAAAGAAATAATGACTAAGTAGTATAACCATAACCATAATATTACTGATATCACATGATGACTAAAACAAGATATACAAATTCAAAACTGAATACTAGATATTCCATACCAATGTTCACACCATTTATCAAAATTGAAAATGAATGTAAAGATAATGAAAACTCTCAAGAGATTCCCAAACCACATCTGGTTCTCTCACCCATTATCCATCCCAAATCAACCATCTAACATAAGTCCTTTTCCATTATCACGTCCTTTAAACATGAATTTAATTTGGGTATCGATCATCCATTCCAAGTAGGGTGTGATTACAACTTAATAGGCCACAACCAGTGTTGTCTAAAACAAATCCACTCAATAACATTGTAAGCAGTTGTATAAATAATGAAATAAAAGCAATAAAGTAAATGGTTTACATTTATTAAATTTTCATTTATTTAACATAATAACCCCAAGGCTCTAAGAGCACTCAAAAAACAATACCAGTATCGGTCAATGTTGGAGTCTGAACCATATCACATTTTCAATTAAAAAGTAATTATTACAAATGGTATTTCATTATATATTTTATTTCAATTTATAATATATCTTATTTGAACCAAACTCTAATTCCAAACTCATGGGTTTGTAATGTCTTGTCTATCACCCCATGGGTATTTGGAGAATTAGTCCCTATCCCACACTCAAGGGTATTTGGAGTATTAGTCCATATCCAAAAACCCCATAGGTATTTAGACCATCATTTCATGTCCTATACTATAATATTCAGATTTATGCACTTATCACTCTTTGGGTATTTGAAGCGTCCATCCATGTCCCAAAATCATATATTAATCAATAACATATAGTTATTTAGAGCATCAATCTGTGCCCTACACTCATATTTTATAGTCACATGTGTATAACATATTTCACATAATTCATGGTTAATAAATATTAACCTTCTCATCACATTTCATAATCGAAACATCTATTAATTACTTCCACAATTAATTAATCCAAATTAATCAATTTCATAGTCACAAAAATTTCATTTAATTAAATCAAATACTAATTAATTCACTTCGGAAAACTCAATATCCCCAAAATTAATTGAAAAATTAATTATTCCAATTCAATAATTATATATTCACATCATTCCATTAATTAATTCAAAAATCAATTAATTTCATCAATTTCATTAACTAAGTCAATAATTAAATAATCAAATCAACAATTATATATTCATAAAAATTTAAATTAATTAATTAAAAAATTAATTAATCCAATTTAAAAACCCTAATAACCCAATATTTAATTGAAAAATTAATTATTCTAATTCATCAATACCAATATCCCAGATTTCATAATTTGATAATTAATTAATATACTTAATTAATTAATTAAAATCAAGAGACTCAATTTCTAATCATCTGATAGATATTATAAAATTACATACATGTAATTGAAAAAATGAATTTGGGATGCAAATAATAGCCCACCTACCTTGAAAATGACGATGAAAACTCGCCAACTGATATCCCCAATATGAGATGAATAACTATAATCTATAGGAAGAATGATATATTGATTCAATTCCTAGATCTAATATCTAAGTGGATTATCCCTAATAAAACCTATATCTAAATCTACCATAAAAATATGAAAATATTACTTCAGTTATGGGAGAGTAATGTGAAAGGGACTTGAAACAAATCGAGATGAGATTCACTTACTAGGAGATGTCCAAATCATCAACCTGGGCTTCAAATACAAAAGAACGATGGTTTGGAGCACTAGGAATTTGTATGAGAGCCTGAAAATGATATAATTCATTTAGGTTTTTTATAGGTAATATTTTTGGGTTTAAATGGGGGGGTGGGGGTTTGGGAAATTTCAGTCTAATTTAAGGGTGAATTAAAAATCCATGAATGGTTTACTCTATAGGGGATCACTGATTTCCAAACTGTGTACCTCCTATCGAAGGGGGGGGGGGGGGTACACATTATTTCCTAAGAGTGAACACAGTCTAAAAAACTATTCATCACCCATGTGACTATCCTCTGTTTGGCTTCACATGGTTCTCAGGGCTAGGCACATATCTTGGGAAATTCATGTGCCAACCATGTATATATCCTCCTCCTTCCAATTTTCTCTACATTTTACTCAAACTCACCCAAAACAAAACCCAACCAAAACTTACTCAAAAAATTATAAATTGTACCTATAAATGGTCTTGATACTTCACCAAAAAAATTGGGATCTTATACATGTATCATTCAAGATGGTTTTTCTACGTTTAAAACTAGTTATCCAATTGAAAATATTAACCTTTCCAAAATTTATACTCATCCTTAGATCCTACGTAAAAAATTCGAAAATTCTAGATGAGAAAAAAATATCATTAATCAATTTTAAAAAACAAATCCTATTATTCTAGTGAAAAATGGAAATCATGAATATGTTTTCCTTTTTCTGATTTAAATTTGAATAAATATGAAAAGCATTACAACATTTTAAGATCAGCTATTTCTGAAATAAAACATTTTAAAAAAAAAATTGTTTTGAAAACCATTAATACATATTATACGCATTATAAATCATGAAAATGATTCAAAATAGTTCACCATAGAAAATCATAAACTTTTTGTACTTCATTAAATCATAATAATTCCATAAAAATTTTCATCCATAATATAGTTATCTTTGAATGACATGAAAATTCATGAATTCATTTTCATGGAGAAAAATTATTTCAACTTTTAAAATATCAAAATTATTCTTTATTAAATTAATCTCATTTTCATACCATAATACTAGAAGTAATATATGGCCAAATACACACCCACTAAAGCTGGAGAATATTGTCCAACCTGCTCTGAAGGAGGGGATTTATGTCAATTTCTACATCGAGATACAACTTTGTCTTTCTAGAACAAACTAAGTTTCACTGTATCGTAGTTCTCAAAGGAATCCATAAAAATTCATGTCAACTAAATAAGACACATCATGTTTTGGTGGACCCCATGCAGGGGTGGGTATGAAAATACCTAGTAGGACACCCCGAAAACACGAAACATAATACATCCAGAGTACCGAGATCATAAAACGGAATGTCAACTAGTGTATGATATATATATATATATATATATTCTCATGATAGAAACTAAGTCTATGGGTAAGGTTATGACCAAAAAACTATCCAAGGATTCCATCTCATGAGTTCCTAGATACACTTTCCCGTGAGAATTCACTCCACTACTCTGATAACATTGATCGAATCCATAAGAGATGTCACACTCTTCAAGTCTATCAATAAAGATTTATATGTTGTAATTCCTAAGAGGTCGATACACATATAGGGGATCACACCCAGGGTATTAGGGTATACCAATAACCCCATATTAAATAATGTTCAATGTAGGGGATCAAATCCCATGTAATGTTGGTCACACAAATTCCAGGAACACCACTTAAAAAATAATACAATATTGGATCCATAACTTGGTATCCTAGGAGATTCCAATAACTTAATCTAGGACTAATCCTTTATATAAAATCACATTATTGTTCCCAATATGTTATATCGAACTATATCCTTATGGGGATATACTGTGGTAATGATCCCTAAGGAAACTAGATAAGAATCAGTGAAAGAAAATTTTATCTTTCATCACCTTGAAACACCTCTCTAATTCCACAATGAATCCCACATTAATGTTATATAGGTAAAATTGATCAGGTTTGACTACATTATTACTAGAATCAATGACAAAAAAAATCTTGAAAACTTCATGAGACTCATCATCAGTCGAAATATCTATTACATAAAACCAAAAATATGCCACTTCCAACAGCCATGAATTTCGAAATAGATCATGTTATTTATATACTCATTGATAACACATAGGATAAGCTATTTACATGACCAAAATTGACAGCCAGTGAAACAGAAACACTTCTCACTACATTATGCACAAACAGTGGTTCATGGGCCCAAGCCATGGGTCCAAACTAAAAACATGATATTGGTCTTAAAACATCTACCTCAATATTTGTGTCCCAATTTCAAATAGAGTTTGTCAATATGACATCATATAGAGAAGATGTGTCATATTTAGGTATTATTGCAATATTAATATTAATATCATCATCATCATCATCATTACTATTATATTACATAATTTTTTTTTCTCTAACCCCATCTTCCCCAGATTTGTACACCAGGGGAGCATCATGCACAAACAACTATAACAGGGAGAGATCATCACCACTATTTTCATTTTATACCTCTACCTTTTATATCTTATTGCACCCTCGTTGCCACCATCTCCCAACATCGCTATTATCACCACTTTCTAGATCTCATCAATTTTATTAACAAGAAAAACCATCATCAATTCATCCCATATCCACATATTGAACAATCAATGAATAACCCCAATAACTTTTCTATTTGTAGTCATTTTTTTTCAATTATCAATACCATCATCAATTCATCCCATATCAACATATTGAACATTCAATGAATAACCCAAATATATTATCTATTTGTAGTTATTTTTTTTTCACATCTCAATCCCATCATCAATCTCAAAACCGAGTATAAGAAAATAAGATCATTTTTCCGAAGCTCAATTTCACAATGATATATTTTTGATATTGACCTAATCTCCAACAAAAATAAATATCAGTGATGAAAAAAAGAATAATGGTATGATAAAATCATGATAAAAAACTATGAAAATAAGATTAACTGTTGTTTGGATAGGAATCTATTCATTTTGTTTAAATGAAAAATAATAAATTAATAACCAAAAATAAGATAAATCAATAATAAATAAATAGTCGATGTGTGAATCAATTGTTTAGTCTAATTTTTCATGTTCATCATTGTATACAAAATGATATGAATATACAAAAAAAAAATATGACATGGAGTCTAGATTAAGCACTAATGAAGAATGATCAATCATTTTATTCATTAATGAGATCTGCTAACTCTATTTCCATTGAAGATCTACAAAGTATTGATCTGATCCTCTCATTTTCATCTATCAATGATCTCCTCCAACAGTTCCAATCTCAATCCCAGGGTTATGAGGTTAACATTATGGATTAGATATTAATATATATTTATAAATAAAATTATGGGTTTTCTTTATATTAAACAATTATTTAAATTCTATATTATTTATTTATTTCTCCCATGTTGGTTCTAAAGCCAAAAACAAGACAATGATAGGGATTGTTCCATTTCTATAGTAAAACACATAATATAGACTCAAAAAATATCAAATTTAGGATTTTAGATTCCATTTCATAGTTGTCGAAAAATTTAATAAAAATTGTGCACAAGTGGTATAATATATTTAATAATTTTATTATATTCATATCAGGCTCTCTCGGTCTTGGAATTTCGTGTCGCCTCTACTCATATCTTTGAAAATACTCCTAAAATTAGTAAAAATTCATAAAAAAAAATATAGATGTAACATTCTCTAAACCTTACAAACCTTCATCATAAAAAGAAGAACGAAAAATCATAAGAAAGGATGTCAAGATCTCAATTGAGATCTTCATCCCATGATCTCCCCAGCTGGTTCTAATTTTTTCCAACAAAAATAAACTCAAGGGAAACATTGGAACATGAAAGGTATTCTCAGGTCAGTAGTCAAACACTCTTAGGATCCTCAAACTCCCTAAAAAGTTAACTTCATTCTTAAAGACCTGCTCTTCCTCATTGACATAATGAAACATGTTGTTCACATGTCTCCATAGCTACAACATGTGAAAAATGGAAAGCACCTAGTTTAACTATGGTCATGAGGTATAGTGGTGTTAAACATCACAACCCTAATGTAGAAAATGGAAAATAGCCTATGGAATCTATATAGAGTCTATCATCTCAGCCAAATCAAATTAATCCTTGACGAGGTAAGATATAATGAAATGCATAGTCTCCTCATGGATCCTGAAGGATCCTATCGTCTATCTACCAATAACCCCTAACATTATTAGGTAGTCTTCATCCACCACTGGATGGATTGAATCCTTTAAAACCATCACTAACACTAAATCTAGTTCCAAAATCATTTTCCCACTTGCTCCAATCAATAAAATGATGACATAAAGGGTCTCACGAACATAACCTCAAATTGTTCTACACCGATGGTGGAGTGGTAGATATTAAAATAAATAAACTCCATCGATAGTTGATGACCCCCTAGCTATGTACCAAATCTAAAATGAAATCTTGAATCATATTCTAAAATATATGAATGGTCCACTTTACCTATCCAATTTACTTGGGTATAAAATCCATGCTCAACCAAAACTGAGTCCCAGAGCCACCCACTCATTCTCCCTAATTATGACATGGAGTGATCATCATAGTCTAATATTATCATCGATGACATTCTAGGAATATAAAATACCTCCTTCACAAAAAGGCATCACAAAATCTCCACTAATATTTGTTGCTATTAACCTACATATTGGTAATATATACAATGTTATAATTAGAAACAAGCTACAATATACTTGGATACCAAACTCAATTCCAATGAATTTTGGTACATATTCATCCCTCATATATATGTTAATAAGGGAAATAAACCCCCAAAATCATCCTTTCATAGTAAAACTAGGGTCATCATCAATCCTTGTATAAAAAACGTGATCCCCACTATTATAAAATCCATAAAGAATATGACTTGTTGATATCTAGTCATGAAATTTATCTCAATCAAAATCCCTATTTTTTTCCTCCCTGGTTCACTGGAGAAATGGTGGGGTAACAACCATAAACTGGAGGTACACTGCACCATTCTCATCCTCAAGGTTAAACTACAATAGTTTGAATACATTGTCACTCCTTCCACAGGTGTAGATGGAAAATTCTTCTTTAATCTTGTGCTGGTAAGGTCACTCCCTTTTAGGGATCTCTATCATGAACAACCTGATCCTTTGAAAGATCCACTATCAATACCAGGAATGAGATAAAATATCCCAGAAATATACCTCATCTAAGAGCTATTTATAAATATAGTACTCACAATGCTTGTTTTGAACCATCCATAGATATACAGTTTGATCCTCTTCTGACATCGAGTGTACAAGTATGTCACCAATGAAGACTACAACTAAACAATCAAAGAAAATACAAGGATACATTTTATAAGTCACACACAATCTATTGGAGAATTCAACATGTTTAAGGTTAAAACCATAAATTTAATAAACAAGATCATCTTGGATAATCAACCTTTTATACCAACCCCTTATGAACTTGATGCTGGTGATAACCTATCCTGACGACAGACTCCAAAAATAACTTCACCTATAACTCCTAGGAAAATAATTCATTAATTATTTTTTGTGGATATTACTCCTTGAAATTTACCTAGTTCACATGATGGAATTCCAATCCTAACCTAAAACATCCATTCGTATCCTAGGAGAACTAAGTTGGGCTATCCAAGTGAACACACCGGGTCTAAAAAATCCCCTTCCATTATAGATCCTCCAAATTCATCTCCATAGTTCATTTCACTATGGGGTCATCTGATATGTTAGTGCAAATATAATACCATCTGTAGTTCATGTCAATGTAGAAAACAAACATTGGATGAGGTGGTATTTATGACATGTGCTCTATGAAGTCCTCCATATACTCCGAAAATTTCTCAAGAAACTAAAAGATCATTGAATCCACTACTCCAAGGGTCATACTATCCAAAAAATAATATATCATATATATTCTCCAATAAAAGATCTTATAATACCAATCCTAGGATTACTACTTACTAAAGAAGAAAATATTCTTTCCAAAACACAGATTCACTACAACCATCACTAGTGATTGTAAACTGGGAATAGATCATAGATAAGTAGCCCATACTGAGGAAATACTTTTAGGGTCCCACTTTCCATATAGAATGATATCATTAAAGACTCTCTCAAAATTCCCATAAACAAGTCACACTCTCTATTGAAGTGTGTGATCATCAATCCTCTCTACTAGAGCCTCCAACATAAGGGTTGAGAAAAATGGGCTCCACTAGTACCACTAGGTCTACAACACATTTTTGAACTTATAGAAAGTGTAGTGAAGACACATGTCACACCTCAAATCAACACTCTAATACATTATACAAAATATAAAATCATTTGATGATGTAATTTATCTTGTATGTATCCTCAATACAACCAGAGAAAACTCCAACATATTATCAAAGCAAAACAACCTCAAAGTCACATGTTGAGGGAACACACCCACCACACCTCAACACTATCAACTTTTGGTGAAATTGACTCGCCTATAGAGTTTTGAATAACATCATAAGAACGTTTATTGATGGGGGAAGCATCTATCTCCCTAACATTTTTAAATCCATGTCAAACATCACTAAAAAAGGTCTTTTACATTTCCTTGTGTTACTATGGTGAAGTCTTACCTCTATGAATAACTTCTGGAGGCATGTTAACCAAGTGGAACCCTAACACCACAAACTCATACTAGTCCTCTAATTCCAAGGAAAAGGTGCTCTGAACCACAATGAAGCCAGGGAAACCACTATCTCAGATATTTTTTTATGTGCACAAAACACATGTGTTTCATCTACTTATACCATCAGGAATAAATAGTACTCAAATAGAAGAATGGTCTCTAATGCATCAATCCAATTGGTTAGGGTCTGCATAAGCTAGAAAAACTAGACCACCTCTATGAGAAAATATCCCACAATCTAATGGACTATCTCATCACTTAACCCCAGTGTTCCCAATCACTATAACTCACATAATTAAATAAACCTACATATATCATCACCAAAACCTTCAAGAGACATCATCTTCCCAACATTTCACTAATTATCTGTTGGATCCATTAAAAGAAAAATAAACTACATATCAGGTGGTAAAAGTACTAGGTGGCCACTTGGATGAAAAATCTCATGAATAAGTTCCTAAATTATAGCACCATTACTCAACTAGTCATCTTATAGACATTGTCTCCCCATAATAGTTGGCTATCATCACTAACAGATTTTAACATTTATCATGTTGTACAATGGTCAATGAGTACATCTAAGAGTTTACTCAAGAAGGACATGGAAAGAATAACCAAATCCTATTTGAAGTGTGTTTCAATGTTTTTCCTACAACCAATTTCTATATATACTGAGGTAACAAATAGATTATCGTAGTCCGGGTGAATGGATACTTTACCCCTCTCACGAAAACTAGAGTCTCTATCCTAAGAGACAAACATGAAACAACATAACATTATTTCCAAGAATCGTAAACCAACCCACATAGCTAGAGAAAAATAAAAACTATGATCCTAAGATAAAACACCTTCTTTGATACCACTCTGTCACAACCCAACCCATGGGTTCATACATGGTTAGCTATTAGGCAAGTGTGAAAAACCCATGCCCCCTCCAACAAGACATGGGATAGTGACTAGCACCGAGTAGGCATAACACTCACATAAGAGGCTATATCCTGTGGAACCTATACACAAAAATCTAAAATTATTCATGAAATGATGAAAGTTAAATAAAAATTATTCCAATGAATATATATATCTAAATCCAAAAATAAATTTAGGAATATAATATTGGAAAGAATAAGGGGCTAAATATGATCCCAAATAAACTGGAAGGTAAAGCTATCTTGATTTGAGGGAGGGGACTATTAAAAAATGAAATTCCAATATATAGATCAATCAATCTAACACTAACTGTGATGCACCATATCCCTGTTCTTTAAATAATCTATAAAAACTAGTTTAATTTTCAGAAGACCTGACATGTGTGGGTAGAGCCCATGCAGGGGTCAACATAACAATACACAGTAGGACACCCCAAAAATACCAAACATAAAACATAAAGTATAGCAAGATCATCAAAAGGAATTTAAAATAGAGTATGAGAAAAATGATAATAATAACATTATATACTCATGATAGACACTAATACTCTTGGTATGTTAACTAACAAAAAAAATTCTAGTATTCTTTCTCAAAATTTTGTAGTAACACTCACCCTGGAGAACTCACTCCACCAATCTAGTAACAATGATGGAATCCATCCACGATTTCATGATCATCAGGTCTCTACATGAAGAAGTACAAGCTTTAAGTTTGAATACTTTAGTACAAAGCTGGGGGACCACACCTAGGTCCATAGGGCATATCAATAACCCTATCTACAGTAACCCGCTATGTAAGGGATTGCTGGTAGTGTGATGTTGTTCAAACGGATTTCATGAACCCCACTTATGGTCCTTGATTATAAAGGAACTATACCTCTTCTTGAGGGGGGATTACAATGACTTAATCTAATAATAATCTCTTATATTGGATCAAAATTATTTTTCTAAGACGTAATGTCACAATATACCCTCATGGGGACAACAAAAAAGAACACACCCTAAGGAAACTAGATAATCACCCCTCAAAGAAATGTGTAACTTGCATCCCCTCATTTTACCTATCTGATGCCAAAATAATGGCCCATGTCATGTTAATTTTGGATAACATGTCATGATAGACTACTCTTTGGCCAAAATCCACATCTGGACAAAGCTTGATGAGCTCGCCTCGCTCGTTGTGAGCCAGAATAAATGAAACATAAAACCTCTAATATATCAATTCTGGTAGATTTTTTTTCAAAATAAATAATATCATAGTGTTTCTCATTTAAAAACCCCCATGATATGGTATTTCATTCCCAAAATGGACACCTAGTGAAAAAACGCATCTCTTTTCATCACAGACAAACAGTGCTTTGTCAGACCAAGAAGCATGTCTGAATTAAATTTCCGATATTGGTCATAAACCACCCATATCAATATCTGGGTCATGATTTTGTAGAGATTTCATCAATTCATCATTTTAGGGGGAAGATATATAAAATTTAGATATTATTATGATACTAATAAGAATATTATTATTATGATTTATTTATTATCTTCATTACCCCTCCCCCATATACCCTAAACTCATGTTGCATCACCGGCGCCATCTTCTCCCTAAACCTCTACCATTTACGCTCATCATATATTCACTATTTGAATCACAAAGAAAACCCTCATTGATTTTTCTCTTCTCTGTTTTTCGGACCATCCATGAAAAACACTAATGCAATACATATCTATAGTTATATCTCTCATTGATTGATCCCATAATATATATCATATCCCAATATAGGGAAATCAAATCATTGGTCCAAATATTAATTTCAAAATGTCTAATTTTCAGGTATTTTATAAACTACCGATGAAAATAAATATCAATGATCAATAGGTGTTGAACAATGGGATAAAATTACTATAAAAAATTTGAGGAATAAAAATTCATTATTTATTAGGTTGGTATTGATTAATGTCTATTATAATTATTATTGAATAATTAATAATCAACAATCTGATAAATCAATCATAAATCAACTGTCGATGAATGAATCAATATTTGTAAGTGAAATTGATATACTTTTAACACTGGATAACACAATGTGATGAATTCACAGGAAAATTGAATGCCTCATATCTGAAAATAATTGGTAAAGAAAAATCATGCATTTTAGTTTTTAGATAGATCCACGAACTTCATTGGTGTAGAAAATCCTCATGGAATTTATCTAATCCTACTATTTTCATACACCAATGATATCTTACAGCAGTTTCTCTATGAATCCTAGGTTAATGGGAATAACCTATGAATTAGGTATAATAATATATTTATAAATATTATTTAGAGAATTAAATTTTATATTTAATTAAATAATAATTAATTAATTTTATTATTTCACCCATGATGTCGCTCAAGCAAGACCCACGATGTCGAAAAGGATTATCACTCACCAAGGGTAAAACCCGCATTCATGACTACATGATGGTCTTTTATTTATAATGAAAGGATCTATTGAGGATTGGTAATATTATTTCATAAAAAATATATATATTTGAAATAATATATTTATTATTTTTATTGGACGTATATATGAGGCTCGTCGGACATTGGAATTTCACATCATCTGAGCGCCTGGATACGATAATATTTCTTAATATATTCCATAGTTTTAAATGGAAAAAATAAAGATGTTGTGTAATACCATATTAATAATAAAATTTTAGTATTTGGAAGACAATAATTTTAGAGACCCAAATCTTGATATACATGAAAATTATATTACTTTTGTAGAATGCTTAATACATAAAAAAAAAAGACACTAGTGGACCGTAATATTTTAGTGTCTTTGGAAACATGAAAATATAATCTTCTAATCCTGGTGAATGATCTTCAATATCTCCCATAAAGATCTTCCCCTTTTATTTTCTTACCTAAAAACATTATTTAAATCCAGAGGAAAATAAATCATTAAAAAAGGGGAGATCTCAAATTCCCAGTAAATGTAAACATAGAGAACATAAAACAATCCATAAACATTTGAATGCAAAAACTTGAACATAAAATCTAAACATCAAAATATCAAGCAAAGACATGAATCATGGAAGTACGTAAGTCATATATCATAAGGGAACATCAATAATGATAAAATATCATGGGAATAAAACATGTAATTGTGGAAAACCATTAAGCACATGATATGATTTCCATAGTAGCCAAGGCATTTCTGCCAAGATCATCTTAGTGGACAATGTCCCTTTCTGAATCGAGTTCACTCCTCATTTTAGTCTTGTAACACTGAACCAGATTAACTTACCATTCCATCCATGGATATCTCATGAGATGTAAATCCTTACCCAATGCATTGGAGGGAGATATAGGTCCCAACCATCACATAATGAAATCATTCTTACTTGAGCCACAAAATAAACTTAAAACATTCATCATAACCTAAAGAATAAAATGGGTTTCATAAAAATCATCCCATCATAACATAATCCATTTAAAAAAAGTGATATAATTTCATCATAAGAGAAGTAAAACCATGTAAATCATAGAGACATTATACATGAAAAATACACATATGAAATAATGTCATCTTAGATGGAAAATGGTTTTGATAAAACACTTGAAATGAATTTTTAAGGAAAATATCATTTCTTATTCAAAATCATTTTATTTTCACAAAATTCCATGCAATAATAAAAGAAATGTATTTTGATGAAAATAGTCATAAAATATTGTAGAGGAAAATCATTTAAATAAGTCTTTAGGAAACTATAAAAATCAATTCACCCCATATAAGTTAAAAATAACATTCTTCTCGTACTTTTGTCGGAAAAGTCAAAAAGTTCCTCGTATGGTAAACAAAAGAAATATTCCTTCCATAACACAAAGTAAAAGTCAAAGAGCGGAAAACATGAAATTAAACATACAATGAATAATGTTAAACACTTTATGAAAAACATTTTATGGTCATGGATGGAAAATATAACCCAAGTAAATACTTACGTATAAGCAATCTCGGATAAAAATGATATTTGCTAAATTCTCCCTTACCTTATGTACGATATGCTAAGTATGTATCTGGACCTCCTGTATAATGATTTAAATAATGTTATTGACTTATTACAGAATCATATTAATTTTTATGATATCATATATGGTTCAATTATGACTTTATAATACTCATTCTTTTATAAATTCCATGTTAAAGCAGCGTTTTGGGTAAAATCGTTTCATTTATCGTACATGTTTCGATTTGTTATTATTGATATTATTATTACTTATACCATGATTTACATAAATCCAGAATTTAAATCATGATTTATATATCATATATATTCATTATATATATATATATATAATAGATAGATTAATCAAATGAAATACACCATTCATGGAGACGGTAGGCCGTACGTACGCATGAACGCGTTTTTTGTTTCCTTATTGAATTGAATGGAATTAAGTATATGAAATAAATATATATACACAAAAATCCAGTAGCATTATTATGTAATATTTTTCATGATTACTTATTATATATACTTTATAATCATTCTTGAATTGTTAACAAGGAAAATGAATCTCATCGCGACGTGGAGATGGTAATCTGTACGTATGCACAAGCAATGATATCGTTCCCATATTTATTAAATGGAATTGGAGTGGATGATATAATATCATATAATCAGTATGATGTTATAATAATCATATATAGTTATTTTTAACAGCATTATACCTATCCAAGTAATGTGGTGGTGAAAAAAGAGATTACACCATGGCGTGGAGACGGTATTCCGTACGTACGCACTCGCCGTGATTTCATTTTCTGTAGGATGGATAAGAGGTGAAATGGGGATGTTTCATATTTCTAATAACATATAAGTATATAAGTAATACTGATGTTATTACTTTATAATGAAACAACTAAAGAATAAGATGTTGAAGAAGAAATAAACATGGGAGAATCTTTAGAAGAGATTACCTCTTCTTCTATGCACCTCCTTTAAACATCTTCTTAGGGCACTAGAGTTGGAATTTTGAGAAGACCATAACCATTATGATATCACTACAGTGGTTCAAAAGAGGAATTGGTAGGTTTTGGCTGAGCATCAAGGCTCAAAAGGAAGTGAAGAGAAGAGGGAAGGGGTTCCCTTTTTATAAGGGAGGAGAGGGGCATCTTAGGAAAACTTAAAATATTATTTTATAATAAAGTAATATTCGGTTTCTAATAGCTCTAAATTGATTTATTTCGACTCTAAGGTGAGTATGGGTTGAAATTATTTCATAAAATAGGTTTTAGACAAGTTTGGTTACTATTTCATCCTTATAATTTAGATTTAACTCTATTTTAAATAATTTAACCTTTACCGTGTCTTCTTGTTTTCTTACACTATATAGTTAATGAATATACTATAAAAAGCCAAAAAACCCCCCAAGTGGTTAATTATTAATGTATAAAATCTTATCAAAGTCATTTGGCCGAACCTTAGATTTTTAGAAATATAATAAAAATTAATAATATAATATTTGTTTTAATAACTATTTTATCTCAATTTTGACACTATTTGGTAATTGATATTTGTGAAAATCATAACAGAATAATTATTTCGAAAAAAGTTAATTAAATCAATACTGACATGTCATATTAACCTATAAAATTATTGGAATTCATAAAAAGTCTCTAATTACAATTATTTGGGTATTTATAATACCAATTATTTAAATGTTTCATTATTTAGGTAATTACCGCATCACCATTGTGTCATAAATAAATTAAATTATTTAATGTCTAAAAATTATAAATAAAATACCATTACATATGAAATATTTTTATCTTTCTAATGTATTTTTATAGTTGAATTTATCTTATGTATAAAGCTATATTAAAAATGTTTTAGTTATTAATCTTTGATTTTAACTATTTTAACTCTTTTTTAAATAAAATAATAATAAATGTCCTAATCTCATCCAAGTGGACCTAAATGATAATATTATATTTATAAGGTTGTTTTTGGTCGAATTAAACTTATCAAATAACAATTATTACATGTGTTAGGGTAATAATAATATCATTTTTACCCTTAATTGCCCTATTTACTTTTAACTGTGGTAAATAAAAGTAAAAAAGTTACTATTCACCAAAAATTGTTTTTATCTTATTGAACCACATTTTAATCCTTGATATTTACCGTGTCTCTCAAATGTTAGAAATTTTTCTCACAGAAGTGGTAAAATTAGGTTTTATGTAAAATTTCAAACTCTCCTAGGAGGTGGGTAAAAGACGGTGAAAAGTTCAATACAATTTTTATATGTCTAAAATTATTATAAAATGACTCCAATGATTTACATTGAATTTATTGGTATTATGTATCATTTTTCACCTAAAATAAATTTAAATAAAATAAATAATTATTTACATAAAAAGTCGGTTTTTTAAATAGTAACCCAGTGTTTTCACTATTCATCAAAAATTGAAAGTTTTCAGAAAAATACCAAAAATACACCCTAGGATAATTTTGATATTCCGAATCCAAAAATGAAGTCCAATTCTAAATATAAAGTTTATTAAATTTCAAAAAGTGTGTATTACTATTCATAATAGCTAGTTTATATAACATATCGTTGTTTAGTGAAACTCAGTATTGCGTACAACACAGGCTATCGTGGAAGGTCACGATTGTGTGTAATGAAAGCCTAGTTAGGGATGGGTGTAGTGCCAGATCCTTTTGGAGTAGTGTAAAACATAAGAAATCAATGAAATTAAAAAAAAAAATATTTTACATAAAATATCAGGGTTTTACATTCTACCCCGCTTAAAATGAATTTCACCCTCGAAATTTGTTGGGGTTATAAGTGGTTTACTACTTGAAAGATTATTTAATAGAAACCCACTTCGTAAAAAGGAATACCAAAACTTATCTTTAAAAAACTAAAGTATGAAACATAATAGTTACCCAAATTAACTAATCACTGGGTTTCCACATAGGAGAACATAGGTGAAAATATGGATATGGAAGAGAAATCTAACCATCATGTTCTGATGGAGAGTGGTAGAGAACATGGCTATGAAAAATACAATAATCACAAAGCCATAAATTTGTTATGATTTAAGGTACAATGTGATTCATTGTATATAAAGACACTAGGACTACATTTTTTTGTATTTAAGATCATTTCCCTAAAGATGAAGAATTATTTAATTAAATGAAATACTTACTTGATTTTGGTACAATCTTACTATTGTTTGTGACTTGAACAATTTCCACATCATCACTTAAAGAAATGAAGTTGAATTTGTCTTCCGTAAAGTGTTAGAAGATCATGCGATAGAATGATAGGTCATTCCATCTGTCTCAAAAAAAATGATAGTAAAAGTTATTAAATATACATAAGTCCATCTATAGTGAGATTAATCGTATATGGTTCCTAAAATTAACATATACTTCATATTTCATACCGTTTAATATAATAAAACTAGGTTCTACTAACCAGGGACTTCCTGTAGGCCAGTGGTAGGCGATAAAGGCCTGTCACACTTTATTTGTGGGTTCTATTCCCACATCCTTGTCTGATACGATGGGTTGTCGCCCGTCCTGTAGGTTTTCCTTTTTGTAAAACTATAATATTATAAAATTCCAGAAATAATATTGAAAAACAAGTTATATCCTTAAATAATACTATATTATGTCCAATATAATCCATTCCAATCATTAGACTTATCCAAAATACATCTGTCCAATCTCATAGTATAATAAAAATGATTACTTGAAAGGTCAGATAACAAGCACGTGAATACCATCATTTATCCCCCGTATATCATAAGGTATATCTAGTTGGTCACATTCTAAACATGTGAATATCTTAATCATGTATTCTTTTGAAACACGAATTACTATAGAACCTTACTGAAAACATGAATGCTGTCAAAAGTTAACTCTTTCCACATACCAGAATCCAAAAATTTCTATATACTCAAACCATGATATCACTTTGTGCTTATATCAGTCATGAGCTCATTTTATTTTTTCTATATCTCTTTATTATGTGCATATCATCTTCATTCCAATCATATTTCAATCACTTTTCATGGTTACCAGTACCATATAATTATTGAAAACCAATACATAAATATTCCAAAATTCCATGAAACCATAAATGAGATTCCATGATACTATTTTGAAATCTCTTTATATAAACACATAATCATTACACAACATCATTTTCATACTCAACATCACAAATAGTGATCACATGTGACTTCCCTTTAGGCTTTTACTTAAGAGGTTTCTCACGTTGGTCATCATTAACCCTTGGATTTGGGCATTGATTTTCATAATGCCCAATTTCCTTGCACTTGAAGCATTGAAGCGTTGGTTGTGTGTTCTGTGCAATATTTTCTTTATTCACATTATTAACAACCCTGTTTCCATTACTTAGACACTCAGCTGCTCGATGCCCTTATTTTTTACACTTAAAACATTTTCTAGTCCCTTTAAGACAATCTCTACCATGCTTCTTTCCACACATTGATCATAAAGAAACATTCATCTTCTTTTCACCATTATTCTGATATTTCTCCTTGAACTCCATCTTTCGTTTCTTGTCAAAACCATGAGATGGATATGTTACAGCAACTTCCATTTCTACCTTGATAGAAAAACACACAATTTCTTCTTAGCTACTGAAGTCTCTTATAGCTAATTCACTTCGAAGACGTTGTTTTAAGCCACTGAAGAATCGATCAACTTTACATTCAGGTTGGATAATAAAGATAGATACATATCTTTCAAGCCTTGTAAAATTCGCTTCTTATATACCAACAGATTCATCATCCTTTTGCTTAATCTCAAGTACATCCTTTTCCATCTTTTTTAGATGAATATTCGGAAAGTACTTACTGAAAAACAAGTTCTTAAACTCATCCCATTCCATGGATTCAATTTCATCTTGGGGCCTTGTATTCTTAATTAGAGTCCACCACTGGTCTTCTTCACCTTCTAAATGGTAAACAACTAGAATGAATTTATCATTTTCTGAACAGCAAATTATGGAAAATATCTTTTCAATGGTACTGATCCATTGTTTAGCAACAAGTGGATCAGAAGACCCATTGAAAGAAGGTGGGCGTTGCCTCATGAAGGACTCAATAGAATATTTTTCCCTTCCTTGATCATTTGGAAATACAGAATGATTCATAGCTCGTGTATGTATAGAAATAATATTTTTCACTCCATCTCCAATCACATTTGGTTGTTCAGGAGGACAATCATTGCATCATCCAATACATTGATCATCACAGTTCCTTTGGGTTCCAGCCATCATCTAAAACCCAAAAAGAATAGTATGAGATGTAAAAATCATGCTAGGGAAAACAACATAATAAAGGGGGAGTACCTTCAATATCTAACATCTTTGGTATATTTATAATATCGTTACCGTAATTCTAGGACTATAACCTATACTTATACTTAACCTAATGGGAATCCCTAGACATACCTTATAAATATCTCTAGGGATCTGAGTAAAGTTTTCGCAACCTAGTTTCCAAAGGTTAACTAAACCTTTCCTCTGATACCAAAAGTAGAGACCCAAAGATTGACGTACATGGACATTACATTACTTTTTCATAATACTTAATACATAACAAAAAAGGCACCAAAGGACCGTAATAGTTTAGTGTCTTTGGAAACTCGAAAAAATAATCATCTAATCATGGTGAAAGATCTTCAACATCTCCCATAAAGATCTTTCCCTTTTATTTTCTTACCTAAAACCTTACTTTAAATCATGGTGAAAAGTAAACATAAAAAAAGGGTGACCTCAAATGCCCAGTAACAGTAAATATAGAGAACATAAAACAATCCATAATCATTTGAATGCAAAAACATGAACATCAAATCTAAACATCAAAATCTTGAGCAAAGACATGCATCTTGGAAGTATGTAAGTCATATATCATAATAGAACATCAATTATGATAAAATAGCATGGGAATAAAACATGTAATTGTGGAAAAACATTAAGAACATGATATGATTTCCATAGTAGCCAAGGCATTACAGCCAAGACCATCTTCGTGGACAAAGTCCCTTTCTGAATCGAGTTCACTCATCGTTTCAGTTCTGTAACACATAACCATATTAACATACCATTCCATCCATGTCTATCTCATGAGATATAAATCCTTACCCAATGCATTAGAGGGAGATATAGGCCCCACCCATCTTATAATCAAATCCTTATTACTTGTGCCACAAAATAAACTTAAAAATTCATCATAACCCAAAGAATAAAATGGGTTTCATAAACATCATCCCATCATAACATAATCCATATAAAAAATGGATATAAGTTCATCATAAGATAAGAAAAACCATATAAATCATAGAGTCATTATACTGGAAACATACACATATGAAATAATGTCATCTTAAATGGAAAATGGTTTTCATGAAACACGTGAAATGAATTTTTGAGGAAAATATCATTTCATCTTCAAAATCATTTTCTTTTCACAAAATTCCATGAAATATTAAAAGAAAAGTATTTTGTTGAAAATAGTAATAAATTTTTTAAAATGAAACTTCTTTGAAATAAGTCGTTATGAAACTATAAAAATCAATTCACGTCGTATAAGTTAAAAATAACTTTCTTCTCGTACTTTTGTCAGAAAAGTTAAAAAGTTCCTCGTATGGTAAAGAAAAGAAAGATTCCTTTCATAACACAAAGTAAAAGTCAAATAGGGGTAAACATGATATTATGAATACAAGGAATAATATTAAACACTTTATGAAAAACATTTTATGGGCATGGATGAAAAATATAACCCCAGTAAATCCTTACTTATAAGAAATCTCGGATAAAAATGAGATTTGAAAAATTATCCCTAACCTTATGTCCAATATGCATCGTATGTATCCAAACCTCCTGTAAAATGATTTAAATAATGTTATTGACTTATTAAAGAATCATATTCATTGTTATGATACCATATATGGTTCAATTATGACATTATAATACCCACTCTTTTATAAATTCCATGTTAAAGCAGCATTTTGGGTAAAATAGTTTCATTTATCGTACGTGTTTCGATTTGTTGGTCTTGATATTATTATTTCTTATATCATGATTTAATTACATCCAGAATGTAAATCATGATTTATATATCATATATATTCAGTATATATATATATTATAGATAGATTAATGAAATGAAATACACCGTTCATGGAGATGGTAGGCCGTATGTACGCATAAACGTTGTTTTCCTTTCCTTATTGACTTTAATGGAATTAAGTAGATGACATAAATATATATATATATACATAAATACATTATAATTATTATGTCATATTTTTCATGATTAATTATTATATATACTTTATAATCATTCTTGAATTGTTAACATGGAAAATGAATCTCATTGCGTCGTGGAGACGGTAATCCGTACGTACGCACGAGCGATGATATCATTACTATATTTATTGAATGGAATTGGAGTGGATGATATAATATCATAGAATTTGTATGATGTTATAATAATCATGTATAGTTTTCTTTACAACATTATACCCAACCAAGTTAGGTGGTGGTGGAAAAACAGATTACACCACTGTGTGGAGACAATATTCCATACGTACGCACGCGTGGTGATTTTGTTTTCCATAGGATGGATAGAAGGTGAAATGGGTTTATTTCATATTCATAATAATATATCAGTATGTAATTAATAGAGGTGTTATTACTTTATAATTAAACAACTAATGAAGAAGATGTTGAAGAAGAAATAAACCTGAGAGAATCGTTAGAAGAGATTACCTCTTCTTCGATGCACCTCCTTTAAAATTCTTATTAGGGAACTAGAGTTGGTCATTTGATAAAACTAGAACCTCTATATTATACTTATATAGGTTGAGAAGAGGAATTGGTAGGGGTTTTCCGAGATTTAAGGCTCAAAATGGTGTGAAGAGAAGAGGGAAGGAGTTCCCTTTTTATAAGGGAGGAGAGGGGAATATTTGGAAAACTTAAAATATTATTTTATAATAAAGTAATATTCTGTTTTTAATAGCTATAAATTGATTTATTTCGATTATAAGGTGAGTATGGGTTGAAAGTATTTCAAAAAATAGGTTTTAGACAAGTTTGGTTACTATTTTATCCTTATCATTTAGATTTAACTCTATGTGAAATAATTTCCTATTTACCGTGTCTTCTTGTTTTCTTACACTATATGGTTAATAAACTTACTATAACAAGACAAAAGAACCCCAAGTGGTTCATTATTAATATATATAACCTTATTTAAGACATTTTGTCGAACCTTATATTTTTAGGAATATAATAATAATTAATAATATAATATTTGTTTTAATAACTATTTTATGCCAATTTTGACACATTTGGTAATTGTTTATTGTGAAAATCCTAATAGAATGATTAGTTAGAAAATGTTATTTAAATAAATAAAAACATATCATATTAACCTATAAAATTAGTGGAATTCATAAAAAGTATCAAATTACATTTATTTGGGTATTTATAATACCAATTATTTTAATATTTTATTATTTATGTGATTACTGCATCACCATTGTGCATAAATAAATTAAATTATTTAATGTCCAAAAAGTATAAATAAAATATAATTAGGTAAGAAATATTTTTATCTTTATAATAAATAATTATAGTTGAATTTATCTTATGTATAACCCTATATTAAAAATGTGTTAGTTATTAAACATTGATTTTAACTCTTTCAACTCTTTTTTAAATAAAATAATAATAAATGTCCTAATCTAATCCAAGTGGACCTAATTGATAATATTATATTCATAAGGTTGTTTTTGGAAGAATTAAACTTATCCCATATAATTAGGACATGTGTTATGGTAATAATAATATCATTTTTACCCTTAATTACCTTATTTACTTTTAACCATGGTAAATAAAAGTAAAAAGTTCATATTCACCAAAAAATATTTTCATCCTATTGAACCACATTTTACTCCTTGATATTTACCGCGTCTCTCAGATTTTAGAAATTCCACTCACATAAGCAGTAAAATTATGTTTTATGTAAATTTTCAAACACTCCTATGTGGTGGGTAAAAGACAGTGAAAAGTTCAATAAAATTGTTATATGTCTAAAATTATTATAAAATGACTCCAATGAATTACATTGAACTTATATAGGTATTATGTATCTATTTTTACCTATAATAAATTTAAATAAAACAATTAATTATTTATATAAAAAGTCAGTTTTTTAAATAGTAACCCAATGTTTTCACTATTCATCATAAATTGAAAGTTTTCAGAAAAATACCAAAAATTTACCCTAGGATAATTTTGACATTACGAATCCAAAAATGAAGTCCATTTCAAAAGATAATGTTTATAAAATTTCAAAAAGTGGGTATTACTATTTATACTGGCTAGTTTATATAACATATCTTTGTTTAGTAAAACTCGGTATTGCATACAACACACGTTATCGTGGCATGTCACAATTACATGTAATGCAAGCCAAGTCAGGGATGCGTGTAGTGCAAGATCATTTTTGTGTAGCGTACAACACAAGAAATCAATGAAATTAAAAAAAATATTTTTCATAAACTCTCTTGGTGTTACATAAATTTTATTATTTCAGAATTTTTAAAGATGTTTGTATGGATTTTGAAGAAGAAATCAATAATAAATACTCAACTATGAATTATACCACTAATTTGGAAAACCTCCACATGATTATACCATAATATTTCATAGGTTATTCTACTAGTGATATTAATTTCTCTAAGACATGATAATGGATGTTTTTGAGAATTTTTTGTGTCCTTTTTCTTATATAGTTGTCTCAAAAGGTGTGAGAAATATAGGACGAAAGGTTAACTTTTTACGTGAGGGGAGCGGAACATTTGTAATGTTTCTAAACATACAAATATTAAAATGTTTTCCTCATGGTAAAGGGTCTCAAAAACTATCCAATTTTGAGTATTAGGTGATAATAAATGAAATAAATCAACAAAATAAATTATATGATGATATTTTCGGGCCTTATCATAAAGAGTTTATCTTAATTAACCTAATTTTCCATTTACCAAGGTGAAATATTTTTTCAATGGTTAATATTCATAATATTTAAAAAATGAAATTTTACTCAGTAATAAATTTTAGAATCATTATTAAAATACAAAATATATTTTTTATGATTCAATTTGTAGAATTTTCATAAATTAAATTTAATACTACTGTGAAAAACTCATTAAATTCTAGTTTTTTAGAAAATTTGATTTTAAGCATCCAAATTAACTTATAACAAAATCAAATTTAATTTTTATTCCAATGACAATTTTTAGAATATTTTTATTACAAAACATCTTTTGATAATTTTTACTATGACCAAAATATAATAAGAATTTTAACTTACTTGATTTAATGAAAAGAAATGATAGTTTTTCAAAAATCTGTATTTAAACAATTCAATCCAAAATCAATTATTTTATAAAAATGTATAAAAATTATCCATATCTTATTATGACTTTAAGAATTCAAAAATGGTTTCCATTTTTTCGAATAAAAGTTATCAAAGTTAAAATAATTAATTATAAAATATATTCACAAAAATGAAATAACTACATTTTTGATGAAAATGTATTTTTCAAGAATAAAATGATTTTATTCCTAAAAAATTTACAATAACCATATTTAAATAAATGTAAATTAATTAAATATTATATAAAATATTCTTAATTAATTATAATTGTAAATTAATACTGACTAATATAATAAGTTATGATAAAAATACATTATCAATATAAAAATACTTTTACGGAAAATATGTCTTTTACATTCAAAAGATTTTATCTTCATTGACATCAAAATGATTGTTGATGCATGATTTATTATCTATTTTATTAATATAAAACTCATTAAATATATTTCATAATATGTTTAAATCTATTCATACTCACCAAACCAATATCAAGGTCATAAAAATAATATTTAAATAGTAGCATATTGTGGTTTGTTTAAACATGTTGTTGTGTATACCAGAAACTGTCAACTATATTTTTTTAAGAAAAAAATTCTAATGCTTTAGTGGTGTCACCCAAAGAATTGTGTTTACCAACCAGATATGTAATAACCATATAATTTGATATATTTTTTATTTTAAAATTTTATATTTAATTAGTTCAGGTTAAAATGTTTTTTACTTTAACCACATCAGAAATTATTTTACATAATTAATTTTTTTAGAATAATATGTTCATTTTATATGAAATGAGATTTTTTAAAAATTATTGATAAGTAATTGTATATTTTAAATTAATATTTTATTTTGTTATTGATTAACAAATATATACATTATAATAAAAAATAAAATAAGTATGATTGTAATAAATTGATGGAAGTATTTTCTAATTGAAGAATTGACGAATTTAATAATTATGGTTTATGAAATATTAACTTGAAATAAATAAGTATATTAAATAAAATATGATAAATTTAATGTATTAATTTGAATTTAATATGGTAAAATAATATTTTTTATCTCCTATGACATATTAATTGGAAATGAATAAATATAATATAAATATATTTATAATGGATCTATATTAATTTGAGGTTAATTGTAAAATCTACAGGGAATATCTTTCCTCCAATAATTAAAATGACAGTTTAATTTTAATGTATATAAATATAATTATAGAGTTATATTAATTAGATGGAAATATATTTCATAATAAATATAAATTATATGAATATAATTTTTATTATAGTATATGAAATTTTATGATAACAAATTTAAAATAATGTTTAATGTAATTTAGTTTATATTTGTAAAAATACAAACATAATAAATTGTCATGAGTAGTAGTATATAAAATTTTAGAAGACTAGTAAGGAATAATGAAGAAAATTTTTCAAATTATTACCTATATATAAGTATTTTAAATTAAAAATTTATATTATCGAATTATAATTTTAAAAAATATAATTTGAAGATACATTAATAACTTATATATTACTAGATTATATTTAAAATAAATTATAATTATATTAGTAATTTTGACTATAATATATTAGTAATTTAAAAAGTATTTGTTACTATTTAGATAATCGAATTAATGTTTTTTAAATAGTAATTATGTATGTAATTTATGAACATATTATTATGTGATAAAATGGTCTGTCAGCCTGAGTATAAGGTGAGATATTGGGGTGAACATGGCTGAGTAGAATAACACATATTCATGTCCCAGAATAGATGGGTGAGTATGTGGGGGCGTGTGGAGTAGTATAGGTTAGCCTCACTCAGGGGTCAGACCCAGTTATCACAGAAAACCTCTTGGCCCCTTTATATTTAAATAGTGTTCCTATGAATCTTCTTTTTATATAATTTAGTTTGATATTAAGATATAATACAATGTGAGATGTCTTAAATTATACACTATTCAACTTTTAAAAATAAGAACAATATTCAAAATTAAAAACTCAACCCACCACTGTTTTCTTTCTCACCCACTCATGGTAAACATGCAACTTACATTTTCATCAACTTCCACATGTGAATATATAGAATCAAACCAATTACACCCTTCATATTCGTACTGCTACCTGTAAATAAGAAATATATATATATATATATATTGTTTTGGTGTTCTCAATAATTTAATGAATCTCTATCAATTTCATCTTCATCCTCGAGTAATCTCATGTTTTCCCACGAAAAGTGTGTTCACATTGCACCATTACTAAAAATATCACAATGTTAGGAGATTGATCAAAATAAGAATAATTTATTATCATTGGTAGAACTAATAACACCATACAATGATTAAAAATTAAACCATAACCTTAAATATTTCATACTATATGATATTCTTTAGGATGTTCATCTCATTCCATGTATAATGAATCTTGCTGTTATATATTCCTTTGGAAATAAGAAAACCCCAAATGGAGGGTACTATGTATAGATGTTACAACACATAATATTATAGTGTATCTCATTGTAATATTCTTATCCTAACTATTTTTGGTCATCAGATAGATACTTATATATATATATATTTGTTTTCATAATAGGAACCATACCATGCATACATTGTATATATAGATGCATGGATATCAACATGATACAAGTAAAGTAGTGTAAAATAAAATTATGAATCCACAAATCATGAATCCGCATCCTTATATTAGTTGATGATACAATTACCACTTTATAAGAGTCACTTTTTCTATTTTATCCCTCACCGAACTGGAAGTTAAATATTGTTTCTGAAATAAAACATATTGATTTTTATATAGGATTGATATAAAAGGAGGTTATGATGTTTAGAATTGAGGAAATCATCCAAAATCCATTATTAAATTTATTCATTTGTAGTTATAGAGAGTGGGGAAGAGAGATAGGGTGCAAAGTGTTTCTTAGGAGAGGATGTTATGTAATATGAGGTACCGATCGTTTGATATGAAAATAGAGAAAAGGGAAAAATGTTTTAGATTTTTTTTAAAAAAATTATAATAAAACCCTATTATATAATTCTAATAGAATAAAATACTTTTGTTTATTTTAATAACCAATTTTTACAAGATATTAAAAATCCATTAAAAAAATTCTATATTGTTTAGACTTTTTCGTAAAGAAAATGAATTATTTTTAGTTTAAAAAACCACATTATTTGGGGAATTAATTTTAACAAATGAATTTTTTAAATATTTAAATTTCCCCATATATTTTTAAAAAAACTAACTATTTATCTATAAATTATTGTATGAAAATGAACTAATTTTATCATCAATGTTCCATGTTTCTTTTCCTGATTGAATTTTTATGATTTACTTCCACAAATTTTGAATGCTTATAAATCATGTGTATATATTTTTTAATAATATGTATTTCCTGGAAAACATCCCTTGTAATGTATCTATATACTAACTAAGCATTTATTTCAGCCTTTATTTCTATGAATAAAAAATTATTTTTATATAAAAATTCCAATATAATTTTTTTTATTAAAATATATCACCCAAACATTTCTAAAATACTAAAGAATTGGGAGTCAATGCAAACCTCAGAGGTCTTTGTACAAAAATTTATGGTTTATCACTATATAGCCTTTAATGTTCTGTTTTTCCTCATGTAGATTTATATCTATGATTCTAAAATCTTTTTATGAAAATATCTATAATTATTTTATAATGAGTTCTTTTGAAAAATTTCAAAATTTGAGGTTGATATTTGAAATATGGATTTCTCTATTTTATAAAATAACAATTATTTTATTTAAAAAATGTTGTTTTATATTATTTTAATATTTTTCAAATGAAAACCATCAAGAAATAATTTTTCTCCTTACCAATGTTTATAAAATTGTTTTCTAAAAACCCTCTTGCATTCTATAGAAAATAGTGGATTTTATTATATTTTTTATTAAATTTGAAGTCTTCTATTTTGATGAAAATGTTTTCAATACGTTTTCAAGTATTTTTTAAATAAGTATTTATTATATATTGTGAAAACCCTTAGTGATAAATTTTTTTCTCACCTCAATATTTCAAAACAATGTTCTTCATAGGGCTTAATGATGAGTGGGATCTATTGAAAAGAAAATCTTATCTTGAGAAAAGCCATAGTAAAAATTAAATATTTATATTAATTCTTATTTAATAAATTAACATGAATTATAATTTTTAATGGATGTCCATAATTATAAATAACTATAGTCCTAAAAATATCAATGTTTTTATATTGACTCATAGATTAGATTTTAGTTATACAATTAATTATTTATTTAGAGTTAATTTTCATAAATATCTTTTAAAACAGAAGAAAAAATTATATATTTTTAGTAGCTGCCTCGAGAGTGTGGGTATGGGGTGTCATATTTGGTATTAAAAATAATTTTTACATAAATGATTTAGATGATATTAAACGAGGAAAATTTGGGGGTTTATTTTTTTAGTTTTTTGATATTTTAATTTTAAGTAGCTAATGTTATTTTGGGAAAAATTTATTTTATAATTACTTGGTAGATTTATTTGTATTTTTATTTTTATTTTATTTTAAAGTGATTCAAGGTATTTTGGATTTAAATGAAGTGTCAATGGATAAGAAAATTTTCAATGAATTCCCATATTAATTTATTTATCAATAAAAGCTTATTATTATTTTTAATTGTGAACAGGATTTTCAAAATGGGGATATGATAATTATGTTTCTATAAACCCATTAAATTCATAATTAAAGAAGTATATATCGCATGATTAGAGTTGAAAAATTAAAATTTTGATATATTATATAGTAAAAAATTACTCTTAACCAATATATTTTTGTAAATAACTCTTTAAAATAAAATATGTATTATTGTAATAAATGAATGTAAATATATTGTAATTTAAAATTTTAATAATAATGTATTTATAGATTAAGAACTATTAACTTAATATATATATATATAATAAATACATTGGAAGAAATATAATGTACTATTACCAATTTAAAATGGAAAAATAATATTTATAATTTCATATAAGATATTAATTATAAATGGATATATATAAGGTAATGATATTTATAGGTGAACTTTACTAATCTAATAATAATTCTAAAATCTACTAGAAACATAATTTCGGCTTTAATTTGAATGCTAATGTAATTTTTATGAAAATAATTGTAATTATAGTATTTTTTAATTTCAAAAGAACGTATTAATGAAAAATATAAAATATAACAATAAAATCTTACTATAGTTTATGAAATGTTAATTCAATAAATTTAAAACATTGTTTAATGAAATATATCTGATATTTTTATAAATGAAAATTTATTAAATTTCCATCAACAGATGTAAAAATGATTAGGAGAATTATAAGGATTAATGATAATAAAACATTTAAACAAATAAATTTTATCTAATTATTTCAAATTTAAATTATATACAATTGAATAATAATTTTTAAAATTATTATTAGAATATAGATTAATAATTTTTATATAATTTTATAATATTTTCAAAAAAAATTAATTATATTGTTAATTATAATTATAATTTATTAGTAATTTATATGTTTGTGGATAATATTTATATAATAGAATTATAATTTCTAAAATTATAAGTAGTTATGTAATTTATGTACATGTTATTATAGGAAAAAATAGGTTACCAAACCCCAAGCTTAAGGTGATATGATGACACTAATACTAGGGGCATGGGTGAAAAGATTATAGCCTGCGTAATGGAGGGAGAGCATATTGGGGAGTCGTACTGAGCAGTGGAGGTTTTCCTCACTCAGGTTCTAGGATGCATCCATAAGTCACGTCTGAGCCCCGTCAAATTTTAATGACATTCCCATGAAGCATCCATGTTAATAACTGAGTAAAATATTGAGAGATAATCTGGTGTGAGATTAATTAAATTATAAACTATTAACCATTTTAAAATAAAACATAAATTCAAAATTAAAAACACACCCCACCATATTCTTTTTCCAACTCCGTATGCACTAAACATACAGTTGTCATTTTCTTTAGCCTTTTCACATATATACTTTGAAGAAATCTATTAACACCCATTATATTTGAACTCCATTGATCAACATGTGATATATATATTTTTCATTTTAAGGCATGATTGAGATTTAATGACATTGTTTCAATTTTATTTTCATCATCAGGTCCTCTCGGGTGTCCACATTCCAAGGACGTTCACATTGCACCCTGATTATATATTCGACATTGTAAGGATATTGATTCAAGGAGTCATAATGATTGATCAATGATAGAATGAAGTATATTTTCCCTTTTTTATATCTTAATGTTTCAACATAAACCTTTCCCATCATATATGAATTTTCAGGATGCTGGTCACATTCTATTAGGCAAGCATATGACACCTCCATTTTTTCTTAGATGTAAGACATCCACACATGGAGGGATTTGTATAGTGATCTTATAACACACAAGAATATTTTAAAACAAATCAGCTTTAATTTGGAAAGACAGTTAAAGATTCATCAACTAGATACACACACAAAACCATATTTTCATAACATGAACCACACCATGAATTCATTTTATATCTGGGCACATGGATTGAAAATACATATTAATAAATTTGATGTAAATAAAAATATGAATCCATGGAATAGAAAGAAAACAATAAATAGTGATTTCTAATAAAATTACTCATATATAGGAGTCAAAGTCTATATATTTTACCGCTCACAAAATAAGAATCTAAACAATGTTTTAGAAACAAAGCATACCATAATGTATTATAGGTTTGTCATAAATGAAATTTTGAGTATTGGGGGGGAGTAACCTAGACAAACTCCTTCACTATAATTACCCTACACTAGTTGTAGAGAGATAGAGGGAGAGATAAAGGTAGGGTGAAGTGTATGTTTTAGGAGAGTAATTTATTTAATAAGAGGTTGTGATGATTTTTATATAAACAACATGAAAGGAAAAACAACATAAAAATATTTGTTTATAATTTTCAAACAAAACACTAATCGGGAAATGTTTTAAAATAAATTTCCATTTTTAAATATTACAAAAACTAATAAAAATAGAATAGATAAAGGTTTAAAAAATATTTTCTACTTATTTTGTGTTTCATATTCACTGTAAAAATATTTAATATAAATTTCCAAAAACATTAATTGTATTATAATATTGTTCCTAAAAAATTAAAATTTA
Organism: Viscum album; assembly: GCA_963277665.1. Taxonomy (NCBI): domain Eukaryota; kingdom Viridiplantae; phylum Streptophyta; class Magnoliopsida; order Santalales; family Viscaceae; genus Viscum; species Viscum album. The sequence goes on from OY728131.1 coordinate 380,759,545, forward strand.
ATATTCAAATTAGTCCCATTTCAATTTATGAATTATTAGTGTTAATATTTTATTAAAAATAATGTTTTTTATTTAATGGAAATTTTTCATAGTTTATATTTTAAGAGTTAAATATAATATTTTATGATTAAGAAATTTTTTCGTATATTTCTTTTATGACTAAATTTTTTATGGTCATTAACTAATATTTTAATTAATTTTTCAAGAATTTTTATGATAAAATTAAATTTTTTTTATTTCCATTGATTTTTTATTTCTATTAATATTTGTATGTATTTCTTTACTAATGTGAATTTCACGAAAATAATATCATTTTTAATCTTTCTATCAATTAAAGAAAAATTAATTTCTATGTATTTATTATTATGAATTTAAATTTATTTTTAAATGGAAAATGTCCAAGAATAATTTTTTTTTATTAAACTATAGTACAAACACATTGTAAAAATAGAAAGTAATGTGGGGTGAACCCAAACCATGTCATATTTTTTTCATCCCAGTTTTGTGTTGGTCTAAAATGTATTTCAATATTCTAGGTAGCCTCATTGATTTTGTTTCCTATGATTGAGAACTGTTTTTAGGAAATGAACAATTTTTTTATAAGAATTTATTTCAAAATTTCTAAAAATTAAAATATGCTATATGTAAAATTGATTTCTTGATTTTGTATATTATCAACGGATTCTTATTAAGATAATGTACTTTTAATTAATTTAAAAATCTCTTCAAAGAGGGATTTCGATAAACAATCATTATCTTTACTCAAGTTTATAAAAAATATTTAAAAACATTTGGGATTTTAAGGGAAATGATAAATTATATAATTAAATAAATTATATATTAAAATTTACATATTTTATTCTGATGGAAAAAAATTTCAAGGTGTTTTCAAGTATTTTAAAAAATAAGTTTTCACATCTATTTAAAACACACTCACTAGAAAATATTTTTCTCAACCTGAGTTAAAAGAATGGTTTTAATTAGTCTTGCTGAATTGTATGAGCTAAAGATAGTATTATCATGGGAAATGTTGAAGTAACTATTATAGAGTTGAATTAATTCACATTTAAATATCAAAATGGGATTCGATTTGTAATACAAGTTCCTAATTCCCTAAAATCTAGACCTTAAATGATCCTTTGATATGTATTGACTCATCATATGTATTTGAAGTTGAAATATTAACTATCAGTATTTAACAACGTCTTTTAAAGCTGGTTTAAACAAAATGGGATAAAACTATTTAATTCTAGAACTAGACCATTTAGAGTGGGTCTACGGTGATATATGATCTGATCATAATGATACAGTGATGTTAAGAGTTGACTAATGATATAATTCATGTATTTTTAATAAGTTTCATAATGTAATTCATGATGAATGTGACTGTTTGATATTGTATACATATATTTATTTTGACTATGGAAGACACTATGAGATTTTGTAGAGAATGGATCAATGTTATGTTTTGTGTGTGATGCAATGAAGTGTCCAAGGGGATTCCTGACAATTGTAATCGTTTTTGTTTATAGTGGAAGATTTTTTATCTAGGTGAATATATGATCATAATATGATTTAGGATTTCCATGAAGGGGAAAAACAATATGAAAATAGACTGTTTCTTATGCTATCTATTTCCTACAATATTTTAGTAAATTTAAGAGACACAAATTGAGCGGGTTAGAATTTAACCATTCTCATATATTGACTTGGAAATAATAAATCATAAAAGTGTATCATATCTGATATGCATTGACCTGGAACCATTGTTTGACCTATAGATTCAAATGGCCTCAATCATGCAACCCTATATACCAAGGGCTAGTGATTAATAGTCAGGACATAATCTATACAATGGAAGGACCATGCCATGAAATTAGGGTCATATACAAAATAGATATAACTAAAAAAATTAGAAAAATTAAAGAGCTCAGAAATAGATTAACATCATGTTATAACAAATGAACCATGTATAAGTATACTAACCCATGGTCATCCCATCATACTATACTAATAGTCCTGTAGAACATTCACATATATAATAAAAAAGAAAACAAACCAAATACAATCACACCAATAAAAATCCCTAAGCCTCACACACCCTATTTTTGAATGACCATTGTGATACTCTATACCACTCCACTGTATATCCTATATTGATACAAAATATACCCATAAGTCTACACATGAACCAGAGTGACCATGCAAGGTCTTCTAAATAAATATTACTCAAGGATCACCATTTTAACATGTATACACTATCATATGCAGGTATTCACGAGGAAAATAAATGTGTCACACAAGAACCTTAGATGACATGTCATAACGGAGACACCATGACTCCTTAGACATTTTGTCACTTTGTGCTTACCATGCTACCATAGAACCTAATAGTAACTTCTTTAGCACCATGCCATAATCCACCTCATCACCTTGTTCTATTAAACCCATATCCCATCCCATAGCTGATGAATCTAGTTACGGCATCATCCATGTCTGGACCACTACTCATAGGGGTAGAGTTGGGCATTATTACTAGGAACCCAGCTCACATTCTCACTCAAGGTTGTCCCATATACAATACAGGACCTATACCATCTCTTTAGGGTAGGTTACATCAACCCCATCCCAGTATCACATATAACGTAAACCCCATCATACTCATAGTGGTTCAATCACCCAATCATATACCACAACACATCTCAGACTCCACCTCACTCATGTAAGTCTTGTTATTTGATCTCATGTCATTGTAACAATGAAAGGGACTCCATATCATTCATGAAAATCCTTCCTCTGATCTTATCGCATCACATTCTAGACCTCATTCACTTATGGCAGTATGAAGACTAGCATATCACTCATGGTAGTACCTATCCATCCCATTTCATATAGAGATATGAAAAGATCTCTAAAAATGCACCATATCACTATTGGTCATCACATACATCATGAACAATGAAATCTCCATCTAACTCATTGTATTATAAAAAAATTTACATCACTTATAGTAATACAAGACCCTAGGAGCCATCACCAAAAAAATAGAATATTTTTTCTTTCTCATGCATAATTATTGAAAAAAAGGTTATAGTTTTCCACAAAGCTCAGCAAATCATCACATCAGGGACTAACCCCCCATCCAGCCTCTCGCTTTACATCCCCAATTGGTTAATGTGTTTAAGACTCCACTATGGTACTCCATTCACATACCCACTTCTTTTCATCGATACCGACAATCATTCATCACCCCTTGGTGACACCAAAACCCAAATTTCAGATATGAATATAGCCAAAACAAGTGTGGTCAAATTACCATTTAACCCTTATTGGCTTCCCTATTATAGGTCTTGAAAAATTCCCAAGACCTATACCTGGGTCCTACACCACATCTTTATGGTAAATATCACTACCCATGATTTAGAGGAAACAAACTATAACATAGCTGTCTAGACCTAGAGGACTAATAATTCTCACAATGTTCACTATGATATTCATCTACTATTATAGCGGGGTTACTCATTAAGCGTGACATGTATAACCATGTCAACAATAAAATCTAGTAAAAAACTTCTCATTATCACCAAACTATACCTAGGGAAACCATCCTAGACTACCTAAATATTATATGGAAATTAATAGCTACCTATGTTTTCACAGAAACTCAATTGTAACAATATTGATAGAGACCCAAACATTTTTCACTTATTATTCCATGATTATTTATATAAAAATCATATAATTACAACCGAGGTATTGCGAGGAAAAGTTTATTAGGAATATAAGGTTCCTAATATATCAAATTGAGGATAAAATAAAATTTAATTATTTTATTCTCCATAATGAGTTACTAAATAATTTATATTTACATAAACAACTTGGGATAGAATGGTTAATACCTAGAAAAAAATGGGAGAGTTAAAAATACTATTATGGGAATAAACACGATAAAGAATCATAAATTCTGAGTTAAAGATATAACATGATATAATAAAATAGAAGGATCAAGAGTAATCACATGAAATCCTAACATAATAAATATGGCATCAAAAGATCATGGAATTATATGAAATGTCGTAGTAAGGTATAACATGACATAAACATGATTTAATGATAACTACATACACAATATCACATAGTATTCCAAGTCCCATAATGATTTAGGTTTACTCCCTAACCCTATACATAACGTCTCATGAGACTAAAGCTTTACCCATTGCATTGGGGTGTTATTTGTATTCACCCATTATAACATGTCCATGATTATATGTGGCACAAAAAAATAATGTATAGATATTATAATTACCTATAAAAATAAAATGGTTTGCATAATCATTTGTCATATCATTTTGAATTTAAATTTCATAGTGATGGAATTTGACAGATGAACATAAGGGTTGTTTTACCCAATCAATGTAAGGGAGAATAATCAACGTATATATGTGAAAAAAAGATATACATAATTTTGAATCAGTGCAAAATATCAAATTTGTAACTCTTATGAAAAGTTTTTTTAAATGATTTTATGGAATATTTCATTGGGAAAATACCCATTTCACATGGAAAACACATCCTAAAAATATAAAAATATCAAAAATGTTATTCAAAATGGTTTATATAAAAATAACCCTAGAAAATTAAAAATTATTTTTAAATATTTAGTGTTCATGATGGTGGAAAATGTTTACGCTTTCCTATTATGTTAAAATAAATATTCTATTCACATTTTGATAAAACATCAAAAAGAACCATGTTTAGAAAGTGGTAAGAAGATTCATTTTAAAACATTTTAAAAAAAACATATATAAAAATTTAATTAATAAGTAATTGGATAATTTTAAAAATATTATTTTAAACATTTTAATGAAAATTTAGATAAGGATGGAAAAACAATTTCAACCAAAAATAGAAAAACAGTTGGCCTTTTTTTTTTAAAACATTTTCTCAATAATTTAATGTTAAAAAGAGAAGAAGATGGTAATATTAAAATAAAAATTAATAAATTAATATTATAGAATAAAATTAAATGTTTTTATTAGAAAATGATCAAATAATTTTCATTCAATAAAAATTCAGGCATAAATAATCCTTATTAAATATGAAATTGTGAAATAATCCCTTAAAACTTTGGTAACTTTTGAATCATAAACACCATGAATGAAATAATATAAAATTAAACATAAAATTACATATATATAAAGAAATTCATGATATAATATATGAAATAGGTAGTATATATACCGTAAAAAATAAATATGTAGTGAATATGAAGTATGTCTCATGAAAATTATTGTGAGATGAAAATATTTTACAAAGATTGTGTCATTGAGGTGATAATTAATAAATGATTTTATTTTTTATTTAAAATGTACTTCCAGATAAAAATATGTGAAAAAAATATAAAATAATAAATATTAATTACACATATAATCTTAACATTTCAAAGACAATGAAGAAATAATTTAACCCAAAAAAATAAATTGAGTTATAAATTCATTTATCTTGAGTTCGACTCGTCACGTACTTAGTTTTTCATCCTTAAAAATAAACTTATTTTATTTATTTACTTGATTAATAATATTTTTAAACATACTATTACTTTTTATTTAGTAATTAAAATGATATATATATATATACATAACAAATTAAGTTCATGTTCGACATTTGGAATGGTATTCATTTCATGGGTCTAAAATGACTTCAGTAGGTTGACTGGTAAAAAAGTGATTATTATATTATCTATAGAATAATAATCATGACATAGGTATATATTTTATACATCATTTATATTTTAAAACCATCCATTAAATATTTTTTTATGAAAAATAAACTGTGTTACAATGATGGAGATGGTTGGTCAAACGTACACCTGAGTAACATTTCCATTTTTCAAAGATAAAGATGGAAATAAGTTAAGCATTATTTTATATTTATATAATGAAAAAAAATAACAAATTTCATATTATTTCTTTAAAAACACTTATATATACCATCCATGTGATGTGATAATAAAAAATGAATCACATCACTTCCCGAGGTGGTAGTTTTCCATACATACAAACAATATTATCATTTTTCAATGGATCCTAAGGTAAGAAAGTTTATGATGTATTAGTTTTAAGTAAGTACTAATATGTATGTAACATTATAAGTAACATTAAATACATTTTTATAAATGTTAATTAGATGAAATTATTTTAAATTAATTACTTTAGTTTGAGAGGTGGCAGTTCGTTGTACAAACAAATGATGATTTTATTTCCCAATTAATGAAATTAGTGATAGATTTTGGTTATTCCATTAAAATAATAAAATATAAGTATATGGGAGGTAAAAATGACATAATAGAAGGTTCACTGAGTAAAATTTTAAGGTGATGTAAGAATAAATAAAACAACTTTTCTCGGTTATGAATGATAACTCTTCTTCTGAACACCTCTTTAGAATTATACCTAAAACCTCACTAGATTTTACTTTTGATCAAATAAGGACAATATTAAATATTTATAGAAGTGAGTAATGTATTTATTCATTACATTAAATAATAAAAATTATTTTAAATCATATAATATAAGGTATATGAGGTTCCATTTTATAAGTGAGAGGGAGTGACATTTTAGTAAATATTCAAAACTATTCTGTAATGGGAAGTCATTCTCAATCAATGTTCCTCCAATGTTGAAAAAAATAGATTTTAGGGGTGATATAGTCAATAAAAAACTCACCCATTCAAAAATAAACAATTTTTAAACATTTTATTCAATTTATATTTATGGTTACTAATGATTACCATTATTGTTTTTTACTATGTTGACTAGTTTTTCCACTATTTTTTACATTTCATTATGAAATAAATTAAGTAGAACATATTACCTATTAAAAATTATGATGATTATATATATTAAATCCATTTTATTAAATAAAAAGCACATAATTGTTAGAATTAATTTTAATGATAAGCCTGTAAAACGTGTCGAAAAATGTGTTTTCATGAAAAAAAATTTCAACCGATATATGATCTTTTATTAACTCTATGCATAAAAAACATAATTATAGGAAATTTAAATAAATATATTGAGATTTATAATATATAATTATAATTTTTGTATTTCCTTCATATGGTGTTTTTAATTACTTAAAATAATAATCTTTAAGAACGTAAAAATAGTTTGAAAACACCGTGTTTCTATGCATTAAAATTGTACTTATACAGAAATGTTGAAAATTTATGATTCAAAAGAAATTAATTTGACTATTATAAATAATTTTTTTCATATATAAAATTTTTAATAAATTAAAAATATTTTTTATATTTTAAAATACTTTATTTAATAGAATTAATTTTTTGTATTTTAAAAATTGGTAATCATCACTATACACTGAAAAAAAAATAGAGAAATAAATTTTTTTAATAATATGTTAATTTTTATATGATGTATTAAAAAATTATTTTCATTTTATAAAATAACATTTCTAAGATTTTAATAAATTAAAATAATATTTTCTTTCAAAATCAATAAAATCATTTTTGAAGGAAATAATTTTTTATAGAATAAAATATTATTATTAAAAGTTGAGTGCTTATTTTTAAATCATTTTTCAGTAAATTTATATTTAGTACGACCATTATATATATTTAATTATTTTTTTAATACTATTCTTACCCTTTATTTTAACAGTATGTTTATAATTGTCATACTTAAATTATAATATTTGGTGGTTCATTTAGACCCGGTATTGAATTTTTTATGTGATATCAAACGTTGTGTTATTTGAAAATCATAAGGTTTTACAATACCCACTATTCAACAAATTTCATCACTTCAATTTTTAGTTGAACTTGATAATTCATGTTTTAACATTTAGAAATTCTATTTTTTTTAAAACCCAAATCTTAAAATGGTGAATAAAACTTATACTTAAAAATAAGGAAATGGAAATTTGAATTCCATTCAAAATAACACAAAACCATGTTTCCAAATAGGATAACATTAATGGGATGTGAAGATAATGATATGTAGGAGAAAATTAATGACAAATGACTATTATGTAGTGAGAGAGAATATTAATGACAAGCAAGTGAATGGTCATAGGAATGTTAATAGCCAAAAAACAATAAACCCCAAAGATGTGAAAAGGGGATCAGTTCAATATAAATGAAGGTCCAGAGACAAATATTTTTTGGGCCTCTTTACTAGATCAAATGAAATATTTTATGATAAATACTATTATCATAAAGAAATATACTTACTTGAGATGTCAAATTTCATTCATTAATCAATTTCTACCATAATATCATTTTTTATCTAAATAATAACTATTCAAGTTGAATTTTTTAGGCCTGAAGCAAAAAAATAAAATTCTACTACATTTCATAATCTATAAAAGGAGAAAACAATATTCCTCCTTTCATTAAATATTATTAAAAAAATAGAAAGTATAATTTAATACATCACCCATAATGAATATACCTTCATATGATAAAATAAAACAATAATCTTCAAAGCATGAAAATAAAACCTAAATTTAAACGTATATAATTTGATAAAAAACATATTATCTTACAAGATATTACTAAAGAAGCTTCAAAACTAAATATTTGAATAATTTGATCACATATTCATCCATGATAAATATTACATTTATCTTCAAATAATATCTACCAGTCTTGAAGTCTCATACCAAAATGCATATTCTCTAATAAAATATGATAATAATTTATATAAATAATAAAATCACCATAAATATATAGTAAAATCATATTTTCTCCCATAATATTAAGATGATTCATGATTATTATAACCAAAACATCATTGATACAAATGCTCCTACAAAATAATTCAATAACCCTAATACGTAAACACTTCAATAGTTTCACATTAATTTTTAGTATAACGTAGGTATTCCCATGGTCCAGGAGTTAAACATTATAAGAGTGTATTATATTGAATATTTCACAGGTTTTCTATATTTAATATGATAAAATATAAATTGATCTCTAGGATGATAATTATTTATCACTATTGAACTCCTCATTTTTTCTTGGAGATTCATTGATCTATTCCCTTTATTTTGACATAGAAGATATTTTTTTATTGTATGGAGACCTTATCCTTAGTGTATCTTCCCAAATTCATGATAGGAATGAAATTGAGTATTATTTTATTTATCATATTTTACACATGAACTTCTAATGATATTTCATCTGTATCATCTTTGGTTTGTTTAAAAATTCAACTGTGATTCAGTTATTAATCGTAATTTGATATATCTCATTTTCCTTGATCATAAGATGTATAACTTCCATTCCAATTTGTTTAGGAATTTAATTTGGGAAATTATTACATTCCCAATCACATTGGTTTTGGAATAATTATTTTTAATTAACTCCATTAACTAAAAAAAATAAAAGAAACAAGATTATAATGTGTTAGAATACAAATGGAAATCTTATAAACCTATAAGAAAAAACTTATAAATGATAAGTTTATCATGAATTAGGAGTATCTTGGATTTAATCTTTTTTTCCATGTTAATTTTTCCTTTTCATTTTTATAATCTTATAATTCAATAAATTCTTTTATAATAGTTCGAAAATGGTTTATAAATTTTCAAAAATATATCTTCTTGGAGTGGAACACCAGGTGTGCAACATGGCACATTATTGTGACCCATATAATGATTAATTTAAGACCAATGCAATATTTTTGGAGTTATTACACCTAGTTACAACTATGCCTAAGCCACATCCACTTATAGTATCAAAACAAGGATTTAAATTCATTAAAATTACTCACTCTAAACATTACCAAAATTCCAGGATATTTTCCAATAACTAGATATATACTTATGCATATCTATGGGGTTCCCACTAGATTAATCTATTCCTAATATAAAAAATATGTATCCCTGTCATGATATTACCTATAGTGACCAAATCCTTATTCAAATATTATTCCAAAATAATTAACCTAAACATAAAATAATTAAACACAAATATCATGATGCCTTGTTTCTTATAAATACATGGTTCATAATACATTAAAGTGAGACTAAAATAATAATTATTTATTTAATTTCACAAATTGAGCACTTAAATTCATTAAATCTTCTCAATTTACATTGGATAACATAGGTAATACATATAAAAAATGGATGATCTATAAAACCTATTAAGGTAATAAACATGATAAGGAAGCATAACTTGTGAGTCAAAGGGATATCATGTTATCATAAAAGAGATGGATCAAGAGTAACCACATGGGAGAATAACACAATGATATTAATATCATAAGAACATGCAGTCATAGAAAATATTGCATCTATATATAACATTATATAAAAAAGTGTAAAGGAAAACTTCCAATAAAATTTAAATTGGTGGAAAAAGTCCCACAATTTATTAGGTTTTGTCCCTAATCCCATTCATGACAAATCATGAGACTGAATCTTTACACAATTAATTGGAGAAATATATAGGAACGCCCATCATAAAATGGTCATGATTATGTGTGCTACAAAATATAAATCAATTATAAGCTATAAAAATAGGAATTACCCCTGGAATGAAAAAGGGTTGCATAATATTATCTCACATCATAATCAAAGGAAATATCATAATAAACACATTTGAGAGATGAACATAAGTTGTGTATTAACCCATAAAAGTAATAGAGAATAATCTAGGTATATCTTTGTGATACATATATATATATATATTTAAATATATAATTTACAATCAATCTGTATTATCAAGGGATTTCATAATTGATAAAAATTTATTTAAGATATTACATGGAATATTTCATGGAAAAAACCTTTTTCACTTTTAAATCACTTCTTAAAAAAATAAAAATTTCCCAAATTATTATTGAAAATGTTTTCTTTAAAAAATAAATGTAAAACGATAAACACAAAATTGAATGATTGAGTTCTAATGATTGTGAAAATATTCTATTCATTTCATATATTTAGGTAAAAAGTCAAAAATTACATTATCAAAAAAAGACAATAAGATTCAATTTAATTTAAAAAAAATCAAACATGGTTAAATTTTTTGTAAATAAATCATTGGGGAATATTAAAAATATGATATTTGTAATTTTAAATAAAATATAGATACCTGAAAACAATCAATTTTTTTAAAATAGAAATAAATATAGATTTTTATAAAAATGTATTGTCAACCATTTAAAGTAACAAAGAGAGGAAAATAGTAATGTTAAAAGAAAACATCCTAAATAAACATGGAAGAATAAAATTTAATTTCTTTATTAGGTAATGATGAAATAATTACCTTCAATGGTAATTCAGTCATAATCAATCATGAATAGTGATGAGATTGTTAAATAAAAACTTACTCCAATGGTAATTTTTTGATCATATAATTGATGAAAAAAATAATATAAAATAATATATTAAATAACATAATGATAATTATATCCATTATATAATATATAAAATGGGTATTATATAAAACACAACAAATAGATAAGTGTTTAATATGGAATACGTCTCACAGAAATAAATGTGGGATAAAAAACCGCTTATTAAGATCCTGTAATTAATGTGACAGTTAATCAAGGAATTTTTATGTGTGTAGAATTTAAGCCCAATTAAAAAAGTAGAAAATATATATATAATAATAAATGGTCATTATACACATAATCATATCATATCGATGATAATGTGGAATATAATTAACCTAATGAATGATATTAAATTATAAAATCCCCTACCTCAACTTTGAATCATCATATAAATACTTTCTCATCACTAATAATAATATTATGTTAATTAATTATTTTATTAATAACTTTTTAAATTTTTTTACTTGTATTTTATTTATTATCTTGTTATATATATTTTAATAGTCAATTATGTTTATATTGGATGTTTTTATGTTGTTCAGTTCTTGTGTATAAAATGACCTCAGTAGGATGACTATATAAAAAAAAGTCATTATTATATTATATCAGGTATAATAACAATGAAATAAATAATATTTTTTACATAAATTATTTTTTTAAAATCAACCATGTAATATGGTTATGAAAAATGAACTATGTTCCAACCATAGAGATTGTAAGTCATCCGTACACATGAGTGATGTTTCAGTTTTTCAATAATAAAGATGGAATGATGGTAAGTGTAACATTATATTTATATAATTCCAATTAAATCATAAATATCATATTATATAAATAAAAAATTTACTTATTTCATCCATGTAACACAGTAATAAAAAACTCACATTGCTTTTTGAGGTGGTAGTCCAACATACACACGAACAACATTATCATTTTTCAATAGATGGTAATGTAAGAAGTTATATGATATAATAATTTTGAATAATTATTTATATTTCATTAATATAATACTTAAATTTTAAATATATCATATTGAATAGTAATCATAGTACATCATTAAGAATTATTTAAATCTATTTGTGAGTTGCTAGTACAACGTACACACGAAAGATGATTTTGATTCCCAATTTGATGGAAAAAGAAATGGATGTAGGTTATTATATTTACATATTAAAATATAATTATATAGAATATAATTATTTGATTATAACATAATTATTGAGTAACATTTTATGTAGGTGGAAGAAGAAATAAAAAATATATTCTTGGTTAAGAATGATGAATCTTCATTGGAAAATATTTTTATGTAATACCCAAATCCTCCCTATATTCTCTTTCTAATAAAAAAATGAATCTAGGACAAGGTTATAGAATTAATGAATTTATTTTGTTAGATAGTTTTCATGAAATTTTTTTGAAGTATGAAAATGAGAAGAGAGGAGGTTCCCATTTATAAGCATGAGGGAGTGGTGTTTTTGTGAATACTCAAAACTATTCAATAATGGTAAGTCACACTCTGGACAAGTTCCTCCAAAATTGATAAATAACGCATTTCATGGGTCATATGGTCGATACACACCACATAAATTAAAAAAAATTTAACAAATTATTCAATTTACCTCTATGGTTGCTCAATTTTACAATTTTTTTCACAATGTAAACTTATTTTTTTTTTGCTATTTTTACAATTAATTAAGACCATTATTTATTTGAACATATTACCTAAAATTTATAATAATTATTTAAAATATAATATCCATTTTATAAAATTTAAATTTTATAATCTAAAAAAATTAATTAAAAATTAAATCTTCAAAACATGTTGAAAAACGTTTCTTCAAGAAATGCATTTTTCTAGAAATGTTTTTTCTTATATGAAATCTATAATGGAAAATAATAATTATATGAATATAAATTATAAAAATATAATATGTTAATTATATTTAAAAATATCATTAATAGGGGTTATTTTTATTAATTTTAGTGGATAAACATTATACACTTAAAAACGGGCTGTAGAAAACCAGGTTTTTAAGCCTAAAAACAAACATATACCAAAATCATTAAAGTATATAATTATAAAGAATTTATTTATATTATTATAACTAAAATGGGTTTTATCTTACATTAAATGTATATTTAAAAATATAATGTAACATCAAAATTAATTGACTGAATGAAAATAAATGACAATATCTTAAAAATATGTAATTTTTCTCTACATGTTGAAAAATCAAAACATTTTAGAAAAAAACCAATAATTTCTCCCAAAGTCAATATTGAAATGATAAATTAAAAAATTATTTTCATTTTCTAAATTAAAATATATATAATATCTTAAAATTAATTATAATTGTTTTTTAACAAAAAAATAAATAACATTTTTGAAAGAAATATATTTATTATAGAAAGAAATTTCATTACAAAAAAATTTATTGAATATTTATAAAAAATTGATAAATATATTTATATTGAATAGTAAATTTATATTTATTTTATAAATTATTTAATAAAATTAATACCTTTCAATTTAATGTCTAGGTTATAACTGTCAGATTTAAATAATAATATTTTATGGTTGGTTTTAGCTCGGTGTTGCGTGTTGTAAATAATAATGAAGATAGTGTTCTTTTAAAATATAGATGTGTTATAATATTCCTTTGGAGACATATTCCCTAAGTTATTCCATTTTCCAATATTGATAAACATAACTTTTATTTTTCCAATGATGCCTAATATCATACTATCTCTTCTCCAAGACCACTCTCGATCCCTATATGTTTTACCTCAACCCACGAAACATGTATATGGTAGGATATAATTAATGAAAATGAATATTATATTATATTAAATGGAACAAATACCTTTATCATTAGGTTACCATCCTCACAATTCTTTAATAAGGATTGACTAAGCTCATGTTTTCCTCGTCTATGTTTGTATTTACCTAAGAGGTTCTATCTTATTCCGAAGACCAAAAATAAATATATATGAAAAAATTTAATTAATTATTTAATTTAAATAAAATATAATTATTCAATCAAAAACTAGTTGAATAAAGCTATCACACCAAAACTATAATCAAATACCCTTGGAACGTCCATGTCAAAATTCTAACAGTATCCCAAGATAAATCCCTATGACCTGAAATTTGGTCAATAATAAATATCATCTACTTTAATAAAAAGATGCTAAATATATTTAACAGATGATTTAATGTAAATATAAGAGCTATAAAACAAATGTGATTATCCTCCTAGGTCCTCATTTGGTGACGTTACATGAAATCACTATCAAATTAGGTTGATTTCATAATTATCCAACGAATTAATCACGAAAAACCTAGCCAAATTCAAACCGAAATATATGGATAGAAAATAGAATAAAATGTTGAGGATTAAACATAGATCATGGATTTTAATTTTCATAAAAAACCAAAATCTATATTGGATCATAGTGGGAAAAAAAGGAGGAAGAGAAGGAGGAGGATCAACAAAATCAACCATCTCCTGATGCCTATTATGACATAATTCGTAGAGGTCGATGACCTCCAAAGGAGATATCTATACTTTATAAATAAGGGAATCTAGGAGTTATTAATGGTGCAACCATGGGGTCCATTAAATTAAATCACACATATCTAGATAATTTTGTGGATAGACTAGGGGTTGTGGCATGAATCACACCTCAGCCCAGTGTCCTTGCTATGAAAATGGGTTATATAGTGAAAGTATACCATATGAATGGGAGGAGGTACTAACTAACTCATTAATAAAATAAAACTTCACACCTAACTCCCTTCATGGTATAAGGCCAACAGATAGTGATAACTCACATGACAAGGCCTCATTTTCTGATTGAACTTCCTTATTTTTTGAATAATCTATTATATTTTACTAATGTTTAGTAGTTTTCCAACCCAAACCCACACTGACATTTACTTAATAACTATAACCACAAAAATTTCCTTTTTTTCTCAAAAAAAAATACATCTTATGGATTTCCAAAAACATGGATTTGTGATCTGAATCCAAATTCATAAAACGACCCTTGCGCCAAATTAAAAATTCAAACATCCCCCTTAATGTAATAACTAAGAAAACCAGACGGCAATAAAAAATCCCCATTTATAGAGCTTCTCATCCCTAAAAAGCCACAATAGTCCTCAAACCACAATTACAAACCTACCATGATTGTCGATTCACAAATTAATCTTTATATTCTATATTTTCATTCTAAGTATACTTCTACAATACAACTCCAAACACTAAATTGATCTATTCATAAAAGGTCGATCCACCCACTCACTACCCATTCCAAAATAGAGATGAAACTCACCACTCCCATCTACCCTAACAAACCTTGATGTAGTTTCTTAAATCATCTAAAAAATTATAGTTATCCCAATAATATAGATTCACTCTTCAAAGACAACCATGATCTATGGTGCTCCCCAACATAGGAATATTTTTCTTAACTCTATTTTGGTGATCCATAGACCATCCAACCATGTATTGAACCATGATTTTTATGGGGTTTATACTTTACCACATAAAAATTCCAGTTAAAACTCTTATGGGAAATTTTTTCCAAAAACACTCAACCTCACACATCGATTCTATACCACCTAATATGATCACAATATCTTAACACCTAATGTCATAGTTAAATCACCCTAAACTAAGGAACCTAATTATGAACCCAACATTTGATGTAATTTCATGATTGAAAACCCACCACTGCATATTATTTCATTCACTTATCCTAGTAATCAATAAACCTCCAATCTAACTCTCCCTCATATAACACCAAAACCCCCATGATATCAATGAAAAATTCACTAACACTAATAAACACCTGAACTACATGGCATATGTTAAATGCATTATTACACATAATGGCGAGGAATGGAATTCCATCTCTTAGAAGACTTCGAAAAAAAGACACCAACCACCAATGGTGTACTCCCCACTATATGAATTTCCTTATAATGCTCGCCAAGTGCCATCCAAAAAAGGTCCAAAAAATATCACCCTTTTACGGCACAGATATCTAAGACCAAAAACCCCAATACATAATGCATGGATGTGTATCAGAAATATTTATCTCTAAAACAACACTAGAATTCATCTAAAACCTCAAAATTTATCCAAAAAATCAAATATGTCCTATTTACCATTCCAAAACACAACCAACACCGCAAATAACTAATGTACACCCGATTTCACTCAAAAATTCTACTCTCTCATATTGATATAATTTCTCACTCTCCTCCAATATGAAGATTGATTTCTAACAAACCTCTCACATGTTCTAACCCACGATATAACTCGATGTTAATCAAAACCAACTGTGTCATTTTCTCATAAAAACTATTCACACACCTTACATACACTCTCATGAGTCATGTCCGAAATATCCTGAGCTAATACACATAATATATGGACCATGTTCCACTCACATGTCAATATCACCCAAAATCTAGACAGAAACAAATAAATCTTGGGATAACCACACAATCAAACACCATATGAGCATCATTAAAACCATGAGAGTCTACCCACTCTCAGACCATGCTACATGAAGTGCATCAATAATCACCTTGGTCTATAAATATAGGTGATCCTACCCACTCACCCATCTTTATTAACAAAAATTATCACAGAGACTTGAATCCATAATAATTACGGTTTATCACAAATGCATTTCCACAACCAATTCATGGATCCCCATTCATAAGAAAACCCATTCCCTTCCATACATCATTTCACTAACACACAATGTAGGAACCAACCCTATTTTGGGTCTCTATATTCCCTTTACTTGAAGGGGTCATATAGCCATCCCAGAAGAATGATATGAAATAGGACACACATGATCTGTCTTTATAAAGATGTATTGTGGCTCATTTGATTCAAATTATAGTAATATGTTATCAGATAAAATTCCATATAAGTTTTTATTAACACATTAAAAACTAAACCCCCACCATTTGAAAAAACCATCAAAAAACCATTCATATGTCTTTTGAATCGTACATTTCAAATATGATGCATGTACATGGTCCTCCTTACAATGGTCAGATAATTTCAACTAGAAAGGTTTTGAGGAAACACTAATATGAGTTCCATCACATTATTTAACACATTTCGAAGAACAAATATACTCTCTCCTAAAATATGAATATAAAAAATTAATATCTGATAGCATATTTTGGTGCTAATGTAAAGAACTTCCATCAAAGCTAGCATGCCACAAATTTTAAAGAATTCCTCCCTTTATGATAAATGTTTTTCACTAGTGGGTAAAGCCTAATATTGAAAATTGGGAGTGTAACATCATTAAATTTTATGATATATTTATATTTAAATAAATTTAATTCCATTTATACCTTTTAATACATGCAAATAACACTCTAAATGAACCATAATATCATAAATCATTAAAAAATATTAGTTAAATTGGTTTAATCAAAAGAATAATTTTTATTTTAATTTATGTATAATTTTTTCTGATAAATAAATTATATTGACAAACCAGTACTCAATTTTTAGTAAAATCATTAGATGACTCAAAAATATATTTTCCCCCATAATTTTTTTTATCACTTTTTGTGAAAAAATAATGAAATTTATTTTTACATATTAAAACTTTTAATTAAAAATGTGATATAAAAATTTTAAATTATCATATCAATATTATCTAAGAGTTATTTATATATAAATTTATGAAAATATTTATTTTTCAATGAAAAATGAAATATAATTATTTTTACTAAAAATTTTATTTTTTTTCGATCATTTAAAATGTTTCATGTCTTTAAAAAATGATTTGAAAGTACAATTAGGTCATTTATAATATTAATATTCTAATTAAGGTAATTATTAATAATTTTAGGTTTGATTTTCATAAAAAAATAATTAAGAAAAATTTGTTCTCTAAAACTACTTTTCCTCATGTTTTATGGGTTAATTTTTATGTTAATTGATGCCCCTTTCAAAATTTTATTCATTAAATATTGATTGTATATTTCTAATCAAGTTGTTCAAATTTGTTAAACAGGGCCATTTTATTTTTGATAAATATGAATAGTAACTCTAATAATGTTTTTTCCAAATTAAAAGTTAAATGGGTTAATTATGGTTAAAAATAATCATATAAGTCATAAAATTTGTCAAAAAAACATGAACTTATTTTATTGGATGAGTCTATTTTATCAATAATCATCTAAAACACAAAAATATGACCATTTGTTTCAATTTAACATTGATTTTGACCTTTATAATATTTAAGTAAAAGTAAAATTCAAGTATTACACTTTATTATAATAAATATCAATTATATGTTATGATAGGGGTAAAAACAAATAACGGTCTATTATATGTATTTATTTTATTAATGAATAGTTATTTATCATGGTAATTTATTTTAAATTTTATTGATCAATTAATTAAATTAAATGCATATCAAAAACTCACATAGTGCATCTTCAAATAGTATAACAATCATTTAAATGATTTTATAATTTATTAAAGTAATTTCATTTGAGTTATTTATTATTTTTAAAAATATATATTGGTAAATATAAAATATTACGATTGTTTTAATGTTTCACATTATAATTACTTTTCTATCATGTTGTTTTTAAAGTCAAATTTAATCAATAGTTTAAAAAAATTAAAATAAATTATATTTTATAATAAAAGATATTATAATAAATTATTTAAAATTCATAAAAATCATATATTTTGAAATTTAATGGGATATGAATTAAAATATAATCCATGGTATATTTATTGGACAATTTCCCTTTTATGGATTCTTTCTTAACACTTGATTCAGGGGTAATTGTCAAATAGGTTAACAAGGGTTTAAAACTAAGAGATAAGCATGTAGAAATGAGAAAAAAAATATAAAAACGTTATTTTCAAATAGTATTTTGACTCAAAATATAGTTATATTCTAACTATATTAATTTGGCTCAATTTTTGTGTAAATTAATTTATATTAATTTGATACTTTATTTAATTCCAAGAGTCACCCTCCCCTCACTTATAAATAGAAACCTCATATTCATTATAAATAAAAATGATTAAGTCTTATAGAATAGAAAATACATAACAAAATTTCATTCAATCTTCCTTCATCACAGCCAATAATTTTTTTCCTTTTGGAAAGGCTATCCTTTCAAGGATTAAAGTGAATGACAAAAAAGGTCTCATAATGAAGAGATATAACTCTTAACCGAGCATTTTCAATTTAATTTCATTATATAATTCTTATAAATGTATGGTAACTATTGTAAAATAACATCGTTGTTATCTTTAATATACATAATTTTAATTATTATGGTGTAACAATCAATATCAACCATCTTTCTATCCACTGTATAAAAATGTTGACATGCATGCATACATGTGGACTACCACCAACACGAAGCATTGTGATTCATTTTTCAATTTATATGGAGAGTAATAAGAATAAACATAATTAATTTATATATGATATATTTTATATAATATTGATTTTAAAAAGAGGAATTATTATTTACCATTAAATTATTTGATCTGTCGAAAAGTGAAAACATCATTCATGCTTATGAACGTCCTATTATCTCCATAAAAAATGTAATTAATTTTTCAACATCTACATTTTTTAAAATATTATATATATATATATATAATTAAAAAATTTGATATTTATATCATTTTTAAAATTATTTACGTGATGGAAGTAGGATTGATGTACAAAGATTGAAACTACCAAAACAAAATCCCCTTCAAAAACGAAATACTTAACACCCAGAAATGGGAATTTTAATAAGGAATTACTAATAAATGGTTATTGAAATGATTTTAGTTGATTATAAATGAAAATATAATTATGTAAAAGACTCTATAACAACCTTATAATAAATATAAATTTATAATACTAGAGTTTTATTTCATTTTACGTAAAACTCGAGGTAAGGGTTTGATTTTACGAACTCATTATTTACCAAGATTACTTTTGATTAATAATATTATAATGAAATTTAATGACCTAAATATTAATAGTATCACAAATTTTTCCCCCTATATTCATTTTGGATTATTACATATATTCCTATATTTGTAATCTATTTATGTACACAATAAGATAAAAGAATATTTTTAAGGAAATATGACTTTATTTCTCTCTTCGGAAGAAAATAATTTTCCTTCCTTATCCTTGTTTTTGAAAAATGTTTTCAAGAATTATTTAACTAATCTAAAATGATTGTTTATATTATTTTTTACTCATGTTCTCGTTTTTTCATAATAGGGTAAAATGATTCTTATTGGTTTTTTTTCAAATTTTTTACTTTTAATTTTTACCAAAAATGTTATAAGAATATTTATTTTCACATAAACAACATGAAAAAATTAAGGTAATCCTGAAAACTCAAATATTTTATGCTTCATTTATTATTTTCTAGGGTTTATTTCAAATTAAAATATTTCTGAAATAGTTCAGATAATTTTTAGGTTTTAATGAAATAATTCCAATATAAAAAGTTTTTTATCATAATGAACTATTTCAAGTGGTATTTTAAGAATAATTTTCAAATATGAAAACATCATAAAATTTTTCCAATGTTTTAATAGGGTTATGATATAAGGATAAGTACTTATTCTTTTCCTAGATGATTTTATGATAATAATGTTAAAATGATTTTATATTTATGAAATCCATTTCTTTTCCATGGGTTATACTATAATGAAATTATGAAATGTTTATTAATCTTTTTTCCATTATACATGTTATTGTATGATAAATTTTTTTATGATCTTATGGAACATATATGAATTATTTTTAGTATTTTATGGGTGGACCCAAAACTATATATCCCTCTGAAATATTGGGTAATGATTCATATATCATGAGATAATAAGGATAGTAATGGGGAGTGAAATTGTTTTATTAATGGACTTTATCCATTATGATATTATCAAGAGTGAAACTCGACTAAGGATATGGTGAAATATTGAGTAAACCCAATACACTATGATACTATGGTCAGTGATCACTAACTAAAGAAATAATTTTTATACTTATGTGTATTACAGAACTTATGTACCATGATAATGTTATACTCTCATGGTATATTTTTTTGGTTTCCTCTTTGATTTATGTCTTATGAACTACCAAGCCTTATGAATTGACTCAAGATTGGCATCTAGATATATTGTTTATTATTTTCAAATGTTAATCACTAGTTATGAAACCCTTATACTCATTTTATTCTTATGGGATCATTGATATCTCCCTTCTTTAACATTACTAATAATCTAAGATAATTGTTTCTTATATATGATTTCCATAGGTTATGAATAATGGTTTTCAATAGGGTTTGTAAATAATAGGAGAATGTGAGAAGAAAAATATGAGATATAATAAAGAATTTACCTAAATAAGATGTTTTTATTTATAGTATCCAGTAAAACTAATACATTACTATTATTTCACGGATTATAATGTTATGTATTTAATATTAAACTATAATGATATAATATCAATGTATAAAATTTATGGGTTCTTATAGTATGTATCACAGTAGGGTTTAGTTAATCTCAAAATATAATGGTTATAATATTTTTTGTAACACCCTAGGGATATTAATAAGTATAAAATAACAACCTAAAATTTGAGTAGTGAACACAGATAAACTAGGATAAACCTAAGGTTTCTAGAGTGATAATAATGTGTCATTATATAGTTATGTTATAAATAATATTTTAGGATTATATGATAGCTCACTCTGATTATTATAACTTGATAATTACACTTTTTTTGTTAGTTTTAGTTATTGGATAGAACAAGAGGAAATCATTATAACAATGAATGTGATAAATAATTTTGTTATTTTACACTAGGGAAAAATAAATTATAAGAGATAGAATATAGAATGTTATTTTTTGGATAACTAAACTTTCTAAGTATTTGAATCATGATGAGCTTGAAAATGAGAAAAGGTGGGAAAAAATTCTTTTGATTCATTTTTACGGTAACATCCACCTTTTTAGTGGGTCTTTGATCCATTATTTGATGATACATTTATCAATACCACTGAAAATAAATTTTCAAATATCATGTTTTAAAAACATGACAATATTATTTTGGATTTTTTTTATTTGGATGGTCATGAAAATCAAAGGAGGATTCTTATCAAGAAAATTAGGCAATAGGGATAAATTAACTCCATGGAATGGGATGAGTTAATGAGATTATTTTTCAATGATAAATTTCCTTGTATTTTTCTTATAAAAATGGAGAAGAAATTTTGTGGGAAAAATAACATGGAAGATTAATCCATTAGTACATGTGAGGAAAATCATATGAGACATATAATGTACTATTATGGTATTATCATCCGACCGAAATATAAAATTAATGGATTATTTCGTGTATTAAAAACCTGTATCCAAATAGAATTATCCACAATAGAATTCATTAGATATGAATAAATTGTTTGATGTCATATTAAGGAGGAAATGGATATCGGAGTTACCCATAAATCTCATGGTTTTGATAATAAAACAATGATAGAATTTAAAGTAAATTCTAGTACAAAAATCATGGTGCAAAGAATATGAACTTTTATTTATGCTCAATTTTTGGAAGGAATCAAGAAGGAAATTGTCTTATTAATACTAATAAAATTTATGAATATCTAAATGAATGTCATCAATAAATTTATTACTGATGTGATTAAAGGAAGTTAGATAATGATGTTAATATAGAGAAAGATCCTCAAAATGAGCCACCCACACTCTTGTGTTTCAAATTAAAGGAGTATGGGAATTATTCCAACTACTCTCCATATCTAATGATTAATTATGATAATTAATGTTAAAATACTCTTAATCCAAGTGTCAAAGGGAACTCTCACATTATCATTGTTTCCAATGTGGTGTTTGAAGATACAGTCATGACATGTATACTTAACACCCACTCTAGTATAAATAATGTTTAATTTAATTCTATATCTACACTTCCATATATATATATATATGTGTATAATTTTCTAATGGTTTAATTGGATATAATCAATGATTAGATATATAATTAATAGTAAAACCACATAATGGAATGATGATCATAACTCAATTCTATGATTCCCCGTCAATTGATGTTTATGGGAATGTTCTTTCTGAAAATCTCATTATTCTCCCTATAATGAACTTTATGGTTATTTTAGAAATGGATTTCATTTATTTATATAATTTAACTATAAATTTCCATGTATGTGAAGTAAAATTTGATATTTTGAACCAACCCACAATCTTTTATTAGTGTGATTCAAAATAGTAAATTCCTATAGAAATTTCAGAATCTATATGGGTCTTGATTCCTATTAAAAATGGGTGTTCATATCTGATTTTTGGTGAAAATATCGACAGAAAATATATGCCTATTGTATTACATTTTTCTTATGTCATTACAAAAATAGTATCTTAATCTTCCCAATAATTGCAATGTTTAGTTTCTGATTGAATGCATACCTAGTGATAAAACAATTTTAAAGAATCCAAATAGAATGGAACAGATTGAGTTCCATGAATTAATGATGAAACACTATTATAATGATGATAATATTCTAATTCATCTATTTTCATCACTATGGGGTGCAACTATTCATTTATTTTACAATAAATATGAATTGGTGTAACTTTTCATAGATTATTAGGAACTAAAAAATTTAGTATCAATAACAAGTATCATCTACCCCATATTGATGAATTATTTGCTCATCTAATTTGATATCAATACATTTCATATATTTAAATTCATTTTATGTATCATTAATTGAGTATTATGAAGAAGGGTATACCCGATACACCATTTTTTACAAGGTTTGGATACTATGAATTTTTGTTAATGTGATTTAATCATACTAATTATTCTATTATATCCATGTATTTAATAGATATTTTCTCTACTTATTTCCTTGATCAATCTATAGTGGTAATTATATATTTTGTTCCTATATTTTCTATATGTAAATAAGATAATTATGATCACTTAAAAACTACACTAAAATTTCTACTAAAAGAGAATTTGAATGAAACAT
This sequence comes from Viscum album, assembly GCA_963277665.1. Lineage (NCBI taxonomy): Eukaryota > Viridiplantae > Streptophyta > Magnoliopsida > Santalales > Viscaceae > Viscum > Viscum album. Next base: position 380,784,007 of record OY728131.1, read on the forward strand.
TTACTAAGTTTGAATTTTTGCTACATAAAATTTTGTTTTTTGGATAATATAATATCAAGTTAGCATATATCTATTAATTAATAAAAGATGGAAGTTATTGAACGTTGGCCAAAACCAACCACTGTGACTAAGATCCATGTTTTTCTTTGTTTGTCTTCTTATTATCAACACTTTATGAATAATTTCCCATGAATTTTAAATCCACCCACCATGTTAACTCCTAAGGGATCCACGTTCCATTAGATTGATGTATGTTACAAAAATATTAAATATTTGAATATAATATTATTCTATGAAACTATTCTTACACTACACCATAGTGGAGAAAGGTTTGAGATCTTCATTACTGATTTAAAAAATAAACTAAGATGTGTATTCATGAAATATAATATGGTGATAGATTATGCCTCATAGTAATTTAAGGTTCATGATAAAATTTACCCAAAACATTATTCAAAGATAAGTGTGGTAACTTTTTCACTGAAGACATGATGAAATTATATTTATGAAGAATGGTGTGACATATATACTGTTCAAAAAAATTTAATGTATATATTCACTCATAAGGAGTTTAACATTATCCATAGATAATGGCTGGAATTAATTAATGATTATGACTAATAAATAAATTACCTCCATTGTAAGAAATGTGAAGATGATTCATTGAGTAAAAACGATCATTCTATCTTATCTATGATGAGGATAAAAAATTTATTCCATATTTTTGGATTTTATAGTAATGTATTTCAAAATCCTGAAGGAAGAAGAGAAATATTATTATTCTCAAATAATTGTTCAATCATCTATCCAAGTGAAGTTTAAATAGGAACATGAGGAAGATATATAGTTCTAAAATAAGGCAAGAAGTATTTAGTTTAAAATTTATTGTGATGAAATAATAAGGTATATAAACCACATAGGTGTATTGTCCATACCATATTTGATTTTGGAGTTCCTGGATAAAACTCATAGTTCAAAATTATCTATTCATCCTGTAACTATGAAGATGTATACAGATCTGAAAGAGTATTTCTTAAGGGATATGATGTATAAATATATTTTAGAGTTTGTTTCTCAGTGTATGGTGTTTTTTCAAGTTAAGGTAGAGAGATAGATATCTAAGTGATTTTTAAAACCATTACTCATACCATAATTGAAATGATAAAACCACACCCCAAATTTTTTCATTGGACTCCACAAAAAAACCAAAGGCCATAATACTATTTTTTTTGTTTAATCACCTTATGATTTCAGAACACCTCATTGATATTAGGGAATATTTATCTCTTGATTATATTTCTATAATATATATTAATAAAGTTTTATGTTTTCATGGAGAATGAAATTCTATTATTATGGCTTGGGAATATAGGATGACCTTGATTTGATAAAGAATCCTTCAGAAAAAATATTTATTTATTGTTGTCTTTTTGTAATTCTTATAATCCGTAGAAAAATCGAAATTTGGAGAGAAAAATTCAAACCCTGGATGGTATTATGAGATATTATTCTCTTGATTTAAAAGGTGATTGTGATAAAGAACTTTTCCTAGGCATGTTTTCATAAAACAATTTCTTCCACTAGTGTATTCATATAGATTTTTATGAAGACCTATATAGAAATAATTATATAACTAAAATTTTTGGAGATTATTTTAGTGAAATAATTCTATTGGTAGTTGATATAGGTGAAGAAATCGATATGAATTTTTAATCCATTCTGAAGTACATCATGGCATTTCAGAGTTGACTGAAAAGTTATGCTAATAATCATTAGAGAAAGTTGTAATTCGAAGTGAGTGAGAATTTATTTATTTGAATTTATCTATGAAAGAAGGTTTTGAGATTCAAAAACAATGGAAATATGATCCCATGGTATATTTTCCTCTTTTATATTCATGATGAAGTATGGATGGAATCTAATCGTCTGTTGCTTCTACGGAATCTCTCTCAAGATAAAATCTTAGTCGATATGTTTCAATTGAAGAAGTACATACCTGATCTATCACATGTATTGAATTAAAAGGGTATACTACTAGATTATAATATTTACAATGAATAAAATAAAGTAGAAATATGAGATCATAGAGAGAAATTTTTTAAAAAATATAACTCAGCTTGTTAAAGATCTTTTGAGGAATCAGAAAATCAATAAAGCTACATAGGAAGCCAAGGACGTGATGAAGCATTAATATCCTCATTTTTTATATTTAATTGATTTATGATAAAGGGATAAATTTATTTTCAAGGTGATGGAATGAAACACCCTGATATTTTATGATATATTTTTCTTCAAATAAATTTAATTTTTTTGATAGCTTGTGATACACACAAACCATAGTCTTAATGAACCACAATAAGTTATACCGTTATAACCACACCATTAATTTTTAAAAATGAATAAGAATAAATATATTTTAAAATTTATGTATAATATATTTAGATAAATAAAATATATTGGTAAATACATAGTGAATTCTTTGTAATGTATTCATATGATACAAAAATACATATTTTCTAAATATAATATTTTTTATTTTTTTGTGAGAAACACTATATAATTAAAACATTTAACTTTTATGAAATTTATTTTACAACATGAAATTAATCTTTGAAATCACCATGTAAGAATTATATTAGAGTGGTTTTTTAATTTTCCAAACAAAAATAAATGATCTATGAATAATGAAAAAATACTGATTTTCATTGAAAATAATATTTTCATTTAAATCATTTTATAAGTTTTATTTTTTAAAATAATGATATGAAAGTAACATTAATTAATTTATATTTTCAAAATAAAATTGAGGTCATTGTAATTAATTTTATGTTGTATTTTGTTATAAAAACTAATTATACTTAAGAAAATAGTTTTTTTAGAAAACTGGTTTTTGTCTCATTTGGAAGGTTAATTTTACTTTAAATTTTTACAACTTATATAAATTTAATATTGATAAATAGATTCTATATTTTAAATTAAGTGGTCTAATTTTTTTTAAATATATACATTTTATTTTTTTTATCATTGTGAATATTAACCATAGTAATGTTTTATTACCACAGTAAAAGTAAATTGAGTTAATTATGATTAGGACTATTCTGATAAGGAATTAAATTTATTCAAACACATGAATTTACATTATTTTATAAGTATAATTCATACATAATAATCCAATCATTTAAAATATTACTTCTCTTCCATTGAAATTTTATTTAGACCCTTATAATATATAAGTCAATTATAATGTCAAAAATGACACATTCTTTCTTTTAATATCTATATTTTTTTTGTGACAGTGATAAAAATAATTTTTTTTTAGAAAATTTAATTTTAAATATTAATCGAAATTTTTATCATTTTATGTATTTTATAATTTTTTGTAATGAAATAATCACCTTAAATTCTTATGCAACACTGACACAATGCTTGTATAAGTAGTAAAAAAGTCAAGTCAACAATTTTAAAAAAATATAAAAGTTATTTTTTTGGAGATTTTTATAGAATAAAATGAATTTTAAAGATAAACATATCATATTAGAGGTTTTTTAAGTATTTATATTTTAGCTCCATTTTCTCATGTTATTTTTCAATTTAAAATCAAATGAATATTTCTAGAAAAAGAAATTAATGATATTTTTAAGTAATAATATTTTACTAAATTATTTAAGATTCATAAAAATAATAAATTCCTTCAATTTCATTTTATATGGTTAAAAACATAAATTGTGAACCTTTTATGGAACAATTTTTCTTTTATTTTTAATTATATGGTCCCTAATGAGTATATAATAATGATATCATGATAATGGTTAAGAGGGTTAAGAGACATTTAAAACTAAGTGATAATGGTAAAAACATAATGAACACATATTAAAATTTTATTATATGTGATTATTTCGACTAATAATCAACTTATATTAAACTTCTGTTAGATTTTTACTAATTTTCTATTAAAATTAATTTATTTTAATTTAATAATTTATGTGATTCTAGGAGTGAACTTCCCCTAACATTAAAAAGGGAATATTCTATCCTTTTTTCTTCACAATATTTAAGCCTTATATACCATACAATCCCTACCATAATATCATTCGAAATTCCTTATCCAAATATTAGATATTTTTTCATGTTATTTTTCCATCCTTTTGAGGATTAGGGTATAATCCAAAATAGGTTTATCAATAAATAGGTATATAACTCCTAACTGAGTGTTTTCAATTTTTTTATTATACTGCCTCTAAATATATATTATCAATTATAAAATAATGAATTGATTATCATAAATATAATTAAATGTTATTATGAATATGTAACTACCATTATCCACCTTCTTCCCATCCGTTGGAAAATTATAATGTCGATCCAGCAGATGTGTGTACTACCACAACCAAGGTGCGATGTGATTCATTTTTCACTTTCACATTACATTAATATTAATAAATATATATTTAATAAAAATATATGGTATATACTATTTAATAATTATTCTATAAATCTGAATTAATATTTAAATTTCATTTATTCCATCAGTCAAAAAGTGAATAAAATGTTCATACATATCTATGGATTACCATCTATGTGAATGGAGTACTTAATTTTTTAATCTATAACTTTTATGGATGGATATAAATATATTTAAATATAGTGAATGTATAATATGTTTGTATAATTATTAACAAAAATTATACTATAGAACTATGAACAATTTATAGGGATCGCAACTACCCAACTGAAATTATCAGGAATAAAAAAATAGTTAACCTCCAAAATGACGATTTTAATAAGCAATTGTTGATAAATATGTGTGAAAATATAATAAGAGGATAATATATTATATTACTCATGTCTAAATGACTCTGGTATTTTATTATGATAAATTTAAATTTATTATTTATGATTTTAGAGTGTTTTTTAGGAAATTGAAACTTGAGATATGGGATTTTTTTTACCTGGTCATTATTTATTAGGAATGTTTAGGATTAAGTTTCAAATGATAAAATATAATGATATACCTCCCAAGAATCAAAAAAAATTTCATATACTATATTTATTTATATATATTACATGTTTTTCTATCATTTTACTCTTTATATGTATTTAAGATATTGAAAATATATTTACAAGGAAATATGACTATATTTTTTCTTTTCGATCAGAAGTCATTTTTTCCTTGTCATTTTTTTAAAAAAAATCAATGAATTTTTATAATAGTCCCAAATTATGTATTAAATTAATTTTTTAATCATGTTTTACATTTAAATTTTTTTAAAAATAAATCTTCTGGTTATTTTCAGAATTGCATACTTTTAACATCTTATAAAAAATTTGAAATAAATAATTTTTTAAGATACACGACATGAAAGAAAATTCACATCATCTTGAACACACAAAACATAAAAAATTAAATTTTCTTTTTTCATGGTTTTTTAAAATAAAAGTATTTTTATAATATATTTGAAATTTGTAGATTTTATAAAAGTTATTTAAAAATGAAAAGGAAATTTTCCTCAAAAAATATTCCAACTAAACCTTTGTAGGTAATTTAAAATATGTTAAAATAATTTGATGTAACATATTATTCTCTTGGTAAATGATCCAAGGATTCCATAGTAATTATTTATTAGGATGGGTTATAATTATGATGATGTAATGTTTAAATGTTTATAAAACATGTTTCTTTTGCACGGATTATGTTTTGATGAAATAATGAAATCATTATGAAAATTGTTTCCTTCCCATGAGTAATGTTATGATGAATGTTTTATGATATTATTTACACATATATATGATTTTAATTATGTTATTGGTAATATTAAATTTTAAATCTCACTAACTCATTGGGGAAATATTGACATCTTATGAGATTATAAGGACTGGAATGGGTAGTGGACCCAGTTCAGTAAGGGATGTTGTCCACTACAATAGTCATTCGAGTAAACATTGAATAATGATAATATGGTACATGGATTAATACTAATCCACTATGATATCCTTGGATGTGATCCCTGATTAGAGAAATAATTTTATATGCTTATGTGTATTCCAAAAAATATTTCTTATGGTAATGTCATGGTATCATGGTTAATGTTCTTTTATTTATTTATGATTTATATCTTATGAAATTTAAATAGTTTTGAAATGACTCAATATTATGGTCTATTATTAGTAGGTTATTATTTTTAAAAAAAATTATCATGTTCTCATACACTTATTCTGATGTTATTATTCATTGATCATCGATACACACTTTATTCCCACACCAAGAATCTCAGCTCATCCTCATCCAATCCATGTTTTTGTATATTGTAAAAAAATTATGGGATAAGTGTGAACCCAAATATAAAAATTAATCCTCCTATAAACCAATAATAATTTAACACATAACCATACCAACATTAAAATTAAAAATATAAAATTTAAATACCACATTTCAAATTTTGAAACCAAATCACATCATTTTATTTCCTTACAAACTACCATTGTTCCTTTTACTGTAAACAATCCAAAAATGGATTTCAAAATTTATGCCCACTTTTAATCCGAATATAAAACCTTCCATAACCAACATGGCCTAATGCTCAATAAAAACATCAACAGATCTACCAGACTGAATCCAATGACAAGATAAAAAATCCAAAATTTATATCATTGGATACAACTAATCATCAAGCTCAACACCTTCAAATCAAGAAAACCATAAACATATCAATTTCACTCGTGAAAAACACTCAAAAAAATCAAGATACCAAAAAAAGACAAAACCAATAGAGATATACAATAGAAAAATCCCCTACCATTTTCACCTCTTAGAATGTCATCATCCAATAAATCAACATCTCCCAACACATCCTTATGAATCTTCACACCAGAATGACTTAGAAGGGGATGTTTGACAGTGAATCCAAGGAGTAGTTGAGTGGAAGGTCTCAATAGTAAGAAAAACCCTTATAGGAACCTCACCATTTCAATTGGTCTACCTCAAAGAAAACTGATACCACCATCATCAATATCGAACACATAAGATCCATGATCAGGCATCAAATGTCACCTCTGCCAGCATCACCAAAAAAACATCCAACATAGTTAACGTTGGAACCACTATCTCTGTACTTTTTATGAAATATGAAAGACCCTAATAGAAGAATAAATTTACAAAAACAATGATTAATAATAATAATACATCATAGAAGCACCAAAAAAATGACAAACCATTCCATTATATTCAGTTTCATTGATGACCACACCAAACAAAAAAAATCCATCCATCACTAATCGACTTGAAAAAACTAAAATGTAAATTGAAATGGGTTGAAATAAGCTCACCAATTTATTCCATCATTATTGATGACAAAAAAACCTTCAAAACAAATACCAATAAAGTAGGCCAAACAACATCAAAGATGCCGAAATCTCAACCATAAACTAGAAAATTAAAACGTGAGTACAAATTCCAATCAAGATGGAACCACACCACTATGATTGGAAGACAATAATAAAATATAAAAGTAACAAAAATCATCCAGGACAAAACCCCCTTAAGGAATAAGATGAACCAACATGGGTTGTGACTCTAAGATAATATTTTAATGGCAAACTTACACATCCAAAAAATCCCATGAATTACACTAAATCAGACCAAAATTCCATCAAACGCAATATATCTAAAAGCAAAATCCGAGTTTGAATTGGACAAGGGCCTAAGTAGCGTGGCATGACAATTGAGAGAACTAAAGAACCCAAACATGAACCACCGTCATATAATGAAATAAAAACTGACCACAACCACCCTTATATCCCAAACAACCCTAATTAAGGTTACAAAGTGAGAAGAATATTATGAGAGATGGTGATGAATATTTCAAAATAATGCGTTTATGTATCTATTATCTAAAAACTATAAACTAATACAGTTTTGGCATGGATAATAATATTATGTATTTAATATTGAAATATTAATATGTAATATCTATGTATTAAATGTTTGGGTTGATATAGGGATACTATTACCTAGAATAAATTATACATTACTAAACAATATCCATTATAAAAATGAGTTTATACAAAAATATATGAAAATAGTTCTATAAAAAATGAACCATGTAGAAGCATATAGACACGTAGTTATGAAAATATACAACACTGATAGAAATATTATATGGTTACATAAAAAATAGGGAAATTAAAATAAATTACACACATTATACATTCTGATATCCTCGAGTCTCCAAAATAATGTCTCTAAATACCCATAGAGTAGCTCTATCCTGATCTATTACACATCTCAAGTTGTACCTGAATGCAGACATAATATTTGAATTCCCATTATAATACCCATGTAGGATTTGAAAAAAAAAATTAGTAGGTTCTCACAATATCCCCCTAGTATACTTTATCAGGTCACTGTGTGTTAACCCTTACACCATGACACCCGATCATACCTACTTCTATGAAATTATAGTTTACACCTCATCACCTAGTACAATCAAACCATTTCCAAATTAATATTTGAGGACTCATGTTTTTTAATTTTCCATGTTTTAGCCACTAACCAAATTGGAAGGGTAAGTTCATATTTCTACTGTCTACACACACCTTTTCACTAAAGATAGTCTTGTGCCAAATACCTGACATCTAAAATCATTTTGTAGTACGGTCAATCCATCCATTCTGACCCTCATATGTGAACCCCGATCTCATCTCATCGATGGAGGTTATATCTCCCATAATCCATCCACAAAACATCCTTAAATAAAACAATGTCTTGGAAGTTCCATTATCTAATCTCACATAATCTCAAAGATGCTAGGTACTCTAACCCACCCATGGAACTCCACCATGTGATCTCATCATGTCACATCAAGGGCCTCATCTAACCTGTGGTTGTCTGACCACTACCTTCTCACTAATTGTAGGTCCCAACCATCCCATTTCAACCAAAATGATTCCAAAGGTTTCCAAACTGAACTATATAACTCATTGATGTCCTAGACTTCATTCACATTGAGTACACCCTATAATTCATCAAAATACATCCATAATTATATCTATCATAGTGGGATAAGGTCTCAAGATCCATCACCCACACTAGAGTACATTTCATTTCACAAAAATAAGCAATGCACATAGGGTCTCAGTCTTCCACATATATGGATTAATCATATCATCAAGACCTTGGACCCATATACCCTCTCATATCACATTGTATCTTTCTTTTCTTGTTAGGGCCTCCACTAGGGTCCTACAGATCTATCTAATCCAATGATCAATGATACTAACCTATGTATATCACCCCTAGGTGACCCCACATCTCAAAACCTCTATCGAACCGAAGCCCTAAATTGTGGGGTCTAATTCCCATCAAAATCCCATTTGTATCCCAATTCCAATTTCCAAAATATTTCCATCACCTACACCAAGTTCTCACCTGCCATCTTCTAAGGGAGATATCTCATCCCATGGTTTCAAGGAATTCTCATTGAATATATTATCTATTCGAGGGGGACTCATCAAAATCACAATTCTTACTAATAAACTCGTCTACTCTTAAGAGGTTTTCACTCATTGGGCATGATATGTATGACTATCACAACCATGATCATAGTGCTAATTAATCTCAGGTTTTCCCACCTAGACCTTTGAAAAACATCCTAGGAAATTTATTCCACATCTCAAACAATGTTACCTACCTGAAATATCTCACTAACATAATGTACACCATTTCCCTATGGAGACTTAGTTTTCTAGGGATTCTATTTAACAAAAGTAATAATGAGATGTTTTTTTCATATAAGGAGACCCAACATCATCCAATATCTTCTCCTCATCCACTGGCAGTCCCTATTCATTCAACCCAAACACATACAATGTGAATGAAATAGTAAATCATTTATAAACATTTATATGATCTTGTATTAAGGGGGTGCCTACCTTTTTCATGTAGTTACTAACCTCACCTAGATTTTACAAGCCCTATCTAAGCCCATCCATTACTCTTACAAGATTATACTACAATTTTATCTCTAATATCATGATACAAACAATAGGAAATTAATTGTAATTTTTTATTTAATTATTTCATTTAAACTAAAGATTCATATTCAGTTGAAAACTCACTAAGTGATGTTATGAAACTAATACTATGAAAAACTACATGTGGAATGTATTTGACCCTACCCATCCTAATATTAAGTAAAATAAATATCACCCATCACCCAATAAACCATAATTTTTATCCAATTAAGGATCAAATATTAAACACATTCACTACAAGATGTAACTTGAAATAAATAGCAAGAAATGACAATAAATAATCCTTTCGAGTCATCCTATCACTATAGAACATGAAACCCTGATCACCATTGGGAATAATTACTCTTTATGGGGATAATAATATTTTATTATTTATAAAAACATAAACTATTATCACTAACTAATTAGTCTTAGTATTTTGAGAGTTCAAGGTTTAAACCATGAAACTGTTTTTTAGAAAATTTTCAGAATTTATAGTGATTGATTAATATTGAGAGTGATGAAAATTTAAAGAAATATATTGATAAAAAGTTGTGGATTGTTTCTTAAATTTTGAGTTCACATGTTAATGAATTTACATGTTGAATTAATTTATCATATTTTTTATTGGATTCATGAAGATGGAGATCCATGGATACAATACCCCCTTTTAAACATAGAAATTCTAATATTAATATGGTCAATTACATAGTAACATTAATGAATTAACTATATTGATACTATATAAAAACATGATCCTCCTAATTTAGAGTATGGTTATGATAAAAATAAGAAAATTACTTGATGCATAAAATTACACTTTATTATTCACATTAACATTGGTCATGTAATGAAAAATATAAATATTAGAAGAATAAAAAATGAATAAAACAACCAAAATAAGAACATAAAATAGAAAAGTAATTCACATGAACAATCCCCCTTTATTTACATAAACTAAAACAAATGGAGAGGTTACCTCTCATCTAAGTCATAATAGGGTGATAGAGTGAGATAGGGAGTAATGAATTCCAAAATAAATCATTGGATATACTATTAGAAGATTATTTAGTGATAATTATTTATAATTAGGGATAACATATATTCTCCCCTTGTAGAAACAACTTTATATCCTATTTATAAACATAAATTCCACCATGTAGTGGCATTAATTACATTTATTCATCCATATAATTAATCCAAATAGTTTATGGGGGTCCCTTGATAAATTAATGGGAACCCCCTTCATAAATTTTACCAAATAAAAACTTCTAATTTCCCATCACCATGTTTCACATCATGATATGCGGTTTTACACTATAATTTTATTTTATCCACCCTAAGGATTAATTTTATTCTCATGTAATGCATATCTAATTCCATTCAGACCATGAATATTAGTTTCAAAGTGTGAATGGAAGATTCATAATGTATTTTTTCATTTCACTTGAGGCATAAATTTAAATTCATGTACTAATTATTTGATCGCATCATGATGTTATTTCCACTTTCATGATGTGAATCTTCATTATATTTTTTTGTTCACTTCAATTCATTTATCATTTTACCTGCCAAAATAAAAATTAAATAATGAAATACTTGGATGGAATAATAAATTTTATGACACAAATTCATAAACATTATATTCAAAATTGTATGCATGAAATAAATACATCCAATACCCCCACCCATAAATTAATACATGTCCTCAAGAATGAAATCTCAAAATAATTCAAATGATGCTCAACATACCATTATTGAAAATCAATTTCAAAAGGTAGTGGTTAAATATAAAATTAAATAATCAAACCTGACATGAATAATTTCATCAACTACTTACATTTAAAATAAATAATTCAATCATGTATTTTAAATTTTATATTTTGAATTTCCTATTACCCCCCTCTATTAAATTCGTATTTTTATCTTCATTATCATTGTTTATACCAATTCTGATTTACCACACCTTGATTTTTATATTCATCACAAAAGGTAAAAATTTAAATGGAGTTATGATCATTCCCCAAAACATGCTTCTTAGCATAGGTTTTCAATACACATCCATTCTATACCACATAGAGACAAAAAACAAAAATAATTATGTGGGATTGACTGTTACGATCAAGTGAACTTGAGTATTTCCATAATTGGGAAATTGATGGGAAAATAATGATATCTAAAAAAGGCTGAAATCTAACATAATTTTTATCATAGTCAATATCATCACAATATTGACGCTCCCTTTAGAAATGACATTTAAATTTTACACTCAACTCAAATAAAATTCATGAATCAATGATGTAAAAATAATGACACACCCTCATGAATTATCTTAATTTTTTGTAATATTTTTAACGGGAAAATACTTTCATCCATTACCCAACCATAAATAATCTCTTTAGAACACTAATTTGAATAATTATAATAATACAAATGGCCAAGAAAGGGTTATTTTTAAATTTCCCAAGATACAAGCTCATTTTTTAAGATTTTTCTTGATTTATTTATTTCATTTATAAGAGAGGGAAAACAATATAAAATGAATAAAAATAATATATCATCCTAGTATCACTTAAAAATATCCCCAAATTTATATGTTTCAAAATGACTATCCCTTACACAGTAGAACTATCTCCCTCACACTCATAATTTTTATAATCATACTAAATACTTTGAGTAGGGTTAGAAAGGATTGTATTTGGTTTTAATGTATCTCATCCATAATAATGTTATTTGGGGAATTTATGAGCTTATGTAAGATTAAATATAATGTATGATCTTAATATAAAAAGATTAATCAAAATAATTTCCTCAATTATATTAATATAAAATTTGTACATCATAACATTTAAAATATTCAAAGAAAGTGCTAGAAGAAATATTTCATATGTTTAACTTAGTAAAAATATTATATAATGAATTTAAAATTTTAGTCTTGTAACATTCCATAAGAATTATTACATGTGATTAAAAAAAATACTCATATAAATGCACTATAAAAACAAATTAATCATAATTAATTTTAGAAATTCAAAGAATGTAATGTATCAAAAACTAATTAAATAACATAAAAAATTAAATTAAACATTATTTTTTTAATAAAAATAAGTATTTTTATATTTACTAAATTATTCCCCCATTTTTTCTTTAGAATTTATTGACAATGAAATAGCAAAATTGTTATAATAAGTATCATAATATTTTGTTATCTCTTTTATTAGTTGTGTGGGGAATTCATTTTTCAATTGAGAATTCTTAACAAAATTATTTGGTAAGTTAAAAAAAATACTAAAATTAAAAACTCATACTACCTTATTGCATTGACGTGGTTTCTCTTATGGTCCTGAACATTGATTATTCCATTTAATAGGTTATTTTTAATAACATTTCATGACGTGAACTTTCATTTCATGGAATAAATCTCTTAGAAACAACTTCATTCGTTTCCTTTCTACTATTTTCATGTGCCTTTATTTTAGGCATGAAAATGAAAATACACATGTGAAATTAAAGTCTCTATTTCAATGAGATTATTAAATATTTGGGGGGGTAGTTCCTAAACCAAAAAATAAAAAATTACCAATCATTAAATAAATTATTTTTCCTCTTAGAATCATTTTTTAACTTTATCTACTTGAATTGACATATTCATATTAGGTGATAGGGTATTGGAAATTTTGTACCTATACTGGATCAAAAAAATGGCCTTAGTGGTGAATTTTCCACAATGTGGCCCTTCTCATTTCTATGAATAGATTTTTTATCTAAATTATTGTAGAATCTTCTTCACTTGAATCTGGATGATCCATTGGGGTTTTTTAATTCATGAAAATATTAAGGACAATTCATGTCCCACTCATTCATAATGTCCCACTTCAAACATGTTTGGATTAATTAATATTATAACCTTGGTGATAATATCTATTAGATTCCTTTACATTTTTTTGTTAGACTAATATTTTTCATTTTCTTAGAAAATAGATACCTTATACAACTCTTTAATTATAGAAACATATACATATTTGGGCATGTTATCCTCTTCTAAATCATTATCTTTCCCAACATAATTATATATCTCTCAATAAAAGTCAAAACTCACAATATTGCTACCAAATCATAGGTATATAATCCCATTATGAACATCTTATACAATAATGGTCTTCCTATAATTAGGGTCGTTCACTCTTGCTCAGTGACTAGTACAAATGAGTCCACTAAGAAGTACAATTTTTTATGTAGAGTATGGTATAATTAATTATCACTTAGGGATATTTCACCATAAAATCTTTTATCTATATCCCAATGATTTTATTATTAATCTTTTCTTCACCTAGGCACATTAATGTACTTCAAATCATGGTGTTTATTATTTCACCTAGATTGCACAACAATTTCCCAATTTTTTTAGATCCAATATTTACAGGGATAAAAAATACCTCGGTCTTGCCCATTTTTTGGTAGATATTTTGATACCACCGTCAAGATCTCTTGTGTGAATGTGACAAATTTGGGTATCTTGGCAGTACTCCTTATGGCCTCTCTCATAGTTTATCTACTATTTGGACCACTTGAAATACATTTTTTTGGAGTGAATCGCATTTATCTTTAGATACATCCTTTAGATATTTGATAGATCATCCTTGAACATTTGAGAAGGATGTTATCTCCCTAATATCAACCCCGATCAAAGTCATTAAAGTTACTAAGGTCTTCTCCAGTGTATGTATTTGGATATCTAAAGGAGTTCCTTACTTTTCTTGTTAAAATATGGATACCAATTATTGATAACTATAACCTAGTTTTTTGTGTTAAAGTACACTAAAATTGATTAAGAATATTATAATTATCATGGTCATATTATTTAGTGTACATACCATGGGGTAATTATTGGCTCATCATGCAATCTATTTTTCTAGTCATTGAATCCATATAATCTTTCATCCATTAATTTTTATGGACAATATGGACATCTCTTCATTGTCTTTCATTAATTTTACATTGAAAGATGTTGCATGTCATCTCATTTATTAAGTTGAATCCCTCTTCTAGTGACTTAATAATTAATGATTCACCAACTACTATATCCAAAAATGACATATTTACTTATGAAAAAAACATCATAAAATGTATGAATAAATTTCCACATTTTAAAACCAAGATGTGATAATTTTATAATTAGATATTTGATTCTCTCGTATTCATTATAGACCAATTCATGTTCATGTTGATTAAAATTTCACATAAAATTTTAAATACCCATAAATTTTTAGGGGGAAAGAAACAATTCAAAATGTATCTATCCAACTCATCCCATGTAGTGATGTAATGGGGTGGAAATATTTAAATACATTCAATGTCTCACTCTATTAATGAAAATAATAATAGACAAAGTCTAACTACATCACATGAAATGTTATAAAATAGAAATGTATCATAATGCTTACGAAATCTCCTTACACGTTTCTTCTTATCTTTTTGATGTAGCCTAAAAAATTGGATTAAGTTGTAAATAATTTGGAATATTTTAATTAGGATTTTAAAATTAGTGGCATTTAATGGTGGCATAAGTATGCTCAACTGCAATCCCATGTTTGATGACTTCCCATGGTTTGTGAACACTCTCATCCATGATTCATATTCTTGAGAACATCCAACATCATGATGGTTTGTCCATTTCTAGCCACATTGACAATAGATTTATTCGTCTTTAGACACTTCTCTACTTCATGGTTTAACTTGAGTACAACCATAAATGTTTTTAGTTGTTTTGGTTTTGTATAAAATATTGAATCTAAAATTTAATCATGAAACCAAAACAATATAAAAATAGAAAAATAAAAGTAAAATAAAAAACAAAAATATTACTATACCTATATGGAAACCATCTCTAGAAAAAACACAATAAATTTGATCGCATCATTGGATTCATTACTTTTAATTTTAATAATATAGTTTTACAATTTAAAGAATATAAAATTTCTATAGCTAACTAATAAGATGTAGTGAGTAAATATTTGAAGGTCAAGCCTATGAGGTGGGTTTTCAGTAGTGTCTATGAATTTAGATTTATTGATTAATATAAAGAGTGATTAAAATTAATGTACGTATCATGATGAGAATATTTGGGAAGTTTTATAAATTACGGGTTAATGTTCTCGTCAAATTCGAAGTTAAATTGATTTTTCATATTTGTTTTTAGATTCAAGATAAATAAGATATTTGGTCTTAGTATCCTGTCTTTAATACAAATATACCCATTTTAATATGGTTAATTAATTTGGTTTCTTAATGAATTAAGTGTCTTGATAAATTATTTTAACAAAATCTTAAAAAATTATACAATGGTCAATAATAACTTAAGATAATAAATTGAGGAATTAATTTATTATTTCTAATTTTCATTAACATTTTTCATGTAATTAAAATAGATATATTTAATGAATAAATAAATGAATTAAAAAACATAAACATGAACATATAATATAAAAAAAATTCACATTTACATATCCCCTTAATTTAAGTATCTTATAAAAAATTGAGTGTTACCCCCTCATTCTAGGTATGAGTATTTGAGATAGTGAGAGAGAGATAAAATAAATAATAATGAAAATTTCAAATTAGAATAGTGGAAGGCTCTAAAGAAGAATCACTTTATATTTAGGATCCAATTTTATTCTACCATTGTATCAATATATTCCTCTCTTATTTATATGCATATATTCTACCCTAGGGTTTATTTAATTTCATTAATCCATCCATTGAATGCATTTGAGTCAATCCTGATGGTCCTTAGGTAAATTAATTCAAAGCCTCATCATAAATTTCACAAAAGGGAAAAAATTATTATCTCCTAGTTTCTTGATGGGACATTTGTAACACCCCGAGCTTCCACAATACGCTTCTCATTCAATAATGCAATAGCTTGCATTGTACACAACTTCGAGTTCTAAAACACCGCGACTAATCAAAGTAGCCGTTATGAATAGTAATAACAACTTTTTAAAATTATAGAAATTTTATATTTCAAAATGGACTTCATTTTTGGATTTTGAATATCGAAATTAGCCTATGTTGAATTTTTGGTATTTTTCTGAAAACTTCTAATTTTTTATGGATAGTGAAAAATACTTAAAACAACTTTTTTAATCAAAATAATTTATAGTGATAAGTTATACTGTTGAGTGGTTTTAAAGTATAATTAGAATATATTTTTACCATTTTATCCAATGGTGTTCATTAGAATTAATTTCACTTTGAAATTGGACATAAACAATTGTCAATCTTTTGATATAAATTATTTCTTAAAAACACGCTATTTGTTGTGACAGCGGGAATTAATTATAAAATTAATTAATGAAACATATATGTTTGGAATTTCATAAAATAGACATAATTTTTGAATTCAGAGTATCAATTATAGCTTAGGGTGAAATTTTGGAATTGTTCTAAAAAACTTCAATTTTTGATGAATAGTGAAACCACTAAGTGATAGTTAAAAAACCGATTTTTCGTTTAAATGAAATATTACCACTTCTGTGGTTTGAATTTCAAAAATCCTATATACATGGTTTTCATTAGGAAGTAAAATTTGGTTGAATGGGATTAAAATAATTTTTTGGTGAATAGTAACTTTTAAGTTCTTAATCGCGATTAGAGGTAATTAATGTAGTTTAAGGTAAAAATAAAGTTTTAATAAAATGAGATGAGCTTGAAACATGTCCTACCCTCATTGGATGTGCCGTGGCCGACCAAGATAATCCATGGGTCAACATGGGGACCCCATGGAGCCACTTTAGTTAGAAAATGACATAAATACCTTTTATTTAATGTTAAAGTAAAAAATGACATAAACATGAAATGTTTTACGAAAACTTTTTTACATGGGGTTATACAAGTCATATTTTTGACTATAAATATTCATTTGAAAGATAAAAAGATTTCCTACATCATAGTAGTTTTTTTATAATTTTTAGACATTAAATAAATTAAATTATTTATGACATCATGATGATGCAGCGATGACCTCATTATTTAACGATTTTAATAAAATTAAACGATAATGTACAATTCAAGGAATAAACTTGTCCAAAGTATATTGGATGGGTAGATTTCGAACCCTTATCACCTTATCCACGAAATATATAAGTTTGGGACCTTTAGAGTCTGAAAATCATTGTATAATAATGTAAAATTTTCTTACCTTCCAAGAGTGCCCCTCCTCTCCTCTTATAAAAGGCCCCCACCTATACATCCTCATTCACACTTTCAAGCCATTTGGCTCGGCCAAAATCTGCCCAAATACTCTCCCAACTTCATTCCCTTACTCTTAGAAGCCTCACTTTGGACAGAACTATTACCAAGGAAGCCTTTGGCTCAAATCAAAAAGAGTTACCCGATTATGAGGTAATGTCTTCTCTAATGTTGTTTTGTTTTATTTTTCTTCTCCAACCCCCTAAACTCTTTTTATTCACTTATTTTGTAACAACACCAGTATAAATAATATAATAGGATGTTTTTATAAGAAGTATTCTAGCTAAACTTACACACACCTACATCTAATGGTTAAAGAACATACGGTTTCTGTGGATGGCGAATTTCTGCCTCACGAAACGATGATTGTTCAACACTCATATAACACCTTCAAAGGTGGTCATTAATATGTCACTATATTTATATAGGATATATAATATGTTTATGTTTTACTTATGCTTATTTATTTCTCATTTACGACATACCTTATGATTTCCATTATGAGTAAACTCGATAATTTCATTTTAGGAAGTGCGGACTACCGCCCCCTCAAAGTGATGTGAATCGTTAATGCCATATGTGGGATGTATAAAGGATGGAGTAAATGATATTATATATGATATTATACTGGAAATATATTATACTTTTATATCATTATGATTTCATTCCATTAAATATGAAATAGAAATGAAAGTAGCGTTCATGCGTACGTACGGCTTACCGTCTCCATGAACGGTGCATTTCATTTCTTACCTCTAAATGTTACGTAATATTATAAATGAATGTATATACTTTATATATATGATATATATGATATATACATCATTAATATAATTCTGGATATAATGGATATTTCACCACATGAACAACTTGTAATTATAAGAAGTTTATTTTTGACTCAAGTACCAAAGATCGACAAAATGACCGTTATTAATCTAAATAATTACATAATGTTCATAACATGGTAATAAATGATATAAAAGGAATAATAAACATTAAAAAGGTTCTTAAGTAAATAGAAATTAACTCTAGTTTATTATTTAGGAGGTTAGAGAACGGTCGAGTCAGGACAGGACGAGAGGTAAGGGAACTTCTTAACCCAATTTCTATTCTTTGGGTTAATCTCCTACTTTCAAATTATGTCATGATATTATTATGTCCTATCTTGTATTTGTACATTATTTATGTGTACTTATAGTGAATACACATTATAGATGTACTTTATTTAAAAAAATGAGCTTTTTAAGGACTTCATCTCAATCCCTTTCATTGAGGCATATTTGGTTTTATACACAACTTTATTTTATACGGTGTATAAACCCCTTTGACATTTATGTTTATTCAAAAGGAATATTTTTTATACAAAGAGTATTACTAAATGACAAAAAGGGAATGTTTTTCTTTCCGTACTTATGCGGCGACAACGACTTCTCCGCCGCCGTGCCCATTATTTGAGTTTCGGCTTCCCCTACAGGCCATCATTTTTTATAATAAAAAAAAAATTCAAAGTTTTAACTTTCTTTTATTTTGGTATTGAAAATGGTTTTGAAAACGTTTTTATTATATCAATGTGTTGTATTGATATCTTGTGATTGAAATGTGGAAACGTTATGTTTCATTTATGCATGTTTTAAGTGATACGATTATGTTATGTTTTACGATATGTTTAAACCTATTCATATGATGAATGCATTGGACTTAATAAGTGACTGGTGGAGCCCGCTATAGCTCCTCGATGCATCGACAAGTCTAATGAGACAAACTAGTGTCTTGGCACGAGGCCTTGACAAAATCTAATTTGTGGTCTTGGCACGAGACCTTGGCTACGTGGTTATGATAGTCTGGCATTATGCATTCCATCATTACGAAAGTGGTTAATGATATTTCGTGTGATTATTCGACCAGTAGAATATCCATTTGAAGAAGTAAATGGCATTATCTCATTTTACTTTTTCCATATTATGTTGATGTCCAAGTTTAAAATTCTTTTGTTTTAGTTATACATTGCCTTAAATGTTTATGTTTATTTATGAAAGCTTCCGCAATATTGTTATCCTTACTGAGCATCTGAGCTCACCCCTTTAAATGTTTTAATATTTTCCAGGATGTGAAGAAGTATTTTATGAATGACCTGCAGGTATAGTCATAAGAGGATATGAGTGTGGACTATGAAGACTTTGTTATTAGTTTTTTCACTTTATGATGTAATGTAAGACTTATGAATGTATCTAGTGTTTCCAAGGCTACTAAACTAATCGGTCTTTCGAGACTTGATCTTTTGTGATCATGCCAATGTTACGAAGTAATGCACTGACTCTGGGTAGCTATGGTCGGGGCGTTATAGTTGATATCAGAGGTAGTTTAGTACTAACCTTGGAATCTAGATTTTGATAAACTCTGATTAGAGCACATAGCCCAATGATAGACTTTAAATATTAGTATAGAATAACTTCCTAGAATTTTGGTATTATAGAGATTTGGTGATTTTTCCAAGCAATACATCCCTGTCTGGATACGAGCAGGTAGAGGCGGCTCTAGCACAGATGTACCTAGGGGTAAAACCTGAAAACACCGCTTTGAGCTAGACTCAAACGGGAACTGGTGCACGACAACGGGCCTTGCTGCACTCTTGGTTACGACACTCCCGGGGGATATGCTTAGGATAATTCTTGTTTTCTTTACAAACCACTATGAACGGTTATGAGTATATACTTTCTCAAAGAAAACCTTTTTATGATTAGGGATTATATCCATAAATAGTTCAATTTATGTTAAATATTTTATAAGTATGGAATTATGTATTTTGATTCATAAACTAATCTAGTTTATGGCATTGTATAGAAATGGCGCCCAGTAGAAGGAATGTGAACTCCATCAATACGTATGATCCAAAGAGTAAGAAGGATCATATCTTTCATGGTATTAAGCCAACATTTAGAAGGGAAATATTCTCCCATGTGTTATCAACATATGAAGAAATAGTATCATGTTTTAATAAGATAAGTAGAGAATTCTCTGAGTCTTATGGATTTGAAGGGATGAAAGAGAAGAAAATGATGGAAGAGAGAATAATGGATAAAGCGACGATGGAAAAGAAGAATTTTCTAATATGTGATAACAGTGGGAAGAAACACCTTGGAATTTGCCTGAAGGGAATGGGAGTTTGTTATAAGTGTTTAGAAAAAGGACACCATGTGCGTGACTGCAAGGGTAAGAAAAAGGTATCAAATGTACAATGCTTCATCTGCAAAGAGTGCGGACACTACGCAAACCAATGATCAAATCATCAGAGTATGCCCCAAATTATGTTATTGGATAATAATAAAGTTATGATACTACCACAGATGAGGAGGAATGATTAGAGTTCTTATGTTGTTATTAAAGAATTTTGTAATTTGAGTGTTGCATCAATGATGTACTGGTTATAATAATTATGGAGTATATAAGGATTGTACTGCAGTACTATTTCATCTAGGACTTGAGATTGTGTGGAACCAAGAAAAGTGACTCCACAGTAGGTTAAATTTTTGGAAAATATATGGTTGAGAGAAAAATAAACCATAATATGGTTCTGATACCGAGATAGTGATTTTGGAATAAGACATGATTGATTTGGATAAATTATGTTGGATATTCTTAACATCCTTGAAACTGATTAATGATTTGTATAAATTTTTGGATAGAAGGAGTATATCTAGTTTTTTATAAGGAATAATGGATCATGAATTTAATCAATAAGGATTTATGGTAATACATTATGTTGCAGTGTTTTAAAAGAATACATGATGAAGGTTTTCACATGTTGTTACGCAGAAAAAACGGAGCTTCATTATGTTTACCTTCCTCATAAAATCTGGACTGTGAGTTGGACAGAAGTATTTTGGATAACTATAAAGGTTGGAATGGATTATATTTTACATTGGATACTATTGTTAAGGTTATTTTTGGATATTTAAAAAAAGGACAACACGCAGAACGAGTGACTACCCATCGCGTCGGAAAAAGCTGTAAGAATCGAACCCACAACCATAGTGTGATTGGGATTAATCACCTACCACTGGACTACGTGAAGCCCTTGGTTTTACAAAATAGTTTTTGTAATCTAAATAGTATGTGTTAACATTTATAACCTTATACAATTAGGATAAGTATAATATTTTTGAGTTCTATTATCTTTTTGAGTGAAAGATGAGTTGAAGGTTGAAACTCTAATTGTCAAGCATAAATATATATATACCTATCTCTTATTCAATGAATAAATTAATTATTAAACTTTAGTAAAGGGATATTAAAACAAAAAAATGTGTTATCCTAATACCTTATGTCTTGTTGAACTGATGATATTTTAAATCAACATAGATTGAAGGCTTTGAGGCCATCAATTTGACAGTTGATTGTGATTGATGACCTCAATCACTCCCTAATAATATTTACATTTTTCATCCAATTATGTGTCTCTAATTGCCAACAATGTTCTCCTTATCGAGATCATAATTTGGTGGTGACTTTCTTATTTCCATTTCACTCTTATTAAGACTAAATTTTATTTACCTTATTTCCGATGTGGGTTTTCCACAAAGGTATTTTATATTTTCAACCTTTTATTTTCCAAGAAGAATTTCAAATTGTGAGGATGCAATTTATTGAAGGAGGGTAGAATGTAACACCCCGAGCTTCCACAATACGCTTCTCATTCAATAATGCAATAGCTTGCATTGTACACAACTTCGAGTTCTAAAACACCGCGACTAATCAAAGTAGCCGTTATGAATAGTAATAACCACTTTTTAAAATTATAGAAATTTTATATTTCAAAATGGAATTCATTTTTTGATTTGGAATATAAATTATAGCTTAGGGTGAAATTTTGGCATTATTATGAAAAACGTCAATTTTTTATGAATAGTGAAACCACTAAGTGGTAGTTAAAAAACTGATTTTTCATTTAAATGAAATATTACCACTTCTGTGGTTTGAATTTCAAAAATCCAACATACATGGTTGTCATTAGGAAGTAAAATTTGGTTCAATGGGATTAAAATAATTTTTTGGTGAATAGTAACTTTTAAGTTCTTAATCGCGATTAGAGGTAATTAATGTAGTTTAAGGAAAAAATAATGTTTTAATAATATGAGATGAGCTTGAAACATGTCCTACCCTCATTGGATGTTCCATGGCCGACCAAGACAATCCATTGGTCCACATGTGGACCCCATGGAGCCACTTTAGTTAGAAAATGACATAAATACCTTTTATTTAATGTTAAAGTAAAAAAAATGACACAAACATGAAATATTTTACTAAAACAATTTTTACATGGGGTCATACAAGTCATATTGTTGACTATAAATAGTCATTGGAAAGCTAAAAATATTTCCTACATCATAGTATTTTGTTTATAATTTTTAGACATTAAATAAATTAAATTATTTATGACATCCTGATGATGCAGCGATGACCTCATTATTTAACGATTTTAATAAAATAAAAAGATAATGTACAATACAAGGCTTAAAATTGTCCAAAGACTATTGTATGGGAAGATTTAGAACCCTTATCACCTTATCCACGAATTATATAAGTGTGGGACCTTTATAACTCGAAAAGCATTGTATAATAATGTACAGTTTCCTTACTTTCCAAAAGTGCCCCTCCTCTCCTCTTATAAAAGGCCCCCACCTCTACCACCTCATTCACACTTTCAAGCCATTTGGATCGGCCAACCTCTGCCCAAATAATCTCCCAACTTCCCTCCCTTGCTCCTAGAAGCCTCAATTTGGGCATAACTCTTCCCAAGGAAGCCTTTGGCTCAAATCAAAAAGAGTTACCCGATTTTGAGGTAATGCCTTCTCTAATGTTGTTTTGTTTTATTTTTCTTCTCCAACCCCATAAACTCTTTTTATTAATTTCTTTTGTAACAACACAAGTATCCTAAATATACTAGGATGTTTTTATATGATGTATTTGAGCTAAACTTACACACACCTACATCTATTGGTTAAGGAACATACGGTTTCTGTGGATGGAGAATTTCTGCCTCACGAAATGATGATTGTTCAACACTCATATAACACCTTAAAAGGTGGCCATTAAGATGTAACTATATTTATATAGGATATATAATATGTTTATGTTTTAATTATTCTTCTGTATTTCTCATTTATGGCATACCTTATGATTTCCATTATGGGTAAATGCGATAATTTCATTTTAGGAAGTGCGGACTACCGCCCCCCTCAAAGTGATGTGAATCGTTAATTCCATATGTTGGATGTATAAAGGATGGAGTAAATGATATTATATATGATATTATACGGGAACTATATTATACCTTTATATCATTATGATTTCATTCCATTAAATACGAAATATAAATGAAAGTAGCGTTCATGAGTACGTACGGCTTACCGTCTCCATGAACGGTGCATTTCATTTCCTACCTCTAAATGTTACGTAATATTATAAATGAATGTATATAATGTATATATATGATATATATGACATCTACGTCATTAATATAATTCTGGATATAATGGATATTTCACCACATGAAAAACTTGTAATTATAAGAAGTTTATTTTTGACTCAAGTACCAAAGATCGACAAAACGACAGTTATTAACTTAAATAATTACATAATGTTAATAACATGGTAATAAGAGATATAAAAGGAATAATGAACATTAAAAAGGTTCTTAAGTAAATAGAAATTAACTCTAGTTTATTATTCAGGAGGTTAAAGAACGGTCGAGTCAGGGCATGACGCAAGGTAAGGGAACTTCTTAACCCAATTTCTTTTCTTTGGGTTAATCTATTACTTTCAAATTATGTCATGATATTATTATGTCCTATATTGTATTTGTACATTATTTATGTGTACTTATAGTGAATACACATTATAGATGTACTTTATTTAAAAAAATTGATCTTTTTAAGGACTTCGTCTCAATCCCCTTTCATTGAGGCATATTTGGTTTTATACACAACTTTCTTTTATACGGTGTATAAACCTCTTTGACTTTCTTTCCGTACTTATGTGGAGACAACGACTTCTCTGCTTCTGTGACCATTATTTGAGTTTCGTCTTCCTCTAAAAGCTATCTTTTTTTAATGAAAAATAAATACAAAGTTTTAAATTTCTTTTATTTTGTTATTGAAAATGGTTTTGAAAACGTTTTTATTATATCAATGTGTTGTATTGATATCTTGTGATTGAAATGTGGAAATGTTATGTTTCCTTTATGCATGTTTTATGTGATACGATTATGTTATGGTTTATGTTATGTTTAAACCTATTCATATGAGGAATGCATTGGACTTAATAAGTGACGGGTGGAGCCCGCTATAGCTCCTCGATGCATCGTCAGGTCTCATGAGACAAACTAGTGTCCTGGCATCAGGCCTTGCCAAAATCTAATTTGTGGTCTTGGCACAAGTCCTTGGATATGTGGTTATGATTGTATGGCATTATGTATTCCATCATTATGAAAGTGGTTAATGATATTTCATGTGATTATTCGACCAGTAGAATATCCATGTGAAGAAGTAAATGGCATTATCTCATTTTACTTTTTCCATATTATGTTGATGTTCAAGTTTAAAAGGCTTTTGTTTTAGTTAAACATTGACTTAAATGTTTATGTTTATTTATGAAAGCTTCCGCAATATTGTTTTACTTACTGAGCATTTGAGCTCACCCCTTTCAATGTTTTAATATTTTCCAGGATGTGAAGAAGTATTTTATGAATGACCTGCAGGGATAGTTAGAAGAGGATATGAGTGTGGACTATGAAGACTTTGTTATTAGTTTCTCACTTTATGATGTAATGTAAGACTTATGAATGTATCTAGTGTATCCAAGGCAACTAAACTAATCGGTCTTTCGAGACTTGATATTTTGTGATCATGCCAATGTTATGAAGTAATGCACTGACTCTGGGTAGCTAGGGTCGGGGCGTTACAACATTGGTTTTCAGACTATGAATATTCATGATCCAACGTACGGCTTAATTTTTTATAGACACTTTTCATTTAATGAGTTTCTAGTTCAAATAATATCATGAATATGGGATCTAGAGAATTAATGGAAGTTTCCCTTCTTTTTTGCTTATTTTTTCTTAAAACATCAATTTCAAGATGTAACATAATTTTTTAAACACCTCATGACCTAGATTACCCTTTCATAATGTGAATATAGATCATATATCAATGTTTTTTACTTTGGTGGAATTTCTCATGTATCCTTCCCAAATATTAATAAAACAATTAAATCCTATGGAGTAATAAAAACGTTTATTACCAATATTAGTAAATTATATATTCAAAACTATATGAATTAAATATAGACATAAAATATCATCATATCACGTTTATTTGAGATTAATATTATGAAAATGTAATAAAAAACTAATTAAATTTAAAAGGAAATTTGTGGATAGTAATGATAATCCAAAAAATGGAAGGTTAAATTGAGACCATACATTATTTCTACAAAATAAAGACAACAAAATATATCCCAGATCAATGTGGGTATGTGTAGTAATATATTGGGTATTATCTTAATCAACCCTCTCATAGTTCTTCTCCATACAGAAATCATGAAGGGGGATGTCACCAAAAGGTTAGCATTTCCTAGATAAAAAAATTACACCCCACTATGGCTTTCATTTTGATCAAGGGAGCATGTGGTGTGGAATGATTTTTCTCCAAAAAATTTCATGGAATGGCCTAGATTTAGGAAATGAAACTCACCTAAATCTATAATATTTACTACACAAAAATGTTTCATATTGTGGATCACTCCCATACAAGGGATGAGGCACCAGAAAACCCATTAATTATGTGAATCCTCATGAACAATTACCTTCAAATTGAGAATGACACCAGATAGAGCTACCTCCCTCAACTAGGTCTTGTTCATGGAATGTTCCACCAAGTTCGTGGTGTGAATTATTGTAGTCTCCCAAAATTTAGTTATAAGCTAGCATAACCCTTCTATGATTCCCCCACAAGCACCCAAACCATAGAATAAGAATAATTCCACATCCAAAAAACACCCCCTAGAAATTTGAAAATCCACATATTTTTTATTCAAATCTAAATTTCGTAAATGAATCCTAATTAAGATAAAACATTTCAATTTTCTATAAAACATAATGGAATTGAAAACTATATTTCATTAAAATAGATTCTAGCATCCACCTATAAGTTATATATGTGGATTAGGGCGCCTTTCTAAGAATTTTGATTGACCATTTCGACTAAAAAATTATAAAAATACGGCTTGGGTGAAATCATCTATGGTAGATGTTAAAACATATTAAAATCCTAGGGAGATCAATGATATTTAAATAACAACCCTACAACTACCACCATTTCATAACTCAATTTTGTAATTATATATAGGTATGAAGGGTTTTATATGTGGAATATATATTATTTCATCAATATGTAATTATTAACATGGTAAATCTTATTGTTTGAAAATTTTATTTCATTATTAGTATTATTAAATTTATTTTTATACGATACATTTAAAAAAAATATTCCGAATTAATGAGTGATTTTAATTTAATTTACTATTTACAATATAAAAAATAAATTAACATTCATATATTGATTTTTACTCATTTTGAGATAAGAATAAATTCATTTAATATTTTAAAATTTACTTTTCAAAAACCCTTTAATTTTTATATTTTATGATTTTTAATTCAAAAATAAATTTTTTTACTTTTTAAAAATAAAAAAAAATAGATGGATCCCAACATGGTGTAACCTAATTTTTGTTCCATGTGGTAATGGCTGGGATGTTTCTAATTTGGGACTCTGTATGCACATTTACAATAGTTTTTTATCCTCCCCAAACAGACATGACAAATTAAGTTTAATGGATTTTGATTTGGAACCCTAATATTAAATTTTTTTTAATGTTTCAAGTGCATTTTTCAAAAAAAAATGTTAACAGGGAAAAATGTTGAGTTTTGATAGTAATGTGTCAAATTAGGTAAAAGTCTAAACTATGGATTAAAATGAAAAGATATCTTTAAAACATATCAAAAATTTCATGTATAAGAAAATGAATGACCTAAAATAATCCAATTACAATTTTTGATCCACATTCCTTGTCATATTACCTTCTATAGTCATTAACGAATGTGTATTTGTAAATTAGCTGCTCAATATAATCTACTATAGGACCCCTCATCTAAACACTAAAAAAATATTTAATTCATTTATCTATCCAATAAAAACCTAATTTCCTTCTAAAATAATAATAACCACCATTGGTTGTATCTAATGACAAATAGGGATATCAAATTCCTCATTTAATATAGAGTATTTAAAAGACAATTCAACTCTTCAAAATAAGTATTACCCTTTTCAGAATCATTTTATTTATATTCTTCATCCAGATATTATTGAATATTATCAAAAACATTAATAAAATTTAATTTAAAAATTTTTCTTCTATAAAATCTACATTACAATAGTACAATTGAATATTCTTATGCATTTGTTAATTATAACATATTCTTGATAGGGTCAGTTTAGCCACATATTTTACATTGTCATAAAATTTTCAACATGAATGACTATGAAAACATAAATAATTTTATCATTTTTCATTAATGACGAATTTATGATTTTTTATAATTATATCATGGTCATATAGATTAGTAAATTCACTAATAAACTTTACTTTTTATTAATTCAATATTCAAATAAAATTGAAGAATTAATAAAATTTTATCGAGGACAAAACAATAACTTACATGATTCATGATAATAAAAAAATATATCAAACATATTTAAATCATCTTTATGAATATTTAATGTTGATAAAAACATGAATAATGATCAAAGGTCGTATTCTTTTTACTGGACCAATAAATAAATAAATAAAACATTTAACAAATAGTGATAAATATTAATTATGGTTGATTTATAAATATGTGATAATAAATATAAATTAAAGTTTGTATGTAAAACTAATATAAATAAGTTTTTTATAAAAAAATATTAAATCAAAGATAATTATATAAGGACATAGAGTGCATTAAATTAAAAAGGAATCTAAAGTAAGGGTTTTTTTGAATCAGGATTATTACATTGAGTCATACTCATTCATCTATAACTATGTAATTATAAGTTGAGTATATTATCACCTTGGAATATCTAATATTTTATTTATTATTTTATTCTCATGAATTTTTATTTCCTTTAAATAATATCATTTTTCCTTTATATCAACCTCATTAAAATATATCAATGTAAAGAATAATTTCCACTTTCAATTTTGGGTATTTTCTTTTCTACATCCATGTCATTTCCTTCTATTAGTAATTCTTTTCTTGTTTTAAAATATAAATATTAATTCTCCAAAAAATATCATATATATTTTTTATGTTCATTTCAAATTTAATGTTTTATATTTTTTAATTGATATGGGTTACATAAAAAAATTTATTAGGCTTTTTTCACTCATGGTCTTCTTATATTCAATAAAACATTAACCAACTTGTCCATTCTACACCCCTTTGATCCCAAAGTGTAGGGGTTTTCTCCAAATTCTTCTTAGGTGGATACTTTATCCCCCTTCACCAACCCTTGTTACCTCACCAATTTACCTTCCATTTTGTTGATCCCAATAGTCACCTAACTTGGTCTAGAATTCCATAGTTCTCTCTCCCCCAAGAGTTGTTTCAGGCATCAACATTCTATAACCTCTTATTATATACATTATTTACCTAGATATTTCCATAATTATATACATTTTATAGGTCATAAAAATGTTTAGTGAAGTAAAGAACACATATTTGTTGTCTTGCATGTTTCCCATCACCTTATAAAACTCTTAACAACTGATGATCACTTCAATTTTGGACTAACTTCTCATAGATGGATCATTTTTAACTTTATTTAGATGTAATATAAATTACATATTCATAGGGACCCCCTTTAAATAGAAACATGGGTTTGATTCCATGAATTGCCTTTTCACTTCCAAAATTTAACAATTCTTTGAATGATCCAAAATTTGGTTGGCTATTTATTATGAATTTAAAGTATGTAAACGTTCATGTTTTAGAACATTGAAAAACATATTTCCATTTAAGATGAATTTTTTAATTCCCTAATTGAGTTTGTATGCATTGTGGTGAAAGAGAAATTTGGATGTTACCAAGTTGTGATGTTTGAATCATGAAATAACCATTTCTTATATTGCTACTGGTTAGGGAATATGGAATGGTATTTCCTTTGAAGTTATATAAGTAAAATACTTTAAAATATGTCTATTATTATTAAAACATCTAATTATAGTTATAAAGCGAATGAAATGGGTTTATATCATGATTCTATTTGGTATTTTAATCTCATTGTTTATGAGGTGATTCCATCTTTAGGGGAGGGGAACTTTCCAATGGAAGAATTCTTCCCTTTATTTTTATGACTGATGCGTTGTCATCTATAGAAGCAATTTGATCCTGATAATCCAATATGAGAGCATATGGAGTGTCTATTAAAACATAAAATGTGGATACTATTGATAGTTATGAAGTTTAATGTGATGACCCCATGATCTATAAGACTAGTTAGGATTCAACAAAGGATGTATATAATGATATCAATAGGCCTAGAGTCTGAGAACTTAATGAAGATAAAAATTTGAGAGTTTTATAGTCAATGGATCAAAAATATGGTAGGTCTATGATATCCCTATAGTAATATTATTCATCAGTATTTTTCCTCCAAAATCATTTATAATTTAAAGATGATGATGCTATGAGACCTAAGGATCTGGATGAAAGGTATTCTATTATCATTCTATATAAGAGAAAGTAAGATGATGCAAATATCACTAGATACATGTATATGGAACTATAATGATACGGACATGAATATTCAAATGAATATTTCTAATGTGATAATATCAATTTTATAACATCCTCCAGTTATGGAAAGGATATGTGTTTAGTGAAATTCTTTAGGAATAAAAAGAATAATTTATTTCTATAAAATATATATATCTAGTTAATTTTAAAAAAAAATAGGATGATAATGTATTTTATAAATATATCGAAATAATGACCATTAGGTTAGAAGGTAAGGTGATTATCAAAAGGATATATGGATGTTTACCATTGAAATGTGAAACTTTTCCTATATAACTCAAGGTGGATGATGGTATACATAAAAATTATAGAGTACAGAATTATTAAATCTCAAATTCGTTCCAAGATAACTATTTAAGGATACCTTGTAAGGGATGAGTAAGATAAAGTGAATTATTAAGGTAACATTCATGTTTTACCCAACACATGAATATGAGGTCAATAAAGAATATTTCTTACTAGAGACATCAAAAAAATTAATCATTCTTATTCATACATTTGAATCGGTTTTGGTAGGGACCATGAACTCAAAATCCATAATGAGAAGTATTAACAGATTTTATGAAAAATAGCTAAAATTGGATATAAATTAGGGAAAATCTTGGATCAATAAATAAGAACACATTTTGATTCGTGGATTCTAAAGAGGGAAGACCAATTTAAATTAAGTCACCATGATAAGAGAGAAGATGACCTTTTTCAAGAATATCATTAATGATGATTATGTGAAAGTTAAAATATCTGTTAAATGGAAGTTACATGGGATTCATTGCCCAAATAATTTAAAATTATCTGTTAATGGTTGCATGATTTTATATAAAGTTTAATTTTGTAAAATAGTTTAGGTAAATTATGGCAATTTATACAACCATTAAATGTGTTATCTCTTAAAAATAAAATATATAGTTAGATGGGTTACATCAACCCAGTAAAAATGAGGAAAAAATTAATTCTTTCATCATTTTATACCATTTATACTATTCACTCAATGTGTCTTTAAATTTACCATTATTTATTTTCAACGTTTTATTATTGGGATGTTTATTATTAAATTCACAGTTATACATATTTTTAGACCTTCCAAAAATGATTTCCCAAGTGGCTTGTATCATTTTTTATAATAACATTACAAAATTTATAGGAAAATAAAATTTCATGATTCCTATTTCATTATCCTCTAAATCTCTAAATAATATATCATCTATAAAATTATGTTTTCTGTATCTCTATCCCTAATAACTTATGTTATATTTATTTTTGATGATTGAATCTTTAGCATAATAGGATCCATGTTATTATTTCTTCATATATGATACCTCAAGAAAATTTTACATAATCTATTTTATTTCTATTGGTTAGTAAAGATATTATTTTAGTGAATTTTTGATTGATTTTATTTTATATTTATATATGCCCATATTTTTTATGTGATTGGTGTTCCTAGAATTATATAACCCCCAAATACTTTTGTAATGGTTTTATAATCACATGAGATTATTGTGGGATTTGGGTATTGGTTCCCAATTAACTATGTTATGGGGAATGGGTACTGATGTATGATCCACTAAATTATGGTATGTGGATATAAATACATAATTTACTACATTATGATAGACATTAAATAGATATTTAACATATGTTAGGATTTTATATGCTCATTATATAGGTAAATTCGGAATTTACAATTCCATGGTTCGTGGATATTAATTAAATATTCCAAAATGATGGAATAATTTAATCATTCATGGTTATTATTTTATGGAATTATATTCATATGCATATATATATTAGTATTATATCATTACAAAATATTTCATTCTAGGTTTCCATGATCTTATTACATTGATCAAGAAATTTCCTCCATTTTGATACCCTACCATGTTTATGTTCTATAACAAGTTCTCTAAGAATCACTAATATAAATTTCCACCACTACAAATTTAGTGATACCCTTTTCTTTTGTTTAAATTTTTACTTAGTTAATACATTTGAATATTATTTATAATTAATCTATATTAGAATCAATCATAATGAATGTTTATGATGAAATGTACATTGTTTGATGAAATCAGTCATTTTTGTAGATAATATATAATAACATGAACCTTTGGGTTATGAGAGTGTGATTTATTTTTGATAAATAATGTAAAATCATATTAAATTACATATTTTATTTTGGGTCATCTCAATTTTCGTTTCATAAAATCATCCATCATGAATTCTACTTGATGTCTTTAAATCTGAGGAAAGCGTGGGATATCATGGAATTTGATCAAGGGAACAAGATTGTGTTGGAGTATGATTTTTATTATTTTTAACTTTCTTTTTTTAGATTTTATTTTAAATTTAAATATTAGAGTAGATTATTTGAAATTTTTCATTGGTTTGTGTTTAGGCCAGAGATTATCTTGATGTATTTACATCTTATATAAAAGTAGAAAACAAGAAAAATATAGAAGAAGAAGATATGATAGATGATAAAGATGAAAATTATTTTTCATCCATAACCTAGTTGATAGATGAATTTCACTAGTGGATAAAAAGAAAACAAAAATTTTAATTCATATGAATGTGGTCAAGAAATAAAAAATATATGGTTAGATTTTTCTCAATGGAAGATAGAGGTACTATGTTACAGTACAGTGTCACGTTGTATTGGAAGTGGTATTTCCCAAAAACATCCTATAAATGTCATCAATATGTGAAGTTGGGGACCATGAATAGGTATTATAGGAAATAAAGAAGTGGATCATTAAATTTTATATGATAATCAAGGATACCTACTAGGATTATAAATCAAGATATAGTTCAGTATTAGGTGGTGATATGAGATAACTATTAATAGTGGACCAAATAGTGGAATTTAGCTACTCTATTCATGTATGGGAATTTTTGGAATATTTTGAAAGGGTTTTGTAACAACGTCAGTTTTTATGGTGGATTTGGTTTTTAGTGGTCATTTCTTGAAGGTGTTAGTAGAGTCGGATTGAGGGATATTGCCTTCTTGTTTAATGGTGATTTTTTCCTTATGTGTTTGGTACCCATCCAAATTTTGGTATTTTAGTGTTCTTTTGTTTATGTTAAAGTTTTAAAATATTTAAATTAGAGTTTTTCTATGTATTTTGGTTGTTGATATTGATTTGGAATGATTTTTTTCTTTGAGAATTGATCTTGGTTATTTTCCATGGGTGAAATCATTCCCGAAAGTGTATTATCGATAACCAAGCACTAGTTTCCTGCTTATGGAGATCTAGAATTACCATAGGTCTATGCCATGGATCAGTATAGGTGTCGGTTTGGATAATACAGTAACATGATTTATGGAAAAAATTTATTAGAGTAGGTTTTTACCGTTTAATTTGGTTATATGGTTTGGGAGAGTTTTGATAGATGGGATTTAGAATTATCATGGATTGTGGTTTGGTTGCGAGTGGGGAGTATGTCCAACACACCTAATAAAAGACCTTGGTTCACCTTGGGTTGTGGTGAAATGGATTTAATTCCCCACCATGTGAGATCTCTAGGAAATATTATATATATGAAAACTAGTTGGGGGGTGTAGTGTTATGGGTTTTTTGTCTTTTTATTGTGATGGATATAGTTTTTTTATCTATGGAAGTGTTTGAATTTTTTCCCAAGTTTTTTTTCAAAATGTGGTATTAATGTATTTTCATTATTTTTGTTACTTTTTTTAGCATAATTCCCCCTCATAGAATTCATGTGAATACACAGGAGGAGTCCTGATAGATTTATCTCACACTAATTGATCAGAGACTAGTGGAAGTCATTTTCAAGTTGTCCAATATTTGGTTCAAAGAGTGGCCCTGGTCCTTTCAGATTAGGGTAACAGAAATTGGTTTTAGAAAATAAAAAAACATCAGGGGTTTCTCAAGAAAAAACCATCTTTCTTCCAGTGTACAATTGACCTCACAAAAGGTATTATACTAGATCAATAAAATTGAGAGTTTTTTAGGTTTCATGACACTGTTAATCTAATCAAGGTAAAATGTATTTCATTTTCCTTTGACGTCCATGTTCAAAGGTGGTGGGACATAGTGGTTGAAGACATGATGCACATGTATATGGGCTGGAAGGATTTCAAGGTTATCTTCACTGAGTAGTATTTCCCTAACACCTTGTCCTTTTCCATGACACGGGTGTTTTTTGATCATCACCCAAGGGATTAGGCCACGATGGAGTATGACAACCATTTCATTATGTTAGTTTGGCTTACACCAAAGGTAGTTTTTAATGAGCATTTTAAGGCTCAAAATATAGAAATGGTGTTATGATAGGATATCTGAACTTATGTTTTCTTGTTTAAATTGAAGACGTAAGCTAGTGTGGTTGATCGTGCTTTGATGGTGGAGTTTGATCATGGTGGACATTATGGGTTTTCTTAGGTAGTTCAAGATAAGCACCTGGGAAGTGTAATTTCATTTTAGAATAAGAGGATGTGTGATGATCAGAAGAAGAAGGTAGGTGGTAGTGCAGTCTATCCTTCTTAATTATCCTTATTGGTAGCTTCAGAAAATGGTTCAGTCTTGTTCCATTAGTGTAGGAAGGTGAAGCGTGTGCGTTCTGCATGTTCAGCTCAACCCATATTATGCCATTAGTGTGTAAATATGGGAACTTCTAATGATTTTTAGATCCACACATTATAGTGAAATTCATTTTAATACCTATATATTAAATGAATTTGGTGGAATACCTAAACCATTATACCAATAGAATCTTAAATACTGTATTAGTATAGTACCTTTGGAAATGTGCAATCATAAACACCGATGCATAAAATAAATAAATTATCTCTCACTAGGTTCTTCTAATCTATCACCCTTACTAGACACAACAAACATGATACATATCCTCATAACATGGGGATGGGAAACATAAAAATGGGTGTGCTCAAATGCTCATTTAGGGTAAATAAGGGACTTATGTAATAATAATCATTAGCAAAGGTGTATTAGAATGTTATCAAGAAAATAGAAGATCCTACCAAGGATATTGAATATCATAATCAAAAATCAAGTCCTAAATATTGGATGTTCATGTGACATGAATCATGTGTAAATAGAGAACTTATGCATCAAAATCACAACATAGGAATAAAAAATGGAATTATGGGAAAAATTACCATATATTATGATTTCTATAGTAGTCAAGGCATTGTTTCCAAGGCCATATTAGTGGAAAAACTCCTTTACTAAACTGGGTTCATACACTATTCTAGACCATTATTACTGCACAAAGATTGATCCTTATTCCATCAATGTAATAATAAACCAAGTTCACTAATCATTCCAGCTATGTATATCTCTTGAGATATAAATATTTACACAATTCATTGGAGGGATTTATATTTCCCACACATCTCATAGTGAAATCAAACATACATGTGTCAAAAAAATCATAAAAAATCATATCACATCCCATGATATGAAATGGGTTCCATAACCATAAAATATTTTCTTAAATTATGATAAAATTAGGTTTAATAATAATTTAATCAAACCATAACACATGAAGAGGTGTGGGTTTCAAAATAATATAACCCATGATATTGAAAAAGGTTTCATAAAAATCATTACATCGAAACATGAACCTTTAAAAGAAATAATATGAATGGAAACATTGAATAATTTACCCATTAATGAATGGTTAACATAAAAAGATTTTTTCATATATAGATTTTTTTTTGAAATATCCTTCTAAACCATTTCTTGAGAAAATATCATTTCTTCTTTGAAAATTGATTTTTAAGACATAAATCATTTTGAAACCAATTTCATTAAAAATACATTTAAAACATTGAAATAATGCTTGAAATAATTTTGAAAACCCTTTTATTTGGAATCACATTTAAAACATATAATGGGTTTTAGATAATATTTTAAATTTTTTTTCTTTTAAATTTTTTTTAAATATTATAAAGAAAGAATAAATATTTTTTTAAAACCATTTTTCTGAAAATTAATAAAATAACCTTGAAAACATTTCAAAATTCATTTCTTTGAAAATACTATAAAAACAATTGAGGACTAAAAATGTTTAAAATATTTTTTTAATCATAAAACTTTTTTCCTTGAAAACTAATAAATGTGTCTTCAAAACATTTTGAAATCCATTTTAAAAAAATCATTATAAAAGAAATACAAAAAAATTTGAAAATGATTTTCCATTAAAACTTATAAAATATACTTGAAAAAATTTTGAAAATAATTTCATTGAAAATTTACTTCCAAGAAAAATTTTCTTAAAAATAACCTTTTAAACATGAAAATATGGCTTCACAAAATACATGGAGGGTAAATCAATACATGTCGCATGATGTAAATAGAATATTCCTTTTTCATGGTTAAAAGTTTAGAAGATTTATTTGTTTGTTAAACAACAAGATGATTCATCTGAAAACATTGGTAAAATAAAAAGGAATTAAAATTTATTTTAATTAATATGGGATAATATTATAATATTATTGGCTACCCTTTTTAGAAAACAAGGTTTTGAAGGAACATAGATTTCCTACCATAGAGAGGGTAAATTCGGCCTTTCTTAAAACACATAATTAACTATATTATACACTAAAGAGTGTAAAAATTAATACTAATACAGGGATATATATTTAATACACATAGGATAAGGAAAATCATGATCTTTATTGAGAGACGGATCACAATATTTCATCCAAGTAATCATAATCATTTACAATCTCCAAAAAAGTGATGATATTGTTTCAATAAACTATTACTACTTGATAACATGGGATCACACACTCCTTGTAAGAAAATTAAATTACATAAATGTTATAATAATATTAAAATAATTATATTCATTATATAACGTATTAAATTTTTATACATTCACCTTGAAAAACAATTTAGGTGCATAACAAAACATGAGTCTCAAAGAAGAATAATTGAGACAAAATTATTTTACCGATTTGGTAACGTTTGAAAATTAAACCCCATAAAAAATCTCATAAAATGGATTTTTAAATAACCATAAATTTAATTATAATAGAAATATAATACATTAATGGTTAGTACATATAACAGAAAAAATAATCGAGTTGTGAATAAGGAATATATCGCTCTAAATTAAAAGGGAGATCAAATTTCCCTTACTATGTGTCTTAACTCTCTTCAAACTCATACAACATTCCTGTATAATA
This sequence comes from Viscum album, assembly GCA_963277665.1. Taxonomy (NCBI): domain Eukaryota; kingdom Viridiplantae; phylum Streptophyta; class Magnoliopsida; order Santalales; family Viscaceae; genus Viscum; species Viscum album. The sequence continues at coordinate 380,822,337 of OY728131.1, forward strand.
ATTGTAAGTTTATTTTACATATTTTACAAAATAAAATTCATATATCTAATACCATATATGATTTTATTATCACCCTATATTACTCTCTTGTTAACAATCCTATCTTAAGGTTTCAATTCAAGTAATATTCACTTTGTTCTTTACATCTGTCTTAATTTCTTATATTTGTTTTCCTTATACTTATATCATGATTTCATAATTTTAAATCATGATATAAATATAATTTATATAAATTATATTTGTATTATAATAATCTATATAATATATAATTATGAAATTGAATGCACCATTCATGGAGATAGTAAGTAGTATGTATGAATGAACGTGGTTTCTGATTTTTTTAACGTATTAAAAGGATGAATGAAAATTACATATAAGTACATTTATATATATATATATAATTATTATATTTTCATGATTATATTATATATATCATATAATATCACTAAATAATTCTTAATAAATTTCATTTAGTGTGTGACCAAATAACATCGCTTGGAGGGTACGATCATCCACACTTCCTCAAACGAAATTATTGTATTTATACTAAATGGAAAGTAAAACATGTATGTTTTGATAAAAGAATAAATAATCTTAAATACATAATTAATATAATATATTACATACATAAACCTATTTTCAATCAAAATTTCCACCATGAGATGCGGTATAGGAAAAACGAATAATCATCGTTTAATGATGTGGTAGTTCATCATACGCATAAATAGTATGTTCGTTACCCGTTAGATTGATGTGTGTGTATGTTTAGTTTGAAAAAGTATCCTAAAAAATTCTAGTATATTTCATATAATTTTTTTTTATAATATAATGTAATATTGAGAGTTGAGGGATTGAAGAATTAAAATAAAAATAAAGGAGTTTGAGGGACGATGTTAGCTCTTAATCAGGTATATCATTTTGGTTTTCACCAAATAGATTCCATGGAAGAATTTATTATATAAGGTAGGATTAACAAATGAAGGTAGGGATTTTCGGAGACTATGTTTGTTGAATTTTGACAACATAAAGTTTTTTAGAGGGTTGAGGAAGAGGGAGAGCTGGTGGCCTTTTATAGGTGAGCGAAAGGACACACTTGGTATTTCTAAAAACAAGATAGGTGTACCCACGTTTTAACATAAAGAATGGAATAAAAAACATAATAAATTAATTAATGGAATTTTAATAACCAAATAATTTCCATAAAATGTGTTTTGGAAATGTTTTGTGGTTGTTTGGTCCCTTAATTGTAATTTTTAGTCCATAGTTAATCATTATTTTACCTTAGTCGATATAAATAATTTTAACAACATTGAATAATATTTTTGATAACAAACTAAGATTATTTTAATCTAAATCCTAAATTATGCTGATTAAAAATATTTAAACCATTTTTCCAAAATTTAAGAAAATAAGTGGAAATAAATAATTTAATATTAATCTCGATAATGGGATGACACTACTTGTTTTTAAATTAAAACTAATCAAAATATTTCTATGTTTTCATATCGAATTTCAATGTAAAATTGGTTCCAATGACATAAATTAAAATAATTGATAAAATTTTAATAAAAAAATATTAATCCAATTTAAAATATATTTTATCCTATAAATAAATTATATGAAATGGTAGTTTTGAATTTAAATCCACTGTTTTTAACTATTCAGTAAAAAATAAATCCTTATCGAAAAGTTCAAAAAATTTATCCTTACCTAATTTTTATGTTTTTATTCCAAATATAATGTTTATTTTGACATATTAAATCAAAAGAATCCAAAAATTACATTTAAAATGGGTTCTCTATTAAAAGTGGTAAAACTTCCTTTTAAAAAAATATACGGTTTTATGCATAAAATTTGGTTTATTGTTATATTATGTATATAGAATGTATTAAAGGAATATAAAAATATTTTATTTAATATATAAAAAATATATTACATTAATATCAGTCACATATTTTCATTTATTTATTTTGTTGGGTTAAAAGAGCGGTTTGTGCTTTAAAATAGTTTTGTAAAACATTCCCTTTATATTGAACTAGTTTATATATTCATTTGTAACTTATGGTTTCAATAATTTATTTTCATTTATTAGTTAATATATTCATAAATAAAAAAATAAAGTCTAGGTTATATCTTATTATAAAAAATAATAACATTTTAATAATATATTATATTTTGGTAACACTTAGTCTTGCGTATTAATCAAGCCATTTTGGAAAGTCAATTATACATGTAATGTATGATAACCATGGTGTCTAGTATAGAGTATGTTAAAAATTATGTTGCATGTAGTGAAAAATTACATTATTTTTAATGAAAATCCAGTCAAACATAGTTCTTTAATATAAAATAAACTATTTTTAGTGTTTCATAAAATGAAAAATCTCAAAATTATTAAATTGTTTTGAAAAAATATATTTTACAAATTCTAGGGGTGTTACATTCTACCAATTATGAAATGAATTTCACTATCAAAATTCATCTGGGTTATAAATTTTTTAATACATTGAAGTTTCATTAAAAGAAACCCACATCATAAATTGGAATACCAAAACCTCCCTTACAGAGGGAAAGATGGAACGATAATAGTTACCCAAATTAACTTCTGACATTGTTACCAAATTAGAGAACATAGGTTGGGAGTTAATATTTGACATGGAGGAATAGTATAAATATTTTTAGAGAGTGATTGAGTAATCAATAATAAAAATGTGAATGATCAAATAAATGTTGAGGGCCTCAAATTCATAGATCTATGATGAATTATAAGTCCATTATTTCAACATAAATTAATGCATTAGGACAACAAATTTTTTATCATTATCCTATAATTGAGTAATTATTTTATTGAACATGAATAAAAGAAATATAATTACTTGATAAATTTATATAAACAAAATTTCATTCTTTAGTTATGCATTGATCAATTTATAATACGTCCATTACCTTAAGTAATGAATGTCTAGAAATTAATTTTGATATCTGAATTGATAAAATACACTTTTAACAAATCTAAAGGCACATGAAATAATTTAATGTATAATTATTTGTCAATAAATACTCTTCAACATAAATATGGTCAATAAATTAATCTGTAAAAATAAAAATTAATTCAACTACTTCATCATTAATAATTATTCAAAAATAATAATTACACAATAACCTGGACATCACGTAGGCCAGTGGTAGGTATGAAACCCTTATCATCTATAGGTCATGGGTTCAAGACCCTCACCCATTCCAGAATTGATTTTTTTTACCCAACATACATGATTTCCATTTCTAAAACCACAAAAATATAATTTAAAAAATAAATAAGATAGACATCCGTTAAATATGTTTAATTACTAAATAGCTTTTAACCAAGGTTTTAAATAAAAACAGAGTACAGAAAAACTTCTTCTAAATTATAACTTAATTTTTTTTGAATTTTTAACCTTATTACCCTTATTAAATATTAATATTAAAAGCACTAGGAATAAATTCATGAAATATACTGAACATTTATCCACCATATATCACAAAGTAGCTCTTGGTTGTCATGTTCCAAACATGTGAATACCGTAATCATAAATTCACTTAAAAAATTGTAATAACCCGAATTACCATAAACAATTTTGGAAAACATGCATGATTTTTTCTTAAAAAAGATATTGGATATATATTCCATAAATCCAAGAAGTTGTAAACTACATCCATGATAACATAGAGTACTTTTTCAATAGATACTTTATCAGTTCTGAGTTAATTAATACCATCTAACTTACGTGTTCATATCCAATATATATTTATAGAAACAAAATTATATTAATATAAGGAACATATTAAGGGTTATATTTCCCTTAATCGTGTGTTTCCCTTGGACATCACCATTCCATTAAATCAGTTTTCTATTCTGTTGGAACCATTCCTTGTGTTCTTGTAAATCTCTAATGGAAAAAACATAAAGTAGAAAATACATATATATTTGATCATTGGTATAACATATTTCTTGAATCCAAATACATAAAAAATTGATTATTCAACTTTATCATTAATCAATTAACAAGGATACTTCATTTTATTACATAATATCTCATTCCTTTCACATTTCGACTCTAATATTATCACCATTTGCAATGTGACCATTACTTGCACTAGTTTGATGATTATATTAAACATTATTCCTCTTAAGACATTGAGTGGAATAATGACCATTAATTCCATAAGTAATTCATATTATCATTAGTGATATCTTCGGGAGTCTAATATTCCCATCCATTTTTTAACCAACCCTGCATTTTTCCATTATAGTTACATGATTGGTGTCCTAATTTTCCATAGTAAAACAACTTCATATTTCTCTAAGACATCCACTTAGGTGATTCTTTCAACAATATTAACACAATGGAAACCAAATATTTTTTTCTATGTGTCATCCATTACCTGAGATCTTAGATAACTCGATCTTTATCCTCCTTGGTGAGTCCAAGAGTAGGTTAAGGTACACATAGTTGATAATGATCCTTGAAAACTAATTAGGTATTTTCAGAACATCCATCACACTAGTGTTCATCCAATTGGATAACTCATCAACCAATTTTCCATCATATTCATCATTAAATCAGTTCCTTTTTCTTCTCTCTATTTACTAAAACTAATAATAATTTAGTGTAAAATGACTATCATAGTCAGTAATCCCACAATCATGAAAACCACATATACGATGTTTTAATTAGGACTCCTTACTTAATCTAAGATACCCTTGGTTTATCATTGGTTATTAATAGCGATTTTATCTTTAAATAGTTTGTGATGGTTAATTAAGAGTTTTTGAATTTCCACATCATGTCCCCAGGGACTATCAAACTAGGTATGCAACAACACCTATTCTTGTGTACCAGATTGCCCAAAGTCACTCATGATACATATTTTTGGATTTTTTACCTCAATTTACATTTGTTCTAGAGCCATAACTACTTATAGTATCCAGAAAGTGGTGTATTTATATGAATCCAATGACTCTACCCATTTCTAGAGTTTCAGGATATTTTCTGAAAATTTGACTCATTCTTATACTTATCCTCAGAGACATCTGAAGACATATCCTTAGAAATATACCTACGGATATCACAAAATGTTTCTCAACATATTTTCCAAAGGTCAACTAAACATTTACTCTGATACCAACTATAGAGACCCTCTCTTTTTAAAAAGATTCAATATATATATTTTTTTGGAATACATAATACATTATCTAAATAAATTCATAAAGAAAGTATTAGTTTAGTTTCTTTTGAAACAAGGAAACATAAAAAATGGTGTAAAAAAGAGCTACATTATCTCCCAATAGGTTACTCTTGACAATCACCCTTCACAAACACATCAAAAATAATATATATCCTCATAACCTAGGGGAAGAAACATAAAAATGGGTGAGATCATATCCTTAGTAAGGGTGAAACGAGGAGAGATATAAGTAAAAACATGAGTATAGGGGTATGAGAACGTGATCATGAAAATAGAAGATCATACCATGCATAACAAAGATCATAAATGTAAATAATGGAATAAATATAATAAATATATTAGACATAAATCATCGGTATATAAATAGAACAATTTATGAAAGAATAACGTTTGAGTAAATCATGGAATTGTGGAAAAGACATAATATTATTATATGATTTCAATAGTATTCATACAACTCTACCAAATCCATATTATTGGAAAAAGTCCTTTACTAAACCAAATTAACACCATAGTCTAGCCATGTACTAATAAATTGAGTTTACTCTTTATTCCAACCTTATAATACTTAACCGAGTTCACTTCTTATTCCATCCAAGTGTATCTCGTGAGATATAAGTCATTACCCAATTAATTGGAGGGAGATAAAAGTCTAACCCATCTCATAATGATATCATACATACATGTACCAAAAAATCATTAAAATCATATCATAACCAATTAAATTAAATGGGTGTCTAAACATGTAATCATATCTTATCCTGTGAAAAAATGCAGGTTTTATAATAATTTCCTCAAAGCATAACTTTTTAAAAGAATCATTTTTCAAAAGAATTTAACATGCGAAATAGAAACTAGTTTTATAAACATCCTACAATCAAAGCATAAACCACTCACAAAAATAATATGATTGAAAATTTTGAATAATTTTCCTAGTGATGAATGAGTGACATCAACGTATTTTATATTAAATGGATTTTTTAAAAATATCCTTTAAAACCATTTATTGATGAAAATTTCCTTCCTTCATTGAAAATTTATTTTGAATACATAAATCCTCTTGAACGACATTTTCATGTAATTTTCTTTTAAACATGTAAATAAGGATTGAAATCATTTCGAAAACCTTTTTATTTGAAGTCTCATTAAAAAATAATAATGGATTCTTGATAACATTTTAAATAATTTTAAATTGAAACCTTTTTTAAAACTTATATTGAAATATTGAAAATGTTTTGAAAACCATTTTCCTTGAAAAAATATAAAATAATCATGGAAATGTTTTGAAGACTATTTCATTAAAAGTACCTTGAAAAATTATAATTAATACTTTGAAACATTTAATAAAATGTGTGAAAAAATGGTACTAATACCTGAATATTTATTGAATAAATAGAGTATATTGAAACTCGTGATCATTATTTAGATATGAATTACATGATTAAATCAAGGGAATCATAGTCATTAAGAATTTCAAAAAAGAATTTAGATTATTTCAAAACACTCTTACTATTTGGTAACATTGTATCAAACTCTCCATGTAATAAAATTAAATTAAATGAATCTTAGAATATCATAAAAAGAATTATATTCATGATATAACATGTAAAATTTATGTATATACACCACAAAACAGAATTTAGGTGCATAAAAAACATGAGTCTCAAATAATGCAATTTGATACAGTCTATCTTACCGATTTTGAATTTTTAGAAAATTAAACCCCATGAAATAATTTTTATAAAATGGATATGTAAATGCCCATAAATTTATGTATAATATACATATAATACATTCATGTTCATTATATACACCATAATAATGATGTGAGTGGTAAATAAGGAATGTATCTCTTAGAAATAAAAGTGAGATGAAATTTCACTTACCTTGTTCTCTTACTCTCTTCATACCTGTACATGATTTATTTATAATAAATGTGTATTTATTATACATATTTTACAAAATAATATTCTAATATATAATACAATATATTCTTTCATTATTACCTTATATTATCAGATTTTTAACAATCTTATGTTACAGTTTCACTTTGGGTAATATTTTCTTTGTTCTTGACAATTGTCTTAATCTGTTATATCTTTGGCCCTTATACTTATATCCTAATTTCCATAATATAAACCATTATTTAAATATCATGAATATAAATTATATATGTATTATAACAATATATATAATATAAAAGTATGAAATTGAATACACCATTCCTGGAGATGGTAAGTTGTACGTATGAATGAACGTTGTTTTTGTATTTATTTTCATGATGAAAGGAAGAATAAAAATTACATATAGGTACATATATATATACATACATATATATCATTATTATATCATCATTATTATATCATATATATATATATAATATAATTTCACTAAACCAATCAATAGTACATTCCATGTAATGTGCGAAAAAATCACATCGCTTTCAGGGGGTGGTAGTCCACACATCCTAAAACGAAATTATCATATTTACATTAAACTGTGTTAAGTGTGGATTGAAATTCAAAATCTAAAAATTATTAAATAATTTTAAAAAAATTTATAAACATCTCAGGGTGTTTTATGCATCCATATCAGGGTGGATCTAGTTCTATGGCATCCTAGGTGATGTCAATATAGTCAGATCCATCCAGAACAATAGGTTATTATTTTGGTGTTAATGGGAGAAGGGATACATTATTTTTAGAGAATATTGATCTTAGGGAAGAGTCACAGGTCAGTGGTTGCTATAAGGCATAGGCATAGATGATCTATCACGAACCAGGCCGGGTCGTCATCTGACCCAACGCCCGACCCGGTCCGCGACATGGCCCGAAGGGTGTTCCTGATCCCCACGGGATGGAAACTAGTGCCGGGCATCAAAACAAACCAGTTGGGAATGGTTTGGCCCATGACAAAGATAAGCAAACATAAACTGAACAAGAAGATAAATAAAGGAAAACAAACTGAATGACGTGGCAACAGAAAAAGGAATAAACAAAGAAACGCGACATGCCTCAGGTGACCCTGTGGATCACCACGGTACGACAACCACTCACTCCCAAAAGCGATCCAAGACTGAAACCTGCAACTGAAAAGTAAAGTAGGCGTGAGCACCGAGATGCTCAGTAGGAATGCCAAAAACAACCATGTCCTATGCCTCCGCCTTTATTAAGAAATCCACTATTCCAGTTTGGAAATAAGATATAATAAAATAGTGTTTCTCCTTTTCCAATTCAAGTAACGAGTTTGAATTTTCAGGTAAACCCTTTTACTCCCACTACATTTTCAAAAAAGTTTCAAGCATGAATTAAGATTTTAAAATGAAAATAAACCAGTTTGGGTTAAAATATGGTTTTCACAAACAAGAAATCAGTTGTGAAATAGCTGAAAATAAAGTTACATCATGAGTAGCATGACAAAAATGAGCACCATGGGTAATCCCTATAGGCAGCTAGAACAAGTGGGAACCTAAATAACACGTACATCAGTGAAACGTGGCTTAGAAGACCACGACCCTCAAAAAACGTGGCATAGAAGGCTAGGACCCTCAGAAAACATGGCTTAGAAGGCCATGACCCTCAGAAAACATATGTTTAGTTAGTGTTGTTGCATCAATCATTCTAGACAAATTGGGACGAACCCCTACCGTGTCATCTAGCGTACTAGTCCTGGTCACCCACCTGGATACCCGGGGTTTTCCCATTGTGCTCTAATTCAAATGGTGGTGATTTTTCTTTATCAAACAATCAAACAAGTACATTACACTTTATTTATCTAAAACTCATTCAACCTTTCACCACCACACTCCCTACTTATGTGCATTCCCCCTCTTTACATCACACAATCATGCACAAGCCATTACACTAGGCACATATATCAAAAACTTCTCATAAACACTTGAATCACATTTTATTTTCAAATTTAGGGGAATGACTAAAAATGGGTTTTCTATTTTCGCAACTCAAATCTCAAAGTTCCAAACGGGCCTCAATTGAGGTTTTTTTCTATTTCATAAAACATTATTAAGATGCCGAAAATGCTTAACTACAAAATGGGAACTCCATTTACAATCAACTGGCCAAAAGGCCAAACACCTTTGGAAATACCTCTTACCAATTCAAAACCACTTAAGAAATCCATTTCTCAAGAAAAGTCACTTAAGACCAACGACTTTGAAATACATTTTCATTTTTCCAATACAAGGCATAATAGTTTCTAGCAACCGAAATCAGATTCCATAGCATGTATATATAGCAGAGTGTAAACATATTTTTAAAATAATCAAGCAATTATGAATTTCAAATTAAAAGCTTAGCCAGAGGGGACCTACCTAAAACTTGTCGCCATTTGCCGATGGTCACTCGAACCGACACCAGGCGCATACACACACATGCATTTATACATATATATATACGTGCCACTAGCTGCATTGCACATATTCCCCGCTCCATGAGGGAATATGTACAAAGAGGGAACACACATATATATATATGTCTTACCCTATTCATGTACATGTAGGATGTCTCAACACGCGCGGCCCAAAACCAACGAAGCAAGGCGCAACGCACTACACATAAAATTTAATAAAACAAATAAACACATAAACAATCTATAAAACATTTCAGAACGACACATCACATTAACACACCAGATAAAACAAGATACGATGCACCCCAAGAGTCATCATTTACACACATGGGTACCATTTTGAGACAATGCACACACCAAAAGAACTCCAAAACACAATCTTCACCTCGTTTACAACTTAACAAATCATTAAAACATTATATGAAACAATTATAAATAACAATATGAGAATATTTTATCAAGAACTCACCCAAAGCCAACTTCAACAACCAAGCACACATTGAAACCCAACCAAAATGCTAACTGTAGACTTTCCACACTTTCATAAACCAGCTATACATTTTATAAAATAGTGATAAGAAGCTTGACATGGGATTTGAAATAAAACACATCGTATCTCATATTAAGATACAACTTTAAAATAAATGTATAATAAATTCTCTTAAAACTATATTTTTTCCACATAAAAAATTTTAATAAATTAAAGAAACACTTACTAAAACATTTTCAAGGTGGGTTTCAAAGTTTTACCACAAAACTATACCAAAATAATTCTGTTTGAAAACCAACGTACATGACGCTATAAAAACAATTGCACCAACTTCACATATTAATAAACTAACTTCACAACTTACAAAACACTAACAATTGACCATATACAATGTTCTCAATAGAAACACACTCATACCATAATAACACACCGCCAAACAGGACAAACACAAACTAAATTATTTTAAAAACTTGTTTCACACCAAAAAAATTATTAAGGAACATGAAAAATTAATTAAACAAGGAAACTAATTCATCAATAAACACAATTCACACTAAAAAATTGATAAATGAACATCATAAATTAATTAAACAAGCAAATTAATTGATCGAACAATATTTATATACGGAGACACTTACCATCGGTGTCGAATCCTCGAATTCTGATGCGAAACTTTGATCGCGCGCCAAATGCATCACAAGCAACCACAATTTGACCCTAATTCATACGTTTGATCCAAATCAAAAAAAATCAAACCAAAAATTGAAATTATAAAAACAGAAAACCCTAATCTGCAACTCCACTATAGGAAGGAGACAACCCATGCCAGGAGGCGCACGCCAGGGGGGTCCGGCCAGAGGTGTTGTGTGTCGGTGGAGTCACGCGAGGGGGGGGGGGTGTCTCGAGAGCAGGGGGGTCGATGGTCACGGGGTGCGCAGGTTGTGGCTCTCCGGTGGTGGCTCACCGAAGGTAGGCCGCAAGAGAGAGGGAGGACGAAGGGGATCTGAGTGCGGCGAGGGTGGCGGCCGGAGAGGGAGGAGGCGCGGCGAGAGGGCGGCGGCCGGAGAGGGAGGTGGGGCGGCGAGAGGGCGGCGATCGGAGAGGGAGGAGGAGCGGTGAGGGCGGCGGCTGGAGAGGGAGGAGGCGCAGCGATCCGACGGGGAGAAGGGTGTGCGTACGTAGGGTTAGGGGGGGAAAGTAGCGCGACGAGGGGGGAGAGGCGTGGAAGAGGGGTAGGGGGGAAGAGTGGAGAGAAAGAAAAGAAGAAAGAAATAATAAATAAATAAATGAATAAAATAAAATTAAATAACAAAAAAAATTAAATAAAACAACAAATATAACTCAAATAATAAAACTAAAATAATAAAACAAACAAAATATTATTATTAGTATTATTATAATCATTGAGACCGGGAAACACACGTGGTCACGGGCATGGTCTCGCGCGCAGTCATGTGCGCGGTCACGCGCATGGTTGCACGTCTCAATACTAGCACATTAAATAAAAAACATTCCATTAACAAAAATTAGGAGCTGTGCAGGCGCGCATACGATCAAAAATTTGTATAAAAATGATATTTTCTTTTTATTTTAAACCGGTTCAAAAATCTGTTCAAAAATGAGACTCAAACTAATTAAAATAAGATAAAGCATCGGGTCGGGGTGTGACAATTCTCCCCACCATAAATAAACTTTCTGCCCCCAGAAAGTGACCCAGCCAAACGAGGAATCAATATCGAGCATGAAATTGAATGAGGCCAACAGAATCACAACTTGGTATGACTTTTCACTCCATCAGTCACACCCGACCAACTCTGAGGGAAACTGAGAAGAGAAGAACCATCGGGAAAAGAGGAGGGTTCTCCCCACCATAAAAACCCGACTAGCATAACCGACATTGAGACTCTTAGCATGAACTAACTCTGGAACTGCTAACTTGATCCAAGAGGGAACTGCCACACCGACCAAACCTTGAAAAAGGCACGACAGGATTCATGGTGAGAGTCTCCCCACCATTTAAGAACCGACTGGATTAAACCAACCAGTACAAACCGACCCATGAAATCTCTGCATAAACCAGACCCCCACCACATGGGGTCATTGAAGAAAGACCCCAAACTGAGTAGCGGACCAAACCCCTATTCATTATCTCCCAAGATGCATATGTCTCCAAAACAAGCGCATCCTAAATCAAGAACGGGTTACCGATGGAGCTAGCCACATGAGAGAGACAAACTTCAAAACTCATATTTGAGGAGGCACAATTACTAGAATTAAAAGAAAAAGAGATCACCACGCCTTATTTCAACCAAGGTGGGGTATCCAAAGAACAAAGACCGCAATTAGAAAAAGGGACATTTACGCCTCTTATAGCAAAATAGAACCTTCAAAGACGGGAGATCTACAATAGGGAAATTCAGACCGTCCACATTTCAGCATTGGAGACAAAAATTAGACCAAGGTGCCCCATACCCAATGATTCCTGACTGCTTGAAAGGCTTCACTCCGAAACCTGTGGCTGGAGCTCTGATGTCTTGAAGCATCTGTTGCCCTGTTGTCAGGATCTGACATCCTTAGGTTAGGACTCCGGTTGACGATGCCGCTAGTGGAACGTCCCCAATTGTCCCAAATGGCCACACTAACGGCAAGCCTTAGTAGAATGATGACAAGAAGACTTAAGGTACCCAAACTGAGCACACTAGAAGCAAACAAGGGGTGGTCCAACTAATAGGAGATGGAATTTACAAGAAGACTTGTCTGAGACAGGTTCCTCTGATTCGCTCTCACAGAATGGGGAACCATCCCAAACACCAGAAAGAAATGGTCCTGGAACCCTGGATGAAGTCCCCACACAAGAGAAACATTAACTGATTCCACGACGCTACCTATGGAGAAAATGGAATCAACCCCTTGGCATGTCCTACGTAGGCCTTCACATCTCGTTGTCCTTACCCGACACCCACTAGTTCTTCCACTTTCCTTGCCTTTACTTCCTCAGGTATAAACCATCGGATGAGCGCCGCCTTAAACCCCTTCCAAGACATATCATCATGCAACGACGCTGGGATTATTTCCTCCACCAATCCAAAGTTGCACCTTCAAATGAACCCAAACCAACATGGACTCTCATAGTTTTGGGAGTTTCCAATAACCTAGAAACACCAACGATTTCACCAAGAAAGTCCGCTACCTTCGATAGATCACTATCACTACATATGTTGGACAATAACCGAAAAGAATCCAATTCTACCACTCCACTAAGAGTTTGGGTAGAACCAACAACTAGAAGAGTCTCACTAGAAACATCTATGACTTTTCTGGTCAGCATAATCAAAAACAAGAGGCACAAGTCCGAATCAAAACTCATCATAAATCAAAATTCTACACCTCAATCACGAACGAAAGCACAAATTAAAATCACTATTTCAATCACAATTTAGTACGTCAAAACCAAGAACTCACGAAAAGGAATACCCAACAATAAAAAAGAACGCTAAACAACTTCTCGGAAACTTTTTTAAACATTTGAAAAAAAACCCTTTTTGAAAACCATTTTTCAGCAAACAAAACAACTTAAATATCCACCATTGGTATCCCATGAAGTCTCACACACACATATCCAGTGCGAGCTCAAGCAACCATCCACTCAAATCACCAATTCCCCACTTGACACATGAGTACCTCAATGTATGTGACCACTCATATGAATACCAAAGGTCAATTCAAGACACTTCTCATTTTCAAAATAGACCATTAAGCACGAAGCACAAATTCCCGACCAATTTGAGAAAGTCACTTATCATTAAAGAAACACATTTCAAAATTCCAGAATTTTTTCCTTTTCAAAAACCATTTTCCACTCCAACGACCATATTCCCTTTTGAAAACACCTTCACAAAAATCGACTTTTTTTTTGAGATGTACTCACACCAACCAAAATGAAGGTTAAACATAACTCACATTAAAACATCCAAAAATAAGAGGCTAGTGGCTATGCCATCCTGGTAACATGGCGTAGCAGACCATGCTACGAGCAGGCATCCACCGCAGGAAATATCTTGAACCGTTCACTCGGGTTGTACATGGGTCGACACTCCATGCAAGTCCAACGCGTAACACTGTCTCACTTCCTAGGTCATCCCTCATCCACACATACTAATCCAAAGAAGAAAATTCAAATCCCGGACTACCCCTGGAAACTCGAGTCTCAGGACGGGCAAGGGTTCATGACGTCCTTCCCACACCTACCTCTCGAGTCCCGACACACCAAATCACCAAGCTACTTGAAACCCCAAATAACAAGGGCACCTCTGATACCATTTTGTCACGAACCAGGCCGGGTCGTCATCTGACCCAACGCCCGACTCGGTCCGTGACATGGCCCAAAGGGCGTTCTTGATCCCCACGGGCTAGCAACTAGTGCCAAGCATCAAATCAAACCAATTGGGAATGGTTTGGCCCATGACAAAGATAAGAAAACATAAACTGAACAGGAAGATGAATAATGGAAAACAAACTGAACGATGCGGCAGCAGATAAAGGAATAAACAAAGAAACGCGACATACCTCAGGTGACCCCGTGGATCACCACGATATGACAACCACTCACTCCCAAAAGTGATCCAAGACTGGAACCTGCAACTGAAAAGTAAAGTAGGCGTGAGCACTGAGATGCTCAGAATGAAAGCAATAAACAACCATGTCTTATGCCTCCGCCTTGATTAAGAAATCCACTATGCCAGTTTGGAAATAAGATATAATAAAATAGTGTTTCTCATTTTCAAATTCAAGTAATGAGTTTTCATTTTCAGGTTAAAACCTTTTACTCCCACTACATTTTCAAAATAAGTTTCAAGCATGAATTAAAATTTTAAAATGAAAAAGAAACCAGTTTGGGTTAAAATATGGTTTTCACAAACAAGAAATCAAGTGTGAAACAGCTGAAAAGAATGTTACATCATGAGAAGAATGAGAAAAATGAGCACCATGGGCAATCCCTATAGGAATCTAGAACAAGTGGGAACCAAAAGACCTCGTACCTCAGTGAAACGTGGCTTAGAAGACCACGACACTCAGAAAATGTGTCTTAGAAGGCCACAACCCTCAGAAAACGTGGCTTAGAAGGCCACAACCGTCAGAAAACATATGTTTAGTCATTGTTGTTGTGTCCATCCTGCTAGACAAACTGGGACGAACCCCTGCCGTGTCATCTAGCGTACTAGTCCTGGTCACCCACCTAGACACCCGGGGTTTTCCCACTGTGCTCTATTTCAAATGGTGGTGAGTTTTCTTTATCAAACAATCAAACAAGTACATTACAGTTTCTTTATCTAAAACGCCTTCAACCATTCACCACCGCACTCCCTAATTAAGTGCATTCCCCCTCTTTACATCACACAATCACGCACAAGACTTTACACTAGGCACATATATCACAAACTGCTCATAAACACTTGCATCACATTTTATTTTCAAATTTAGGGGAATGACTAAAAAGGGGTTTTCTATTTTCGCAACTCAAATCTCAAAGTGCCAAACGGGCCTCAATTGAGGTTTTTTTATATTTCATAAAACATTATTAAGATGACAAACATGCTTAACTACAAATAGGGAACACCTTTTACAATCAACCGCTCAAAAGGACAAACACCTCTGGAAATACCACTTACCAATTCAAAACCACTTAAGAAATCCATTTCTCAAGAAAAGTCACTTAAGACCAACGACTTTGAAATACATTTTCAATTTTCCAATACAAGGCATAATAGTTTCTAGCAACCGAAATCAGATTCCATAATATGTATATATAGCATAGTGTAAACATATTTTTAAAACAATCAAGCAATTATGAATTTCAAATTAAAAGCTTAGGCATAGGGGACCTACCTCAAACTTGTCGCCATTTGCCGATGGTCACTCGAACCGACACCAGGCGCATACACACACATGCATTTATACATATATATATATACGCGCCACTAGCTGCATTGCACATATTCCCTGCACCATGAGGGAATATGTACAAAGAGGGAACATATATATATATGTCTTACCCTATGCATGTACAGGTAGGATGTCTCGACACGCGCGGCCCAAAACCAACGAAGCAAGGTGCAACACACTACACATAAAATTTAATAAAATAAATAAACACATAAACAATCTATAAAAATTTTCAGAAAGACACATCACATTAACGCACCAGATAAAACAAGATACGATGCACCCCAAGAATCATCATTTACACACATGGGTACCATTTTGAGACAATGCACACACCAAAAGAACTCCAAAACACAATCTGCACCTCCTTTACAACTTAACAAATCATTAAAACATTTTAGGAAACAATTATAAATAACAATATGAGACTTTTTTATCAAGAACGCACCCAAAGACAACTTCAACAACCAAGAGTACATTGAAACCCTACCAAAACGCTAACTGCAGTCTTTCCACACTTTGATAAACCAGCAAATACATTTTATAAAATAGTGATAAGAAGCTTGACACGGGTTTTCAAATAAAACACATCATATCTCATATTAAGATACCACTTTAAAATAAATGTATAATAAATTTTCGTAAAACTATTTTTTTTCCACATAAAAAATTTAAATAAATTAAAGAAACACATACTAAAACATTTTCAATGTGCGTTTCAAAGTTTTACAACAAAACTATAACAAAATAATTCCGTTTGAAAACCAACGTACACGACGCTATAAAAAAACTTTGCACCGCCTACACATATTAATAAACTAACTGCACAAATTACAAAACACTAGAAATTGACCAGATACAATGTTCTCAATAGAAACACACTCATACCATAATAACACACCGCCAAACCGGACAAACACAAACTAAATTATTTTATAAACTAGTTTCACACCAATAAAAATTATTAAGGAACATGAAAAATTAATTAAACAAGGAAACTAATTCATCAATATACACAATTCACACTAAAACAAATTAATAAATGAACATCAGAAATTAATTAAACAAGAAAATTAATTGATCGAACAAAATTTATATCCAGAGACACTTACCATCGGTGTCGAATCCTCGAATTCCGATGCGAAACTTTGATCGTGTGCCAAATGAATCACAAGAAACCACAATTTGACCCTAATTCAAACGTTTGAACCAAAATCAAAAAAATCAAACCCAAAATATAAATCATAAAAATAGAAAACCCTAATATGCAACTCTACTACAGGAAGGAGACAACCTGTTCTAGGAGGCGCATGCCGGGGGGGTTCGGCCGGAGGTGTTGCGTGCCGGTGGAGTCGCGCGAGGGGAGGGTGTCTCGAGAGCAGGGGGTCACCGGTCACGGGGTGCGTGGGTTGTGTCTCGTTGGTGGTGGCTCACCAAAGGTAGGCCGCAAGAGGGAGGGAGGACGAAGGGGATCCGAGTGCGGCGAAGGTGGCGGCCGGAGAGGGAGGAGGCGCAGCAAGAGGGCGGCAGCCGAAGAGGGAGGAGGCCCGGCGAGAGGGCGGCGGCCGGAGAGGGAGGAGGCACGGCGAGGACGGAGGCCGGAGAGGGAGGAGGCTCGATGATCCGATGGGGAGAAGGGTGTGTGGGCGTTGGGTTTGGGGGGGGGAAGTAGTGCGATGAGGGGGGAGAGGCATGGAAGAGGGTAAGTGGGGAAGAGTGGAGAGAAAGAAAAGAAAAAAGAAAGGAAAAAATTAAATGAATAAAATTAAACTAAATAACAAAAAAATTAAATAAAACAACAAATATAACTCCAATAATAAAAGAAAAATAATAAAAGAAACAAAATATTATTATTAGTATTATTATAATCATTGAGACCGGGAAACACACGTTGTCACAGACATGGTCTCGCGCGCGGTCACACGCGCGGTCACGCGCATGGTTGCGCGTCTCAATACTAGCACATTAAATAACAAACATTCCATTACCAAAAATTATGAGCTGTGCAGGTGGGCATACGATCGCACATTCATATAAAAACGAGATTTTCTTTTAATTTTAAACAGGTTCAAAATGCAGTTAAAAAACAAGACCCAAACTAATTAAAATAAGATAAAGCATCGGGTCGGGGTGTGACATGATCCATCTTCATGCTTTGGATTTCTCACTAGCAAAATCATATTTTGGTACTATTATAGTTATAGGTACAATCAATATTGCACCATCCATAGTTGTTTATTTATTTGATATAGGTGCCTCTATTTAATTTTTTTCTACCCATATTGTCGATGTGTTGAAGTTTACAACTGAGATTATTCCTTATACGATGGAGTAGGTGATGTCTCTTGGAAATAAGCGAGAGCAGGGTTCCAAGTGTCCATCTTGCGCACTCACTATGTTAGGGGTTGAGCTGGAATGTTATTTCCCAGTATTGGAGATAGAACTCTTAAACATGATTGTTGGTATAGATTAGATGTTATTTTTTCATGGGAACATTTATTATTATCGGCAGTGAGTGTGTTTTATGGAACCTGATGGGAGTACCCTAGTTTTTCAAGGTGAATAGTATCATCTTTAATGATGTGCTGGATCTCCCCTTTTGGAATTAGGAAATATTGTTTTTCATATCTCATCACTCATATTGTAGGATGGTAGTAGTTATTCTAAGGGTCAATTACCTCCTGTGGTGGAGGAGTTCTCAGAGGTATTTTTGGATAAATATTTAGGTTTTCCACTGAAGTTAGATGTGGAGTTCGCAATTTTTTTGTATCTAGGAACATAGATGATATGTTTTACCTAATACCATGTTCCCCTATTGAGTTTATGAAATTAATTAAACAACAGGAAGCTTTTTCAATATAAAGGATTCATTTTCACGGGCATCTCACATTGGGTCGCCCCTATCTTTTTTGGAAATAAGGCTGATAGATCTCTATGATTATGTATAAATTACCCAAAGATGCAAAAGGTGATGATCAATAAAAAATATCAGTTTCCACATACTGATGCCCTATTGGATTGGATTAAGGGGGAAGGTTGTACTCAAAATTTATTTTCACTCTATGTATCACCAAGTCAAATTCAAAGAGGTGGATGTCCCGAAAACAGCCTTTAAATTTAGGTAAGTCCACCATGAGTGTTTCTTCATGATATTCAGGTTGATGAATTATCCAATAGTATTTATGGTTCTTATGAATTGGGTGTTCCAAAAATTTCTCCATGGCTTCATTGTTGTGTTTTTGGCTGTTGTCCTAGTTATTCTAGGATAGATGAGGAACATGAGTCGCATTTGAGTATCATGTGGGGAACTCATTGGGACCATAACCTCTATGAGTTGTTTTCAAAGTGTACCTTTTGGAACAATGATGTGAAGTTTCCTGGTCGCATGATCATAGATTGAGGGGTTTTGGAGGGCCTCAACAAGATTAGTGCAGTGGTTTCATGGGATTAGCTGAAGAATGTTTTTGAGATCAAAATATTTTTTAGTTAGCTAGGGTATTATTTGTGTTTTTTTATCTCTATAGACATTATTACCCATTGATAAGGCATACCTAGAAAGGTTTAAGGATGTAATTGAGTATAGAGTGTAGTTATGGTTTGATATTATTATGTCATGGTTGACCATAGACACTATTTTGATCCTGCACCAGTATGTGAAATGTTATATGGTCTGCTGTGATGCTTTAGGTATGGGTAATGGGTGTGTGCTAATGCATAATGAGAATGTGGGGTCATATAGTTCTCACCCACTCCAACCACATAAAAATAAATACCCAAACTATGACTAAGAGTTAGTACTAGTGATGCATTTCTTGATGAAATGGAATAATTATCATTTCAAGAATAATTTTTAGGTCTATTCAGATTACAACTTCTTAGGCTGGATATTCTTTATAAAATATTTGAATTTGGGGAAACTTTGTTTGTTTTAGTATCTTTAGGGGTTCGATTTTGATATTTTTTACACCCTAGTTAATGGTAATGTGGTTGTAGATACATTGAGTTGGAAATTTCTAGTTCAAGAGTTTAAGGAGTCCAATGATTAGTATACTTTGATAAGGATTTTTCCAAATTATATATGGAATCAAAAGAGCATAGTTGATGTACATTCTTGGCCAGTGTTAAGTTGAGACCTTCCATTGTGGAATTGATTCTATTATAGAAGTCGAGTGATGAGTCGTGTATGTATTCTAAATAGATACATAATAGCGGGGAGGTTCCTTGTGAATGGTTGTTGTCTCATGAGGGATTTTTGTGTTTTAAGGGTAGCTTCATGGTTCTATTGTCGTTGTAGAAGGTGGTGATGAAGGATATACACTAGTCAAAGTGTACTGTTTATCTTGGTATAACCATGATTATTGATGATGTGCATAATCAATACATTCATACCTAGAATTGCGACAATATTTCTAGGGATTGCATTATTTTTTACCTTATACACACTTAGAGAGAAATTCCATTTGGGTAGTGATTGAACATATGAAGAAATCATCCCATTTCATTCCAATTAGATATCCAACCAAAGATCAGTAATTGTGTCAGTTGTATGTTCCGGTTATAGTTAGGCTTTATAGTGTTTCATCAAAAATCAAGTTAGACATGGACCCCCATTTTTCCTCATGGTTTTTGGATGTCCTTTAGAAGTAAAGGGGTTTGCAAGTCACATTGAGTATGACATATCATCTTAAAATGGATAGTAATATGGAGCAGGTGGATAAGATCTTTGATGAAATTATCTAGAAATGGGTTTCTTATTTCTGATGTTCATGGGATAACCATTTGGGGGTTGGCCGAGTTTGTGTATAACAACAGTTATAATACTCGATATGAATGGCTCCCTTGATGTAGTTTATAGATGGTTGTATTGGTCTCCATTATTCTAGGAAGTGGTGGTTAAAACCTAATTTTTGGGAAGAATCCATGTGCAAGAAACATCTGAAAAAGTATATTTGATCAGGAAGAATTGGTGGACTGCATGTAATCACCATAAGAATTTTGCTGATCAAAGTGGTTGAGCCGTGGAATTTTTTGCTGGTGATAGGGTGTTTTTAAAACTAGAAACTCACTTAGGCCACAATTGTTTGGGTAAACAAGGGAAGCTAATATGATGGTATTCCATTACTTTTAAGGATACCGAGGGAGTGGGTAAGGTGAAATACTATTCCGATTTTCCTTCTCAATTACTGTCAATTAATGACATGTTCCATGTCTTATAGCTGAAAATTATTTATCTGGATCCATCTCAAGTGCTGGATTAAAAGGATTTGGGGTTGGAATAGAATTTATCTATATTTTAGAGTCTAGGGAAGATTTTGGATTTCTAAGAGAATTTTATTTGGGGTAATTCCATACCATTGATTTGAGTTATTTGGAAGTTTGTTAAAGATGAACATGAGATGTGGGAATGAAAGTCTTGGGTTGAAGGGAAACATCCGTTTTTTCTAAAATCAAACACTAGAATGACTTTCTAGGGGTGGAAATTTTCTATGGTGGGGAGATTTGTCACATATGTGATTTTATTTTAAGGCATTACTATTTCTATTTTTGTTATTTTATTTATACCTTGGTTTTGCATATAAATATTGAAGAAAAATGGGGTTTTGGAGAAAATTGGTTTTTTGAGCTAACTGCAAGTGGCACAATAATAGGGCATTGTTAGGGGAAACCAATAACCATCCAAGGAGAAATTAGGCATCCTTTAATGTGGAAATATCTAGACCACATGTCTTTTCACATGGGTGTGATCCCTCCCCTAGGAAACTGTGCGACTGGTTTCCTTGTGGAAAAAGGAAACAACATGGTTTCCCCCCTCACCCCATTAATAAAAACTTGTGGTATAACCATGTGTCTTATAAAGGTCATTAAAAATTGAAAATTATTCTTTCTAACATCCCTTAATTTAACCATAATACAACCCATTTCTTCCCCGGATCGAGGTTTCCAGCACTAGGCACCTCCTCCTCTCCTCCTTGATCCATTGGAACTTCAACTTTTATGTGGATTTGGGTTTGGATCTTCAATAATCATTAGATAAGTCCCTTATTTTTACATTTCTTCATTTTTTAGGGTTCTTCTTCCTTTATTCTTGATTCATTCTTCTAGTATAAGATTTTATTACCTAATAAAGGTTTAATATTGTGTTATTAGTTGAAATATTGATGTTTGTGGTTTGATTTTCCATTAATAGGTTCCCATTGTGGGGTAATTGTGGTTTCCCACTAGTTTCTAGATGTTTCCAAGTGTGCGGTACGTGGTTCCAGGTTTTATGAATTTTATATTATTTTGGTATGCTTTATTTGTTTCATAAATGCATTCTATAGATTATGTGTGTGGTGTGAAACTTGATATCAAAATGTTTTAAGGTACGTATGGTTTAGAAGATGGGTTTATAAATGAAATTGGTGGTGTTTCACATGAAATTACATGATATTCTTCCTAAAGGTGTTCAATAAATTGTTTTTGTTGTGTGAATAATGTTTTGAAATTTTATTTAGTGTGTATATGAATTAAAAATATATTTTTCCTATGATAAATGGTGTCTTTTAATATGTGTTCAAATTTCTTATTTTGTGGATGAAAAACTGGTTATCTAAGTGACACGATAAATGAAATAGAGAACAAAGGGAATCCTAGGTATCTAGGTGGGAGGAATTTGACTTGTAATCTAGTGGAATAGGTGGGGATGATGCCAGGTTTCTTCTAGAATGAATGACAGTACAACACTAACTAAACTATGATAATGATTGGAAACCTCTAGAACATTGGATTTATTCATATCCCGGGAATCATGCATGAGGATGTTGTTTTTCATGGTTTCTATACCATTTTCTGTGATATATGAGGTTACTGGGGTCTTACTGGAGCTAGAGCCTTTAGGGATTACACATGGTGCTCTCTTGTGATGTGATTATTACCCTAGGCAGAGGATAGATATTTTTTCATTCTACTTTTGAAGAATTTTATTTTTAATTTTTTTTACAAAATTGTTTTTGTTAAATTATGCTATTTTATTTCATTAATATTTCATGGTGATTTGTCTTTTAAAGTTATTAAATTGAATCTCTTTTTTGTTGTATCCTACTAGGATTTGGATGACACCCAATATGCACCCTGGGATGTATATAGGATTTGTTTTTTTTTGACCTAGGTAATGTCAAGATGTATTGTAGTGGTGATGGTGGATCTAGTTTATAGTGGTCATTTCTTGTAGGTGTTGGTGGAGGTGTCCTGAGGGTGATAGAACTCTTATTACATGGAGGTTTTTCAGTCATATAGTTGGTACCCCTCTGTGTTTTTGAATTCTGGTTTTCTTTGGAGCTGATTAAATTTTATAAATGGTTAAATCTGAATTTTATATACTTTCTTGTGGATATCATTCTTAGTGGGATGTTTTATATTGTGTATTAATCTTGGTTATTTATCATGGGTTAAATCATCACGAAAAGTTTATTATTGACACCTAGGCACTAGTTTTTAGCCGATGGGGATTCAGAATTCCCTTTTGACCATGCCATTAGCTGGTTCGGTTATCAGGATGTATGTCACCGAATTATAGTTCCTAAAAAAGTCCATCCTAAGAAGGATTTTTGTGATTACATAATGAGTTTACTGATCCATCCATCTAATATAAAAAAAATTTATTATGCAAGGGAAAGGGGAAATAGACTACCCATAAAACCAAGACTGAGATGACCTAAGGGGGCATGAAAAAATTAAGACCTAGGGAATCACCCGTAATCAGATGGACCCCCACTAGAGATAAGTTACTCCAATGGTGGAGAAAAAAAGGATCAGGTCAAGGAACAGAAAAAGAATCAAGGTGGTCAGCCACCTGGTTTCCCTCGCGCCAAGAATATAGAACCACGGTGTTGATGCCATGCAGGGCCCGACAATTTTTGATGTTGTAGAGGATTGACCACGGGGTGGAAATGATTCCATGAAGGGCGTTATGGAGAATCTTTATTTTATATATTATTTTTACTCATTAAATTATTATTAAATTAAGATTTTATAATTAAAAAATTATCTATCATAGACTAATATATTATTATGTTAATTTAATGTGATGAATACATATCATCTTTCACTAAATAGAATAGGAAATCATCATTCATATCTATGAAGGGCTACCGCCTCATGAACTGATGTCATTTTTTTCCATCATCTACACTCATGGATTGTTTTAATGATGTATTTAAATTATATATCTGATATTTTTAAAATATTTATACTTATTTATTTGTGATATCAAATATACATTCAAACTTTCCATTCCATCAAGGATATGATAACTTCGCTTGTGTTTATGGAGGACTATCGCCTCACGAAGCGATGTGACTTGTTTTTTAGAAACACATTTCATGGAAGGTAATAAGGGTGAATTTAATAAATATATCCGATATAAATGAAAAAAAATTATATTCATGAGATATTTATCATTATGAAAATATAATATATCGTTTTTTTCTTACACTGAAAAATGATAATGTCATTCCTGGATGTGTGAACTACCGCCTTCCCAAAGCGATGTGTTTTTTTTCATCTCCAAATCAATTGGGTGATATATATAAGTATTATTAAATAAAAAAATATGATATTTATGATATAATTATAATGATATAAATATAAAATAATTCAAACCATTTTCCGATTATGATCATTGAAAAATAAAACTGTTTCGCATTTGTACGTACGACATATTGTCTCAATGATGATAACATAGTTCAATATTCATAATCATATTTAATGATTGGTTTTAAGAAGTATATTTTCTTATAAATATGATAATTATTTTATCATTATAATTCTCTATATTTTAAATAATGACCTATTTTACAATTGTCAACACACAATATCTGTTTTTGAACAATGAACCAAACATCCTCAAAACACCCAATGGGGACTTAAATAAATAAGTATCTGAATATGTCAATAAATATGAATGAAATAAATGATTTTTTATATTAAATATTTAATAGTTTATTAAAAATTTAATTATTTTATATAATCTAACTATTCATTATTTAATAGATATACATGGAAATTTTGGACTCGAGGTAATTGTTTCTTGTCTAACTATTTATTTCTTTGAGGCATATGATATATTCACAAATTATTTATATTTTAGGTCACATATAATTCTCCTTTTACATGTAATATCATGGGTACTTCATCAATCGTGTAATTTTAACTTCCATTTTTTATTATTTCATCCATATGGGTTTTACATGAATTTTACCATGTTGTAAAAAATTTCATAACTCATTTTATTTTCTGTGGGTTATATTATTTCATCAATATATTTGATATTCTATTACTAGGGTTTTAATGACTTTTTTAATATTAGGTTTTATTTACACATTTTCTATATGGATTTAAATTTGGTATGCATGATTTATTCATTGATTAATTCTCAAATTCAATGGTATAATGTTTATAGGGGTTATTCTTCTCAAATTCTCTATTTTTGAGACAGAATTTTTTTAAATAAACATATATTAATCTTTTAGAAATATATATTATAATTATACATGATATATCATGATACTCTTTATGTTAATTATATTTAATGTTTCTTTTTTATGTTATTCTTTCATGGTGATTATGATTGATGAGTTACCAAAGTAGAAAATTCTTTAGGTAAAATATCCTCCCTTCTGAGATTTTTTATATTAAATGTTCCATATGATGAAATCATGTTTTCTAATTCTATTGAACCTGATTTATTCATTATACACAATTTATAAATGTGTATAACATGTGTAGTTTCCATGTATTCCCTTAATTATTTATGAAATATTATGAAATTAGATTCTAAGTTATTCAAATCTTGTATTTTCTTTTCTATCAGTTATCTTTCTCTACCATATCCATGTATTCTAAAATGATTTCAAAAAAGTTATCTTCTAAAAATAAATTATTTCTTAAATACATTTTAAATGTAATTCCCATTGTTTAAAATTTTCCAAAAGGAAATGTCATAATATTTTACAAATGAATCATTTTGACTCCCTTTTTTAAAATGTTTTGAAAAGATAGTTTATTTTAAACATTTATCACATGAACGTATTTTCATGTAGTCATTTCCATTTTTCTTTTTATTTTTCATTGTTATATTATTTTTTTGTTTACAAAGAAACAAATTTTCACAATATAATGTGACTTTTATTTTTTTAAATGTTATTTTCAAAATGAGAAGTTTATATTCCTCAAAAAGGATTTTAATGAAATTTTAATGGTATTAACATTCATTAACATTAGTAACCCTTGTTTTTAGTTATTCTCCACTGCGGATATTTTGTAATTATATCATACTCATTATTTATCTATAATTTTTATAAATATTTCAAATATTTTTTTTATATCCCATTTCTTTTCCATTAGTTAATCATGTCTCAAAGAGGTTATTATGAAATCGATTTATTTTCCATAATATAATCATATTTTAAAGATAATGTTATAAAACCTATTTTTTAATTATTTTATCACGTTACATATAGAATTTTATAGAAGTCACTTAGTTTCCCTGGTTTAATAATATTTCAAAGTGATTATTATGGACCCTTTTTAATTTCCACTATTTAATCATGATTTAGTGGAATTATTATGGAATCCATTTATTTTTTGCATGAGTTAATCAGGGTTCAAAGATATTTCCATGGAACGTATATCACTTCCATGATTTAATCTTGATAAAATAGGGTTAAATTGTTTTATTAGTTTTATTATGAGACACAATATATATTAATTTTATTTATGGTTCATGGACATTATTATATGATAGGTGTTCCCAAAAAGCATTGGGTGAGTCCAGTAAAGCTTATGATATGGGGTGACCATATATTTCTTGTCACGACCCGTCCTCGAGGCCTGTGTCATGACTACCCTAAGCCCGCCATCAATAGGCCGGGGGCTAGTAACTAGCACCGAAGGCGTAAATCCCGATAACTGGGAAGGCATTGCCTTTATAAAAGTAAACAAAACACTATAGAGTACAAGAGGAAGTAAAATACTAAGTATAAAATAAAGTGATAAAAAGTAAATGGGCTAGAATACAAACCCAACTGAAAGTACAGCTACAACTGAACAAAAGTACAACAGAAAAAGAAAACAACTGGAAGAACGAAAGTGGCTCCTGGGTCTTCCTCCTTGGATCCTACCTGAAGGGTCGGTACATATGGAGCAGCTCTTGGATCATCCACCACGGATCGTACCTGAAGGGTAGGTACAGATAGCCTCTACAACACTCTCGCTCGTCAACCTCCTCCGTGTGTAGTCTCGTCGTGAAGTCCACCTCCAGATACTTACTCGTCGTGTGGTCCACCTCCGGGTACCGTCCAGTCCTCGAACACTCGGCCTCCGTCAGCACTGCCCGTCATCTGCAACCAACACAACGGGGTGCGGGCATAGCCCGTGTAGGGCTGAGTATAACGATACTCAGTAGGGACTCCGAGACCCTCAAGGTCTCACTAAAACCAACAAGGATAACCACAAATAGGATCTCAACAGATAACCTATACTTAGGTATATGCCCATACAAATACCAAAGTTATCAAGTAACCCATCTCAATCATGAGGTAAACAAAAAGATCAAGACTCACCTCAAACTAGGATTTTCATTATCAAAACCGTAACTGCTGAAGAGCCCCATCTCTGGAGTGTACAGTGGTCTTATCACAACTCCTAGGTACTGCTCACTTACCTAAGACTGTTGAGGTACTCCTCCTGTCGAGTACTACGGGTCAGCCACCCAAACACAGTAGTGCTTCCCGCCGGGGTATGCCACCCAAACATAGTAGTGCACATCGCCTAATAGCCTGCAGAGGTACTCTCCGGATGAGTATCATGGGTCTACACTATCACATAGTAGTGCTCTATCTGCCATGGGTCTACACCCAAAAAAATTATTGCTCCGTCCACTGGGCTAGTCGACTCACCCCAAGTTGAGTCGGTCAAGCAGTCGTCAGGTCTCAGCTGGATACACGGTCTCCGTACTCCGTACGCTCGTCTCCGGGAGGGTCCGCTCCATGAGCTACAGGTCGATACTCCAAGTATCTCAATTTCACACTAAGAAGTATCTCAAAGAACCACCTCATCATAGGGGTCTCAATGCAATAGATGGCACATCAATCAGACGCCTGGTCTGTGAGTAATTAGCCTTTTCTCCCCAGGGGCCTGGCTGGTTTCGTGTGCGAACCAACCTGGCCGTATCTCAACTGTACCCCGAACTCTCATAGGTTATACTCATAGGCACTGTTTCTCAACGTGATTACCAACACTGCGGACGGTTCGTCAAATGGACGTCCAGTCTGAAAGTAATCATCCTTTCCGTTCCCAGGGCCCGGTTGGATTTTGGGTACAATCCAACACGGCCATTCTCCAACTGCATCCAAAACTCATGTGAAGCATTCCAAAAGTTCCATCTCATAAAGAGGAAACCATCAATGTTGACGGCACATCAATCGGACATCTGGATCTCAAAATCTAGGTGTTTCTGCTCCGAGGGCCCGGTTGGTTTCGTGTTCGAACCAACCCGGCCATACCCAAAGATCTCTGAAACCCTGAGTGTAATATACCGAAATGACCGTCTCAATCCAAAGATCTCTACTCAACTCACGGTGCATCGATCGTAGGTCCGCATCCCATGAAATAGGCGTTTGAATGGAAACTACCCGAAAATAGGGGGTTCGGGCCCGGTCCAACAAGGCCCGAGACCCCTTGGGTCGGCCCGAACCGGATCCGAATCCGGCCTGCTTGGGGGCAGCCTGGCCCGGCCTGGGCATGCAGCGCGCATGGCCAGCTCGGCCGGTGCTAAGATGAGTGGTACAGGGGGGGCTGCCCCCTTGATTGGAACACTGCAACCCCCCGCGTGGGGGCCTCCCATTGCTAACGGACGCGGCCGAGCACCGCGTACCACCTCCCTCAGCCCCGCGTGGTCACGGGACCAGCTGCATGCTACCGCCTCTAGCCGCCGGCGCTGCCGTGCTGGCGAGGCGCATTGGAGGAGTCTTCCGCGGACCACCAGACGCCCTTCGGTGGTCTGTTTTTCTCGTTGTCTTCTCCAACGGTCCCCCTAGGACCCGACCTTCACTACGGAGGCTTCAAATTTACCATGTGAACCCGTTTATCGTCACTCGACAATCCGCGCACAATGATCAACCAACGGAGTCTTCAATTTCCTCCGCGACCCCAACTCCGACCCCAGTTTCGTTCGGCCTCAACGGCGTGGTGCGACATCGCCATTCTTCTTCATCGTGTTCTTTCTTGTTTCTGCGCGGTGCCGTTGCACCACGCCACCTTTTTTCGTGCCGCAACGAATCAAAACAACAAAGGGGGAGGAGAGTCGGCCGTGTTCGTGCGGTCCGACCTCCTCCCGTAAAGTTGGTAACAAGCGGCACAAAAGACGAAGAACAACAAGGATTTTTCTCGAACAAAAGAAATCAACCCAAACTGTTTTCACCAAAATCAAGAATTCCAAACCCGAAAACATATTCTTCGCATATCAAATTAATATTTAGTTGATATGCGTTCTTGGATTTAAAAGGAAGTAAACAAGGGTTCACTAACAATCACAAATAAATTCCCTACCTCGGGTGTAGTCGTCGAACGAGGTTTGTCATGGAAATGGACGTCGCAGAAGAAGACGTCACGGAAGGAGGATCGTCAAGTCGCAGAGAAAAGCTTTGTCGGCATCACGTCGTCGATCACCGATGATCTGGCATTCATCGCGTTCTTCGTCGAGGAAAAAGAACTCTAAGACCTTGAGCCATTCTCTCCAAAATCCTCCCGCACAACCAAGGAAACTACAATAAAATATGGGTTACCTTATTTTATTACTCACGCCAAATGTTTTAAAGAATTCAAAAACAAATCAAACAATTAACTAAATTAATTGCAACGTTTTAAACAGACCAATTAATAGAGGCGTTTATTAAAAAGTTTAAACACAAGAGTTGACTTCGTTTAAAAGGGGGGGTGAGGGTGCGTTACCTTAATCAAAAAGGGGAGTTTTTTAGAAGTTGAAAAGGTGGGGATCATGTAGGCCCCACCTAACAAATATCCTACCTAGAGGTGTAGGATTTTGTGGGTCCCATTTTATCCTCTTAACATAGGTTAAATAACTTAAAATAATATAAATTGGTCGCAACATTTTATTTTATTCATTTACTTAACCTGAAAATTTAGTAACCACACCCGAGCAAAAGCAACTCCGGAAAAGGTGTTCCTAAGAAATTACCGGCACTGTGATTCCATTGGTGCCCTCAGATTTCAATTCTGAGAACTAGTTCAAAAGTTAGAAATACTCGCTCGTTCGTTCACTGAACATACCTGAGCGAAACTTCGAAAGATGATTCCGGGCACACCGGGCCTCAGAATCAGGTGCCGTCAGAAACTGCGTTCTTTTAAAATCCAAATGAAAATTAAGAAAAAATTTCCTTGAATTTTACGGGTCTTTACATTACTCCCACCTCAGGGCTTTACGTCCCCGTAAAGCTTTAACACAAAATCGGGATACAAAAGCGGTACTGATCATGCATCTAAGCCTTCCTCTCCCATGTGCTCACTTGGAGGTTCCCGCACTGCTGGTGAAAGAGCACCCGAGGAATCGACCGCTCTCATAGGATCTGCGCCTATCGATCCTTGATCCCCACTAGAACTTCCGGGAAAGTCACCCCATTGCCAACATCCAACTCCTCATGGTCGATGATATGCGGAGGGTCGTGCACGTATCTCCTTAGTTGAGAGACGTGGAAGTCGTCGTGCACCTGGTGCAACTGAGGTGTATAGGTCAAGCGGTAAACCACCTCACCTACCCAGATGAGGACCTAGAATGGTCCGTTGAACCTCGAAGATAACTTGTCACCGCGGCCACATCTCCGTAAACCTTGTCAATGTGATACACGTATAATGACGTGATTGTCATCCTTGAACTCTATAGGTCTCCAATTCCTATTAGAACTGAAACTAAAAACGACTACTGCCACGGGGGTAAGGTTGACCGACTCAAGAGTGATCGTTCGCACCCTCCTGTGCATGAGTTTATCCTGTGCTGCCTGGGGTTTCCTTTTCACAGACCATGGAAAACTAATCCCAACGCCGTAGTTAAACCACAACCTTTTTGCCTAATACTTTCAATTTGTGTATGAACTGCGATTGCCCAGTCCATACTCAAACCAACGTCATAAGGCCTCGACGCTGCCACCAATAGATTCCAACTGAAAATATCACCTCGAGGATATGACCACACCGTCGGCGTAAGTGTGATTATCGAGTCTTCTCCCAAGGTATCTCCAGACGTGAGGGTCAAGTCTACGGCTTACCGGAAACTCTAGGTCAGGGAAAAGATTTGGGGAAGGTAGGAATGATTCATATCAACGTCTGTTACTACGACAGCTAGTAGTGGACACAGACTGCCCTTGAATCATTTTTAGAGCCATTGGGTCACACTCCTTGACCGCATGCAGCCGCACTCTTCCACCGCCCTCCAGCTCACTGATCATGGCAGGGACAACTAAGGCGGGTGGTTGTAGCATGTTAAAATGTACATCACCTAATGCTGCTCTCCTAGCTCTGCCTCCACGCCTGCTGATTCGCAGACTCATCTCTCCTTAAAGCTTCCTCTTTTTGAAACATTTAACACGCCCGAGTCTCTAAGACTTGCGCCAGTTTCCTGTTTCTACTGAATATTACAACCGGGTCCTGGTGACAGCAAAGACACCCCTCCTTAACATGGTCGTCGGGTCTTGGCCCACTAGGTCCCACCAGTTGCCCCGCAGACACATGGGGCCCACCCCAGGGTCCACCCACATGCCTGAACAGATGATCTGACTAATGAATATCCCCACAAGCCAACACATGTCCTTTCCAGTGTGCTTTGTCCTCACTCACACACACCCTGGGAAACTTCCAAAAAGGTCATCCATCCTGATCACTACTCCAGGCCAAGCACGCTTAACATTGGAGTTCTAATCAGACAGGCTCCCGAAAAGGATGGTGCACCTTCTTTGCCTACGATATGAAAGTGCAGCTAAAATTTCACCTTTGCCAAAAAGAGAAACTCGATCTCATCCCCTGGATAAACCACGCTCATTGCCTAATATTGTCAATCCTGACATGAATGATGCATTCATGCCATGGATGTCGTCGTAAGGCCTCGATGTAACTACCAAGATATCCAACTGTCACTCTCGCCTCTAAGGGTCGAGTCACACTGTCGGCATCAGTGTGAGGTCACTGGGTGTCCTCCAATAGAAATCTCGAAAGTGAGGGTCATGTCAACAGTTTTAACCGGGACCACTCAGTATCAACCAAACAAAAGGACAGGAAAGCAAACATCACAAAGATAAGTGTCTTTTTATTATTACAGCTCATAGTACAAAGACACGAATACAACAAAAATAAAGAACTAGAAGTACAAGGGATGTATCCACTAGTTCATATCCTATACACCTGCTCCCGGAGCTCTACTGCCTTTTCCACTGCTCGGCTGTTGCTCAAGCACCTGCCGCTGCCTCTGCCTCGGTGGCTCCTCCAATGCCTGCGGATCGACTGTGCGGGGGGTCGGACAGTCACATGCTAGGTGACCCTTCCTGCCACATTAATAACACTTCCTGCTCCTCGTACAGCTGGCTCTGTTCCTCTTGGACCTCTGCATCGTCTGTCTACTTCCCACAGATGACTCGGCTACTGATCGAAAATCCTACAACAAAGGTAGCATCTCCTGTACATGCTTGGGGTGTAGAGCTACTAGCACAAACCCCACCCTGAAGAAGGTCTTTAATTCTTCCCATGTAAAGGTCATCACATCGCCAAACTGGAATAAGCGACTCCACCACCATCTTGCTACTGCCTGATGGAGGCTGGCAGCAAAGATCACCATGAGGTCTTCTGGTGTCCCCACTAGCATGAAGACTCTCACCATAGCCTCCAGCCAATCCTCAGCCGCCTGCGGGTCCATATCTCCCCAGAACCTGAGTGGCCTCTGGCTCTGGAACTCGTGCAGCGTGCTCAAGTGGAGTGCATCTCCTACTGTTAGGGCTGGTGGAATCAGTGGCCCAACGTATGGTAGTACCGCTGGTGCCTCCTCTGTTGCCTCAACTGCAAGAGGGCCCTCTACCGAAGCCTCGTCACTCGGCAGGATATCAGTACGCACACCCCTCTAGGCTCTAGCTGGTCGTCTGTGAAAAGGCATCCAGAAAGAAACAATGTGACATGGTCAAACAGTTATACCTCATGATCTAACCTGGTTTGAGCTGACATTTTAAAACTTTTGGAAACACACACACAATCTGTGTTTTCATGCCCAAAGTTGGAAATCAGTTGTCAGGGTCTTGGTGTATGGATACGTCGGCTGCCCACACCAACACTGGACACCATGATCTGAAGACCACACTCGGTAACCTTAAAACTATTGATTCATAGAAAGAAAATATCAGAGTTCTATGTTCTATGGTAGAACCGACTCCTCTGATACCAATTAGTCACTACCCATCCTCGGGGCCCGTGCCATGACTACCCCAAGCCCGCCTTCCATAGGCCAGGAGCTGGTGACTAGCACCAAAGACATAAATACCAATAACTAGGAAGGCATTTCCATTATAAAATTAAACAAAACACCACTGAGTACATGAGGAAGTAAAACACTAAGTACAAAAGAAAGTTCTGAAAAGTAAGTGGGCCAGAATACAAACCCAACTAAAAGTACATCTACAACTGATAAAAAGTACAACAGAAAAAGACAACAACTTGAATAACAGAAGCAGCTCTGGGGTCGTCCTCCTCAGATCCTACCTGAAGGGTAGGTACAGATGGCGCATTTCCTGGATCATCCACCATGAATCCTACCTGAAGTGTAGGTACAGATAGCCTTCACAATGCTCTCGCCCGTCAACCTCCTCCGTGTGTTGTCTCATCGTGAATTCCACCTCCGGATACTGAATTGTCGTGTGGTTCACCTCCGGGTACCGTCCAGTCCTCGAACACTCGACCTCCATCAGCACTGGCCGTTGTCTTCAACCAACACAATGAGGTGCGGCATAGCCCCTGCAGGGGTGAGTATAATGATATTCAGTAGGAACCCCGAGACCCTCAAGGTCTAACTATAACCAAAAAGAATAACCACAAAGAATATCTCAATAGATAACCTCTACATAGGCATATTCCCATGCATATACCTAAGTTATCAATTAACGCATCTCAATCATGAGGTAAACACAAAGATCAGGACTCAGCTCAAACTAGGATTTTCATTATCGAAACTGTTACTGCTGAAGAGCCACATCTCTGGAGTGTACAGTGGTCCTGTCATGACTCCGAGGTACTGCTCACTTACCTAAGACTCATGTGGTACTCCTCCTGTAGAGTACCGCAGGTCAGCCACCCAAACACAGCGTGCTTCCCGTCGGGGTATGCCACCCAAACACAGTAGTGCACACCCCCTAATAGCCTGCAGAGGTACTCTCTGGATGAGTACCATGGGTCTTCACTATCACACAGTAGTGCTCCGTCCGCCATGGGTCTGCAACCAAACAAAGTAGTGCTCCGTCCACTGGGCTAGTCGACTCACCCTAAGTCGAGTCGGTCAAGCAGTCGTCAGGTCTCAGCTGGCTACACAGTCTTTGTAATCCTTACGCTCACCTCCGGGAGGGTCCGCTCGATGACCTACAGGTCGATACTCCATGTATCTCAAAGTCCCACGAAGAAGTATCTCAAAGGACCTCTTTGTCATAGGGGTCACAACGCAACAGACGACGCGTCAATTGGACACTGGTTCTGTGAGTTATTAGCCTTTTCGTCCTAGGGGCCCGGTAGGTTTCGTGTGCGAACCAACCCGGCCATATATGAACTGTACCAAAAACTCTCATAGGGTATACTCATAGGCATCATTTCTCAACGTGATTACCAATACCGCTGACGGTTTGTCAAATGGACGTCCAGTCTGAAAGTTATCATCTTTTTTGTTCCAGGGGCCTGGTTGGATTTCGAGTACAATCCAACCTAGCCATTATCCAACTGCATCCAAAACTCAGGTGAAGCATGCCAAAATTTCCGTCTCATCAAGAGGAACCATCAATGTCGACAGCACGTCAATCGAACGTCTGGAACGCATGATATAAGTGTTTCTGCTCCGAGGGCCTAGTTGGTTTCATGTTTCGAACCATCCCGGCTGTACCCAAAGTTCTCCGAAACCCAGAGTGTAATATACCGCAACGACCTTCATGATCCAGGGATTGCTACACAACTGATGGTGCATCGATCGTAGGTCTGTAGCCCAAGATATAGGGGTTTGAACAGAAACTGCCCGAAAATAAGGGGTTCGGGGCCGGTCCGACCCGGCCCGAGACCCCCAGGGTCGGCCCAAACCGGGCGACCTGACCCGGGTCCGGGTCCGGACCGCTTGGGCTTGGCCTGACCTGGCCTGGGCATGCGGCGCACATGGCCATCTCAGGCGGTGCCGAGCTGAGCGGTACAGGGGGGCACGCTGCCCCCCTGATTGGAACACCGCGGCCCCCCGCCTGGGGGCTTCCCCTTGCCAACGGACGCGGTCGAGCGCCGTTTCCCACCTCCCTCTGTCCAGCACGATCGGGGGACCAACGGCCTTCCTCCATGGCTTTAGCCGCGACGGCCCTCCTTGGCGGCGCGCCGCCGTGCTGGCGAGGCACGCCGGAGGAGTCTTTTGCGGACCACCAGACGTGCTCCGATGGTCCGTTTTGCTCGCTGTCTTCTCCAACGGTCCTCCCAATACCCGACCTTCAATGCGGAGGCTCCAAATTTACCTTGCGGCCCCGTTTTTCTTCGCCCTCCAATCCACGCACAATGATCAACCAGCGGAGTATTCAATTGCCTCCGCCACCCCAACTTCGGTCGCAGTTTCGTTCATCCTCAACAGCACGGCGCGACGGCGCCGCGCTTCTCCGTCATGTTCTTTCTTGTTTCCGCGCAGTGCCATTGCACCGTGCTGCCTTTTTTCATGCCGCAATGAATCAAAACAACAAATGGCGAGGAGATTTGGTCATGTTCGTGCGGTCCAACCTCCTCTCGTTAAGTTGGTAACAAGAGGCCCAAAAGAGGAAGAACAACAAGGATTTTTCTCGAACAAAAGAAATCAACCCAAACACTTTTCCCCGAAATCACGAATTCCCATCCCGCAAACCTATTCTCCGCAGATCAACTTAATATTTAGTTGATCCGCATTCTTGGATTTAGAAGGAAGTAAACAAGGGTTCACTAACAATCACAAATAAATTCCCTACCTCGAGCGTAGTCGTCGAACGAGGTCAATCACGGAAAGGGACGTTGCAGAATTGAACATCGCAGAAGAAGACGTCGGGGAAGGAGGGTCGTCGTGTTGCAGAGAAATGCTTTGTCGGCGTCATGTCGTCGATCACCGAGGATCCGACATTCTTCGTGTTCTACGTCTAGGAAAAAGAACTCCAAGACCTTGAGCTGTTCTCTCCAAAATCCTCCCGCACAACAAAGGCAACAACAATAAAATAAGGGTTACCTTATTTTATTACTCACGCCAAACGTTTTAAAAAATTCCAAAACAAATAAAACAATTAACTCAATTAATTTCAACATTTTAAACAGCCCAATTAATAGAGGTGTTTATTAAAAAGTTTAAAAAAAATAGTTGACTTCGTTTAATAGGGTGGTGCGGGTGCATTACCATAATCAAAAAGGGGGGTTTTTTGGAAGTTGAAAAGGTGGGGCTCGTGTGGGCCCCACTTCACAAATATCCTACCTAGATGTGTAGGATTTTGTGGGTCCCACTTTAACCTCTTAACATAGGTTAAACAACTTAACACAAAATAAATTTGTCGCACAATTTTATTTTATTCATTTACATAACTCGAAAATTTAGTATCACACCCAAGAAAACACAACTCTGGAAAAGGTGTCCTAAGAAATTATTGGCGCTGGGATTCCATCGGTGCCCTCAGATTTCAATTCTGAGAACCGATTCAAATGTTATAAAAACCCGCTCATTCGTTCACTGAACGTACTCGATCTAAACTTTGGAAAATGATTCCAGGTACACCGGGCCTCAGAATCAGGTGCCGTCAGAAACTGCGTTCTTGTAAAATCCCAAATAAAATTAAGAAAAAAATTCCCTTGAATTTTACGGGTCTTTACATTTCTCCAATGTAATGGGTAATGATTATGCTATGTCACAAATTATATTGGAACTATGTCCTATGATTACTAAAATTTCAACTCCTTTGTAAGGGTTATATTATGATAATGTTCCAAGATATTAATACAATTTCATTAAGCTTTCTATTCTTATAAATGTTTACTTTCATAAAGAGTAATATCACATGGCCCATGATTATTTATTATGATGAATCTATTATTTTTGAAATACTTATTCTTTATTTTCATGTTTGATGATCTAGGTTTTATGGGTATGATTATTCTTAGGTTATGCTCACGAACTTTGATTATGTTAGTATACCCTTATTTAGTTCTTGCGCTCACTAATGTCATTCACTTGTTAATGCACATGTTTACCCGTTCTGGGTAATCGATCTCACCCTTATTATGTTTTTTTTCCCTAGGTTAATAAGAATGATGTTGAATAAATTTTTTCTAGAAAGGTTTCACATTGAGGACGATGATGACTTAATGTGGAATAAGAAAAATAAGGTAAAGTGGGAGAACGATCATTTAAGGATGTGGGTATTATTTATATAATGTGTTTTCATAGTTATCTAAAACATTAAACCTAAACTTTATTTCATAAATCAAGTGAAGAAAATTTTTCATTTTTATATTATATGTATTGGATAAAAAAATTTGGGTCACCTTTCTCGAAATGAAATATTTAATTGTAAATATTATGATTTGAGCACAAGATTTGGGATTGAAATATTGTAATGTCCAATAAATTATGAATAAATTTTTTATTTATATGGAATTCTTTTTACACCGTGAAAACTGACGGTGCACGATTCTGAGGCCGCGAGTCCCTGAAATGCTCTGTCGAAGTTTTGTTATGGTTTAATTAGTGCACTTAAGTATTTTTCCTAAAAAAGTAGAATACCATTTAAACGGTTACTTAGATCAAAAATATGAGGGCACCGTTATGCTCCAGATGGCGAGTTTACCCTAGGAATGACACAAGATTAGTCACCTAGGGACTTCTGTGAGAAAACCCGAAATGGCATAACTGTAAATAAAATAATAAAATTATTTTATTTTATTTTTCAAGTTCTTATAACTCAAAAACAGTAACTTGGATTAAGAATATGAGACCACCTCTAAACACGTGAGGGTATTATTTCTTGAGGTATATACTAATATTGGCCGGTGTGTGCCACTAGTGAAAGTAAAATTTTGGTCGTAAATAAAATAATTAAGTGATAATTATTTTATTGTGAAATCTGTAACTTTGAAACAGTATCTCGGATTGGAATTCCAAGAGTACTGCCTGAGCGGAGTTTTCAAAATTTTGAACCAGTTCTCAGATTATAAATCTGAGGACACTATTAAATCTATATGGTTGGGATTCTCTTAAGGGAGACTTCACTTTCACCATAGTAGGTTTGGAGGAAAATTTGTGTTTTTGGGATTTTTAAAAGAAATAAATAAAATAAATTTCTTATTTTATTTTCAATCCATACCTCCAATGAACAAGCGACAATGTGGGACAAGTGATGTGTCAATCTAGTAAATGGTATGAACTTTAAATTCTATGTAATTGCAGTGTCGGTGAATTTGGAATGATCCAAATTAATTGGATTCCATTAATCCCACAAACATTGCACACCATCTCCTATCCTATTTATATGGAGCTTGGGGAGAGGTGTCAGCACTGCTTCGCTATGAAACGAAGTGCTGACAATGTGTAGTGATGCCAAACCCTTGAAGGACGAAGCTGGTACTAGCGGGAGGTGACGAGTGACACCGAAATCCAGAACCGATGATCAAAGAATGAGTGATGTCGTTGGAGGCTAGTTTCAGGGGACAACAAACACAGTCCCACTTCTATAAACATGCACCCACCATCATTCATGAGGTTAAGATTTTATTAATGTTTTAATTTACTTCATTGATTCTTCATATCCAAAATTCACGACGATGTTGGCCAAACAAACATGGCCATCATCCCGCACATAAACCTTGCTCCTCTTTCTTTTTTTTCTTCTCCCGTTTTCTGTGCGTTCCTCAATAGCTAATATTTATTGAAGATGGAAACATGGAGTTTTACTGATCACGATATATAGACATGGTGCCCTCGATGCAAGGATCACAAATATTATATCACTTAATTTTTCGGGCTTGGAACGAAGCTGCAATGGCTCATGGAATAAGGTGGAGGCCAGAAGCCGACCGACCATGAATATGGAAGGGTGGCGCGTGTCTGCTCCATCATTTGATCAGGAGGTCTTGGCCTGTCGGCCGCAGCGGGGCAGAGTGGATACCAGCAACCGGCTGACCACATAGCAGAGAGGTGGTGCACATCTGTATCGCCGGTGGAGTAGGGGGCTACGACCACTTGGTCGCGCCGAAGGCCAAAGGGTGGCCAGCCATGGTGGAGCAGCAGCGCGTGACCGCACTATTGGGAGGAAGACTGTTTGGCCATGCCAGACTATGCAGGACCCCTCCAGCAAGTCCCACATGGCACCCATCCAAATGGTTCGATGGACCATTTCAAAAAACTAAAATAGAGGCGCTCCCCCTTCGGTGCCAGCTCGGGCAGACCGCACGCCCAATGGGCCATGCCAGTGGGCTGGGTCGGGCCTCCCCTTCACAAGCCGGTTCAAACCCTATAACACCCCAATATTCCATGGTATGCTTCCCTTTGAATAATTCAATAGCTTGTGTTGTACGCATCTTCGCGATTCTAACACATTGTGACCAATCAAACTAGCCGTTATGAATTATAATACCCACTTTTTAAAATTTCATCAATTTTATCCTTCAAAATGGACTTCATTTTTGGGATTGTAATATCTAAATTAGCTTAGGGTGAATTTTTTGTATTTTTCTAAAAACATTCATTTTTTATGAATGGTGAAAAATACTAAATTTTAATTAAAAACACATTTTTGAATCAAAATAATTTATAGTGATAAATTAAACTATTTAGTGGTTTTTATGTGTAATTAGATTATATTTTTACCATTTAATACAATGTTAGTAATTGGACATAATTTCACATTTAAACTCGAAATTAGCAAATGTCAATCTTTTGATAGTAATTAATTTTTAAAAAAACTTTTTTTGGTTTGACAATGGGAATTATTTTTAAATTAATTCTGCCACTTCTATGTTTTGAATTTAGAAAAATAGAATCCATTTTTAGAATCAGTAGGTCTAAATTGTGTAAATAGGTAACTTGTATTTTTAAACATTATGAATAATTACATCGGTAAATATTTTATTTACCATGGATAGAGGGTAAATTCGGTAAATAATGGTAAAAAAATAATATTATAATAATAATAAATTACCTGAACCCATGTTTTAACACTATTTGATGATACATGTCTGAACATGGTCATCCATGTGTCTATTTTAGGACCCCATGGAGCCACTTGTAAGTGATAATGACAATTTATATTAATTATGTTAAAGTAAATACAAAAATGACATAAGCATATATCATTTAGTAAAACAAATTTTAAATAGGGTTATACATGTTATCATCTTAACTATAAATATTAATTAGAAATATAAAAAGATTTCCTACATAATGGTATTTTATTTATAATATTTATACATTTAATAATAAAATTTATCTATGACATAATGATGATGTATTATTATCCTTATTAATGAAAGAATGAAATAAATGGTATTATAGATGTTAAAATAAATATAATTTGACTATTTTGATACAATCCACGAATTTTTTATGTTAATTATACATGTTAGGATTGATTAATTTAATTTTTTTGATGTAATAATTCTGTTAGGATTTTAATATAAACAAAAATAAAAATAGTGGTAAAATTGACATAAAAGAGTTTTTAATACAAATATTATATTAACAATTTATATTATATTCCAAAAATTATAATGATAAAAAAAGGTCATAAATAATAAATTATATGTCATTAATGAACCACTTGAGGTTCACTTGGATGTTTATAGTAAGTTTATTAACAATATAATATAAAAAAAATAGACACGGTAAATGTCAAACTAAGTAACTAATAGTTAAATCTAGAAGATAATGTTAATATAGTGACCCAAACATATATAAAATGTATTTTTAGATTAGTTTTAGAAACCTCATCACCTTATCCTCAAAATAAATTATTTTTGAGACATTAAAAACCGAAAATGATTTTATTATAAAATAATATTTCAATCTTTTCCACATGTGCCCTCACCCATCTTATAAAAGGGCACTTCCCCTTATTTCAAATTCACACCTTCAAAGCCATTTAGCTTGGCCAAAACCTACACATATATCCTCTAAACTTCCCCCCCCCCTTAATCCAAGATTCCTTCCTTTAGTTAGAAATCCCACCTAAGGAGCCATTTTGATCAAATCAAAAGGATAAACCTGAAGAAGAGGTATATATTCCATCGCCTCTTTCAAGTTCTTTTCCTATTCCAGTTCATCTTTCATTATTGTTTCAATTCCAAAATAATATCTCCAAAATCTTATATATAATTTTATGTTATTATAAAAATGGTACAACCATATATATTATTTTATCCATCCTATGAATGACATGTCACCATACGTGCATACGTACAACTTACTATCTCCACGTCGTCGTGTAGTTTGTTATTCAAACACTTCATCATTTGGATGGGTATAATAATGAGTATAAATGATGAAAATAGCAAATATAACATGATAATTATTATTTATTTATGATATTCCATCCAATTATATAGGATTTTAACATCTAAATAATGATATTGTCACTCGTACGTACGTACGGCTTACCGTCTCCACGAACGTGATGATATTCATTCCCCACAATATCCATTCAAGAATAAATTTCATTTGATGGTAAAAAATAATGTTTAAATACTTAATATAATTCTTAATATTAATACGATACATCATATCCACAAAAAATATTAGTACGTAAAAATCATATAAAGGAAAATGAATCAGTTAACACATGAAATGATGATACTATGGAAATATCATTAACAAAGCAATATATGAAGATCATATATGATATCATATTAATGTATATAGTTCTTGAATAATTTAATAAAAATGATTTCACCATTATAAAGGAGGTTAACCTACCCTCTACGAAAGAAATTTACATGGTAAGGGTTAATTTCACTATCTCTTCATTATCTGAGTTTGTTTATACGAAATTATCTACTGGGACCTCTTTATCATCCATATCTTTGTTTCTTAAAAATGTATTTCAAAACATTATTACTATTTTATAAAATATGATTTAAAGTCATTTATACCCTTTTTGAGTTTTTATAATATGTTTATAAAGGAATTTTTTTTCATTTTCCAAACTTGGTATTTTATAACCTTTTTGACAAAATTAAGGTAAGAATATCTTATTTTTAACTTATACGGTGGTTGCGGCTATTTTACGCTGTCATAACATCGTCGAAGCATCACTTACAAGGTTGTAATAATATTTTCAATATAAATGTTTTCTTTTATAATTTTATTACTTTTAAATGATTTCATAATATAAAGGTATTTTTCTCTAAAAAATGTGTTGATTTTATCTATACCAGCATCTTTTGATAGATTTTAACCTTAATTGAAGTTGATTTATTATACAAATATTCCATATTTTATTTAAGTCTTTGTGATATTTTTGACTGTGGATGTGTTTTTTTTACACCATTCATGGTTTATGGATAAATTATTGATATTACGTATGCTAGGTCTTATACGAATGATTATGTAATTTTTAATCTTTTTCATATGAGGAACACATTAGTCTTAGTAAGTGGCGGGTGGAACCTGCAATAGCTTCTCGATGCATCAGCAGGTCTCATGAGAAAAAATAGTGTCTTGGCACAAGTACTTGACAAAATCTAATTTTAGTCTAGGCACAATGCCTTGAGTATGTTTTGATGAAGTCTGGCATTATGCATTCCATCATTATAAAAGTGTCTATTGATATTTCATGTTATTATTCGACTAGTAGAATATCCATGTGAATAAGTAAATTGAAGTATTTGAAATTATTTTTTCTATATTTTGCTTAATAATATGTTTAAAAGGCTTTTGTTTTAGTATTATACATTTCCTTAAATGTTTGTTCTTATTTATGAATGTTTCTTTTATATTGTTATCCCTAATGAGTATCTGAGCTCACCCCTTTCTATGTTTTATTTTTCCTATGATATGAAGAAGTATTTTATGACTAACTTGTAGGGATAGTATGAGGGGATATTATTGTGGTCTATGGAAACAATGTTGTTATAGTTTTTCATTTTACAATGTAATGTAAAACTTATGAATGTATCTAGTATTTCTAAGGATACTAAACTGATTGGTATTTCAGAATATGATTTCTATGTATCATGCCAATGTTATGTAATAATACACCAACTCTGGGTAACTGAGGTTGGGGCGTTATAGTTGGTATTAGAGGATTTTTATTACAAACCTTGGAATCTAGATTTAGATAAACATTGATTAAAGAACATTACCATAAGATAGACATTGATCAATAGTATAGATGAAATTCCTAGAATTTTGGTATTTTAGAGATTTTGTGAGTTTTCCATCCAATACATTAGTGTCTGGATACGAGCACGTAGAGGTGGCTCTCGCATATATGTACCTAGGGGTAAAACCCAAAAACACCAATTTAAGCAAGACTCGAACGGGAATGGGTGCATGAAAATGATCCTCGCTACACTCTTTGTTACAACACTTCCAAGAGATATGCTTACGAAAACTCCCATTTTCATTACAAATCATTATGAAGGGTTTATGAGTATATACATTCTCAAGGAAAACATTTCTATGATTACGGATTATGTCTATAAATTGTTCAGTTTATGTTAAGTTCTTTACAAATAAGTAATTATGTATTTCTATTCATAAACTAATCTAGTTTATGCCATTATTTAGAAATGGAGCTTAGTGAAACGAATGGAAACCATAACAATGAACGTAATCAATGTAGTGATTTCAATTCTACTCAAGATAATTATAGTTGAGCTGGTGAAGCAACTCGTACTGTTCATCTTAGCACCATAAAGTGACAACTCACTCAGGTTATGAATAATAACCTTACCCGTATGGAGCACTCTGATCCTTGATGTGGAGGATCAGTGTTAGATCACTTCATGAGGCAAAAACCACCAACATTTAATGGGTTTAAAAAACCATTAGTAGATGAGAAATGGATAAATTCCTTATAGAAAACATTCCAATCCTTGGGGAGTAGTGAAAGGGAAAAAGTTGGTGTGGCAGTTTACTACCTCACTGAAGATGATGATCAATGGTGTTCATTGATTCAAACCCAAATGAAAGATGATTATGTATAAAATAAAGAATATAGGTAGTTTAGATAGATTTTATGAGAGAAATATTTTACTTGTGACCATAGAGCAGATTTGGAAAGGCAATTTCTGAGCCTGGGGTAAAAGGAGGATGATAATGTCA
This sequence comes from Viscum album, assembly GCA_963277665.1. Taxonomy (NCBI): domain Eukaryota; kingdom Viridiplantae; phylum Streptophyta; class Magnoliopsida; order Santalales; family Viscaceae; genus Viscum; species Viscum album. The sequence goes on from OY728131.1 coordinate 380,866,946, forward strand.
AAAAGTATGAAGCTAACTTTACAAGGTTAGTGAGGTATGCTGTAGATTATATATGAAACCCAAGAAGTAATATTGAAAATTTCCTTTATGGGCTAAAACCATTTCTCTATCAATAATTACTCTCACAATCCTTCTTGTCGTACGAAGATATTGTCTACTGTGCTGTCACGATAGAAAAGGAATTCTCTATGTCTTACGACTTTAAAGCAAAGAAAGAGAAGAAGAGATTTACTGAACACTCTGGAAATGGATATATAGGGAATAAGGGAAAATTTTAATATCCATCCTATAGTAAATTTGGGAATAAACACATTGGTAATTTTCTGAAGGGAACGAGAGTCTATTACAAGTGTGTTGAAAAATGCCACCAAGCACGTGATTGCAAGGGGAAGAAAGAGGCTGTCAATTTCAAATGATACAATTGTAGAGAAAATGGGCATTAGGAAAATGAATGTCATATTCTCCAAGAAAACATTCCTCAAAAAAGTCCAAGGGATCAATGCCAAGCATATGAAATCACTACTACTGAGGTTGAAGCTCGGAAAGATGTGGTGGCAGGTAATTTAATGGTTTCCTAAAATCTAACCAATGATTTATTTGATTCTAGATCATCCCATTGTTTCATATCATCCCAGCTTTCTTGGAAAATTAGATATTTCCCATTTGATTTAACAATGGTGTTGTTAGTCAAAACTCCTAAGGTAAGTATAATTGCAACAATGTTTTGTGAATCAATCCCCATTTTGACTTATAAATGTTCTTTATCTGCTGATATCATCATCACACCCATGATTGAATTTGATATAATCCTTGGTATGGATTATCTTTTAGACCATGATGAAAAAATTTATAGTAAGATGAAGGAGTTTACTATTTTTTATGACGATAATAAAAAAACACCTTATCTTCAGAGCATAATCATCACCATCTGATTCTTTTCTACATCCACCCTTAGTAGCTCAACTGAATTCAATTATTGGGGAGGAAGAGAATGAAATAATTTTGGGTGAGGAAAACAATGTTCAAATAGAGGATGTACCTATTGTGCAAGATTATGTTGATGTATTTCCAGAGGATTTACCTAGACATCTTCTAGAACAAGAAATTGAGTTTTCTATTGATTTAATTCCTGGTTCAAGGACCACATCAAAGCCCCCTTATAAAATGGCCACTGTGGAATTAGTAGAACTAAAGAAACAACTTGAGTGATTTAGTAACAAGAGATTTATTTGCCCTACTGTTTCTCCATGGGGATCCCCTATTCTTTTTGTTAAAAAGAAAGATGGATCTATGAGGTTGTGCATTGACTACAGGGAGATCAGTTCTATAACATTAAAGGAAAAGTATCCCCTTCCTCGCATTGATGATTTATTTGACCAACTTCATGGAGCTCAATATTTCTCAAGTATTTAATTTTGATCTGGATACCATCAGTTGTGTGTGAAGAAGAAATACATTCCAAAGACAACATTTTGAACCAGGTACAAACATTACGTGTTTACAGTAATGCCTTTTGGATTGACAAATGCACCCTCTGTCTTCATGGATCTTATGAATAGTGTTTTCAAGAAATATCTTGATGACTTTGTATTGGTAATTGTTGATCATATCTTGCTATACTCCAAAAGCTACGAAGATCATGAAAATATCTTGTGCATTATTTTGAAGACTCTTAGAATGAATGAATTATATGGGTTGTTTAGCAAGTGTGAATTCTGGATTTAAGATATTTCATTTCTTGGCCATATCTTCTCTAAGGATTTAATATCTTTTGATCCTTCAAAGACCATGAAAATCCAAGAATGGCCAGCACCTATGAGTATAACTGAGGTACACATTTTTATTTGTTTAGTAGGTCATTATCGATATTTCATCCTGAATTTTTCCCAATTGGAAAACCCATTAACCAAGATTATACAAAAAGGGGTTAAATTTGTTTGGAAAAAAGAGTGTGAATAATGTTTTGATGAATTGAATAGAAGATTAGTCAATGCTCCCATATTGGCTCAACCATCGGGGAATGATGGGTTTGTTATTTATAGAAATGCTTCAATGAAAGGACTTGTTTGTGTCCTTATGCATATTGATAGGGTTATTGACTATTCATCATGAGAGCTAAAAATTCATGAACAAAAATATCCTACTCATGATCTTGAGTTAGCAGCTGTAATATTTTCTTTGAATATGGAGACACTATCGATATGGTGAAAAATGTGAGATTTATATTAATCACAAGAGTTTGAAGTATATTTTCTCACAAAAATAACTCAACATGAGGCAAATGCAATGTCTTTAACTAATCAAGGATTATGATTTCATTATACATTACCACCCGGGGAAGGAAAATAAGGTGGTATATTCTTTGAGTAGAAAGGATTGTGGAGTTTTGAACAAGATGAAAGTTGAAATGGATCCTATATACACGGATCTAGTAATGGTGGATATGGGAATAACCACGGAAAGAGAAAAATCAATTCTTTTTCAAATGGTTTCCAAACCATCATTACTAGAAAGGATAAAAAGTTTTCAGGCTAATGATGAGGAGTTTCAGAAAAATATTAAAGCTATGAATAATGGTAGATTGAGTGACTTCATATATGAAGAAGAAATTTTAAAATTAAAGAAGAGACTTTGTGTTCTCGATATACCTAATCTAAAAATAGAATTTTTGTATGATGATCATAGCTCTAATTTCTCTATACACCCTTAGAGCACCAAAATGTATAGATATTTGAGGGAACATTTTTGGTGGGACAACATGAAAGGGGAGATTTTTGATTTTTTGTCAAGATATATGTTTTGTTAACAAGTAAATGATGGAAGGCAACAGCCTGGAGGATTCATGAAACCTCTTCCCATGCCTGAGTGGAAATGGGATAATATTATGATATAATTTATCATCGGACTGCCAAAGACTCTAAGAAGGATCGTTGAAATATGGTTCATTGTTGATCGTCATACCATGTCAACACATTCTATTTCTATAAGAGAATATTTACCACATGAACCTTTAGCAATAGTATATATTAATGAATTTGTAAGATTTCATGGAGTACCCATATCGATTGTTTCTGATCATGATCCCCATTTTACATCATGATTCTTGAAAAGTCTACACAAAGCCTTGGATACTGAACTTTTTTGAGCACTTCCAACCTCCCTCAAACTGATGGAAAATTAGAAGGGACTATTAAAACCTTAGAAGACATCATGAGATCTTTCTCACTTGACTTTAAAGGTATGTGGAGTCATTATTTACGTCTAGTATAATTTAACTATAACAATGGCTTCCATTCAAGTATTCAGATGATACCATATGAAGTGTTATATGGAAAGAGATGACGCACACCAACTTGTTATGATGATGTTAGTGAAAGAAAACTTGTAGGCGTAGAACTTGTTGAGGAAATGATGGAAAATGTGAAGGTAATCCAAACCCACATCAAAGCTTCTCAATGTAGGAAGAAGATCTATGTTGATAACCAAAGGAAGGATTTGGAATTTCTGGTAGGTGATCATGTTTTCTTGAAGGTATCTACATATAAGGGAATGATATGATTTGGTAAGAAGTGTAAACTAAGTCCCAGGTATATCGTGCCTTTCGAAATTCTCGAACGAATTGGGCCTATATCTTACTGTTTGGAAATGCCTCCAAGTCTCTCCAAAGTCCATGAAGTTTTCCATGTATCAATGTTGAGAAAATACATGCATGACCTAACGAATATAATTAACTATAAGGAATTAAAACTGGAACACAACATGTCTTATTGGGAAGATCCTGTCAAGGTTCTTGATATAAGAGAACTGTCACGACCCGTCCTCGGGGCCCGTGCCGTGACTACCCCAAGCCCGCCTTCCATAGGCCAGGGGCTGGCGACTAGCACCAAGGCGTAAAATCCCAGTAAACAGGGAAGGCATTGCCTTTATAAGTAACAACCACACAGAGTCAGCAAGCGGAAAGTAAAGTACAGAAAAGTAAAGGGGCCGGAAATACAAGCCCAACTGTAAAGTACAACTGAAAAGTAAAGCAACTGAAGAAAAGACGGCGGCCTCGTGTCGTCCACTGGCAATCCCACCTGAAGGGTGGGTACAGATAGCCTCCAGGCTCCTCGGGTCCCACGTCCGCTCCGAGCACGTCCCGCCCAGTGGTCCACCTCCAGGTACCGTCCTGCTCCACGCCCCAACCGTGATCAGCGCTGTCCGTCGTCTGCAACCAACACAACAAGGTGCGGGCATAGCCCGTGCAGGGGTGAGTACAACTACTCAGTAAGGACCCCGAGACCCCCGAAGGTCTCCCGAAATCCACAAAGGATATAGCACAAAGAAAGATGCAATCACGAAGTAACATCTGACTCGACTTAGGTATATGCCCATACATATACCTAAGTCCCCAATTCTAGCTCTGCTCACGAGCTCAAGAACAACTCAATCCACAAAGGAAAGCAAGACTCAAATCCACAAGGAGAGTAAATAGTAAATCCACAAAGGATGGTTCAACACAATCCACAAAGGAGAGTAACATAAGATTCAGCTCAACCAGGTATACTTTTTCAGTTGACGTCAAAGACGATCACTGATCCGTCTAAGTCGTCGGACCCACGAAGGATCGATAGGTACTAACCCCCGCAGAAGACCCACACAGGATCGGGCTCACACAGAACCTGTAGGCAGTGGCTCACACAGAACCGGTAGTAGGACCCACATAGGATCGGGCACTGATCCGCATAGGATCGCTGAGTGCAGTAGTCGACGCAGTCCACTGAGGATCTCTGCACAGTCGTCGCCGCAGTCCACGGAGGATCTCTGCTCTGCCGTCGTCGCAGTCCACGGAGGATCTCTGCTCTGCCGTCGTCGCAGTCCACGGAGGATCTCTGCTCTGCCGTCGTCGCAGTCCATGGAGGATCTCTGCTCTGCCGTCGTCGCAGTCCACGGAGGATCTCTGCTCTGCCGTCGTCGCAGTCCACGGAGGATCTCTGCTCTGTCGTCGAGGTCACAGCCAGCGCTAGGGTTCCCGCACGAAGCGAGCTCGTTTAGTAGGGTCCGCTCCACGAGCCGAGGGGCTGATACATCAACTGACACGTAGTCCGAAGTTGATGTATCCAAAAGTTCCGTATCGACAACAGGATCTCAACGCGACAGACGGCACGTCAATCGGACGCCCGGTCTGAGAGTTATTGGCATTTTTGTCCCAGGGGCCCGGTTGGTTTTTAGGGCAAAACCAACCCGACCGTACGCCGCCTGTATCCGATCCTCGGGCGGAGTATGCCAAAAGTTCCGTCTCACTTAGAGGAAACTACCACAGCTGACGGTACGTCGTTCGGACGTCCGTAGCTCAAGTTATGAGCGTTTCCGCTCCGAGGGCCCGGTTGGTTTCGTGTACGAACCAACCCGGCCGAACCCAAAGTCTTCCGAAACCTTGAGTATAATATACCGAAACGACCGTCTCGATCTAAGGATCGCGTAGCCGCTGACGGTACGTCGATTGGAGGTCCCAGGCCCAAGATATGGGCGAAAGACCGAAGAGGGCCCAAAACGGGGGTACTGGGCCCGGGGCGACCCGGCCCGAACCCCCCCTGGGGTCGGCCGAACCGGGTCGGCCCGAACCGGGCCGGCCCGACCCGGCCTGAACCGGCTCGGCCGGGTCCGGTCCGGCCTGGGCGCGGCCCGGCCGACCGGACCGGCCGGCTCGGTCTTCGGCCGGGCGGCCGATGAGCCGCCGCCGCGGGGTTGACCCGCGGCTTTGAAGGAGACGCGGCCCCCGCGGGGGGGCCGCCTGTCACGCGGACGCGGCCGGGCCGCCGCGTCCGTCCCGGTTCCGCGCGGCCGCGGAACCGGCCGCCGTTGCCGCCGCGGCTTCAGCCGCGGCAGGCTTCCTCCGCGCCGGCGACCCGCGCCGCCGCCGCCTTCCGCGGGCCGCCGGAGATGCTCCGGTGGCCCGATTTCTTTCCCGTCTGCGCCGATGCTCCTCCCGGGGGACGATCTTCACTGCGGAGCCAACAAATTGCCCTTGCCGCACGGTTCGTCGTCGTCCGCCAAATCCGCACAAAAAGAGAAGATCGGCGGAGGGTTGCCGGGTCTTGTTCGTTAGACCCGCACCCTCCGCGTTAGTCATAATCCACGGGAGGAACAATAAAACAATCAACAACAATTTTAAATGTTAAAATTGTTCGAAGATCAAGTTCTTTACTTTAAAAGAAATAAAATCACGGGAAGGAAAAATAAAACAATCCAGCATCCCTTACCTTGTCGTCGTCGTCGGACGAGAGGTCGTCGCGGAATCGCTCGTCGCGGAGGAAGGAGATCGTCGCGTCGTCGCGGTATCCGGCGTCGCGTCTCCAATCTCCGGATCAAGATCAAACGGATTTAATTAGTTTAAATCCGTTGATATTGAAATTAAAAAAAAAGGGAGAAGAAAAGATCCGATTCTCACCTTAGTTGCCGAACGAGGATCGGCCGCGGAAGAAGAGGCGTCGCCGAAGAATGTCGCGGGTAGATCTCGTCGACGTCGCAGATCTTGGTGTGCGTCGTCGAATTCCGGTCGCCGGCGTTCTTCGCGTTCTTCGCGTTCTTCGCGGAGAGGGTGGAGGAACGAAGATTCTTTCAAATCCTTTCCAAGGATTTTTGGGTTGGTCTTATTTTATAAACATGCCAACACACGAAACTGGTTAAGAAACGATCCATCAATTCGTTGAATTAATTCAACGAAAGAAACGACCCATTTAATTCACGAAGAAACAGTCCATTTAATTCACGAAATAAACCGCCCAATTAAATGGTCTGTTAAGAATTAAAGAAAACGCGTCGGTTGACTTTTCAGTTACTTTGACGGGTTTTCGCGGGTGCGTTACTTAGCGAAAGAAACGGCGTGGCTCGTGCGGGTCCCACCGCACAAATATCCTACCAAGGGGTAGGATATTTCTGGATAGCATCCTATCCAGTTCAACTCAGTTCAAGCCGTCTTTAAGTGACTTCAAGTGGCTTCCAAGCAGCTTAAGTGAAATAAAATAAAGTTGTCGCACAAACTTTATTTTATTTCTGACTTAAGCCGTAAAATTTAAAAACCACGTCTGAGCAAACGCAACTCCGGAAGAGGCGTTTCTAAGCAAATACCGGCGCTGCGATTTCATCGGTGCCCTCAGAATTCGATTCCGGGCACCGGTTCAAAAGATAGAAAAACCCGCTCGTCCGTTCACTGAACGTACCCGAGCCAAACTTCGGAAATTGATTCCGGGCACACCGGGCCTCGGAATCAGGTGTCGTCTGAAGCTGCGCTCTTGTAAAATTCCAAAGAAAATTAAGAAAAAAATTTACTTGAAATTTGCGGGTCTTTACATTACTCCCACCTCAGGGCTTTACGTCCCCGTAAAGATACATCAAAAACTAGGAGAACAAATGGGGGTACTGAGCACGCATCTGAGCCTCCCGCTCCCAAGTGCTCTCCTGGAGGTTCCCGTGCTGCCATCTGATGCGCACAAGAGGAATCGACTGCCCACGTAGGACCCGCTCCTGTCGATCCTCGATCTCCACTGGGACATCCGCAAAAGTCTCCCCATCGTCCACGTCCAGCTCCCCAAAGTCGATGATGTGCGTCGGGTCGTGCACGTATCTCCTCAGCTGAGACACGTGGAAGACGTCGTGCACCCGGTGCAACTGAGGTGGTAGAGCCAGGCGATAAGCCACCTCTCCTATCCTGCTGAGGACCTGGAAAGGCCCGATGAAGCGTGGAGACAACTTGCCGCCTCGGCCAAATCTCCGTAAACCACGTCGAGGTGAGACACGCAAAAAGACGTGGTCGCCATCCTCGAACTCTAGTGGCCTCCGCCTCCTGTCAGCATATGACTTCTGCCGGCTCTGAGCTGTCCTCATCCTCTCCTGGATGATCTGGACCTTCTCTGTCGTGGCTCGGACCATCTCTGGTCCCACGAGTGCTGACTCCCCAGGGTCTGTCCAGCACAACGGTGATCTGCAGGGTCTGCCGTACAACGCCTCGTATGGTGCCATCCCTATAGTGGAGTGGTAGCTGTTGTTGTACGCGAACTCCACCAAGGGTAGGTGGTCCTCCCAGCTGCGACCAAAGTCGAGAACACATGCACGGAGCATGTCCTCGAGTGTCTTTATGGTCCTCTCTGACTGACCATCCGTCTGAGGGTGGAAGGCTGTGCTCAGATGGAGCCGCGTCCCGAACGCCTCCTGCAACCCCTTCCAAAGCCTGGAAGTGAAACGAGCATCTCGATCGGAGACGATAGATGATGGCACACCGTGAAGCCGTACGATCTCCTGGACGTAAAGACGTCCCAAGCTCTCCACTGAGCTCTGCTCTCTGATGGGTAAGAAGTGTGCCGACTTGGTGAGTCGGTCGACAATCACCCAAATGGAGTCGTGACCTCTGGAAGTACGTGGAAGTCCAGTCACGAAGTCCATAGATATGCCGTCCCACTTCCACTCCGGGACCTCCAAGGGCTGTACCAAGCCTGCTGGTACCTGGTGCTCTGCCTTCACCTGCTGGCAGGTGAGGCATCGTGAAACGAACTCTGCCACAGCTTTCTTCATGCCCGGCCACCAGTGCTGTCGTCTGAGATCCTGGTACATCTTCGCCACTCCGGGATGTACCGCCAAGGGAGAAGTGTGAAACTCTCTCAGCACCTCCTCTCGTAAAGCGACTGGTACGAAGGTACGTCCTCTGAAAAGGATGTCGTGCTCTGCTCCAAGGGAGAAGCCATCAGGCGCCTGACCTGAGGATATCAGTGCACGCCGGGTCTCACAGTCAGCGTCCCCACGCTGAGCCTCTCTAACCCGCTGTAGAAGTGGAGGAGAGACTGTGAGAGACTGAAGAAAGGCTGCTCCGTCTCTATCCACGAAGGATATCTGCAAGGAGGCTAGCTGCTCCGTCGCCTCCTCAAGTAGCTGAATGCCCGTCCTCCTGCTGAGGGCATCGGCTACTACGTTCCCCTTCCCAGGAGTATAGACTATCTCAAAGTCATAGTCCTGGAGGAACTCAAGCCATCTCCGCTGTCTCAGGTTCAGGTCCTTCTGAGAGAAGATATACCTGAGACTCTGGTGGTCAGAAAAGACTGTGAAGCGCTCGCCCATCAGATAGTGCCGCCATGTCTTCAGAGCGAAGACCACTGCTGCTAACTCCAGGTCATGAGTGGCGTAGTTCTGCTCATGCGGCCTCAACTGACGTGATCCGTAGGCGATCACGGCCCGCTCCTGCATCAGGACGCACCCGAGTCCAGTCCCTGATGCATCGCAGTAAACTACGTACCCAACTCCCTCCTCAGGCAACCTCAAGATAGGTGCGCTGGTCAATCTCTGTCTCAGCTCCTGGAAGCTCTGCTGACATCTGTCTGACCACTCAAAGGGTTTCCCCTTCTTCGTCAAGGCTGAGAGTGGTGCCGCAACTCTGGAGAAGTCCGGCACGAATCTCCGATAGTATCCCGCTAGGCCCAAGAAGCTCCGCACCTCTGTCACGCTCTTGGGTGGCTCCCAAGCTAGCACTGCCTCGATCTTCGCGGGATCCACTGCAACTCCCGCCTCAGAGATGACGTGCCCCAAGAAATGGACCTCACGCAACCAGAACTGGCATTTTGAGAGCTTTCCATAAAGCTGGTGCTCTCGGAGTGTGTCTAGCACAACTCGCAGGTGGTAGGCATGCTCCTCCTCAGTCGTCGAGTATACCAAAATGTCGTCAATGAAGACAACGACAAATCGGTCGAGGTATGGCTGGAAGATCCTGTTCATGAGGCTCATGAACACTGCTGGAGCATTGGTTACGCCGAATGGCATAACCAAGAACTCATAATGGCCATACCGACACCTGAAGGCCGTCTTCTGCACGTCCTCGTCTCGAACTCTGAGCTGATGATAGCCTGACCGGAGGTCTATCTTCGAGAACCACCGCGCTCCCTTGAGCTGATCGAAGAGGTCATCAATCCGTGGCAGCGGATACTTGTTCCTCACTGTCACCTGGTTCAGGCGACGATAGTCGACACAAAGTCGCAAGCTCCCGTCCGCCTTCTTGGCGAACAAAATCGGGGAAGCCCAGGGTGAAACACTGGGTCGGATAAACCCCTTGCTCTGCAAGTCCTCCAACTGTACCCGCAGCTCTCGAAGCTCGGCGGGGGCCATCCGATATGCTGGAGTAGATATCGGGGCTGTCCCGGGGTACAAGTCGATGTAAAAGTCTACCTCTCTACGAGGAGGTAGCCCTGGAACGTCGTCGGGAAAGACGTCCACGTACTGGTCCACCACTGCAGGAAAAGCCGGACTCCGCACGTCCACTGCTCCTAGGATGAGGCTAGCCAACTGATGAGAGATGGGCTGCACTCTCCTCCGCGGAAGTCCATCCTGTGCTGCAAAGGTTCCCTTCTCGCCGGTGAAGGTAAACCTGCTCCCGTCGGTACGAACACATCGCACCTTGCGCCTAAAACAGTCGATCTGGGCATGAACCGTGGATAGCCAATCCATGCCCAAGATGACGTCGTAAGGCCTCGACGCCGCTACAAGGAGATCCCAGCCGAAGCTCTCACCTCCTAGAGTAAGCTCACACTGCCGGCACCAGTGCGTAATCGTCGAGTCTGCTCCCGTAGGAGTCTCTAGCCGTAAGGATCGAGCCAACGGCTCAGTCGGAATCTCCGAGCTCCGAACAAGGGCAGAGGCTATGAAAGAGTGACTCGCTCCTGTGTCTATAAGTACTGCAGCAAGGGTGGAATAGACACAGATCGTACCTCGAATCATCTCTGGCATGTCGGGGTCGTAGGCCTCCACTGCCTGGAGCTGGGCCTGTCCCTGCCCTCCAGCTCCCTGTGGTCGAGGTGGCCCTCCTGGTGGTGGTGGGGGTAGAGCCTGGAAGCGTCGCCCACCACCTGCTGCTCGGCCAGCTCCTCTGCCTCGTCCGCCTCCTCCCTGCGGACCGCCACGGTCGACCCTCTGCCTCTGCCTGGGTGGCCCCTCCACCGTCTGCTGCTCCTCTGGTCGGCGAGTCGGGCAGTCACGAGCCATGTGACCCTGCCCGCCGCAAGAGTAGCACAGCCAGCCTCTCGAAAGGCTGGCACTCCGCTGTGTGCCCCGCACCGCTGAGCCGGTGTCCTGAGGCCGTCTGCGAGGGGGTCTGGTCTGCCTGGACCCGTGAGTCATCCGTCGGCTGCCTGCTGCCGATGACTCAGCTACCTGCCGCCCTGCGCTAGGTCTCGCCGCTGAAGAAGGCTCTGCCAGGAAGCTCTCGATCAGGAGGGCTCGCTCCAGCACTCCCGCCTGGGTCGGAATGCTGAGGGAGATCAGCGACGCCCGAATCTCCTGTCGCAAGCCCTGCTCGAAGGTCCGGGCCCGGAAGAAGGGGTCCCGTACCATGTCGGTCGAGTAGCGAGATAGGTCCGTGAACCTCGCCGCGTACTGAGCGACCGTCATGCTGCCCTGGCGCAGCTGGAGAAGCTCCTGGATGCGCACCGCTCGGAGGGTGGCCGGGACGAACTCAGAGCGGAAGAGGCTCTCGAAGTCCGCCCAGAGCAAGGATGCCTCATCGTGAACCTGGAGCATCAGGCTCCACCATCGACCTGCTGCCGCCTGCAGGAGGCTCGCTGCGAGGATCACCATGAGATCCGCTGGTGTCCTCACTAGCCTGAAGATCCGTACCACCGCCTCTAGCCAGTCCTCGGCGGCCTGGGGGTCCGCCTCACCGCGAAACCTGGGCGGTCGCTGGCTCTGAAACTCGTGTAGTGCCCTGAGGCGTCGTGCATCGTCAGCGTCTGGTACTGGAAGCATCGGTGGCTCGGCGGGTAAAGCTACCGCCGGTGCCACTGCTGGCAAAGGGCCCTGCACCGAGGCCTCGTCGCTCGGTGGGCTGCCGTCGCGCCCTACACTCGGAACCCTAGCTGGCAGTCGTCGCGGGGCCATCCTGAAAAGGAGAACAAGAGCACCACAGTCAGAACAGTATACCTGGTGAGCTGGCACAAGTAATCACAAGGAAAACTTGAGACTTTCATAAAGCAGATCAGTATACCCGGTGAGCTGACACAAGTAATCACAAAGAAAACTTGAAACACACACGCAATCAATGTTTTCATGCATTAAGTCGGAAATCAGGAGTCAGGGTCCTGGTGTACGGATACGTCGGCCGCCGCACCAACACTGGGTTCCCTGAACTGATAACCACACTCAATACACTAAACACTATTGCTTCACATAGAAAAAAAGGACGATCAGAGTTTGCGGTAGAACCGACCACCTCTGATACCAATTTTTCACGACCCGTCCTCGGGGCCCGTGCCGTGACTACCCCAAGCCCGCCTTCCATAGGCCAGAGGCTGGCGACTAGCACCAAGGCGTAAAATCCCAGTAAACAGGGAAGGCATTGCCTTTATAAGTAACAACCACACAGAGTCAGCAAGCGGAAAGTAAAGTACAGAAAAGTAAAGGGGCCGGAAATACAAGCCCAACTGTAAAGTACAACTGAAAAGTAAAGAAACTGAAGAAAAGACGGCAGCCTCGTGTCGTCCACTGGCAATCCCACCTGAAGGGTGGGTACAGATAGCCTCCAGGCTCCTCGGGTCCCACGTCCGCTCCGAGCACGTCCCGCCCAGTGGTCCACCTCCAGGTACCGTCCTGCTCCACGCCCCAACCGTGATCAGCGCTGTCCGTCGTCTGCAACCAACACAACAAGGTGCGGGCATAGCCCGTGCAGGGGTGAGTACAACTACTCAGTAAGGACCCCGAGACCCCCGAAGGTCTCCCGAAATCCACAAAGGATATAGCACAAAGAAAGATGCAATCACGAAGTAACATCTGACTCGACTTAGGTATATGCCCATACATATACCTAAGTCCCCAATTCTAGCTCTGCTCACGAGCTCAAGAACAACTCAATCCACAAAGGAAAGCAAGACTCAAATCCACAAGGAGAGTAAATAGTAAATCCACAAAGGATGGTTCAACACAATCCACAAAGGAGAGTAACATAAGATTCAGCTCAACCAGGTATACTTTTTCAGATGACGTCAAAGACGATCACTGATCCGTCTAAGTCGTCGGACCCACGAAGGATCGATAGGTACTAACCCCCGCAGAAGACCCACACAGGATCGGGCTCACACAGAACCTGTAGGCAGTGGCTCACACAGAACCGGTAGTAGGACCCACATAGGATCGGGCACTGATCCGCATAGGATCGCTGAGTGCAGTAGTCGACGCAGTCCACTGAGGATCTCTGCACAGTCGTCGCCGCAGTCCACGGAGGATCTCTGCTCTGCCGTCGTCGCAGTCCACGGAGGATCTCTGCTCTGCCGTCGTCGCAGTCCACGGAGGATCTCTGCTCTGCCGTCGTCGCAGTCCACGGAGGATCTCTGCTCTGCCGTCGTCGCAGTCCACGGAGGATCTCTGCTCTGTCGTCGAGGTCACAGCCAGCGCTAGGGTTCCCGCACGAAGCGAGCTCGTTTAGGAGGGTCCGCTCCACGAGCCGAGGGGCTGATACATCAACTGACACGTAGTCCGAAGTTGATGTATCCAAAAGTTCCGTATCGACAACAGGATCTCAACGCGACAGACGGCGCGTCAATCGGACGCCCGGTCTGAGAGTTATTGGCATTTTTGTCCCAGGGGCCCGGTTGGTTTTTAGGGCAAAACCAACCCGACCGTACTCCGCCTGTATCCGATCCTCGGGCGGAGTATGCCAAAAGTTCCGTCTCACTTAGAGGAAACTACCACAGCTGACGGTACGTCGTTCGGACGTCCGTAGCTCAAGTTATGAGCGTTTCCGCTCCGAGGGCCCGGTTGGTTTCGTGTACGAACCAACCCGGCCGAACCCAAAGTCTTCCGAAACCTTGAGTATAATATACCGAAACGACCGTCTCGATCTAAGGATCGCGTAGCCGCTGACGGTACGTCGATTGGAGGTCCCAGGCCCAAGATATGGGCGAAAGACCGAAGAGGGCCCAAAACGGGGGTACTGGGCCCGGGGCGACCCGGCCCGAACCCCCCCCTGGGGTCGGCCGAACCGGGTCGGCCTCGGTCTTCGGCCGAGCGGCCGATGAGCCGCCGCCGCGGGGTTGACCCGCGGCTTTGAAGGAGACGCGGCCCCCGCGGGGGGGCCGCCTGTCACGCGGACGCGGCCGGGCCGCCGCGTCCGTCCCGGTTCCGCGCGGCCGCGGAACCGGCCGCCGTTGCCGCCGCGGCTTCAGCCGCGGCGGGCTTCCTCCACGGCGGCGCGCCGGGCGCCGCCGCCTCCGGTCGCCGGCGCCGCCGCGCCGGCGACCCGCGCCGCCGCCGCCTTCCGCGGGCCGCCGGAGATGCTCCGGTGGCCCGATTTCTTTCCCGTCTGCGCCGATGCTCCTCCCGGGGGACGATCTTCACTGCGGAGCCAACAAATTGCCCTTGCCGCACGGTTCGTCGTCGTCCGCCAAATCCGCACAAAAAGAGAAGATCGGCGGAGGGTTGCCGGGTCTTGTTCGTTAGACCCGCACCCTCCGCGTTAGTCATAATCCACGGGAGGAACAATAAAACAATCAACAACAATTTTAAATGTTAAAATTGTTCGAAGATCAAGTTCTTTACTTTAAAAGAAATAAAATCACGGGAAGGAAAAATAAAACAATCCAGCATCCCTTACCTTGTCGTCATCGTCGGACGAGAGGTCGTCGCGGAATCGCTCGTCGCGGAGGAAGGAGATCGTCGCGTCGTCGCGGTATCCGGCGTCGCGTCGCCAATCTCCGGATCAAGATCAAACGGATTTAATTAGTTTAAATCCGTTGATATTGAAATTAAAAAAAAGGGAGAAGAAAATATCCGATTCTCACCTTAGTTGCCGAACGAGGATCGGCCGCGGAAGAAGAGGCGTCGCCGAAGAATGTCGCGGGTAGATCTCGTCGACGTCGCAGATCTTGGTGTGCGTCGTCGAATTCCGGTCGCCGGCGTTCTTCGCGTTCTTCGCGTTCTTCGCGTTCTTCGCGTTCTTCGCGTTCTTCGCGGAGAGGGTGGAGGAACGAAGATTCTTTCAAATCCTTTCCAAGGATTTTTGGGTTGGTCTTATTTTATAAACATGCCAACACACGAAACTGGTTAAGAAACGATCCATCAATTCGTTGAATTAATTCAACGAAAGAAACGACCCATTTAATTCACGAAGAAACAGTCCATTTAATTCACGAAATAAACCGCCCAATTAAATGGTCTGTTAAGAATTAAAGAAAACGCGTCGGTTGACTTTTCAGTTACTTTGACGGGTTTTCGCGGGTGCGTTACTTAGCGAAAGAAACGGCGTGGCTCGTGCGGGTCCCACCGCACAAATATCCTACCAAGGGGTAGGATATTTCTGGATAGCATCCTATCCAGTTCAACTCAGTTCAAGCCGTCTTTAAGTGACTTCAAGTGGCTTCCAAGCAGCTTAAGTGAAATAAAATAAAGTTGTCGCACAAACTTTATTTTATTTCTGACTTAAGCCGTAAAATTTAAAAACCACGTCTGAGCAAACGCAACTCCGGAAGAGGCGTTTCTAAGCAAATACCGGCGCTGCGATTTCATCGGTGCCCTCAGAATTCGATTCCGGGCACCGGTTCAAAAGATAGAAAAACCCGCTCGTCCGTTCACTGAACGTACCCGAGCCAAACTTCGGAAATTGATTCCGGGCACACCGGGCCTCGGAATCAGGTGCCGTCTGAAGCTGCGCTCTTGTAAAATTCCAAAGAAAATTAAGAAAAAAATTTCCTTGAAATTTGCGGGTCTTTACAAGAACAACTGTTGAGAAACTGGAATACTCTTCTGGTAAAAGTTCTATGGATAAACCATAAGATGGATGAGGCAACGTAGTAACCTAAGGAAATTATGATGAAGAACCACCTGAATCTTTTATATGCTGGAATATTCTAGAAATTTCAAGAATGATATTATTTTAAGGAGGGGAGAATATAACACACTAATATTCCACGGTATGTTTCCCATTTAACAGTGTGATGTCTTGCATTGTACGCAACTTCGAGATTCAATCACATTGTGACCAATCAAACTAGCCGTTATGAATAGTAATACCTACTTTTTGAAATTTTATCTGTTTTATCATTCAATATAGACTTAATTTTTGGGTTTTTAATATCTAAATTAGCTTATGTAGAATTGTTTTGGTATTTTTCTAAAAAAAATCATTTTTTGATGAATAAGGAAAAATACTAAATATTAATTAAAAACAAATTTTTTAATCCAAATAATTTTTAGTGATAAATTATATTATTGAGTGGTTTTTAAGTATAATTAGATTATATTTTTTTCAATTTAATCTAATGTTTTTCATTGGACATAATTTTAAATTTAAACTGGACATAATCAAGTGTCAATCTTTTGATAGTTATTATTTCTTAAAAACACGCTTTTTGTTTTGACAAAAAAAATATTTCTAAATTAATCTCTGCCACTTCTATGTTTTAAATTTAAAAAAATGGATTCCATATTTGGAATTCGGAGTCCCAAATGTTGTAAATAGGTAACTTTTATTTTTATACATTTTGAATAATTACTTCGGTAAATATTTTATTTACCATAGTTAAAGGGTAACTTCGGTAAATAAGGGTAAACAAAAATAATAATATACTAATATTAAATTATCATAACATGTATTCTAACACTTTTTGATGATAAATTTCCGACCATGGACATCCGTAGGTTGATTTCGGGACCCCATGGAGCCACTTGTAAGTTATAATGACACTTTATATTAATTTAGTTAAAGTAAATACAAAAATAACATAAGCATGTATATTTTAGTAAAACAATTTTTACATTAGGTTCTATATTTTATATTTTCAACTATAAATATTCATTAGAAATATAAAATATTTCCTAGATAATGGTATTTGTTTTTTAATTTTTAGACAGTTAATAATTAAATTTATTTATGACACAATGATGATGCCATATTTTCTTTATTAATGAAAGAATCAAATAAATGTTATTATAGATGTTAAAATAAATAGAATTTGAAAATTTTGATGCCATCCATAGATTTTATAGGTTAATTAGACATATTATGATTTATAAAATGAATTTTTTCTAAGTAATAATGTTGTTAGTAATTTATCAAAAACAAAATAGCAAATAGTGTCAAAATTGACATAAAAGAGTTTCTAAAACAAATATTATATTATTAATAGACATTCTATTCCTAAAATCTTTGTTTTTTCCAAATTTCTTAAATAATATTATATATTTCATTAATTAACCACTTTATTTTCTCTTTTATAGTATGTTTATTAACCATATAATATAAAAATACAAAGAGACATGGTAAATGTCAAACTAATTAATAGAGAGTTAAATGTTGAAGATAAGGTTAATATAGTGACCCAAAACTATCTAAACTGATTGGTTGAGTGGTTTTCAACCCATCCCCACTTTATCCTCTAAATAAATCATTTTTGAGCCATTAGAAATCTAAAATGATATTATTATAAAATAATATTTCAATCTTTTCCTATGGTGCCCATCACCCCTCTTAAAAAAGGGAACTTCCCTTCTCTCAAATTCATACCTTCAAAGACATTTTCCTAGACCAAACCCTACCCAAATATCCTATAAACAATTCTAACTTCATCCTAGAGGCCTTCATATTTTCATAAATCCCACCTATGTAGCCCTTTTGATCAAATCAAAAAGAAGAAACCAAAGAAGACGTAAATATTTCATCACCTCTTTCAAGGTTTTTCTTCTCCGACTTCATCTTTATTTTTTGTTTCTATTAAAAAATAATAAATCCAGTATATTCTATATACTGTGATGTTATTATAAAAATGTTACAACAATATTCATTATTGTATCCATCCTATCAATGACTTGTCACCATACGTGCGTACGTACGGCTTACCGTCTACACGTCGTGGTGTAGTTTGTTATTCAAACACTTCATCATTTGGATGGGTATAATAATGAAAATAAATTATGAAAATAATAAATAAAACATGATAATTATTCTTTACGTATGATATTCCATCCAATTATATACTATTTTAAAATCCGAAAATGTTATTTTCGCTCCTGCGTACGTACGGCCTATGTCTCCACGAACGTGATGAGATTCATTCCCCATCGTATCCATTCAAGACTAATTTTCATTTGATGATTAAAAATAATTTTTAAATATTTTATATCATTCTTAATATGAATAAGATACATCCTATCCACAAGAAACATTACTTATGTAACAAAGCATATAAAGGAAAACGAATCAGTTAACACACGAAACGATGATACTACTAAAATATCATTAACAAAGCAATATTAAAAGATCATATATGATATAATATTAATGTATATAGTTCTTGTATAGTTTAATAAAAATCATTTCACCATTATATAAGAGTTTAACCTACCCTCGGCCATGGAAAAGTACAAGGTAGGGTTTAATTTCACAATCTCTTCATTTTCCGAGTTTGTTTATATGTAATTACCTGCTAGGACCTCTTTATCATCCAAATACATATTTCTTAAAAATGTATTTCAAAAAATTCTTACTATTTTGTATACATTGGTTTAAAGTAATTTATTCCCTTTTTTACATTTTATAAGATGTTTATAAAGGAGTCTCTCCATCAATTTCCAAACAAGGTCCTTTATAACCTTTTTGACAAAATTAAGGTAAAAATGCATCTTTTTTAAAATTATATAGTGGGTGGAGCTATTTTCCACCATTATAACATCTTTGAATATTCCCTTAAATGCATATAAGAATATTTTCAAAAATAAGCACTTTATTTTTTTAATTATATGACTTTTAAATGATTTAAAAATAGAAAGATATATTTCTCTAAAAACATTGATTTCATCTATGTCAACATCCTTTGATAGATTTTAAGATTAATTGAAATTCATTTATTATACAAAACATCCATATTGTATTGAAGTTTTTGTGATATGTTTGAATTTGGATGTGTTAGTTTTAAACCATTCATTGTTTATGGATAATGTATTGACAATTCGTATACTAGTTTTAATATGAATGTTTATGTTATGTTTAACCCTTTACATATGGAGAATGCATTGGACTTAGTAAGTGACGAGTGGATCCTGCTATAGCTCCTCAATTAATTGGTAGGTCTCATGATACAAACTAGTGTCTTGACACAAGGCCTTGACGAACTATAATTTGTAGTCTTGGCATAAGGCCTTGAATATGTGGTTATGAAGTCTGGGATTATGCATTCCGTCATTATGAAAGTGGCTATTTATATTGCATGTGATTATTTGACATATAGAATATCCATGTAAATAAGTAAAGGAAATTATTTGATTTTATCTTTTCCATATTATGCTAATGTTCAAGTTTAAAAGGCTTTTGTTTTAATCTTATACATTGCCTTAAATTTTTATTCTTATTTATGAATGTTTCTGCTATATTGATATCTTTACTGAGCATCTGAGCTCACCCCTTTCTATGTTTTATTTTTCCCAGGATGCGAAGAAGTATTTTTTGAATGATCTGTAGGGATAGTATATGGGGATATGAGTGTGTTATATGGAAGAAATGTTGTTATAGTTTTTCATTTAATAATGTAATGTTAAACTTATGAATGTATCTAGTATTTCCAAGGCTACTAAACTAATCGGTCTTTCGGGGCATGATTTCCTTTTACCATTCCAATGTTATGTAATTATGCACTGACTATGGTTAACTGGGGTCAGGGAGTTATAGTCCCTTCAAAGCCCAGGCCATCCGGGCCAACCTGTACCAGGTCCGGTCGGGCCGGGTCAGTCCGATCGGCTTCGGACCGGACCCGGGCCCATCAGGACCCAATTTCGCCTTTTTATCCATAACATGTGATCCAGACTTCTGTTTGAAGAACCTTTTTTGGAACCAAAATACTTGGATCAAGATGGTCTTTTTTGAATACTCCACATGAGTTTTGTATAATTTTGGAGTATGGATGGGTTGGATTGGACCCCGAATCAAACCGTGCCCTCAGAGTGGAATGACTAATATCTTACATACCAAGCATCTGATTGACGCGTAGTCTACTGTGTTGAGTCCCTTTTTATGTGACAGGCATTTAGGATTATTTTTTATGGAACTTTGGGGTATTTTAGGTATTAACTATTGCTCTTGGAGTGGTTCTCCCAAGCGTTATACGTATAGAACCCTATGACTGGCTATGACTTGACGGCTACAAACTGTTTCGACTTAGAGAGACTTGACAGGCTTTATGGGGAGAGCCTATATGTGACACAGAAGACCCACAGTGGGGAGCACCTCTATGTGATGTTGCAGACCCATGTTTCTCGACAGAAGGAGTACCTCAGCAGGCCACAAGGGGGAGCGCCTCTGTGTGATGTGGTTGACCCACTGTGCGGAGTGCCTCTCTATGACAAGGCAGACCCATAGTACTCAACATGAGGAGTACCCTAGAAGTACAAGGTTAGTGGGAAATGAAGCTCTGTGATGTGGAAGGCCTACTGTACATGATATAGGAGGATTTATCCAGCAGTTGAGGTGTTCAACATTGTGACTGGGAATTTTACTTGTTACTATCCCAAGAGAATCTTGTGGCTGGCTATCAGCTTCCATAGCGATCATGTGTGGGTCAGCTTCATAATTCTATATCTCAGATTTATATACCTTATGTTATCTAGTCATTACCTTTTTTTAAATATTTCCATCATGGAACAGTTGATCTTACGGATTTTGACTTGTGCCTTGTGTTTCTTCATGATTCAGATGAGTAGATTTGACAACTTAGGTAAATGTATTGGCATATACCTAAGTAGGTTTGACTATTGTTTTCATGATTCATGGATTATCCTTTGTGAATGTTGTGAGACCTTAAAGGGTCTCAGGATCTATATTGAGTATCGTTATACTAACCCCTACACGGGATACGCCTGCACCTTATTGTGTTTGGTGCAGATGACGGACAACGCTGACTGAGGATGAGGGACTAGGACTGGAGGTAGCTCGGAGGTGGAAATTGGATGAGGCGTACCGCATAAATGACCGTTCAAGATTTGTACCTACCCTTCAGGTAGGATCCTTGGCAGGTGTTCATAAGAGTTTTTTTAATTTATACTTGTAATTTTTAGTTTACATGTACTTTTCATTTTTACTAGTACTTTTCAGTTGGGCTAGTATTCTGGCCACTTTACTTTTTGTACACACCCTTTTTACATTATAGTTTACATTGTTCATAGTTGTGTGAGTTTACAGGTTAAAAAAAAGGCAATTCATTCCCGATTTTAGGGAATAATCCTTTCGGTGATAGTCACTAGCCCTTGGCCTATGGAAGGCAGGTTTGGGGTAGTCACAGCACGGGTCCTGGGGGACAGGTCGTGACAGGGATCAGGGCTATTATAATTGGAATCAAATAAGGGTTTAGATAACATTATAAATTATGATATTTTCTTGTAAGGTTATCTTGGGATTTATGGATAAAATCATGATATTATTAGATTATTTTTTATCATTAGTTTAAACTCTTACATACCCATTTTAAGGTCTCTTTGGTTTCACGTGAAGTATGCCTTTACATTTTGTAGACATAAGTTTTAAGGTATTCATAACCACCAGATTTCATGTGATATTTGATTATTTAGGTTTTTTTTAATAATGGTAAACATATTTCTTGGATTTTTTTAAGGATAAAATTTTATGAGAAAGTTAAATACAAAGGCTCGGTGAAAACCCATCCCTTTCGGTATGGTTGTGGGTCTTGAACCTATAACTAATGGGTGACAAGGGTGAAACTCCAACCACTGGCCTATGTGATATCTTGAAGATGATCACTAAATTTTTTATTATATAGTATAATTTGAGATAAAACATTTAATATTGAGTCACTCTTTATTTTTGAGGTAATTTAGGTTATTTGGGATATAGGGTTATTCATTTATGGATTGATTTAGCTTTAAATTCTTGTATTAATGTATAATTTTAATGATTAATGTATCATAAGAGGGTTTATTAATATTGGTAAATACCTTACAATATGCTAAAAATATTTATTTGGGTAAATGTTTAAATATATTTTTAATTTCTTCATTATCCCTTTTATGGTTATATATTCCTTTAAAAGATTATTGTAGTACTTGAGACCTGAAAAATTCTACTTGAATACTCATCAGTTGTAGAAAAAGATAAGATTATAGTGGAAATTGATTAAAGGAATGAAGTAAAACTTATCAATTAATTATATTTTATTATTTCCATAATCTCTATGGTGAGTAATTATTAAAACCTATGAAAATGATCTGGAAAAAAAATTATGCCACCGTAATTTTGGATGATCTCAATGAACATTTTCACTCCTCTTTGGTTTATGTTTTTGTGGTTGCTAAATTTCTCTTGATCATTCACTTTCTTATAATCAATGACCTATGTCCATATATATCATTATTTTGACATTACATTATTACTTCATGTCCATGTATTCACTTCATACCTATTTTATCCAATTTATAAACCTAGTGTGTGTTATTCCAGATGACCCCCGTACTCCCTTTTTTCTCTCTTATCAGGAGGATGTTTTATTAACAATTTTTACGATGTGGAATTCCATTATAAGTATTTCTTTTAAATGAATAATTTTTTATTACTGATTTATATTTCTAATTTCATGGATTAAACTTATTAAATAGTTGTAGGATATAAGACCCCAATAAATTAGAAGAAGATTAGTATATTTGATAGCATATTAGACACACAACATTGAGCTTAAACAACTCGTTAAATATATAACCAATATAACCTATCTATTAAATTTGATGAATTGAATAGTATTAACTAATTTGATAAATATATATCTATTTCCTACTCAATATAATCAATTTATTAATGTTTATTAAGTAGTTAATTAATATTTATTAAAGTAATTTTATTATTCAAAAACATGTCTTCCTCAAAAATATTTTTTATTTTTTTCACTAAAAAAATATTATAATTCACTATTGAAATTTTAATAAATTAAATTTATATAATTAAAATATTTATTTAAATTATCATGTCAAAAATTTAATTTTGGTGGAATTTTAAGATTTTTTAAAAAATATTGATTTTTCAGTGAATAGTGAAAATAACAATTTTTGTAAAAATGTCTTTTCTTTTCAAAAAAATTAAAAAAATTTATTGTCCCATGATGTTTTAAATATAATTTAAAATTAAATAATAATTATTTATTTTTATATATAATAATTAATTATAATTTAAAAATCTTTATACTGGATTTCAGTATAAGTTTGTTTTTATGTTTAAAAACATGCTTTTACATAAAATTATTTTAAAATTTATTACCATTGACCATTTTAATTAATTAATAAAATAAATAATTAGGAATTATTTAAATTAAATTTATATATTATATATTAATAAATATTAACTTCAATTCAAACAAAGATTATTATTAGTCATATAACTAATATAAAATATTCTTTTGCTCAAAAAATATGCTTCTTGAAAAACTGATATTTCATCGCATTATTGGGTTTTTATTTAAATTATGTTTTTCTAACTATATGAATTTAATTCAGTAAAATGTATTATGTATTTTTAATCATTATAATTTATTTTTAATAATAATTTTTACATAATTTTTTACCTTAATGAATAGTGAAAATAATGAAAATTATTTATTGTAGTTAAGGTAAAACGAATTTATCAAGGGTTAAACTAAAAAAATAAGGGTTAAAATAACCTAAAATATGGTATAAATAATAATTTATTTCCATATTTAGACCTTATAATGTATAATAATTGTTAATTTCCTATTTAGGATCATTTTTTTTGTGAAAAAACATGATTACACATCTTCCATTTCAAAAAAATACATGTGTGCCCCTCACATCACCTATAAAAGGCCTCCCCTCTAATATTATCGTTTATCCTTCAAATCCTTTTAGATCATCCAATAACTAAACCATTATATTGATTACTTCCTTAACTAATAACTATATCTCTTATTTTGATCATAAATCCATCCAAAGATGTATTTTGGGACTTACCTAAAGAAGTTACCCAAATAAGAGGTATTGTGCCTAACTAAGCATCTTTATTTTATTTATTCTTCCAACCCTTTCTAATAATATTCAATTTTACTTATATAATTATTCCAAAATTTATGATATATTGATATTTTATCATTTTAATTGTATAAAATAAATTTATCATCTCTTAAATCAAATGTATAGATTATCATCATTCGTGTGTAGGGTAAACTACCGCCTTATGAACCAATATCATTCGTTTTCCATCATCACATCTCATAGATTTTTTTAAAGAAATATTTTAAGGATAAATATGAAATTTATAATTTTTCGTCATAATAGGACACTCAATAGGGGGGAGAATTGTGTTCTTATAAAACATTCTGTTAAAAAGGTTTTTTAAAAGATTCCTCTGATTAAAACTAAAATAGGCCAGTTAATCATGTGACTATAATTATAATAGTTTGAATGTTGAAATGGATTCACTTAAGATTGATTATTTTTCAATACTATAAATTATGAGATACCGATACAACTTTTTAAACTACTCAAATAAGGCAAAATATTTATAACTAATATACAAGACTTACTTTCATTATAAAGATTAGTTTTCTGAAATATTAGTTAAAATAGAGAAAAACTAAATTGAAAGACATAGGGGATAAAAAAGTAGTTCAGTCTCAAGATGAGTCAAAATCCACTCCCCTTGTTTTTCACCAACCACCATGATATATATATATATATATAAATCTTTTATCCACACCCTATATAGGGGTTAACTAGAGTACAAAGTATTGTCCTGGTCACAAGACCTTTTCCATTGTTCTATGTGGGAAAACTAACAACCAGGTCACACAGGACCTCTTCCATAGTTATATGGGGGTGATACAAAGGGTTGAAAGATATTTGAGTGAGTATATGCTGTATCATCTAGTTTAATGTAGGATATATTGTTTGTTTTTATATAGATACACACACTTCTAGAAAAGTGGTAAAAATAGTACACGGCAGGGAAAAGACGCTGAGAAAGGGGTTAGAAATTCTCTGAGTGTTGTTCTATGTATTTATGGATTTTTAGGATTTAGAAGATGTGATTTTCAGGTCCTCTTGTGAAAATAGAGTATAGTTCATCTCGTGTTATGGTTTCTAATTCGATGAGATGTGTATTGTAGGTCTTTTCCTTCATAGATTTACTGCTATAATGATGTTTAAGGTTCTAATCCACAGTAGTTCATCCACCAGAAATAGAGAGTTCTTTATGAGTTATTCAGTGTATGTGCTCTTCTCTATTTCGAATGCATTCAACTTCTTGAACTCCCTTGTGATTCAGTGCCTCACATTTATTTTTATTTTTGGGTTCATGTGATTTAGCCGACATATAGTATGATTTTTACACCTCATACCTCATAATGTCAAGTGAAATGTCTACAAAAAAATTTACTTATGTCAGTGTCATTAAATGACTCAAATATGACTATTATAAATAACTTATTAATTTAATTGGAAAATATGAAAAAATGGTTATGTATGGAATGGTTATAGACCTTTTCTTGAAATAGTTTTACGAGAAATAGTTTTTTCATATTTTCCTTTGAGTGGTGAGACTGTCACGGAGAGACAATCAGTGTGACATGGTTGCACTGAGATATGGAACCGGTAGTACAAATACAGTGTCTGGATCATGATGTCTTAGGTAACGGTGTCTTGTACATTGTCAAAATTCTGAACATTTTTTTGTTATGACGTCTTGGAGACGATAGAAAGGAACCAGTTTCAAAGGATTTATGAAATCTGTAACTTGTTATGATGTCCGAGTCACATTGTCTATGTTAAAGTGTTAGGTACATGGCGAAAATCTAGAACTGGTGGCAAACATATAGTTACTAAGACTTAGCCAAATATTTGTAAATTGTCTTAAGAATAAATATTCAATTAATGTATTATACTTAATAATTAGAATAATAAAACAAAATATAACAAGATCAAACATAGTTTATAAGATTCGAACATGATTTGTGAGCATTAAAACATGTGGAGTCAAAAACTCTCCCTTTTTTGATGACCAGAAATCATGGTTTTTATTATCCATATATTTTAATAATTCCTTTTCTTATTTATCCCCCTTTTTGGATTATCAAAAATATAATAAGATAAATAAAATAAATAATGAATGAGTGGATGTAGGGAAGAAAATAAAAAAAAGTAGTGAACATTGTATTAGATAGAAAGATAATTTTTATTACAAGAATAATGCAACATACAATGAATCCCAATCAAAATAAATCCTTCACTTATCCTCAAAGCCAACAATATTCACTATTCCCTTAGAAGAAAAATTAAGAGGAGCCATAGGAGAAGAAGTAGAAGTGGTAGAAGTGATTGATCCAATTTTGATAGTAGGAAGAGGCAGTCCATCAAAAATAGAGGGATCAAGAGATGGTTTGTTTGATGAACAAGGAAAGGGTTATTCACTAATAACCGGTCTTATCAGGATCATATCCTGAGATATAGACTTGGTAGTAGGAGAAAAGGTAGTGTTGGATGAAGGGGTTGGACCATACCGCAATGGGGCAGCTAGAAGGGCCATTATGATAGTATTTTAGACATGAAGATAAGGATTAAACCAAATTATGATGTCAGTAATGATCTCACCTACTTACTGAATATCCTTCTCAAAGCCATATTTGTTCTCTAAAAACTTTAATAATTGATAAGTGAAGTCTCTCAAATTTTGAAGTTAAGTCTTAAAGGCCTGAATGATCACTACTACAAATATGGCTTTTATCAGTGCAACAAATGTCCATTAAGAGCGCTAGAAAAAGTGCTATTAATTCCGGCGAAGATAAAGGGGGGGGGGGTTGCCCTTATCAGCACTCCAAAAACCACCGATAATGACCCCTTTTATCAACGCTAAATAGAGAGCTGATAAAAGTGGTCGTTTATCAGCGCTGATAAAATGGTCTTTTATCAGTGCTTTCTTTTTATCACTGATAATAGACAACTTTTATCAGTGCTTTTTTTAGCGCTGATAAAAATATAAAAAAATAAAAAAATATAAAAAAATACTGCCAATCTCGGGGGGGGGCTTTTTACAATGCTTGAGCCCCCAGCTCTTTCCCGCACCTCCAGCACCCACCCGGACCACCTACACCCTTTATCTGCGCTATCCCTTTAAATAACCCTTGCACGTGCACCCATGCCTCCACCCAGATTTGATCTCGAGACCTCCCCCATACGCACCTAAATCCTTTGCCACTACCCTATATTGATTTGTTCACTTAATCATGATATATATATTTATTTATATATATATTTAGTTATATTTATTCGTATAGTAATATATATTTATATTAATATATATATTTGTATTAATATATATTTATATTTATATTAATATATATATATATAGTTATATTAATATATACATATAGTTATATAAATATATATATATATATATAGTTATATTAATATATGTATAGTTATATTTATATATAGTAGTTATATATATATATTCATATATTGGTATTTTAAATAAAATGGATATTAGTTATTATTTAGATAAATCTAATATATTTTATATGTAAATATGTTTAATTATTTATTTAAAAATTTAATTTTTAGGTGTGAATATATAAAAAATTTGTACATATAGTTATATATTTGATTATAAATAGAAGTAAATTATAAAAAAGGAAGAAATTTCAAAGACATAATATCAATATGAATGTAATACCTTGGAATAAATTCAGCCCCACCAAAAAAAGCCAATAATACCCCCTTAAATGCGGCTGAAAATCCACAAAATGTTAAAAAATCTGGGTACCCCAACTAAAAACTCATTTTTAGAGGCCTTCTTTCCCTGTTTTGTCCTTGAAAGACGATTTTACGGGGCTCCGCCTAGGCACAATGACGTAGAGCTCATCGTAGGCTTTGATTTGATATGTGGAAGAGCTCAAACGGACACCCGGATCAAAAGTTATGGCCGTTTGAAGTTCGAGTTGCATTTTCAACATATGTTGGATCATTTTTTATTTTTTTTAATTTGTAGTCTTCAAATTGTTATTACATTACTATTACTCCATAATAATTATAAAGTTATTAATTAAAAAAAAATTAATTTTTTTATAAGCCATTTTCACTAAATATATTATATATTAAGTATAATAAGTGTAAATGTACATTTATACTTATCTAAAAGATATTTAAAAATTATATATTATATTTATATCAATATAAATATATAACTATATTTATATATTAATATTTTTTTTAATATTTTTTTGAAGTTGACCCTTTATCAGTGCTACTAAATAAGCACTGATAAAGGGTGTCCCTTTATCAGTGCTAAAAAAGCGCTGATAAAGGGGTACTTTTATTAGCGCTTTTTAGCACTGATAAAGGCACCATTTATCAGTGATTTTTTGAGTGCTGATAATGGCCCCCCTTTATCAGCGCTTTTTCGTTAACGCTGATAAAGGGGTGGCACTGGCCTGGCCCAGTTTTGTGGTAGTGGATTGGAGGAATTTTATAATTATCTACACGTTACTTAAAGTGCTTGGTTATATCATGTTTAGAATAAATTTTGTTGAAATAGAAGTCCACCATCTTATAGATATATTCTTGATCATAATTGGAAATATTTGAATGAATCCATACCATGTAAATCACTTAGATATTATTCTTGATGATAGCACAGAAACATTATTTATCAATACTGGTAAATACTGGATGAAGTTATTCTTAAACAACTATTTGGATCAGTTCATTTTCCATATGATGAGATGATTTTCCCAAGGTAGTTGATGTTGAAATAGAATTGGTGAGAGACATAAGTTGATTTAAAACCTTTTATATACATTCCTTATATTCATTAGTCAACTGGTTACGTCCAACCACTAGCACACACAACTCACTGACTATCATGGTGTTGTTGTCAACCAATTTCTCAATTACATTAGCCTGGTATGGTTGAATCAGATATACAACTTTCTGTGGGATTTGATCATCAACATTCACAATAGGATGAGTAACCAGATCATGACCTATCTACATGGAATACTGCATATCTTCAATAATATATTTTAGGGATATCACCTCATCTATCAACTGTTTTTTTCTCAATATCTACTTCTTGAATTTCAAAAATCATCTTTGGATGAATCTTCCATATGATTTTCTCTAAAAATAAGGCAGTATCTCTTACACTGAGATTGGTTACAGAAGCATGTTGTGACTTCAATATATTTTCAAATCTAGCTAACTAGGTGTTTAAAAAACATTCATTCCATATTTACTCACATAATCCAACGAATCTTGAGTAGGATTAGGAATAGGAACTGAAACAGGTTCAGGATCCTCGGTAAAGGTTAGATATATTGAAGAAAATGGTTTCAATTAAAACACAACTTTATAGATCTATGCCTTTTACCGAGTCCTCTGGGGTATTATACAATTCAAAATAACTAGGAATATTGTACCAGGTATCCAGAGATATTTGGAAAAAGGATTGGGAACATGAACACATTCAAAACTAGGGTGTTGATCCCCCTTAGTAGGGGCATCTCTTCTAGGACTAATAGACTCAATATCTTAACACATTTCCAAATTTTCATCTCTGTTAAGTTCACCCATCTTTTTTTAGCCAGTTTAAAGGAATGTTTCATTCCTTCCTTTGAAGATAAGATTATTTTAGCTTCATCCTATTTTTCAGACTATTCCACAATATCAGCCTCTCTCTCAATAGTAGCCTCCACAGGTTATTCTAAAATTTCCTATAGAACAAATTTTTCTTCTACACTAGAATCTAGTTATTTTTCAGGAACAATTTTTTCAGAAATTTCTTTTTGTGGAATAGGTAGGCCACAGTATACCTGGTCTATGATGGTTATTTCCTCAGGTACAACCACATACTCCATGGTCTCCTCATCAGAGTATTCAACGAATTATTATGGTTCCAAACTAGGGTGATATTTGTTCCTAGTTCTTGATGGATTCTCAATTGGATTGAACTTATCTGACAATCATTAATTATCTTCCACCCAAGACTTTTTCTAAGGATTCTGGATAATTTTCATCCTTTTGATTCTATCTTTTGAGATAAAAACAGATAATTATAAATTAATTTTTCATTTTTACCAAATACTATGATGGTAATCAGCATTGCATAAATTAACCATGAATAAATTGAAGAAGTATATTTTAAGGTTGTTTTGATCATTTAATACATGTGAAGTATAACATACCTACACAGATTAATCTTATGCCCATTCTTCATAAGATATATCAAGAATTAATCTTGATACTTAAGGGTAAAAAATATCCTTTTCTTTGACTAATAATTTTTGAATAATCTTAAATAACAACGTTTTCCCACCATCAAGCTCAGCAGAATTTCCCCTTATCTTCTTATTATTTCTAGTTAGACTATTGAGAGACTATTCTTCGATAAACTCATAACTATGAGGAGGAGGGCCTCTTTGGAAATCCTCATAGATTCCTTCATTATGTATTCCTAGGATGGAGGCCCATTTCCTTTAGAAAATGTACATCATTGAACTTTTACCCAGCATCTTACAACCAAATCATCTTCAAATTTGAATGAGAACTGAACATACCGATTTAACTAAGAAACATGATTTAGAAAAATGAGTCTATTCTCTTTTTTTGAACTAGTCCAACCATTACTATTGTTCAAGTACATCCAAAAAAAGTCACATAATTATCAGGAACCACTCCAGAAAGATTTCTTTCTTTATCACTACTATTCTATCAGTAATGCCCAGATTCAGTGGTCCCTTTGGAACTATTTTTGGATCCTTTTTCACATTCTTTGTAGAACTGTGATTTTTAAGAGTTGATGAAGAAAAATGATTTATTCTGGGGATCCAACATGGGTTTGAGAAAGATGAATGGTTTAAGGAGGGATTACGGTTTTAGATAGAAGGACTTCAGTTTTATGAGAATATATCTCTAGTGATAAGAAGTGTATAAAATATAAGTTTTATATCATTTAGTGAAATAAATCGTTCCAAATAGAAATACATATCATAAAAACAATTAAATAATTTTTGTAGTGATACATGAAATGAAATTATAAAAATAGAAATCTGATTCATTACAGTGAGATGGGAATAGTTAGTCATAGTGTCATCATTATGGTTTGACTCTAAATGGTACGACCACATCATTAAGACAGCAAGTATGAGATGGTAGTCGAGTAACAGTAACTATGAGACTGTAATTGTGAGATAATAACATCAAGACAATAACTTGTGAAACCGTGAATCATTAAACCATAAACTATGAAATAATAAACAGTTCACTTGAGTCTTATCATTCCAAACTCATGTATAATGTACATTATTTTTTCATAATTTAATTGATTTGTAAATATATCAGTAAGCTGATTTTAAATTCCAATGAATTCCAAAGTGATATCTCCCATATGATAATGATATCTCAAAAATTGATGTCTTACCTCAATATTATTTGTTCTAGAATGTGAAATAGGATTCTTTGTAATGTTAATAGCACTTTTTTTCCTAATTTATGGGTAAATGTCTAAATTCATATCTAAAGTCTAGTAATGTGTGTTTCATTAAAAAAATTTTGTGCACAACAACTAATTGAATATATGTATTCAGCTTTAGTAGTAGATAATGCAACAAAACTTTGTTTCTTACTACACCATTATTTTAGATACTTTCCAAAAAGGAGACATTTTCTAGAGTTTCTTCTTCTATCTACCTTGAAACCACCAAAATCAACATCTAAATATATATCTAAATCAAATGATAGTTCTCTAGGAAAGATCATTCCTAAATTGGTTGTATGTTTGAGGTAATTGAAAATTCTTTTGATAAAATTTAAATGAGACTCTCTTGGGATTTCTTGAAAACATGCACATAGGAAAACAGAAGACATAATATCAGGATAACTAGTAGTTAAGTAGATTAAGCTTCCAATAATTTTTATATATTTGGTTTGATCAGTAGATTTTTAATTTTCTTCAATATCCAACTTACAGGTAGTACTCATTGGAGTATCACTACATTTAGTGTTATCCAATCCAAAAAAAATTATATGATGTTTTTTAAATTTTCATTGATTAAAAATAATACGTTTCTTTATTTTGAATGATTTGAAATCCCAGAATGAATTTTTTTTCACCGATTAAACTCATTTCAAATTTATTTTGTATCATCTATGAAAAATAAGATCCTAAGGAATTTATTGAATATCCAAAAAAATATAATCAAAATATATTTGAACAAAAAAAACATCCATAAAAATTAATTTTATAAAAAGTTTATGATTATCTATACCTATTGTAAAATATTTGGAAGTAATAAAATTACTTAATATATCACACCATGCTTTTAGTTCTTGTTTTAAACCATATAATGATTTTTTTAATATGAAGAGATGATTTGGAAAGTGAGGGTTTGTAAAAATGGGGTTGTTCAAAAAAACAACCTCAAATATATACCCATTTAGGAATGTTCTCTTGACATCCATTTGATAAAGTTTGAAATTATATGTGCTTTATATGAA
Source organism: Viscum album (assembly GCA_963277665.1). Taxonomy (NCBI): domain Eukaryota; kingdom Viridiplantae; phylum Streptophyta; class Magnoliopsida; order Santalales; family Viscaceae; genus Viscum; species Viscum album. The sequence goes on from OY728131.1 coordinate 380,899,436, forward strand.
AGAAAGATTCTAATGGCTTCGAGTCTAGATACTAGTGCAAAAGTTTCTTCATAGTAAATTATTAATCCTTGACTATAACCTTCTGCAACCAATCTAGAATCGTTTCTAACTATGTTACCAACTTCATCTACTTTGTTCATGAACACCCATTCAATGCTTATGGCCATGGCGTCGTTGTGTCTATCAACAATTTTCCAAAAAATATTCCATTAAAATAGATTTATCTCATCTTTCATGTCTATCACCCAAATTTCATCATTGATATCATCATTGATTTTTTTAGGTTCATGTTGTGACATGAAATATTGATGTTCAAACTAATTTTTAAGAAAGTCTCTAGTCTGGGTTCCTTTATCTAAATCTCCAACAACAGCATATAAGGAATGGTTCTTATGAATTGTAACACCTATAGAAAATAAAGGGCTACTATATTTAGATTCTTTAATAGTTTCGGGTTCATTATGGTTTGAATATAGTGAATTTTCCATAATTGGAAGTTTTAATAGATTCCTTTATAAGATGGTCAAAATATTTTTTAGTAATGTCTAGTTTTGACATATCACCCTTACGATTCTCTAGGGAGGTCTTAGATTCCAATGGATTTGTTTCATAAAATTTGTTATGCATAGATTCTTCCACACATTTGGTTCTTCTGTTAAATAGTCTATAGGATTTACTATATATTGAATATCCTAGAATATTTCCTTCATTACTCATTGAAGTAAACTTATCAAGATTATCCACAGTGTTAAGAATATAAACTTTTCAAACTATAATTTGAATTAATTAACCGTGGTTTTTCTATAATTCCACAACTCATATGGATTTATTTTAAGAATTTGTCTAATTAAGACTCAATTGATATTGTGGAATGTTGTATTAATAACTTCTACCTAAAATTAAATAGGTAAGTCATACTCAGTAAGCATGGTTCTAGAAATTTCTTATAAAGTACTATTTCTTCTTTCTACAACTCCATTTCTCGAGGTGTCCTAGGGGCATAGAAGTTATGAATTTATCATTATTGTGGGAAAAGGGATTAAAAATATTTATTTTCAAACACACATTCATGGTCACATCTTAGTGATTTTATCCGAAGTACACTAAGATTATCTACAGTCCTATCAAACTTCATAATATGAGAGCAGGTTTTACTTTTTTGAACAAATAAGAAGGTCAAAGTATACCTAGAATAGTCATCTACAACAAAATAAACATATTTCATCCAATTTAAACTAGAAACTCATGATGTTCTAAACAAATCCATGTGAACCAAATCAATATGGTGAAAATGTGAAATGCATTTCTTTATTTTGAAATATTTTTTTACCCTTTTGACAAGGAATATATTCATTGTTATTTGGAACCTCATGTTAGGGTATGTCCATTAAAAACCCAATCCATGTAAGCCTTCCAAGAGAGTATATATTTTAGTGTCCCAATATTCTATTTCAAATAAAATACTAATTTTGAAATTCCGTTAATCATTTTACTTTTTGAGAAATTAAAGAATATAAATTAACAACAAATGCATTTTCATTTATAAAGGAAGAAAATATCAGTTCAATTTTAGAGTAAAAAACATTACAAGAATACTATAAAATTTAACATTAAATCCATCATCACATAGTTGTGAAATACTATATAGATTATATTTCAACCCATCAGCAAAATGTACATTAGAAATTAAAACTGAGTTAGAGTTTCCAATTTACCCTAAGGCAATTATTTTTCATTTAGAATTTTCCCAAAAGGTGACATGCCCACAATAAATCTTTATTAAATTTTTGAAGCATGAGTAATCTCCTATCATGTGCCTTAAAAATACACTACTGAAGTACAATAATATTTTTCAAGATCTCTTCAATCATATTTACTACAAAATAATCAAATAAAAATTTATTTTCATACCATGATTTGTTTGGGTATAGAAACATTATAATCAGTGCTTTAGGATACCACATATGCTTCATGGGTTTCCAATAATCATTACGTAATATATTTAAAATATAAAAATTATTTGGTCCAAAAAACTAGAGGTCCTAAAATATTTTCTAGAACTTTAACTAGCAGTAGTATTTTCAATTTTAGATAGTAAGACAGATTTTCTAGATTTAGTTACAAACATGTTTTTGGTGAGATATCTTTCCCATGTTGGCATCTTATACTAGTAGTATATTTATGTGAATTTATTAACCAAGAATATGTGTAATATTGTTTTTTCTGTTGGTAAATATTTCTAGATACATTTTCAATTGTTCAGTGGAAAACTTATGTTCATTGTTCACTTTGAGTAATTTAGCATTTTTCTCTTTCTCTACAGCAAGTTTAGATCTGATAGTACAATTCAAGGAATGTTGTTTCATTAAATATTTTTATTTATCTTTTATTTCATTAAAAGTGTCTTCTATCATTTGAAAATATTAAATCTTTTTATTATTTTTCATATTTTCAGAATCACTATCTTCTACAGAATAATAGGAATTGATTACAAGAGACTCTTGGGATACCTCAAATGTGTTAGTCATAAAACACATATTTTCCTTTTCCAAATTCGCTTCATGTGAACACTCTGATCCACTAGACCTATCCTCAAAAGCACTTCATGTTTCCGTCAGGGAGATTTTATTTTTTTCATCTTTGTCCTCATTAAAATTATTATCTTTTATCTTAAAAAAATCAGACTTTATAAGAACATTTATCTTACATTCATAACAGACTATTTCATTATATTTTTCACTTCCTTTCTAATCCTTCATCCAGTTTCCAATGAAATCATATCTTCCCTTGAAGTTAGAATTTTTGAAAACATTCATTCTTCTATAAAACATATTAAATATTCTAGATATTTATAAAATTTCATCATCACTATATATTTGTGATTTCTCACTACTAGAACTTTCTGTAGGGGCTGGTAATTTTCCCTTTTCCATTTACTTAGTTTTGGATGTAGTGGTTTTGAGGACACTGATTTTTTCTTCGATTCATCCTCCTCTTCCATGTTGACATTTAATTATTCCTCATACATCATAAACATTCCAATAATATACTTAACTGGTAGATTCCTAAAATCAAAATATTCTATAATTTAGATAGAGGTCCCTCTCCATCTATCTGATTAGCATTTGAGTATTCTCATAATTTTATCCTTGGATGTGACATCTCTTCCCAGAGATATCATTGTATTCACAATATCAATAAACCTGAGATACATGTTATAAATAATATCATTAATATTCATTTTAATGTTATCATCTTTAATAGTATATTTGTTAAGTCTCATATCCTTAAAACCATAGGTTCATACATGTGAAACAGATAAAGTATCCCAAATTTCATAGGTTGTTTTACAAGAAAAAAAATCAATTTAACTATTAATGTCCCAAATAACAGTATAAGGGATTTGTGGATTTGCAATTATTATTATAAGAATCTTTAGTTATGTCATCCTAGGTGTGTATATCAGTAGTAGGAATCTTATATTCATCTATAATGGAAGACCAAATCTCAAAACCAATAATTTTAAAGTTAATTTTCATTTTAACTTTACATTGAGAATTATTTCTTCCGTTAAATAATGAAGGTACATTGGTTAAATAACCTTTTAATATATTGTACATGATAATGTAATAGGATTTTGAATAAATTCAAATTTATAACTAATAGAAATTTAAAGGTCTTTAAAATACACAACTAAAATCACAGTTGAAAAATATTTTAAACAAATTAATATTTAAAATTCCGACAAAAGGATTTTAAAAACTTGTCTCATACAAAATGTTTATTGGAGTGTGAAAATTAAGAGGGGTGAATTTAGTTCCTATAAAAAATCTTTTAAAACGTTTTACTAAAATATTCATTAATTAAAACTACCACATGACAGTTAATCATGGTAATAAAAATATAATAGTTTTACTATTAAAATAGCTTAACAGAAGATTTATTAATTCTTAGTAGTATCAATTATGAGATATTGATACCAATTTTGAAACTACTATGATTAGGAAAAATAGTTATAACTACTATCCAACACTAACTATAAATGTAAAATTTAGTTTTCTGAAATATTAGTTAAAATAGATAAAAACTAAATTGAAAGACACAGTGGATAAAACAAGAGGTTTAGTATACAGACAATACATAATCCACTGGACTTTCTGATCACCTACCACCATGCTATATATATATATAATTTTTTTATCCACACATTGGATTGAGTTTAAAAATAGTACACAAGATTGTCCAGGTCACAAGACTTCATCCAAAATTATATGTAGGAAAACTAACAACCAGGTTTCCCAAGACCTCTTCCATATTTATATGTGGGGGATACAAATTGTAGAATGTTATTTGAGTGCAGATATCATTTATCTTCTTGTTTAATATAGGATATAGCGTGTGTTTTAATACAGACACACACACTACTCTAAAAGTAATAAAAATAGTAAAAAGTAGATAAAATTTGATGATAAAGTGTTAGAAATGTTTTTAGTGTTGTTCTAGGTAGGTCTTTTCTTATTGGATGCAGAAGATGTGATTTTAATGCCCTCTTGTGGAAATAGAGTATCATGGGTCTCATGCTCGTGTTTCCAATTCGATGATATGTGTATTGTATCTCTTGTTCTTCTTTGAGTTCCTACTATGAAGATATTTGAGGATATGATCCACAACAGTTTAGCCACTAGTAATTGAGAGTTCTTCTTGTGTTTTTCAATGTATTTGTTATGCTCTTTTTCACTTTCAATAAAATTCTTGAACTCTCTTGTGATCCAGTGCTTCTCTTTTCATTTTTATTTAAGGTGTTTGTGTTGGAGCCTAAAGGATGCATAATTTCTACACTTCATACCTCAATAAATCATTCATTATGTCTGTGTCATTAAATGACTCAAATATGACTATTAGAAATAAGTTTTAAATTAAATTGGAAAAGAGAGAAAGAATAGTTATGTATTGTACAATTTTATTTTTTGTCTTGAAATGGTGTCACTAGAAATGATATATTCCCAATTATAATTGAATGGTGAGACATTCATAGTGAGAAATTCACAGTGACATAGTTGCATTGAGATTTGGAACCGATAGCAGAGATGCATCGTCGGGATCAAGATTCCTTAGGTAATGGTGTCTATTCCTTTGTAAAAATTCTAAACAGTTTCTTGTTACGATGTCTTTGAGATGGTAGAAAGGAACCATTGTTACAGAATTTTTGAAATTTGGAACTGCTTATGTTGTCAGAGTCCCAATGTCTGGGTTATGGTGTCATGTACTTTGCCAAAGTCTAAAACTGGTGGTAGACTTACGATTTTATAAAACTTAGCCCAATATCTTTAAATTGTCTAAAGAAGTAATACTCCCAGAATAGATTAGACATAACCATTAGTATAATAAAACATAATAGAACAATATCAAACATTGATTACAAGATTTAAACATGATTTCTAAGCATTAAACCATGAAGAGACTAAAAATAAAATCTTTTACTTTTTTAGTTATTATAACACATATTTCTTCTTACCTTAAATTCTGTGGGGGGATATGATAATGTCACTCAAGTTTACAGTGAACTACCACCCCACAAAGTGATATGATTAGTATTTTCACTAACTATTTACATGGAAGGTGATAAGCCTAATGTTAATAAATATTTATTATATAATTTAAATAGTAGTGATATTTATTACATATTTATCATTATCAAAATATAATATATCATTTTATTTCTTACACTGAAAAATCATAATGTAATTCTTGGACGTGTGGAGTACTACATCTATAAAACTCTGTGATTTACTTTTTATCACTAATTCACAATTATGGTATATATATATATAATTATTTCTAAATATATAATATGATATTTGTGATATTGTTGTCTTTATTTAAAAGTAAAATAATTCATACCTTCTTTCATTAATGATCATTGAAAAATGGAAATGTTACACATCCATGTGTACGACCTATCGTCTCTATTATCATAAAATAGATCATTTTTTTAAAAATATTTCATGATAGGTGTTAAAAACTATAATTTATATAAGAATATGATAATTATTTCATGATTAGTATTCTAGTGATTTTGATAAATAACCTCTTTAACTAAATCCAACTCAACTATTCTGAAATAATGAAATGAATGTTCTCAAAACACTCGACGTTTAATTAACTGATTAAAATTTTGAATAAGTAATTAAAAATAAATCAGATAAATCCATTGAGTATTATGTATTAAACCTTGTAAATGATATTATTAAAGAAAATAATGTATTTGATATTATCATAAAATATTTAAAGTATATATAGGGAAAAATTAGACTAAAGGTATGAGTTTCTTGTTTCACTTTTTATTTCTGTGAGACTTGTACTATATTCAATACTAATTTATATTTTGTGTTGTATATACTACATATTTTAAATTAAATATCATGAATACTTTATACATCATGGTATTTTATGTTTCAATTTTAATTATTTCATCCAAATGGACTTGAAAGTTAACATGTGGTAATGAATTTCATAACCAATTTTCTTTTCATTTGGTTATATTACTTATTAATTGTATTTGATATAATATGATTATGTGTGTAATGAATTTTTATTATATTATGTTGTATTTAAAATTATTTTATGTGTATTTAAATTTTATACACCTAATCAAATCATTGATTATCTCTCAAATTCAATGGAATACTTCATGTAAGGATTATTCATCTCAAATTATCTTTCTTCGAGACATACATTTATAATATGAAGGTATATTAATTTTTGATGGGTATATACTACAATTTTACTTGGTATATCATTTTAATATTTATTTTTATGATATTTAATGTATCAGTTGATGTTATTATTTCATTTTATTATGATTGTAGAGTTACCAAAGTGGGAAAGGCTATATGTTACAATCACATTCCTTTTGATATTGTTTATGTTCAAGGTTCCTTTAGTGGAAATTATAGATCTTATTTTATTGAACCATATATATTTATTCTACATTGGTTATGTTTTTATTAGAATTTTTTATTTCCATTTCCATCATTATTTATAAATAAATATCAACAATGATGTTTCCATGTGATACAGATTTGTTATTTTCTTTTAGATCAGGTATCATTCTGTAACATATCCCTGTTTTATTAAATGATTTCAAAAATATTATATAATAAAAATAAATTATTACCTAAATACATTTTTAACCATCTTTTACTTTATTTTAAGAGGTTTTAAAATGAAATTTCATAATATTTTCAAAATTGGTCACATTTGACACCCTCTTTCAAAATGTTTTCTAATGAATGTTTATTTATAACATTTATGACATTAATCGATTTTCCCACAATCCAGTCCATCATTTTCCTTGATGTTTATTTGATATGATTCCAATTTTATTTTAAAATAAAATTATGTTCTCAATATTTAGTGAAATTATATTTTTTAAAAGTTCTTTTCAAAATGAAAAAGTTATTTTCCTCAAAAAAAATTAATAATATTTTAATGGTATTTTCATTTATCAACATAGATATCAATTATTGTTACTGATGATCCAATGGGTATATTTTTTAATTATACCAACCTCATTATTTTTTTGTACGGATTATTATTTCTTAAAATATAATATTATGGAACTCATTTCCTTTCCACAGGTTAATCATGTTTCATAGATAGTTTTATGGAACCCATTTCCTTTCCACGGGATAATCATATTTCAAAGTTATTGGTACGGAAGATGTTTCATTTCCAAGGGTTAATTATGTTTTAAAGAAATTTTTATAGAACCTATCTCATTTCATAGGGTTAATCATATTTTAAATATGTTTTTATAGAACTTGTTTTTTTCTACTAGTTAATCATGTATCAAAGAGATTGTTAAAGAACCCATTTCATTTCCATAGTATAATCATGTTTCAAAGATATTTTCATGTAATACATTTCTTTTTCTATGGGTTAATAATGTTTTTATGGAATAATTATTTTTTATGAGTATTATGATGAAAATAAAACTTCAGGTACTTAATATATGGTCACTATTTATTTTTATGTGAAGGGCGCACTTAGATAGTTTCATGTGATCCCAATATAGCTTATATTATGGGTACACCCCGATTGTGCTCCAATTCATTGGGTAATGATTATGTTTTGTAGAGAAATATATTATATGTTTTTTTATATGGTTATTCTAATTGGGAAGATTATATTAGGGTTCTATGATGATTATGTTCCATTATAGTGACACGATTTCATTATTTTTCTATGGTTAAAAATATTTCCTATTGATCATGATTCATAACACATATCTCATGATTATTGATTATGGTTACTCATTTCTTTGTGAAATCCTTATCCCATATTTTTAATGATTGATGAACTAGGTTTTGATGGGTATGAATATTCTTATGTTAGGATCTTGAACTTCGATGATCTCATCATACCTATATTCTATTATGTTTCTCATTGATTTCATTTAATTTTTAATTCATATGTTTACCCTTAATGAGAATTTTATCTCACACTTATTATGTTTTGTTTTCTCTACGTTATCAAGAATTGTGTTGAATAAATTATGTATAAATAGTTTACAAATGGATGGTGTTGATGAATTAATATAAAATAACAAAATATTTGATGAGTGAGAGAAATTATCCTTTAATTACATAGGTATTGTTTGTGTAATAGTTTTTCATAATAATCTAAATCTCTGAACCTAAAATTTCTTTGAGAATGTATTTGAATCTATTTTTTTATGTTGTATGTTTTGGATGAAAAATATTGGGTCACATTCATTAGTATCAAACCCATAAATGTAACATTTAGGATTTTAGCACTGGATATGACATTGTGGGAATTGGTGATATTATAAAAATCACTTTATTACTATAATTAAATGTAAAAATAAAAAAATAATGATAAATGTAAAAATGGGTTTATCAGGTTGTTGAGATAAAAACATAAGTGGTAAAATGACCTAGAAACTTGTATAACATCCATTGGATAGATATGTTTCAAAATTATCACCTCCATGGATCTGGAATACCACATTTTAGATCCTTGTGTAATGTTAAAAACATGGTTTGACCTTTTTTATTTCAAAAACAACACGTGTTCCGCTTACCTCACTTATAAAAGGCCAACTACCCTCCTCTCCTCTACAAACATCCACATCCCATTGTTTGGTCATGCCCAGCCCAAATCACTTCCTTACTTCCCCCTCTCATTTTATACTCCTTATTTTGGTTAAAAATTTATCCTATGAAGCCTTTTAGTGTTAAATAATATAAATTTTTCATATAAGAGTAGGTTATAATGTGTATAAAAGAAGTTGAGACTTATGGTAAGGGATATCTATTCTTTATTAGATTCTTATGAGACATATGAAAATTCACTATTAATTTATTTTTTGAGTTGTATATACTGCCACATTGACATGTTATATCCTCAATCTCATTTTTTCATTATATTAAAGATTTAATTTTATGTTAGGATTTATTGGTGACTAAGATTAGTATGATTTATAAATAGATAAGGGATTTTTGTATTGATTTTATTTATTTGAGAAATATGTTATGTTATGTACCTATATTCTTTTTTGTGGTGTAAATTCATCCCCTTTGATATATAATATCATGAATTTATTTATTATCATGATATTCTAAGATTCATTTAATTTTATTACTTCATCAGGATTACAATTCAAAGTTACCATAGATGTAATAGATTTATGTTACAATCTTGTGTTTTAACAAGATTGGTCATGATTATGCTACAAATTAAGAAATATTAAGATCCATCTCGCAAAAAACTCCTAACTTTTCTTCTCCAATGGTTATATCATGAGAATAAATATTTTCCCGTTAGTTTCCTTTATTTATGTACTTAATAGGTCAAAAGAATGTTTTTAAGAAAAATCCTCTTTATTTATCCCTTTGGTAAAAACCCACTTTTTATTCCAAAACCATTTTTTCAAAAAGTGTTTTAATTTTTTTAACATTTTATAAATTCTTTATTAGTAGAATTTATAACCATTATTATTTTTTTACCAATGGTTTTGAAAGGAATATTTATATAATATTAAAATCAATTCCATTTATCATTTATTGAAAATGTGAAAGAAACTTTTTTTAAATGTGTACATAATAAAGAGAATTTGATGTTTTCATGACTATTATTTTCTTTTTATCTTCCTTTATATGTTTTAAAATGTTAATTTGAAGTAAAAGAATTTTTAAAATATGCTTTTATAACATGTTTTCCAAAGTGGAAAGGATATTTTCTCCAAGACAGGTTTTAAATGATTTTGAAATCTTTTTTTATAGGTTTCAAAGGATTTTTTATATAAAATTAATTTGAAAATGATTTTAATCTAAAAAATATCAAAATAGAGAGGATAATTTTTTCAAGAAATGTTCATTGTGACCTTTCAAAATAATTTTACATATATGATAACATCCTTTTAGGTTATTTTTGTTTTACTAGGCATATGATCCAATGATACAATTCTTATTCTTTAACTAGATGTTTTTTATAATGATGAAAAAATAATTAGGGATCCCATTTCACTTCCATAGGTTATAACATGATAAATGATTATGAAACTCATTTATTTTAAGGGTTTATTTTTTGATGAAATGATAAAATGATTATGAAACCTCTTTATTTTCTACATGTCTTGTTTTGATGAAATGTTTATAACAAACAAACTTTCATGAATTCTAGAATGAGGAATGTTTTATGATCTTGGGGATAGAAAATATATGTATTATGTGAATAGTGGGACCTATATTTTCCTCCAATTCATTGGATAAATATGTATAACTCATTAGTAGAAATGTCAAGAACGAACCATATTACATGTTCACTATGTTATGTGTAAAAATAATTAAAAGTTCACAATGTTATGTATGGACATATATTTCATTTCTCTAATGTTATCTGTGGACCTGATTTCATTTCCATAAGTTTATGAAAGGGCCTAACAACATGTCCAAAATGAATAGAGTGAGCCTTCTTCTATTTAAACATTATTACAACATTATAAGCTTATGTGTATTCCACAAATCTTTGAATTATGCTAATTTTATTTTCTAATGATTTATGTTATTTGATTCCATTATTATTCATGTCTTATAAAATGAAATGATTTTTATGAATCCTTTTTCTCTTCCATGTGTTATACCATGATAAATTTCTTATAAACCCCAGTTATTTTTCCCTGGTTTATGCTCTGATGAAATGATGAAATGATATGAAACCGATTTCTTTCCCACGGGTTATTTTATAATGAAATTATTATGTAACACATTTCATTCCAAGGGTTTTTGATGAGTTAAATATTTTATGATTTCGTGGCACACAAATGTATGGATTATGTGATAGGGGGGACCTATATCTCCCACAAATGAATTAGTTAAATATAGATAACCCATTAGTTAATATGTTACATGTGAACTAGATTGCATGTCCAAAATGTTACGCATTAACCTGATAACATGTTCAAAATGTTATTCATATACCAGTATTTCATGTCCATAAGGTTATATCTGAACTTTCTTTCATGTCTATAAGTTTATGTGAGGGTCTATTTTCATTATATTAATTAAAATTTTGAACATGTTTCTATTTATTTATTTTCACAATGTTATAATATTATTTGTATGTCAAAAATCTATGCCTTATTATAATGTTATGCTCTAATGGTTAATGTTCTTTGAATCCACAATGATTCATATTTTTTAACTTATATGATTTATTCCATGAATCATGTCTATGATAAATGATATATAGGGTATGGTTTTCAAATTTTATTACCATGTTATCTTACTCTAATTCTCAATATATGTCGATATATCCATTGTTTTACAATAATTAGGATCTGGGATCATACATTCTTATGTTTTCTTTTCTAAGGTTATGATAAAATTCATTATGTATGATATGTATTAGAAGGGTGACAGTTGTGAAGAACATTATGGGAGATGATGTAGTTCACTTATGGACCTGTTTTATTCATCTCTAATATTCCAAAGGCACATAACCTAAACAAGTAAGAAATGGATCATTATTTTATTTAATTAATACTCATCTATTAAGATGAAATATTTTTATATGAGAAGTTTGGGTTGTTATTGTTGGTTTCAAAGAAGAGTTTAATTAACTATTGGAATATAGGATAAAAAATAATTTGTTAGATCCATATGAATATTTACTAGTATAATTCTAGGAATATGAATAAGGATAAGTCTATAGATGATATAAAGTATAGGAAGATGTCCTAGAATTTTGGAAATTGTCAGAGTTAGATGTTTTAAAGTAATTACATACCTATTTAGATAGCAGAGATGGATGTTTCTCTGAAAAACATTTACCTATGGTCAAAAAATCTGAGAAATATATATCGATATGGAATCAAGTGTTACCTACGGAATGATAATGGGACTTGTTACACATATGGATTGATAGTCCTAGGGGATATGTTTTGGAAACAAACAAACTCTTTATGAAAAATGATGAAGGATTTTAAAAATAACCATCAATGACTGAGGTTAACCCTAAGGTATCATTGATTGAAAATATGGTGTCAGGATTTAGACATCCTAAAAATGATTTATTATGACTATTTGGTTTTACACTATGATTAGTGTCTCTCACACTATGCTTTCTGGTTTTAGTAATCAGCTAGAAACTGAAGGAACCATGTTAATGTTGAATGAAATTTACAATGCAATGAATTTTATTATGGGAAACTAAATGTTATCGAATATGGAATATAAATACTGATTAATATTACCATTAACTTTCTCAAACTATGATTCATGTTGAGATTAAGAATGATCAAAGGAGATAACACCATTCTATTAAGTCCTTCATGATGAAACGTCCATCCTTTTTAGTGTATACACTGATCTACTAGTCTCTGAGAAATGAATAATTAACAATAAAAATATATTTTCCATTCTCTAGTGTTTGGAACATGAAAATTTAATTTTGGTTTTATATAATCTGGATTATGATCTAGATCAATGGTGGATATTTATTAAGAATATATGTTAAGAAGGGGTAATTGACTCCATGGAATGGGATTAGTTTAATAGGATTATTTTCAATAATTACTTCCCTCTTATTCTACAAACCAGGATGGAGATAGAATTTATCATGCTCAAATAGAAATATGGGGAATCTATTTTTACTAAAAAAATCTACAAGTCCTCCATTGTACTATTCTAGTTTAAATATCATATTGGAATGAAAAATTGATAAATTATTTGGTCTCTTAAGACCAAGTATTTGAAATATATAATCTCTAAGAGACTTTAGTAGCTATAAATAATTCATTAATTGTGATATAAAGTTACAAAGGAAAATTTTATATTCACACAATTCTCAAGGATTTGATGATAAAAGGAATATCAAGTCTCACATGAACTTGAATAAATCATACGGTGGAAAACAATTTCAGTCACATGCATGCCAGAAATGTGGGAAGAAGCCTTGAAGTGGCTTACTGAAATTAAAAAAAGGGTGTTAAAAGAGTAGTAATCCTATACATAATGATATATAATATATAAGTGATGTAAAGAGTCTATTCAATGAAATAAATAGAGAGATATATTAATATAATTCACCACCCACAGTCCAGTGTTTCAACTGTAAGGTGTTTTGGAATTTTTATGAATCAACTCCCCAATACAAGAAATAATGTGGACGATAATCCCAAACAACCTCTGAATAGAAAGTATAAATGGAAATCATATAAAATCACAATGGATGAAGTGAATCATGATAATTATGGAAATATTTTCCTCTCCTCCATAGTTGTGAATTTCATGTGTTGGATGATCCTAATATTCCATTGATTTTTTGTATAATATAAGATCTTATATATGGAATAAAGGGTTAATTAAATTTTGTATGTGTATATGTCTTCATGTAAGATTTAAATAATTTTTATCGATACCTTTATTGGTTAATGAGTTAAAGGTTGATCATAAAGGTTAAAGTCAATGAAACCGATTTTGATGTTTTATGTGATGGGTTTATATCAATATTATGGATATTTTAATGGACAGTTATGGTAGTGAAACCCTTTGGTTTTGTATATGATTTAGTGATGATTTTATTTTAGGAGTAATGCCTTTACACATTGAGAAAATATAATTAAATATATCCAAAACCTTTAGGGTTTATCTTATCTTTAATGTTGAGGTAATTATGGATTGTAGATGACCAAGTTATAAAGTCAACACACATTATTACTATCAAATAAGATTTATGCCTGGATATAAAAAATACAAAATACAATAATAAATTTGTAATATTTCATGGAGTACCACATCCAATTGTATCTGATTGGGAAATGATGATTTTCTCAATGTTTTGGTGAAATATTCAGCAATATCATGACATGAATTTGAGTTTCGACACTATGTATCTATAACATCTCTGGTAAATAAATAATAAGACATATTTGATATTTATTAATATTTGTGAATTAAATATTAATTTTACTTTAAAGGGGTTTCTATGTTCGATAGCGTACCCAAAACGCAACAATGAGTTTCTTTAAAATCTTACATTGCACACTAATAATAAAATATTATTAGATTAAATGGAAGTTAACTCCTAGCCATTGTATTAGAGGGAATGAAAAAAACCAACTAAAATGGGATTATACATTATTTTAGATGTATTTACTTTTATCCAATAAAAGATAGAGGCCTAAAAATTGAATGAATCTAATTTTTAGCATAATATACATTAAAAGGTCAATTTACAGCCTTTTAATGGTGAACACTCTTTAAATATTGTTTTTGTCATTTTAATATGTTATATTTGACCAAATAAAATTATTCTTTCTATTTGGGACATCAAATTTTACTTTGGGTAATTTTTTTTGGTATTTTTCAGATAAAGTTCATTTTTTTAATGAATAGTGGAAAATACTGTATTTTAATTCAAAAGTGCCTTTTAATCTAATATATTTATATGGTTATATTATATTTTTATTTGGTTTTAAAGTATAATTAGAATATATTTTTACCATTTAATCCAATTTTGTTCATTGGAATTAATTTCATTTTGAAATTGGACATAAGCAAGTGTCGATCTTTTGATATTTATTGTTTCATAAAAACACTCTATTTGTTTTAACAACGGGAATTAATTTTAAAATTAATTAATGAAACTTTTATGTTTTGAATTTGGAAAAAATAAACATCATTTTTGAATTCATAATATCATATAATTCTTGGGCTGAATTTTTTATATTTTTCTGAAAAACATCAATTTTGATGAATAGTGAAATCACTTTGTAGTAGTTAAAAAATTGACTTTTTGATTTAAATAAAATTTTACTGCTTCTGTGAATTGAATTTAGAAAATATGACATACATGGTTGTTATCAAAAGTAAAATGTGGTTCAATAAGATGAAAATAATTTTTGGTGAATAGTAACTTTTGACTTTTATTTACCACGGTTAAAGATAAATAAGGTATTTCAAGGTAAAAATAAAATTATAATAATTTAAAATTACCTTAACACTTGTCCAAACCTTATTGGTTGAGTCATTAAAGAACATGGTCATCATTGGGTCGATTTTGGGACCCTATTGAACCACTTGGGAGAGATAATGACAATTTAGATTAATTAATTTAAAGTAAAGGCAAAATAGGCATAAAAAATCATTTAGTAATTAATTATTATATGGTGGTATATATGTAATAAATTTGACTATAAATATTCAATGTAAATCTAAAAATATTTCTTACATCATGGTTTTTTTTATAATTTTTTGACATCAAATAAATTAAATTATTTATGACACAATAATGATGCAGTGTTTACCTCATTAATAAGTCATTTAAATAAATAAGATTATAAATATTAACCTAATAAACAAAACAAGTCCAATTATTATTGGATGATATTATTTAAAATACGAGTCACCTTATCTTCGACCTTAATTATTTTTGGACCTTTTGAAACCAAATATCATTATATAATATATTAATATTTTCACACTTTCCTAAAGAGCCCCTCCTCCCCCTTATAAAAGGAGACAACTTATAACCAATTCCTCACACCTCTCAAGACTTTTGGCTCGTTAAACCTCTACCTAAATCATCTCCCTACATCTCTATCCTCCTCCTTTAAGCCATACCTTAGGTAGAAGGCACTTCAAGAAGTCATTCGGTTCAAACCAAAGGGAGTTACCCAAATTAAAGGTAACAGTTTCTCTTAAATTGTTTTCTTTTATTTTACATCTCGAACACCTAAACTCTCTTTATTAATTTCTTTTGTAACAACAACAGTATCCTAAATATACTAGGATGTTTTTATGAGAATTATTCTAACTACACTTACACACACCATCATCTAATGTGTGAAGAAAATAATGTTTCTATGGATGAAAAACTAACGCTTCAAGAAACGATGATTATTCAAATATCTTGAATCGCCTCTCATGGTGACCATTGTGATGGAACAATATTTATATATGATATATTTTATGTTTATGTTTTCTTTATACTACTATATTTTACATTTATATCACGCCTTAATGGTTTCCATAGTGGGTAAATACGATAATCTCATTTGAGGAAGTGCGGACTACCGCACCCTTAAAGTGATTTGAATCGTTAATGCCTTATGTGGGATGTATAAAGGATATAATTAATGATATAATATATTATATTATACTGAAATTATAATATAACTATGTATAATTATGTTTAAATTCCATTAAAATAAGAAATAAAAATGAAGGTAGCGTTCATGCATACGTACGGCTTACCATCTCCATGAACGGTGCATTTCATTTCTTACATCCATATGTTACATACTATTATAAATAAAAGTTTATACAGGATATATATGATATATATTATATATAAATCATTAATATCATTCTGAAGGTAATGGATATCTTATCATGTGAACAACTTTTAATTATAAGGTGTTCATTTTTTTTACTCAAGTACCAAATATCGAAAAAACTACCATTGTTAACATAAATGATTACATAATGTTTATAACAAGGTAATAAGTGATATAAAATAATAATCAACTTAAAAAATAAGGTTCTTAAGAAATTATAAATTAAAATTAATTTATTATTCAATATATTAAAGAACAATCGAGTCATGTCGGACACGAGGTTAGGGATTTTCTTATCTCACTTTTAATTCTGTGAGATTTTATTTGTTTGCCACTTATTCATTGCATGTGATGTATTGTGCACTTAAATTTGATATATATTATCACAATTCTCATTATATTCCTGGTATAATATGATTCATTTTGTGGTTATTAACGTTTGGTCATACGACTCAGTTGATTACAACATGGTAAAGGGTTTCATCTCACTTTTTATTCTCATGAGATTCATGCTATTTTTCCCACTATTTCCTTTTGTGTGGTCTATGTTCTGACCATGGCTGTACTCTTTAAGTAATATACATTCATTTATTAGTATTTACATCTTCTTCTTATTATCCTTCTTTCATGTGGTGTATGTTTTGTAAGTTACCAAATCGGTAAAGGAACCATTCACCCTCCTCTTCTTAAATGGATTCTTTTTGTTATGGAGTTTAAATTACATCTTATTATATTGGGATATGTTATTCTATATCCTTATTGATGTAAAATTTATTTACAAGTGATGAGATACCGTTTTTGTCACATCAACTCATTTTCTTAATTTTAAAGTGACTCTGTTAGGCTGTCAAAGTTTTGTAAGCGAACTTCTTAACCCAATTTCAATTCTTTAGGTTAAACTTGATCATCATGAATATGTCCTCCTATTAATATGTGTGATTGACCTATGATTTTTTTACACTTAATATACACTTATATTGGGTTTATTTATATTATTCACACATAATTATGTAATTGATTTATCCTTAATTCAAGGATACCATCTTTATAAGGGATTTCATCTCAATTTACATTTCCATTGAGACTTCATTGTTTTTATGCACCAATTCACTCTTATATGGTGTATATACTGTCCTTTGACATATTATATCATTAATCCCTTTATTATCATAATATTATAATGTTCTGATTAAATGTTATTCCTCATTTATTTGTATTCAAGCATCTCTCTTTTTGTTAGGAAATACTTTAACAAAAATATCATTTTAAATGTTTTAAAGATTTATTCTTCTAAATATTTCTCATTAACGTACATGTTTTCAAAATGGGTTTTAGGATTTATTTATATGTAAATTAATTTTTTCAAATGATAATTCATTTAAAATCTTCAAATTGATATGGGACACATTGATTCAAAAATATCATTCTAAATGGTTTTGAAAATGATTTGATAATGCATTTTTTATTTCAATATCGTGATTTGATATATTGGAATGTGGACATGTTATATTTCCTTTATACATGTGTTATGTGTTATGATTATGATATTGTTATTGGGCATTGTTTACGTATATGGGTGGTTCCGGGATAAACCTAGGGTGGGTGAGACCGAGATAGATCTCCAATGCATTGGGTAATGTGACAGAGGTAAACTTGTTGTTTCTCCTAAGAGATTTATGGAATATACTATGATGGGTATTCCAAGTGTAACTCCCTATGTAGCAGGGATAGCAACATTGTATGTTTTATATGGATTCTATAAGTAACCTTTATGATTTATTATTTGTGTGCGTTATTAATAAATATTATGATTTCGTATCGTATGTTATGATTGAAAAATATAGTTTCATTGATTTGTAGCTATTGATGGGATAATGTTTTCATTCCTTATTTTATAACCCTAACTGGGCTTTTTATTCTCATCCAGAGTTTTTGAAATGTTTTCCACAGGACTAAAAGATGAATATGGTCAAGGATGAGATCAAATAAAATTTATGCTATCTAAAACATGGAACTAGACATGTTTATTTTTAAGTGTTTCTGTTTTATAAAAAATGGATACTGATTAGTAGTGTCTACATGTAATATTCAAGTTGTAATGTAATTGTTATGCCTATATCTCTAAAATTCTAAACCTAAAAAGATCATCACTATGAATTATTCATTTACATCAAGATTATGTAATGTTTAAGGTTGGTTCCTTATAGTTGGTATCCAAGGGAGGTTGTTATTAATAAATATTATGATTTCGTATCGTATATTATGATTGAAAAATGTAGTTTCATTGATTTGTATTTATTGATGGCATAATGTTTTCATTCCTTATTTTATAATCCTAACTGGGATTTTTATGCTCATCCAGAGTTTTTGAAATGTTTTCCACAGGACTAAAAGATGAATATGGTCAAGGATGAGATCAAGAAAAATTTATGCTATCTAAAACATGGAACTAGACATGTTTATTTTTAAGTGTTTTTGTTTTATAAAAAAATGGATACTGTGTAGTAGTGTTTACATGTAATATTAAAGTTGTAATGTAATTGTTATGCCTATATCTCCAAAATTCTAAACCTAAAAAGATCTTCAATGTGAATTATTCATTTACTTCAAGATTATGTAATGTTTAAGGTTGGTTCCTTATAGTTGGTATCTGAGGGAGGTTAATATAAATTTAGTGGATAGGGAGTTATTTAATCATAAGTGACACAACCATAATGGTTAGCATATTAGAAAGAGTCATAGTTTTTTTGGATAATGTGAATGAGTTTAAGATAACATGAATATTTCTATCTTAGTATTTACCCTCCTCATAAGATATTATATAATTATTTTACAGATATACACACACTGACATTTTTGGTTTTAGTAAATGGATTGATCTAGTAGGTACCAAAGTAAAAGTGGATTTGAATAAAACTACTACGGTTTTTTGAATAAGAAACTGAATGATATGGGAGCTACAATGAGAACACTTGTGGTTATTCTAAACAAACTATCTGGAATCATGATTGACCACCTGAACCTTAGTGATTCTTATAAGGAAACAATTATGGGAGAGAAAAACCCTACCGAAGTTCAAGTAATAAACTTAAAGGTATGTATGTTCAAAAACATATGTGTCGAGGATGTGGAAAGAAACACCTAGAAAAATGTTTCAAAGGGACAGGAAGATGATATATATGTCGAAATGATGGTCATAAACCAAGAACCTTCCATGGAAATAGGAAGAATTTAGTTGACTTTAGGAAAGGAAAAGAAGTTCTTTCTGAGGGATAAATTGAAGGTTTTAAATGTGGGGTGCATGGTCATTATGAAAACACATGTCCTATGAAAATGTTTAGGGAATGGGATCACCAGGATCATAAAAATATTTGTTTACCAATATCTAATGCCATTCTGATTGAGGATGAAGAAACTGACAATGACCAATGAAAGGTATGGATTATTTCTTAACTTATATTTTGACATTATTGAATCTTTGGATATGATTCGTGACTTTTTTTTGTAGGAAATAAGTATTTCATAGTAATTTTGAAAGGAATGGTTAATGGATCATGAATAATGTTGAATGAGTAAGAAGTAAACATATATGGGATTCAGGTGTTTGGTATATTTTATGATGGTGAAATTTTTAAAATTATTAAGGCTCTTTTGATGATGAGATTACATTAAAAGACTATTTAATGTATGTGTAACCCTGATGTTTGATATATGAAAATTTTATTCAAGTAATAATTATCTTTTTTTTGTGGATATAGTTATTATGAACCATTTGGGTTTATATGATCCTTGAATTTGAGGTAGTTACTGGTTACTACATTTTGGGATGCAAAATGAAAGTTATTAAATAACCATCGAGGTTAAATTATGTTATGATTATTTTTGAAGAATTTTTCTCATTTTGAGTAATGATTTAAAATTATATAGTTTTTTAAAAGGGACAACATGTAGACCGTGTGATAACCTGTCGCATTGGATGAAGCTGCAGGAATCGAACCCACAACCAAAGTGTGAATGGTATTTATCACCTACCACTGGGCTATGTGAAGTCCCTAGTTAGTTTGAATTAATATTTTATCTATTTGATTTTATGAATTAAGAATATGTTGATTTTGGGTTATCTATGTAAATGATTAACCTATTAGGGAGGATATTTGATTAGGATAATTACTTTTCAATATGAGACTTTAAGAGTAACTGATGTAATTTGGAGATAAATGTTGTGATTTATCTTGGAAGACTATGTTAATAAATCCTTCGGCGATTTGGTTTTAAATCATTGTTTGGATTACTTTTAAGAATTTTTTGGACAACTATTTATCGAATGGTCTTTGATGAACCTTGGGTTTTGTTGGAAAAACTTTGGAGATTAACAGTAGTTTTTCTTTTTGTAAAAGATTATTCTTTTGGGAATTATATGATCTTTTACTAACCATTTTGGTTTTGGTTAAGGTATAAAGACATGGAAAATATATAGTTCATTTTTTTGGATTAGATTATTCTCATGAAGTTGACTATAGCACTCTTAATGTGAACATGTCATCCTTAATACTCATCTTTTGGAGAAAATATGAGTTTGTGTTAGAAATCTAGTAAGAGATGAAAGTATACATGACAAGTAACTATGTTTCCATATGTTTTAGTTAAGATCATAAATAAATTCCTCAATGAAATGTATCTTAAAACAAAAATGTTGTCAGTTAACTTTTCCTACTGGGGAATCAAATACCTTTTAACCCATCATAATTTTGTGGTTTTATTGTTGTTAAATTTCTCCTAATCATGTTTTCTATCACTCTGCATCAGAACTCGACCCTTATTTTCTCCTCCATATCCATGTTTTCATGGGATCCTAGTATTGGTTATCATAGGTGACCATTGTACTTCTATTTCTTTATTTTAATGTGATAGTTTTACTGACTATTTTTCCGTTGTGGGACTTTTTATGATGTTTCCGAGCATATTTTGATTTAAATTGTGAGGACGCAATTTCTAAAAAGGGGGAAGTATGTAACATCCCTGGTAAATAAAGAATAAGAAATATTTCATATTTATTAATATTTGTGAATTAAATATTAATTTTACTTTAAAGAGGTTTCTATGTGCGATAGCATACACGATACGCAACAACGGGTTTCTTTAAAATCATACATTGCACGCTAATAATAAAATATTATTATTTTAAATGGAAGTAAACTCCTAGAAGTTGTATTTTTTAGAATGAAAAAAACAACTAAAATGTGATTATATATGTTTGTTAGATTTATTTACTTTTATCCAATAAAAGTTAGAGGCTTAAAATGTGAATGAATCTAATTTTTAGCATAATTTACATTAAAAGGTTGATTTACCACCTTTTAATGGAGAACCCTATTTAAATCTAGTTTTGGTAATTTCTATATGTATATATGACTAAATAAAAGTCTTATTTTGATTTGGGACATCAAATTTTACATTGGGTAATTTTTTGGTATTTTTCAGATAAATTCCATTTGTAAATGAATAGTGGAAAATATTGTATTTTAATTCAAAAGTGTATTTTAATCTAATTTATTTATATTTCTATATTATCTTTTTAGTTGATTTTAATGTTTAATTAGAATATATTTTTACCATTTAATCCTATGTTGGTCACTGGAATTAATTTTATTTTGAAATTGGACATAAAAAAGTGTCAATCTTTTGATAGTTGTTGTTTCTTAAAAACACGCTATTTGTTTTAACAATGGGAATTAATTTTAATATTAATTAATGAAACTATTATGTTTTGAATTTTTCAAAATAAACATCATTTTTGAATTCAGAATTTCAAAAAAAGCTTAGTCTGAATTTTTGGTATTTTTCTGAAAAACATCAATTTTTGATGAACAGTGAAACCACTTAGTAGTAGTTAAAAAACTGAAATTTTGATTTAAATGAAATTTTACCACTTATGTGAATTGAATTTCAAAAATAATACCTAAATGGTTGTCATCAAGAAGAAAAATGTGGTTCAATAAGATAAAAATAATTTTTGGTAAATAGTAACTTTTGACTTTTATTTTCCACGGTTAAAGGAAAATAGGGCAATTCAAAGTAAAAAAGAAAATTATAAGAATTCCAAATTTACTTAAAACTGGTTCAAAACATATTGGTTGATTCAGTAATGACCATGTGCATCTTTGGGTCTATTTTGGGACCCCATTGAGCCACGTGGGAGTGACAATGACAATTTCGATTAATTAATTTAAAGTAAATGCAAAATTGACATAAACAAATATTTTAGTAATTAATTTTTATATGGTGGTATATAACTAATCCTTTTGACTATAAATATTAATTGGAAATATAAAAATATTTCTTACATCATGGTATTTTTTTAATCATTTTTATACAACAATGAAATTAAATTATTCATGACACAATAATGATGCAATGTTTACCTCATTATTAAATAATTTAAATAAATAAGATTATAAATATTCAAATAATATACAAAACATGTCCATTTCGTATTGAATGATTTTATTTCGAATATGAGTCACTTTATCTTCGACATTAATGATTTCTGGACCTTTTGAAACCGAATATCATTATATAATAAAATAATATTTTCACACCTTCTTAAAGATCCCCTCCTCCCCCTTATAAAAGGAGAAAAATTATAACCAATTACTCACACCTCTAAAGCCTTTTGTCTTGTCCATCCTTGGACCAATTAATCTCCCTACATCTCTCATGTCCCCCTAGAAGCCTTAACTTAGGCAGAAGTAACTTCAAGAAATCATTTGGTTAGAACCAAAGGGAGTTACACAAATTAAAGGTAAAGTTTTCTCTGAAATTGTTTTCTTTTATTTTACTTCGCCAACACCTAAAATCTTTTTATTCATTTCTTTTATAACAAAACCAGCATAAAAAATATACTAGGAAGGTTTTAGGAGAATTATTCTACCTACACTTACACACACCTCCATCTAATGGGTGAAGAACATAATGTTTCTGAGGATGGAAAACTAACGCCTAACGAAACGATGATTGTTCAAATATCTCCAGCCGCTTCTCATTGTGGCCATTATTATGGAACTTTATTTATATATGATATATATTATGTTTATTTTTTCTTTATTCTTCTGTATTTTCTATATATATCACGCCTTTATGGTTTCCATATTAGGTAATACGATAATCTCATTTGAGGAAGTGCGACTACCGCCCATTCAATGTGATGTGACTCGTTGATTCCTTATGTGGGATGTATAAAGGGTAGAGTTAATGATATTATATATGATATTATATTGTTATTATAATATAACTATGTATAATTATGTTTAAATTCTATTAAAATAAGAAACATAAATGAAAGTAGCGTTCATGCATACGTATGGCTTACCGTCTTAATGAACGGTGCATTTCATTTCTTACCTCCATATGTTATGTACTATTATAAATACAAGTAAATACAAGATTTAAATGATATATATGATATATAAATCATTAATATCACCTTTATGATAATGGATATCTTATCACATGAAAAAATTGTAATTATAAGGTGTTCATTTTTTTACTCAAGTACCAAATATCGACAAAACTACAGTTGTTATCTTAAATGATTACATAATGTTTATAACATGGTAATAAGTGATATTAAATAATAATAAAAATGAAAAAATGTTCTTATGAAAGTAGAAATTAACTTTATTTTATTATTCAAGAGATTAAGGAACGACCGAGTCAAGTCGGACATGAGGTCTGGGATTTTCTTATCTCACTTTTAATTCTGTGAGATTTTCATTGTTTCCCACTTATTAATTTCATGTGGTGTATTGTGTACTTAAATTTGATATATATTATCATTATTATAATTATATTCATGGTATACTTTTATTCGTTTTGTGGTTATTAACTTTTGGTCATACGACTTTGTTGATTACAATGTGGTAAAGGGTTTCATGTCACTTTTTATTCCCGTGAAATTCATGATATATTTTCCATTATTTCCTTTTGTGTGGTGTATACACTGCCCATGATTGTACTCTTTGTGTAATATACATTCATTTATTAGTATTTACATCTTCTTTTTGTGATCCTTATTTCATGTGGCGTATGTTTTGTAAGTTACCAAATCTGTAAAGGAACCAATCACCCTCCTCATTTTAAAAGGATTCTTTTTATTATGTCTTTTAAATTAAATATTATTATGTTGGGATATATTATTCAATATCCTTATTGATGTAAATTTTTTTTCCAAGTGATGAGATACCCTTTTTGTCTCATCAAATTGTTTTCTTAATTTTAATGTGATTTTGTTAGGCTGTTGATGTTTTGTAAGGGAAATTCTTAAACCAATTTCAATTCTTTGGGTTAAACTTGAAATTCATGAATATGTCATCCTATGAATATTTTTGAATGACCTCTGATTTTTTTAAACTTAATATCCACTTATATTGTGTGTATTTATATTTTTCACACATAATTATGTAATTGATTTATCCTTAATTTAAGGATACCATCTTTATAATGGATTTCATCTCAATTTACATTTCCATTGAGACTTCATTACTGTTATGAACCAATTCACTCTTATATGGTGTATATACTATCCTTTGACATATTATATCCTGAATCCCTTTATTCTCATTATATTATAATTTTCTGATGAAAAGTTATTCTTCATTTACTTGTATTCAAGAATCTATTTTTTTTGTTAAAAATATCTTTAACAAAAATATCGATTTAAACATTTTAAATATTTATTCTTATAAATATTTTTAATTAATGTCCATGTATTCAAAATGGGTTTTAGGATTTATTTATATGGAAATTATTGTTTTCAAATGAAAATTGATTTAAAAATCTTCAATGTGATATGGGACACTTTGATTCAAAAATCTATTTTTAAATGGTTTTGAAAATGATTTGATAAAGAATTGTTTATTTCAATATCTTGATTTGATATATTGGAATGTGGAAATGTTATCATTCATTTATACATGTGTTATGTGTAATTATTATGTTATTGTTATTGGGAATTGTTTATGTATATGCGTGGTTCCATGATAAACCCAGGGTGCGTGAGCTCGAGATAGCTCTCCAATGCATTGGGTAACGTGGCGAATGTAAACTTGAGGTTTATCCTATGAGATTTAGGGAATATATTGTAATGGGTATTCCAAGTGTTAATCCCAATGTATCAGTGACAGCTACAATGTTAATTTGATATGGATGCCATAAGTAACCTTTATAATTTATGACTTTTGTGTGTTATTCATAAATCTTATGATTTCATAAGGTATTTCATGATTGAAAAATATAGTTTCATTTATTTGTATTTATTGATGGGATAATGTTATCCTTCCTTATTTTATAACCCTTACAGAGCTTTTTATACTCATACCATGTTTTTGAAATGTTATACATAGAACATAAAGATGAATATGGTCATGGAAGGGATCATGGAAAAGTTTGGATATCTAAAAAATGGAACTAGGCATGTTTCTTTTTATGTGTTTTTCATTTATGAAAAAATGGATACTGAGTAGTAGTGTCTACATGTAATATTCAAGTTGTAATGTAATTTTTATGCCAAATTCTCCAAATCTCAAAACCTAAAAATTCCCTAAATGTGAATTATTCATTTAATTCAAGATTATGTAATGTTTAAGGCTGCGTCCTTATAGTTGGTATCATAGGGAGGTTTAGATAACTTTATAGGTTAGGGTGTTATTTAATCATAATTGAAACAACTATATTGGTTAGAATATTGGAAAAAATCATAGTATTTTTTGGATAAATTGAATGAGTTTACGATAACAAGGATAAGTTTATTTTAGTATTTACCCTCCTCATAAGATATTATATAATGATTTTACTGATATACTCACACTGACATTTTTGGTTTTACTAAATGGTTGGATATATGAGGCACCAAATTAAAGGTGGATGTGAAGAAAATTGATAAGGTTTTCTGAATGAGATACTGAATGATATGGGAGCTGCAATGAGAACTATTGTGGTTATTCTCAACTAACTATCTAGAGTCATGATTGTCCACCTAAAGCTTATTGATTCTTATAAGGAAATATTTATGCAAGAAACAAATTCCTACAAAAGTTGAAGTAATAAACATTAAGGTGTGTATGTTCAAAAAACTATGTGTCAATGATGTGGAAAGAAACACCTTGGAAAATGCTTCAAAGGGACATGAAGATGCTATAGATGTGGAAATGAAGGTCACAAAACAAGAACCTGCCATGGAAATAGGAAACATCTAGTTGACTCTAGGAAAGGGAAATAAGTTCTTTCTAAGGGATCAATTTAATGTTATAAATGTGGTGTACATGGTCATTATAAAAATACATGTCCTACGAAGACGTTTCGGGAATGGGATCACCATGATCGTGAAAATATTTGTTTAACAATATCTAATATAATTCTGAGTGAGGATGAAGAAACTAACAATGACCAATGAAAGGTATGGATTATTTCTTAACTTATGTTTTGACATTATTGAATCATAGAATATGATTCATGATTACTTTTATAGGAAAAAATTATTTTAGAATAATTTTGAAAGGAATGGTTAATGGATCATGAATAATGTTGAATGAGTAAGAAGTCAACATATATGGGATTCAAGTGTTATGGTAGATTTTAGGAAGGTGACATTCTTAAAAGTATTATGGCTCTTTTGATGATGGGATTACATTAGAAGACTTTTTACAGTATGTTTAACCCTGATGTTTGATATATGAAAATTATATTCAAGGAATAATTATATTTTATTTTGTGGATATAGTTATTAAGAACCATTTGGGTTTATATGATCCTTAATTAGAGGTTAATAAATTTTGAGAAGCAAAATAAAAGTAATTATATAAACTTCAGGGTTAAATTATGTTATGGTTATTTTTGATGAATTTATCTCTTTTTGAGGAATGATATAAAATTATATAGTTTTTTAAACAGGACAACACGCAGACCGTGTGACAACCCGTTGCGTCGGATGAAGCTACAGGAATGGAACCCACAATAAAAGTGTGACTGGTATTTATCACCTACCACTGGGCTACGTGAATTCCCTGGTTAGTTTGACTAAATATTTTTAGTTAGATGATTTTATGAATTTAGAATAAGTTGATTTTGGGTTATCTATTTAAATTATTAACCTATTGGGGAGGATATATGATTAGGTTAATTAATTTTCAATATGAGACTTTAAGAGTAACTGATGTTATTTGGAGATAAATGTTATGATTTATCTGGGAAGATTATGCGATTAAATCATTCGTTGATTTGGGTTTAAATCTTAGTTTCGATTACTTTGAATAATTTTTTGGAAAAATCTTTATTGAATGGTCTTTGATGAATGTTGGGTTTTTTTAGACAAATTTTGGAGATTAAGAGTAGTTTTTATTTTTGTAAAAGATTATCCTTTTTGGGGATTATTTGATATTTTACTAACCATTTTGGTTTTGGTTAAGGTCTAAAGACATTGGAAATATATAGTTCATCTTTTTTGGATTAGGTAATTCTCCTGAAGTTGATTATATCACTCTTAATGTGAACAATACCTCTTAAATACTCATCTTTTGGAGAAAATATGAGTTTGTGTTAGAAATCTAGTAAGAGATGAAAGTCTACATGACAAGTAAGTATGTTTCCTTATGTTTTAGTTAAGCTTATAAATAAATTCCCCAATGAAATGTAACTTAAAACAAAAACATTGTCTGTTAACTTTTCCTACTGGGGAATCAAATACCATTTAACCCATCACAATTTTGTGGTTTACTTGTTGTTAACATTCTCCTAATCATGTTTTCTATCACTATACATCAGAAATAAACCCTTAATTTCTCCTCCATATCCATTTTTTTATGGGATCCAATGATGGGTTATCATAGGTGACCATTGTGGTTGTCTTTATTTCTTTTAATGTGATAGTTTTACTGACTCTTTTTCCTATGTGCGACATTCAATGAAGTTTCCAAACCCATTTTTTTAAAATTGAGAGGACGCAATTCCCAAAAGGGGGGAAGGATGTAACATCCGAGGTAAATAATTAATAAGACATATTTCATATTTATTAGTATTTTTGAATTAAATATTTATTTTACTTTAGAGGGTTTGCTATGTTCGATGGGATACCCAGTACGCAACAACAAGTTTCTTTAAAATCTTACGTTGCACACTAATAATAAAATATTATTATTTTAAATAGAAGTTTACTCCTAGCCGTTGTATTAGAGGGAATGAACAAAACCAACTAAAATGTGATTATACATGTTTGTTAGATGTATTTACTTTTATCCAATAAACGTTAGAGGCTTGAAATGTGAATAAATCTAATTTTTAGCATAATTTACATTAAAAGGTCTATTTACCGCCTTTTAATAGAGAACCCTCTTTAAATCTAGTTTTGGTTATTTTTATATGATATATTAAACCAAATAAAATTCTTATTTTGATTTTGGACATCAAATTTTACTTTGGGTAATTTTTTTGGTATTTTTCAGATAATGTTCATTTTTAATGAACAGTAGAAAATATTGTATTTTAATTCAAAATTTTATTTTAATATAATTTATTTTTATGGTTAAATTATCTTTTTAGTTGGTTTTAAATTGTAATTAGAATATATTTTTACCATATAATCCAATGTTGGTCTCTGGAATTAATTTCATTTTGAAATTGCACATAAACAATTGTCGATCTTTTGATAGTTATTATTTCGTAAATACAGGCTATTTGTTTTAACAACAGGAATTAATTTTAAAATTAATTAATGACACTTATATGTTTTAAATTTTAAAAAATAACCATCATTTTATATTTCAGAATATCAAATAAATCTTAGGCTGAATTTCTGGTATTTTTCTGAAAAACTTCAATTTTTGATGAACAGTGAAACCACTTAGTAGTAGTTAAAAAACTGACTTTTTGATTTAAATAAAATTTTACCACTTCTGTGAATTGAATTAAGAAATTCTGACATATGTTTTTGTTATCAAGAAGTAAAATTTGGTTCAATAAGATGAAAATAATTTTTGGTGAATAGTAACTTTTGACTTTTATTTACCACGGTTAATGGTAAATAGGGTAATTCAAGGTAAAAAGAAAATTATAATAATTCAAAATTAGCTTAAAACTTGTCTAAACCTTATCGGTTGAGCCATTAACGTCCATGGGAATATTCTGGTCGATTTTGGGACCCCATTGAGCCACATGGGAGTGATAATGTCAATTTAGATTAATTTATTTAAAGTAAAGGCAAAATAGACATAAACAAAAATATTTTAGTAATTAATATTTATATGGTGTTATTTAAGTAACACATTAGACTGTAAAAATTCATTGGAATTCTGAAAATATTTAATACATCATGGTATTTTTTTATAATTTTTAGACAACAAAGAAATTAGATTATTTATGACACAATAATGATGTAGTGTTTACCTCATTAATAAATCATTTAAATAAATAAGATTATAAATATTAAAATAATATCCAAAACATGTCCAATTCTTATTTTAAGATTTTATTTCGTATATTAGTCACCTTATCTTTGACCGTAATGATTTTTGGACCTTTTGAAAATGAATATCCTTATACAATAAAATAATATTTTCACACATTCCTAAAGATCCCATCCTCCCCCTTATAAAAGAAGACAACTTCTAACCAATTCCTCTCACCTATCAAGGCTTTTAGCTCATCCAAAATCTACCCAATTCATCTCCCTACAATCCTGACCTCCTTCTATAAGTCGTACCTTAGGTAGAACTCACTTCAAGAAGACCTTTGGTTCATACCAAAGAGAGTTACCCAAATTAAAGGTAATAGTTTCTCTTAAATTGTTTTCTTTTATTTTACTTCTCCAACACCTAAACTCTTTTTATTCATTTATTTTGTAACAACCCGAGTATCATAAATATACTAGTATGTTTTTATGAGATGTATTCGAACTACACTTACACGCACCTCCATCTAATGGGTGAAGAACATAGTGTTTCGGTGGATGGCGAACTAACGCCTCACGAAACGATGATTGTTAAAATATCTCCAACCGCCTGTCATGGTGTCCATTATGATAGAACTCTATTTATATAATATATATATTATGTTTATGTTTTCTTTATGCTTATTTATTTTCCATTTATATCACGCCTTTATGGTTTCCATAGAGGGTAAATATGATAGTCTCATTTGAGGAAATGTGGACTACCGCCCCCTCAAAGTGATGTGACTCTTTAATGCCTTATATGGGATGTATAAAGGATAGAGTTAATGATATTATATATGATATTATATTGTAATAATAATATTACTATGTATAATTATGTTTAAATTCCATTAAAATATGAAATATAAATGAATGTTGCGTTCATGCGTACGTACGGATTACCGTCTCCATGAACGGTGCATTTCATTTCTTACCTCCATATGTTATGTACTATTATAAATACTTGTATATATAGGATATATATGATATATATGATATCTAAATCATTAATATAATTCTGAAGATAATTTACATCTTCTCACATGAACAACTTGTAATTATAAGTTGTTCATTTTTTTCTACTCAATTACCAAATATCGACAAAACAACCATTGTTAACTTAAATGATTACATAATGAGTATAACATGGTAATAAGTGATATAAAAGTATAATAAAATTTAAAAAAAGGTTCTTAAGAAAGTAAAAATTATCTTTAGTTTATTATTCAAGATATTAAATAATGATCGAGTCAAGTCGGACAGGAGGTCAGAGATTTTCTTATCTCACTTTTCATTCTGTGAGATTTCCTTTGTTTTCCACTTATTCATTGCATGTGGTGTATTGTTTACTTACATTTGATATATATTATCATGATTCTCATTATATTCATGGTATACTATGATTCATATTTTAGTTATTAACTTTTGGTCATATGACTCAGTTGATTACAACGTGGTATAGGGTTTTATCTCACTTTTTTATTCCTGTGAGATTCATGCTATATTTACCACTATTTTCTTTTGTGTGGTGTATGTACAGCCCATGATTGTACACTTTGTGTAATATAATTTTTTTATGAGTATTTACATCTTATTTGTATGATCCTTATTTCATGTGGCCTATGTTTTGTAAGTTACCAAATCGGTAAAGGGACCATTCACCCTCCTAATTTTAAAAGGCTTCTTTTTGTCATGCCTTTTAAATTATATCTAATTATTTTGGGATATGTTCTTCTATATCCTTATTGATGTAAACTTTATTTCTAAGTGATGAGATACCATTTTTTTATCATGAACTAATTTTCTTAATTTTAAAGTGACTCCATTAGGTTGTCAATGTTTTGTAAGGGAACTTCTGAACCTAATTTCAATTCTTTTGGATAAACTTTATCTTCGCGAATATGTCATCCTATGAATATATATGAATTACCTCTAATTCTTTTACACATTATATCCACTTATATTGGGTGTATTTATATTTTTCACACATAATTATGTAATTAATTTATCCTTAATATAAGGACACCATCTTCATAAGGTATTTCATCTCAATTTACATTTCAATGATACTTCATTGTTGTTATGCACAAATTCACTCTTATATGCTGTATATACTATCCTTTGGCATCTTATATCATGAATACTTTTATTCTCTTGATATTATAATGTTCTGATTAAATTTTATTCCTCATTTATTTGTATTCAAGCATTTCTCTTTTTGTTAAAAAACTCCTTAACAAAAATATCATTTTTAATGTTTTAATGATTTATTCTTCTAAATATTTCTCCTGAATGTCCATGTTTTCAAAATGGGTTTTAGGATTTATTTATATGGACAATAATATTTTCAAATGATAATTTATTTAAAATCATCAAATTGATGTGTACATTTTTATTCAAAAATATCTTTTTAAATGGTTTTGAAAATGATTTGATAAAGAATTGTCTATTTAAATATCTTGATTTGATATATTTGAATGTGGAAATGTTATATTTCATTTATACATGTGTTATGAGTTTTGATTATTTTATTGTTATGGGAAATTTTTTACGTATACAGATGGTTCCATGATAAAACTAGGTCTGATGAGCCCGAGATAGCTCTCCAATGCATTGGGTAACGTGACCGAGGTAAACATGATGTTTCTCCTAAGAGATTTAGGGAATATACTGTGATGTGTTTTCCAAGTGTAACTCCCTATGTAGCAGTAATATCTACAATGTATATTTTATATGGATTCCATAAGTAACCTTTATGATTTATGATTTTTGAGTGTTATTAATAAATCTTATGATTTCATAAGGTATGTTATGATTGAAAAATATAGTTTCATTGATTTGTATTTATTGATGGGTTAATGTTTTCCTTCCTTATTTTATAACCCTTAGTGAGGTTTTTATGCTCATCCCAGGTTTTTTAAATGTTTTCCACAGGACTTAAAGATGAATTGGGTCAACGATGGGATCAAGAAAAAGTCATGCTACATAAAACATGGAACTAGACAAGTTTCTTTTTAAGTGTTTTTCTTTTGTGAAAAAATTGATACTGAGTAGTAGTGTCTACATGTATTATTAAAGATGTAATGTAATTGTTATTGCTAATTCTCCAAAACTCTAAACCTAAAAATATCCTCAATGTGAATTATTCATTTAATTCAAGATTATTTAATTTTTAAGGCTGGGTCCTTATTGTTTGTATCAGATAGAGGTTTAGATAACTATATAGTTTATTTTGTTATTTATTCATAAGAGACACAACCATAATGGTTAGCATATTGGAACAAGTCATAGTTTTTTCTGATAAAGTGAATGAGTTTAAGATAACATGAATAAGTCTATCATAGTATTTACCCTCCTCATAAGATATGATATAATGATTTTACTGATATACTCACACTGACCTTTTTGGTTTTAGTAAATGGTTGAATCTAGCAGGCACCAAAGTTAAAGTGGATATGAAGAGAACTGCTATGGTTTTCTTAATAAGTAACTGAATGATATGGGAGATTCCATGAGAACTGTTATGGTTATTCTCAACTAACTATATGGAGTCATGATTGACCACTTAAACCTTAGTTATTCTTATAAGGCAACATTTATGAGAGAAACAAATCCCTACAGACGTTCAAGTAATAAACATAAAGTTATGTATGTTCAAAAACCTATGTGTCAAGGATGTGGAAAGAAACACCAAGGAAAAGGTTTCAAAGGGGAAAGAAGTTTCTATAGATGTGGAAATGAAGGTTATAAAGCAAGAACCTGTCATGGAAATAGGAAGAAGAAACATAAAATGACCAATGAAAGGTATGGATTATTTCTTAACTTATGTTTTGACATTATTGAATCTTAGGATGGTGAAATTCTTAAAAGTATTAAGTCTCTTTTGATGATGTGATTACATTAGAAGACATTTTATAGTATGTGTAACCCTGATGTTTGGTATATGAATTTTTTTTCAAGAAATAATTATCTGTTCTTTTGTGGATATAGTTATTAAGAACCATTTGGGTTTATATGATCCTTGAATTTGAGGAAATTATCGTTTAATACATTTTGGGATGCAAAATGAAATTTATTAGATAACCTTAGTGGTTAAATTATGTTATGGTTATTTTTTATTAATTAATCACCTTTTGAGGAATGGTATAAAATTATATAGTTTTTTAAAAGGGACAACATGCAGACCGTGTGACAACCCGTCCTGTTGGACGAAGCTGCAGTAATTGAACCCACAGCCAACGTGCGACTGGTATTTATCCCTTAGCACTGGGTTACGTGAAGTCCCTAGTTAGTTTGACTAAATATTTTTAGTTATATTATTTTATGAATTAATAATAAGTTGATTTTCAGTTATCTCTATAAATGATTAACCTATCAGAAAAGATATGTGATTAGGTTAATTACTTTTCAATATGTTACTTTAAGAGTAACTGATGTTATTTGGAGATAAATGTTAAGATTTATCTTGGAAGACTATGAGATTAAATCCTTCAGATATTTGGGTTTAAATATTAGTTTGGATTACATTGAAGAATTTATGGAAAAATGTTTTTTGAATAGTCTTTGAATAACCTTGGGTTCTGTTGGATAAATTTTGGAGATTAATAGTAGTTTTTCTTTTTGTAAAATATTATCCTTTTTGGGGATTATATAATCTTGTACTAACCATTTTGGTTTTTCTTAAGGTCAAAATACATGAAAAAATATATAGTTCATCTTTTGTGGATTAGGTGATTCTCAAGAAGTTGATTATAGCACTCTTAATGTGAACATGTCATCCAAAATACTCATCTTTTCAAGAAAATATGACTTTGTGTTAGAAATATAGTAAGAGATGAAAGTCTACATGAAAAGTATGTATGTTTCATTATGTTTTATTTAAGCTCATAAATAAATTCCTCAATGAAAAGTAACTTAAAATAAAAACATTGTCTATTATGTTTTCCTACTGGGGAATCAAATACTGTTTAACCCATCACAATTTTTTGGTTTTTATGTTGTAAACTTTCTCCTAATCATGTTTTCTCACACTCTCCATCAGAACTTGTCCCTTAGTTTCTCCTCAATATCCATGTTTTCATGGGATCCTAGTATGGGTTGTCATTGGTGACCATTGTGCTTCTCTTTATTTCTTTTAAAGTGATAGTTTTTCTAACTCTTTTTCCGATGTGGGACTTTCAATGAAGGTTCCAAGCCCATTTTTTTAAATTGTGAGGACGCATTTCCCAAAAGGGGGGAAGGATGTAACATCCCAGGTAAATAAAGAAAAAGTCATATTTCATATTTATTAATATTTTTGAATTAAATATTAATTTTACTTTAAAGGGGTTTCTATGTTCGATAGCGTACCCGATACGCAACAACGGGTTTCTTTAAAATCTTACGTTGCACACTAATAATAAAATATTATTATTTTAAATGGAAGTTAACTCCTAGACATAGTATTAGCTGGAATGAACAAAACCAATTAAAATGTGATTATACATGTTTTTTATATGTATTAACTTTTATCCAAAAAAAGTTAAAGACATAAAATGTGAATGAATTTAATTTTTAGCATAATTTACATTAAAAGGTCGATTTACCACCTTTTAATGGAAAACCCTTTTTTAATATAGTTTTGGTCATTTTTATATGTTCTATTTGAACAAATAAAATTCTTCTTTTGATTTGGGACATCAAATTTTATGTTGGGTTATTTTTTTGGTAATGTTTGGATAAAGTTCATTTTTTAATGAATAGTTGAAAATACTGTATTTTAATTCAAAAGGTCCTTTTAATATAATTTATTTAAATGGTTAGATTATCATTATACATGGTTTTAAAGTGTAATTAGAATATATTTTACCATTTAATCCAATGTTGGTCATTGGAATTAATTTCATTTTGAAATTGGACATAAACAAGTGTCGATCATTTGATAGTTATTGTTTCTAAAAAACACGCTATTTGTTTTAACAATGGGAATTAATTAAAATTAATTAATGACACTTTTAAGTTATGAATTTTTAATAATAAAAATCATTTTTGAATTCAGAATATCGAATAAAGCTTAAGATGAATTATTGGTATTTTTCTGAAAAACATAAATTTTTTATGAATAGTGAAACCACTTAGTAGTAGTTAAAAAACTGACTTTTTGATTTAAAAGAAATTTTACCGCCTATGTGAATTGAATTTACAAAATCCAACATACAAGGTTGTTATCAAGAAGTATAATGTTTTTCAATACGATGAAAATAATTTTTGGCGAATTGTAACTTTTGACTTTTATTTACCACGGTTAAAGGTAAATAGGGTAAATCAAGGTAAAAAGAAAATTATAATAATTCAAAATTACCTTAACACTGGTCCAAACCTTATTGGTTGAGTCATTAATGACCATTGTCTTCTTTGGGTCGATTTTGCAACCCCATTGAGCCACTTCAGAGTGATAATGACAATTTAGATTAATTAATTCAAAGTAAAGGCTAAATAGACATAAACAAAAATCTTTTAGTAATTAATTATTATATGGTGGTATATAAGTAATAATTTTGACTATAAATATTCATTGGAAAGATAAAAATATTTCCTAAATAATGGTATGTGTTTTATAATTTTTAGAAAAAAATGAAATTAAATTATTTATGACATAATAATGATGCAGTGTTTACCTCATTAATAAATCATTTAAAAAAATTAGATTATAAATATTAAAATAATATCAAAAAATTGTCCAATTATTATTGGATGATTTTATTTTGAATATGAGTCACCTTATATTTGACCTTAATGATTTATATACCTTTTTAAACTGAATATAATTATATAAAAAAATAATATTTTCACACTTTTCAAAAGAGACCCTCCTCCCCCTTATAAAAGGAGACAAAATATAACCAATTCATCACACCTCTCATGCCTTTTGTCTCGTCCATCCTCTACCAAATTCATCTCCCTACAAACCTAACCTCCTCCTAGAATCCTTACCTTAGGCATAAGGAACATCAAAATGTCCTTTGGTTCAAACCAAAAGGGAGTTACCCAAATTAAAAATAACGATTTCTCTTAAATTGTTTTCTTTTATTTTACTTCTCCAACACATAATCTATTTTTATTCATTTCTTTTTTAACAAAATCAGTATCCTAAATATACTAGGATGTTTTTATGAAAATTATTTGAACTACACTCACACACATCTCCACTTAATGGGTGAAGAACATAATGTTTCTATGGATTGAAAACTAACGCCTCACGAAACAATGATTGTTCAAATATCTCCAACCACCTATCATGGTGGCCATTATGATGGAAATGCATTTTTATATGATATATATTATGTTTATGTTTTCTTTATTCTTATGTATTTTCCATTTATATCATGCCTTTATGGTTTCCATAGTGGGCAAATACGATAACCTCATTTGAGGAAGTGTGGACTACCACCCCCTCAATGTGATATGACTCGTTAATGCCTTATGTGGGATATATAAAGGATAGAGTTAATGATATTATATATGACATTATACTATAATTATAATATACCTATGTATCGTTATTTTTAAATTCCATTAAAATAAGAAATATAAATGAAAGTAGTGTTCAGGCGTACGTACGACTTACCGTCTCCATGAATGGTGCATTTCCATTCTTACCTCCATCAATTATGTACAATTATAAATACATGTATATAATTGATATATATGACATATATGATATCTAAAAAATTAATATAATTATGAATATAATGGATATCTTATCACTTGAACAACTTGTAATTATAAGGTGTTCATTTTTTTTACTCAAGTACCAAATATCGACAAAAATACCGTTGTTAACTTAAATGATTAAATAATGTTTATAACATGGTAATAAGTGATATAAAAGAATAATAAACATTAAAAAAAGGTTCTTAGAAATTATAAATTAACATAGTTTATAATTAAAGATATTAAAGAACGATCGAGTCAAGTCATACACGAGTTCAGGGATTTTCTTATCTCACTTTTAATTCCGTGAGATTTCCTATGTTCACCACTTATTCATTGCATTTGGTGTATTATGTACTTCCATTTGATATATATATTATCATTATTATAATTATATTTGTTGTATATTGTGATTCATTTGGTGGTTATTAACTTTTATTCATATGACTCAGTTGATTACAACGTGGTAAAGGGTTTCATCTCAGTTTTTATTCCCATGAGATTCATGCTATATTTTCTACTATTTCCTTTTGGGTGGTGTATGTACTGCCCATGATTGTAATATTTGTGTAATATAATTTCATTTATGAGTATTTAAAACTTCTTTTTATGATCCTTATTTCATGTGGTGTACGTTTTGTATGTTACCAAATCGGTAAAGGAACTATTCACCCTTCTCTTTTTAAAAGGCTTTTTTTGTTATGTCTTTTAAATTACATCTTATTATGTTGGGATATGTTATTATATATCCTTATTGATTTAAACATAATTTCCAGGTGATGAGATATACTTTTTTTCTCATCTACGCATTTTCTTAATTTTAACGTGACGTCGTTATGCTGTCAATGTTTTGTAAGTGAACTTCTTAACCCAATTTCAATTCATTGGGTTAAACTTGAACTTCATGAATATGTCATCCTATGAATATGTGTGAATTACCTCTGATTGTTTTACCCTTAATATCCACTTTTATTGGGTTTATTTATAATTTTCAAACATAATTATTTAATTGATTTATCTTTAATTTAAGGATAGTATCTTTATAAGGGATTTCATCTCAATTTACATTAACATTGAGACTTCATTGTTGTTATGCACCAATTCACTCTAATATGGTTTATATACTATCCATTGACATATTATATCATGAATCCCTTTATTCTCATGATATTATAAAGTTCTAATCTAATGTTATTATTCATTTATTTGTATTAAATCATCTCTCATTTTGTTAAAAAAATCTTTAACAAAAATATCGTTTTAAATGATTTAATGATTTATTCTACTAAATATTTCTCATTAATGTCCATGTTTTGAAAATGGGTTTTAGGATTTATTTATACATATATTAATGTTTTTAAATGATAATTCATTTAAAATCTTCAACGTGATATGGGACACATTGATTCAAAAATCTCTTTTTAAGTGGTTTTGAAAATGATTTGATAAAGCATTGTTTATTTCAATATCTTTATTTGATATATTAGAATGTGGAAATGTTATATTTATTTTATACATGTGTTATGTGTTATGATTATGTAATTTTTATTGGGAATTTTTTATGTATATGGATTTTTCTGTGATAAACCTAGGGTGGGTGAGCCTGAGATAGCTCTCCAATGCATTGCGTAACGTGATGGAGGTAAACTTGATGTTTCTCCTTAGAGATTTAGGGAATATACTTTGGTGGGTATTCCAAGTGTAACTCCTTATGTAGCAGTGATAACTACAATGTAAGTTTGATATAGATTTTATAAGTAACCTTTATGATTTATGATTTGTGTGTGTTATTAAAAAATCTTATGATTTCGTAAGGTATGTTATGATTGAAAAATATAGTTTCATTGATTTGTACTTATTGATGGGATAATGTTTTCCTTCCTTATTTTATAACCCTTACTGAGCATTTTATGCTCAATCCATGTTTTTGAAATGTTTTCCACATGACTTAAAGATGAATAGGGTCAAGGATGGGATCAAGGAAAATTCATGCTATCTAAAACATGGAACTAGACATGATTATTTTTAATTGTTTTTCTTTTATGAAAAAATAGATACTTAGTAGCAGTGTCTACATGTAATATTCTAGTTGTAATGTAATTGTTATTCCTAATTCTCTATAACTATAATCCTGAAAAGATCCTCTATGTGAATTATTCATTTAATTCAAGATTAGGTAATGTTTAAGGCCGGGTACTTAAAGTATCTTCCTCAAAAAGAAGGATTGTATTAGAAAATAATTCAAACCCTATAGGATATTCTAAGGACCTAGTATATGGATTTTAAATGTGGTTGGGATCAACACATTCCTCTATATTAGGTTTCTCATAATAATATATTTCACTCGAGCATTCAGATAGATCCTTATGATTCCCTTTGTATAAATATGTGTATTACTCCAATATAATAGATTGATGTTGTAGAAATAAAGATATTGGTACATGTTCTATATAATTAAATTATAGTGAATGTTAGAGTCAGTTAGTAACATATAGGGGTAGGAAAATGTTAAAATAAATTTTATTTTAATAATTTTCAACACGGGTTATAATTTTATGTTAGTGAGAATGGGTTTCTATGAATATCACCATGTTGAAAGGAAGGGAAAACTAATCCCTATGTAAATCAGTCTCATTGGAATTATTTATCATAACGGGACTTTAGATTATCATTTGATACTTTCAGTGAACCTATATAAAGTTCATGATGTGTTCTATATATCTCTTTTGAGGAGTTACATATTTGATCCATCACATGTACTGATCATATTGTTCATACCTATATATCATGATCTTTCTTATGAGTAAAATATGTTTGAGATTATAGATAAAAAAGAGAAAGTTATATGAAACAATACCACTCTCTCAATCAATGTTTTTCTGTGACACGACAAACTTGAGGAAGCTATGTGGGACCAAATGATAAGATGAGTAAGAAGTATCCTTAGTTATTGGTACCAAAGTGAAGAATTTTAGGGAGAAATTAATTTTATAGAATATAGAATGTAACACCATGAGTTTTTTGAATTATTTTATTAAATAATAAAGTATATTTTTTTGAGAACATGTGTTGTAGGTAACATTGGGTTTAGAAAAAACTTGACATACTATTAATATATTATTATTTAATTTGATAGTTATCATTTAGCCATACAAATGGAGGGTGTGGAAATTATTAACTAAATTATACAAATTTATGTTGAAAAATATTATATTAAATTAGTTATTTTTTTGTGTAATTTAATTTAAATTAATATAAATACTACTTGAAAATAATGGAAATATTTTTCTGAAAAATATTTGTATGTACATAAACATTTTTTACCTAAATGTATTAAAAAAAGAATTTTAATAAAGAA
Organism: Viscum album; assembly: GCA_963277665.1. Taxonomy (NCBI): domain Eukaryota; kingdom Viridiplantae; phylum Streptophyta; class Magnoliopsida; order Santalales; family Viscaceae; genus Viscum; species Viscum album. The sequence continues at coordinate 380,940,830 of OY728131.1, forward strand.
TTTTAATTAAATTTAAATAATTATATATTGAATCAATTAATTAACAATCATCTAATTTATTTTCAAAACACCTTATATGAATAAATTTACTTTTATGCTAAAAACTGTAATTTTCTAAAAAATAGTTTTGTTTCATTTTTTCACTTTTATTTTCAAGTTAATTTTTTGTAAAATTTTAAAAAATTTATTTCATAAATTTAATTTATTTTTTAAATATACATTTCAAAAATATCATTGGTTTATTTTTTGAAAATTTTCTGGGAGAGTGAGAAATATTTGTTTTTATTAAGAATTTTCATTTATTTTAAAGCATTTAAAACATAAAAAATGCATTAATATTGTTTTAAAATTATAATTATCTCAAATATATATATATATATATATATATTAATCCAATTTATTTCATTTAAACTAATATCATATTCAATTTTTTTTTATAAAAATATTTTAATCTTTTTGACCATTTTATCTCTCAACAACCATTTTTTATCCAATTTGTGGAATTAATTTTATATAAACTATTTACACTTTTATAAATTGAATTTAGAAAAAAAGGACTCCATATTTTGAATATTAAAATATTTATTTAATATAATAAGGTCAAATTAATATTTTACCATAATAAATATAAAAATTACTAAAAAAATTAATTATCATGTTCAAGGTGAAAATGGATTTTTTATGTGTTAAAGAAATATTATAAGAGCTAAATTAGCCTAGAAACTTGTCTAAAAAAGAAATTTATTGAAATAGTTATACCTAATCATATCTAACTTTCAATAAGTTCCAATTTTGTGTCATTTGTAATGTGAAAAACATGAGTCCAATTTTTTTTCAAAAATTATTAATGTGCCACTCACCTCACTTATAAAGGCCACCCCCTCTCCTCTCCTATTCACAAAACAAAAACCCATTGTTTTAGCCAATAATTGACCAAATAAATTCTTTAATTCCATCCTGTCATCTTATAATCCTTATTTTAGTTATAAAACTAACATAATAATGCTTTTGGTACGAACTAAAATAATTTTTCTAGATAAGACGAGGTTTGAACGTGTTTGAAGGATGTTGAGACTTATAGTAAGGGATTTCTAGTATCTCTTATATTTCTTGGAGGCATATGTGAAATAACCACTCAATAATTTTCATGTTTATATAATTTTCCTTTCATATGTTATATCCTGTATCCCATTTTTATGAGATATAAAGTTTCATTCGTTGTTATTCTTTATTGGGACTTGCAGTTAAAAATAGTACTAAAGCGGTATGGTATTTTTTTTTCAAATTTACTTTTGTGTGACATATATTATATTATGAACATATATACATTAACGAGGTGTATATACACCCCCATTTTCTTTGTAATACTTTAAATTTATTTATTCTCTTGATGTTTCATTTAATGTTTTTCTTTCACACAGTTTTTTAGTCAACATTACCAAATTTGTGACGGATTTATGTGATAATCTCAAAGTTTATTGGGATTGATCATAATTATGCTTTAAATGTTTAAATATAAATATATATCTCTCAATAAACTCAAGAATTTTCTTCTCCTCTAGTTATATAAATTTAATACATTTTTCCTTTATTTCCCTCCATTTATAAACTTAAGACGCCAATAGAATGTTTTTATAAAAAAAATCATTACTTCTATCTTCAGTAAAAACCCCTTTTTTCATCCAAAATAATGATTTCTAAAAAAATTGAATTTTTTTTTTAAAATTATCTAAATCATTTTTAAAATATAATTTTACCCGGGTTTTCCATTTAATAAAATTTTTTAAAACTAATCTTCATATCATTTTGAAAACAATGCCCATTTGAAATTTAAAAATATTATGAAAGAATATTTTTTTAAATCTGTATGGAATGAATGCCATTTCTTGATTTCATGAACATTATTTTCTTTGTAGCTTATATTATATTTTTTCAAAGTCTATTTGCAAGGAAAATCATTTTTAAAATGTTTTATGTTTAAAAAAATTTATTTTAAGTGAAAAAGAAATTTTCCTAGAGAAATATTTTAAATTATTTTTAAATCTTTCTTTATATGTTTTCATGATTTATTAATGAAATGTATTTTGAAAATGAGTTATATTTTTAAAAAATTCCATGTAAAGGATATTTTTATCAATAAATGATCTAAGTTCCCTTTCAATGTCATTTTCCAACCAGGATACTATCATTTCATTTTAGATACACATTAATATAGATATGATCAAAGGATACTATTGTTATTCTTCCTCTATATGGTTTATGTTTATGATAAAAATATTTTTATTAATCTAATTTCCCTTACATGGGTTATACCATGATAAAATGATTATGGAAGCCACTTATTTTTCCATTGTTTTTGCGGTGATGAAATGATTAAAAGATTATGAGAACTTTTTCTTTTCCACATGTTATGTTACAAATAATGTTTATGAAACTCATTTATTTTCACAAGTTCTAATATGATGAATGTTTTATGATCTTGTGGGACATAAATTTAAGTATTATTTGATGGGTGGGACCTATATCTACGTCAAAGTATTTGGATAATGAGTGATAACTCAAGAGTAAATATAGTATGCATGAACATGATTAGATGTTCACAATTTTATGTGTAAACCTTTTTACATGTTCAAACTGTTGTGAATTGACATGTATTTCATGTTAATAATGTTATACCTGGACCTGGTTTCAGGTCTGTATGTTTATACATGGGCGTAATTTCATGTCTATAATAAAAATAGTGAACTTCTTTCTATTTTTACATGCTCTCCATTTTATAAGATTATGTATATTCCCAAAAACTATTCCTTATTCCCATGTTATGTTCTCATGGTTCATGATCTCTAATTCCATTATGAATCATGTCTTATTAACTACCTAGACGATTATGAAACCCATTTCTATTCCAATGGTTATAGAATACTAAAATTCTTATGAAACCCACTTCTTTTGCCATGGGTTTTACTTTAATGAAATAATGAAATGGTTATGAAACCTGTATTCTTTATACAATTTATCATTTGATATAGTTCTTTTAAAACCCATTTTATTTCATGTGTTATGATATGATGAATATTTTATGATCTTTTGACTCACAAATGTAGAGATTGTGCAATGGGTGAGACCTATATTACCATCCAATGCAGTGGGTAATGATAGATCACCCATGAGTAAATATGTTACGAATGAACCTAAATAGAAGTTCATAATGTTATGTGTGAACCAGATTACATGTTCATATTGTTATTCATGGACCTAGATTTTATATCCATAAGGTTTGGCGAATACTTGGTTATTAGTCCATTATTTTAACTGAGGGCATGATTTAATGTCATTAATGAAATGAGTGAACCTGGTTCTTTTTTAACATGTTTACAATTTTATAATATTATGGGAATTTAAAAAATCTATGTATAATGTTAGGGTTTTGTTCTCATGGTTCACATTCTTTGAGTAAATTATTATTCTTGTCCTATAAACTACAATAATTTATTTCATGACTTAAGTTTATGATCTATTTTATAAAGGGTATGGTTTTCAAATTTTATTCTCATGTTCTTGTACCATTATGCTCATGATATGATGATATATTACTTGTTTACCGTTACTGAGCATCTAATCTCTCCTTATCTTATGTTTCCTTTCCCCAGGTTATGATGGAATGTATTTTGAAAGATATGTCTAAGAATGGTTCTAGATATGAAGAATGTTGTAGGAGATTACATAACTCACTTATGGACCTGTTGTTTACTTATCCATGATTCCAAAGGCACTACACCAAAATGATTCTGAAGTGGAACATAATGTTATGTAATTAATATTTGCCTATTAAAATGTATAATTTATTAATTATAAGTTTGATTCATTATAGCTTATTTCATCAATACGAGGAAAAATATTTATTTCTATTACTATGATTTAATTGTTCTTGATATGAGATAATCTCATTAATTTATATCTTCATGAGTAGTAAATTATTTAAACTTTCATGTGATATTAATTCCTCAATATATGATTATTGGAGAACCCATTGTTGAAAGTGTAGAAAAAGGATTTAAATCCCTATATTATTCTACTAGGAATAGTGATGTAGAAATATCTTGTATATTTTTAGTCATAGAGAATATCACATAATATTTTATATTCAAAATGGATTTTTTGTTAAATATAAAGGATTATATTGACTACATTTTTCAAAGAGTTCCTTTTAACATAACTTATGAAATTGTTCACAAATTTTTGGAAAGAGTGGGATATTCCTGAAAGTTGAGAAGGATCAATTATGAAGAATACTTATTATTATAATGTCTTCTAGTGTATATGGTTCTTAAATTGGTGGAGTCAAAGAATAATCCTGGATTTATTGTGGTATTTGAATATTTCATACTTGTGTTTTTTATGATTACCCTAGAATATATCCATAGAGAAGTGGGGTTATCGATTGACTTGTTAAAAATAAAATAGAAAATATTATTTCCCTCATATTATATGTAACAAAAATACTTTCCATAGTTGAAGAGTCAATTATAATATTTATAAGGAAAAGAATTTATTTAGACAATTATATCACCTTTGAAAATGTAGGTGAATTGTTTATGAATTATAATGGTAAAATGTACTTGTAAATTCACTTTTGGAATCTAAACCAGGTGAAGATAAAGAGTAAGTATATTTTTCATTTTATTTTTATATTTTTGATCAATTTGTTGGATCTAAGAGGTTTTTAACTGATGTTTATTGTTTCACTAGTTAATGGTGAAAAATGTGATATTCTAATGTCTTAGACCCTCCAACACCCTAAGAGTGGATAGTTGAATAACAGTTTGAAATTTTTATATGAATTAAATGGATATTATCCATATATTGGTAGGAGATCATTTAAATGTTCTGAATGAATCATTTAATCACTTAACAACCAAATACAAAAATAGAAACACAACACAACTATTTTTCTTCATTCACCAAGAAGGTCTCATCTAAGGAGAATATGTAAACAATGTATTGGTTGTACTATAATTGACTAGTCATCAAAATTTTAGTGGATATAATTTTTTTGGCAATGATCACCCCCTGATTGGAGAACTATATTTTAAGGGTTTAGGTTTTCTCAATCCTCACTCTATCCACAATGAAACTTGATCTCTCCCACACACTACATCAGTTAAGGAACATACATGGTTTATATATTTTTAATAATTTTCAAAATATTGAAAAATAAGGATTTTACATGATTAGAAAAAAAATCATGAATCATAGAGCTATTTTTCTAATATTTGAAGGAACTATTAACTTGGTATAAAACATACAAAACTTGTTGTTCATGTAAATTCCTCTTGTTTTAATCTCTGAAATTTCATGAAATAATCACCATGGGATTCATTTTTTGGGTAACTTAATCCTTTATGTTACACAGAAATTTTATTTTGTCACACCACTCTGAATTTCGCACAACATTGATTTATCATGAATCATGCTTGATCTATGTAGACTTAAGTTTCATTTTTTAAGTAACCAATGTAAGTATTAGTCCTTAGTAGAAATCTACTTCATGAAACTATTTCTCAAATTAGAGTCTTTGGATATTCATTAATGGTATTATTCAAAAAAAGGGGGTACTGGCCACCTTGAAGATCTGTATGACCCTTCCTGAAACTACCATGCATTCCACCGAAATTCCACATAGCATTTTAGGATCACAAAAAATCAAAGATTTTATTTCACCTTTATTGCGCTACTCCCTACCACTGTGAAACTCTTATCAACATTTTGTGGGATTTATCAACTTCTAGGTTTACATAACATCAATTATTTGACTTCTATTATAGTCTATAACTATATTACATCATGTAACTCTAACTTTCTATAAAATCTAAACCTTTTTCAAAACCATGCCCTTCACCGAAGAAAGATAGTCTAACTTAAGAACACCATTTTGAAAAACATTATGGATGTTCATGAAACATTGCTTGTGTTTACCAACTCATTATTAAAAAAACATGAAAATATTCCCAAATCACTTTCACATACTATAATTTGATGGAGAAACCTCAAATTTTCAATTTTACTGAAATTCACAAAACAAAAATACAGATTTCATTTAAATAATTATTTTACCAAAAAACAACAGTGACATCCACTCAACCAGACATTCCAAAGTATCAACCATTCCATTAGAAACATTTTTAAACCTTTTCAATCCATAAATTAATTTCCTCAACACCTTCAATACACATTGGGCTTGAAAACATCATGATCACCCCAATTGGGATTGAAAAAAAATATACCATTAAACTTTATAGTCTCATAACCATTGACCCAATTACCACCCCAATTGGGTTGATTAGAAATCAAAATAGAAATATAATAAATCACAATACTCAAATAGAAATTTTGTATTATGGAATAAATTTTCTATCGCACCATATATATGTGAGAAAAATATTAGTGTAGTAAATAAGATGTTGTGAGAGAATTTCATGCATTGAGGGACCTATTTTCTTGAATATATACATTCCATATAATTTAACCATTATCCCCCATTGGAAAGACACTCAATGAAACTATATTTCATTATTTAAAACCTAAAACAACCTTAAATCCTAACTCCTCATGAATCCTACACCAGTTTTAGAAATAGAAATACATTTTTTAAAATGGAAAGAGGGGTAAATAAGAACCACATCACACAATAAGATGTGGATAAACATTCATGTTCAACTAATGTATTTGAAACCATGGTACATCTAATGGCATAGTCATGATTTCTAAAACATGATGCTTATTCCAATCCCGATCTATTTTAATCATTCATTGTTCAAATTTTTCATTAATAATGTTATATTATATCTCCATATATTTCATACCGGAGTGTTTAATGAGATTTTTCATGAGATCGATCTTCTTCTAATTTTCAAAGAATATCAACATATCTTGTTTCACCTCATCACCAATATCTGCAAGTTGTTTATTTATCTATAATATCTTAGTGCATTCCTTTATCATTAAGATATACTCTACATAAAAATACTAAGATAAGTTATTCAAAACTTTTTTCTTGACCAGCACACACATTTATTACAAATTAATAAGTCACCTCCACTGTTAGACTTTTGATCCTTCGCATCTTCATCCCAATCAATATCAAAAAATGAAAAAAATCATGATCTTTTCATACATCAAATTAATAGAAAAAACTGAGTCTATCTTGAATGTACCTCATGATTCATTTAACTACTGTTAAATTCTATTCCATTGGATTAATTTGTATGTGATCCACTTAAAATATTTCAAATATGTCATCTGATCATATTGAATTAAAACAAAACCAGCTTCCAATTATCCTCTTATATATGGTGGGATATATAGATTTACCATCCTTATGACTCCCATGTTTTTTCCCAATGGCAATCAGATTCAACATTGGTTTTATATTCATTCATGTTGAAATTTTTCAATAACTATCATGCTTAATTTTCTTGACAGATGAAGGTGTATTTCTTATTTTGAATCAACAAATTACCCAGAAAGTATTTGGGTTAACCAATCATAGACATTTAAAATTATGATTTTTATATTATTAGAAAATTATTCCATTGATACATGCTTTCTTATGCCAAATATAATACCATCCATGTACACAATCACCATAAATTTATCTCCCTAGTATTTCTTCAAACAAATATTATGGTTGGTACTTCGCCTTTTAAATTAAAACTTCTTCATATAAGTATTTAGTTTAGAATTACATTCTCATTGTTCTTATTTTAGACCATATATAACATTATTCAATCTATAAACATTTTTTCATCATTTACAATAAGAGAAATACCACTATCTATTGAATGAAAACATCTTCTTCAAGAACACCATTTAAGATTGTTGGTTTGGAATACACCAAATAGACTTTGTACACTATTTAAATTTTCATGGAAAAAAGAATATAATAGAATATTGTTGGTATATTAGATAAAATGTTTCTTCAGCATCAACACCATTAATATATATATATCCTTTACACATCATGTGTTCCTTTTTTTCTGATCTCATTTCCATTCTTTTTGAATTTTTTCTTCAGGATCCACTCTCTCCCAATAAAATTGAAATTTTATGGCCTCTTAAAATGATATAATGATATGTGTTTTTCAATATGATCGAGTTCTTTGTTAATTTCAGTAAACAATGATTCATCATTCTATTCTTCTTCAAATGAGGTTTCTTCTACCATTGACAGGAGGTAAGAATGAGAATCAATCCTTATTCTCCTTGTTTATTTAGGTGTTGTATAATACCCAACAATGTTGGATGAATCAGTTTCTTCTCATATACATCACATGTGAGGTTATGATTGGTTTTCATTAGTAGTGGTTACATCTTCTTATTCCACTTCAGAATAATCATCATTTAGAGATCCATTTATGTAATAATATCCTTTAAAAACCTATGTATTTGAACATGTTTATTTTTAACATTATGGCTTATCTTCCAACATATCAAATATGAGATCCTTGGGTTAGTCATAATTTTATCCTCAATTATCTTTACATCATTAAAACCCATAATTTTTCTATGAATATTATTGTACAATTTATATGTTATACTCTCCATTGATTATCCAATGAAAATTCATTCATTTGTAGCATAACCATACCTCCCTTTCTTATCTTCTTTATTTTAGATTAAACATTTAATCACAAAAAATGTTGAAATAATTTAGTGAGGGAATGCTTCCATACAATATTTTTTAGGGTGTCATTTAATCTCATAGACTCAAACCTAACTTATTTTGAGTTTATACCATGACTTGAAAGGCTCTTTCCAGTTGAGATAAGAAACAATACTCTCAACTGGAAAGGTTTTATACATATTATTCACCAATTTATTTCATCATTCAATGCCCTCATATTTTTAAGGAGTTCTTACTAATGAACCAACATTATTGATCCCATTATTTTCATAAAAATTATAAAACTCAATGGATATATATTATGGTACATTATATAATTTTAATATATTTATTATCTAACCAATTTTATTCTCAGATATTTAGAGGAATCTCTTCATACATCTATTCACTTAATATTTTATTTTTTATAATCATCAGAAAATCCATTTTACTTTAATAATCTATCAAAATAATTTAGTAACTCCCAACATATATTTCATCCACATTCATTGGACCACACACATCTACGTATAATAGATCAAGATGATTTTATTCCCTTTTTATTTGTGGTGGATATGAAGTTTAAAACATTTTCCTTATATGAAATAATCACGTATCTTTTTTTAACCATAATTTTGAGTTTTAATTTCTATAACATCTATTATAATAGATAAATTTCCCATGATATATTGATTAATGTGACCCAACCTCCAATTCCAAAAGTTATTGTCCTCTTAAATTATTATGATATAGGTTTTTTATTGACTGTCTACCAAATAAAAAAGTCCATTTTTTCTATAACCTTAAATGACAGAATTACCTACCTTAATTTTGATAGATCATCATTTCTAATAAAATTTCACCTCCATCCCTGAGTTGTAGTGTTGACTCACACACATGAGACTATGGGGAAAACAATATACATATATTGCTTCTATTTTACTCAACTCATCCACTTAAAATAGTGTATTTCCACTAGTTTTGATCTTTAAGATACCATTTTTTTCCTAATAACATTTTTTTGTCAAATATTTACCTAGTATTTTAAATAAATTAACATTTACAATCATTTTTAATGATCATCCACTATCATAAATCTGGGAGATACTATTATTTATTGATTTTAGTGTGATATTTACCAAGTTTCCTTTCTTAATATTCATCCTTTCATTATATGAGATATGTAACATCTCATGAATCCCCGATTTGTTTCCCATTGAATAATACAATAGCTTCCATTGTATGAAACTTCGAGACTCTAACACATCACGACCAATCAAACTAGCTGTTATGAATAGTAACACTCACTTTTTGAAATTTTATAATTTTATCTTTCAAAATGGACTTCATTTTTTGGATTTGTAGAATCGAAATTTTCCTAAGGTGAATTTTTTTACCTTTTTTTAAAACATTCATTTTTATGAATAGTGAAAAACACTGCATTTTTGGTTAAAACCAACTTTTTATTCAAATAATAATTTAATTTATATAAATTTAATTTTGGTCAAAATAGATACATAATACATATATAAGTTCAATGTAATTATTTGGAGAAATTTTATAATATGTTTAGATATATAAAAATTTTATTAAACATTTTACCATCTTTTACCCACCTCCAAGGAGCATTTACAAATTTGAATAAAACATAATTTTACTGCTTTTGTGAGTTGAATTTCAAAATATGAGAGACATGGTTAATTACAGTATGTAAAATGTGGTAAAATAATATGAAAATAATTTTTGATGAATAATAACATTTGACTTGTATTTACCGCATTTAAAAGTAAATAGGGTAATTAAGGGTAAAAACGATATCATAATTACCCCAAAAACATGTCCTAATTCTATTTTTAAAGTATAATCCAACCAAAAAAACATCAGGAATAAAATATGATCCTATTTTATCAACTTGTATTAGATTAGGACATTTATTATTATTTCATTTAATGAATATTTCAAAGAGTTAAATTCAAAGTTTAACAACAAAACCAATTTTAATATAGGGTTATACATAATATAAATTAAAATATAAATATTAATTAGAAATATAAAATGATTTCGAAGATAATGGTATTTTATTTATAATTTTTTGACCTTAAATAATTTACTTTATTTATGTTACAATGATGATGTAGTAATTACCTTATTTATGAAAGATTAAAATAATTGGTATTATAAATATCCAAATAAATGTAATTTGAGACGTTTGATTAATTAAACTAATTTAATAGGTTTAAATGATATATAAGAGTTGATTAAATAATTTTTTTAGAGTAATCATGTAGTTATGATTTTCCAAATAACCAAATACTTAATAGTGTCAAAATTGACATAATTGAGTTTTTAAAACAAATACTATATTATTAACAGATATAATATTATTAAAAATCTATGTTTTAAAAAAATGACTTAGATAAGGTTATATATATTAATAATGAACCACTTTTGGTTCTTTTGAATTGTTATAGTGTGTCTATTAACCATATAATATAAAAATACAAAGATATACTGTAAATGTCAAACTATTTAACTAAGAGTTAAATATAAAGCATAAGGTTGATATGGTCCTCTAAACACATCTAAAACCTATTGGTTGAGAGTTTTGCGACACAAACCCACCTTATATTCTAAATAAATCTTTTTGTATCCATTATAAACTGAAAATGAATTTATTATAAAGTAATATTGCAATCTTTTCCAAAAGTGACCCCCACCTCTATTACAAAAGGGTAATTCCCCTTATCTTAATTTCACACCTCCAAAGCCATTTGAATCCACCAAACACAAACCTAAAATCCTCCAAACTATCTTCCCTCCATCCTAGAGTCCTTACTATGGTAAAAAATCCAACCTATGGAGCCCTTTTGATCAAATCATAAGAAAGATCTTGATGAAGAGTTAAATATTTCATCACCTCTTTAAAATTCTTTTCTTCTTCCTCTTCCACTTTCTCTGTTGTTTCCATTATAAAATAATAACTCCAGTATCTTTCATATACTATAATGTTTTTAAAAAAAATGATACATCCATATTCATTATTCTATCCATCATATGAATGACAATGTCACCATACGTGCGTACGTACGGCTTACCTTCTCCACGTCATGGTGTAGTTTGTAATTCAAACACTTCATTATTTTGATGTGTATAATAATGATAATAACTGATGAAAATAATAAATATAACATGTTATTGACTTTTTAAATAAGATATACCAACCAATTACATACGTTTTCACAATCAATATAATGATATTGTCGCTCGTGCGTACGTACGGATTACCGACTCCACGAACACGAATAGATTCATTCCCCATCGTAATCATTCAAGAATAATTTTCATTATATGATTAAAAATAATGTTTAAGAACTTAATATCATTTTGGATACTAATAAAATACAAATTATCCATAAAAAACATGGCTTAGGTAACTGAACATATAAATGAAAATAAATCAGTTAACACTCGAAAGGAATATATTACTAAAATGTTATAAACAAAGCAAAATTAGAGGATCATATATGATATCATATTTATGTATATAGTTTTGTATAATTTAATAAAAATTATTTAACTATTATACAGGGGGTTAACATACCCTATACCAAGGAAAAGTACAAGGTAAGGGTTAATTTCACAATCTCTTTATTATTCGAGTTTTTTTTACATAAGTATCTAATGTGACCTCTTTATCATCCACATCCATGTTTCTTAAAAAATGTATTTCAAAACATTTTTACTATTTACTAGACTATGGGTTAAAGTATTTTATACCGTTGTTTAAATTGTTATAAATCGGTTTGAATGGAATCTTTCCGTCATTTTCCAAACAAGGTACTTTATGACTTTTTCAACAAAATTAAGATAAGAATGTATTTTTTTAACTTATACTGCGGGTGTGGATATTTTTTTCCATTATATCATCGTAAAATATTCCCATACAATATTATAATAATATTTTCAAAATAAATGTTTTCTTTTATAATTATATGACTTTTAAATGATTTCAAAATAGAAAGAGATATTTCTCTAAAAATTTTTTGATTTCATCTATGTTTACATCCTTTGATGGATATTAAGCTTGCTTGAAGTAGATTTATTATGGTACAAATTATCCATAATGTACTTAAGGTTTTGTGATATGTTTGACTGTGTATGTGTTATTTTTACACCATTCATGGTTTGTGGATGAAGTATTAAAATTTTGTAATCCAGCTCTAATACAAATGTTTATGTTATGTTTAAACATTTTCATATAAGGAATGCATTAGACATAGTAAGTGATGGGTGGAGCCTGCTATAGATCATCGATGCATCTATAGGTATCATGAGACAAACTAGTGTCTTGGAACAAGGCCTTGACAAAATCTTATTTGTGTTCTTGGCTCAAGGCCTTGACTATATGGTTATGAAGTCTGGCATTATGCATTCCATCATTATAAATGTGGTTATTCATATTGAATGTGATTATTCGACTAGTATAATATCCATGTGAAAAGGTAAATGGAATTATTTGGTCTTATCTTTTCCATATTATTCTGAAAATTAAGTTTAAAAGGCTTTGTTTTAGTCTTATACAATGCCTTAAATGTTATTGCTTTTTTAGGAATGTTTCTGCTATATTGCTATCCTTTCTGAGCATCTGAGCTCACCACTTTGTATATTTTATTTTTCAAAAGATGTGAAGAAGTATATTATGGTTGACTTGTAGAGATAGTCTAAGGATATAAGTGTGTTCAAAAGGGGACAAAATTTTGTTGATTTTTTTATTTCACAATTTAATATAAAACTAATGAATGTATCTAGTATTTCCATTGATACTAAACTGATCAGTCTTTTAGGACATGATTACAGGTGTCATGCCAATGTTATGTAATTATGCAACATATTTTGGTAACTAGGGTTAGGTTACTACATTTGGAAATAGATAAAGATTAGTAAAAACATTCAAAGCTAGATTTAGAAAAACTATGATTAGAGAACACTACCCTAAGATAGACTTTGAGGATTAGTATAGAATAACTTACTGTAATTTTGGTACTATAGATATTTTGTGAGTATTCCAAGAAAAAATATCCATGTCTATATATGAGTAGGTAGAGGAGGCTCTGGCACAGATGTACGTAGGGGTAAAACTCGAAAACACCGCTTTGAGCTAGACTCGAATGGGAACCGGTGCATGACAACAGGCCTTGCTGTAGTCTTGGTTACAACACTACCGAGGGATATGATTAGGATAATTCTAATTTTTTTACAATTTATTAAGAGAGGTTTATGAGTATATACTTCCCTAGAGAAAACATTTTTATGATTATGGATTATATCTATAAATAGTTCAATTTATGTTATGTTTTTTACATGTTTGGAATTTTGTATTGCAATTCATAAACTAATATATTGTATTCCAATGTTTATAAATAGAGCCTAGTAGAAGGAATGAAAATAGTATCAATGCACATAATCAATCTAGGATTTCCCACCTACTGAAGATAATTATAGTGGAGCTGGTGATGCAACTGGTGTTGATCAGATTATCTCCATACTAGGACAACTCACTTAAATTGCGAATAATAATCATACCTATATGGAGCACCCTGACCCACAACATGGAGGATTAATGTTAGACCGCTTCATGTGGAAAAAACCCCAAAATTAAATCAGAGTAAAAAACCATTTGTAGCTTAGAAATGGTAAGTTCTGTATATAAAATATTTCATGCTTTGGGGAGTAGCAGAAGGGAAAAAGTTGTCATGGCAGTTTATCGCCTCACTAGAGATGCAGATAAATGGTGGTAATTGATTCAAAAAAACAAATGAAGATGAATAAGTATAACTCGTTGAATGGAGGGAGTTAAAAAATATTTTATTAGGAAAATACTTTCCTTGGGACCATCGAGTAGATATGGAAAGACAATTTCTGAGTTTGAGGCAAAAGGAGGATGAGAATCTCGCGAAGTAAGAGGCTAAAATTACAAGGTTAGAAAGGCATGGTGAAGATTATATATGTAATGCAAGGAGTAATATTGATCGATTCTTTCATGGGTTAAAACTATTTCTATGGTGAGCATTAGTCACACAATCCTTCTTATCATACAAAGATATTATCTCATGTGCTATCAAGATAGAAAAATAATTCTCTATATCTTATGACATTAATGAAAAGTATGAAAAGAAGATATCTTATTAACACTCTAGAAATGGAATTAAGGGGAAGAAGGGAAAAGTTGAATATCCATCCTACAGTAAATGTGGGAAAAAACACCTCAGTACTTTCCTGAAGGAAATGGGATTCGGTTACAAGTATGGTGAAAAAGGTCACCAATCTCGTGATTGCAAGGGAAAGAAATAGGCATTCAATGTTGAATTCTAAAATTGTAGAGAAAGGTTCATTAGGAAAATTAATTTCTTAATCTTCAAGGGAACATACATCAGAAAAGGAAATGAAAGTAAGGCCTAGCTTATACAATCACTACTGCTGAGGTTGATGCTCCGAAAGACGTGGTGGCAGGTATTTTAATGGTTTCCTCTTGTTCATCCAATGTTATTTTTGAATCTGGATCATTGCATTGTTTCATATCATCCATATTTTCTATGAAAATTAGATATTTCCAATTTAATTTAATAAGGGATTTGTTAGTCAAAACTCCTAATGGAAGTATCATTGCAACAAATTTTTTGAATCAGTTCCCATTAGGGTATATAAATGTTCGTTATTTGCAGATCTCATCATCATACCCATGAATTAAATTGATATAATCCTTGGTGTGGATTGGATTTTGGACCATGATTCAAAAATTTATTGTAATAAGAAAGAGGTTATAATTATATATGATGATAAAGAGTTCATTATTTTTATAGTAGAAACTTCAACATCTAATTCATATCTAGATCCACCCCCAGTAGCTCTACTAAGATGACTTATTTTGGAAGATTAGAAATAAATAAGTATAAGTGAGGAAAAGAATGTTTTAATAGAGGATGTACCTATTGTGTGAGAATATGTTGATGTGTTTCCATAGGATTTTCCTAAACATCCTCAAGAACGATAAATTGAGTTTTCCATTTATTTTATTCCCGATTCAAGGCCAATATTGAAGACCCATTATATAATGGCCATTTTGTAATTAGTGGAACTAATGAAACAACTAGATTAATTGAGTAATAATTTATTTATTTGATCTAGTGTTTATAAATGGGGACCCCTTATCAATTTTGATAAGAATAAAGACAGATCTATGAGGTTGTTCATTGACTACAGGGAGAACATTGCTATAACAATAATGAACATGTATCTCCGACATCCCATTGATGATTTATTCGACCAACATCCTGGAGATAAAAAATTTTCAAAGATTGTCTTTCGATCTAGATATCATCAGTTGTGTGTGATGAAGGAAGAAATTCCGAAAACAGCTTTTCGAACTAGGTATAGGAATTAAAAGTTTACAGTAATGCCTTTTGGATTGACTAATTCACCCTATGTATTCATGGATAAAATGAATAGAGTTTTAAAGGAATATCTTGATGAATTTTTAGTGGTATTTGTTGATGATATCTTCGTACAATCCAAATGCTACGAAGATCATGAAAATAACATGAGAATTATTATAAAGACTCTTATAAGAAATGAATTATTTGGGATGTTTAGTAAGTAGGAATTCTGGCTTCAGGATATTTCTTTTCATGGCCATATTGTCTTTACAGATGGAATATTTATTGATCCTTCAAATACCAAGGCAGTCCAAGAATGGCTAGCACAAAAGAGTATAACTGAGGTACATAGTTTTATTGATTTAGTAGGTTATTATTGGAATTTTTTCAAAAACTTTTCCCGATTGGCTAACCCATTAACAAATCTCACTCGTAAAGGGGTTAAATTTGTTTGGAAAAAAGTGTGTGAATATTGTTTTGAAGAACTTAAGATATTATTAGTTAATGCTCTTATCTTGACTCTACCATTGAGGAATGATGGGTTTGTTATTTATAGTGATGCTTAAAATAAGGGACTTGGATGTGTCCTTATGCAGAATGATAGAGTTATTGCCTATACATCATGACAGCTAAAAATTCATGAGAAAAACTATCTTACTCCAGATATTTAGATACCAACTGTAATATTTGCTCTGAAAATATGGATACACTATCTCTATGGTGAAAAATGTGAGATTTAAACTATTTATAAGAGTTTGAAATATATTTTATCACATAAAGAACTCAACATGAGGTAAAGAAAATGGCTTGAACTAATCAAGGATTATGATTTTACTATACACTACCACCAAGGGAAGGAAAATAAGGTGTCAGATGCCTTGAGCTGAAAGGATCATGGAGTTTTGAACAAGATGAGAGTTGAAAAGGATATTACATACATGGATCTAGTAGATATGGATTTGGGAATAACCAAGTATGGTGAAACATCAATTCTTTTTCAAATATATTCCAAAACATCTTTACTAGAAAGGATAAAAACATCTCAGACTAATGATGAGAAATTTCAAAAGAAAATTAATGCTGTGAATGATGGGAGATTGAGTGACTTTATATATGAAGAAGGAATTTTGAAATTTTGGAAGAGACATTGTGTTCCTAACATACCTGATCTAAAAAAGGAATTTTTGGAGGATGCTCATAGCTCCAATTTCTCTATACACCCCAGGAGAACCAAAATTTATAGAGATTTGACGGAATATTTTTTGTGGGACAATGTGAAGAGGGAAATTGCTGATTTTGTGTCACGATGTATGTTTTGTCTACAAGTGAAAGCTGGAAGTCAACAGACTGAAGGATTCTTGCAACCAATTCTAATACTTTAGTGAAAATGGGATAATATTACGATGGAAAATGTCATGGGGCTACCATAGACTGCTAGAAAGAATGCTGCAATATAGGTCATTGTTGATCGTCATACCAATTCAGCACTTTTTCTTTCTATAAGAGAAGATTTACCACTTGAACGTATGGAAAGACTATATATTAATGATGTTTTCAGACTCCATGGTGTACCCCTATATCCTGATCTGTTTTACATCAAGATTCTATAAAAGTCATCAGAAGGCCCTAGATACTGAACTTCATTTGAGAACTACCTACCACCCTCAGACCGATGGACTATCAGAACATACTATTCAAACCTTATAATACATGTTGATATCTATCTCACTTGACTTTCAAGGTTTGTGGGATCAATATTTACCTCTGGTAAAATTTTCCTATAACAATAGCTTCCATTCATGTATTAATATGGTTCCATAAAAAGTGTTATACGAAAAGAGATGTCTCACACCAAATTTGTTAGGATGATGTTGGTGAAAGAAAACTCGTAGGTCCATAACTTGTTGAGGAAACAATAGAAAAGGTGAATGTTATCCAAACCTACATCAAAGCAGACCAAAGTACGAAAAAGAACTATATCAATAACCAAAGGAAGGATTTGAAATTTCAAGTAGGATACTGTGTTTTTTTTTGAAGTTATCTCCATAGAAATGTATTATACGATTCGTTAAAAATGGTAAATTAAGTTTTAGGTACATCAGAACTTTTGAAATTCTAGAAAGAATTGGAGTTGTATCTTATCATTTGGAAATGACTTCATGTATCTCCAAAGTTCATGATGTGTTCCACGTATCACTATTGAGAAAATACATGCCTGACCCAACACATGTACTCTCTTATGAGAATATTGAATTGGAACCTAATCTTTCATATTGTGAAGAGCCTGTAAAAATTCTTAACACAAGAGAACAAATTCTGAGAAAAAAAACAACTCATCTGGTAAAAGTTATATGGAAAAACCATTAGATGGAAGAGGAAACATGGGAAACACATTAACTAATGATGGAGAACCTCCGGAATATATTTTTTTCAATAGTATTATAGAAATTTTGAGGACAAAATTATTTCAAAGAGGGAAGAATGTAACACCCCAAGCTTCCACAGTACATTTCCCTTTGAATAATGTAATAGCTTGCATTATACACAACATCATGTTTTTAACACATCGCGACCAATCATACTAGTCGTTATGAATTATAATACCCACTTTTTAAAATTTTATTAATTTTATCATTCAAAATGGACTTCGTTTTTGGATTAGGAATATTGAAATTATCCTAGGGTGAATTTTTGGTATTTTTCTAAAAACATTCAATTTGTTATGAATAATGAAAAACATTGCGTTATTGGTTAAAACCGAAATTTTATTTAAATAATTATTTATTTTATTTAAATTTATTTTACGTCAAAATAGATACATAATACCTATATATGTTCAATGTAATTAATTGTAGTCATTTTATAATAAGTTTAGATATATAAAAAGTTTATAGAACTTTTTACCGTCTTTTAACCACCTCCTAGGAGCAATTGAAAATTTGAATAAAACATAATTTTACCACTTTTGTGATTTGAATTTTAAAAATCAAAGTTGCACAGCTAATATCAGTAAGTAATAATTTTTTCAAGAAGATGAAAATAATTTTTTTTTGAATAGTAACTGTTGACTTTTATTTACCACGGTTAAAAGGAAATAGGTTAATTAAGGGTAAATATAATATCATAATTACCCTAAAACATATCCTAATTCTATTGGATAAGTATATTCGACCAAAAAAATCCTTAGTAATAACATTTTATCCACTTTTGTCTACTTGGATTTGATTTGGACATTTATTATTATTTTATTTAAAGAAGATCTAAAAGGGCAAAATTCAATGTTTAACAACTAAGAAATTTTTAATATTGGGTTATAAATAAGATAAATTAGATTATAAATATTCCTTAGAAATATAAAAATATTTCCTAAATAATGGTATTTTATTTATAATTTTTATACATTAAATAATTAAATTAATTTATGACACAATGATGATGTAGTAATTACCTTAATAATGAAATATTAAAATAATTGATATTATAAATATCCAAATAAATGAAATTTAATACTTTTTATAAATTAAACTAATTTTATAGGATAATATGACATTTTATGGTTGAATATATACTTTTTTATAATTAATCATGCGGTTATGATTTTCAAAAAAAACTTATACTAAATAGTGTCAAAATTGACATAATTGAGTTTTTAAAACAATTACTATATTATTAATTGATATAATTTTCCTAAACATATAAGTCAAGGCGAAAAGAATTATATAAGGTTATATATATTAATCATTGACCACTTGGGGTTCGTTTGGCATGTTATTTTAAGATTATTAACCAAATAATATTAAAATACAAAGAGTCATGGTAAATGTAAAACTATTTAACTGAGAGTTAAATCTAAAAGATATGGTTTATATGGTGAGATAAACCTGTCTAAAACCTATTGGTTGAGAATTTTTAGACCCATCCTCTCCTTATACTCTAAATAAATTATTTTGGTCCATTATAAAATGAAATTTATTTTGTTATAAAGAAATATTTCAATCATTCTCTAAAGATACCCTCACCTATCTTATGAAATTGTACTTCCCCTTCTCTTAATTTCCCACCTCCAAAGAAATTTGGATTGGCCAAACACTACCCCATTATACTCCCAACATTCCTTTCTACATAATAGAGTACTTCCTTTGGTTATAAAGCCATCCAATGGATCCATTTTTATCAAATCAAAACGAAGAACTGGAAGAAGAGGTAAATATTTAATCACCTCTTTCAAGTTTTTTTTCTTCCACTTCCAATTTCATTGTTGTTTACATTATAAAATAATAAATGTAGTATCTTATATATACTGTGATGTTATTATAAAAATTTTACAACCATATTCATTATTCTATCCATCCTATGAATGACAAAGTCACTATATGTGTGTACGTACGGCTTACCGTCTCCACGTCGTGGTGTAGTTTGTTATTAAAACACATAATTATTTGGATGGGTATAAAAATGAGTAAAAATGATTTAAATAATAAATATAACATGAAATTGAATCTTTATTTATTATATACCATCCAATTACATATGATTTATCCATCAATATAATGACAATGTCACTCAGGCGTACGTAAGGATTATCGTCTCCACAAACATGATGAGATTCATTCTCCATCGTAATCATTCAAGAATAATTTACATTTTATGATAAAAAATAATGTTTATGAAATTAATATAATTATATATAAGAATAAAATACATTCTATACATAACAAACATGGCTTACGTAAGTGATCATATAAAGGAAACCGAATCTGTTAACACCTGAAAAGATGATATTACTAAAAAAATATTAACAAAGAAATATTAGAGGATCATATATTATATCATATTTTTGTATATATATTTTTCATAATTTAATATCAATTATTGAAAAATTATACAGGAGGTTAGTGTACCCTAGACCATGGAAAAGTACAAGGTAAGGGTTAATTTCACAATCTCATTATTATTCGAGGTTGTTTTTACGAAAGTATCAACTTGGACCTCTTTATCATCCACATCCATGCTTCTCAAAAATGTATTTAAAAAAACATTTTTTCTATTTACAATAATATGGGTTAATGTCATTTATACCCATTTTTGACTTGTTATAAAATGGTTTGAAAGTAATATTTCTCTCTTTTTCCAAACAAGGAACTTTATGACCTCTTCGAAAAAATTAAGATTAGAATGTGTTTTTTTAACTTATACGGTCGGTGTTGATATTTTCTGTCGTTATATCATCATCTAAGCTTCCCATACAAGCTTATAAGAATATTTTCAAAATAAATGTTTTCTTTTATAATTATATTACATTGAAATGATTTCAAAATAGAAAGATATATTTCTATAAAAAAAGTTTTGATTTCATCTATTTAAACATCCTTTAATGGATTTTAAGCTTCTTTGAAGTTAATTTATTATGATATAGAAAATCTATATTATATTGATTTTTTTGCGATTTTTTTGACTATTTATGTGTTATTTTTACATCATTCATATTTTATAGATAATGTATTGAGTTTTTGTATGCCAGTTTTAATACGAATGAATATGTTCTGTTTAAACATTTTTATAGGAGGAATGCATTGAACTTAGTAATTGACAGGTGGAGCCAGCTATAGCTCCTCGATCCATCAGTAGGTCTCATGAGACAAAATAGTTTCTTGGCACAAAGCCTTGAAAAAATATTATTTTTAGTCTTGGCACAAGGTCTTGACTATGTGGTTATGATGTGAAGCATCATGCATTCCATCATTATGAAAGAGGATATTGATATTACTTGTGATTATTCGACTAGTAGAATATCCATGTGAATATTTAAATGGAATTATTTGATTTTATCTATTCCATGTTATTATGAATTTTATGTTTAAAAGGATTTTGTTTTAGACTTATAATTTGCCTTAAATTTATATGCTTATTTATGAATGTTTCCACTATATAGTTATCCTTACTAAGCAACTGAGCTCACCCCTTTCTATGTTTTATAATTCCCAGGATGTGGGGAAGTATATTATGGTTTACCTAAAGGGATAGGATAAGGATATAAGTGTGTTAAAAATGGAAAAAATGTTATTGATGTTTTTATTTCATAATGTAATGTAAAACTTATAACTATATCTAGTACTTCCAAGGCTACTAAACTAATCAGTCTTTCGGGACATGATTCCTTGTATCATGCCAATGTTATGTAATATTGCACTGAATCTAGGTAACTAGGATTAGGTAATTACAATATACCTGGTTGAGTTGAGTCATATGATATCATCTCCAATCTATTCTCTACATGCATTATTTTACCATACAATTAAAATTCTTATATAGCATTGTACCTATTTTCTATGGTGATTTTACTTTGCTGTCTTGCATTCCATTCTCCTAGAGTTTTTTAGTTATTATTTCCACATTAATATTGCCTATAATGAATAGATTTATTCTTAATATTTGATAAATAAAAACCAATATTCATATAAATTCCTTCTTCTATATGATGAAGGATCTCGGCTCATTCCACTTTGTAAACTTCCACGTGCTTCTTTATTCAAAAAGTCCTTACCACTTCAGAATATGACTTGGTATGGCCTAGAAATCCATAAATATTCCATCTCATAGGATTAAATTTCTTCTCACTTTCATTACTCCACATGTACCCCACTTCATATAGGTATTTGTATGCTCATTATCTCCTAATGATTGATGCTTATTTTTGACCCATTACTTTTTTTGGTTTTAATATATCTTTGTTTGAACTTATTTTTCATTGTGTTATCATATATATGACCAAGGTTTTACTTCCATTTGTTTTAGAACATCATATTTTCATTCCTTGATGTTTTTGTATCACACCCACTATAAGGCCCCGACCTTAAACCTTACATAATATTGAATTAAATAAATAATTCACATTAAGGATCTATTCAGGTTTTGAGTTTTAGAGAATTAGATCTTTACTATTACATCTCCAAAGATTAAAAAGTATACACTTCTACTATGTTTCCATAAAATAAAAACTCTTAAAAACAAACATGTCTAGTTCCATGTTTTAGACAGCCTAACGTTTCCTTGATCCCATCATTTTCCCTATTAAACTTTATGTCCTGTGAAAAACATTTCAAAAAAACTTGGGATGAGCATAAAAAGCTCAGCAAGGGATACACAAAGAATGAAAACTATTAGTTTTTCAAAGTAACAAGTAAACCATGTACACATTATCAAAGTAATACCTTTCACCTTTAGGATGTAGTAAGAACTCTTCACTGAATAAAATATCATTACTTACCCTTTTGTAACCAAAAGATTACCATAAAACTTATATAACTATAAAATAAAATATAAAGGTAACTTGGTACATAAACATACTTAAATGGAATAACCATATGGTCGACTTCCAGACATACTTAATGGAATAACCATACGGCCGACTTCCATACCCAATGCATTGGAGGTTATAACATAACCACCCGTCCTGGTATTCACGGCACCACCCATTATAATGTCCAAGTACAATTATAAAATCATAAGACATTCAAAAAATATAATGGAAAGAAAAAATTTCCACATTTCGATCACAATATATCAGTTAAATATATCGACATAACAAATCCTTTATAAAAACAATTTTCAATACCAACATACATAAAAGAGTATATGGTATTTATTTCAATTTAAAAACATTTTGGCTTGTTGAGGAAGCCAAAGACAAAATAATACTCGCGGCGGCGGAAATGGTCATTGTCACTGTGTACGTTAAAAGAATCATTCCTTTTTGTTGTCTAGTAAAATGCTTTGTATAAAAAGATTCCTTTTGAATAAAATTAAAAGTCAAAGGGGTTTATACACCGTATAAAAGAATGTTTTTTATAAAACCAAATATGCATCAATGAAAGGAGATTGAGATGAAGTCCCTTAAATGTCTGTATCCTTAGATTAAGGATAAATACATTACATGATTATGTGTGAAAAATATGAATACACAGAATATAAGTGGGTATTAAGTGTAAAAAAATCAGAGTTCATTCACACATAATCATGGAAAAACAAAACCAATGACATAGGTATTTAACTCAATGAACTGAGATTGAGTTATGATTTCTGATACAAGTTCATCTAAATGACACAAGAATTTATCAATGAGATGATTACATGTAGAAATAGTATATCCACACAAAGGTTTGTGGAAACTACAACATAGAGATTCCACACATAATCTTGGCATAATAAAATCATGAAGTACAGGTTTAACCCAAATAATTGAAAGTGGGTTAAGAAGTTCCCTTACAGAAATTCGACAGCCTAACAGTGTCACTTTAAAATTCATTAAATGAGTTGATGAGAGATAAAAATTTATATCTCATCACTTGGACATAAAATTTACATCAATAAGGATATAGAAGAACATATCCCAACATAATAGTATGTGAATTAAAAGACATAACAAACGAAGTCTTTTAAAAAGAGGAGGGTGAAAGGTTCCCTTACCGACTTGGGTAACTTTCAAAACATACACCCCATTAAAGAAGGGTCATAAAATGAATATGTAAGTACCAATAAATGAAATTATTTTAAAAAAAAGAGTATAATAATGGGAATTACTTACACCACTCAAAGGAAATGGTGGAAAATGTAGAATAAATCTCACGGGACTAAAAGTGAGACGAACAATCCCTTACGAAAACTCGGCAGTCTAACGGCGCCACTTAAAACTTCCAAAAAATGGATTGATGAGATCAAATAGAGTATCTCATCATATTATAATAAAATGTACAGAAAGAGGAATATAAAATAACATCCCCCATTATAACAAAGAAGAGCTTAAAATAAGTGACATAAGGGGGAGTACTTAAAAAGAAACGGAGAGGTTAGATTTCTTACGAAAATTCGGCAGCCTAATGACGCCACTCAAAACGTCCAAAATGGATTGATGAGAGAAAATAGGGTCTCTAATCATATGAACATAAAAATTAAAGTAATATGAATATAAAATAACATCCCCAAACATAATAAAGATGAGCTTAAAGGAAATGACATAAAAGAGAGTGCTTAAAAAGAAAGAGAGAGGTTGGATCCCTTACCTCAGGTCCAACTTTACTCGATCATTATTTAACATCCTAAATAATAAACATGAGTTAATTTCCACTTTATTAAGAACCTTTTTAAATTTCATTATTCCTTTATATCACTTATTTCCATGTTATAAGAATTATGTAATCATTTATGTTAATAATGTTTGTTTTTTCGATATTTGTTTCTTAAGTCGAAAGTGGACTTCTTACAATTACATGTTGTTTGTGTGGTCAAAGATTGATTATCTCCAAGATTATATTCAGGATTTGGATATAATATATATCATATATATCCAGAATATACATGTATTTATAATATTACATAGTCATTTAGAGGTAAGAAATAAAATGCACCGTACATGGAGACGGTAATCCGTACGTATGCATGAACGCTTTTTTCATTTCTATGTCATATTAATGGAATTAAAACCAAATGAGAGTTATGTATATTTTTATTCCAAAATTATATTCATAATTTATATTTAATATATAATATCTTTAAAACCATCTTTTATACATCCCACATATGGCATTAACAAATCAAATCACTTTGAGGGGGCAGTAGTCCGCACTTCCTAAAATGAAATTATTGTGTTTACCCACAATGGAAACTATAAAGGTATGACACAAAAGAAAAATAAAGAAGCTTAAGTAAAACAAAAACATATTATATATCATATATAAATATAGTGACATCTTAATGGCCACCTTTGAAGATGTTATATGAGTGTTGAACAATCATCATTTCGTGAGACAGAAATTCGCCATCCACAGAAACAATATGTTCTTTAACCACTAGATGTAGGTGTGTGTAATTGTAGCTTGAATGATTCTTCTAACAATATCCCAGTATATAGGAGATACTGGAGTTTTTACAAAAGAAAATAATAAAATGAGTTTAGGGGGTTGGAGAAGCAAAATAAAACAAAAGAACACAAGAGAGGACACTACCTTTAAATCGGGTAACTCTCTTTGATTTGAGATCAAAAGCTTCCTTGGAAAGGATTATGCCCAATGTGAGGCGTCAATGATGAATAGAGGGATGTAGAGAGATGAAATGGGAAGTTTTTTTTTTGATCAAAAGGCTTGAGAGGTGTGGGTAAGGTGGTAGAGGTGGGGGCCTTTTATAAGAGGAGAGTAGGGGCACTCTTGGAAAGTAAGGAAATGTTACTTTATTTTAGAATGAGTTTTGGATTTTAAAGGTCTCACATTGATGTGTTTCGAGGTTAAAGGTCTCACATTGACCCATGGATTTTCTTGGTCGGACATGAAACATCCAATGAGGGTAGGACATGTTTATAGGTCATTTCATATTATTAAAACATTATTTTTACCTTAAATTATACTAATTACCTCTAATCGCGATTAATAAACTTAAAAGTAACTATTCACCAAAAAATTATTATAATCCCATTGAACCACATTTTACATATTAATTACAACCATTTATGTCAGATTTTTAAATTCAAATCACAGAAGTGGTAAAGTTTCATTTAAACGAAAAATCGGTTTCTTTAACTACCACTTCGTGGTTTCACTATTCATCAAAAAATGAAGTTTTTCAGAAAATTACCAAAAATTTACCCTAGGCTATGTTTGATATTCTGAATTCAAAAATTATGTCTATTTTAAAAAATTCAAAACATATAAATTACATTAATTAATTGATTAATTAATTCCCGCTGTCATTGCAAATAGCGTGTTTTTATGAAACAATAACTATCAAAAGATTGACACTAGTTTAAGTCCAATTTGAAGGTGAAATTAATTCCAACGACCACTATTGGATTAAATGGTAAAAATATATTCTAATTTCACATTGAAACCAATTCAAAAGATAATCTAATCATATAAATAAATTAGATTAAAAAGAGGTTTTGAATTAAAATACAACATTTTTCACTATTCATTAAAAAATGATCATTATCGGAAAAATACCAAAAATTTACACAAAGTAAATTTTGATGTCCCGATCCCAATGAAGAATTTTATTTTGTCAAATATAACACATAAAATTGTAAAAAAGTGGATTTAAAAGTGGTTCGCCATCAAAAGGCGGTTAATCGACATTTTAAAGAATATTAGAATGTTTACGCTTAAAATTGGATTCATTAGCATTTTTAATCCTCAAACATTTATCGTAAAATGTAAAAATATTTTACAAACATTTATAATCATTTTTTAGTTTGTTCCCGTCATTACAACAGCTAGGTGTTAACATAAAATTATTTTATTATTGGAGTGCAACGTAAGATTTCAAAGGAACTTATTATTGCGTATTGGGTAAGCCATCGAGCATAGTGTTCCCTTTAAATTAATATTAACATTTTATTCACAAATAGGGATAATTATAAAAATTTCATATTCTTTATTTTCCTGGGGAGTTACATCCTTCCACCTTTTGGGAATTGCGTCCTCACAATTTTAAAATTGGGCTTGGAAAAATCATTGAAAGTCCCACATCGGAACAAGAGTTGGTAAAACAATCACTTTAAAAGAAAGAAAGAGAAGTACAAAGGTCACCTGAGTTAACCCACACTAGGATTCCATGTAAATAAACTTGGACATGGAGGGGAAAACATAGGGTCATGTTATGATGGAGAGTGATAGAAAACATGTTTAGGAGAAAGTTAACCATGAGAAAATCACAAACTTGTGATGGGTTAAACGGTATTCGATTCCCCAGTAGGAAAAGTTAATAGAAAACATTTTTGTTTTAAGTTACTTTTTATTGAGGAATTTATTCATAAGGAAACATAATTACTTATCATGTATACTTTCAAATTTTATTACATTTCTTACACAAACTCATATTTTCTCCAAAAGACGAGTATTAAGGAAGACTTGTTCACATTAAGAGTACTATAATCAACTTCTATAGAATCACCTAATCCATAAAAGAGAACTATATACTTCCCATGTATTTAGACTTTAACTAAAAACAAAACCAAAAAGGTTAGTACAAGATCAGATAATCCAGAAAAGTATAACCCTTTATAAAAATAAAATCTATTCTTAATCTCCAAAATTTGTTCAACAAAACCCAAAGTTCAACGAAGACCATAAGTAAAACAAACTAATATTGAAACCCAAATATTTGAAGGATTTAATCACATAGTATTCCAAGTTAAATCGTATCATTTATCTCCAAAAAAAATCAGTTTCTCTAAAAGTCTCGTATTGAACAATAATTATCCTAATCACATATCTTCCATGATAGGTTAATAATTTCCAAAGATAACCCAAAATCAACTTATTCTTAATTAATAAAATCATATAACTAAATATAAGTAGTCAAACTAACCGGGGACTTCACGTAGTCTAGTGGTAGGCGATAAATACCAGTCACTCTTTGGTTGTGGGTTCGATTCCCGCAGCTTTGTCCGACGCGACGGGATGTCACACGGTCTGTGTGTTTACCTTTTTCCAAACTATATAATTGTCAAATCATTCCCCAAAAAGAGATAAAATCATCAAAAATAACCATAAAATAATTTAACCTCAATTTTATATCATTCCTTTCACATTCCATCATAACATATAGTAACCCATAATTACCTCAAAAGTAAGGATAATATAAACCCAAATGGTTCTTTATAACTATGTACACAAAAGAACAGATAACTATTCCTTGAATAAAATTTTCATATATCAAAGATCAGGGTTACACATACTATAAAAATTCTTCTAATGTAACCCCATCATCAAAAGTGACTTAATACTCTTAAGAATTTCACCATAACCCTTGAATCCCTTATATGTTGACTTCTTACTCATTCAACATTCTTCATGATCCATTAACCATTCCTTTCCACCTTATTCTGAAATACTTCTTTCCTACAAACAAAATCATGAATCATATCCTAAGATTCCAAAATAGGAAAACAAATGATATTAAATAATCCATACCTTTGACTTGTCATTTTCAGTTTATTCATCCTCAATCGGAATGGCATTAGGTATTGGTAAATGAATATTTGTATGATCTTGGTGATCCCATTCCCAAAACTTCTTCATAGGACATGTTTTTTCATACTGACAATGCACACCACATTTAAAACATTCTATTGATCCCTCAAAAAGAACTTCTTTCCCTTTCCTCGAGTCAACTGGATGCTTCCTTTTTCCATGGAAGGTTCTTGCTTTATGACCTTAATTTCCACATCTATAGCATATTTCTATCCCTTTGAAACATTTTCCTAGGTGTTTCTTTCCACATCTTTGACACATAGATTTTTGAACACACTTACCTTTATGATTATTACCTGTAGTTCCGTAGGGATTTGTTTCTCGCATATGTGGTGCCTTATAGAAATCACCAAGGTTTAGGTGGTCAATCATGACTCCAGATAGTTTTTTTAGGATGAACACAAGAGTTCGCATTGCATCTCCCATATCATTCAGTTGCTCACTCAGAAAACTGTCACAGTTTCCTTCACATCCACTATTAATTTGGTGCCTGCTAGATCCAGCCATTTACTAAAACCAAAAAGGTTAGTGTGAGCATATCAACAAAACCATCATGTACTAATGAGGAAGATAAACACTAAGATATAATTACTCATTAACATTATCTAAAACTATTACTCTTTCTGACATCCTAACCATTATGGTAATGTCACTTATGCTTAGAGAATACCCTAACCTCTAAAGTTATATAAACCGACATTTGATACCAAATATAAGGCCCCAGCCTTAAACCTTACTTAATATTGAATTAAATTAATAATTCACATTGAGGATCTTTTCAGGTTTAGAGTTTTAGAGAATTAGATATTAACTATTACATCTCCAAAGATTACAAAGTAGACACTTCTACTAAGTTTCCATAAAATAAACTCTTAAAAAGAAACATGTCTAGTTCCATGTTTTAGACAACCTGACATTTCCTTGATCCCATCCTTGGCCCTATTCAACATTATGTCCTGTGAAAAACATTTCAAAAAAACATGGGATGAGCATAAAAAGCTCAGAACGGGACACACAAAGAATGAAAGCTGTTAGTTTTTCAAATCAACAGGTTAACCATGTATACTTTATCAAAGTAATACCTTTCACCTTTAGGAAGTAGTAAAAACTCTTCACTGAATAAAATATCATTACATAAACTTTTGTAACCAAAATATTACTATAAAATCCATATAAAGAACACATAACATATAAAGGTAACTTGGGACAAAAACATACTTAAATGGAATAACCATACGGTCGACTTCCACACATACTTAATGGAATAGCCATACGGCCGACTTCCATAACCAATGCATTGGAGGTTATAATGTAACCACACGTCCTCGTATTCATGGAACCACACTTCATAATGTCCAAGTACCATTATAAAATCATAATACATTCAAAAAATATAATGGAAAGAAAACATTTCCACATTTCGATCACAATATATCACTTAAATGTATCGACATAACAAATCCTTTATAAAAACCATTTTCAATACCAACATACATAAAAGAGTATATGGTATTTATATAATTTTAAAAGCATTACGGCTTGTTGAGGAATCCAAAGACCAAATAATACTCGTGGCGGCGGAAAAGGTCATTGTCACCACGTACGTTTAAAGAAACATTCCTTTTTGTTGTTTACTAAAGTGCTTCGTATAAAAAGATTCATTTTGAATAAAATTAAAATTAAAAGTGTTTTATACACCGTATAAAAGAAAGTTTTGTGTAAAACAAAATATGCCTCGATGAAAGGAGATTGAGACGAATTCCCTTACAAAGTCGGTATCCTTATATTAAGGATAAATACATTACATGATTATGTGTGAAAAATATCAATACATAGAATATAAGTGGATATTATGTGTAAAACAATTAGAGGTCATTCACACAGAATCGTGGAAAAACAAAACCAATGAGATAGGGATTTAACTCAATGAAATGAGATTGAGTTATGATTTCCGATACAAGTCCGTCTAAATGACATAAGAATTTGTCAATGAGATGATTACATGTATAAATAGTATATCCACACAAAGGTTTGTGGAAACTACAACATAGATATTCCACACATAATCTTGTCATAATTAAATCAATATGTAGAGGCTTAACTCAAAGAATTGAAAGTGGGTTAAGAAGTTCCCTTACAAAAATTCGACAGCCTAACAACGTCACTTCAAAATTCATAAAATGAGTTGATGAGAGATAAAAAGGGTATCTCATCACTTGGACATAAAATTTACATCAATAAGGATATATAAGAACATATCCCAAATAATAGTATGTGAATTAAAAGACATAACAAAATAATTCTTTTAAAATGAGGAGGGTGAAAGTTTCCCTTACCGACTTGGGTAACTTTCAAAACGTACACCCCATTGAAGAAGGGTCATACAATGAATATGTAAGTACCCATAAATGAAATTATATTACAAAAGGAGTATAATAATGGGATGTACTTACACCACTCAAAGAAAATTGTGGAAAATGTAGCATAAATCTCACGGGACTAAATGTGAGATGAACAATCCCTTATGAAAACTCGGCAGCCTAACGACGCCACTTAAAACTTCCGAAAAATGGTTTGATGAGATCAAATAGAGTCTATCATCATATTACAATAAATTGTACAAAAATAGGAATATAAAAGAACATCCCCCATCATAACAAAGAGTATCTTAAAATAAGTGACATAAAGGAGAGTACTTAAATAGAAAGAGAGAGGTTAGATCTCTTACGAAAAATCAGCAGCCTAACAGCGCCACTCAAAACATCCAAAATGGACTGATGAGAGAAAATAGGGTCTCTAATCATATTAACATAAAAGGTACAGTAATTGGAATGTAAAAGAGGATCCCCAAACATAAGAAATATGATCTTAAATTAAATGACATAAAAGAGAGTGCTTAAAAAGAAAGAGAGAGGTTGGATCCCTTACCTCGGGTCCGACTTCACTCGATCGTTCTTTAACGTCCTGAATAATAAACATGATTTAATTTAAACTCTTGTAAGAACCTCTTTCAAGTTCAATATTCCTTTATATCACTTATTTCAATGTTATAAGAATTATGTAATCATTTAAGTTAATAATGTTTGTTTTGTCGATATTTGGTTCTTAAGTCGAAAGTGGACTTCTTACAATTACATGTTGTTCGTGTGGTCAAAGTTTCATTATCTCCAGAATTATATTCAGTATTTGGATATCATATATATCCAGAATATGCATTTATTTATAATATTACATAATCATTTATAGGTAATAAATGAAATGCACTGTACATGGAGACGGTAAGCCGTACGTAGCATGAACGCTACTTTCATTTCTATGTCATATTAATGGAATTAAAACCAAATGAGAGGTATGTATATTTTAATTCCAGAATTATATTCATAATTTATATGTAATATATAATATCTTTAAATCCATCCTTTATACATCCCACACATGGTATTAACAAATCAAATCACTTTGAGGGGACGGTAGTCCGTACTTCCTAAAATGAAATTATCGTGTTTTCCCACAATGGAAAGCATAAAGGTATGCCACAAAAGAAAAATAAATAAGCTTAAGTAAAACAAAAACATATTATATATCATATATAAATATAGTGACATATTAATGGCCACCTTTGAAGGTGTTATATGAGTGTTGAACAATCATCGTTTCGTGAGGCAGAAATCCGCCATCCGAAGAAACAGTATGTTCTTTAACCATTAGATGTAGGTGTGTATAAGTCTAGCTAGAATTATTCTTAGTAAAACATCCTAGTATATCTAATATAATTTATTTGTTACAAAATAAAATAATAAAACGAGTTTAGAGGGTTGGAAAAGAAAAATAAAACAAAAGAACACAAGAGAGGACACTACCTTTAAATCGGGTAACTCTCTTTGATTTGAGCTCAATGGATTCCTTAGAAAGGATTATGCCAAAAGTGAGGCTTCAATGATTAATATAGGGATGTGGAGAGATGACATGTGTAGGGTTTGGCCGAGACAAAGACTTGGGAGGTGTGGGTAAGGTGGTAGAGGTGGGGGCCTTTTATAAGAGGAGAGGAGGGGTACTCTTGGAAAGTAAAGAAATGTTACTTTATTTTAGAATGAGTTTTGGATTTTAAAGGTCCCACATTGATGTGTTTCGAGGTTAAGGTGATAAGGGTTATAAATACACTCATCCAATAGTTTATGGTCATGTTTATGTCTTAGATTTTAAATTATCTTTCCATTTTATTTAAATCGTTAAATAATGGGGTAATCGCTGCATCATCATGGTGTCATAAATAATTTAATTTAGTTAATGTCTAAAAATTATAAAAAAATACTATGATGTAGGAAATCTTTTTAGATTTCCAATTAATATTTATAGTCAAAAATATTACTTTTATAACCCCATATAAAAATTGTTTTAGTAAAACAACACATGTTTGTGACATTTTAATTTTAACATTAAATAAAAAGTTATTAATGTCATTTTCCTTCCAATGTGGCTCCATGGGGTCCCCAAGTTGACCCATGGATTTTATTGGTCGGACATGACACATACAATGAGGGTAGGACATGTGTCTAGGTAATTTCATATTATTAAAACATTATTTTTACGTTAAATTACACTAATTACCTCTAATCGCGATTAATAAACTTAAAAGTTACTATTCACCAAAAAATTATTTTAATCCCATTGAACCACATTTTATTTCTTAATGGAAACCATGTATTTCAGATTTTTGAAACTCAAATCACAGAATTGGTAAAGATTCATTTAAACGAAAAATCAGTTTCTTTAACTACCACTTAGTGGTTTCACTATTCATCAAAAATTGAAGTTTTTCAGAAAATTACCAAAAATTTACCCTAGGATATATTTGATATTCTGAATTCAAAAATGATGTATATTTTACAAAATTCAAAACATATAAGTTATATTAAATAATTTAATAATTAATTCCTGATGTCCGAGCAATTAGCGTGTTTTTATGAAACAATAAGTATCAAAATATTGACACTAGTTTAAGTCCAATTTCAAGATGAAAATAATTCCAACGACCACTATTGGATTAAATGGTAAAAATATATTCTAATTTTAATTTGAATCCAATTCAAAAGATAATATAATCATATAAATAAATTAGATTAAAAAGTGGTTTTGAATTAAAATACAACATTTTCACTATTCATTAAAAATGATCATTATCGAAAAAATACCAAAAATTTACACAAAGTAAATTTTGATGTCCCGATCCCAAATAAGAATATTATTCTGTCAAATATAAAACATAAAATTGTCAAAAAGTTGATTTAAAAGTGGTTCACCATCAAAAGGCGGTTAATAGACCTTTTAAAGAATATTAGAATGTTTACGCTTAAAATTGGATTCCTTCGCATTTTTAATCCTCAAACTTTTATCGTAAAAAGTAAAAATATTTGACAAACATATATAATAATTTTTTAGTTAGTTCCCGTCATTAAAACATCTAGGTTTTAACATAAAATTATTTTATTATTGGAGTGCAACATAAGATTTCAAAGGTACTTGTTGTTGCGTATTGGGTAATCCATCGAGCATAGCGTTCCCTTTAAATTAATATTAACATTTTATTCACAAATAGGGATAATTATAAAAATATCATATTCTTTATTTACCTGGGGTGTTACAACCACCACCACTACTATCAATAAATTTTGGACTTTTATAATTCAAAACATTCTCTACTCTTTCAAATTCATGTTTAACTCTTTGTAATGTATTTACATCAAAGAACATTCCAAAGTGCAGTTTCTTATTTGGTTCCCTTGATTTTGTTTCAGTTTAACTTCTTCTTTGAGAAATTAATTCTTCTTTGAGGTCCTTAAAAATATTATCATTCTCCTCTAACATCCAAAAAGTTTCATTGAATAAATTTTCACACTCTTCAGTATTTAGATTAGACACCACAAACTTCTCATATATTTAATGTGTTCTCTAGTGTAAATAATATTGTATTTACTATTGATCAATATATTCTTCATGAAAATACTTGTACACAAGTCCTTAATTTATCAAAACTATAATCTTTTTATTTATCATTTATTTAATGTTAATATCATCAATTACACCTTCAAGTTCTACCTTGTGATCAAAAACACCATCTGGAAAATTTTCTTCCACTTTTGTAGGTTCTTAATTTTTAAATATAACCATCGTGGAATCTTAATCATCATATTTAAGCTCAATTTTATCTTCTTCCCAAATTTAGCTATAATCATGAACCTCTTTTAAAACAAACCTATTCCGTGGAAATTTATTTCCTAATTTGATATTTCATTTTACTGTATCCTCCTCAGAGGCCTCTGCATATTTTTTTTTCACCTTCTTCATCATAAAATTTTCTTGAGAACATTTGACTAATGTGAACTAATATTCCACATTAAAACAATAAAAATAAATCTTAACTTTGAGTCTCCATTTTACTCTCTTAAAATATATGTAAACATGATAATGAAATTCATCATCCAAATCTTCTCTATCATCACCACTTTTAAAAATGTCAACATTTATAATGGATTTGAATTCCATCTCATTATTTTTTAAAATTTTTGTCTCTTAGGGTTTAAACCAAAATTCCATAGGCAACTATACTGATTAACTGATCATCAAAATAAATCATAGAGAGGCCCCTTTCCTAAATAAATGAATCATTCGAATTGTATAGAGGTGGAACATGCTTTGTATTTTTTAAAAATGTCAACATCATTAGTTTCTTAACCAAGACAAAAAATATATCCAACAACATTATTTATTCATTTAAAAAGACGATCTATATTTTAATTTTGTTTTAATTTAATATCATTGAACTTATTGTACATAAATTGGAGTTAATCCCCCTTCACTTTGTTATCACCTTCCTATATATTTTACACTTTCTCTCATATAGACTTTGATATATTGAAACTCATCACCCATAAATAGATTTTATCTAATATTGCAGTAGTCAGATCATGTTTTCCTTTGGAATATACATATGTTATTTTCATATCATTTAAATCATAGATTGTTGGGTCACATAAATGACATAAACCCCTTGAAATACAAAAAATGTCACTTCAATCAAAAGATATAGAGATGAGATATCATCATGTTCTTCCAAATCTAGATGTTTCTTCCAGAAAAGTAGGAAACTACTCTATCAATCACTAAAACTTCCATAAAAACAAATCCTGAAGTAATATTTAATTCTAACAACATGATCTCTCTTCTACAACTTGTTAGACACTCGAACACCCTGTGTGGGGAGGAGTGAATTAGGGCGTCATACTTTTCACTGAATTAAAATTTTCCTATTCCTATATTGGTTTTAATTTTTCAAACCATTATGAAGGAAACCTGAAATCACATGACACCCATATACTAAAATAGAAATGAAAAATACTAATTTATTGTGTTCACCGCTAAGGAATATTCTAGGGATCATACAATGGAATTGTTTCAGTCATAAAATAATCCATTATGATTCAATATTTTGGTGGATATAATTTTTTTATGCTAGTTACTTTGCACTAGGTGTACTACCTTTACAAGGTTTAAGGTTTGGTTACACCTCCACCAAGGAAATTATCTATTCTTCACTCACACAAACTACTTTAGTGAAGATAATTTAATAGTTTATATAATTATAATTCTCATCAAAATATTTTTAGAATATAAGTACTTTTTCATGATTGGAATGAAACCTTTTATTCATCATAGTTATGATTTAATTCTCTATAAATTCATAATTCACGTGAAACATGATGTTTAGAACCATGTTTTCACATATCTTCCACTTTTATGAATCTCTATACATTAATGAAACTATCACATAATGAACCTTGTGTTCTTATAAGTGTGTTTATTAAATTTTGTTAAACATTAATTATGTTACAAAAATCCAACATTTGTGTATCTAGGAAATTGGACGAATCTTACATGGGTTACAAAGACTCATGTTAATTTCTTCATGAAACATATACATGCATTATTGATACTTGTAACTCTATTTCATGAAACTCTACATTTCACAACAACTAAATGAAGTAGTTCCTTCAAATATTTTTAATGAGTATTAGTCAAAAAAGTGGTGTGTGGGTAGCTTCTTATTTATATATTTGGATGTCCCTTCACACAATTAAATTTTGTTCTGTTGACTTTGAATATAACATTTTATGGTTGATTTTTTTTTATTTGATGTCACCTTTATCACACAACTCTAGATCATCATTAAACTCCCATATTTATTTTATTGGTTCTCACAATTTTATAGGTTTGTATAACTCTGAGGATTTGAAATTTTCTTTATTTCACAACTCTATGACCTCTATAAAATTTATCTTTCATAAAAATCCATAACTATTTTAAAACCCTTTACTCCATCAAATAAGGACCAACCAACTTCAAAAAACATATTTATCAAAACATTACACATGATCATGCAATGTTGAAAATGTCACCCAACATTAGATTATTTAAACATTTAGAAGATTAAAAAATCACTTACCTTTGATGAATTTTGTTGTGCAAACCAAGAATATTCACTTGTAAAAAACATCATGAAGAATACAAAAACTTTCAAGAAAATATTTCCATTACAAAAAAAATGCCAACAACCTCTTAACCAAAATTTCATGGAACTCTATCATTTCTCTAGAAACATTGTGCAATTGTCATGAGCCATCAACTCATTTCCCCCACACCTTAAACAATCACATGGATTGATAAATCCTTGATAAAAAAGTTTTCATTGAAAAAAAACACAACATACCATCAAATTACATATTCTAATGACCTTATTCCTAACAAAAATACTATATTCCAGATCCGTTATAGTCATCACAAGTTTCAAGTTATACTATTTGGGGTCACTATTTGTACTTTTTTATGTTTATATTAAATTATATCATCCAAGAGTTTCATTACACATTCATAGTGTTATTTTTTATGATATTTTTATTTATTCATGTGTAATGTAAGAGTATAGGTGGAATTTGATGATTTTATTTTAGATGGTGTTAAATAATTATTTATATGAAATATTTATCAAAATAAGGATTTTGGATTAAAGAAGTAATATTTTGGTCATGTTATTTCTAATAAGGGAATCTTCATTGATATACAAATTTAAAAGTATTAATGTTAGAATAAAATTTAAAAATAACTGAGATATGAATATATCCTAGGTTGGGAGGATAATACACACTCTTAATTCAATATTTCTAAAATTTATCATCACTAATTTTGGTAATATATCAGTATATGGTTCTGGGACCAATTTGAATGAAGTTTTTTTCAGATACTGAAATAAATGTTTTCCAAAAAAATTTAATTTTTGTTTTGTTTTTTTGAAATCACTTCACTTTGTATGTTGTGATAAATGGGTCAAATAAGTTACAAAATCAAGAGATAGAATTCAATATACTTCATAAATTCCATCAATTACAGTTTTATATTTTGATAGTATTATCTTGATGAACATATTTTTCAAGATCACATGTTTTCTAGAATGAGTGTTCTAAATAGAGTGCGAATTTGTATGAGACACAGAATGTATTTCGAGATGTTCATGAAAAAAAGGTGATGATTTTTTATGAGAAAGGTTCCAAAAATCATAAGTTTTCTACAAACATGTGATCCATTATTTCTTAAATAAAGGGGTATAAAATGAGTTTTGAAATAATAATTATGATGATACTATTCTGATCATAATGTTATAAACATCATGACAAAGTCATGAATCTAGAAAATATTTGTCTAGGAGTTGAGAATAAAAAGGCAAAATATTTTTTTCATAGAACATTTGTTTGAGTTGTACCTAATAAAGATGTTTTTTAAAGGCTGTGAGATTTATTTTTTTAAAGTAACATGTTTTTTGAAGTTCTAATCGACTGATCCATCGGTCTAACCAATTCATTAAAAGAACCATAAATTGATGAGTTTTAGAAATAAATAAGTTGAAATACTTTAGTCCACTTAAAAATTAACAACTCAAATCTAATAGAAAAATTATTTGTATTAATACTTAATAATATGAAGAGTTATATTGGAGGTAGCCCATTGTTTTTAATTTTTAACAATGATAAATAAAATGAGATCCAAATATCGATCCATTGGATGTGATCAGATAAATATAAATCAGATAAAGAAAAATAATTTATTCCACCATTTTCATAAAGAAAAGGTTTAAAATAGTTTATAATGTGGAAGGACTCATCTGAAAAGGTTTTACACATATAAAAAATAGAAGATAACATACATAAAAAACAATGGATCAGTGTGAGGATTAGTTGAACAAATGAAGTATGTGGAATCATATTGAAGTTTTCATCTGAATTTTTTCATGTTTAGAAGTATATTAAATTTTCAATGATGTATATGGAAGAATAGTTTTAGTTGTCTGTAAATAGTGGAATGGTATGTCTTCTATTTTTCATGTCTTCAAATTAGATTAAGGGATTTGGAATGATAAACAATATCAGAGTGAGAATTTTTTTAGAATGAGAAATTGAGATTATTTTTTAAAAAAGGATGAAAATTATGGTTTTTTATAGAGTTCAAGGATATTATATATGAATCTATAAGAGTTGTTAATACTTGATAAATTGTATAAAATAAAGTTGAAATTTAATTAAAATTCATAACTTATTAATTTTTGTGAGTGAGAAGGTGAAACTTTTTCCCACCTTTTTCAATTATGAGGAACCTATAAACAGTTGTCAAAATAAAAAATATTGTTATATTGTTCATGTGTGGGAGAGAGAGAGATCACTGATGTTTTTGATTAAAAATCTGTAGAAGAAGGATTTTGAACATATTTTTCTGAGAATATTTATTTAGACAGAAGTAGTTATAAGAAAAAAGGTGAGGTCTATGTTTTTGGATTTGACCATGCAATCAGACTAACTATTCATGGAAAAGAAAGGAATAAATCATAATTTTTTACAAATAATTGAATTAGACTTGTTCTATACTAATAAAATAGGAATAAATAATTGAACTGATTTTTCATTCAAAGTATGGAAAATTTCTTCCAATATTCTACTGGGTAAGAAATTAAATATTTGTTTTTTAAAGAGTTAAAAATATAGAAGTTATTAAATACACATAATGATGTGTTTGGAACAAACTAGTGATAGATTAGAAATTGTATAAAAAACATAATTACATCCTTTATTCTTGATGAAGCATGTGAATTATTGTATTGATCATAATGATAAACAAGTATAAGCATATTTCATACTTTTTGTATCGACACAAATGAATTTTTTTTCCTATGGATTTTATGGTATTGAATTATTTACAAACCATTTAAGTAATAGATATTCTTATTGACTTGAAAACCATGAAAACACATATGTTTCAGTAGATATGTGTATTTTTAGTTTTTATAGGTGAAATAAATATATAATAGGAGGTGAAGGTTATTATACAATAAATACAACATAAAAGAAAAATATATCATTGATTCACTAAGTCCCCCTATTATGTATTATATTGATCTTAGTTTGTCATTTTAATTGGTATTATAGTAAATTATCACTTCGTTTACTCCTGTTTGATATTTTCGAAGAGAAGTTTTTATGGTGATCTTAAACATTTTGAAATGTAAGGGGATTAATGTATCTATTGGAATGAAGTATCTTATTGGGAAATATAGAAATTTGTGACACCTTATGTCTCTTGGGTATGATGTTATGGAAGCCACTACATATGGTTTTCCTCTAATTGTTGAAAATGATCCTCTCACATCTAGGTATAAAAATAAATGGATAATTATAGAAGGCATAAAAATGATTTAATATCATCTCTACCTAAAATTAAATTTATCATAGTGATGGGAGTTGGAACTGCTAAAGGTATATCAGATAAGTTAAAAAAATATCTAGGAAGGAAATATTAAGGTGAATAAAGAAAAGTTACAAATATTGAGTTTTATGTATGATGTTCTTAGATTTAGTGAGTATCAATCAATTGGTGACTTACTTATAAGGGTGAAAGATATTTTTATTATCATTAGATGTATTGGTGAGAAGCTGTAATATTCAACAGTTGTTGAGAAGGTCTTACAAATTCTATCTAATAAGTTTGATGACAAAGATTCATATTTAGAAGATAGATATCCTAAAACTCTATCTTTGGATTACCTTTATATTACACTGATTGCATATTAAATGATAGGGCATAATGTTTTGAAAATAAATGATAAATTTGTTTGTGAAATTTCTTTTAAAGCTGGAAAGTAAGGGAAATCCAAAAAAGTTCTCAATGATTAGCAATATAGTGACTCTAAAACTAAAAATTAGGCTAAAAACAATACAGATGATTTATTGTCTTTATTTTCTAAAAATGTTGAAATACGTATATTAAAGTACAAAGACAAGATACCTCTAATTTTGTTTTTGAATGAGTAGATATTGGGCACTTTACTAAAACATTCCCAAAATGAAATAATAAATAATAAAGTGATGAATATTTTATAAGACCAATAATATAATGGAATAAATATATTGATAAGTAAAAAAATTATTCCAAAGTAAAAGATCCAAAGATATCAAAATTGAAAATATAAGTCTTTTTATGAATAATAGAGATGAATATGATGAAATTGAAAATAAAAAATTCACAAATTTCTAGAGAAAATACATTTATTTCTATAGTTAATGGTGAATAAGTTGAAATAATTAGTTATGAAGAATAAGAAGCTCATTGCGCATTTCATCTGAAAAGAGTTTTGAAAGAATGTAGTAGATTAATTGTAATAATTAAAAGATAAATCAAGAAGTTTATAATAGAAATCACAACAACCAACAACCTAGACTATTTTCTTGAATAAAAATATATGTTACTAGAAGTGATCTTTAACTTGAATAAATCTCTTAAGAAATTAAAAAAAATTAAAATTCTTATCTTGAGGTAAATATAAAAGAATATGAGTAAGTGTTGGAACTTATTCAACAAAAGCTCTCTAAATTTCAATGGGGAGTTACAAGTTTTACGAACAATATCTATGAATCTGGAGAAGGTCATGAAATATAGGAACCTGATAAAGATCAAAAAAATTTGTTATCAAATGTTGAAAATAAAATTTAAGTTATTACTAAGAATAAGAAAGCTGATAAAATCATGTTTGTAGACAAAACCAACTAATTTGAAAATTTATATGTTTTAAAAATATTAATGTTCTAAATAAATGTTTCCTCTAAATCTGATTCAATTAAAATTGTAACTAAATCTGATTTGAAGATATAGTTTCTGGGGGATAATAGAAATATTGGGGATGGAAAATGTTATTTTGTTGAGGAAAATAAATTTGTTAAGAATCAACTTCCCAACTGCATGAAGTATGGAAGTTACAAAGTAAATTAATCATTCTATAGATACGACTGGTATTATGGTGGATTTGGGGATACAAAAAATATGTGATATTTCAATAAAAAATACTACTATTATATAATGAGTAATAGAAATAAAAGTTTTAGGGTGAGTGAATACACTTAAATAATGAATTATGATAAAAATATTTTGACAATTGAAAATTGATTCTAACCTAAGTATCCCATTTTTGAAAGGACTTATAACCTAGAAATATTGAAAAATGGTATCTTTTATTGTTACCAGTACAACAATATGTTTTCAACAATTTTAAAAAGACAATGTGAAAAAATATTAAGTTAATCAAAATCTATTATTCTAGAAACATCTTTTAGAGATACAAAAGGAGAATGACCCTAAATTTCAGATGGTGTTTTCTCCTCACATATGAAAGGAGATATGAAGTTGTTGAAAGTATTTAAGGAAGTAATAATGGAATTAGTAAATTTTTAATTCTATCAATAAATGTTGTGGGATAAACTATTATAGGTGAAAAAAACTAACATACAAGAAGGCCTTGTCTATTGATGGGATGAAACAAAAATTATTCAGTGTTTCTAGACGTTGTGATAAAGTTAATAAATTTGTTTTCATATAATACTTTTTTATGTTATTAATATGGAAAAGTTTTTACAAGAGACTAATGTACGATGTGGAATGTGTTACATGTTGTTGAAGTATATAATTCATGTTACCTAATCATGATGGAAGAAAATTAGTTTTAGGAGAAAAGGTTGGGGCTATGTTTAAGAGAAATATGAACAAGTTGTCAAAGAAAGATATTGTTCTTGATATTTCAAACATAACAAGAAGAAAATATTAGTGTTGTTCATTTTTATAGACTATGGGTATTACAAACTATTTTTCAATGAATGTTTTAATTCCATCGCCTCCTCCCCTATAACAAATTCATTTGGATATTTGTGGGCAAAAAAGTAAACAACCAACATTAAAAGATAATTAATTCATTTCTTTCATTGATTATTTTATGAAACATTACTTGTATTATGTATTTAAAACATAAACATGAAACTCTAAATATGTTTATGAGTTTTATATGCATAACAGAAATGGAATGTGGATATTCAGTGAATAAGTTATGAATAGATAATGGCAGTGAATTCAAGAATGAATAATTTTGAACTTATATGGGAAAATATGAAATTCATCATGAGTTCAGTACAACATAAAAAATATTCTAGAATGGTGTTATTGAAATGAAGAATTGATTTTTGGGGGATATAGGGCTTACAATTTTTATAAAACATTGCCTTTATCAATACTTATAGAGATAGATGATGAAAATATATGTTTACATACATTATTGATGTTTCCATATCCATATCCTGATATGAATCCTAACAAAATTCATTGTAACAAAACTCCATGTTTGAAACACTAAATCATTTTTTGGTAGTCCCGACCTCATAAATATCATAGGTGTAAATATTGGAAAATATTATCAAAGTGGTTCTGATGGAATTTTTCTTAGTTTTTCTTAATATGGAAGAGGATATATTTTTTTAATGTAATGGGAAATATAATTGACTCTATTGATGTAACATTTCTTATAAAAGTTAAAAAAAATTTCAAAAACACATGTACAAAAATATGAATGAATAATAAGAAAGGGTTATTGCTGAGAAAAAAGAAAATAATTCTAACAATTTTGATTCCACATAGATGGA
This sequence comes from Viscum album, assembly GCA_963277665.1. Lineage (NCBI taxonomy): Eukaryota > Viridiplantae > Streptophyta > Magnoliopsida > Santalales > Viscaceae > Viscum > Viscum album. Next base: position 380,985,000 of record OY728131.1, read on the forward strand.
AGAATCAGACATAGATATTTCTTGTGATGAATAAAAATATCATACATCTAATATTGGGCTGGGAAAAAATGTGAATGTTCAAAATGTTATTAGTGATCATCAAAAAAACATCAAACAAGAAGAAAATCATTGTTTTTTATACATTATTATTTATATTCATAAGTTAAACGAAATGTTGTTAATGAATATTTTGAGCATCATGAGTGGATTAATTTTATGAATTAAGAGTTGTGTCGGACTAAGAATAATGAAACATGTGATCTTTTACGCAAACCAAATGATAAAACTATTATTGGTATAGAATTGGTGTTCCAAAACATGTTTAATGAATATATTGAATTTATAGGAAAAAATCACAATTGTTATGAAATGGTTATGTGTAAATTGAAGGTATTTATTTTGATGAAAATTTTCTCCTGTTTCAAGGTAAATAACTATGAAAATATTTCATAAAATTAATTCAAAATTAAGTTATAAATTTTTTCAAATGGATGTAAAATAATCATTTCACTATGGATAAATTAATGAAGAATTTTATGTTGATCAACCATGTGGCCTTTTATTATGAAAAATGAATATTATATGTGAATGTTTAAGAACTATTTGTATGGGTTATAGAACGATGAAAGAGATTATAATAAAAAATTAGAGACCTAATTAAGCAAGGAAGAAATGATAGTAATATATATATTAATGAAAAATAGAATATTTATCTCATTTTAATTATGTTTGTTAATTATATTATCTTTTTTTGGGAATGATGAATTAACTTGTGGAACGTTTTTTGAGGAGATGAATAATTTTTTTTGAAATCTTAATACATGGTAAAATGAAATACTATCTTGGATTACAATATCAAAAATTATGATGTATATTTTTCTATCTCAAGATAAATATTCTAAGAAACATCTTATGAAGTTGTGTGTGTAGAATTAAAAACCTATTTCAAGACCAATTTCAATAGGAACCATGTTTTTATAAGATGAAAAATGAATGGAATTGGATCATAAAGAGTTTCAAAATAAGATTTTATGTTTTTTATATCTAAATAATTCAAGACCCGATAATGTTTATGGTGTTAACATATGTGAATGATTCCAAAGTGACCTAAATGAATATCATTTATTGTTAGGGACATATATTCATACATATATCATAAGAAATATATATTTTGGAATCAAATATAAAAGATTAGAAAGAATTGATTATTTTTTTATACAGATGATGATTGGGAATTATTTATGGATGATAAATGATCCTTATTATATGGAGTTTTATTTCTGGGGGAAATATTTTGAGTTACCATATGAAAAAATAAATATTCTATAATAATTAGAAATACTGAAGCTGAGTATTCTTCCTCCACTAAAACTGCAACACAACGTATGTGGATGAATAAATAGTTTTAATATTTTCATGTTGAAGTGAAGGTATCCCTTATCTTGGGTTGTGATAACCAAGGATAAATCAAAATAAGAAGAAATATTGTATGACACTATAATTCCAAAAATATCTATATCAAATATCACTTCATCAAAGATCATCTGGAGAAGAATGATATCAATCTGAAATATTTTTCTACAATTAAACAACTTGTTCTCATCTTCAAAAAAAATTATCGAAGGAAGAATTATTCAATATGAGGATGAAAATGGGTATCCAACCTCTTTATCTATAAGTTTCAGGTGTTTTTTATTGTCCCCTATCTCTTCTTGTCATTGGATAGTGTTATCAATGGGTAGAAATTTTATTTTTCATAAGTAAATACATTAGTATGTGCTGAAACTTTTAAGGAATCATGTATTTAAGGTGAGTGGTATAAAATTTGTGAACTCAACATGTAAGTGTCTAAAATTTCCCAATAGTTCATTGAAGTGGTTGTAGGGAAATTGTTTTTATAGTAATAAAGATGTTGTGGAAAGGTCATATGTTTTAATTTTTTCAAAATATGTTTCGTGAGTCACTTTTTACGGACAACCTAGTTTTTTTTTCAATGTTTCATGTTTCATATAATGTGTTCAATCATATGGGATTAGAATTATTGAATACTAATCCACAGATCATGTTACAAATTTTCAGGGATTTATGAACATTGGATGAAAATAAAATTCAAATGGGTAGATTGTTGGGACAATGTCAGCTGAAGGCATTTTTCGTATTCTTGAACCAATGGTTGGTAAATGGTTTTGTTTTGTGTTGTATTTTTTTTAAATCACTTCACATTGTATGTTTTCTTGAATGGGAGAAAAGAATTTTTAGACTTAGAAGTTCGAATGAAATATTCTTAAGATAGTTCATCAATTAAAATTTTTTGTTCTGAAAGTATTTTATTCATGAAATTTTTTTGGACCCACTTTTTCCTAGGAGTGTTCTGAAATGAGTGAAAAGTTGTATTTGAAAAAATATGTATTTCAAGATGTTCAAAAAAATATGATGATGTTTTACTGTGACAAAAGTTATCAACATCATAAGTTATCTAAAAACTTATGATCCATGTTTTTTTGAATGAAATGGGGAGAAAATAAGTATAGAAAGAATAAGTCTAATAATGTTGTGGCAATTATAATGTTCTCAACATCATGAAGAAGTCATGATACAAGAATGAGTTTTTTAAAAGTGATTAGAATAAAAAGATGATATATTCTAGTCACAGATCATCATTTTGAATAGTAACTGATGAAGAAGTTATTTTAATACTAGGATTTTGAATTTCCTGAAGTCAGAGGTTTTTTGAATTATTGATCGACCAATCCATTAGACAATCTGTTCCATAGGTCAAACCATCTCATTAAAAGAACCAACAATTGATGAGTTTTAGAAAGATATAAGTTTACATACATGAGTCCATAAAACATGTTATGACACTAATCCATCAGAAAAATTATTGGTATCAATTCAGATTCAGGTACCAAGTTGTATAAGAGGTATACTTGAGTTGTTAAGTGTTGACACAGATGAATCAGTGGATCTTAAGAGACAAGTACATAAAGTTGGATTATGTATCAATAAATTTGATGAAGCACAACATTGTAGTCAACCATTTTCATAAGGAAATATTTATAATTAGTTTATAATTGGAATGACTCACCAAAAAAGGTGTCACATTGATAAAACAATGAAATAAAATTTGCATCTGATGGAGTGTATTTATTTGAGGAACATTTGAACAAATGAACAAAGTAGAAACATATTAAAGTATTTATTAGACTACTATAGGGTTCATGACCCTATAGAGGTTGAAATGATATTTATAGAACACAATTACATTTTGATTGAAATAGAAGAATGGGAAGTATTCAATTCATCATGTTTTTTCATCAGATAAAGGGAATCAGAATGATAAACTATATCGGAGGGAGAATTTTTTTATACAAAGATCAAGAGAATATTATTTTCATGAAAATTATCAATTCTAGGTGTTTTGTAGAGTTCAATAAGATTCCAAAACAATCTAGAATATTTTAGAGTCCTTGATAATTGGTAAAAATTTAATTTTAAATGCATATGAAATTTGGAATTCTGTAATTTTTGTAAGCAGGAAAGTGAAATTGTATTGCCATAATTTTTACCTCCAAAGAACTCATAAATATATGTTGAAGTAAAAAATACTCTGACAATATTCATGTGTAGGAGATAGTTAGATCACTTGTATTTTTTAGAACAAATTGGTAGAGTAAGGATTTCAGATAGAGTTTTCTTTGGAAATGTTTTTCTAATAGAAGAAGTGATCAGAAGAATGAGTCATCTTGGTTTTCCAAATTGGACTAACCAATTGGGATGACATTTCAAGGAAAAGAAAGAAGAATATCATTATTGTTTCTAGACAAGAAAATCTATCTTGTTCTAGACTGAGAAAATAAGATTGAATAATTGAACTGAAGAATCATGATGAGTTTTTGTAAGAAGTCCAGAGATGTTATTCTTATGTTCTTGTTGGTAAGAAAGTGATGATTTTTTGTTAGAGTTACAAATGTGGATGTTTTTTAATTAGTATAGTGAACAGTTCAAAACCAACCAGTGAAGGTTTCTAAAAAGGTAACAAACCTTATTTAAATAATTCATTCAAGAAGTAGTACATTGACTATTGTATTGATCATAGTTCTAAACATTTGGAAGGGTATTTCAACCATTTTTTATCCACATAGAAGGATTCTTTTCTTGTTTATTTTGTGGTAATGTATTATTCCCAAATCATTCCAAGGAATAGATACTCTTATTGGGTAGTGAACCTTATAAATAATTTTAATTCATATGAATGTTTGAATGCTTATTTTTCAGCAAAGTGACAAATCAATAACAGAAAGTGAAGGTGTTTATACAAGTATTATAACATAAAATAAAAAAATATCACTAATTCACCCCTATACCATTCAGAGATAACATTGATATGGGTTTGGACTTATTATTAATAAATGTTTGAATATAGAAATAAGTTTTATAATTCATATGGTGAACTAAATAGAATGAAAAATTCCACATCGATGATGATATTTTGTAAATTTTTAAATGGGTATTTGATGTATTATGATTCATCATGGGTTGGATTGTGATTTGTTCTCTTGTAAGAGGAACACGTGTTATAATATGGATCAACATAATTATGACCACATAAGAATAACTATATAACACGGAACTTCTAATTTAGATTATTAATTCAGGATTTGAAATTTTTTAGGGATTCTTATTCACCGAATCATATATAGTGTATTGTTATTATAATATTTTAAATTATATCTTATCATAAGTAGATTTAAGCCTGTGTAAAATGATTCTGGTTCATTATCTTCAAATCTTTTATTCAGAATTATATTCTACACTATGAAATTATAATATTGAGTTAGATTATTTGAGTTGGAAGACTAAATCAATAATGGAATCTAAAATGAAGTGGAAACTAATGAGCATAATGTCACACTTGTTTCATAATTTTTTAAGGATAATGACAATATGATTTTGCATTTGATTGAAATCACATATATTACTATGGAATATGTAATGGTGGGATTATCTCCCTATACTAAATGTAATTAGATATATTATAGATTATGTTTTTGGGAGACTATTAATATATAATATCTATCTAACGATTTGGTGATTTATTTCGGAAAGAGACTGGACATTCCATCTACTTTAAATTAATATGATGTGAAGGTATTTTATAAAAAACATTTGGCAGTTCATCCTAGGAAAATAAAGATGTCCTGAAATGAAATGATAGTTTTATTAAGATTTAATAAAAATATAAACAATTTTTTGTTTTCTAATGATTGATTTTTTAATGTATTAAGGCCAAGAATCAGAACCCTATAAGAATTTTTCGACCATTAATTGAGTAAATGTATGTGGTTAAATGATAACATTGACATCGTGGTTTTCTTCTAAGTTCATAGTTGAAGAATGCTGTTTTCTAGTTGATTATATAGTGACCAATAAAATAAGATCCTTTAAAAAAATTCTCCATAGATGAATTGGGTAAGATAGTTGTGTAAGAAAGAGAAGTTACTATTAGTTCCTTCATCAATTTTATAAAATCGGGACCCATGTTTTAATTTATGGTTTTAGAGTGGATTCCAAAAGGATTTGGTTACTCACCTGAAAATGAGTACATAATATCATTCTAATAAAATTGTTCAATCATAATAAACAATAAAACCATTGTAAGACATTATTTGAGATTGTTTATTTATTTTATAAAATTATTGGTGTATCATATTCCTTTCATGGAATTTACATATTAAAAAAATAATCAAGTATCTATTCACATAGCTAATTTTGAGTCACTTTATTTATTTTCATGTCAATTAACTCTATATTGGGTCAATATAGGATGGAGTTTCTATTGGGATATTGTTTAGTGGATGATATGATGGATCATATTCATTTAATCCAAGAGAGATTCAAGACTATGAAGACATGGAAATATTATTATATAGACTATAAATGATGTCCACTGGATATTGTGTTTAGTGATCAAGTATTTGTTTAGTGTCAAAAATGTTATATAATTAATGGATTAGGATTAAAGGATAGTTTCCACATCATTACATTAGAATTGTGAAATAATTGAGGGAGTTATTAACAATGATTTTTAGTTGTATTCGCATACAATGAATTATGATGCATGAAATTTCTTTTGTTTCCCACTTTAAAAAGTACAAAATTACCCCCTAATATATTAATAAGTGGGAATTGATTGATTTTTATAATAAACATCATGTTTTTTGAAATTTAATATATATATATATATATTATAGATAGAAATGAAATTTTATTGATAATAAAATTTATACCTTTGGTTTCGGTGTTGTTGAATGATAAGACAATTCATGAGAAAATATGGGAAATAGAATCCCACATGTGATATAAATAATTGAATATTTTTAATAAAGGATATATTGATTTATTTTCATGGGTAAAAATTATTTTATGGGGAGAATTGTGACATCCAATATTTTAGATATTAATTAACTATTATAGAAATCAATTTGGAAGAAAAGGGGGATGGGAAAGACTCCATGAACTCCCTTCTTCTAATATTTATACCTTGATTATTATAAATTTTATAATGGTTTCTTATTCAGACACCTGATCTACCATCACAACATATATTCCTTCAACCCAGAATGAGAGTTCAATTTTGAGAGGTCGGTTCCGGAAGCGTCGGAGAATAAGGAAAATTCTGATGATGCTTCAAATCATTAATTTAATTTAAAATAAAAAATAAATATCCATTTTAGAGGTTCTTGAAGGATAAAATATATATAAAGGGGCCACCTCAAAGATTCTTCCTTAACAAAAAATAGGAGGATGGAGGTTTTCCTATAGATCCTGATCCAAAATCCCTACAACAAAGACTCTATATATGAAAATTTTCTATTCTGATGCATATTTTGTATCTTAAACGGTATAGGCCATGGTCTGTTGCATATCCCAATTCCCTTATCTCTCACTAATGAGGTATAATGAATTGGAAATGTGTTCTAATTTGAAAAGTTTTCCCATCATATTATACATAGCACTGATGATTATCTAAATTCATTCCATACGTCTATACATTTTTTACCACATACTAGATTTTTACATTTATCTAAATGAGATACTGCTTTAAACCCTTTCACCCAATGGAAATCTATGTCACAAATATTGGTCAAGTTTTATGCATTATCCTAGGATTTCTTTTCACTCAATGATTCTAAATTACATTTCCCCTTTTTTGGTATTCTATTGAATATTGATCAAAATTCTTTGACTGGGGAGCTTGGTCTTTATGTTGGAATTATGGTTGAAGCCAATTGGGATTCAAAATTTCAATAAGTCACTATCTTCACTAATACTAATTATAGAGTAAATATAATAGTGAAATTTGAGTACCATACACCTCTCTATGAGGTATAAAAAATAATTGGATATTCCATCTCTATGTACAGGGTGATTAAAAAATAGTTGATACCCCCTATAAAAATTAATGGAAGGACATTCAAAGGCATTAAAATAGTCAAGGTCATATCAATAAGTAAGGTGAAACCTCTATAAATAATAATAGTGGTAGATGGGTGAAAAATAAAGATGTAACTACTACCTCAAATGATGATACTAGAAAACTATGGGAATTTTTAGTTTAGGAGGTAGAGAAGGAATATTAAGATGATATTATCACAAGTGAAATTACTAAGGATGTTTGAGATATTGTTAATCCATACTAGTATGAGAATAATATTGAATAATTAAGTATTAAATAGGATATAAATTATGTAACACCTGAGACTTTTATGTTATATAAATCATCAAAGGAATATTTTTCTACACACAATAATTTCTTGTCTTTCTTTACACGAAATTGCGGGCTTCCTCGATAGCTTGCGTCGTACGCAATACCGAGTTTCACTAAACAACGATATACTATTAAAATATTCTTAAAAATAGCCGTTATGAATAGTAATAACCACTTTTTGAAATTTTATAAATTTTATTTTTCAAAATGGACTTCATTTTTGGATTTGTAATATCGAAATTATCCTAGGGTGAAATTTTGGTATTTTTCTGAAAACATTCAATTTTTGATGAATAGTGAAACCACTAAGTGGTAGTTAAAAAAACTGAATTTTTCATAAACCATAATTTTTCCGCTTCTATGAGTGGAATTTCATAAATCCGAGAGACACAGTTAATATCAAGGACTAAAATTTGGTTCAATGAGATGAAAATAATTTTTCGTGAATAGTGACTTTTTACTTTTTTTACGACGGTTAAAAGTAAATATGGTAATTAAGGGTAAAACTGATATTATTATTACACTAAAACATGTCCTAATTCTATTGTACAAGTGTAATTCAACCAAAAAAAACTTAGGAATAAAATATGATCATTTAGGCCCACTTGGATTAGATTAGGACATTTATTATTAATTTATTTAAAGATGGATTAAAATAGTTAAAATCAAACTTTAATAACTACATAATTTTTAATATTGGGTTATAAATAAGATAAATTAGACTATAAATATTCATTATAAAGCTAAAAAGATTTACTACATAATGGTATTTTATTTGTAATTTTTGGACATTAAATAATTTATTTTATTTATGACACAACAATGATGTAGTAATTATCTTATTAATGGAATATTGATATAATTGATGTTATAAATACCCAAATAAATATAATTTGAAACTTTTTATGAATTAAACTAATTTTCTAGATTAATATGACATGTTAGTATTTATTTAATTAACTTTGTTCTAACTAATCATTCTGTTATGATTTTCACAAAAAATAATTACTAAATAGTGTCAAAATTGAAATAAAATTGTTTTTAAAATAAATATTATATTAGTAATTGTTATTTTATTCCTAAAAATCTAAGGTTCGGCCAAATGACTTATATAAGGTTATATGTATTAATACTAAACAACTTGGGGTTCGTTTGGCTGCTTATAGTAAGTTTATTAACCTTATAGTATAAGAACACAAGAAGACATGGTAAAAGTAAAATTATTTAACTTAATGTTAAATCTAAATGATAAGGTTAAAATAGGAACCTAAACTTGTCTAAATTCTATTGGATGAGATTATTTCGACCCATCCCCACCTTATATTCGAAATAATCAATTTGGAGCTATTTAAAACCAAACATGACTTTATAATAAAATAATATTTTTTGTTATTCCAATGGTGCCCATCTCCTCCCTCATAAAAGGGAACCTCCTCCCTCTCTTGCTCACAACACTTTGAGCCTACAAGCTCGGCCACCCCTACCAATTTCTACTATCCACTTCCCTAGAGACATCCTAGAGGTCCTGGTCTTCTTCAAAGACCAATTTTAGTGCCCTAAAAGAAGGTCTCAAAGAAGCACTTCAAAGAAGAGGTAATGTCTGTTACCAATTCTATCATCTTTTTTTCCTCTTCCACTTCTTCTTCTTAAGTTGTTTCATTATGAAGTAATAACATCAGTATAACTCATATACGTATATGTTATTATAAGTATGAAACAACCCTATTTCTCCATCTATCCATCCTACGGAAAAAGAAATCACTGCGTGTGCGTACGTACGGAATACCGTCTCCAAGCTGTGGTGTAATCTATTTTCCACCACCACCTTACTTGGATGGGTATAATGGTGTAACTAATGACTATATATGACTATTATAAAGTTATACTGATTCTGAAATAGTATAAATACACTCAAATACAATTCCATGATCATAGGAACGATATCATCACTCGTGCCTACGTACGGAATACCGTCTCCACGATGTGATGCGACTCGTTCTACATGTTATTAATTTCATAATGATTATATAAATGAATTAAATTAATTAATATGATATATATTACTCTAATAAAATTCTGTAAATGAGGTATCTATAATCTAAAGAGAAGAATACGAATTTATTTGACAAAACAAGCATAAGAACAAAAAGTTATAAACACCCGAATAACAAGTAGCAATGAAATATTACTACCGAGAAACTAATAATATGACCATATATGATATCATAACAATAATTATGATTATTTAATAAGTAAATAACATTATTTAAATCATTATACAAGAGATTCGGACACTTATGAGGCAAAGCGGACCTAAGGTAAGGGAAATATCACAATCTCATTTTTATCCGAGATTGTTTATACTTTGGCATTTAATAGGGTGTATTTTATCATCCACATCCATGTTTCCTCAATATGTAATATTATTTCCATCCACCTAAAATTTTTTAAATCCAATTTTACCCTTCGGTGAGTTTTTAGTAAAGGATATGAAAGGAATCTTTTGTCGTTTTTCGTACGAGGTACTTTTTGACTTTTCCGACAAAAGTACGAAGAATGTTTTTTTAACTTATACGGCATGAATGGATTTTTAAAACATTATTTCAAACAAGCATCCTTTAAAAGTTTTCAAGTTTATTTTTGATTAACTTCTTTTAGTTTATAATTGTACAACATGTTAAGAAAGGAAAAGTGTTTTTGAAGCAGAAAGGATATTTTCCTCAAGAATGGAGTTCAAGTATTTTATCAAAATTATTTTAAATCTAAGATAATTAAGGGTTCTGTTTTTATCCCTATTATTACATTGATTTGATTATGTTGTGATGTAATTATATTTTTATGAATTCCTTTATCTTATATGAATTGTTTTATGATGTCACATTTTTTAAGATTCCCATTTTTATTACATGGGTTATGCTATGATGTATGGTTTTCTGATTTTGTGGCACACATAAGAATGGTAACATTATGAGATGGGTGGGACCTATATCTCCCTCCAATTCATTCATTAAAGATTTTATATCTCATGAGATAGACATGGCTGGAACGGTAGGTTATACCAGTTCATTGAAACATGACTGAAACGGGGAGTGAACTCGGTTTATAAATGGACTTTGTCCACTAAGACAGTCTTGGAAATGAGTATTGACTAATAATAAATGATTCTCTATGATTATGTGTGTATGCCACAAAGTTTAATGTTTCAAGTCATGATTATTGGGATTACTTTTCACTACTATGATCTATCCCATGTTATGAAATTATGCTCTCTTTTGCAGGTTACTATTTCCGAAAGTTATGTTCTTATGAATATGATGTGATTGATATTTATTTTGTTTACTCTTACTGAGCATTTGAGCTCACCCTTTTGAATGATTTCTTTTCCCAGGTCAGTAAGAAGGTTATTAAGTAAGATATGCCAAAAAGGGACTATAGATATGATGAAATAGATGGGAGACAGTGTAGAAGCTTTATGAACCAGTTGTTGATGTTTCCCAGTTTTCTAAAGACACTATACATATACGGTCCTTTCGTGATTTTTGTTATATGTTGTAATAATTGTGCTTCAATTTCTAAGTAATAAAAATGTATGTAAAGTATGGGTCGTTATAGTTGGTATTAGAGGAAAGGTATAGTCAACCTTTGGAAACTAGGATGTGAAATCCTTAGTAAGAACCCTAAGGACAAGTCTAAGCATAGAGAACAATATTAGTGTTTTGGAAATGAACATGAATAATGTAGGATAAGACCTTAAGTGTGAAATTTTATTCTTGATTATGTGGTTTTCCTATTATAATTACTGTTGCTCACACTATTCTTCTTGGTTTTAGTCAATGGCTGGAACCCGAAAGAACCGTGTTAATGCGAAATGCGATGGGCAATGCAATGACTGTACCCCTGAGCAACCAAATGTTATGGTAACTGGAATGAAAAATCTTGTAGCCATTATCACATAACATTCTCAAACTATGAATCATGCAGGACTTTCAAATGAGCAAAAGAAAGAGCAACATTCTGTTGAATCCTTCATGAGACACCGTCCACCTTCATTCAGCAGGTCTACTGATCCATTAGTTGCTGAACAATGGATTAGTACTACTGAAAAGATATATTCAGTTCTTCAATGTTCTGAGCGTGATAAAGTCATCTTAGTAGTGTATCGTTTGGAAGGTGATGCTGATCAATGGTGGAATCTTATTAAGAATACGAGGCAAAGGGATGAAATTGAGTCCATGGAATTGGATGAGTTCAAGAACTTATTTCTCAATAAGTACTTCCCTCGTATTCTCCGAACAAAGATGGAGAAAGAGTTTCTTGAACTGAAGAAAAAGGATGATGAATATATTGGTACCTATGAAGAAAATTTTACAAGAATTTCAAGGTACGCTTCTGGTATTATTATCCATCCTAAGAGTAAGATCGATCGATTCTTTAGTGGCTTAAAACCATGTCTTCGAAGGACCTTAGCCATAATGGACTTCAATAGCTATGAGGAAATCGTTCGATGTGCTCTCAAAGTTGAGATGGAGATTGGGGTAACCCATCATTCATATGGGTTTGATAAAAAGAGGAAAATGGAATTCAAAAGAAAATATATAGAGAACACTGAAAAGAATATGATCTTTCCCTTATGATCAATGTGTGGAAAGAAACATGGAGGGAGTTGTCTTAAAGGGACAAGTAAATGTTTCAAATGTGGAAAGGAAGGTCATCGGGGATTTGAATGCCCTAATGATGGGAATAAGATGTATAATGATGCAAACAAAGGAAGGGATGCACATAATTAACCTACTACACTTCAATGTTTCAAGTGCAAGGAATGGGCCATTATGCCAATAAATGCCCAAATCCAAGGGTTGATGATGATGGTCGACGTCAACAAACTCTTAAGGCTAAAGACAACGTAAAGTCACATGCAATTTCTATCAGCTATGTGGAGTATGATAACAATGTGGTGAAAGGTACACTTACCATCCACTCTAATGTTGCAAATGTTTTATTTGATTCTTGATCCACCCACTCCATTATTTCTGAAGAATTTTCTAAGGGTATCACCGTATTACCTCAACAATTAGATGTTGAGTTAGCTATGACAACACATAATGGAACAACAGTTGCATCAAAAGTATATAATTCTTCTCCGATTGATGTTTGTGGGAAAGTGCTTCCTGCAAATCTTATGATCCTTCCTATAGTGGAATTTGATGTGATTCTTGGCATGGATTGGCTTTCTCTACATGGAGCTCATATCAATTTCCAAAGAAGGGAAGTCACATTTCATATTCCAGATCAATCTATGATCGTCTATCGACGCAAGGATGAACATATTCTTCCAGTGGAAATTTCTTCCATCTTATGGGTCTTGATTCCACAAAATGAAGGTTATTTATCTCAAATGGTTGGTGAGAAAATCATGATTAATAATATGCCCATTGTACGGGTGTTGGATGATGTCTTTCCAGAGGAATTACCGGGTCTTCCACCAAATCGTGACGTTGAGTTTTCAATAGAACTCGTACCAGGTGCTTTGCCTATTTCAAAGTCACCATATAGAATTGCCCCAATTGAGATGTAGGAATTGAAGAAGCAAATCCAAGAGAATCTTGATAAGGGGTTCATACTCCCTAGTGCGTCACCTTGGAGAGCACCTGTTCTATTTGTTAAGAAGAAATATGGATCAATGAGACTCTGCATTGATTATCGAGAACTTAACAAGATCACTATCAAGAACAAATATCCTCTTCCGTGCATTGATGACCTATTTGACCAATGACGCGGAGCTCAATACTTTTCCAAGATTGATCTTCATTCAGAGTATCATCAATTAAGGGTCAAAAGGGAGGATATACCAAAGATGGCTTTCAGTACAAGGTATGGACACTATGAATTTATTGTGATGCCATTTGGTCTTACTAATGCCCCTGCTATCTTCATGGATATGATGAATAGAGTCTTTAGAGACTATCTTGAGCAGTTTGTGATAGTCTTTATAGACGATAGTCTTGTCTATTCAAAGATCAAGGAAGAACATGAAGATCACTTGAGAATTATATTGAAGACCCTGAGAAAGGAGAAGCTTTATGCCAAATTTACCAAGTGTGAATTTTGGCTTCAAAAAGTTGCATTTTTGGGTCACATAATCTCAAAAGAGGGGATATCTGTGGATCCAGCAAAAACAAAGGTTATCGAAAGATGGTCGAGACCAGCAACAATGACTGAGATCTGAAGTTTTCTTAGTTTGGCTGGATATTATTGACGTTTTGTGAAATATTTTTCACGATTATCTAATCCACTCACCAAGTTGACTCGGAAAGGAGTTAAGTTTGTTTGGACGGAGGAATGTGAAGATAATTTCAAGGAGTTGAAAAATAAGGTTATCCAGTGCACCTGTGCTCACACTGCCTTGTAGTGGAGAAAGTTTTTTGATCTACAGTGATGCATCCAAGAAGGTATTGGGGTGTGTTCTTATGAAAAATGATATGGTGATAGCTTATGCCTCACGACAGTTGAAAATACATGAGCAAAATTACCCAACTAATGATTTGGATTTATCTGCGGTAATATTTGCATTAATGATTTGGAGGCATTACCTTTATGGAGAAAGGTGTGACATTTATACTGATCATAAAAGTTTAAAGTACATTTTCACACAAAAGGAGCTGAATATACACCAAAGAAGATGGTTGGAGCTGATTAAGGATTACGACTGCTCAATCCATTACCACCCAGGGAAAGAAAACAAGGTGGAAGATGCATTAAGTCATCAAGACCATGCTAGTTTATCCATGATGAGGATCACAAAAGATCCAATATTTATGGATTTACAAAGGATGGATCTTGGAATTATAATGAAAGGGTAAAATCGTATCTTTCTCAAATGAATGTTCAACCATCTATACATCTAAAGATTAAAGAGGCACAGAAAGAAGATGTCGAGTTACAAAATAATGTGAGAAATGTTCCTAAATTCAACCTTGATTGTGATGGGATAATAAAGGTCAAGAATCGGGTTTGTGTTCCTCCCATCCCCGAATTAAAGAAGGAGCTGCTGGATGAGGCTTATAGTTCTTCATTCTCTATTCATCCTGGAAGCACGAAGATGTATAGGGACCTGAAAGAGTACTTCTAGTGGGATGGCATGAAAAGAGATGTTGCTGAATATGTCTCTCAATGCTTGGTTTGTCAAAAAGTTAAATCCGAGAGACGGAAGTCTAAGGGGATGTTACAACCATTACCCATACCCGAATAGAAATGGGAAAACATCACTATGGACTTTGTCACAGGACTTCCTAAAACATCTAAAGGCAATAATGCTATCTGGGTCATAGTTGATCGCCTTACAAAATCTGCACACTTCACTACTATTAGAGAGGATTTCGCTTTGGATCAGCTTCCAGGATATATATAAAGGAATTGGTAAGATTCCATGGAGTACCACTTTCTATTATATCTCATCGGGATCCGAGGTTTACCTCAAAGTTCTGGAAAAGTCTTTAGCATACTCTGGATACAGAGTTATGTTTCAGCACTGCTTATCATCCTCAGAAAGATGGTCAGTCTAAGAGAACAATTCAAACTCTAGAAGATATGTTGAGATCTTGCCTTATGGATTTTAAAGGTGGTTGGGATCAACACCTACCTTTGGTGGAATTTGTTTTATAATAATATCTTTCACTACAGTATTCAGATGGCTCCTTATGAAGCTCTCTATGGAAAGAAATGCAGGACTCCAACTTGCTGGGATGAAGTTGGGGAAAGAAAGCTATTAGGACCTGATCTCGTTGATGAAATGGAAGAAAAGGTCAGATCTATTCAACAACACATAAGAGCATCTCAGAGTCGACAGAAAAGTTATGCCGACAACTAAAGAAAAGACCTAGAGTTTGAATTGGGTGATAAAGTGTTCTTACGAATATCTCCATAGAAGAGGGTTATGAGATTTGGAAAGAAGGGGAAGTTAAGCCCTAGATATATCGGTCCTTTCGAAATACTGGATCGTGTTGGTAAGGTAGCTTACCGATTGGAGCTTCCACCGAATCTCTCTCAAGTTCACAATGTGTTCCATGTATCTCTCTTGAGAAAGTACATACCTGATCCTTCACATGTACTCAACTCAGAAGTTGTACCGCTGGAGCAAGATCTTTCTTATGAAGAACAACTGATACAGATTCTAGATCGTAGTGAAAAATTCCTATGAAACAAGACTACTCGATTGGTGAAAGTTTTATGGAGGAACCACCAATTATAAGAAGCAACATGTGAGCTTGAGGATATGATGAGAGAGAGGTATCCTCATCTGTTTGTTACAAAGTGACGAATTTCGAGGGAGAAATTCATTTTAAGGGGGGTAGAATGTAACACCCGAGACTTTTATGTTATATAAATAATCAAAGGAATCTTTTTCTACACACAACACTTTCTTGTCTTACTTTACACGAAATCGCGAGCTTCCTCGATAGCTTGTGTCGTACTCATTACCGAGTTTCACTAAACAACGATATACTATTAAAATATTATTAAAACCAGCTGTTATGAATAGTAATAACCACTTTTTGAAATTTTATAAATTTTATTTTTCAAAATGGACTTCATTTTTGGATTCGTAATATCGAAATTAGCCTAGGGTGAAATTTTGGTATTTTTCTGAAAACTTTCAATTTTTGATGAATAGTGAAACCACTAAGTGGTAGTTAAAAAAACTGAATTTTTCATAAAACTTAATTTTACCGCTTCTGTGAGTGGAATTTCATAAATCCAAGAGACACGGTTAATATCAAGGACTAAAATGTGGTTCAATGAGATGAAAATAATTTTTGGTGAATAGTAACTTTTTACTTTATTTACCACGGTTAAAAGTAAATATGGTAATTAAGGGTAACACTGATATTATTATTACCCTAACACATGTCCTAATTCTATTGGACAAGTGTAATTTGACCAAAAGAAAACTTAGGAATAAAATATGACCATTTAGGCCCACTTGGATTAGATTAGGACATTTATTATTAATTTATTTAAAGAAGGGTTAAAATAGTTAAAATCAAAGTTTAATAACTAAATAATTTTTAATATGGGGTTATACATAAGATAAATTCTACTATAAATATTAATTAGAAAGATAAAAATATTTACTACATAATGGTATTTTATTTTTATTTTTTAGACATTAAATAATTTAATTTATTTATGACACAATGATGATGCAGTAATTATCTTATTAATGAAATATTGACATAATTGATGTTATAAATACCCAAATAAATATAATTTGAGACTTTTTATGAATTACAATAATTTTATATATTAATACGACATGTTAGTATTTATTTAATTAACTTTTTTCGAACTAATAATTCTGTTATGAGTTTCACAAAAATTAATTACTAAATAGCGTCAAAATTGACATAAAATAGTTTTTAAAACAAATATTATATTAGTAATTGTTATTTTATTCCTAAAAATCTATGGTTCGGACAAATGACTTACATAAGGTTATATATATATTAATAATGAACAACTTGGGGATCGTTTTTCTGCTTATAGTAAGTTTATTAACCTTATAGTATAAGAACACAAGAAGACACGGTAAAAGTAAAATTATTTAACTTAATGTTAAATCTAAATGATATGGTTAAAATAGGAACCTAAACTTGTCTAAATTCTATTGGATGAGAGGATTTCTACCCATCCCCACCTTCACTTCGAAATAAATCAATTTGAAGCTATTTAAAACCGAACATGACTTTATAATAAAATAATATTTTTAGTTATTCCAAAGGTGCCCCTCTCCTCCCTTATAAAAGGGCACCTCCTCCCTCTCTTCTGCACACCACTTTGAGCCTTCATGCTCGGCCAACCCCTGACACTCTCTCCTATCCACTTCTCTAGAGACATCCTAGAGGTCCTGGTCTTCTCTAATGACCAATTTTAGTTCCCTAAAAGAAAGTCTCAAAGAATCACTTCAAAGAAGCGGTAATGTCCGTTACCGATTCTTTCATCATTATTTCTTCTTCCACTTATTCTTCTTTAGTTGTTTCATTATGAAGTAATAACATCAGTATCACTCATATAATTATATGTTATTATATGTATGAAATATCCCTATTTAAACATCTATCCATCTTACGGAAAAAGAAATCACCGCGCGTGCATACGTACAGAATACCGTCTCCACGCCGTGGTGTAATCTATTTTCCACCACCACCTTACTTGGATGGGTATAATGGTGTAAATAATGACTATATATGACTATTATAAAGTGATACTGATTCTGAAATAGTATACATACACTCCAACACAATTCCATGATCATAGGAATGATATCATCACTCGTGCGTACGTACGGAATACCGTCTCCACGATTTGATGCGACTCGTTCTACATGATCTTAATTTCATAATGATTATATATAAAAATTAAATGAATGAATATGATATATATAACACTAATACCATTATGGAAATGAGGTATCTATAACCTAAAGAGAAGAATAAGAATTTATTCGACAAAACATGCATAAGAACAAAAAGTTATAAACACCCGAATAACAAGTAGCAATGAAATATTACTACCGAGAAACTAAGAATATGACCATATATGATATCATAACAATAATTATGATTCTGTAATAATTCAATAACATTATTTAAATCATTATACAGGAGGTTCGGACACTTACGAGGCAAATCGGACCTAAGGTAATGGAAATATCACAATCTCATTTTTATCCGAGATTGTTTATAATTTGGCATTTACTAGGGTGTATTTTATCATCCACATCCATGTTTACTCAATATGTAATATTATTTCCATCCACCTAAAATTGTTTAAATCCAATTTTACCCTTCGATGAGTTTTTAGTAAAGGATATGAAAGGAATCTTTTGTTGTTTTTCGTAAGAGGTACTTTTTGACTTTTCCGACAAAAGTACGAAGAATGTTTTTTTAACTTATACGGCATGAATGGATTTTTAAAACATTATTTCCAAAAATCATTATTTACAAGTTTTCAAGATTATTTTTAATTAACTTCTTTTAGTTTATAATTGTACGACATGTTAATAAAGGAAAAGTGTTTTTGAAGAAGAAAAGATATTTTCCTCAAGAATGGAGTTCAAGTATTTTATCAAATTTATTTTCCATCTAAGATAATAAAGGGTTCTGTTTTTATTCCTATTATTACATTGATTTGATTATGTTTTGATGGAATTATATTTTTATGAATTCCTTTATCTTATATGAATTGTTTTATGATGTCACGATGTTTAAGATTCCCATTTTTATTACATGGGTTATGCTATGATGTATGGTTTTCCAATTTTGTGGCACACATAAGAATGGTATCATTATGAGAGGGGTGGGACCTATATCTCCCTCCAATGCATTGGGTAAAGATTTTATATCTCATGATATAGACATGGTTGGAACGGTAGGTTATACCGGTTCAGTGAAACAGGACTGAAACGGGGAGTGAACTCGGTTCAGAAATGGACATTGTCCACAAAGATAGTCTTGGAAATGAGTCTTGACTAATAAGAAATGATTATCTATGATTATGTGTGTATGACACAAAGATTAATGTTTTATGTCATGATTATTGGGATTACATTTCACTACTATGATTTATCCCATGTTATGAAATTATTCTCTTTTTGCAGGTTACTATTTCCAAAAGTTATGTTCTTATGAATATGATGTGATTGATATTTCTTTTGTTTACCCTTACTGAGCATTTGAGCTCACCGTTTTGTATGTTTTCTTTCCCTAGGTCAGGAAGAAGGTTATTAAGTAAGATATTCCAAAAAGGGACTATAGATATGATGAAATAAATGGGAGAAAGTGTAGACTCTATATGAACCAGTTGTTGATGTTTCCCAGTTTTCTAAAGACACTATACCTATACGGTCCTTTCGTGTTTTTTTGTTATATGTTGTAATAAGTATGCTTTAATTTCTAAGTAATAACAATGTATTTAAAGTATGGGTAATTATAAATTATGGACTCTATCATATTATATGTTTCTGATTTCCAAAATGATCTTCATAATAATTTAGAACCGCCCACGCCGCAATATCAAAATTCATCAAAAGTGTCACATTATGCTAGGATTGTGGATAACATATCTTGTATGGACAATGTCAATGAGTATTCACCTAACATAATACATGAATCACCTAAATAGTTTACATATGATAAAAATTTCACTAATGAAGTCCTTATTAAATTGGTACACTCATCATCAATGAAATCTATAAAATGTCATATTTCAACCTCTTCTAATGGGATTAAGGAGGTCAACATACATGGTGATGAGGAAAATTTTTATGCTGATTACATTTTCATTCTTGGTACTATAAAAAACTCAATCAAAGGATAATAATATAATGCAATATCCCACCTCAAACTTGAACACAAATACCGTGATCCTTTCTTCTATTATTATCTCTTTTGATGATCACAAGACTCCTACTACTCCAAAAGCATGTGGCTGTAATATAAATTATTTTCCTGATTCTTCTTTTCTCAAGTAGGATGATGACTCTTCGCCTCCTAGTACTAATACTATTAAACCAATTAGAAACTATTCAAGGAGGAAGAGTTCAAGAAGAAAAAAAATAAAGGGATTTACAACCCCAAATATAGGTTCAAATGAATATCCTCTTCTGAGACTATGAGGATTTGGAAAATCCTCACACTATCATTTCATTAAAACTATTTATTTAAACACATAAACCAAAAAAAAATTATATTTTTGACCCTAATATTAAATATTCCACTAATTTTACTAGTCTGAATCATTTTGGATATAATTTCATTGGTGATTTCATTAATAATTATTATATTTAATTTCTTTTTATATTTTTCATGTTCTACATTGAATAATGATTGTGCATTTAACATGGATGATCTGGTTTTCACTTGTGATGTTTTCTCTAAAAATTCACATATATACTACTCCTTCATTTATAATAAAAATAAATATTATAATAGGATATGACTATGGAATAATTTTTACTTGTTATGTAGAATAATTCATGATCCTGGGATAATTAATGCTGATTTTAATGTTATCCTCAGTCCAAGTGAAAATTAGGCCAGGGTCATTCCCCAATCTCTTCAAGAGAGTTTCAATTATTCTTTGAGGATAATAATTAAATTGAGATCATTATATTTGGATCCAAGTATAATTGGTATAAAAGGCACTAAAATATTGTTGTAGAAAATAATATTGTAACACCCCAATCTTTCACAGTACGCTTCTCTTTGAATAATACGATATCCTACGCTATATGCAACTTCGAGTTCTCGCACACCCCGACCAATCAACCATGCCATTTAAAAATAATTTATGAATAGTAATACCCCAATTTTGAGATTTTATAAATTTTATTTTAAAATGGACTTATTTTAGGATTCATAATATAAAAATGAGCTTATAGTGAATTTTTTGTATTTTTCTGAAAACATTCAATTTTTGATCAATATTGAAAAACACTACGATATTGTTTAAACCCAACTTTTATTTAAATAATTACTTTTTTCATTAAAATTTATTTTAAAGTCAAAATAGATACATACTACCTATTTTAGTCCAATTTAATTCATTGGAGTCATTTTATAATAAGATTACATATATAAAATTTAATTGATCTTTTTAATGTCTTTTACCCACCTTTTTGGAACATTATCAAATTTGTATAAAATGTTATTTTACCG
Source organism: Viscum album (assembly GCA_963277665.1). Classification (NCBI taxonomy): domain Eukaryota; kingdom Viridiplantae; phylum Streptophyta; class Magnoliopsida; order Santalales; family Viscaceae; genus Viscum; species Viscum album. Next base: position 381,006,486 of record OY728131.1, read on the forward strand.
CTTTTGTGAATTGAATTTCAAAAATATTAGAGATTCAATTGACATTAGTACGTAAATTTTGGTTCAATAGGATAAAAAAAATGTTTGGTGAAAAGTTACTTTGGAGTTTTATTTACCACGGTTAAAAGTAAATTTGGTAATTAATGGAAAAAATGATATTATTATTCCCCTAACACATGTAGTAATTCTATTGGATAAGTTTATTTAGACCAAAATAAACCTTTTTAATGAAATATGATCCTTTTTCGTCCACATGGATTATATTAATACATTTATTATTATTTTATTTAAAAAATAGCTAAAGTGGTAAATTGAAATTTTAATAACTAATTTTTTTAATATAGATTTATAAATAAGATATTTTGTTCTAAAAATATTCATTATAAATAAATATATATTTTCTATGTCATGGTATTTTATTTTGTATTTTTAGATATTAAATAATAAAATTTATTTATTACACAATGATGATGCAGTAATTACCTTATTGATTAATGATTAAAATAATTGTTATTATAAATATAAATATAAATATAAATTGATACTTTTAACGCATTCCATGAATTTTATTGGTTAATATGACATGTTAGAGTTTATTTGATATATTTATTTCTAAGTAATCAAGTTTTTTTGACTTTCACAAAAAGAACTAAATAATAAATAATGTCAAAAGTGATATAAATGAGTTTTTAAAATAAATTAAATATTATTAAATGAAATAATATTCTTAAAAATATATGGTTAATACAAAGGACATATATAATAATATATATGTCATTACTGAACCTGTTGAGGTTTTATTGGGATTTTATAGTATGTTTATTAACCATGTAATATAACAAAACCAGAAGACATGGTCAAAGTTAAACTATTTAACTAAGAGTTAAATCTAGGAGATATGGTTAATATGGTTACCTGAACTTGTATAAAACCTATTTGATATGATTATTTAGACCCACCCCCACCTTATCCTTTAAAAACATTCATTTGTATCCATTAGAAACTGAAAACTATTTTATAATAAAATAATATTTCAAGATTATCCAAAAGTGACCCACACCTCTCTTATAAAAGAGAACACCCCATTCTCTTAATTTCACACCACTAAATCCATTTTTCCCAGCCAAAAACTTCTCAATTATCCTCCGAAATACTCTCAATTAAACCTATAGTACTTAATTTTTTCAGAAATCCATCTTAAGGAGCCCTTTGGTTCTAATCTAAAGGAAACACCCAATGAAGAGGTAATTATTTCATCACCTATTTCAAAGTTATTTTCTTCTTCCACTTCCACTTTCTGTGTTATTTCCATAAAAAATAGCTAAAATACCTTCTACATAATGATATGTTATTATAAATATTGTTCAATCATATTCATTATTCTACCCTTCATATGAATTAAAAAGTCACTATACCTGCGTACATACGACTTACCGTCTCCACGTCATGCTGTAGTTTATTATTCAACACTTGATTATTTTGATGGTTATAATAATGAGTGTAATTTATGTCAATAATAAATATAATATTTTAATTATTTTCAATATAATATACCATTCAACTACATATTAATTCACCATCAATAGAATGATATTTTTTCTCGTGCGTACGTACAGCTTACCTTCTCCATGATGCGATGGGATTTCGTTCCCCAACATAACCATTAAAGAATAATTTTAATTTGATGATTTAAAAATAATGATGTATTTGGGTAATATCATTTTGAATATGAATTAAATACATCCAATCCATAATAAACTTGACTTACATAACAAAACATATAAAGGAAAATGAATCAATTTATACATGAAACAATGATACTACTGTAATATTATTAACAAAGCAATATTAGAGGATCATATGTGATATAATATTTCGGTATTTGGTTCTTTTATAATTTAATAACAATTATTTAACCATTATATAATAGGTTAACCTACCCTTGACTAAGAAAAAGGGCAAGGTAAGGGTTAAGTTTACAATCTCTTTATTATCTGATATTGATTATATGTAAGTATCTACTAGGACTCTTTCATTATCATCCACATCCATGTTTCTTAAAAATGTATTTCAAAACATTTTTAATATGTCCTAGAATATAGGTTAAATCCATTTATACCCTTGTTTTACTTTTTATAAAATGGTTTTAAATTAATATTTCTATTGTTTTCCAAACAAGGTGCTTTATGACCTTTTCAAAAAATTAAGGAAAAATGTTTTTTAAAATTACATGGTGGGTGCGGCCATTTTAGATCATTATAAAAACATTGATGTATCCCTTAAAATAATATAAGAATTTTTTCAAAATAAAGTATTTCATTACTTTTAAAATATCTCAAATTAGAAATAGATATTTGAATCAAATATTTTTTTGATATATTTTATCTATATCAAGATCCGTTATCGGATTTTAAACATGTTTGAAGTTGATTTATTATAATAAAATCTTCCTTAATGTACTAAAGGTTTTGTGATATGTTTCACTATGGATGTGCTATTTTTATACCATTAATGGTTTATGGTTAAAGAAATAAAATTTCATATGATAGTTTTGATACAATTGATTATGTTATGTTTCCATATTTTTCATATATGGAATGAATTTGATGTAGTAAGTGGCGAGTGGGGAATGTTATAGCCCCTTGATGCATTATTAGGCCTCATGAGAGAACTAGTGTCTTCGCACAAGTGCTTGAAAAACATTATATTTCTATTCCTCGCACGAGGCCTTTACTATGTTGTTATGATTTCTAGAATTATGCCTTCAATTATTATGAAATTAGATATTGATATTACATGTGATTATTCGACTAGTAGAATATCCATGTGATTAAGTAAATTGAATTATTTGATTTATTTTGACCATATTATGATAAAGTTTATGTTTAAAAAGGATTGTGTTTTAGTCTGATCTGTTGCATTAAATTTTTATGCTTATTTATGAATGTTTCCGCTATATTCTTATCCTCACTGAGCATCTGAGATCACCCCTTTCTATGTTTTATTTTTCCCAGGATTCGAATAATTATATTATGACTAACTTTTAAGGATACGCTAATGGATATGAGTGTGTTAAATGGAGAAACAATGTTTTGTTTTTATTTCATAATGTAATGTAAAACTTATGATTTTATCTAGTAAATACAAGGCTACTAAATTGAATAGTCTTTCTACACATTATCCCTTGTGATCATGCCAATGTTATGTAATAATGCACCGAATCTAGTTAAATAGGGTCGGGGCATAGTAGTTGGTATTAGAGGATGTTTAGTACAAAAAATGGAAAAAATATATATATAAACTCTAATAAGAGAACATTAACCTATGATAGACTTGGGGGATTAGTATTGAAGAACATACAAAAAATTAATGTAGATATTATGTGGTTTTTCCAAGAAATACATCCTTGTATGAATACAACATGTGGAGGTGGTTCTCGCATAGAGGTAAATAAGAGTTAAAACATCGACAAGGGTTTCTATCTTAACTTGGGGTATCCTAGTAAATGAAAATGGGCCTTACTGCACACCTGGTTTAACACTCCCTGGGGATATACTTAAGAAAATTCAGATTTTCACTACAAACCATTATGATAGATTTATGATTAAATACTTTCAAAATGAAAACATTTTTATGATTATGGATTATATGCAAAAAAACTGTTCAATTTATCTCTGCTATTTTACTAGTTTGGAATTATGTATTGTGATTCATAAACTAATCTAGTATATCCCATTATATAAAATAGCACATAGTGGAAGGAATGGAAACTGAATCAACACATGAAATCCATGTAGGGATTTCACTCATACTCAAGATAATTATAGTAGAGATAGTGATGCAACTGGTGCTGAACAACTTATAACCATACTAGGACAAATCACTTAGGTTATGAATAATAACCTTACCCATATAGAGCACCCAGATTCACAATGTGGAGGATCAATGTTATACCATTTCATCAAGTAACAAAAACCAACATTCAATTTGACAAGAAATACATTTGTAGCTCAGCAATGGATATGTTCATTAGAGAAAATATATCATGCTTTGGGGAGTAGTGAAAGGGAAAAAAATTTCATGGAGGTTTATCACCTCACTAGAGATGCAGAAAAATGGGGGCCATTAATTCAAAACACAAAGGAGGATTAAGTAGTATCACAAATGGAATGTGGGGAGTTTAAAGGGGTTTTCTTAGATAAAAAATTTGCTCATAAAAATCAAGTGAATATGGAAAGGCAGTTTCTGAGTCTGAGGAAAAAGGGGGATGAGAATGTTGCAAAGTATGAGGCTAACTTTAAAAGGGTAGAAAGGCTTGAAACCAATTATATACATAACCCAAGGAGTAATATTTTTTGATTCATTGATGGTTTTAAACCATTTCTCTGCTGATCATTAGTCACGAAATGCTTCCCATCATATGAAGATATAGTCACATGTGCTATCAATACAGAAATGGAATTCTCTAAGTCTTACTACTTTAAAGTAATGAATGAGAAGAAGTGATCAGTTGAATAATCTAGAAATGAAAATTAGGGGAAGAAGGGAAATTTTGAGTTTCCGTCCTATATTAAATGTGGGAATAAACACCCTGGTACATGCCTGAAGGGAATATGAGTTGGTTACAGGTGTGGTGAAAAAGGTCACTAAGCTTGTGATTGCAAGGGAAAGAAAGATCCTGTCAATTTTGAATGCAACAATTTTTGAGAAATGGGAAAATATTCAAATGAATTTCTTAAGAATAAATTAATATTACCATATAAAAGTCCAAGTTAGAAAGGAAATGATTACACGATCACAAATGCTGAGGTTGAAGTTAAGAATGATGTGGTGGTAGGTTGTTTAATCATTTCCTCAAATTTAACCAATGATTTATTTTATTATGGATCATCTCATTCTTTTATATCTTTCTAGTTTTCAATGAAAATTAGATATTTACAATTTTACTTAACTAGATATTTTTCATTAAAAACTCCTAAGGGAAGTATCATTGCAATAATTTTTTGAGAATCATTTACCATTATATAATATAAATGTGCTTTATCTACTGATCTTATTGTCGTACCAATGATTGAATTTGATATAATCCTTAGAATGGATTGGATTTTAAACCATGATGCAGAAATTTATTGTAAGAAATATTATGTTACAATTTATTATGATGTTAAATAATATCTTATCTGTTGAGAAAAAAAATCACCATCTGATTCTTATCAAGATCCAACCCCAATAGATCTACTAAATTCAACTATTGGGGAAGAAGAGAGAGGAATAACTATGGGTGAGGAATCTAATGTTCAAATATATGATTTACCAGTTGTGAATACATATGTTGATGTGTTTCTAAATGATTTACATGGACATCACCCATAAAGATAAATTGAATTTTACATTAACTAAATTCTTGGTATAAGGCCCATATTGAAGACCTCTTATATAGTGGCCATAGTTGAATTAGTGGAACTAAAGAAACCCCTAGAGTAATTTAGTAATAAAGTATTTATTCCCCCTAGTTTTTCACTATAGGGAGCCCCTATTCTTTTTGTAAATAATAATGATGGATCTTTGAGGATGTGAATTGACTACAAGGATATAAATGTTATAACAATAATGAAAAATTATCCCCTACATTGCATTGATAATTTATTTGATCAAATTCATGGAGCTCATTATTTTTCAAAGATTTATCATCGATATGGATATCATCAATTATGTAGGAAAAAGGAAGACATTCCAAAAACAACATTTCATACTAATTATGGGAATTATGAGTTTACATTAATGCCTTTTAGACTGACTAATTCACCCTTTATTTTCATGGAACTGATGAATTGTTTTTTTTATGGAATGTCTTGATCACATTGTAGTGGTATTTATTGATGATAAATTGGTATACTGAAAAAGATAAGAATGTCAAAAAAATCAATTGGACAATATTCTAAAGACTCTTAGATGAAATGAATTGTATGGGATGTCTAAAAAGTGTGAATTCTAGTTTTAGGATATTTCTTTTCATGGCCTTATATACTCTAAGGATGGAATATCTCTTTATCCTTCTAATATGAGGGAAATTTAGGAATGGCCCGCACTGATGAGTATAAATGAGGTTTACAATTTTATTTGTTTAGCTTGTTATTATCAGCATTTTGTCTAGAATATTTCCTGATTGGCTAACCCATTAAACAAGATCACACTTAAAGGGGATGAATTTGTTTGGACAAAAGAGTGTGGGGAATGTTTAAATTAATTGAATATAAATTTATTCAATTCTCTTATATTGACTCTTATTTTGGGTAACGATGGGTTTTTTATTTATAGTGATTATTCAAATAATGGAATTTATTGTGTCCTTATGTAGAATGATAGAGTTATTGAATATCCATTATGACAAAAAAATATTATAGAAAAAAACTATCCCAAACATGAACTTGAGTTATAAGATGTAATTTTTTACTAGAAGATATGAAGACATTATCTCTATGGTGAAAATGTGTGATATTTGTTGATCACAAGAGATTGAAGTATATTTTCTCATAGAAAGAACTCAATATGAGTAAAATGTGATGGCTCAAACTAATAAAGGATTACGATTTCAAAATACAGTACCACTTGGGGAAGGAAAATAAAGAGGTAAATGATTTGAGTAGAAAGGATCATAGAATTCAAAAAAATATTAGAGTTTAAAAGGATCCTATATGAATGGATCTAGTAAGGATGGATAAGGGAATAACCATAGAAGGTGAAACATCAATGCATTTTCATATGGTTTCCAAACCATCTTAACTAGAAAAGATAAAAAGTTTTTAGACTAATGACGAGGAGTTTCAAAAGAAAATTAAAGATGTTAATGATGGGAGATTGATTAACTTTGTATTCGAAGGAGATATTTTGAAATTTGGGAAGAGACATTTTGTTCCTGACATACCTGATCTAAAAATAGAATTATTTTATGATGCTCATAGCTCCAATTTCTCTATACACCCTGGTAGCACTAAGATGTATTGATATTTGAAGTAAGATTTTTAGTAGGACAACATGAAGAGAGATATTGTTGATTATTTGTCAATATGTAAGGTTTTTCAATAAGTGAAATCTGGAAGACAACATCCTAGATGAGTCATGAAACCTCTTACCATACCTGAGTGAAAATGGGATGATATTATGATGGACATTGTCATGGGGCTACCAAAGACTCCAGGAAGGAATGACCCAATATGGGTCATTATTGGTCATCTTACCGAGTCAACACATATTTTTGCTATAAGATAAGATTTACCACTTGAACGTTTAACAATACTATATATTAATGAATATGTAGGACATCATGGTGTACCTCTATCGATTGTTTTCTATCATGATCGACATTTTACATATAGATTCTAGAAAATCCTTCAGAAATCCCTCGATATTGAACTTCATTTGACTACTGCCTACCACCTTAAAATGGTTGGACAATCAAAATGGACTATTCAAACCTTTGAATCCATGTTGAGATCTTCCTCACTTGACTTTCATGGTATGTGCGATTAGTATTTACCTTTGGTAGAATTTTCTTATAACAATATCTTTCATTCAAGTATTCAGATGGAACCATAAGAAGCATTATATGGAAATTGATGTCGCACACCAACTTGTTGGGATGATGTTGGTGAAAGAAAAACAATAGACCCAGAACACGTTGAGGAAAAAATAGAAAAGGTAAAGATTATCCAAACCCACATCAAAGTAGCTCAAAGTATGAAAAAGAGCTATACTGATAATTGAATGATGGATTTGGAATTTCAAGTAGGCGATCATGTTTTATTGAAGGTATCTCTATGGAAGGGTGTTATATGATTCTGAAAGAGGGTAAAATTAAGTCCTAGGTACATCAGACCTTTCAATATTATAGAATGAATTGGAGTTGTACCTTATAATTTGGAAATTCCTCCAAGACTCTCTAAAGATCATTATGTGTTCCACGTATCCCTTTTGAGAAAATACATGTATGTATTAACTCTTGTACTCACCTATGAAGAAATATAAATAGAACTTAATTTGTCTTATTGTGAAGAGCCTATCAGGATTCATGAAACAGGAGAACATGTGACGAGAAATCGGATGACTCGTCTGCTAAATGTTCTTTGAAGAAAACATAACATGGAAGAGGCAACATGGGAACTTAAGGAACATATGATAAAGAACCACCCAAATACTTTTATACAATAATATTCTATAAATTTTGAGGACGAAATTATTTGGAAGAGGGAAGAATATAACATCGTAAGGCTCCATGGTACGCTTCTATTTGAATAATACAATAGCTTTTGTTTTATGCAACATCAAGTTCAAGCACACCACGAAAAATAAATCTATCCATTTAAAAAAGAAGTTATGAATAGTAATACCCACTTTTTGAAATTGTAATAATTTTATTTTTCAAATTGGACTTCATTTTTGGATTTAGAATTTCAAAATTATCTTAGGGTGAATTTTTGGTATTTTTCTTAAAACTTTTAATTTTTTATGAATAGTGAAAAATAGTGCATTATTGTTCAAAACCAAATTTTATTGAAATAATTATTATTATTTATTTAATTTTATTTTAAAGTCAAAATAGATACATAATACTTATATTCATCCAATTTAATTCATTTAAGTCATTTTTCAATAAGATTAGATATATAAAATTTTGCTGAACTTTTTAATGTCTTTTACCAACCTTCTAGGCACATTTTCAAATTTGCATAAAATGAAGGTTTACAACCTCTATGAATTGAATTTAAAAAATCATAGAGACACGGTTGACATAAGTAAGTAAAATGTTGTTCAATAGGATGAAAATAATTTTTTTTGAATAGTAACTTTTGAGTTTTATTTACCACGATTAAAAGTAAATAGGGTAATTAAAGGTAAAAATGATATTATAATTAAACTAAAACATGTCAAAATTCTATTATATAAGTGTATTTCGTCAAAAATAATCCTTAAAAATAAATTATAAACGTTTTTATCCACATGGATTAGATTTAGATATTTATTATTAATTTATTTAAAGAATAGTTTAAAGTGTTAAATTAAATTTTTAATAACTAAATATTTTTTAATATAAGGTTATACATAAAATATTCTCAACTGTAAATATTCACTAAAAAATGAAAATATATTTTATATCATGGTATTTTATTTATATTTTTTAGACATTAAATAAATAAATTTATTTATGACACAATGATGATGCAATAATCACATTATTAATGAAATATTAAAATAATTGATATTATAAACATAAAATAAATGTAAATTGAGACATTTTATGCATTTAAATAATTTTATAGATTAATATGACAAATTAGTGTTGTTTTAATGTAATTTTTTCTAAGTAGTCATGTTTTTCTGACTTTCACAAAAAACTAAATACTAAATAGTGTCAAAATTTTCACAAATGAGTTTTTAAAAAACTACTATATTATTAAATGATATAATGATCCTAAAAATTAAAGGTTATTTAAAAGAACTTATATAATTATATATATGTCATTAATGAACCACTTGAGGTTCTATTGAAATTTTATTGTATGTTTATTAGCAATTTAATATAAAAATACAAGAAGACAAGGTAAAAGTTAAACTATTTATCTGAGAGATAAATCTAAAAGATAAGGTTAATATGGTGACCAAAACTTGTCTAAAACCTTCTGGTTGAGATTATTTCGACTCATACCCACCTTATCCTAGAATTAAATCCATATGGATCCATTAGAAATCGAAAATGATTTTATAATAAAATAAAATTTCAAGCTTTTCCTAAAGTGACCCTTACCTCTCTTATAAAATGGTATTCCCCTTATCTAAATTTCACATCTCTAAATCCATTTGGATCAGCCAAACCCTGATAAAATATCCTCCCAAAGAAACTAAATTAAATCAAGAGGCTTTAATTTCATCATAAATCCAACCTAAGGATCTCTTTTGATCAAACCAAATGGAAACTCCCGAAGAAGCGGTTATTATTTCATCGCCTCTTTCAAAGTTATTTTGTTCTTCCACTTCCTCATTCATTATTCTTTACATACAAAAATAATAGCTCCAAAAACTTTTACATACTTATATTTTATTATAAATTTAGTACACCCGTATTCATTATTCTATCCATCCTAGTAATGACAATGTCACCATACATGTGTACATACGACATACCATCTCCACATAATGGGGTAGTTTGTTATTCAACACTATTATTTGGGTGGGTATAATGATGAGTATAATTGATTAAAATAAAAAATATAACATGTTCAAATTCTTTATATAATATACCATCAATTACATATTATTTCATAATCAATAGAATGATATTTTCACTCATGCTTACGTATGGATTACAATCTCCATGACACAATGAGATTATGTTCCCCATCATAAACATTCAAGAATAATTTTCATTTTATGATTTAAAAGGAATGTTTAATAACATAATATAATTATTAATATGAATAAAATACATCCTATCCATAAAAAACATTACTTTCTTAACAAAACATATAAATGAAAATAAATCAGTTAACACCTGAAACAACAATACTACTAGAATATTATTAACAAAGAAATATTAAGGATCATATATGATTTAAAATTTAGGTATGTGGTTATTTTATAATTTAATAAAAATTATTTAAACATTATACATGAGGTTACCCTAAAATATACTATAGAAAAGTTGATGGTAATGGTTAATTTTACAATATTTTTACTATCCGAGGTTATTTATTTGTAAGTATCTACTGGGACTTTTTCCTTATCATCTACATCTGTGTTTCTTAAAAATGAATTTTAAAACATTTTTACTATATACTAGACTATGGTTTAATGTCATTTATACCCATTTTTAAAATTTTATAAAATGGTTTGAATTGAATCTTTACTTCATTTTTCAAACAATTTGTTTTATGACCTTTTCTACGAATTAAGGGGAAAATTATTTTATAACTTATATGGAGGGTGAGACCATTTTATGTTGTTATGACAACTTCAAAGCTTCCCTAACAAGATTATATAAAAAATTTCAAAATAAATGTTATCTTTACTTTTAAATGATTTCAAATTACAAAGAGGTATTTTACTCAAATTGTTTTTGGTTAGATTTCATTTCTGTCAACATCATTTGTTGGATTTTACACTGGTTTGAAGTAGATTTATTATGATAAATTCTTATATAATGTATTGAAGGTATTGTGATATTTTTGACATTTGATGTTCTATTTTTATAACATTCATGGTTTATGGGTAAAGTATTAACATTTCATATGCAAGTTTTAGTATGAATGTTTATGTTATGTTTTAACCTTTTCATATGAGGAATGCATTGGATGTGGTAAGTGATAGGAAGGGATCAATATAGCCCCTTGATGCATCTATAGGTATCAAGAGAAAAACTAGGGTTTTGGCATTAGGTCTTTACAAAGTTTATATTTTTAGTCTTGGCACGAGGCCTTGACAATGAGGTTATGATGTCCAGAATTATGCATTCCATCATTATAAAATTAGATATTAATATAACATGTGATTATTAGAATAGTATAATATCCAAGTGAATAAGTAAATAGAATTATTTTATTTATTTTTTTCCCATCTTATGCTAAATATTATATTTAAAAGGCTTTTGTTTATGTCTTATACATTTCCTTAAATGTTTATGCCTATTTTTTGACAGTTTCTGCTATATTGTTATCCTTACATAGCATCTAAGGTCACCCCTTTCTATGTTTTATTTTTTCAAGGATGCGAGGAAATATATTATTACTGACTTATAAGATTAATATAAGGGATATGAGTGTATTAAAAGTAGACACAATGATGTTTTTTCATTTAATAATGTAATATAAAACTTATGTATGTTTCTAGTACTTCTGAGGCTACTAAACTGGTCTGTCTTTCAGGACATGATCCCTTGTGATCATGAAAATGGTATTTTATCATGCACCAACTCTGGGTAACTATAGTTGGGGCATTACCAATATTGATAGATATTTTCCTAATGATTAATCCCTTGATAAGTGGGATACTTTTTCTTGTTTTCTGTTTCAAGTTGCTAGAAATGGGTTTTATCTAGCCACATATTCTGCATTGTACGGATTTAGACATATATCAATATATTAAAAACCAATTAATTACAATATTGGATGAACTACTTCATGTGATCTGGTATTATCGTAATGTTATTTACATCAAGATAACACTTTCAATCTCTATGAAGCAAAAGTGAAGATACTCATTGTTCTCAAATAATATTTCTCAATTCATTGGGGTATTTTCCACAACGATATTAGTGTTTTTTATCCTTTTCATTAACTAGAAATTAATATAAAATAAAGCCATCATAGGGGAACCTTTTTTGTATTTTTTCAACCCCCTCTTCCTGGTTGGATAAAATTCATTGTCGATTACACTTCAAAGGGAAATTCGGGTCCCTCAGATTGTGGAGGAGTGTACCAGGACCATAATGGCTAGATCCTTGGATTCATATATGGTACATGTGGTATTTATTATTTTTGGTAATGTAAAATTATTTTTGTTATCAATATGGATTTCTTTCATGGAAAAATGGTTGACCAGCATATGGCTTGAAAGTGATTCAACCACCATTGTGCAAGTGGTCAGGAATGGCATGGTGAATCTTTCTTGGACTCTTACAACATGATAGATTGACTAATTTATCTCACATTTAGGTATCAACCACATTATCTCCCATACTTTTTTAGAGGAAACATTGATGGATAATTAAATTTTCAATAAAATATTCAACATCGAAATCATTTAGTCAGATAAACTTCATGCAGAATTGCTTCACTTTTTTGAAAATGATTATAAAAAATTTCTTTCTTTCCATCTTTTGTAATTAATCTTGTTTAAATAATTGTTCCATTTTATTTTAGGCCAATGGAAACCAATTATAAAAAAATTAAATACTATATCCATAATATTAATATTAATTATTAAATTTGTTGTTATAAAAATTAAAAATATTCATCATAATTATTTAGTAATTTAATTAAATGATATTGGTTATTATTTTTTTAATGGTAGATATTTTTTTAAAAAAAAGTGAAATATTATTTTAATTAGATTAAGGACGTGGAATTTATATCATTCATGTGGCATGGAGAGTTGAATAAGGACACAAAATGTGAAATTTTTCTCATAGGGTATTAATTGTGGTGTAATTTGTGGATTTTGAATAGAATTATTACAGTGGTATCAAATATTAATGTACATAACATGGTTTAATGGTGAAATATTTTATTAACTCATGTTCCATGGTTAATAAGTTAACAGTGTGTAATTTTTTAAAGAATGTGATAAATGAAATATTTGATGTTTAAAGTAAGAGTTACGGAAGATAGGGATATGTGAATTTTTTTAGAGGAACATTATGGGAATTTGACTCTCTTATGGGATGAGTTACTCATGTATGATTTATATATGAAATATAGATTATAAATATGGGAGATTAATGTCATATACTCCTCTTCATTATCTATTTATTCTTTATTAGAATGACAGTAATATTGGAATAATTTGATCGGATTATGATAAGTTAAAAATATTATGAGTAGAATTTCCATGTGTTTCCTTAATTTTGGTAATATTCTTAAGAATAAAGTTACATTTTCTTATAATACATCCTTATACATTAATAATCTCAATTAATCATTCCCTCCCTATAAAGTAAGAATATGGGATTTAAAAATTGTAGCATCTGGATATACGTAATGGCACAGGTGTCATGCTACACTAGAATATTTCCATTGACATTTTTTATTCTACACTATGGAGGTTATGAGTTATATGGGGACATGTAAAATGACATGGTTGTCACTCCACTCAATGGATTCCACACTCTCTAAACTCAATATCTATGCGGGGGTTATGCCCATTCAACATGGGATCATACTAATTGTTCAAATTCCATTCCTACCTACCATAAATTTAATTTTTAGTTATGTGGATTAATGGATAATAGTTTATGGGAATTTTTTATGAAAATTTATAAGTGGTTTGACTCATTAAGGTCTCCTACTCATGAACTTATAAAAAAGTTTCTAGAAATTATCTATGTTTGGTGACTTGTGTTCTTATCTTTTTTTATTATGATTATATTACTTTTAAAAAAAGTTATTTTAAAATTATTTTTTATATAATATTTTATTAAATAATTTATTTTAAATATATTTTATAAAATGTGGGTATATCAATATTTTTTATAAATTGAAGATGTTATATTTTATGAAAAAAATGAATTATGGGTTCTCAAATCATATGATTTTCATTGAGGTAAATGGAGTATTAATCTTCAAATAGATTTATATTTAAGATATCTTGATTATGGTAAATTTGGAAAGTGATATCATTTTAGAACAAAAAATGTCTAATAAGAAAATTTCTTTAAAATCCTAAAAAATATAAATTTAATTGTTTTAAATAACTAAGTGGGGTTGTAGAAGATAGTCATGTCCAGGGTGGAGAGACCCATTTGGAATCATATGGTTGGGTATAGATTCACTATGGGTAAACTATGATAATGGTTTTTGATTTTTATAAATTATATTATATTTATGTACTATTATATTTCTCCTAATACCTTTGATTGAGTAACATTGGTTTATATGAAAAACTTATAAGGAATTTTTATGTTTGGATAAAATGTATACTCTGATGACTATACTTTGTTAAAAGTGTTTGAATTTTTAAACAGATAAATATATATTTATTTCTAAATAGAAATAGTAAAATGGTTTGGAATAAATCATATATGGTATGAAGGATGGTGTTTTAGGTAAATCCAACTAATTAATGAATTCATAAACCCTACCCGTAGATTTTGGGAGATTTTTTTCATTATTTTACATGATAAATGAAAGGTAAATCATTAATTATTACACGAAAAATAGAGAATATGATTTCTAATTTTCATGTAATGTGATAGTGTTTATATATGATATATTGGATGAGTTCACTACCTCATACGGATATGATCTAGTATTCAACCATCGGTTATATATCAAGTTATGTTGTCATATTCCCACTATATTGTCTGTGCATGGTTTATTTAATGGTGGTTATGGATATTGATGTATTTTAGTTGAATGGAATTTAATCCATATTTTTTATCATTGTTAAGGGAAAATCACTTCCCAATGATTATGTATAATCTATTAGAACTAGTTGGTAGCGTCTAGTAATTGAAGAATATTCTTGAGGACATGTAATAATCCAATGCAGGTTATTGGACTGAGCTTCCTAGATTATTTAATTACAGACATAGCCACAAAAAAGTCAATGTGACCATGATGATTGGATGATAACTTACAACACATGATTATTTCCCATGATTCACCTAGTAAGGATGATGTTCTTCTCTTTTAATTTTCATATTAATGGATAACACTTATCTCATTATACAACTATACTTCCACTATCAGCAACATGAAATCTATCATCGTTATTGTTTACCATCATGTGTTGACCAAAACATAGAGAGGGGATATTTTTTATTAGATATATATTTTTAGTTTTTTTATTTCAATGGTGAATGTAATATTTGTTTTATGTTGGGAATAATAAAATAAGACCCTATAAATTTTAGGGAAAGAAAATACCCAATTTAATCCCTCTATTTTATAAATATCAATCTATATGTTATATCACCATGTTCATGGTCTCATTGGTTCTGTTTCAATACATGTGATACAAAGGTATATAATTTTCAATGTAAATATTTCTTAATTTAATTTACTCTCAAATAAATCAAATATGACATAAAAATCAATATAATATATCAAATAACAATAAATACAAATTAAATTAATATTATAGCATTATATTTATATTGAAAAAATTAATTAAAATATATAAATGATTAATATTTATTTTTACGTTTAATAACTCAATGATAGAAAGACGATTATGAGCATTAAATTCTCCCAAATATTAACAATTATATAACATCATATTAATTTCTATCCAATCCCAATATCATTAGTCAAATTTATATTTCATTATATATAAATTTTGTATCCCAAATTGATTAATTTTTTATGATAAATAATTTCAGTATTAAATAATTAAAATCAATGTTCCATGCCTTAATTTATGAAAATTCATCAAACTATGATGAAATCTCTCCTACTATGGGTGTAATTATCTAAAAAATACTTATTAATAGGGTTTCTATCATATAAATCTCTAAATATGAATATATATGTATATATATATTGTGTTAAAATAATATTTAAATATATTATATCCTTCATCCCCAGGGGGACCCCAACTCTAGCCATGATGATGAATTTCATTTTTCAATATAATACTTTTTTAAGGATTAAATTTTAGTTTTACACCTTTTATTCAAAAAGAATTATTTACTTACAAAAAATTACATAGTTTTTATCTAAACAATTATAGGACACTACTCAATTAAAATGAGTTCCAATAATTCTAATGAAATAGAATTAGATGAAAAATTATATGTATAAATAAAATCATTCATTGAAGAAATAGATGAATGGATTTATCCTAGTGAATTACCTTTTATTTTAATGTGTCGAGGTTGTTGGGAGGAATTTAAAAGGATGTTTTTGGGATATATATTGATTTTATATAAAATTTTATCATGAAGATAAGAACACAACATGAGCACCTATGTTAATATATGATTGGTTGGCTAGAGGGGATGGGTTTTTGGGCGCAGTGTTTTGTGTAACGGTCAGTGATGTTGTTAAATACGGTGATTTGTTTCAATGTTGGTATTGAGATTTGAATGTCAAGTTTCAATCGTGATATATTAGTTTTGGTTGTTTTAAAATAGTGTTCTTTATTATGGCCTGTAGGATATGTGTCACAATCAATCCCCATAGGGCCCAGGTCGCAACTCCCCAATCCCACCTCTAAAAGGACATTGTTTGATGACTATATCTAAGTAGTAATACCACAAAGATGTGATGACTTTATCTAAAGTATCATTACACACACCCCCAAAAACACCATAATGAAATGATGCTGAGATATAAAAAGATGCAAACTAAAATTCATGCATACATCTATCTGAAACCATAGTACAACATAAATATTGAATGTGTAAAAAGGTAAAAACACATGCCCACAAAAAATTATAAAAGTCTCCAAACTTCTTAGTGGGATAAGATCACTATCAAATGAAACAGATAGAAAGCTACTCACCCCTGATCTATTAAACACCTCAGTCATTATAGCTCACTAAGCTTTATCTATCTAAGGTCCTTTAGGGACTCCTTCAAAAGGAGTGTGGTTTTAAGAAGACAAAAAATGTGTGGGAAAATCTCATGTGGGGTTTAGTATAAAAATACTTAGTAGCTGCCCCAAAAACCCAAAATAAAAGGGGGAAAATGAAAAGCATCAGTCCAAAAAAACCCACTAAGAGGACACCAAATAAAGATACAAACTCCATCTTAAACCATCCTCAGGTAAACATGACATGTATGCTCTATCCACAAGGGGTCTCATCCCAGACACATGACAACACCAACCGGACTCCCATAATAACCCAAATACCCTCATCTTAGACTCTATGAATCCTAAGGCTCTGACCTCATAGCCAGCTGTAGGATTATACTTGAGGTTTTAAACATAACACATAACATAGGGAATACGCTCCATGAGCTCAGCCATCCCAGATGGAATCTGTCCTATAGATACAAACTATATGCAAAAAATCTACCATTCCATATGGTACGTCTGAGACAACACGCTCCATAGGGAACAACCTACTAGGATAGAATCACGTTCCTAACACCAATGGTCCTATAAATGTTAACATTCACCATACACATGGTCATAATAACCCAGGTCGAGAGGCCCACCCCTCACCACTACACATGGTTGAGGGACAACTACTCAATAATATGCACCATTTGCATCCTCGAAAACCCAAGAGAATAGAGGACTTGAACTTCTCTAATGCCCTACAATCAAGGGAGTATTATCTCCTAACCAACCCATGAAAGACTTTGTCACTCTTAAATGGAGTGGACCAAACCTCAATCCGTTAAGGGAGCACTAAATCTTAACTAATTACCATATTTAACTAGTGATGGGGCCCACCCATATTAATTGTGTTCAATGGTTGAGGCATCACTGACCCCAATGGAGGGTCCTCTACCCACAACATCAAAAATATATGAGAGTACGACTCCCTAGATGGAGGACCCTTGCCCTAGAATGAAATTGGATACCAATCAATGAATAGAGTACCCACTCCCAGATATGAAAGGGAGTATAACTCATTGGATAAAAAACATGTACCCCAACACAATAGGGGAGTCCCACTCTACAATCTCGATTACTATGGGGGACCCACACCCTAGAATGGCAGGGGAGTACCAGCCCCATGCTATAGGACTCTCTCCCTAGTATGATAGGGTAGTACCAAATCTGTGGGATAACACATTGGAGGACCCAATCCCTTGAATTATAGGGGAGTTCCAACTCTATGGATAGAGAACCCACACCCTAACATGATAGGTGAGTACCCACAATACCTATAAGTCTCATATGGAGGACACACACCTTGGAATGATAGGGGATTACTGACTCCATGGATAAAAGACTCATACCCTAGTCTAACAGGGGAGTAACTACTCTATCTGGCCAAATAGTATGGAGGTCCCACACCCTGGCTTGATAGTGGAATTCTATCTACAACTACATGAACGATATAGGGAACCCACGCCCAGATTCATCTGGGGAGAACCAACCACATAAGAACTACCCCAAAGGTATAGAACCTATGCCCATGATGTGAGGATTCATGTATCTAACAAAGAAGAGAGGAAAGGGAAGCCCACAAACAAATTCATTAGGGGGTACCAATCGTAGCATATATCTTTAGTAACTCCACTGATCTACAGCATATGCCACGTTTTGCTGAAAGCGGTGTTACACTTATCATAGGACACATCACAACACTGGCCTATGTAAGGGAACCACGACCCATTACAACATGGTATAATAGCTCTACTAGACTAAATATTTTATGGGACCCATGTCCTTAGGTGATAGGGAAGGATACCTACCCCGACATAATCCCAATGATCCACCCTGATCACTGCCCAAGGTTAAGAACCACTAAAAAAATTCATGCTCGAATCACACAAAATTGTACCTGGCAAGCTACTACAGAGGAAGTCATCATTTTCTTTATGGAAAGATTCCCTAGATAGACTTCTCACATGCATGAATCCAATTCATGGATAAAGAGATACAAACTAAGAAATATTTCAAGAAGATATGAAGGAGAGTGCACAGCACGAAATTAGGTTCACATAGCATGTGAACCCACCAGATCACCTAGTCTTGAATCTTATTTTCATGTCATTCCTATCTAGCCAAGAATATATTATTTATATATCTCATACATTGAATATTTTCCTCACCTATCCACCCGAAAAATGATTCATCCTCGTAGCTTCACCATCCATGCCTCACACATGGTGCATAAAACAGAGTACATGGCATGTCAAATCCAAACATCCACCAAGATATGTTGTATTCAAATTCCAATTTCTCACAACCTATGACCTTGTACATTGTCTGTGTAATTTTACATTTCCTTATACTATTAAATGGCTACCCATGCATTTCGTTCTTCCACGTGACATGGGGTCACTACATGGTGTGTAACTCTGATACACTCTATGTTGTCCCCATAAGTTATCTTCCCTGAATGCTAATACCACATGGCATGTCTCATTAGACTAAAAACTATGTTAATGGTAATTTCATATGGGAATTACCTTTAGATTCACATGATTCACCCCATTTTCCCTTGAAACCTACAAATCTAGCTATGAGGGATCTCTATAAACCGTAATGGGATCTACAACGTTAAAAAAAATAAGTAAGGGGTTCATGACTAAAACTCAAATCCTTATACTTCAATGTTGAAAAACCAAAGATTCAGGTCCAAAATGGTGTATGGATTGTGATACTCCTTATTCTTAGGATTATCAAATCTAGGAATAGATATTGGTAGCACCACGTCAATTTGATTCACCATAGTTGTTGTATACCAGAAAAAGGGAAAAGAGGAGGGTTCCACTGATCTTCTATATTTCATACAAATTGGGTGGGAGATGGTATAAATTTATTTAATTAAATTAATTCAATTAAACCCTCTTAACACCCCACTTCCAACCCTCCTTCAGCTAAACTTTTGCCGCTAAAAAATATTATGTCCTTCCTAGGCTAGGAATGAATTTTTTTAACACCTATATGGTATTATAATTCCAATATGATACTCTTATTTGGAGTAATTCCACATTTCAGTAGAAACTATGAAGGTGGGAAAAATTTATTTAATACATTTAATATGAGCACATTCAGGCTCTTTAGACCATGAAATCCTATTCCGACTTAGCACCTGGCTTAAGAAATATTCATTGAAATATTCCAAAGTATTATATATCTTAACCTGAGTCATTATATTATCCCCACATTAAGTATTTTCATCCCCAAAAAGATAAATCCTTGGAATAAGGGAATCAAAGTGAGCTCTCCACTAGAACTCCCATGCTATTCACCAATAGTCCTTGTGCTACATACAAGTAAACACTTAGTGGGACCACCCAGGACAAACAACACTCACATATAGTTCTTTTCAGGTTACATCATGAAATAAAGAGCCACATGTATCCTTGGTTTTTATAGGTGGAATGCACCATGAATCGCAGTCTTTCTGAAGTCAAGGGACTAGTGGTAAACTACCCCACTAACAAGACGCAGATACCAACATAACTCTACCATTCACATCCACCCCTTGATTAATTACTTCATGACCTCCTAAAGCATCTAACGTTCACAGTTTTGACAATAATGTGAGGGCACCAAAAAAATAGTGATGACCATGTGTAAATGTTTGGTCTTACTGGAAGTTTTGTCTATAAACCTCTAATTATTAAATAGTTGGCCAAAATAGAGATATTTACACACCCACTAGTGACACCCCAACCAAGTATATAGGGTAGGAAGCCAATTAACACTGTGGAAACACTGTAGGGTCTAACACTATTTCAATGTAATGGTTCTAAGCATGGCAATCCATCCACCAGTTTTTCCATGAAAAAAGAGTGAAGAGAAAAAAACTCAACTAGAAATGCCAGGACCTACTCTCACACTAAAATGCAAAACCTTTCCTTGAACATGCTAGTTTAAAAAAATTAATCCACCACACATTTTCACTAACTAATTTTGGGTAGCAATGAATCACCCACATGGTTTTAACCATATCACAAAAAAATTTCTCGATGGGGAAACTGTCCCACTTCCTTGTGAGTCTAGATATATATCAACAACACCTACTAAATGTTTTTACCACCTCCTCGCATCATGCTAGTTAAATCTCAAGAAAGAGATAGAAAGGAAAGAGTACCTCCTAGTTGTTTCTAATAGATATTATTGAAGAAAGTATAAAAGAATAGGGCATAACTCTATTTATACATGAAGATTTTGGGTCAAATGACTTTACAGCTTGTAGTTGTCCTCCCCCTCAACATCCACCTCCGAGAGCCTAGCTTGCACCACCTAGTAGTGGTGGTGGAACACCTCGAACAGCCTTACACATTTTTCTGCTCTCCCAAATCCTCTGCCACATCCTCCATCATGTAGAACTACCTTATCCAAATTCATTCACTACCAACTTAGTATATTAAATGATTATCCTTCAAGATCATATTGGGTCAAAAAATCTCTAGTGAGGTACCCTTAAACATCACAAGCATAACACCACATCTCATGTGTCTGACGTGATCTATAGCATGGCTCATATGCTATCATCCCATGTGCATGATTCAAGTCATAGATATGCCTCATGTTTTTTCATTCTACTGTCATCCATCTACCAACTTCTTCAGACGTCTCAATATCATGACCACCAATGTGGACCACATCCACTCATCCCTTTTCCAGGAATCTCTCTACTTCTAGACATCACTCTATTACCCCCATATAAGTGGGAAGGCACAAAAAAACTACACCTTCTTGAACATCTCTATGGAGGCCCTACTAAAATGAAATAGATATAAAGAACTGTTATCAGACCTTATCTAGGGAGTATTTTGAAATGTATATGAACCTCACCAAATGCTCTTCCATGGACATAATACCCCATCGAAGCTAAATAAGATCTTAGATACACTCTCAATGTCGTTGGGTAAAACTCTTACCAAATGAGACGCTTAAACTCCAGCCAAGTGAGCATCAACACATCATGGGTCTACATCACTAGAATCTATAATCGCTCAAATGAATATAATAGAAGGATCGCAACTTGGACCACCATATGATTATGAGGAATCCTTGTAAGGTAGAATACATGTGTTTCTTCCTCAAGCTAGTAATCAACTACTTAGGTGTTTGTATCACCCTAGTACCTCTGAGGTTGTTTCCTATAGAACTAATGTCGTGTACTAAGCCTACATACATCCTCGTCCTGAACTTTTGGAACCACCAACTACTTAGTGAGTGGTGGACCAACTAGAAAACCACATAGATGTACTACCTCAAAACCAGTGCCTTGCACCGAAGCATCATCACAGTGAATATTTTAATCACAACCCTTCCATGGAACCTGGTCTAGAATTCATTGTGGCAGCATCCTGAAATCGAATCAATTCCTTCTATAGTGAGAGATTATATCTTGGGATATGACTCAAAAAGGATAAGAAATCCACAACCCAGTCCTAAATGATTCATGTATCATTATTTATCTTAAACAAAATTAGTAATGTAATATGTCTAAAATTAGGTCATTATAGTCTTGGTGGATGGATACATAGGTTGCTACACAAAAACTATAACCTTTATCCTCATATATAAACTCCAAATACCATAATATTGTCACTTTGAAACCCAAACCAAAATTAAAACACTGTGTTCGCAAAGTGGAACCTGCTCCGATACCACTCTTTCATGACCAGACCCAATGGGGCCTAGACTGGAACTTCGTAAGACAACATACAATATGCTAGGGGTTGGAGAATAAAATGGAGTAGTCAATTCACATAGATGGTAGGAATTTCCCTAAAGTACCTATACACATGCACCCACAAACACGTCCATGAAATAGTGAATAGATATAAAAATCTGGAAACTAAAATGAATGCATAAATCTATCCCAAACCAGAGTACAACAGAAGTACTAAAAGTGTAAAAGGGTAATAACACACACCCACCAAAAACTATAAAAGTGTCCAACATTCTCAGATGGAGGGGATATGTATCAAATAAAACTTCTGTAAATCACCTCAACCTAGATAGGATAAACACATCATCTTATATATCTCTTGAAGCTTCGCATATCTTAGGTTCTCCAGAGAATATTTCCAAAGTTATCTAGTCTTCCTAAGATGCAACATGTTTCAGAAATTCTAATGTAGGAGTGAGTATAAAAATAATCATTAGGATCCCTAAAACCCCAAAACAAAAGGGTGAAACTGAAAGGCATCAGTCCACTCAACCCATTCATAGAGATCCCAATCAGGAGGTAAAATAAATAATGAACCATCCTCCACAAAAAATTACATGTCATATCATTCCATAATGGGTGTTAACCCAGACATGTGAAAAAACCACATGTAATCCAATAATCACCCATATACAGTCATCCAAAACTCCAAGTCTCATGAGGCTTTGACCTCATCATCGATAGAATAATTCTACTCATGGTTAACAAGTAAACTCATAATAAAGGGAACAAACTCTAAGAGATCATCCATCCTATATGGAACTAATTGTTAAGATATACTCCATTATTGGGAAACTCTATGATTCTAGATGGTACATCCAAGAGAATGTGGTCCATCAGGAATAACCAACAACTTCAAAATCATGTTCCAAACCCCAGATGTTCTGCAAATGCTAAAATGTACCCTATATAAGGTTATAAGAAACCAAGTGGAGAGAACCGACCCTCACCGCTACACATAGTTGAGGGATCAATTCTCCAAAATATTCATTACATGAATCATCTCTAATGAAAGATAATGGAGGGACCCACACCTCACTAATTCCATGCGGTCGAGGGAGTACTATCTTCTATCCAACCCATGAAACCTTTTCGTCTTCTTAAGGGAGTGTCATGCGCCTCCATCCATCAAGAGACTAATAACTCCAAACCAGGTACCTCACGTATCTAGTGGAGGGGCCCTCCAATAATAATTTTGATAAATAAGTTAAGGATCAAAAACTTCACTAAAGGGCCCACTCCCCAGTGATTCTTGAAGATATGGGAGTACCACTCCATATATAGAGGACCTGCTCTAGGGTATATCCGTGGAGTAACACTAAAATGGTAGAGGACCCACACCCTATTATGATTGCAGAGTAAAAATCAGAGGATAATGGACCCACAGCTTGGAAATACAGGGGAGTACCATTGAGAGACCTGCACCCTAGAACGGTAAGGGAGTACCTACCCCAAGCTAGAGGATGACTCCTTGGTATGATTGGGGAGTAACAACACTGTAGGGATAACATGTATGGAGGAATAACAACCTGGAATGACATGGGAGTACCAACTCTATGGATAGAGGACATGTACCCTAAAATGATAGGGGATTACCCACTCTACAAATATGTCTCATATATAGGACTTGTTCCCTAGAATGGTAGGAGTGTACAAACTCCATGGATAGAGGACCTACACCCGGGTCCAAGAAGGGATTACCAAACTATCTAGCAAAAGCGTATGGAAGACCCACACTATAACTCGATAGGGGGGAATTATCTCTGACTACCCAAATGATATCGGGAGACCGTTTTCTAATCCATCATGGCTATACCAACCTTAGAATAAATACCACAAAGATATAGAACCCACCCCAATGACACGGGGAGTCCCATAAATACAAAATAAGATAGGTGAGGTAAGACTGTGACATGATTCCATAGGGGAGTACCAGTCACAGTTTATTTCTCTAAGAACAACACTAATCTATAGAATTGGTCAACAAATGAAGAATGGAGTGTCATAATTATAATACCTCACATTAAAATGATTTCAGGGGTAGGGGACCCGAACCCTGTTAAAACAAGGGAACTCTAATGTACCTGCCTAAGGATTATAGGGGACCCACATCCTTAGGTGATAGGGAAGGATACTAACCCTTATGTCAAACCATTGATCCACCCTGATCACTGCCCAAGGTTAAGAATCACTACAACAACTTTATTCTTTAATCACGCCACATACTATCTCTCAACACTCTATGGTTGGAACAATCACATTTTATGTGAAAACATCCCAGGATGGGCATCTATAAATCCTGAATCCATGTTCTAAAGAAGGAGGTACGTAAGGAAAAAGATCTCAAGAATATCTCTAGGGGAGTACACAGTGTGCACTGGGGTCCACATGGCGTGTGAACCCACCCAAGAACCTAGAAATGTATCATGTTTTCCTGGATTTTCTATATATTTTGGCATAAATGGAATTTATAGCTTGTTCACAACATTTATTACCTCACCTAGCCCTCGGATGGGTGTTTCCTCCAAATGGATTATCTATCATTTCCTCCCACCCTGGATGTACCACCAATTACCAAACATGTCAAATACAAATGGACACATGGAAATTTCATTTTTCCCATACCAATGATTGGTACCCTAGGTATGTTTAGTTTAGTTTTGTACTTTTACATGGTCAGGTACTATTACATGGCTACCCAAGATATTTCCTTTAGCCACATGGCATAGGGTCACCACATAGTGTGTAACCTCGGTACATGGTGTGTAGTCCCTAAAAGTTGTATTCCCTAAACATAAAGAACACACTAAAAGTCTCACTTGATTAAATACCATGTAAAAAAGTAATTCTAGATGGGAATTACATTGTGATTTTCCCTTTTCACACCGGTTCCCCCTGAAATCTAAAGTTTGACGTTGGAGGGATCTCAAACAATCATAATATGTCTATAAAACCTTAAAAAATTACTAATGATGTTTATTGAGAATAAAAATCAAATCCTCATAATTTGATAGAGAAACGTCAAAGATTTAGGTCTAAAATGATGCTCAGATCATGCTTCTCCTTAATTTGATGACGATCATAGCCAAAAATAGATATCGGTAGCACCTCGTTTGTAAGATTCACCTCTATTATAATCCATCAACAAAAGCAGGAAAATGAGGGTTCCCCTCCTCTTATATCAAGAAAAACAAATGGAGTATGTGGGGTTTAAAATTGATTAAATTAAATTCAATCAATTTACTCCTCTTAACACCCCACTACCAACTTGCCTCTCGTCAAATCTTGGTGTTGGAAAAATTTATATCATTCCTCGGGTAAAAAAAACATTCTAAATACAATTGTAGTCTCAGAATTATAATTTTAGACTAAACTGAAAAGTTATTTCATGTTTCATGAAAAACTATGTGTTCTTGATAACATATATTTATTATCTCTAATATCACTATGAAGATGCTCTCTGGTCCCCAAAATCTCATGCTGACTCAATGCCTGGATTTATAAATATTATTAGAAATATTCCAACATCCTACAAGTCAAACACCATGCCATTAAAATATTTTTATACCATGAATTCCATGGCCATGATATTTTGGTATCACACTTTTTTGGCTTTTTACTCCTAGGTGTTCCTTTTTTCATTGTGTTTTTTATTTGTGGGATGCCAAGTTTGACATGGAGGATGAGATTTCAAGAGTTTCAACATAGAATTACCAATATCATTATAGATTTTCATATTTATATTAAAAATAAATGGTTTGAATCATTAGAAATTCGGTATATCACACATTGATTCTCAAATCAGGAACTTATGTCATCGTGAAAATTTCTATAAGACAATGATTTTTTTATAGTTTTTTAATTTACTTTTTTGTGCTTAACCAAATTCTCTTCAATTTATTCAACCTTATCTGAACCCTATGGGGGCTATCATTTTTCATTGTTGATTTTTTGTTAGCTATTATTGGGTCCTTAGAAATGGTATCATGAGACTAAATTTATAATAAATCAAAGTGTTTTCATTCTCTATTTCCTTCTATTATTTCATTTTTATTCCTATTTATTTTTTTAGAAAGTGGGTTTTGTCAATTTTTTATAATGATTAGTTATTAATCTGACATGATATTTTCATGTTTATGTATATTGGTGGTTTATTGGGATTTTTCTTATGGATAACCATTTTTCCCTCTTTTTTCATTATATGATTACTATATCACCTTTATGTTAGGGAATTTTAACTTTACACAATTTACATATAGTTAAATTGTGGAATTTTCCTTCTCTGGTTGTATTTGGGTGAAGAGTTGAGATTGACCAAATAAATACAATATTCCAAACCATAGATAAATGGTTCAAATAGTGTTATCAATCATGAATTAACAATTTTATATTATTATTTAAAATTAATGATTTTATTGCTATTTTAATTTTTTAATTTCATTTTTCTAGAATAATTTGTTATTTATGTTTTACAATTTGGTTAAAATTAGATAAATTAATTAAATATTGGAATGGAATGGACAATTGAGAACTTGAATGTAATTTTTATGTGATATTATTATTTATATAGGTAGTGTGATTCTTTTGTGTCATTGTTTTGATATTTTTTGACTTATATGGTGTTATTTTATTTCCTAACCTTGAATGGTGTTAAGAGTAGTGTTCTTACATGGATGGATTTATGTGGTTGTGGGAAATGAGATAATTATGAGGAAAAGTTATTATACATATGTAAACAGGTTAATATAGTTTTTTAGCCTTATTTCCTAGAATATAGAGGATTTATTCATACATAATAAATAAATATGGAAACAAGATGTGTTGATAACAATAATAGGGATTGAATTGAAAAAGGAAATGAGGAATAAATAATAGATTGGAAAATGATTAGTGTGTGATTGATAGAATTGAATGATGTTGACATAATGAAGTAGTGGATAGAAATAATTATGGTATAACATATGTAGTGTTTCTAGAAATTATTAAATTTGAACTAGTCATTAATTAATAATGGGGTTTTATTTTATTGTGTGGATGTTGTGTAGGTATGATAGTGGTGGTAATATTTTTTGATGTGTGATGGTAATGATAAATTAATTGTTTCATGTCAATATAAAAAAAAATTTCATCAAATAGTTAACCCTTAGGATGCTATTAGGTGTTATTATAATCATTATATTTATATTACATCTTATGCACTGCCACCTGTAATGACTCCAAACCCAATAGCCGAAAGCTAGTGGCTTCCTTGATAACATTGGTATAGATGAAAGATTAAAATCCCAAATGACAGAATAGTTGAGAAAATTTTGAAATCCATATTAAATACATGATACTCATTTTAAATTGGGAAAAAAATATAACATAGAAAAGTTCATCATTCATCAAACTCATTCCAAGGATTCATCATCATATCCAGGGTAAATGAAATAAAATAAGGGTGAGCTCAAATGCCCAGCAAGGGTTATGTATAGTAGAAGCTATTGTGCCTCAATAATCATAATCCATATGGAAAGGTTAGTAACTAAACACAAAATCCCTTTAAATAATATGAATACATGAATAGATAAGGCAGAATTAATATGGAACGGTAAATAACTAAACGCACATTACATTTAATCAATAATCTGATAATAAAATTCATCTGTAGATAAAAACTTATAGAAAATATCAAGGATACTAATGAATCAATTATCAATGTAAAACACAATTCATTATTTGATAACGTGTATCATGAACCTAAAAAACTCTAATTTCAAGATCTATCCTCAGGTAAGTATAATTCTACAGGTATAAATCCATTTAATTGGTTCAACTAATTTGTCTCATGAAACCTATCGATGCATCGAGGGGATATATAATGTCCAAGAACCACCAATCACAACAAGTAAAAATAATTCCTTATAAATAAAAGAATTGGTTTAATTTGTGATTAATATTCCTTATCATTGCATATAAGTATTGAGTAGTGGAGATTGATTTATTAATATTTCCCTTTTTAATCAAATAACATTCAATGTAAACAACTTATGTAAAAATGGTATATTTTTTTGGAAAAAATAATATAAATTACATAATAATATGGATATCTAAGATAAATTTAATTTCCAATGAAAAATTAATACAATAATTTTTTTTCATGATAATATATATAATCATAAAAGAAAGTGATATTTCCCAATAACTTTTATCACTTGGTCATTTTAAAATCAAATCTAGATGGATAATTAAAATTGAAACTTATAATACAATGAATAATTAAGTATTAATTATATTAAATTTCAAAGGGGCTGTATATAAACCTTATAAAGGTGATTATATTCATAACATAAAAATAAGATGTAATGAAATGAAATTGAGATGAAATCCCTTATCATGCGCTTTCTCATGGTTAAATGCAATTTAACCTCATTTATACTAGTTTTAATAATTTTATTAACCTATAACATAACCATATTAATATTAATTATATCATTTATAATCATTTTTAAACATATTATCACCTGTTTTTAATAATATTTTATTATATTCATTGTTTTGGGTGTAAATTGACTTGTTTTTTTGAGTTTATATTAACTTGTTTATTATTCCTCTTATATTGATCGTGATATAATAATTTCAAGAATTTAAATTATGATGTAATTATCATATATATTTATTATTTATCTGTATATAGTAATACAAAAAAATAGTGATAGGAAGTTAAATATAATGTTCATGGAGACGGTAGGATGTACGTACGAATGAATGTAGTTTCAATTTTCTTGTTGTATTGAATGAAAGAAAATTAAATGATATATTTAAATATTATCTTTGAAATATCATTTTATTCCATATTTTTACAATATTTTTATTTCAACCATCCTTAATACAATCCATGTATTTTGTGAACGAATCACATAGCTTCCTGACGTTGTAGTCTGCCTTGTAGAAGAGTAATGTTATCATATTACCAAAAAATGAAAATCTTATAGGTATGTGTGATATAATAATTATCTAATAATAATTAAATCAAAAATATTATTAATATCATTTATAAACTATAAATATATCATTATTATCAACATTGAGAGGTGGTAACAGAAAAAAAAATGACATCGATTATTGAGGCGGTAGATTGTTGTACACATGAATGATGATTTAGTAACCCATTTGATGGAAGTGTGTGTGGTTGTAGCTAAAACCCTTAACATAACAAAATATCATTATATTTAAGATACTATGGTTATTATATAATTAGTTATATTAATAATTTAAGGATGTGGATAAGGAAATAAAATATAGACTCTTTTAGTATAACATTACCTCTTCTTCATGTATCCTTTTTTAGGTTTGCACTCATTACATCCAAAGTAGAATTTATAACCTAGGTAATGCTTATAGAATGATGTTATGGAAGTTTTATATTGATTTTTTCATTTTTTTGAAAATGAAAATTGATTGAGAGGTGTTAATAAGTGATAGGAGTGGGTGCTATTTTATAATTGATGAGGAGTGTTATTTTTGTAAATACTCCAAAGTATTCACTATTGGGATGTCTCCCTTTTATAATGTGGCTCTAAAATTAAATAATAATTTAGTTTTTTGTTTCTATGATCAATAATAATTTCCACAACACAAAAATAATAAATAATTTTTATAATTTTTTCATTACTCTTTATGTTTTCTTAATTTGACCCTTTTTTACCATGGTGATTAGTGTTATAACATAGGTAATTTATTCCCTAAAAATATATTAATATTATTATTGTTAGAAAACAAATACCCACTACTTTGAAATATTATATATAATTTATAAAATACAAATATCAGGTGTGTTGGTAATTAATTTTAATAGAAACATGTGAATCCCGCAAAACCAATTATTTAACCCTAACCGTGCTAACACAGTTTTTACTCTTCATGGGTCAATATGATTATAATAAAAGATAATTTGTTAAATTAACAGACCCTATTTTATATTTATTAACATTATATAATCACTTTTTAGAGGATATTATTTTATGTAATTTTAAATCATTTAATAAATTATTATTTGTTATCAAATAAAATTGATGTCAAGTTGGACATTATTATCTAATTTAAATTTAATCATATCAATATTGTGATCTAATTTGATTATATTAAGTTTAACCCTATTTAACATGATATATTAATCTAAAAAATTAATGGAAGAAAATAATTCATTTAATTTACATCACTTTTAATTGAATTATAATCATTTATTTTAGTTAAGTTTTAACTAAATAATTCTTTTGTTGTTATTTCTTGATAAATTAATGTAATTGTTTCACTTAAACAAATAAAATAAATTCTAATAATAAAATGAATAATTTAACTTTAAAAATAATATTTTTAATTGAACATATGATGTTTCTTCCCTATCCCAAATCTTTATAAATATTAATTGTAAGGAAGGTTCCTTTTTTATCTTTTTCTATATTTAACTAATTATATAGGAAAATTGCATAACATAATATCATAAGAACTCATAAAAAATGGATAAGGTGATAAGGTTCTAAATATGTACATTAAATGGGTTTTTTACATGTTTGTATGTCATCTTACACATTATCAAAAAAAATTATTCCCTATTAAATAATTTTTTCCATAATCATGGTAATTAATTTATACTATTTTCACTAATAAAAATGAAATAATATTACGTTTGACATATTAGACAATATAAATTATTATTATTTGAAATATTGAATATATTATTATAAATTAAACTCACCAAAGTGGAAAATTTTCATTTAAAATTAATCAATGGATTTGATGGGATAGCCAGTTCTTAACGTGAAATTGTTTAAAAGTATACAATATTTTCATATTAAAATTCAATAAGGAAATGATTAAAATTACCTAAATTGGATTTATGGGTGTATAATTAAACTATTTTTGGAATTAAAACAAATTCAAAATATAATTTAACATTATAAATTATTAATATAATAAGAATCATTTCACAAAAAATAAAAAATTTATAAAAAATAGTATTTTAGAATTATGGGTTGTTACAATCTTCCCACCCTAAAAAAAATTTCCTCGCAATTTAAATGTTATCTCAGTAATCAAGGGTTTGATATTTATAAATTGATTTATTGAAAAAATTAATTTATAAAAGGGTTAATAAAAAATACTCTTAATAATGGAGGGATAGGATTTCAAAGGTCATGATGAATAATCACATAACTTGGTTTCTGAGTAAGACATATAACATACATTTGAAATGAGAACATGGACATGGAATAAAAAACTAACACCAAAATACTAAGGAATAAAGATAAAAAACATGTATAGGAGAATGTAAAATCTATAAACAATAAATTAGAAAATGATTTTTGATATCATCAAAAAGGAAAATAATATGATTATATTTTTGTTTCAAGAACATTTCATAGTTGTGGGTAATTATTTAGCTCTCTATGAATATAAGGATATATACTTACTTGTTAATTATATATTTCATAAGAATTATATTATCCTTTGGTTGTGCCAGGAACTATTTCCACATCATCTCTCAACACCAGTTATATCATATGGTTAAGTAATACATTAATCTCTAAAAGTATATCCAAATATCAACTTAAACCATTCCATAAATTGTTAACATTTTAAAAATATTATGATAAAACACTTTAGAAATAAGGTGACTAAATTTTCAAAATGAACTTATCATTAATCATTTATCAACATAAAGTATCACTTAATCTTTACATATCAAACATGTGAATATATTCATTATGTATTCTATTTGAATATAGTAATAACTTGAATTTTTTTGAAACATTATTGAAAACATACAGGCTTACCTATTCCATAAATAAAACACAACATATTGTAAATATTCCATAAATCAAAAAATGTTGAATAATTCATCAATGATGGATTAAACCACATTATAAATAAATAAAAAATCAGTTCCCATGGATTTAGTAATATGTAATTGAATTTATCCATATCAATCATATTTGTATCCAATCACAATTATCTCAACATCAGGAACATATTAAAGGTTTTACATTGCCCAAACATGTTTTTTCCAAAAAAGTTCATGTTTCTACTAAATCACTCTTCTAGGTACCATTCAACATATGCTCTCAAATCCTTACTAAAATAGTACAGTAGTAAAATCTTTATATATTTCATGATTCTCGTAACTAGTGAATCATTGATAAAATACTCCAATGGAAAAATTCTTCAATACAAAAACATGAACATTAATTATTTCTCGTTATATTTTTAAGTATCATATTATTGACCGTGATCCATTAGATTATTTGGGGTATATTACATTAATGTCTAAGACATTGATTTTAATAGTTCCCTATATTTTTATATTTAATGCCTTTCAAATTGTAATATTTTTATTATTATTGATATCAAAATCATGATGTTCTTTATCTACAAACTTATAGTATACTCCTATCCATTTTAAGAGAGTTTTGGGCTGTTTCATTCTGCAATTATCACATGTGGGAAAATAATTATTTCTCTTATTTATATTATCCATATTTTTCTTAGCCATCCTCATATTATTGTTATTAATTAGATTCCATAATAGATAGATAATTATTTATTTTTATTTTATGTAAATTATACTATGTTCTCATATGATGAGACTATTTGAGATACTAGTTCATAGTGAAAAATTGTCTTAAACCATCAAATAAATAATCATTATTACTCTTTGGATCATGTGAAATATTAAGGATCTCATTCCTTATACTATTAGTCATTTATAAATGATGGATTATACTATATTAGATCATATCATTATGAAAAAAAATGTATAATCCCAAAACTATTGAAATAATTAAAATTAATAACAAATCTAAAAATATAATAATGGTATCTTTTGGGATATCATTACTTTCAAATATATCATATGATCTTTAAATGAAAATGTAAATTATAATGAGAATATACCATGGTATTTTCGAATTAGGTGTGTAGTAATTCCCATTTTTATGTACAAGGTAATTCTTGAGTGAATCCCAATATTCCGTTTTCAGAGTCATTACCCCAAGGTACCTTTGTACTGGAACCACATCCACTCATAGTTCGAGACAGGGATGTATTACAACGAAATCCTACATTATATCTATATTTCCAAAACTACAGGATTTTATTATATACTTTTTCTCAAAGTATATCATAGTTTTATGTTACCTAATCTTTTTCTTCCTAAATCTAGTTCCCAATATTTCTACTAAACTTGCTTGAATACCCACTATAACGACACTGATCTCAGTATCTTGGAGCCGGTTCTTTATTTTATATCATCATTATAGATACAATATTCTAATTCCAATGTATATAACACTTTACCATTTATTGGATAACAATATTACATACCATATACAAATTTTAAATTGGAAAATGAAAATAAGTTGTATAAAAGTTGAAACTAAACGTCCTTGAAACTCAGTCCATAAATTCATCTTCATTTTCTAGGGAAAAAAACAAAAAATGGGTGAGTTAAAAATTTCAACAAGGCTTGAGTACAGTGGATGATACCATTAATTAATAAGTATAATCCATAAAATAAGTTAAATAAATAAAAAATAATTCCATTTAAATAACTTTATTGCATGAATATATCAAATATAATAAATATGGAATGGTAAAAAAATGAGAACACATGTCATTTAATCAATAATTTAAGAGTGAAATGCATACATAGATAATATCATGCAGAAAATATCATTGATAATAATGAGTTAATTATAAATTTAATCTATTATTAATTATTGGATGTCATGTATTAGGTACATGAAGACCTCTACAATCAAGATCTATCTTCCAAAGAGTTTAAAACTATAGGTAGAAATTCATTTCATTTGGCTAAATAATTTGTCTCGTGACACCTATCGATTCGTCGAGGGGATATATAAAGTATGGGTCCCACTCTTAACTTCATGAAAAAATCATTCCTCATATATTTAATAATTTATTTAATGCATGATCAATATGCATCATCATCAAATATCTATATTGATTAAAGCATACAAATTTATTAATGTTTCCCCAATTAAAAAAATAACATTCAACATTAACACTATATGTAAAAATGGTATATGTCTTACAAAATAATCATATCCATCACACAATAATATGGATATATATAATAGAAATGTAATCCAAAATGAAAAATTATTGTAATAACGTAACTATTTCAAGATAAGGTTAACAATCACAAAAGAAAGTGATATTTCACAAAAACTTTTATCACTTATAAATTTTCAAAACAAATCCCCTTGGTTAATTAAAATTAAAAAATACAATACCATTAAGAATTAATTATTCATTATATTAAATTTCAAATGGTTTTTATATACACAATATAAATTTTATTAGGTGAAAAACATTACAATATGCCTTAACGAAATGAAATCGAGAAGAAATATCTTACTTTATTCTTCCTTTTGCTTGAAAGATATCTAAAATACATTATATTGGTTTTAATAATGTTATTAACATATAATAAATATATTAATATTTGAAATATCATACATTATCCTTTTATAACATCATATCACCTATTTTTTAATGATATTTTATTATTTTCATTATTTTGGGGGTAAATTGATATGTTTTTTAGGATATTTTGGCTTGTTATTTTTGGTTCCTCTTAATTGGATAATGATATCATCATATACAAAATTTTAAAAATTATTTTAAATATCATATATATTAATTATATTTGTATTTAGAATAATCCATAAAATTTAATCATAGAAAATGAAATACCCCATTCATGAAAATAGTAGGTTGTACGTATGCATCAACAATGTTTCCATTTTCTTGTATTATTGAAAGAAAGAAAATTAAGTGATATATATATATATATATATATATATTATCATTAAAGTGTTTTTCTTAATTTCATATATGTCACATATTTTTACTAAACCCATCCTTAATTAATTCTATGTAAATCATGACTGAATCACATCACTTCACGGGGTAATAGTCCTCCATACACACGAGAAACATAATCATATACTCATAAAGTATGTAGCACGAAGTTATACATCATATATTAATTATAAAATCATAATAACTTCATATATATCATTAATATCATATATAAACTACAAATCCATCATTATGACCAACCTTGAGAGGTGGTAATGGAAAAAATGAACGAAAATGGTTCGCAAGGCAGTAGTTTTTCGTACACACAGATAATGATTCCACAACCCATTTGATGGATGTATTTGTGGTTTTAGGTTGTAAAATTAGAATTAAAACTTCTTATTATACGGAAGATATTAATTTTTTTATATAATAATTTTTTAATAAGGTTTGAAGGTGGTGGAGAAGGGAAAAAATAATAACGATTTAAGAAGGAACAATATCTATTTTCTGGTATCCTTATTAGGATTACACTAATCCCTTCCTAAGTTGGATTTATTCGAAAAATATGTCTTACCATGTTTTCGTAGGTTGTTTTTTGAGTAATTTGGGTAGATTTTTATGATACAAATGGAATGAGTGGTGTGAATAAATGAAGGGAGTGAGTGCCCTTTTATAGTTGAGGAGGAGTGGAATTATTGAAAATACTCAAAAGTATTCACTATTGGGAGGTTTCCCTAACCTCATCTGGAACCAAAATTGAATAATAATGGTAGGGAGAGTTTATTTGGTCTATAAATATGTCCAAATAATGAAAATAAAATAATTTTTTATCATTTTTATCCTTAGTCTAGAAGCTTACTCAATTTTACACTTTTTAGATTTTTCCAAGGTAACTAGTTTTCTAAACTAAGTAATTTATCCTCTAAGAATAAATTAAAGTTAAAATTATTAGAAACATTAGAATCAATTATTATAAATATTAATTGTGTTATATACAATTAAAATCCTACGTGTTTGGGAATTTAATTTTAATATAAGTGCATGCAACGCGCAAAAACACTATTTTTACTCAAACCGTGCTAAAAATGTTTTTACTCTTTAAAGGTCAACATGGTTATTATAAAAGATAAATTGGTACATTAATGGAACAAATTCGATATTTATTAACATTTAAAAATTTATAGTAAGGGGTAATTTTTTAGTAATTTTAAATCATTCAATAAAAAATCATTTATTATAAAATAAAATTAATGTAATTTTTCATATTATTTAATTAATTTTAATTTAAAATCCTAAAGAAAATGATAAAATTTGAATATATTAATTTAAACCAATGTAACATGATATAATCATATATATAATTAATGTAAGATAATAATTCCTTCAATTCAAATCACTTAATATTTTTAGTATAATTTATTTTAGTTATTCATTAATTAAATAATTCATGTGTTAGGATTTCATAAGATTTTAAATTAATTTTTTAATTTTAAAAAATTAAAATAAATTATAATGATAAAAAACTCATATACCTTTAAATATATATTTATAATCGAAGATATGTTTTTCTCTATCCAAAATCTTTATAAATATTAAAGGTAAGGAAGGTTCTTATTTTCATTTTTGTACTTAACATGTTATATAGGTCACTTTCCTAGAATATTATCCCAATAACCCAATAAAATGTATAATAAGGTGATAATAGTCAAAATATTTCCATAAAATGGGTTTTGGAAAAGTCAGTAGGTCATTTCACCAGTTTTCTAATAACTTTAATCCCCCAAAAGCTTCTTTTTACCTTATTCATGATAATTAATTTTATCCTTTTTCACTATTAATTATAGTAAAAAAATTAAAATAACCTAATTAGATGATATAAATTGTTATTATTGCAATTATTGAATTAATTTCTCCAAATTCAACTCACAAAAGTGGTAGAAATTAATTTAGAATTAATCATACAGACATGACAAGATGGTTGGTTTTTAATGTGAAATGTTCAAATTTTTCAATGTTTTTATATCAAAAATCAATATGGAAATTATTACAATGAACTAAATTGGATTTATATATGTATAATTTTACTATTCTTCCACTAAAAACAATTCTAAATTCAGTTTAACATCATAAATTATTTAGATGAAAAGGCATTTTTCAATTATAATACTTTATTATTCACTATTCATCAAAAAATAATACTTTTTTGAGAAATATAAAAAATTCATTATAAGATACTTTTGGTATTATAATATTAAAAATTAACCATAATTTTTTATGTAAATTTTTTGAAAGCGGTAAAAAATCATTTTAAATTTTGTGCGCCAGGCATGATTGAAACATCTCTCAGAAAAAAAAATATTTTTTTTAGAAGACATTTATTTTTCTTTCAAATGATTCTTATTTTATTAATAAGAAATAAATAATAAATAAATTTGTGAAAACTATATATTTTCTAAGTTTTTTAATACTATTAATTCCCTTCATTCCAATGTCTAGGCGATTATTTTCATATTAAATTATAATATTAATAGTATTGTGTTGTTTGGTAGAAATCAACCTTGCGTGAAAGACAATATTTCAAAGAAACATGTTGTTATGTGTAAAAAAAGCTAGAATCAGTTTTGTGTATAACATAAGACAAAATCAATGTTTCATATTTCATTTTCTATTTAATAAAATTTTATTTTATTTTTTGACTTTTGTCGTGTTACATCACCTGAATTGAGTAACCTTACCGACACCCATATGAGGTCTTGGGTTCCATGTGCTTTCCCCAACAACCAAGATATAGGTGATTTTTATTACTTGTTACTCCTTATTCCATGCTCTCTCTTCAATACATTCTACAATATAGGATGTTCTGATCTTATGGTGTGATATATGGTGAGGTAATTAAGATTTTTTGATGATGTGGGTGCATGATAGTGGCATGCCTAGGTGGAGGATGGCACAAGGTTGATGTCCATACTAATTATATACCTTTATATGAGGATTTTATGATATGTGGATATATAGTTATGCCTTATGATGCTATTTTATGTGTTATTTGGAAATCTTTATATAGTTTTTGTTATTATATGATATGAAGATGTTGTAATATGAATATAGAATGTGTGGTAGTGCCATAACATATGCTACTGGGGAGTGAGGGTGACTAGTTTTGTGGCAAAGTTGATTCGGGGTACCATATCATATATTTTATTAATATTATGTTACCATAATTTTGTGTGGTATTTTATGAGTGATATTTGGTGAGGACTAGTGGTCTTTAATAATGTATGAGTAATTATTTTGTTTAAATTTTATTTATGATGGATTTAATATGTATCTTATGAATTTTTATGAGAGTTTTAGGGGATGATATTAAGGAGTATACTTGTATGCTCATTAATTTATCCAATATATATTATTATTATTTATAGTTTGATGATAGTGGTCAGGCGACAAATTACTCTCTAGTAGGGTTCATTGGATTTTTTAGGTGTTTGGGGAGTCATTATCGTAACAGTTCCATGCTAGATATTTTTTTTGACTGTGATTTATGTATAACATTACAAATATTATTGGATTGGTGTATTTCATATTACATTGATTTTATTTTTGTTTCAATTTTATGATATTATGATTTATAAGGATAATGCATATGATACTGGTCTTTTATAAACTCAGTGCTAATATGTAAACCATGGCCAACTGATGGTGGAATTTGGGGTCACAATTTAATTCACCATTAGCCCCATAGGGGTTTCAATATGGGTGATTCATGAAAGAATATTGTCAAAGATTTAGATAATGGTTAGTTTAATGACTCAATTTTTTCCATTTTTTGTTTCATAATATTATATTGATTATTTATTGAGTTAGGCATGGAGACTATGTGAAATTCCAGGGCCTACTGTAACCATAATTAATTTTTTAAATTTATTATACATATTAAATGCATGTTCATGAAATTTTCATGAAAATGTTCAAAATGTTATAAATTGAGGATTAAATCCAAAATATGAGAATGAAATTGAGTTCAAATTAAGGGTTTTACCCTTGGCACGATATAACCATCGAGTGTGTTGGAAGTTTGGGTTGAGCGTCATCATAAGATAATTAATAAAAATTATAAATTAAATTATTTATTTTATTTGATGATTTATTGACCTCATTTATATTTCTATATATAAACTATTATAAACAAATATTAAGGGTTGGTCTTATAACCCTGCAAATCGAGTGGAGCAATTAGAGAACATTGGAGGAGCTTCCATTGGCAAGGGATGGCTAGATAATGGATCATCAATCAATGTGTGATATGACATGAGGATATCACCAAGACAATGGTACATAACAGTTCTTCACTAGATATTGATCCATATTGAGTGAGGATGGTGTTTTATTTGGATTATATCCCTACTACTTATTTTTATGAGGAACGTGATTCAATCAACTAACAAATTTATTCCTAGATTGGTTTTATTGTGGGTATGGTATTGATCAGTTGGGATTATTGGGAGAATTGATTATTTTTATTTTATTTTCGTTCTTGTTTAATAAAAAATGGATCGTGGACAACCAAACATGGATAAGGTTCATTTATCATATGTTGTTTCTGGTATTTCTCCCATAATTCCTGGTGGTTTAACCAAAATATAGAGGAATCAATCATTTCACTCGCATTCCTTGTTTCAATGGTTTTGACATCAGAAATAAAATTTTGTATTGAAAATGGGATCAAAATATGATGATGGAATATCAATCATGTATGTATTTAGGGATATAATTCTTCATAATTTTGGTATGCGATGACAGTCGATGCATGTGCAGGATTCCCAAAATGGAATCTAAGGTCCAAAACACAGTGATCAACAATGAAGAGGATTGGATAATTGTGTTTCATTAATTACATTGATGTGCATGTCTATATATATGGCTAGAAGAGTATACTTCAATGCATGGACCATATTTGGGAATATTGAAAATGTTATGTTATAAGTCATTTATCCCTACATTAGATGTCATGTAGGACCCCCAATATGGGTTTAGGGTTCCAGGGAGAAGATAACTATCACATGGTGTGTGACCCATATCAAATTTTGTGTGGCCTCTTTCTTAGTAACTCCATTTTAAATGAGAAGTTATAAAAGAATGGGGATGGTCATGACTGTCCATACATGGACACAAAAAGTAATTCACAGACACGTCTATCCATACATGGAAAACTATTGGGGTACAAGGGTTTAGAAATGTCGTTTACTCAGACAGGGACATGGGCATGGGCATGGGTCATGACACATGGGAATGACATGGTGCTCAAGGGACACACTATGCTCTACCATTACATTCCATGAACTACTTTAAATATTTCTTAGAATATTTTTCCTCACTGTATTGTATAAGTTTTGTTATGGATAATTCCATTGATATATTATGTTGGGGTTATTTTGGAATTACATCCTACACAAAGGATGGACATTCCTTTAGTGGGACTTCGTAGATCGATTTATTGGAATCCATTTATGAGGCATGTAGTGACATATTATATCATGGTCTTTCCCTAGGTGGATTTCTTGGTATTTTCCTGACCAACACTATATGGGATTTGATCCTCTACTTAGCATGTTAATCCGTATTGAGTTGTTGGTATACCCCAAGGCCTTAGGTGTGATCCTCTTCTATGTATCATTCAAATTAGACATACAGTGTATATAGATTAAAGTTATAACCAATGAGATGTACATCCCTGAAATATTCAATCAGTACAATATAACTGATGGACTATGTTCTCTTAGATGAGTGCTATGTGGAACCTTTGAGCATGATTCCTATACCGGCATTATTTTGCGACATCACTTTGAGAAATTGTGTATTTATTGATTATATTTTGATATTTATGTTATATATGCCATAGAAATATAATTGTGCATATATTAATACTATTCTTATTATATTATTAGTGATTTTGGTTTGACCTGCTGGGTATTGTTATACTCACCTCTACATGAGATTTTTCCACACATGTCGTGTCTTATGCAAACGATCGACATTTAGATGAATTCACTGAGGGACCAGGACTAGGTGGAGATTATTGAGATATAATGATCGAGTTATATTACAATAGAGACCTTGATATAATTAACCTTCAATACATTCAAGTGGTCTAGTTTTAAGACTCTTTCTGGCGAGCTTATATTTATTCAATTTTTTCATTCATTACTCGTTGCCATACTCTAATAGTGGGATTTAGATGTATGTATGCATGCATGTTTTGTTATTTATTTTATATTATATCATTTTATGAGATTAGATATGTGTGTTTTCGTATAGGTATCTAAGGATAATACCTCCTGTGTGAGATAATATGCATACTGAGTGCTAGTCACCATCCCCTGGCCTAATGTAGGCGGGCATGGGGTAATCGTGACCCGGGCCCTGACTAGACATGTCATGATAGAGTTGTATCATTTTATTTTGTTCAACAATAGTAATTAAGTATTTGATCCTTTTATTGGGTAAATAGTGTTATGTTTCTTGACTTTAGATTTTAGGAAAAGGACTCCAACATTGGTGTGGCGGCCGATCTATCCATACGCAAGGACTATGATCACCTGCCTTTCAACATTGTATAAGTGGACACTAGTTTCATGAAAAAAACCGGTACATGTATAATATAATAATGGTTTGTGGTTTCTATGTCCTTATAGAGTCGTCTCCCTATATATACTCATTAACCTGCTAAATTTATATATTTCAGGATGCCTCTATGATGTATAACAACTTGGATTCAACATCATGATCATGAGGATGATCCCCTTAGTGATGAGGAATTAATAAAGGGATAAATTATGGAGGTTTTAACTTGAGGAAATGCACCATTTATACCAAAATCTATTGTGCAATAGATAGAACCTACAGCACTAAAAATGACGTGTGTAGGTTGATCACACTTCAGGAGTTTTCATGATAGTCACCCATCAGGTTCTATGTTTATCCCAACCCATAAGTGACTGAGTACTAATTTTATTTAGTCCAAAGAGTCATCCTATTTATTAGAACTCAAACATGTCATATAGTGGTCCTGGTAGTGAG
The DNA here is from genome assembly GCA_963277665.1 of Viscum album. NCBI lineage: Eukaryota > Viridiplantae > Streptophyta > Magnoliopsida > Santalales > Viscaceae > Viscum > Viscum album. The sequence goes on from OY728131.1 coordinate 381,049,462, forward strand.
CCTCCTCCTTGGATTTGTATAATTATGGTGGGGTTTAATGAACCAATCATATGAGGAGTCAACTCTAGCATGGTCAAAGATCGAGCACCTTTAAAGGTATGAATTCCCTCCATCTATGTTATGGAATGTGCACATCCAATAGCTTCTACATATTTATTAGGGATGTAGTAAAGGATATGGGTATTCATTGAGGTTCACCAACCACTCTAGGTACTCAATGTAATTGGTTCTTGATCATTTTTTTCGAGCTTATACATTCAAGAGAGGACTGTATAGAGACATCTATGCCAACATTATACCACTATGAATTTTTAACTATACTAGGTTTCTAGAGAGATCATTGGTAGTCTATAGTTTCTTGGATGGGCAGAAACAAACCATTGTTGATTGAAGTGGTAACTCACGAGTAGAGACTTCAGCAGTAGGGAGTTAACATAAAATTTGGGGATCTAAACATGTGATAAATTTTTCAATGAAATACCTAAATAGTGGTTGAATTGTTTAAATATCACAAGATGGGTCTATTCAGCACAATAAAAGGTATTACTAATCTTTTCATGGAAGGGTATATCTTGAATGAAATGTTAGAACCCTATATATGGTGAACCGGGGGACAGTCGATTGGACACCTAGGAATAGGTATCGATAGGAGTAGATAGGTCCACAAGGTGGAAGACATGTTAGAGGAGTTGGAGAGAGTTTCGAGGTGGTATACTCTTCGACTTGTTACTACCACCATCCCACATGTGGTCTACACTAGGCTCATAGAGCAAGAGGAAAGTGGTGGTGGAAGCTGTAGGTGATTTAGGCTTATGACTCAGAGGCTCCATGTATGATATGAAGTGATATCTATGTCTTTTCAACCATAGATTCAATAATGGGAGACACAAGTTTGATTCATTCCTTTATTTTCCACTTATATGGTTCGAGGCATAGATATTCATATTGAACCATTGGCTTGACCTATATGTTTTGATACTCCTAGGGGAGATGACTTAGTAATCACATGCTTCATCTTATAGTATGACATGACTCTTGTATTTGAGAGTTTCTGTTGGGATCTATTTATATCAGAAATGAGGTCTTTTGAGTTCATCTTATCTGTGGATTGGAAATATTTAGTTCATACACAGATAGACTATTTTAGGATAAGGATGTTGTATGTTTGTAGTGATGGGACCACATTTTCCTTTGTGGGTAAAAAGGAAACCTATGATTCATGATATGGACTCATGAATAGGAGGGAGCATCATATTACACATCAATTAGATAGAAAGACCCTTGGTTCATGGGATTCTATGAGTTTTTAATTCGTGGAATTTGTGGCATAGTTTGAGTACATCTTCACTGAGGAAATTCTATGATTACAAACCAGTTGATAGAAGGACTTTTTCATTGATCTACGCCTCGATAAGACCTTAATATCTACACCTGTATATCATATGGATCCCATAGATCTTTGTGAATTGAGGTTTAAGGTGGAGGACTTGTAGAGGAACTAATTTTTTGGACCCATTGATTCACTCTAGGTAGCCCCGGTATTATTCGCCATGAAGTTTGATGTGAGTTTGAGGTTATGTGGGGAATACCATTGCCTAAATGAGGTTATCGTAAATAATAAGTATCCAATACCAAGGATTAATGACCTCTTTTATCATTTTATATTGTAATGATGGTTATCTAAGATTCACATCAAATAATTTATCACCCATAGCCAATATGATACGAGGATATATATAAGTTAACATTCAGATGCCACTATGGTAACAATGAGTACATAGTGATTCCCTTTTATTTAGATAATTCCATAGTAGTGTTCATGTGAATCATGAATAGGATACTTCATCCTTTCTTATAAAGGTTCATGGAAGTTTTCATTCATGATATCATATTTTATTTTGTATCTGAGGAGGATCACATGAGGTATTTGAGGATGGTCTTAGACAAACTCTAAGAGAACTAGTTTTAGGGGAATCTCTTGAAGTTTCTATTCTAGAATTAGGAGGTCCTCTTTTTGGGACATGTTATATTATTTTATGTTATGCTGGTGGAACTAGTTAATATCATGGTAGTTTTATCTTGGTAACCACCCAAGATCGTGATGGAGGTACTAATATTCCTTGTGTTCGAAGGAAACTATCGTATATTCTTACATGACATATCCAGGATATCACCTCCCTTGAAAAATTTGATTCAAAAGTGGTAGGTATTCAAGTGGATGAAGTGGTTTAAATAGGCCATCTAGTATTTGATACAGAGATTGACCAATTCCCCCGTATTGAGAATTATATAGAAGGGTGTTAAGTATGCGGTGTTATGTGATGCATCAAGAACTGTTCTTGGATATGTTTTGATAGAGAGGTAGGTGGAGATTTATTAACATTCACATCAATCGATGCCACATGAGGATAACTATGTAACCCATGATCTTGATTTAGTGGTTATAGTCTTCACACTGAAGATACGAATACATTACCTTATGGGTGTGAGCTTTATTGTCTATTTTTACCACAACAGTCTCAAGTATATATTTTATCAAATACAACTTATCTTTAGAATGATTTTATGGCTATATTTCCTACAAGATTATGACTTCATGATTGATTATACATATATGAATGGGGATATGGTATAAGGTGCTCCCAGTGGTAGATCTTTTTTGCAGTTTCTGAGTGAGGCAGTAGATCCATTGGGCTCACTGTAGTTTTCCCTTGAACATGGGGATAGAGGAGATTTTCTCCACTCAATGGTTTCTACACCTCCACTTTTATATCATGTTAGGGAGGAACAACTTGTGGATACCAACTATGAGACCCTATGTACTCATATATCCACTATAAATTCTCCTGATTCATTTTATAAAGTTGGGGAGTGTGTATTTATTTTTAGAGAACACATGATGGTACCAGGGACATTGTGGGAGGATGTTCTGAGAGAGTTTCATACATATCATTTGGCGGTATATCCAGGTGTGTAAAATATGTCCCAGGACTTCTAACAAGATTTTTGGTGTATAGAAATGATTAATGGAGTTACTAATTTTGTCTATTGATGTCTTACTAATCATCAAGTGAAGGTGGAGCACGGGGTTCTAGTAGGTTTAGATCAAACCCTTGATGTTCCATAGTGGTAGTGTGATGGGATATGTATGGAATTTTTGATGGGGTTACCACATACCTCTGTGGTATATGATTCCATCTAGGTGATCATAGACCGACTCACCAAGACATCTCACTTCATAGCTAACTGAGAGTAGAGTTTAGTCGAGAGTTTGGGATGAATCTTTATAAAATAGATAGCCTAAATACATGGATTTCCCATAATGTTTATTTCATACCATGATCCTCGTTTAACATCTCAGTTATATAAGAGATTATAGGAGGATTTTGGGACTTAGATCTATTCGAACACAACCTTTCACCCCCATACTAATGGACAAACTGATTAGATAATTTAGGTCTTGGAGGACATGATTTATGATTACATGATAGAATTTGGTTATAGTTGGCAGGATCACACACTAGTAGTTTATTTTTTATACAATGAAAATTTCTATTCCACCATCATCATAGAACAATTAGATGACTCATACAAACAACCCTAAAGGACACCCCTATACTGGAATGACTATAAATGGTCAGCACTAAAGGGAATATAGTTTATCTGATCCACTACATAGAAGGTGAATATCATCTAGAAGTGGATGAGGATTACACAAAACCCTCATAATTCCTATGTTCACTGTTATAGAGGAATTTTTCATTTGAGGAGGAAGACAATGTGTTCTTATAGGTTTCACCTCAACATGGAATATGGTTGCATGATATCTTGAAAATTAATTTCCCCTTCCCAAATACTAAATTTATTTGGTGGGGTGGCATAACACTTAGCTCTAACACCATTGTTTGACTAGTTACATAATGTCTTCCATGTGTCACAGTTGAGGAGGTACATGCATTATCTATTACTCAATACTGACTATGGTGAGCTAGAAATCAAAGATGGAGCTACCTATATTGAGAATATGATAAATATAAAGGATCAATTATAGAGGACCCTTCATGGGAATTCTATTCCCCTAGTGCATATTCAATGGCATCATAAGAAAAATTAGGAGAGAACATGTGAGTGGGATACCCATATGTCTTCTCATTACCCACATCCATTTGTGTAGATTTTTGTTTTGGATTTCTTTGATGTAAATCCCTTAGTTGGGGATAATTTAATGACTCTAGTTTTCCATGTATTTTTTATACAATATATATTATTTTTTAAAATCTAGCAGTAGAGAAGGTGTGAGATTCACAGGTCTAGTTTGTCAAAAATTAATTTCTGAAATATATTAAATATATTAAAAGAATGCACACAAAGTTTCATCAAAAATTGGAATAACTTTTAAAAAAGGATCAAATAAGAAAAATGAGGCCTCCATTATATTCTGATCATGGTTTTTACCCTATTCACGACATAAACATGCAACGCGTCAGACATTCAGGTTGAGCACCGTTGCGGGTGAATTAATAAAATGAAAAAAATAAAATTATTTATCTTATTAGATGACACTACAGACTCAATTATATTTCTATATAAATGATGTTTTGTCATATTTTTAGTATTATCTGTTTAAAAATAAAAATAAGGAGGACCCATTGTTGATCATTGGACCAACATTCATTGGCGAGTAATGTCCAAATTTTGGGTCATCAATCGGTGTGAGAAGAAGATAGAGGATCTCACCAGTGCCAATGGCGTGGAATAATTCATCACTAGAAATTGATCCAGATTAATGTAGAATAATGTTTTATTTGGATTATTTCTCTATTTTTCATTTCTATGATAAATTTTAATCAATCGGCATGTGGATTGATTCATTGATAAGTCATATTGTGGGTATGGTATTTATCTATGGGGTTATTTTAATAATTGGTTTATTTTTATTAGATAATCATTAATCATTATAAAAACAATGGATCTCGGCCATCCAAGAATAGTCTTGGATCATTCCCCTTCAAGTGTTTCATCGATTTGTTACACAATTATTGGAAATTCATCATTGATATTTGTTTTGACCAGTGGTTCAACCAAAATACCAAGGAATAAATAATTACGAAACTGTTTCTTGGCTCAATGGTTTGATATCACATATCTGAGATTATATCAATGATAGGTTCATGCTACGATGATGTAACATCAATAGGGGATGGTTTTAGGGATACGATTATTCATATTCTTTATGTGAGATGATGAATGATGTGCAAGGATGATTATCGAATGGAATCAAAGGGTTGGAACTTGGTGATAAATGACAGGAAGTCTTAGATGGTTGAGTTCCTTGAATTTCTGTGAGCATCATGGCCAGATCAATGGTCTGAGGATTGAAATAAAATATGTGAACCATATCTAGGATTATAGAAATTATTTTGTTACACAGAGTGTATCCTAGAATTAAACGTCACATAGAACCCCCTTATTCTGTGTTGGGGTTATATGGAGAAGATAAATATCACATAGTGTGTAACCCCTTTCTCAAGGGGTCTTCCTGTACTTGGGAGGGTACATATTCATGTTCATGGTCATGGATATCCATACATAGGAACAACTATACATTAACAGACATGGATTCCCATACATGGACACATCTAGGAGTACATGGGCTCTAACATTTTGTGTACTCAGACACAGACACAGACATGGGTAAGTGTTGTGATACATGGGCTGATCCTGGTGTCGAAAGGATACACCATGTACTTCTAGTATATGGTTTATAATCTTTAAAAGTAGGATCAGTTCCCTTTTTTGTCTTTATCTTGGTCAATTTAAATTAGGGATCATTCCCTTGACGCGTTCCATAGAAGATTGTATGGAATTGCATCCTACACAATAGATGGTGATCCATTTAGTGGGAATTATTAGATAGTGATGTTGGAATCCTTCCATGAATCCTAGAGTAAGATCCTTTATCATATTCTTTCCCTAAGTGGTGATCTTGGTATCATCAGGACCAACAATACTTGGGCACTGATCCTCTACTTAGCTAGTTTTTTCATATTGAGTTGTTGGTATACACCATGGCCTTGGGTGTGATCCTAATCTATGTATCATTATATTTAGTTTTCAAGAATATATAGCTTATGGAGAGACCTGATGAAGAGTACATCTTGGATAGATTCCATCAAAACATTCTGACTCCTGATGCATGTTCTTTTGGATGAGTTCTGTATGGAACCATTGAGCATGGTTCCTAGACTAGCATTGCAATTGCGACTTTACATCGAGATAGTGTTCCATTCTTGAGTATATCTAGATATTATTTCAATATGTGAGTTAGAAATATACCTAGACTGAGATGAATTTTATTTTTTATATATGATTTTTTATTCTATGATGTCCTCCTGGGTAATGTTATACTCACCCGTACATGGGCTTTCCCCACACATTTGATGTCTTATGAAGAAGATCAACTGTTTGATGGTGTCCTAGTGGGACTTGGACCAGGATATTATTAGTAACCCAGACTGAAGGAGGTGTATTCTAGTATTTTCCTTGATAAAAGTCCCCTTTTATTCTTTTTGGTTGGTCTTATTTTCAGACTCATTGTGGTGGGCCTGTATTTAGACCATTTTTCTTTTATTACTTGTTATCATACTCTGATAGTATGATTTAGAGGTATTCATTAATGCTTTATTAAATTTTTTTAAATTTGAACATTTTACAGGAATGTAGGTGTGTGTGTGTGTCCCATAAGATAAGGCCTCCCTTGTGTGTGATATTCCTACTCGATAATAGTTTCTAGACCCTATACTATTAGAGTAGATCCGGGGGTATCCATGACATGGGCCCTATTGGGACCAGTCGTGATAGTTTTTTATGATTTTGGAGTTATAAATTAAGTATAATTCCAAGGGGTTTAGGTCAATACTATTATTTTATCACAGTTACGACAAAGTAAATTAATATTGACTTGGAAATAAGAATTTAGGTGCCCCTATAGTCCAATGCATAGACATTAAGAATTTTCATTATACTTAATAACATGATATTTATCCGAAGTTATTGGACAATGTGTGGTACAGACATCGTGATTATTAGTTCCTCTATTTCTACTAGGTCATCATTGAATTTTTTTAATAAATGATCTTAAAATCAATTATATATTCACATGATTAGAGTTCCTTTTTATCTATACTTAGTAAGATTTCGAGTGGAATTTATCATTAGGTGGTTCATACTAAAAAGGTGTATCTTGATGCTTCAGTTGAATATAGAAGTGTTAACCATAATTGGAATGATTCATAATGGAATCCATTACATTTATTTCAATGAAAGGGATTTAAATTTTTTTAGGGTAATGTCTCTAATATGAAGATAGAGTGTCGGTTGGATGAGTTCAGTATTTCATTGAGTAGATATTTTTGAAGAGTATTAGATTCTATTAGTTGTTAGTATACTAAGTGGATTTGATCATTAATCGAGCATTTCACTCTTAGTGAGAATGAGGAATCAAAGATATCATGGAAATAGTTTCAAAACTGTTTTTAGGAAGAAAAAAAATCTAATCAAAGCTAGAGGAATCAGTATGATAATAGTTTATATCTCTTTAGGTATGAGATTTTATGTATTACAGATCTTGGAGTTCAATTTATTAATCTTATTTCAAAAAAATATTATTTATCTTCTTCTTAATTAAGAGGATAATCCATGACAATTTGAGCTGGTATTGCATCTAGTGATTCAATATTGTTTCTATGTTGTAAGGTACTAGAAAAATTATAGGTGATAGAAAAGATTCTAGCATGGATCAGTTCTCCTTAATAGGGTAGTTTTAAGAACTTATCAATGCATAGAGATAATGACTTTTGTTATTTGGGTATTTATGGTTTCTATTAATTAGAATTTAGTATCTAGATTATTTTTTTCATTTATCTAGAGTATATAATTTTTAAGACTCTATAAGGATATTAATAATAGATTAATTTTCTTATGGTGGAAATGGTCATTTGTAGTTCCAATTTCTTACTACTTTCATTGGTAATAATTTAGAGTCAATCAATTTTTTCTATAACCACAATAGTAGTTGGATTAGAGGCCATGTTAACATCAACAACGACCTTATGATTTTGAGTAGTAGAAAGGATATGGAGTTTCTATAGTAAAAGCTAATTATATTTCTTTTAATTTGGGATATATGGAGGAATATAGTTTTTTGAGGTGGTTATTATCATGCCTAAAAAGTTAAAGGTTTATTGAATAGTCATTTCTATGCCGTAGAGTTTCCAGAACAAGTAGTACTAAATATAATCTAATATAACATCTATTTTCATCATACATGGTTGATAAATTAGATTGTATATATGATTAACACTGCTTTATGTCCCATGACATATTCCTTTCTCTAGGAATTAATTTTGAGATAATTATAGTGTACATGGTGTTGACTATATCGGTTAGATGATAGTCTCATTTTTTTGAGGTTTATCAAGGATGTAAGCTAATAATGGGGAAACATTAGTCATTGGGGGGATTTTTTTATTATATATATATAGTCATATGATGTTATTATCAATATTTATTGTTTTTATTCTATGCATGATATTACTTATTACATTAAAATCATATCAATTTTAATATATATGTAAGGTAATTATGTTATTTTCATCTATGATCGACATCAATATATGTATTATAAGTGTCTGGATTCAAATTCATCTCAAATAATAGATTTTATTTTAAGTTTTTTTGTATTTAGAGCTAATTGTATTTATTGGGGTTTTGATAACTTTTATTATCTTTTTATGGAAGTTTTTTTAACACTACCAATTCACGGTGATATTGGGTTTTGGGTATATTTCCAACCTATTGTTTCTTTGATAATAATGTTACCTTATAGGATGGATCCTTATGAGATATAAGAGTTTTTTATTTAGATCAATGATCCATTATAGAGGGGTTTCTCCTATATTATCATGTCACTCTGGGGATATCTAGTTTTTTTCCTGTAGAATGAGAATTGTAGTGTAGGGTTGTGTGTAGAGTAATTGTTGTTGAACTAGGTGGGAGGGAAAAATAGTTAACCCCTCTTAAGGATACATGTTTTTAATATAATTAGTGTAATGGGTCTTGTTGGATTTTGTTGATTTAACTAGGGTCTAGATATTATCCATTGGGGGTAATGAAGGAAGATACCCCCAGACACTTCTTCAATGTCAATTTATAACACATTGAGTCCATGGTTGTACTATTAAGTGTTATGAATGGACAAATTATTTTCATGGGACTAAAAAAATCGATGATTCATGAGTTCCTACATTATTTTATTATTATTTTCATATATTCCATCAAAATTTATTTGATGTCATAGGAGGAACAAGGTGATAATTTTGGGAATATTCTAAATGATATGTGCAAACATTAGTTGTTTGGAATGAAACCAAAGTGCATGTTTTAGACCCATGTGGTTCATATCCTAGAACATGTTGTTTCTCATCCTGGAATATTTTTGGATCTTTAGTTGATTGAATAAATAGTTTCATAGGTTTATTTGAATAATATTCTAGAGACTCATAGTTTATTTAGTATATAAGGAAATTATAAGAGTTTCATGTATAATTTCTCTTTTATTTCCCCCCTTTGATAACCTTTACTGTGTAGGTCAAATTATTTTCTTGAATAAATTAGTGGAAGGTGAATTTTGAGAGCTTAATGGGAAAGCTAATCATAAATCTTATTCTTCATTTGATAATTGATTTAATAATATTTATGGTATACTTCAATGATTGCCATAATTGTTTGGGTTGTTTCCTAATAAAAATGGGAGGTAATACCATATGGTTCATGATATTCACATCCTCATTATTATAAAAATTCCACCAAATATCTTGATCTAGTAGTTGTAGAGTTTTATTTGTTGTTATAGAAGAACTACCTCATAAATGGGAACATTATTATCTTCATAGATCATAATATATTGAGGTTTATTTTCCCTTAGATATATTTCAATTTTCATTACTGTTTTTTGATGGTGATCTTGGAATATTATGAATATAATATCTCTTAAACTCTGGGATGATAAATGTGGTCACAGATGTGTTGGGACATATATCTCATGGTAAGGTTATTATAGAGTTTGTAAATTCTTAAAGAACATACATCCATTAATCTTGGTATTTAGTGAACTAGTGGTAGAGGTATCCTATAGAAGATTACAGTTCTTTCATCCTTGAAGTATAAGGTGAAGGATTCTAAGTTGGGAGATCTTTAGTTGGATTTTTTTGTGAGATCAAGTGGTCTATGGTAATTATCCTGAGATATGGTTCAAAAATAATAATCATTAGGTGTTTATTCAGGGGATGATTTTTCATCCACCAATAGTGGGTGAGTTGTTTATCCAAGAGCTTCATAGATCACATTTGAAATTATATTAAGAAATATCAAAACTATACCATTCTTTGATGAGTAATTTATAGTATCGATGGATGAAAAGGTTGGTGGACGATTGTTTCTTTTTGTCTTGTGTTCTAGTGGACGAAATTTTAGAAACATTATCCAACAAGTCTATTTCATCCATGGCATGATCATTTTTAGATGTGGGAGGAGTTTCCAATGTAGTTTTTGACTAGTATTCCATATTCTCATAGGGGATTCAATGTTATCTAGGAGATTAAGGATCAACAAAAGAAGTCATTTCATCCCTTGGTGATTATATAAGTTAGTTTGATTGAAGATTTCCATGGTTATATATAAAAGATATCCTAAGCACTCATGTGCTTCTAGGAATAATTCACTCTAATTGTGATTTTTTTATTTAACTTATGTGTGTGGAAGTGTGTGTATTTTGATTTTTGATCTCATTTTTTCATTAGCACTATAAATAGTTAGTTGGATCAGAATATCTAAAAATTAGAGGTTATATTACATGTATGTGTCTTGGATTATATTTTTATATTAGTGAACCAAATACCTTGGGTTTAATTGGCCCATAAATAAAGTTATCACTCATCTATTAGTATTTTTTCATTCAAAGATTTGAAAGGGAATCCTTATATCTCCATTGTGTTGGAATGAGGTTGGGGATTTAATGATTCATTGACAATATTTTTTCTAAATAATGATATAATATGTTCATTTTATTTGTGAATTATAATGAGAGAATAATATCTATGAATTTTTAAGTTTTTAGTCATGTTTTATTTAATGTTTCTCTTTATTATTCATAGTAGAGGTTAGTTCATGGGAATAAGATTTCCATTAATTTTTTTATACCTTTAAAAGTCTTAGGGAACACTAGAGATGAGGAATATTAGTGAGTTCTTACTTATTAGTTAGAAAAAATTTATAAAATTTTCAACTTGTTACAGTTTCAATTATATCTTCTTAATATTTCATATATAATAGATTAGAGTGATTTGGATATCGAGGGCAATATCTCATTTGCTGAATTAAATGTTTAGATTTAGGATAATCATGAGAAGTTGTTTTATGGGTTTTTCCTTTATTTGGTGTGTATCTTGTTGATTATTGATGGATTAAAGGAGTGTGTGTGGGAGCATCAGTCACTGATGCATGGTCAGTAACCCGAATTATTATAAACCTTTTTTTTTAAATGTTGATATGATTTTTTCACATTGGTGTGAGTGATGTTGATTTTTTCTATATGTTGGATTGTAAATGGTGAGACTCCTATTTATGTGGTATTACATGGGGTGTTGAGTTTTATTGAAATTTTTTTTACTTATTAGGTTTCAATTCTATTTTCAAGGGGGTGTATTATTTCCTAGGTATATAATGTAGAGGCCTAGATTATTATTTAATCTAAAAATTATTTTTTGAGGTTTTAGAGATTTTTAGAGGATGTTAAGAGGAAGCTATTTTGACAAATTATTAATTTTTTAAATAAAAATTACCTATAATATAATATTATGCTATGATGGGTATTATTGAGTTGTGATTATTTTTTTAGAGGATAAGGGTTTTTATGATTCGGTGTAAGTTGTGTCCTAGCTTGGGAGATAATAAATTGGTGCCCTGAGCAAGTTATCCATAAGGTATCAATTGTGCCTCTCCATATTCCAGAGGCACCAACAAGTAGTGAAGGCTTTTGGTGTGTATGTAGAGAGAATATGGACTCTTATAAGATTAAGAATTAGTGAAAATAACCAAATACCATCCATTGCAGTAAATAAAAAGAGTTCATAAGAAAAAAATACAAACATGACAGTAATAAGAATTGGAATTTTTAAAGGCCTAGACATCCATTTCATATAAAGAATATTGATAACCCTCTAGACCAATCACGTAAACAAGAGTAAATAAAATGAATAGAAATAAAATTAGAAGGATATACTACCTATACAGAGTCATACCAAATACTTGAAAGCTACACATATATCAGATTCATCTTCCTTGGTTATTGTTTGGCCAAAACCCATCATGTATCTACAACCATCTGAATATAATCTTATCTGCACCAGGAAAATGGAATCCCATGATATGTGTCAGTACAAAACATAGTCAGGCACCACAAATGAAGTCACATTTTTATTAAATGTGGTTTATGTATATGTGAAATCCGCATCTGTATGATTATAACAATCATAATTATTGAAAACAAACTGAAATACAAAATAAGTAACAAATCATGTTTTATAAGGCTATGTTCACAACATAACCTTATTCTAGCAGAGACATGAATAGAATAACATAAATGCAATAATCAACATGGGTAAAAATCAATCCACTATCGATCCTTGGATCGATAATCCTGATTTTATGCACATCCAATGACTAGGGAATTGAGTTGGATGTCATACCACTAATGTTGTGTATAATCATGTTAGTCCATGGGTACATAAACCTGATCAATAGTAAATTTCTTTTCCAGTTCTTAAAATGTCTTTGGAAAAGTTATGACACCATAGGGGGAAGCTTTTCCTAGCTACGATATTACAGGTTCTCTCCTCTAATCACTATAATGATGGAATCAAATTAAATACTAGACATCCTATAGATATAAAAAAATTATTATATAAATGAATATAGGACCCATGTTTTGTAACTAATTAATCCATTTATAATGATAATTAATCACTAAAATAATATAACTTTACCTATAAGTTCATCCAAGACATTATTACATGGGAATACAGGTATCACTCAAAGAGTATATAAACCATTTTCCTTGTGAGTTTGTCCTAAAAATTTTTATATTGGAACCCAAGTGTTAATCAAGTCATATATAAAACATTTACCCTAGGATTCCATCCAAGGAATCCATATATGGGAATCCAAGTATCTATAAAATCATATATAATCCATTTAACATATGATTTCATCCCAGACATTAATGTATGGGAATCCATGTATCACTTAAGGTGTATATCATCCATTTAAACTATGATTCCATCCATGATATTCCTTTTTATGAATCCAAGTGTTACTCAAGGCCTATATAATTACCATCTAGCCAATGAGAACGAAGATAAATTGTGTATTAGGAATCCAAGTATCACTCAAGGGGTATATAGTCCATTTTTCAAAAGATTCCATCCATGGAATTCCATCATGTGAATCCGAGTTTCACTCAAGGTTTATACAATCCATTTTAACTATAATTCCCTCCATGTAATTCATAAATGGGAATCTAAGTATCACTCATATGATATATAATCCATTTTACCTATGGTGATCCCCACTATAGGTTCTTACATTCAAATGAAAATTTTGAACAAAAGTACATCCACCAATGGAATTTCCTGTCAAAAAATACCCTTAAAATCCTAATAATGATCCCATAATTTTTTTAACACAAATCATCTAATCACACTCAAGTATATTTCCCTCAATACTTGATTAGATCAAATGGTTGAATTCAAATAGACCAATCTCAACCTAGTCATAAAGGCTTTTCCTCAAAAATCCCTGATAAACCATTGAACTACCCCCATCGTTCTCGATGTAGTTCCTTTCTAAACACATCCAAATATACATAATAATTCAAGATGAACCACATAATGTTGACTATTCTAAAAAACATTTGACTTATAATCCAATGCACACTCTAATCCTAAGTCTAGATTCCTTTATCCCAAGGTACACAGGGATCATCAATAAGCATGATCACTAGAGCATGTAATTTAATTATAGTGTCATATCAATGCTAAACTATACCCTTCCATTTTTTTACACTACAGAATATAAATACGTACCTAGAATTAACAACGTAATTTAGTAATACATAGGTTCATTTATTTAACACCATGAAAAAGATAAATGGTCATCTAATGACCAGACTCATGGTCCCATAATGCTTCTCACATGAGGGAAAAACTTTGGAGACCATTATGAGACTTCATACCTTAGTATAATCCTTTTCATTGGAAATTTTAATTGAATTCATGATCAACATTGATAAATAACCATCCATTTTTGGACATAACCACTGGAAGGGAAACAATCTCACTCACTACCAATTTTCAACTCACAACCTGGCTCGTTCCCTCTCCCCAAAAACAATTTCCATGATAAATGAAAAATTACAACTCACAAAGAGGGTCGCCTCACTCAAATGACCAATGATGCACTCTTAACATATTCCATACTTCAAACATCTCCCCAATCACACCCTCAATCTATTTCTCATCAAACCAAAAGACATATAGATATATTAGAGTATATACAATACTCTCTCTACATACTCATGATGATGTAAAATATAGGTTATGATCATTTATAAAATAGGATTATACTGATATTACATTAATTGGTATGTATCTTCCTCCCAATACACATTCACATCAAAACAGTATATACTTTATATAAACCAACTCCCAATACTACATATCCCAACAATGTGTGTCTAGGTCCTACCTTGTTTCAACCACCTTAAAACATCTAATTTATTTTCGATGTCTCCTCTTCCATAGAAATAAATTTACCATCTCATCACAAATTCTAGGAAATTATTCCCATATAATTTATTTAAAACCATAGTTCCTTGGCTCTCACAGGGTGGTTCACTAATTTATGATTTGAATGGTACCATGTATAAAAATCACACACCATTATTACATGACTCAATATTCTATGATTATTCTAAAAAAAGTCTAAGATGAACATGCTACATGAAACCATATTCTCAAAATTTGGAAACTCGCAAAGAAATCCTCTTTAAAATTTACCACCACATATGTTCCATGGTTTATTTCTAAGAATTCATATTAAACTACTTAATTCTAACCCTGAGTGTCTACATGTGATCTAATAAACTACTAAAAAGTTTATTCAAAAAGATCAAGTACTCGAATAAACCTACCCATCAAACTCAACATGATACATAGGCACCCTTAGTGCTTTCTGAGTAATTGAAAGTATCACCTTTCCAACATTTCAAAACAAGAGCACCTCTTATTCATCGGTCTCAATAAGAGGGTAGAAATAATCTTTTCACCTCAATGGAAACTATAGTCTTTGGAAACACCCTCTCATGTGTTTCCCTCTATTAATGAAATCATAATCCTACATGGGTCTATGTTAAAACTAAGGGTGGTCTCTAGGCCTCCCCCAATATCCCTATCGATCAATTCTCATAGTAGGGTAAATTTGTATGAGCACCTAGCCAAAAATTCAAACCTCTCTAATGTCACGTCTCATGAGGTTTCACTCACACACCCATCTCAACTCAAGGCATCTAACATGCATGTCAACCATTTCAAAGGGAAAGAAAGATAAAATTTTTATATGAGGTCAAAACTTATCAAAATTGTTGTAATTATTTAGGTTTTAAATTGAAATTTATAGAAGAAAATTATATTAATGTTTTATTTTTCATCCCATTTATAACAACTGACATGATAAATGATTATAATGAAATAACTAGATATGAATATATCTAACTGGATCCTAATACTCTCCAAGCATTATCTAATGGCACTAATCCCTAAATTATCATGATATTATGATAGGAAAAAGTATTAAATGACAATCGATATCCATCTATATAGGGTAATACCACCTCAAGGTTCTAGTTCACTATAACTGTTTAGGTACCTATCGATTTCACACTGGAGGATGATAATAGATAACTATATAGGGCATGCAATACATGTATAGTATCATCTCAAATATTTGTGTCACAGATAATTGTCATAGTTTGGATAAGTAGAATTTAATTCTAGGCTATATTTAAAAACGTTTTATAGGTTGTAACTTGTACTTTAAATAACAAAAACTAAGAAACAATTCCCAAATAGGGGTCCAACACATGGTATCTATGTGCCATGTCAACATATTGTGGTCACTACGCCTATTATGAATGAAGAATCAATCCTCATCCCCACCATCAAACATCTCACTAAATATCCACACACCCTTTCATTAGAAGGAAATATATATACATGTTATCCCAATTGTGCAGAATTCCATCATGAAATTATATTGGAAAACACCATTTTGGATGATATAGTCAGGTTTTACAATTGTTCTATATCATAAATAAAATCACACACTTCTAGGAAAATAACATATGGACCCTATGTTCTAACTATGATGCATGATATTCCCCTTTCCATTACCAAAAAAGATTTAAAATCAACTAATGTCATCTTTCCAATGGCCAATATATAACAAACCATCAATGGTCTCCAACAAATGGTCCAAGACCCATAAATTCATAGTAAATAATAAAATAGACATTGATATGTGTGTTTCTCAAAGATAAATTCATATGTAACTTTAGAATCACATATCAATAATAGAAATCACATATCCATAAAAACCAAGTATTCTTATCAAGATAGGTGTTCTCGACACACCAGTCCAATATCCATCAAAAAATTTGACACATTCCTAATAATCCTTTCTACCATATCCAAAATATTTATGATATAGAAAAGGAATAGCTCTCATACCAATTTGAAACATCCTGACCTGAGATGCACTAAAAATATTCCTCAATCTTTTTGGGTATAGGGAATCACACACACCTATCCATACACTAGAGGAATTCAACTAGTAATGAGGGGATGTTGTGTTTGGGGAATGAGTATTCCTTCATTATAAATTAGGAAATGGTAAAAATAACAAGATAACATCCATATAAGTAAGTAAATAGAGTGTGTAAGCCGTAAATATAAACAATACTATAATAAGAAATTGAATGTATTAAAGGCCCAAACAACCTTGTCAAACATACAATATTGATCTCCCACTTGGCCGATCATAAATACAAGAGTAAATAAAATGAATAAAAAATAAAACTATAAGGATATATTATATACACTAATTAAAAATACATACCAGATCTCCACATAAATATTTGAGAATTATTTTTTGATCATTCCTAGGCCTCATCCTATCTTGATCCTCCAACCAAGTGAGAATATACTCAGGTACCCCAATGCAATGGAAGCTCGATCAGGGTGTGAGAAAAAAACTCAATAAGAAGCCACCAATATGGTCCTTTACATAGATAATGAATGTAGTGTTAGTGTATGTGAGATACTCGTCGGGATGAAAATAATATTCATAACTGCTATAAATAAACTATAATAATAAAATCATACAAATAATTTTGTCATAAGTGTGTGCTTATGAAATTATATTATCATTAAGAACAAAAAACTGGAATAAAATAAAGGAAACAAATATCACGATTAAAACTCAATACATAGTCGATCCTTGGGCCTTTAATCCTGATAGTGTAGGCTTCCTATGACCAGGTAATTTAGTTGGATATTGTACCACTCAATCCATTTATAATCCTATCATTCATTGTCTTTGTAACCCCAATTAATGATACCTACTTCAAAAAATAATGAATATTTCTCTAAACATGTAATTTCACCACAAGTAGGAAACATGTCCTTGCCCTGGGATAACCCATTCTCACCTCCAATCACTATAATGAATGATTCCCTATAAAAAATGGACATCCTATAGATAAAAAACTTTTATTCATATAAATTAAATAGTGAACCATGTTTATAACTAAGGAATCTATGTTTAATTATAAGAAATAATTAAAATAATTTCACTTTCCCTGTGAGTTCATATAAGGAATTACCACATGGGAATCCAAGTTTCATTAAAGGAATATATAATACTTTTCCCCTATCATTCTATATAAATAATTCCTACATGGTAATCTATGTATCACTCCAGGAATATATCATAAATTTTCTATATTAGTCAATCCAAGGAATTCTTACGTGGGAATCCAAGGATCACTCCATAATATATAAACTATTTATCCTACGAGTCTTTACAAGGAGTTCCAAAAAGGGAATCCGAGTATCACTCTATGCCTGTATAATCCATTTATCCTATAATTTTTTCCAAGTAATTTCGTATAAGGAATAAATGTGTCACTCAATGTGTATATAATTTTCATATAGCCTATGAGACTATCCAAGGATTTCGTATTAGGAATCCAAGTACCACACAAAGCATATATAATTTTTTTCCCTATGAGTTCATCCAAATCATTCCTAAATAGGAATACAAGCATCAATCAAGGTGTATTTAATCCGTTTAAACTATGAGTATATCCAATGAATTATTATATTTAAAACCAAGTATTACTCGATGATTATATAATTCCTTTAACTTATGAGTATATAAAATGCATTATGAATTCGGAATCCGAGATTCACTCAAGGAATATATAATTTCAATAAATACTAAGATACCATCCAAGGAATTCCTTATCAAGAAACAAAGTATATCTCAAGGAATACAAATTTTGATCCTAGGAAGTACCTCTAGAATTTCTAATAATAAATCAATCGATCATATAGGATCAAAGCATGATCCCAAGTAGTATCTTTTGGTATCCCAATAATATCACAATAAGTCTAAGAATATGGATCCCAGGAAGTACCTATGAGAATGCATAACATAATTCATATCACATCAATCCCACTAGGAATAATACTAGTAAGTACCTCTGGAAATCATAATTTCATCAATAATAACCATTTAATTTCATAAAAGTATGTGTGGGGGTGGCCAAACACCTAAACCCAATCACAAATTCAATAGCCTCATGGACTTATATGTTTGATGTGGGTTCTAAGTTCCAACATCTATCATATACTACCAAACCCATGATGTACTAGCTCAGAGATAGTCAAATAATGTGGCACACGCTGGGTCCCCTAGGCCAGCACTCCAGAGAGGCATTGTACATGGGAACCTTGATATTCAAATATAATTGATGCATCCCTAATGGGGTTCATTATGTCAAATAACAAGTAAGGGAATCTATCTTCTGGTCCTAAAAATTATTTATCAAGTGAATTAATCTTACATGGGATCATGTGTTACACTATTATCTATACGAGGTACGAAACTAGCGACCACGGGATGTTAGTGACCCCTAAAATTCATTCATTTAGTTAACCAAGTTAATATAATGGAAAAATACACTAGAATAAATCTGAATAAGAATATTCTCTCTCAGGGGTAAGCCCAAGCATGAACATACTACTATAAACATGTGTAATTACCAAAGAAAAGATAGGG
Organism: Viscum album; assembly: GCA_963277665.1. Lineage (NCBI taxonomy): Eukaryota > Viridiplantae > Streptophyta > Magnoliopsida > Santalales > Viscaceae > Viscum > Viscum album. The sequence continues at coordinate 381,068,977 of OY728131.1, forward strand.
AAGACAACTAACCTGTAGGAAAATTTTAACCATTTATAAATAGATCTTGTTAGCTTGCAAGATCTTTCCTAACACTGGATAGCTTAATTATTTTCTAAAAACATTAGTTTCATCATTAAAAATTTAAATGTAAAACAAAATCCAAAAATGCATGACAAGTGATATCTTATTAGATATTTTTTCAATGATTGAAATCTAAGAAAATACTTGTATTAGGTTTACTAGGTGCCATCGACATTATTCCCAGAAGAATTCCAAAAAAAGAAATAAAAAATTTATTTATTTAAAATTTTTCGGGTAAAATATCTTTTAAAAATTCATAAAAATGTATACCGAATCACAATAGCTTGTGGTCAAATGTAGATAAAAAATTGGGTCACCCTATTTCTAGGCCGAGTGAAAACCCCCACACAGGTATCTGATTCCACCACGTGTCAGTAGAATTAAGAAAGAAATCCTAATAGTTGGGACCAAAGATAGAGGTATAATGAAAAGATGAAAATGGAGGATAATGTAGTTAATGGTATATCTTGAGGATACCAACTCATTTGATGGCCTTCGAGTTTAACCAATATTGAAGAACTCCCATGGAGGAAGGGAGAGGGAGGATGGTTCATGTGGGGGAGCTCTTGGAAAAAAGATAAGGGAGAAAATATGGGTAAAAAAATTTTAGTTTTAGATGAAAAAATGGTAATTTACCATTTTAATGAATCAAATTGTTAGGTTTCACTGTCTGTAAAACCATGAGGCCACAATACAATGCTACTGCCCCCGTATACCTCCACCTCGCACAGTTGCAGTGCACGGTTCGTCAAATCATGCACCAAACATGCGACATTTCTACCTAAAACTATAGACCAATACATGGTTTAATCTAGGATTCAAAAAACATTATCGAATCATGTTCTTATACAAAATGGTTTTCATGGATAGGCTGAATAGTTAACACTAACCCGGTGCTAACCATGAGCCATCGAGTGCACCTTCCCAAAATTATGTTTTCATGCCCCAAACCCCTAGGATACTTCTGAAGCCTCTTAGACATATTTAGAACATCAAAACAAATTTAAAAACATTATATATATTCACCCAAAAAATTAAAATTCATATTGAAAATATTTGATAAAACATTGACCCAAATAGTAATTGAAAATTCCAAATCCTTCAGAAATATCATTCTTGAAAAATAATTGGATAATATAGTGTGTTTCAATGTAATTAGTGATGATTAATCATTATGTGGGGTGTTTTAGAATGATTATTTATCCAATAAAATTCAATATTATTTTGGATATCAAAGATTTATTTGTTTCACAATAGTATATGATATTATGATGTAAAAGCCTTAGATTCACCTTGGAGTCTTTTGTAATGGCTCAAGACATTTGTTTTCAATATTCTTAAGCCTTGTTCCCATCGTCTCCTTTTTATTTTTAGGATGATATATGTTTGGGTTGAAAAATATGTCCTTTTGATAGGTTTTTGAGATATTTGGAGACCTTTGGGTTCAAAATGGTCTATACCACAATATCAATACAAGCCATAGTGACTCTACTATTCTGTCATGTAAAACAGGAAAGGGGAAATGATTTCCCAAATCATGGACATGGTCATGGTACTTATGTATGGAACATATGTTCTATAACCAAATAAACCTCATAATGACCCTAGTTGATGCTATGGTGAGATAAAATGTCATGGGTTTGGGAAAACTATATAGGGGTTGGTCGTGTTGCTTAGTGTGTTCAAGGACACCACGATCAAGGTAGTGGTCACATAGGTTTTGAAATGGACAAAACTATAGTTTTTCTTACTGTATCTCATCCATTTCTATAAGAAAACATGTGCACTATAAATTAGGGGTATTCAATTAAGTTTTATTGGTTATCCCCTCCATTAATTGATTGATTATCCTCTCTTTGATAATTCCTTTGAATGTAAATAATTTTAGAATTCTTTTTATTTTATTAGGTATAGAATTAAAAGGTTATTACTTGTGGAAGATACAACCATGGTTGATTTTTGAACCATTATTATTTTTGTTCTACATTGTTTAAAGATCCTACCTTGTTATATTGAGATGATTTCTTCATAAACTAGATTCGTGGGAGCCTTGTATATCTTCCCTTATCATTATCCAAGAGAGGAGGATTCCTCTTTCCTTCAACCATAATTAAAGACATTCATTGTCTTCATTGGAGATGGGGAATGAGTTTCTTTTACCCCTTATTCTTGTTCTTAATTATTGATAATTATTTTAGAACCATGTAATGTTAGATTAAAATCAGTTCTAGGAACTATTGAAGTGAAAAAAATTAATATTTTTTGAGTATGTGGTTCGAGAGATGACACTTTTAAAAAATTTATACATTTATGTTAAGAAACATATGGTAGGATGTTACTTAACATGTTGGGTTTGTTTATATGATTTTTAGCATGATATGATGTTTGGTACTAATATTCATTATATCATGACTAAGTTGATAGCGTGAGTGTGTGTGTAAACTATGAGACCATGGTTGGTGGTTGATCACAAGTGTGTGTATCCCATGAGACTATGTTTGTGAATGATTATATGTGTGTGCATATGGATACTGATACTCATGCTTACTATTATTTTCTTCCTTCCATATTTTATCCCCTATTTCTCTGTGAATTATTTTTTAGATGTTATATTGTAGTTCAAAGCATGGTGTCAAAGTGGCACAGTAACTATTGTCGCTTATTGGGACTAAATGTGATGTGTTTACATATTCTACATGTGACATGATGACAAGACCATGTTATATGAAGTGGAAGGATAATCTTATGTGATTTGGACCCGATGGAAATAGTTTGACATGATGGTCTTAAGTGACCTAACATAGGGCACAATAATTGGATACCATGGTCTTCTAGACTAACATGATGTAGTGTCAGAATATAATGGCCTTGTGGCCAAACTAATTATCCTTGATGTGGTTATGTGATACATGTGATAACCTTATAGTCAACACATTTCCATGAATTATTTTATGAAAAAATATTAGGTATGAAGCTACAGTATATACCATCCATGGTTTTTGGTGGTTTGGTCAGTACACGAACTCTCTATATAAGATTTCATGTTGTTTTCCTATGTAATTATCAATTATGAAGAAATAATCTCTTCTACATGTTCACTTGTGTTAAGTACGCATTGGTGGTCTCCAACTAGCTTTATAATTACACGCTACATATTTATCTTGAGGCACATACATACTTTTTGATTAGGGGTATAGGAAAGGGAAAGACACTAATGGCATCGAACTTGTAGATAGAGCATGTTGATGTTATGTGGTACTAGGAAAGACTATGGAGTAATGCCACAAAGTTTTATTTACTTATTTGTCTTTCTCATACTATGTTTAGACATTCCACTTTTGTAGTCCACGGTTTATTATTCTGTATGATACGAGATACACGCCATAACATATGTTTTTCACTATTTATTGATGTACCTAATCAGTGGTTACCTATTCATCCCTTTCATTGAGTATAAAAACAAGTTTTCACCAGATCTATGTTGTTTTATGGAAAAAATGATTTATTTTCGTGGTCCTGGTGACTTTTTAGGAGATTATTGACAATGTTACAAATAATTATTGATCATAATGAAAATGAATATATACATGATGTGTACTTTATAAACATAGGCCGTGTACCTTTTCCCAGACATGGATCAGCCAGCTCGATCATACACCTATGTTTCTGACCAAAGAGAACATCTTGTGTACTCAATGCTCACACATCATGTATCCCACTATAGAAGTAGTTGGTGGATAAAAAAGACACTACATGCCATGTGAGGTAGTGTTATATGTCATGTATCCACCAACCGATGAACAACACATTGAATGTCATTTAGTGATATAGTAGATCCCCTAACAATGGATAAATAGAGAAAAGTGAAGTTTACTTGACTACCCATCATATACTTTTGGGTACACACTGTGTATTTTAATTTTCTATAAATAAGAGGGAATCCCTCCGAGTTTATGTTGGAAAATCTAGGGGAGGTGTAGCCACTTCATTGACCGATCTCCCCCAAATCCATTTCAAATTTTCTTTTACTACTTTCTATTATGTTTCATATAATTTTATCATTTTCCCATTATTCCTCTCATATCCATGGTAGGGATTGTGCTTCTTATAAATCCGCATACCATGAACATGGTCATAATAGGGTAATTTTCAAGTATTGGTGTTGTAATAAGGTTATGAGTACTTAGTAATTGAAGTTATAAAGTATGGATTTAATTATGAATGTTCTTTTATAATTAATTTATTGATTTCATTCCTTAACAACAATTGGTATTGTCTCGAACCAAGAGAAACACTAGTAATAGAAACTAAACGACATAAAATGGGAGAATCTATGACCATTGAATGATCCAGTTGAAGCTTGCTTTATCGGTTATGAACTCGAACACATTTTCATTAGTTAACTACCAGACCATGGAGTTAACCTTTAAATATCTAATTGTTTTTTTCAGATCAAGAAATGATAGTTAAATTGAATCCCCTTGGTAAAAAAAATTATTTTATAATTTCAATACTATGGAATGATCAATACAATGAGCCCTAATTTAATTGAAAACCCAACACACTATTTTTAGGTTGTTCTGTATTAACTTATGTTTTATTTAAAATTTTCTCATATATTTTCACAATTTCAACTTATTCCCTTTATTTATTCTCTATGTATATAAAACATAAAATAACTCACCTTGCACTATTAAATTGATTTTCTATCTTCATAGTGGGATTGACCCCTAACATCTTCTAACTACTAAGTTATTATTATCAGAAGGGAAAAAATAAATACATCTAATTGGCTTCACCTTGTGATGGGGGTTGTCCAATTACGAAATTGTTTTTGGGGATGGAAGAAATAAATAATTTGAGTCTGATTGATGGTCTGTTTACCATAAATTTTGCTTTTTCCATTCCTGAGTCTTTTCTTGGGACTCTTGACCCCACTTCTCTATTGATTTTAATTAAACTATTAATCAGTATGATCTATCGGGAGAGTTTTTTTATCCGCATGATCTAGTGATGTTGTACTCATAATCAGAAGAATATTATCCGTATATAGAGGATGGGTTTCAATACAAGGAATACCCATGTGCATTATTCACCCGACCCATATCTTATTCTCCTCTAGAACAATCTTCAGTTATTGAAAAACATAATTATCAATGATAGGGGACTTTAACGCATGCTAGTTGGACAAAACTGAAAGGTTAGGAAAACTTGGTACTATGGTTGAGAAATTTTTAGAGATAATCACTATTATCGATGATTTGGTAGGGTTTAAGACTGAGTTTTCAAATAATTTTTCAAACGAGGGGGCACGTTATAATGTGGGAGCCACCTTTCATTGTTAAAAATGACTGAATATAATTTAAAAAACTCAAACATTGAATATGGGGACACATCACATCATGTTTAAACTAAATTAGATAGATTACATATTTCTAACCCCCTCAGTTGATCATTTAGTTACTCATGATAAATCCTATGATTATTTTTAGGTTCTCCACATGGCCAAGTAAGAACCTTGGGAGGCAGAGGACGTAAGAGATTAGAACAAGGAAAAATTCAACCTTTGACATCTATGGGAAAAAGAGATAGGCTACTATAACCTGCCACCTAGACCACCTGAATGTAATGAAATATGGTAAAAAGATGAATGTACTGGACACATTTTCTGGTTCTTGAAAAGAAAATCCATCTTCCTTCAGATTACAGGTAAGAATATTTACTTGGGTTGAGCAAACAACCTAAAAAAGGCACTTTCTAGGAGGAAACCCCACCACTCTTCCCTCCCAACATTATTTATTTTCTATTTTTAATAAATATAGGGTGTGTACTTACTATCAACACAGAATGTACTATCATTGCACTCATCCATAGTAAAAATAAGAACAAAATGAGCTCACATGCCTTGTGTTTCTACTTATTTGGAGTTTACTTATCTGATTGCTGTAAATTATTCTAAAACACGTTTTATAAATAAATATTAATTATGTTAATAAAAATGAATGAAGCATGTGCTGATAAAAAAGATGATGGATTGTATGCAAGTTGTCACCAATTCGAATCACTCCACACCTTCCATTGGTATATGGTTCATTATTTTTGAACTCATGTTCTAATTAAATAGCGGGTGATATATTATTGAATGTAAAAAATAATTTCAAAATAATAGAAAACCAACGGTTAAGATAAATTGGGTGGCAGGGTCATATCCCATGAATCTGAAAGACCCGAGTTCAAATCCTTCAAACCAGTATAGTTCGATCCTTTTTCACTAAAATAAAACCACACACCATGTATTTTGGTAGATGTCATGCACATCATATTTTCATTAAAATTTAAAAAAATTCAAAAATAATAAATCACTCAGTGGTGAAGTGGGTTGATTGGAGGAGTCATAGCCCAGGATTGAAAAGACCTGAGTTTAAGAATGGATAATCTTCTAATTTCATCCAATTTCTTCACTAATTAAAACCACATGTTTTGAATTATTCTTTTCACCATTTAGTGCCACAAATAATTTAAGTAATTAAAGCTAATAAAACCATACATCACTAAACCCTCTATTCCAGGGGTTAAGGGCATGCGTTTGGATCAACCTAGTCACTAGTTCGAATCACGCCTCAATCAATAGACCAAAGGTTATAGTTCCCTTTTTCAAATTTTAGAAAACAAGATGTGTATTCCTATGGTAAAAACATGTATTGATTTATTTTCATATGTAAATATATGGTTATGTTTAAATTTTAAATAACTATTATATAATTTATTACAATTACTGTACATTGAATAATAATAAAAACTCATACATAGTGTGTCTCCTTAACTACATGCCACGTGTCTTGGATATAAAAGTCGGGATCCCTATCCAAGAGAATTCCTTGTGGACCCACCCCCCCTATTTTCATCCTCTGAGGCTTCCTTCATATACCTCTCTAACTCCCCATCTTCAATATTCTATTTTTATTTGATTCTGGAAATTTTTTATCCTCATTACAATCCTCGATCATGGTATGCCCTTCAATGACCCTTATTTCAGTGTTTTACATCAATTTGGGGTGATATTTCACTCATGGTATGTTTTTTTGAAAACCCATAGTACATAGGTTGAATGAAGAATAACACATTTTATACTTTAAGTACACATCTACACACACTCTATTCTCACATTTGAAATGAACATGGAATGTATGTTTGGTACATGTCGTGTACAATCTCTCTACCCATCCTTAAAAGAGAAACCCATGTATTGAGTATCACATGGCCATCCCCCCATATACTTATACACGACGTGTGCATTTGAAACATGTCATGTACTATTTTATTGAAAGACTAGTATGTGTTAAGAGGAGCTACATGAGTTGAATTCCATTTATTCACCCGCATCTTGTGTCCCTACTAATATGGCTTGTACTTTTTTATCAAACTCCTAGCCTAGCCCGTGTCTATCCATATACAGATAAATATCCCCACATACTCACCCACGGCATATATGCATTGTTAAAATGTTGTGTTCTACATTGTCCCCAAAATATGTTCACTAGGCATATGTCTCCTAAGTACATGGATTGGAAAATATATCTCACTAGATTTTGTGTACTCATTCTACATATACTGTATACTTTTTTTTCAAAGTTTTCCTCAATTGTATTATTTAATTTTTATTTTATTTGGTTCATTCCATTTCAGATATGAAAGATGAGGATAGATTAAGTGGGATGTAGCTAAAAATCGCTATATAAAGTGAGAGACCACATCAGATCGTACTCAGAAGGTTGATGGCACATTCAGTGACCAATAATCTTCCAATATTCTACCCGTTAGCCATAGAGAAATTTTCACCTCTTCCATCGGCACCCACACCATCCATATTAGCTATTAGAAAAGAGGAAAACTTAGTCCCTTCTTCTATTATTGAGGGAACCAGTATAGCAGCTCCAAATACCAACATCACACCATCTGAGCCTTCCATGACTATAGTGGACCCCACTTCCACCATTTCCATGACATCAGCGCTAGCTCCAGCATCCACTTCCACCATGGCGTCAATGTACTCCCTGTATCTAAAGCACCTAATCCTATTTCCACTTCAGTAGGCCCATATTCCTCAACAGCTTCTGCTCTTGTACATCCTGTTCCGAAAGTATCTCGACCTCATCTGCACCCCTTCCTAGTATTCAATGGTCATCATCCTATGTAAAAGTGACTATTATGAGTTTCCCACCACTTGATCCACCTAAGTGGTAGATTCTTATACATCACCATTCAACAGTGTTTGAACATATCGGAGGAGATCAAGGAGATCCTTGAGCACACTCATTTTATAGAGACTTTCTTGGCCAATAACCCTACATTATAGGATTTATTTTTAGAGTTCTCTACTACATTTGAGTTCTATGGGGCCACATACCATGCTACGCCTATAAATACATCCACTCTAGATAGATTCTAGCTAGTATAAAGTCCCTTTACATTTACTATAGATGAGTTTTTATGAGTGTGAGATTTCAACACCTATCAAGTCACCAAAACCAATGTTTCCACCCTTACCCACCTCGATCATTTGGTCTAATTTCAATGTGGCAGGAACATTCTAGCCACAATTATTCACCCACATTCTAGAAGATAACTTTCATCATTTCCCCTCTCCTAAGTTTCATCCATCGGTGGTTCAGCCCCATCTTAGTTCCAAACCACAAGGACATGGGTGTTGTGTGAGGACGTGATATAGAGCATCTCACATGTGTTGTCTGGAATTAATACCCATCACTCCCCTTTTTCACTACCTCGAAATTGTTTTCCATGATCCATGGCAATCAAGGAAACTTGAATGGAGGATTTTATGCCACCCCAGTTGGCACACTACTTAGGGTTGTTTAATCCATCTCTCCCTCACTATCTATTAGCATCTCACCAATGTATGGAATTTGACATGATTATACGAATTAATATGGTTGAGAATATGGGAGATGTATTTTTTTTCATTTAGGATGCCTCGTATCCTGCAAGGATGAGAGATGACCCACCTAACCCTAGTGGTGTTGCTGATCAGGTAACACCCTCACCACAAGTGGATCTTATTTCATCCTCTCTTCCATATTTATCCACCATCCACTCTTTTTCTATCCCATCCACATCACCACCACCACCCACAACCTTAGATGATCTCCCCCTTTTCCTATGCATATCCACTATGGAGTGACATTTTGATGACATTCCTTAGTAACTCACATATATGGTGAGAATGTTCGGCCTCATTCTCCAACTCTTGGGCCTTTCACTTCCCCTAGCACCTAATACTTGTGCAGATCCTCATCCCTCTATATCACAACCTCTATTCATAGCTCAATCCACAAATTCCATTCTTTCATCCACTGATTTACTAGATTACACTTCTACAGCTTTGATCCATGTTATTCCCATTGATCCCACCACTTAGAGAAAGGTCTCAGAACCTCTATCTTTCACTATCACTACCCCTACTCAGTTAGATCCACCTATTACAGATAGTTCCTCTTATGAGTCAACATAGTGACTATTTATTCACATTCATTTCATTATATATATATATATATATATATATATATATATATATATCTCACTTTTTTGTTATGCTTATGACGGTTTATGTGCATGTAGAATTTCTTTTTCCCATTTCCTTAATATTCACAGATACTTTACATAACATAGTCCTGTACTTTTTTTCTTTTTTACATATATTTTTGAGCATTTCATGAGGGGAGTATGATATTGGTGTTCATTTCCCTGAATTTGATTTTAATTAATTCTTTCACTATTAACCATACCCTTACCAAGTTGTGTCCTTCCACATCCTCTTCTTTTCCTTAGTATTTCACTTGGAGGAACATGTTTCGTACTAATTTTGGGAGAGAGTCTCTAAAAAAACTGGCCTTTTCCCTTAAAATGATCTTGTAGACATCATTAATAGAACAAAAAATTAAAATGTGTAATTTTTTGGTTAAAAATAATTATAAATAATAAAAAACATAAAAGGGAATTTTAAAAATTACCTACTTATTTAAATTTTAAATTATTTTAAAATGATTTCTAATAGTGTTGTATTTTTTTAAATACTTTGCTATTTTTTATTAACTAGACTGGTCATTTTTATTCATGTCATGACCTGATTGATCATTTTATTATCCTTATTTACAAGTGGAATTCTGATCTCTTGGACATATTATTTCATATACCCTCTTTCTTGAGGGATTCTTCAGATATGCATAACTACCAGAGCATTCCTATTTTCTCTTCCAAACATGAAGATTTTGAATCACATTAAAATTATTGAGGTATTTTATTGATATTTTCCTCCCTTTTGAATTTGAGACCTACCCTACATCTAACCATTATTAAGTCCATTAAAACCATGAACTGACATTATTTGAGTCTACTTCACAATAATATTTAACCTTCCTACCATAATTATTCTGTAACAGTTCATTATTATTCATTATAGCTTTAAAAATGGAGTTTACATATTCATGGTATATTTTGGTGAGCCCCCATGAAATTACGTTAGGGGGAGTGCCTCTTTTTCAGATTGGAATAATGGTTTCTAAACCAATATTCATTTTATTATTATTAGTCCATCTTATATAAAAAATAAAGATATTAAATTTTTTAAAAGAGGGGAAATTCATTCATTATTCTTATTGTAGGTTTATGAACCCATATTGGAAAAGGAAGTAACATGGTGATTATGACCTTTTTGATAGCTCTTGTTGGGGATATATTTTCTTTAACATTTTTCATTGAATATCATGATTTATTAGTTGAGAATTTAACCTCCTTTTCAAGCCATTGAGATTATTTTTTACATCATTTCCTAGCCACCCCTATCCTCAGGATCATTTAACCCTTATAGAATAACCTCATGAATTATGTGGTTTGATTTCCACGTTGAGAATTGGAATACATGAATGCCTAGGGATAGAATTCATATTCTTTATATTTATCATAACTCCGATTAAATTATCTTTAGTGGTGACTGTGTTCTTTTCTACTGAGGTAAATCATCAAGTGGCATGTGTATTTATGAAAAGATGAAAATGTGAATAAAATAGGTTGAAAATCATTAATTGAATTATAAATGAGGCATGATTATTATATATTTAAAATTGAAATATATATTTTTCCTTAAAAATAATATTCTATGGTCGTGGTATTTATAATTAATAATTAGTTTAATGCTTCCCTTTTTAGAATTTTAATTCTAGTAATTAGATGTTGAGATTTTTCATAAGGGAAAGAAAATGACTAAGTGTAGGGGAGTTTGATATACCCTATTTTTTCATACCTTTTCATACATTTTATTGATTATAAAAACATGTTTTCATTCTATATAAGTTATTTTGTGGAACAAATGCTTCATTCTGGATTTATTGATGAATTTTCAATAGATTCCAGCTAAATTCACAAATATGGAGTGATCAGAATAAAAATGAAGATATACAAACCATGTACTTTATAAAAAAAATCATGTACGTTATCCCAAAAACGGATCTTACAACCCGATCATACACCCATGTATCCAATCAAAGTGAACACGCCATGTACTCCATTCTCACATGTCATGTATACCCTTATAGAATCGGTTTATGGATGAAAATGACTCTAAACCCCATGTGAGGTGGCACTATACACCGTGTAGCCCACCAACCAACTGTAGATGCATTGAATGTCATTGGGAGTCACAGTAGATCACCTACTTTTGGATTAATAGATCAATGCCATGTTAACCAAACTACGCACCATGTACATTTTGGTACATGCCGTGTAGTATAATTATCTATAAATAAGAGGGTTACCCTCCGAGTTTTTGTTGGATACTCCATGGGTAGGTGTTGTCACTCCATCAATTGATATTACCCCAATACATATCATGTTTTCTTCTAATATTTTCTATTATATTTTAATGTTATTGTCTCCCTTCCACCTTCTTCATCTCATATCCATGGTAGTGATTGAGCTTCTGATCAATTCTTACACTTTGACCACGGTCATAAGATGGTAGTTTCATCTGTGGGGGTAGCAATAATTTTATGTATACATTGTAATTAATGGTATGAAGTGTTGATTTTATTTAATTTTTATTATAATTCTATTATTGATTTAATTCCATATCAATTTTTGGTGTTGGGTTAGAAAAATAAAAACACCAATAGTGTAATCTAAATGAGTCACAACGGGATAATATATGACCATTGGATTAGCCCATTACTGCTTTCGTTAGGGGTTAAAAAACTGAATGAATTTTTATTAGTGAACTACCAGGACAAGGAGTTAACCATTAAATACATAATTTTTTGTATTTGGGTCAAGAAAAAGTCATTAAATTCAATCCCCATGGAAAACAAATTGTTTATAATTTTAATACTGAGTAATGATCATTAAAATGAACCCTAATTGTATTGAAACCTTGAAACGCTATTTTAAAATTGTTATGTATTCAATTTTGTTTAATTTTAAATTTTAAAAAATAATTTCAGTATTATATCTCATTCCCTTCTTTCATTATTTCTTGATAACTGACTTAAAACCACCCTCCTTGCATTAGTAAATTACTTTTCTTTCTTCCCTGTGGGATCGGCCATGCCTTCCACTAACTACATGGTCAGTCATATCAAAAGTGAGAAAAAATACATCCATTTTACCACACCATGTGATGGGAGGGATCATTTGTCTATTGCAATGTGTTATTATTTAATATTAAAATTATTGATTTTGAGGGTATGGTCTAACCACTGAGGGAATTTAGAGCCACGTTGCTAGTCGACAAGACCTTGAGTTCTGGGAGGCACACATGAGGCTATGTAGTACTCCAGATCAAAATAGATGATTTGATATAGGGTTTTACAAATTGGTATCAAAGGAGGATTCCATTATTCATTATTATTGGAAATTTTTTTTATAAAGGTAGAATGAAGTTATGTTTTGTGTAACCTAGCCAGGGGAGTAACATGAATTCTAGTCCAACACATGTGTAACACACTTTTGAGTTAAATTTGTTGGTATTTTTTCTATAGTTATGATTTTATGGTTGTATAGTAGTCCATATTAAATTTTATTTACAATGGATTATGGGATTTTTTAGTGTTCATTCATCATGACTAGAAACTTTTGGTCAAATTACACATATATATATATATCCATTTACTGTTGCATGGTAGTTATTTATTTAAATTTCTTGATATGTGTTTTCTATTTGGTGATATATATTTTTCAAAACTTTTTTGATATATATATATATGATAGAATTGATTATTTGAACTAGAACATTTTTATTGTTATATATATGACTATTATTAACATGAAAGAACAAGAACTACACTTGGGCATGGAGTTGTACATGGAGTGTTGTATTTTCATTCTACTAATAGCCTCGAGGAATAGATTTTTCATAGAAATCCATTTTTGGAACTTGTGATCTAATTAGGATGTTATCTAAGTAAGCTAATATATGTGTTCTCATCATAAATTTAACATTTTAGGCATTTCTTCCTTGATTCCATCTTTTGGGACCAACTAGAGGAGTGGTTCAAGATGCTCCCACAATAGAAGAATTATAGTTCTACCACCATTCATGTAGTATAATGCACCAACACCTAATATAGTGGTTTTAGGAGAAGGTCCATTTTAGTTGAGAGTCTTCTACATAGTTCGTATTCAAGGGATTCGAGTTTCCAATACTATGTACAATTATTCTTGATACTTTAAACTCCATCACCATCCATCATTCCAATGAACTAGAGGCCCTTGGGATTTCAAGGACAAGATTGAAATCATCTAGGGAATCATTGAACTATAAGAAATCCTATAGGATCAATGGGTAAGGTTTTCTACGTTCATGCTTCATGGACCCACCTGGAGGTGGTGGGGTGACATGAGTTGGGTAGGAAGACATGAGGATCTAACTTTGGAAACCTTCAAGGAGCATTTAATCAAGGACTTCATTATAATTACTCTAAATATTGACATTTCATGGGAGTTTATAATGAATTTGTAGTGCTTTATGATGGTGAATGCTTACTCAGTACATTTGACAGAGCTACTATGTTTTACACCTATCTTATATGGGAATGAGGCATGGAAGGATAAGATGTTTGAGATCAGTCTTCATTATGATATCATATAACTATTTATGATATTTAAATAACAATAAACCTAAAGGTTTGGAATAATTTTATGACTATAAAAAACATAATGGAGGTGGATCGAGTAGGTAGTTTCCTACCAACATTCAGTAATTCAATGGGTGTACCTCTTACAATTGTGGGGATCATTTCCTCTAGTATTAAGAAGAAGTAGACCAATGATCTAAAATAGGGAATTAGTAAGAAACCATAGAAAATTATTTTTTTTCTATAATGTTCTATAGTAGAAGGAGGTCCTCGGTGTTTCAAATATCAGTAGGGTAGGCATTTTCAAGAAATTTCTCAAAACCTCAAATCTAGTTTCATCGATATAGAAAGACTCGGAATCAATAGTTTTTTTGAATGCTTCTCATATGAGGTCACATAGGGGTTTTAAAAAAACATAGACAATGATCCATGGGATTTTATGGGGTCCTCAGTAGTAATTTTAAATCCCACTAAAGATGATGGATCATGCATGGAATGTATATCAGGGATAAGGACTGGATGTTGAGGCTGATCAAGTGTATGTAGTGGACTAGGTTCAGACTGATTGTGCAGAGGGACTATCTACCATTCGATTGGAGTTGATGTTCTAGAAACAAAGTTTTTAAATATTTATTGCATATATATTTTTAAAACTTAATATTAATTTATATTTTCGTTACATATAATTCATATTTATTCATGACTTTATGTTAATAATGTCCTAGTGACTTTTTTGGATTAAAAGGTCATTGGAGTTCACTGCTATGATGAAAACATTAAAATTATTAAATGATATTCTTAAAAAAAGTTCTATGGTTAAATAAAATTATATATTTAAGACACTAATAATTTTTCCTATTTGGTTTGAGTACCCATAAGAAATAATAATTCTTCTCAGGAATTTTACACTAGGTAATATCTAATATAGAAGATTATATGAATAGAACCACCAGTATAAATTCCAAATGTGTTTGTGTCATCAAATATTAATGTTTGTGTGTACATTTGAAGGTACATAGATTTTAGGATTATTAATAATTCATTTCATAAATCACACATTTAAATGTATTATTGTAATCCATGATGAAAACATTTCATCATGAATTTTGAAATATTGGGTCTGTCATGAATGACGTTTCATCAATGGATAATATGATGAAGGATTTTTACATTCTATATTAATGAAAGGTGATATCTTATCACTTTGATTGAAATATAACTATCTCATTAAATTAAATGTACATGGTGTAATGAATACTTCCCATCATATAGTCAAAGAATGACATATCAAAAAAAATTGAAGACATGGGTGTGTAGCCGTATTGTTGAGATATTGTTATAATGGAATTATATTATATAGCGAGCACTCATGTGTGGATTTCAATGTTTATGACATTAAATTATTTTTCATTGGTTCCTTAAACAATTTACTGGCTGTAATAAATGAATCTAGGTAATCCCTCCAAATTCCAATAGGAAATAATCTTATAGGGTCACACACTAAGGGTTTCTATTGATCTAAATTAAATTCCATTTAAATTTAGTTATTTTATTAAATAAAATTTTTAATATCGAGGAATAATTTTATTCATGATTTATTTATAAAAAATATTTTTTTATTGAATATTTAATAAATATTTATTTTCCATCCTATAAATGAAATATTTATTTTAAGAATGAATATTTACTGAAAAATATATTTATGTATTCGATAAATATTTAGGAGTATGAGTGGACCAAGATCATGTCCCATGATGAGTATTAATTTTCTAGTAAATAAAATAATTTATATCATTATGCTAGTTATCGCCGTTCATGGTATAAAAATAATAATATTATTTTATTACACGGCATGTGGCCACAAATGGGTTTGAAATATTAGAATGGGAACCTGTAAAATTAATTAAAATAAAATCCATAACCTCATGTCTATAAATATAAATAATATAAATTATAAGAGATGATAATAAAAATATCATTTTACACAAAAAATTTCAGTATAGAATTATCCTCTTCTCTATCACATCCTCTAATGAATGAGAAGATAATGGTAGATTCCTGAAAACAAATTATGGGTGAAGTGGTCAAGACAAACAACACAAATTGATTAATCGACCATACAAGCACTTGATGATTCATCAGTTTTATTTGGAGATCAAAGGAGTTCATGTGAATCATTACTAGAGTAATTATACACATGGATCCTATAAGATAACAAACATATTATCGAAAAGGGTTTTAGATGATTAATATATACTACAGATAAATATATTACGAATGAGGTAGTAAATATCCATAATTAATTAAATTAATAATAAATTTGAAATTAAAAAATATGTTATCGGTTTTGATGACTTTCTTGTCTTTGTTTGATTGGAGAATTTTCATTGGTCCTGATGTTCACATTTTGTGCAATATGAAAATTATCTATCAAATTTGACATTTACTAAGTTGATATATGACCTAATAAATTCTTCTAATATGCCTAAAACAAACATGTGGTTTCAGATAGGTAATGTTCAAATTTATATTTATATTTTCCATTTTTTATCATGGTGAATTTAAAGGTAAGATTCATTTCTTGTTTTAATTTGTTCTTGAACTATCATTGAAATCACTTTTTCCTCTTCTTTGTTTCTAAAAAATATTACCAAGATAGGTTAATGATTACTGACTTTTATAACTAAATATCTCATCTAGAGGTTCTAAGTATATTGGATAGATAACTCAATGACACATGATGCGTACTCCTTGGATACATTCCTTTTATCCTTGTTCTTAACATAGGGATTCCCATGTGGATACTGGGTATTCGTATATTTGGTACATAATACATGCAATAAATTCACTGTGTGTAGACCATCCAGTGAGGGGAAAAAATTCAAAGTACATGTTGTGTATTTTGACTAGAAACTATATAGTCCATGTGTTTTTAAGATGAAAAACATGTTGTTAAACCAAACCATGTACATTATAAGTGATCATGGGAAGTAAATGTTGAGTCCCTAGGTGTGTACTGCAGATAACTGGGGAAGAGGAGAACACATCATGTGGCTAGCTTGTACACATCATGTACATTAGATGTTTATAAAATAATATAAAATTTAATTAATTACTCATAAAAAAATACATTCTTGTGTTCTGTGGGTCATTAATATAAAAAGTAAATTCCAATCATTAATTATAATGTTATTTAAGTGTTTAACTGACTTTTTTAATGTTTGAGACTGTGAATCATATATGGTCATTATATACTAAAGGCTCAATGCATTAAATTGTAAAGGCTACATGATTTTAAAGTGTACCATGTGGCACTAAATTGGTTATACACACCATGAAATTATGACACATTCCATGTTCATAATACGTCATATGAGTTATTTTTTTATAATTAAAACCAAATTGAGTAGTACAGATAGGTGATAACTGAGTTTTTTCCATGTAAAAAATTGTGTACTATTTTATTATGTTTTAACTAAAATATAACAATTTATTCTTTAAAATAACATCCAAAATAAATTTACTGATTAATGGATAAAATAAAATAAAATTAATTAGTTGATTAAAAATATAATTAATCGGATTAATTCATGCACATTTTATCTTATTAATGAACAATTTGAAATGAATGATTTATATTTTTTAAAATGTGTAATCAATGTATCTGTATGAATAATCATGATTTTGACCAGACCTGTGTATGTGTTGGTTTTATTTAATTTAATTATATTTCAGGGTTTAAAATTATTTATTATAAAATTAAATGTGATGGAATCTATGCCATCCCTCCCACTTTTATTATATAGGACATGCATATCCAAGGTTGTATTATGAAACCCCCTATACAAATCCTTTAGTTCATCTCACATATGTGTGAGTTATAAAACATTTGTAATAAAAGGTGTATCTGAAGCCACATGGAGTCAGGTCATGGAATAGTCGGGGAGGTGACGGTTCAAGTTGGAACCAAGATGAAACAAACATTGGAGACACATAGGTGTAACGGATGGATACAACAACTCATAACAATACTAGAATAAGGACATTATCCCAAGGTTAATATGTTTATTTATTATCCCCTCGATAAATCATCCATTAGTAAGCTCATGATCATGTTATTTATTTATTTATTTCTCTATTAAGCATAATTAATATTATTGATGTAAGATTGTGATAACATAAATAAATGAAAAAAAAAAATATGAAAATAAAGATTTTAAATAAAGATATTACACATAAATTTTTTATAAAAACATGGATAATCACTTATGTAAAATACACATAATATTATAAAGATAAGTAAAGGGAAAAATATATAAAAATATAAACATATTAAAACAAAACCCATCATGTTAATATTAATTCATTAAGCATTCCATCATCTAAATTAAGATAAAACGCAGTTAAAGTGTCATCCCGGCATCAATCAAGTTTACATATATTTATCAAAAATACATTGCAAAAATATTGATCCTACTTAACCAAATATGCACTGAGATTAATGGACTCTAACTATCAAATAAAAATTTAGAGGAAATTATAGAGGAAATATGAGTTAGAATTTCTAGATTTGTGAGTCCACTCAACTGGTAAATGTGCTCCCATTTTTCAGTTGGAAAAGACCACCAACCAAAATACATTATTATTATTATCATGGCCTTCATCAAGATTATATGATGGGAAATAATAATCCTTTCCACTAGAATTAATAAAATTATGGAAGATTATAGGTTAAATGTTGAAGCTCATTGAGACTTGATAAAATAGTGAGAGACTTAATAAAATAAAACAATTTATAGCCTCATAGTAATTGTAATCAACTGAAGTACAAATAATTTAAACTTTTATAATTGTAGAAAAATTGAAATTTCATCAACCATATTATTACTATAATAATTTTGGGACAATTACCATCTCTTAAAAATAGATAACATCTTGGAATGTTTCAGACACTTCTGAGTTGTGTTACACCATGAACGAAAATCTTATATGTTGTAATCCTCACTGTCTGATCTACCTATAATGGGGTAAAATTATGAAGAGTTCATTATCTATGATACAAACTTGAGTGACATATTTGATGTTAAATTTTTAATTATTTCATCCATGTATAGTGAACTCATTATGTCACATTAAGAAATGAATGCATATAGAATGATCCAGAATCATCATTGTCATTACTAGGAGAGAAAAAGAAATGAAATTTTTTTGATATAAAATGTTAACATTATGTTAAAACTTATAGAAGGTGCACTAGTTGGGCCTTACATATACAAACTCATTGGATGCCTTGAGCACTTAAAGGTTTTAGGGTTGGAATTTCATGATTAATTGTGCACTGATCTAATTTATGTAACACATCCTCAAACCTTCTCCATCATTGTAGTTAATTTAAATCTGAAAAACATAGAGAAGTATTTTCTGGAGCTTCTAACACTAATTATTCATGTTGATAAGGATACAAAGCATGAAAATAATTATTCACATATGGTGAATAAATTGATAGTCCAAGATAAGATATCTATGTGAAAAAATTCTTTATAGCTCCCCTCCATTTTGAGAAATATCATGTGGAAATAAAAAGAATTGGATTCTATCAATTTCAGATGTCGCATGAAGGGACACTAGAAGAAAAATTACACCTATAAAAAGAAGCAAGGGGAATATTTACGTGTGTTTTTTATTGTATTAAATTTATCTATTTAAAAAAACTGGTAGTTTGATATAGAATATGGAACACATATATGTATTAATATATAGGAAACAAGTATATTCTAGAAGATTCCATGAGGAGAGGAAGATTTATAAGTAACCAATAGAGCCAGAATTGCTATCATGGCTATTGGGGACTACCACCTCATGTTGAAAATGGGAATGATCTTCATTTTCAAATATCATTATTATGTGCCTCTAACCACAAATTACATTTTTCCCATATTTAAACATGATATAGAAGGATTTATTTTCAAATTAGGGACAAAATGTGCCTTATTTTTTGAAAAATATATATGTTATGGTATGTCGTATTTAAATAATGGTATTTATGTTTTATATTACACGAACCAAGTGGTGGAAATCGATATTGAAACTAATTCACATGATTCATAATACACCCAGCTATGGAATCATTAGATAGGACATGTTAATGAAAATTGTTTAACTGTATTATAGAGATATGGATATTTTGATTCTTATGAACTAAATAACCCTTGATTATTTATTTCATTTTTACAAGGAAGCATTACCAAACAATCATTTAGTTGGAAAGGTGAAAGGTCCACTGATCTTCTTAAGTTAGTTCATAATAATGCGTGTGAACTATTTCCACTTGAAGAATGGGGTGGATACTCATACTTCATAACATTTACTTATGATTTTAGTAGATATAGATATCTCTATATAATTAGTTATATGATTTATTCCTTTGAGATAATAAAGAAATACCACAATTAATTTGAGAACCAGATTGGTGAAAGGATTAAAAAATCTTCTCATTCCATGCTAGATAAAATCAAAGTCAAGCAGTTATTAATAATTTATAGAATTTTAAGATTTTATCCTAACTAAATCCTTGTTATAAAACATAATGGAATTGTGTGAGTGAAATGAGGAACCATGTATTATTAGACATAGTGAGATCAATGAATAGTCATGTGAGTATTCCCTTATCTTTTTAGGGATAGATGTTATAGATAGTAGCACACATTCTAAATCGAGTACCTACTAAAAGAATAAATTTTATTCCATGAAAAATTTGGTATAGAAATAAAAAAGGGTTTTTGAATATAATAGTGTGGGGATGTGAATCATTTGTTATTGATTTTTTTTGGAATTAAACGTGAACCTAGAGGTACTGAGTGTATCTTTATTATATATCTCATGTAAATAATGGGATACTAACTATATAAATATTTAGATAAAGAGGTTTCATTTGAATGATGTGCCACATTCATTAAGAAGTTTCATATCTAACAAATTTATAGTGGGAGTGAGATAGACATAGATGAATTCTAGTATCTAGATACAAAAAGTTATAACATGAAAAAATTCTATAAAGCCTCGTATTAGATAAGATTCTATAGACACAAGTACTTTTTAGAAGAAAAAAACAGTTTATGGAACCTGATAGATAATATTCTCTAGTATCTCAGGATGGTGAATCACTATTAGATTATATTAATAATACTCTAACCTTGAAGGATGTTATAAATGTAATAGATTTTGGGATATAGAAAGTAGTTATGAATTCTAAAATTTATTCCATATACCAAAACCAAGAATAAATTTATTTAGATCTTCGAATGGATATAAATCCCAATATTTTTATATTCATATTTAAAAATAATCTAGACACGGATGGAAAATTCAGTAATTATGTGAATGGACGAGTTGAAAAGGGGGTTAAATAGCATTAAGGAATAAACTACAATTGAATATTTTTACTAGTTGCAATGCTAAAATCCTTCATAATTCTACTTCCATAATGGCTTACCACATCTATGTCATTTTAAAAATCGATTTAAATATAGATTGCCTTTATGGGAACCTTTATTAATTTGTATATATGACACAATATATATGGTTTTTAACTTAAAATGATTCCAAAAAGATATAAAAATTACAATGAACCATTTATGGATTAAAGAATGAATTCAGTTCATGGAAAATTTTGTTTTTTGAAACAATAAAATAATATGGTTTTGTAAATAATTATTGTTATCTTTTTGTTCATAGTATGTTTAATGACAGAGAATCTGTTTTATTAATAGTTCATGTCAATGAAATACTAGTTATTATAAAGGATATAAATGTCTTATAGTCTATTAAATCCAAGTTAAATACTTGATTCTCCATGAATGGCTTAGAAGAAGAAGCATATATTCTTGGGATAAAGATACATCATTATATATCGACAAGACTGCTTGGACTAATTCAAGGAATATCTATTAATAATAAAATGAATATATTCAGTATGGAACTACCAGGTCTTGCCTTCTTCAAGATAATGTAAGGGACAAAAAAGGTCCATGCCCTTCCTTTCTCAAAATGAAGGAGAGATAATGACCCCCATATTCATGCCTTCAATTGGCTCCGAAGTGGTTAGTAGCACTAAGGGTATAGAATATAACATAATATAGAAGGAATTTCTATTTTTATAGAACAATATTAGGAGATAATATGGTAAATCCTAAGCGACTCCAAATATTAAAAGTAATAGTGAATCCAAAATCCATTCCTACAAACATGTTCAAAAGTAAAGATGATACAAGGTAAAAAAACTCCACACTAAATTACCAAAATAAAAAAGGCTAATCAGAAATGAAAACTAATCTGGACACTGGAGCTAGTAATGTCCATCACAGTCCTCAAAGTCCTCTAGGAAACCTGCAAATAGTTTTATATACATAGGGGGATCATATGAGTATACTTATTAGGGAAACTAAAGCTACCCATTCACAAGTGTGGGAATGTAATAATTTCCCTATGTGAAAATAGTAGATCCTCAATGCACCTACCAAGGAATACTAACCAGCCAAACCTCACCAAGGAATGCTCACTAAATTATCCAATTCAAGTAAGGTAGTAATATAAGCACATTAACGTTAGGGTACCCCACACCACTTTCACACTGGTTAAGTAATCATCCCTAACGGCTAACATATTGATGCTAACACTCTTACCAAATGTTGTCCCACTACCACAACCTACCCGCACAAACCTAAGACTCAAACCACACACAATCCCTCTCGCAAACACTCGGGCCACAATAACCACACCTCTCGCCCGAAGACACATGGGCCTTATCCTGAAGACACCTGGGAAAAAATAAATGGATCGCAAACACCTAGGACTATCATCCACAACAAACCTACAAAAAGGATCTGGGACCATGGTAATCCTTCATCCATTATAGCCTGCCCAGATATTCTTGAGCAATAAGAATAGGAAAAGGGTTCAAGGAAGAAATTTAGTAACCACCCATCCGTCCTACCATCGGGATGTTAGGAAAGACACCCCCCTAAAATCGGGGTGTTCTGCACATGGTTCTCAAAAAGGGTGGGGTGCATATAGAAATCAAAAGGAACTACAATTTTTAAATATAGGTAATAAAACACTCAAACCAATTTATGGGTTTCAGAAAAAAAACTATCCCAATAGTACAACTTTTACTTTTACCCCTATATGCACAGCCACACCACACCTACTGCAAAGCATATACCTAACAAATTTTAATTAATCCACTTTCCATGTATTAATTAAGTGACCCAATTTAATTTATTCTAGAACTACCAGGAAACTACCGAGCACAAAATCCCTAAACATTTAGAAGGTGAAGATCCTGATAACCAACACACATCAACCAACCTTCAATTCTACTACACACACCTCGTTCTTCCTAGACACATGTCCATCCATTTCCAACTATCGTTCTTTAAATTTAGTCCACACAATCCTTCTCTCATGACCTATTATTATATCCTTATTTCGAAAACATTTCCTAGATGTGGTTCCAGATCATATCATGTTCATAACCACCCGGCAGTCCTACTACCCAACACCATTTGATGTCCATGACATAAACAAAGGCATTCGCACTCCCTACAAGTCCATCCATTCCAAAATCAATCAGTCTCTCTAACTAGGATACCAACGCACCACCTATACCACCCCGCCCACCAAACCATTGACAACTACAATTAAACCACATCCCTTCCATACATATATACCACACCCTTCTCACAAAACCAAATCCCCTACCTACACCTGTATCCATAACCATGCTCCCAACAGAAGCCCCACACAACTCACACAAGGTAACAAAACCCAATAGAACTTAGCACTCAACCACACCTATAAAATAGGATATATTCAGATTTCGGTAAAAACTATTATTTAAAACACTTTAATAAACAAGGGTGATCACTCAAGGGTTTTCATCCTAGGAATTCATTTCATTTAATTGGGTATATGTGATCATATAGATTATAATTTACCCCAATAGTTCCTATATAAACAATAATAGTCACAAAGAGTCACCCATTCATTGATAAGGACCACTAATAGAAGTGATTTCAGAAGGTATACAACAACAACAACCAAAAAATAATCAAATATAACATTATAAAATAGGCGATCAAACATCAAACTACTCTCTACCCATTACATTATTTACCCCTATTATCTTTTGATCATACTCCCTTCTTATTTAATACATGTTAAGAGAAAATTAATCACCTCGTCATTGAAAGGAACCATTAATAAAGAAACCATGGATGATGCACAAATAAAGATAGATAGAAGAAATCCATACTTGAAAGAACAAACATCTATGTCTCATCTTTTCATCGAGAAAAGGCGATTGCGTGAGTAGCACTAAACTCTTTGAAACTGAGTAAAAGGAAACTCTAAAATTGCCACAAAATATGTCTATAGATGAAGTCTCTAGGCACACCAATTGAGAATGAAAAACATACTAGGAAGGGATGATCATATATTATAATATCTAGATCCTATATTAAAGGAGGAATGATTTCAAAAGCCATTAATCATGGGATCATAGAAAATATTACATGTCTTCAATATCTAAAATCCATCTGAGTGATAGGATATTAAATATATACATAATATACTTTTAAATTATCATAAAATTTCCCAAAAAAGTCTTCAAACTTGGTTTATTTCAATTAAAATGTAAGAGGGGAGAAAATGGAAAATTGGGGAAAAATGGAAAAGTTGTAAATGAGTCACTGATGGGTGTGTCACCGACACTAAGCTACTGACACAACCTACCGGTGCTAGGACCCCAATGATGAGTTTCTAACACAATGACCTATAGAGGCCCTAGACTACCAATTCTGTGAGTAGCCAAGTCCCTGACCTACTGACACCCTGACTCACCGATACTGAAGCCCTCTACTAACTGACACTAATTCCCTCGACTCACCGAAACTGACTCCCTCAACTCACTGACCCCGATGCTCCTGAGTCAGTGACAGTGATGCCCTCGACTCACCAATAATGATGCCCTAGACTCACTATCATCAATGTACATGACCCACCGATGCACTAACATGATGAAGTCGATGCCATGGGTCACTAACAGAAAAAATGGAAATTTTTCAAACTCATGAAATGAGCCACTATTGTCTCCCATAACACCCTAACACTCATCTTCCATAAGGCATGAGTTGGGGAAATCTGGGTTATTACATCAGATACATCTCGAACTATTCTCATCCCTAGGAATTCAAATCTAACTTGGATGAAGGGGGTCCAAACAACTACCCCTTAAGATACCTCTAAAGAGTAAAACATATTGTGTGATTTATATCTGGAGTGAAACCTCTACATCCATGGACACCTCCTTGATATATATATATATATATATATCCTGAATAACTTTTAAATAAATAAGGCCCGAATACCTCAAATAACCACGCAAACACTATGTTCACACTGTCCAGACATATGGATTAGGGATCTCCTTCCTCCATATCAAGATAATATTTACTTTGGGCGGCACTAACCTGCCTACAAGGGTTTAATCACATCCATATTAATGAGTCTCAGTTATGGACCAGGTCCTCCCCTTCCCATAGTTAGTAAATTTCAAACATATTCAGTGAATAGAGAAACAACTTATCTTATAGTAAACGAGGTCAAAGATTACATCATAAGCAATGCACAAAGTGAAACACAAGAGAAAAACACAGAACAGTTATGGGTATTGGGATCACATATATGCCTCCTACTCCCATGTACTCTCCTTGAGGGCACCATTCCTCCATAACACATTAACCAAAGGAATGGTCCATCCCCACAGCACCTTCTCTTAACTATCCTAGATTCTTACTAGTCGCTCCAAGAACATCGCATCATCATCAATATCCAACTCTATCCAGTCAATGATATGGGAGTCATCGTGTAGATACTGACGGAGTTGAGATACATAAAAGAACTCATGAATCGTCTCCAACTATGGAGGAAACACCACCTAATATGACACCTCTTTAAATTGTCTCAACACCAAGAAAGGTCTGATGAACCCGGGATAAAGCTTTCTTTATCTAACAAACCTCTGCTACCGACACCGAGTGGAGACCTTAATGAAAACATGTTCCCCAACCTTAAACTCCATGGGACTCCTCCTATGATCTACATACAACTTCTTTCAGTCTTGATATGCCTTCATCCTCTCAAGGACTAGTTGAACCTTCTCTGTTGTTCTCTACACTAACTCTTGGCCAAGAACACCTACCTCTCCAACCTATGTCCAGCATACAGGTGAACAACATGGTATTCTATAAAAATCATTTAACGGTGCCATTACAATGTTAGAGTGATAGCTATTATTGTAAAAAAAACTCTACTTGGGTAAGGGGTTACACCCACGATCCTCTAATGTCAAAGACACACACCCACAGCATGTCCTCCATAATCTGGATGGTCCTCTCTGTCTTCTATCCTTATGAGAGTGTAAATCAATGCTAAGGAAGAAGTGGGTGCCAAATGCATGTTGTAATCCCCTCCAGACTCACGAAGTAAAATGTGCATCCCAATCAAGGACAATGTATCTTAGAGCTTCATGAAGCTTAACCACCACAGTCATATATCTCCTTTCCAAGAGCCTATTGTGCATGAATCCTTGACTGGAAAGAAGTGACCTAACTTCAACATCCTGTCAACTACTACCCAAAGGCCATCACATCCTCCCTGATTTATAGCTAATATTGTGATTAAATCCATTGATATATCATCCCACTTCCTCTTGGGAACATCTAAGGGCTACAAAAGACCTCCCGAAACATGGTGCTCGACCTTCAACTACTGAAACACTAGGCATGTTGCCACAAACTCTTCCACTACCCACTTCACCCCAGGCCACAAAAACTATTCCCTCAACCCTTAATACATCATAGAGACTTCAGTATTCACCTACAGGAGTGATTTGTGGAACTCACGGAGGACT
Organism: Viscum album; assembly: GCA_963277665.1. NCBI lineage: Eukaryota > Viridiplantae > Streptophyta > Magnoliopsida > Santalales > Viscaceae > Viscum > Viscum album. Next base: position 381,096,151 of record OY728131.1, read on the forward strand.
CCATCATGCATTTCAACTGGGAAAAATAGCTTCCCACAGAATATCATCTAATTCTAACTATCATCTGACCATCCTTACAAAGAATCTCCCTAGACAGCGTGATCATGCATCACTTCAATCTCCATGTTTCCCCACTAAGATTCCTCCACCTACCTCACTAATGGAGACTACACTATCATCTGATGCAGATAGCCTCTACCTACCGCCACAACATCTGTTCAAACACAACCACTACAATCTCCAGATCATGTGTGGCATAGTGAGGTTCATTTTGACGTAACTGCCACGACCCATAAGAGATCACTCCTTACTATTTCATCATCACACACCAAAAAACTCGGTCGGTAGCATCGCTGAACACCTTGAAATCCACCCCTTCTTCTAGAAACCTAAGCACCAGGGCACTGACCATCTTCCCCTTTAGGTACCAGAAAGCTGCCTGACACTGCTCACTTCACACTAAGACCTATTCTTTTCGAGTAAATGATGTCAATGGATCCTCAACTTGATAGAATTCGGGTAAGAACCTCCTATAATAGACCGCAAAACCCATGAAGCTATGAACCTCTGCCACATTCTTGAGTGCTTCCCAAGAGACAACTACTTTGACCTTTGACGGGTCCACTACTATCCCCAGCTTAGACGACACATGTCCAAGGAACTATGCATCTTATGTACCGAACATTCACTTGGAAGACATTCTGTATTGATTTTGGTATCATAGGTCCTTCATGACAGTCTCAAATTCTCAGTGTTCTCTTTATCATACCTTGAGTTGATTTGGATGACTTTAGTGAACACGATGATGAGTCGGTCTAGGTACTTACAAAAAATAGCGGTCCCAAGCCCCATGAACATTGATGGATCATTTGTAATGTCGAAATACATGACCACGAACTCAAAGTTCCTATACCTATACCTAAAATAAGTCCATGGAATTTCATCCAATTTTCCCCTCAACTAGTGATACCCAGACGAAAAATCAATATTAGAGAATGATCCTTCTCCGATTAATTAATTGAAAAGATCATCGATCATCAAGAGGGGCAACAGTTCTTGACCATCACCTGATTTAGTATCTGATAGTCTATTCACAATCACGGACCACTGTGTTCCTTCTTCATAAACAATACTAGATCACCCCATGGTGATACACTCTTCTATACAAATCCCTTCTTCATTAGGTTGTCCACCAGAATCCATGACTCCTGCAATTCAGAAGGCATCATTCGATAGGGAGAAATCAAAATTGGATGGGCACTAGGTTCCAAGTCTATTCTAAACTCAAAATATCGTTTAGAGGGTATAGTCACTAAATTTTTAGGTAATACATCTAGGAAATCACTAACAACCCCTATAACATCAACCATCACTATGTCAGCTGATTCTACTGACAGCTCGGCGAACAAAGAAAGAAGAAGAACCACACACCAGCTGCCCACCTGACACCATTTATCTCTAATGAAAGCTACAAGGTAGCCATCCATATCTTGAAATGAAGTTGTAAATAACAATGTAAATTAAAAACAACTAATCAATGGCTAGTATAACATTGGTTGGCAGCATCTATTGTAGAAGAAGATCCCCATGGGACTGATGTGGTCCCATCAATAGTCTACATCCCCAACAAACATCAAATAGACTAGTCTGACCTTCAAATTTCATAATCAACACCTAGGGAATGAAAGGTATCTCTAAATCTATACCCAATGCATGGGTTAGAATTGGGATAGCAAAGGAGTTTGATGCTCCTAAATCTAACAAATCACACGCAAGGGTACTAAACAGACTGATAATACCTTGAAAAACCTCCAACTGTGATTGAACTACTATTTTTGTGGTGTGAAACTACCCACACCAAGATCCTCTACCCCTCAGCAATTAACCACCTGCCATACCATACCCTGTTTGAGGTCCCTACAGAGTTCCCTATGGTTGGCCTCTAGCACTGTCTATCCTCAGCGGAACAGGAGCTCGATTCCCCTACTACTAGAAAGGCCTGACTAGAAACTATTGTTTTTGAGGGGGAACTGAACCTCACAAACCCCACAATATTGTGCTTGAACATGGAACTAGTTCTAATGATGTCTGCATTCTCCAAAGACAATCCACCATGGTCCCTAGGCCATGGGAAAATGGCGGGGACCATTACATCGGAACTGGAACTGCTGAGTCCTACTACCTACTAGCTGAAACCTAGAAGGTCCTAATGTGAGAGAACTGCTACTTATTGCCTTATACTTCATCAAACCTTGATGAATATCTTCCTATGGTACTAATATCAGTGATTGCATCCTTTCTACTATCTTGTCCATCTTCTGAACCTCTATGTATGTTAGTAGAGTAAAGGGAGTGATGACCTACTAAAGGGAAGGTTGGACTGCCTCCACCAAGCATCTCACCTGCAACTCATCATCTAGAAATAGTTTTGGTGTGATTTGTAGGAGATCCTTGAACTTGATCCTCAGTTCTCTAATTGACATACTCCCTTACTAGAGGGTGAGTAGCTCCCACCTATTCTCATACTTCATCATGGAAGAAAGGAATTCTTATCGGAACTCATTCTCAATGAAATCCCAAAAAACATCAGTTTACTTCCTCTCCCTGAGGTAAAGTGTCAACAAATGATGCATTGATACCCTTATCTATCTCACATTTAGAAGAAACCAGTGCCCTATTTGATCCCGGATCAAGTTGAAAGCGATCACTAGCTCCTCAATCCAACTCTTTACAACCATTTCTGAGACGTTTCCCTTGTACTTTCCAAGAGTCTACCTCTGGAAGGCTAGAAGTGTTTTGTGCCATTATTCATCATTCTCCTCTCAATCGGCCCTCTGTTGATCAACCTTTATAACTTGTTGGGCCCCAACTTCTCATACCACACATGGGTGATGTTCATGAACCATAGCTGAAAAGGAAACAAGGAACTCATATTTCCCGGTAGTATAAAATTTTTCTTTTAAATTCATTTTGACTCTTCATTTTTATTTAATTTCCAAAGGATCCAAACTCAAGTAATAAAAAATTTCATTTTGATGCATGTAACTCTCTTAGGGTCTCCACCCTACAACTACTATATCCTCACTTGTTTGTTCAGTAGGTCTAGAGTACTTACATTGGATCATGGGGGACCCTAAAAACTCGTGTCCTATATAGTCTTCCCTGGCCTATTTCATGCACCAAGGTCACCCAATGATGTTTCCCTACAATACCCTACAATTATCACTGATCCAAATTCTGAACTCTATCATATCCCTCAAACACCCAAGCCTGGATCTGATACCATTTTTTCACGTCCCTCCTTCTTCAAGATGAGGTAAGGGACAACAACGTGCCACACCCTACCATACTCAAGATGAAGGAGAAATAATGAACCCCAAGTCCTTCCTTCAATAGTCCATGGAGTAGTAACTAGATCCAAGGGTATATAATATCACATAATATAGAAATCATTACCCTTTTCATAGAACAAGATTGCGAGATATGATGGTAAATCCCAAGAAACGCCAAACAATAAAAGTGAAAGTAAATCCAAAATACATTCCCACATGCATGTCCAAAAGTAAAGATGATAAAAGATTCAAAAAAACTCCAAAGTAAAGTACCAATATAAAAGAGACTACCAATCAAAAAAAACCAATCCCGACACCTGATCTAGTAATGTCCAGCACGGTCCTCAATTTCCCCCTGGAAACATGAAAATTGTTTTATATACATTGGGTGAGCATACAAGTAAATTCAGTATGGAAACTAAATCTACCCGTGCACAAGTGGGAGAACATACTATTGTGAATATGAGAAAACAATAGATCTTGAAAGAAACTACCATGGAATACTAACCAGCTCATCCTCACCAAGTCACGCTCACCAAATAATTCAAGCCAAGTAAGGTAGTAGTATATGCACATCAAAATTTGAATACCCCGCACCACTTTCCCACTGATTCATTTCTCATCCCTAATGGATATCATCTTGATGCTACCACTCTTCCCAAATGTAGTCCCACAACCAAGACCTTACCTCATAGACCTAGGCCTCAAACCACCCATAATCTTTCCCACAGACACATGTGCCACAACAACCACACCTCTCACCCAAAGACACCTTGGACTCATCCTGAACACAATTGGTAAAACAATCCTTTCCCACATAGACCATGGTCTATCATCCCAAAAAACCATCCTAGATGATCTAGGACTATGGTAAGACTCATACCATCTTAGCCTGCCCTAATATGCTCAAGCAGTAAGAACCAGAAGAGGGTGCGAGGAAGAAATTTAGTAACCATCTATCCATCCTCCCACCGGGATGTTGTGATAGACACCCCCCATAAAATGGGGGTGTTCAGCATATGGTTCTCAATAAGGGTGGGGTGCATATAGAAATCACAAAAAACTATAACTTATAAATCTAGGTAATGAAATACTCAACCCAACTTATGTGTTTCAAACAACCAAAAAAATTATCCCACCAGTACCACTTTTGCTGCTACCCCAATATGCGCAACCACACAACACCCATTACCAAGCATAAACCTAACCCCTTTTCATTTAAACACATTACAATTATTAATTAAGGCATTCACTTTAATTTATTCCAGCCTTATTAGGAAACTACCAATAGAAACATCTGCAACCATTCCAAAGGCTATGATCTTGATAACCAACACACAACAACCAACCTGCAATCCCACTACACACAACCCTTTCTCCCTAGAAACCCATTCAACCATTTCCAACTATCATTCTTCAAAGTTATACTGAAAAATCATTCTCTCACAACCTAGTCTTATAGACTTTCTTACCAAACATTTCTCAGATGAAATCTCACTATATAAAAATTCCATAACCACCCCAGAGTTCCACTTCCCAATGTTGTTTTATGGCCATGATATAAACAAAGGTAGTCCCACTACCTACAAGTCCATCCATTACTCAATCAATAAGTCTCTCAGAATGGGATACCATCATAGCACTTGTACCTACACACACACCCAACCCACTACAACTACCATAAAATGACATCCATGTCATACATACATTCCACACCATTCTCAAAGAACCAACTCCCTTGCCTACCCTTGTACCCATAATCATGCTCCCAACAGTAGCAACACACAACACACACATGGTCACAAAACCCATAATAACACAACACTAAACCAATCATATCAAATAGGATATATTTAGATTTTGGAAAACACTATTATTTAATCCAATTTGATAAACAAGGGTGGTTGTACAATGGTTTTCATCCAAGTTAATTAATTTCATTTAACTGGGTATACTTGATTATCAAAATTATAATTTACACCAATTGTTCATAAGGAAACCATGATAGTTATAATGTGTTAGACATGAACAGACAAATTCCACCACCAGCCATGATTTTCATAAGTTATACAACCACAAAAACCGAAAAATAATCAAATATAAAAAAATAAAATAGGTGATCAAACATTAAACTACTCCGTACACATTACTTTATTTTAACCATGTTTTCTTTTTTATCATACTCCCTTAATATTTATTACTTTATAAGAGAAAATATTTCACCCATTCTTCACAAGGGACCATTATTACACCCCCCCCCCCCCCCCCACATGATTCACAACTAAATAGGGATAGAAGAAATATATACTTGGAACAACAGATGACCAAGTATCCTCTTTTCATGAAGAAAATGGGATCACGCGAGTAGCACGGAACTCCAAGAAACTGAGCAGGAGGGGGCTCTTGCACAAGCACATGACATGTATAGAGAGCATCTAACATGGCAGACCAAGAGGGAATGAAAAACATACTGGGAAGGGAAGATCCAGGATTTGAAGAGGCATGTCCTGTATTAAAGGAGGAATGGCTTCAAAATCCATCAATCATGGGATTGAGTTCAAGAATACACGGTTGGAATATCTCAAAGTCCTTGGAGTGTTAGGATTTTATATATATACTTAATATCCTTTAAAATGATCTTAAAAACACCAAACAAGTCTTAAAACATTTTTTACATCAATTAAAACATAAGAGGGTAAAATTTTGAAAATTGGGAAAGAACTAGAAAAGATTTAAATGATTCACCGATGGGTGAGTCAACGATGCTGAGCTACCAACGGGTGAGCTACTGACGCAACCTATCAACATTGAGCCACCGATGCTGAGATACTAACACAATGACCTATCGACACACTGACCTACTGACCCATAACATGTCGATGCCCAGACCTATCGATGCCCTGACCCACTGACACTGATTCCATCGACTCACTGACACTGATTCTCTCAACTCACCAACACTGAAACCCTCAACACATCTACAATGATACCCTTAAATCACTCACACTGATTCCCTTGACTCATTAATTGTGATACCCTCGACTCACTGATATAGACGCCCCTGACCCACTGATGCACTGACATGGAAATTCCAATGCCCTGAGTCACCGACAAAAAAGCTGGAAATTTTGAAAACTCTTGAAACCAGCCACCATTGGCTCCCAGAACCCCCTAAACACTTTATATTCACAACGCATAACCCAGGGAAATTCAGGTTATTACATGTACAATCTTGGCAGGGATTTTTTCTGATGTCACATGGAATTCATCTTTCCATTAAAATAAAGAAACATATATATAACGAAATATATATGATTATAAGTATTCTATAACCATAGGATATTTTTTTATTCATGTATATTTTGTTATATACTAGTCTAGATTTCACCAATTTTTTGATTGTGGAAGGTAGATATCAAGAAAACCCAGGTGGATTCCACTGATTGGTAGTCAATACTATCTTTAATTATATATAACGAACAAAGGATATATTCCTTGTCTATGGATAAGATAAAGAACAAGTCATCATATGATATGAATATGCATGTCTCCAAAAATATTAATAAAATCTAAAAATCACAAACAGGATACCTCATCACTCCTAATAGAGGTTTTGTGTAACGACCCAAAATTTTGACAAAATCTGGTTTCCTAATTTTTTGTGTTATTTTATTTCATACTCAACAAAACATTTTCATTTAATAAAATGAGTATAATTAAAATTAGAATGTTGGGTTTTGACTATTATATGACCGGTAGTCAGTATGCCCATTGGAAACTAAATGTTGCAACTATTGTCTCTAAATACAAGTGATCTTGGTTAATTAATATAGAAAGAAGATTTGATGGCCTCATCCGGTAGTCTCGGGCCAATCGAATCCCATCTAACAGAACATGGGAAGCAGGTAGCACCAATAGGATTTGATCTGGACCAAACCCAATCCAAACTTCATCTTGTGAAGCTAGAACGGAATCTCCTTCGCAAGAAGTTCAAACTTATAGAAATTTCTACTCATGCGATGTTGGCCGAGTGGCCCTCAGATTCTATCACCTTAGCACACCTTCCACTTAGGACCTATTATGGGGTTATAAGGGGCTATGTAAGGATACCATAACTGCTTGGTGTAATCCTTTGATTTTAATAAAAATTGTGATATCTCATTATGATGAAGTTTGTGAATTTTCAAATGTCTGGATAAATATAGTATGCATATTTTTTATGAATTCTAGAAAAAATATATTTGAAAATATTTGTGTAAACCTTAAATAATTAATTATGTGTAACGATTTTCAAAAAATGGTCTTCTACAATTATGTTCAGTAAGAAATTTACAGTCTAATAAGATCAACTTAATTTTTTATGAATAGTAATTTATGAATAGTGATTTTACACTTAGGATTAGCAATGTGACTAAATGGATTATTAATATCACTGAAAGAATGTATTAATATAATCTAGGCACTTTGATTAAGTAATGTGATTCAATAAAATAGGTCAATAACTATTTCAGAAATTATTAGTCAAGTATTAGTTTTTTCATGTGAATAGTGTTTTTTAATTAAAAAATAAATTAAAATTATTCAGATAATTATTTTTATAAAATGGAGTTCATTTTTTGAACTCAGAGCTTCGATATTGTGTTAAGGTAATTTTTGGTGATTTTTCTAAAAAAATGAATTTTCGGTGAATGGTGTATTTTTTAAAAAAATAAATTAATAATATTTAGAAAATTATTTTTATAAAATGGAGTTCATTTTTGAAATCAGAGCATCGATAATTGGTTAAGGTAACATTTTGGGATTTTTCTGAGAAAGTTGAATTTTCGGTGAATAGTGAATTTTCAGTTTAGAGATTCGGGTATTTGTTGACATCATTAAGGATGTAATAATTTTATAATCATTATGGTCGACTTATGAATTGTAAGATAAGGTATGAGGCGTCTCAATTGGCCAATACCATGGGCAAATACCATGGGAAATCCCATGGTTTTTCCAATACCACTAATGATGTGTCCCTTGGCCATTAATGCCTTGTCCCCTCACTTTCCATATAAATAACAATCCATTCTCTCATCCTTTCGACTCCAAAATCATCCTCAAAAAATTTCTGGTCTCCTTAGCTCCAATGGAGTCCTCCCAAGGTGCCCCCAAACCCTCAAGGTCCCAACCCTTGAGTTTTAAGAGTTACGTTTTAAGGTAAGGGGTCATATAACTCTCTTTCTTTTCAAGTACTCTTGTTTATGTCATTTCTTATAGGACCCATGTCCTTATGTTTGGGATGTTATTTTATATTCATAATACTTTCCTTTTCATTTTAATATTATTATAGACCCCATATTTCTCTAATCAATTCATTTTAATAATGTTTAAGTGGCGTTGTTAGGCTGCCGAATTTTTAAGGGATTCTTTCACCCTTCTCGTTTTCAAGATCTATTTTCATGTCAAGTCCTTAAAGTTACTTTTTATTATGTTGGGGTATTATATCTAAATATATCATACTGATTTTTTATGTTCATATGATGAGATGCCCTATTTTATCTCATCAATTCATTTTTTGATGTTTTAAGTGACGTCGTTAGGCTGCCAAATTTTCATAAGAGAAATCTTATTTTTGTCTTCCTTCCATGTTTTTCATTTCATATGGTATGTCTTTCAAATTTTATTACCATGCTCTTATATCCATTATATTCGTTACCTATAATATTTTATGGATCATTTATGAGTGGGTGACCCATGTCCCCTCTCTTTTCAATATTTTCTAAAACCCTGTAACATAGCTGTTATGCTGCAGAATTTTCGTCTCAAAATGCCTCTCCCTTTTTCTAAAATTCTTTTATTTTATTAAGTGGATACTCAAAGATCATTATTATATAGGTTTATTCACATATATATCAAAATTTTCTATTTTAAATTATGGTATTTACATACATGATACCCGCTTTCCTTTTCCGTGGTTTTAAAATGACATAAAGATCATGTCTTAAAAGCAGTTTTTAAAACGTTGTGATTATGTAATGAAACCCATTTCTTGTATGATATATGGGTTATTTATGAAATGATTCATGATGATATATGTGGCTCACAAGATGATAAATAAACATTTAAGGGTTCGCCCTTATAGCGCTCCAATGCATTGGGTAAACATGTAACCACAAGAGATTACAATTTTAACGATACCTTGGTGAATAACCTTGGTAATTTCAAATGACACCTTGGGGATGACCTTGGTGATATGTTCATGATTGTCTAAGTTAAATTTTGTAGCCACATCTTCAAGTTATGAAATGCTTTATTTTTATTATGATATGCCTCATGATTTCTTTCTCATGCCTTAAAGTTCTTTTTTCATGACTTTATTGATGTATCTCAACTTCCCATGTTAATTGTTTTCCCTTGTTTCCCTTATTGGGACTTATGCTCACCCTTTCTTTTGATGTATGTCCCCGGTTATGAGATTCAGTAATGAAACTAGGATGAACATAAGGAGAATCATTTCAATTTTTTAAGAATAATGTTTTATGATTTCATGTTTTAAGTTCATGGTTCCCAAGACACTAAAACATAAAGATCCTCAGTTTGGTAAAATGTATTGAAAAGTTATTTCATAAAAGGCGGGATGCTATAGTTGGTATCAAATAATGGTTTTGTTATTTGTGGAAATTAGGATATGAAAACTTTAGGAAGAACCCTATATAATAGTTTAAATATAGGAAATATTCCTGGTATTTTGGTGAGTACTAAGTAAGTGGTTTATCAAGAAAATACATCCCTGTCTAGATACGAGCAGGTAGAGGTGGCTTTGTTACAGATGTAAATATGGGTAAAACCCAAAAACACCACCTGAGCTAGACTTGAACGGGAACTAGTACACAACAATGGGCCTTGATAAACTCATGGTTACAACACTCCCGGGGGATATTCTTTGGTAAATTCACAAGCTTAGAATGAACCATTATTAATGAATCGAAGATAAAATAAAATAAAGATTCACATAAGAATATATGATCATGGATAAACTAGATTGGAACCTAGGGGATCACAAGTTACGATATACTTTTCTTCTACAAGTTTATCCTTCTATGCCTAAACTTTCCTATTCATGATTATTGTATATGTATTTAAGCCCCTAATTATACTTTTTTTTAGTTAATGGCAGGAAATAGAAGATCATGTCCTAACAATCAATGTGATAGGAATTGTGATGATTGCTCTATTAATGTGACAGAGATGATGAGAGATTAAGTTGAACATATTGTGATTATGCGAAACCAGCTATCAAAAATCACAATTAATAATTGGTACCTAGTTGAATTCCCAAATTCATCAAGGAAGATGAAGTCGAAGTCCAAGGATGTTAATATGATAAAGTTGATAAGGGAAAGAAGACCCAATTTTCTTTGTGCAAAAAGTGTGGAAATGGGCACCAAGGATAATGTCACAAAAGAACCGGGTTATGTTTTAAGTGTGGGGTGATAGGGCATAAAGTAGCCTATTGCTTCAAAAAAATGGATAATGTGATTAATAGCGATAAGGTTCGATCTAATGTACCTTATACTTTTAAATTTCATAAATGTGGAGAAGTTGGACATTATCCAAGGCAATGATCTCTTGGAAGTGATGAGAAGCATGATGAGAATCAACAATCTTCAAGGACAAGGGAACAATGAAAGTCCCATGCAGAGACGGATCATGATGACTAAAGTATATTCAAATTCTTTGCAATAATTGTTTATGTCATGTTGTATTTTAGTTTGTGCTCTATGATCATATCCTCAATGTTTTTTAAGAACATTGAGTCACTACCTAAGATGGTTTTATATCATTAAGGAAAAAATCTATTATTATGTATCATTTTTGATGTTGTGAAGCTGTTCTTCTTGAAAAATAAATGATTAGGGGATTAAAAGATGATTATTAATTTAGAAGATGTTCACTATTTTGGGAACTCTATATGGTCGATGTAAATAGATTACAATGGTATTTTTTGAGGATTAAAGGTTGTCTTATATTTTGAAGAATCAAAAAAGTTAAGGTGAACTTATAGTAATTTAGGTTACTTATGGAAATGATTAACCTATCTTGGGTAAAATATGTTTAGGTTAGTTACTTTTATTATAAGATGTTAGGAGTGGTTGATGTTGTTTTAAGATGAATAAAAAAGTTTATCTTGGAAGAATATGTTATCACATCCTTCTTATATTTTGGTTTCAACTTTAGTTTGGTTTCTTTTGAGGAATATTAAGGACAGTTATTTATGGAATGGTCTATGATAAACTTTTGTTAGTATCGTGGAACTTTGAAGATTTAAAGTAGTTTCTCTTCTTATGGGGTTCTTTATTTTCGAAGAGTTATTTTATCTTACCCATATAGTTTTTGGGATAAATATTTAAAGATAGATAGTTACCATTTTTTGTATTACGTGATTATCTAGAAGATTATTCTTGGTATTTGAGGAGACCAAGTAGTTTTGAATGCTCTTTGTTTCGAAAAAGCTTAGTCTTTCTGGAAACTTATTAAGGGATGAAACATTACTTGAAGGTAAATATATTTCCTTGTGTTTTTATTTTATGTAGTAAATGAATTCCTCAAAATTATTAAAAGGAATGTAAAAAAATGTTGTGGGTTTAAGTTTCCTACTGGGTAATCAAGAACCGTTAAACCCATCACAAGTTTTTGATTTTCTGGTGGTTAACTTACTCTTATACATGTTTTCTATCACCCTCCCTCAGAACTTGTCCATTTTTTTTCTCCTCTATATCCAATTTTTCCTACATGGAATCCTATTATGGGTTAACTCGGGTGACCTTTGAACTTCCTTTTCATTCTTTTAATGTAATAGTGTTACTGACTCTTTTTCTGATGTGGGACTTTCAATGAAATTTCCATGCCCAATTTTAAAAATTGCGAGGATGCAATTTTTTAAGGGGGGAAGATTGTAACGACCCAAAATTTTGACTAAATATTGTTTCCTAATTTTGTGTGTTATTTTATTTCTTACTCAACAAAGCATTTTCATTTAATAAAATCGGTATAATTAAAATGATTCTGTTGGGTTTTGACTATTATATGTCTGTTAGTCAGTACGACCATTGGAAACTAAATGTTGCGACTATTGTCTCTAAATACAAGTGATCTTGGTAAATTAATAGGGAATGAATATTAGATGGCCTCATCCAGTACTCTTGGACCAATTGAATCCCATCTAACAGATCTTGGGAAGGAGGTAGCACCAGTGGGATTTGATTTAGACCAAACCCAATCTGAACTTCACCGTGTGAAGTTAGAACAGAATCTCCTTCGTGATGAGTTCAAACTGATAGAAATTACTACTCATGTGATGTTAGTCGAGCCGCCCTCAGATTCTATCACCTTAGAACACCTTACACTTAGGTCATATGCTGGGGTTATAAGGGGCTATGTAAGGAGACTGTAAATGCCCTGTGTAATCCTTTGATTTAAATATAAATTGTGATTTCTCCTTATGACGATGTTTGTGAATTTTTAAATGTCTGGATAAATGTAGTATGCATATTTTTTATGAATTCTAGAAAAAAAGATATTTTAAAATATTTATGTAAACCTTAAATAATTAATTATGTGTAATGATTTTCAAAAAATGGTCTTTTACAATTATGTTCAGTAAGAAATTTAGAGTCTAATAAGATCAACCTAATTTTTGATGAATAATAAATTATGAATACTGATTTTATGCTTAGGATTAGTAATGTGACCAAATGGATTAGTAATCTCACTTAAAGAAAGTATTAATATAACCTAGGCACCTTGATTAAGTAATGTGATTCAAAAAAATAGGTAAATAATTATTTCAAAAATTATTAGTAAAGTATTAGTTTTTTCAGAAAAATAGTGTTCTTTAATTAAAATTTAAATTAAAAATATATAGAAATTTATTTTCATAAAATGGAGTTCATTTTTGAACTCAGAGCATCGATATTATGTTAAGGTAATTTTAGGGGATTTTTCTGAAAAAAATGAATGTTTAGTGAATAGTGTATTTATTTAAAAATTTATTTAAAAATATTTAGAAAATTATTTTTATAAAATAGAGATCTTTTTTTAAATCAGAGCATCGATATTTGGTTAAGGTGAAATTATGGGATTTTTCTAAGAAATTTGAATTTTCGGTGAATAGTGAATTTTCAGTTTAGAGTTTCGGGTGTTTAATGACATCATTAAAGAAGTAATAATTATGTAATAATTATGGTCGACTTATGAATATTACGATAGGGTATGGGGTTTCCCAAGTGGCTAATACAATGTGGAAATACCATTGGCAAGCCCATGGTTTTGCCAATACCACCAATGAGGTGTCCCTTGGCCATTAATTCCTTGTCCCCTCACTTTCCCTATAAATACCAAGACATTATCTCATCCTTTCAGCTCCAAAATCATCCTCAACGATGTTCTGGTCTCTTTACCTCCCAAGGTGTCCTCCCAGTGTGCCCCCAAACCCTCAAGGTCTCAACCTTTGAGTTTTAAGAGTTACTTTTTAAGGTAAGGGATTCCACCTCTCTCTTTCTTTTCAAGTACTATCATTTATGCCATTTCTTTTAACCCCCAAGTTATTATGTTAGGGATGTTATTTTATATTAATCATAATTTCCATTTCATGTTCATATTATGAGACACCCCCTCTTTCTCTCATAAATTAATTTTAAGAATGTTTATGTAGTGTTGTTAGGCTACCGAATTTTTGAGGGATTCGTTCACCCTTCTCATTTTCAAGATCTATTTTCATGTCAAGTCTTTCAAGTTCCTTTTTATTATGTTGGGTTATGATCTATATATCTATCATACTTATATCTTATTTTCATACGATGAGAGACCCTATTTTATCTCATCAATTAATTTTTTTTAGTTTTAAGTGACGCCGTTAGGCTGCCAAATTTTCATAAGAGAAATCTTATTTTTGTCTTCCTTCCATGTTTTTCATTTCATTTGGTATGTCTTTAAAATTTCATTACCATGTTATTAAATACATTATATTCTATCCCTCTACTATTTTGGGGATCATTTATCAGTGGGTGACCCGTGTCCCCTCTCTTTTAAATATTTTCTAAAACCCTGTAATATAGTTGTTATGCTGCAGAATTTTCGTCTCAAAATGCCTCTCTCTTTTTCTCAAATTATTTTATTTTATTAAGTGGATACTCAAAGATCAATATTATATAATGGTATTCACATATATATCAAAATTTTCTATTTTAAATTATGGAATTTACATACTTGAAACCCACTTTCCTTTTCCGTGGGATTAAAATGACCTAAAGATCATTTCTTAAAAGTTGTTTTTAAAACGTAACGATTATGAAATGAAACCCATTTATTTTATGCTATATGGGTTATTTATGAAAAGTTTGATAATGATATATGTGTCTCACATGATGATAAATACAAATTTAAGGGTGCACCCTGATAGCACTCTAATTCATTGGGTAATGATGTAACCACTAGAGATAACAATTTTAACGATACCTTGGTGAATAACCTTGGTAATTTCAAATGACACCTTGGGGATGGACCTTGGTGACCTGTTCATGATTTTATAAGTTAAATGTTTTAGCCACATCATCATGTTATGAAGTACATTATTTTTATTATGATATGACTCATGATTTCTTTCTCATGCCCTAAAGTTTATTTTTCAGGACATTATTGATGTATCTCAAGTTCACATGTTAAATGTTTCCCCTTGTTTCCCTTACTGGGCCTTCTTCTCACCCTTTATTTTGATGTATGTCCCCAGGTTATGAGATAAAGTAATGAACCTAGGATGAACATAAGTATAATCCATTCATGTTTTTAATAAGAATGTTTTATGTTTTCATGTTTTAAGTTCTTGGTTTCCATGACACTAAACCTTAAAGATCTTCGGTTTGGTAAAATGTAATGAAAATTTATGTAAATCTGTGGCTATGGAAATCTGTGGGAATTCATGATCTTATAGATGACTGGCTTCAATGTGATCCTTAGCATGAACTGAATGACTAGTTAACTATCACACTTAAAATGCTACTAGATATGTGTATTCATTAAAATGACCAATGGGAAGAAGGTTGATATGATATTTGAATGGGATTTTTGAGTAGAAAAAATTACATAATTACTAATCCATGTTGAATCTATAAGGGAATAAGTAGCAAGATTTTCTCTTGCGATAAATCCAAAAGTAGAATCTTCTCCTCCTCCAATAGTGTACCTTTATCAAAATTTTTTCTAATAATACTTATCAAAACATCCCCCCATACATAGGAATTGAATTTTTGATTTAAAATTTTCCTATAGTGTGACCCATATCAATTCCTTTTTATCATATGAAAGAAAATATGTTAAAAGAGTTCATGGTTCAAATAGAGGAATTAAATCTAAACAACTTTATTTGACTATGCACATTTACATGGGGTTCTCTAGTTTTGTTTGTAAATAAGGAGAGTGAGTTTGTAATTTTGTTAAGACAATAATAATATGAAACATGAGATCATGAAACGTAGACACACATTACTAAGGATCAATGAATTTTTTTCACATGATACATGGAGCTCTGTGGTTCTCCATGATTGACCAAGAATTATGCTACTAGTAGATTGATGCTTGGGACGATGATATTCTAAAGAGAGAATTCAGGAGTAGATTTGGATTGCATGAGTATCTTCTCATACCTTCCAATATTACAAATGTGTTATTGGTGTTTATGGATATCATGGATAGATTATTTTGTCTTTATCTAACTCATCTATCATTGTATTTATTAATTAAATCTTTATATACTCATAGAACTATAATTTTTTAGAATCCACCTAAATATTGTATTGAGTACACTTCCAGTGCATCATCTTTATATCAAACTATAAAAGTTCTCCTTTTGGATTTCGAGGGTGTAGTTCCATGGGGATTTGATCTCTAAGTTGGACATTTTTGTAGACCCGGAGAAGGTTGAGGTTGAGATGTATTTGGATTTTCATAGGAATTTATTTGGGATCAATAGCTTCCTTGGTTTAGTTGGATAATATATATAGTTAATACAGTAATTCTACCATTTCACAGTTCCTATGATAGGGCTCACAAAAAAGGAAGTAATGTTCGAGTGGGAAGACCTTTGAGAAGTGGCCTTGAATAGAATATTAAAGACAACCCCAACTGTGACATTTCTTGAGCCAAGAAATGGATATTTATTATTTTTTTGCAATGCCTCACATGTTGTTTTTAGAAGTATGCTGATGAAGATAGATCTGGTAGTTACATGTGGGACATGTGTGTTGCAAGCCCTTGAGTTGAACTGCCTAATACATAACTTGGAGTTATAATTTTTGTTCTATGATAAGAAGTATTGGCATCATTACAATGAGGGGTTTTTTATATAAACAGACCACAACAACATCTAATAGAACTTCTCTTAGTGGGATATGAACATGATGTAGAGATGGCTGGTGGAGAATCAACATACATTAGACTTTGAGATGTCCAATAATCTTGGGAATGATAATATTGTTACAAATTATCTCAGCAAAAAATACTAAAGATGCAGGAGCATAGTAAATGAACATCACAAGAAGAAGGGAATCTGATGATTTTTATAGGGGAGTTCCTATTGGATGGTGTTGATTCTCATAAAAGTGTAACAGCCCAAGTTTTTCTAAAAATAAATATAAATTCATGGAACTTTGTTTTAAGTAGATATTTATAACTATCTATTTAACATAATATTTCCACTTCTATGTTTTGAATTTCAAGAAACTATCATCTCCAATTGTGTTCAGTATGTTATTTGGAGTATATTGGAACAAACTTTTTTTTAGTGAATAGTAACATACCCTAATGAATAGTAATATGAATAGTAATATGACTCTAATGAATAGTAAATTTTATTATTATTTTATTTTATTAAGGATAGAAGATAAGAACATCTTGGTTAATTTTTCATTGTGATAAAGAAGTAGTTGTAGAATTAGAACTGTTAATTTTCCAATTAAGTATGATTTTATTTAAAAAATAAATTAATAAAATTTAGAAAAATATTTTCAAAAAATGGACTTTATTTTTTAAATCTACACATTGATAAATGGTTAGGGTGACTTTTTGGAATTTTTCTAAAACAATTGATTTTTTCGGTGAATAGTAAAAAAAAATATTGTTTTTAGTTTCGATGTATTAATGACATCATTAATGATATAATAATGATGTCATAAATCAGGTAGGCTTGTGTATATTTAAAAAATATGTGAGGTGTCCCAAGTGGCCTATACCATGGGCAAATACCCTGGGCAAGACCATGGTTTTGTAAACACCACTCATGAGGTGTACCTTGAAAATTATTAAAATAATCCCCCACTTTTCCTATAAATACCAACTCTTACCTTCATTTAATTCATTACCAATACTCCCTAAACAAAGCTATGGCCTCCTTAACTTCATTGTATTCCTCCCATGGTTTCCTCATGCCCCTACGGTGCCAACCTTCTAGTTCTAAGGGTTACTCTACAACGTAAGAAAATTCTCAGTTTCTTTATTTTTTCTTTGAAATTTTCTTTTATGTGGTATAATTTTCAAGTTTCAATAACATTATCTTATTTCCGTATTATTCCTGATAATCTATATATTATGAATCATTTATGTATGGGATACCCTTGTCCCCCCTCTTTTTAATATTTTTCTAAAACCATGTTGTGTAGTTGTTAGGGTGCCAAATTTTTGTAAGCGATTTCACAATTATTCTTTTATTTTCAGTTCTATACTTATCCTTTCATTATATATCCTTACCCCAGAGGAATGAAATCTCCAGAAATAATGTATATTCTATATGTTATCATGTTCATGAAAAATTTCTCATCTTTATTTTCTCCTCTCCCACTTATTTAAAGAATAAAAACATTGTCTGTTTGTGTCGAATTATCGACATCGTGGATGATGTGATTTCAATTTCCATTAATCCTTTCAAGTCTGGTCATGAAACCATTTATATGGTTGAACTAGGTTATGATATATGTTTTATGACTCACCCGTGGTTCTGGAATTATTTTTTACTCATGGTTATAATTTATAAGACAAAATGAGTTTGTTATTATCAAAGAACCACTAAACGGATCTAAACGAACATCATTAATATTCTAACATATAAATCATCCTCATGAAAGAATTAAAAAACATAAAAGTAATAATTTATGTTACTGGATATATAAAAATACTACTCCATTCCAATTTTGGAGTTTCACTTCCAATCGACAAGAATGTCCACCATGAACCAATCATAGAAATCATGTAATGAATTCAACCAAAAACAGTGCAAGGGGAAGATACTAATAATTAAGGGTGGGAAGATGTTATTAAATGATCATATAAGATGTTATAAAAATGAAATTTGTTTTATAAAATATTAATAACACTCATTTGACCATTATATAGGAGGTTTAAACAATTTTGAAGTAAGACAATCTCGAGGTAAGGGAATTCTTAACCCAATTATCATTCTTTGGGTTAACCTTCTACTTCATTATTTATGTTATATTTAAATTGTTTGTGTGATGGGTTCTGTTTATATTATGTTTTATTATTTTTATTTACAGTTTATATACATAATCCATCTACTCTATTAAGTCCCTCTTCAATTGAATGATATTTATGAGGGGATTTTCTTTAGAAATCTTTTTTTTAAATCGGTTTTACGAAATTCCAAAGTAATGTTTTTATGGAATTATTCATGTGTGTATGATTATGTTTTGGTTCTTGGTAATTATTTATGATGAAGGGTGGGACCAATATCTGCCTCCAATTAATTGTTTATGAGTATGTTGGAGGTCGTCTGTATGCTTACTCCAAGTGTAACTGTGATGGTTACACAAAGTAAGGTAGCTATGAGGGTTACAAATTATAAGGTAGCCAAGATTGGTTACATGATTATGTAAGTAATTCCCCAAGATACCTTTATGATTATATTTATGTTCGCATTTATTTTTGGATCCTGTGTAAATCTCATGTTACACAATGTAATTATATATGGGTGACAAGAATGTCTTTTGAAAATGCTTTCATACATTATGAGTATTCATGGACTAATGTGATCTTTCCTTATTTTCCATCCCTTACTGTGCGTTTGTGCTCATCCCAAGTTTTTAAATGATTTTTCCCAGGTTAATTTATGTGTAATAAAAGGATGTAAGACATGTTAAATGTTGAAGAATTGTCAATGAGTCTTGTTTTATGTTTTAATATTTTATATTTTGAAAAAAATGGAAACAGTTTTTATGGTATCCACTCTATAATAATGTGTAATGTCATGAATGTATTGTCCTAATTATCTAATTCTCTAAACATGAAAAGATATTCAAAGTAAAAGGATGTCTTTTCTTGACTAAATTCAAGATTATGTATGTAATAAGGTCGGGTCCTTATAGTTGGTATCAGAGGATGGTTTAGATAACTTTAGGGGTTACTGTGATGTTAATAGAATACCATAAATGATTTTCACTCTATGTTTAATTTGATATTGAATTTAAATAATAACATGTTTCTTCATTTAAGATATGTTTGTTCAGAATTGTTGTATGCAGAAGGAACAGGTATGCTGAAGAGGAGAGGCACCGACAGGATGACATCCTTCCGGAACTACAGCCCGGATTGGTAGTTATTGGAACTGAGTAGTTTTTGACATTAATGGATCAGCTAACGCAGGAAATAAATGGTAATGGCATCCATGAAAGAGAACCAATAGAGGTACCATAACAGAATATGATAGTAGTGGAACATTTTATGAGACAACATCCCCCTGCATTCAGTGGATATTCTGACCCAGTAGCAACTGAAGGATGGATCAAATCCCTTGAAAAGGTATTCGATGTTATGGGATGTTCAGACAATAAAATGTTAAGTCTTTACATTTATCGTTTGGAATGGGAAGCTGATTAGTGGTGGTCAATGTTAAGGACTATTAGGGGTATAGAAGATTTTTATGCCATAGAGTGGGATGAATTTAAAAGTCTTTTCCTTGAAAAATATTTTCCTAAGGTGGTGAGACTAAGAATGGAGAAGCAATTACATGAATTGAAAAAGAAGGAGGAAGATTCAGTGGCTCTATATGAAGCTAACTTCACCTCACTAGCATGGTATGCTATAAATATTATTCTGAATCTTGATAGCAAAATAAATTTCTTTTACTCATGAATGAATCGAAGGCATCAAAGGGCGTTGGCCTCCTGTGAATTAAAAATTTATGAGTAACTTGTCTGATGTGCTGAGAGGGTAGAGATTTAGTTTTCTGGTGATCATGTTCATTTTTTAAACAAAGAGAAGAAGAGGTCTAGTTGGCAAGCAATGGGTAAGAATCAACCAAATAAATCTGATGGTAAGAAAATCCAATTTCCAGTTTGTGAAAAGTGTGGAAAGAAACACCCTGGGGAATGACTTAGCAAAACTGGAAAGTGTTTTAAATATGGTAAGTTTGTACATATGTCCCGATATTGCAATGAAAATGATCCTAAGAATAATCCTATTAAGAAAAATGTAATGTGTTTTACATGTGGTGAGATGGGTCACTATCCAAACATCTTCCCAAAGAGAGAACAAAATGATATAAAGAATCCAGACTACAAGCAGAAAGGTGTAGTGAGATCCTTTGCGACTATGTCAGCAGATGTTGGGCCATCCAATGAAGTTGTATCAGGTACTTTGTTTGTTCACTCAGATTTTGCTAAAGTTTTTTTTGATACAGGGTCTACACATTCCATCATCTTTGAGAAATTTTCTGGTAAATTGGAAATATCACCTCAAAAAATGAGACCCGAACTTGTTATTAAAACACTAGGGGGAAATGTTATAGCAAAGAAGTATTATAAGAATCTATCTATTGTGGTCTGTGGAAATAATTTACTTGAAAACCTTGTTGTTTTAACCTTAGTCGAGTTTGATGTTATTATGAGGATAGACTGGATTTCAGATTAGCATGCTATGATTGACTGTAGAGCTAAAGAAGTTGTTTTTTAGAAAGATGTTCAGTTTGTATAAAAGAATGAACCCATACAATTGATAACATATTAGGAAGCTAAGAAACTATTGAAAGATGGAAATTAATGTTATGTTGCTCATATTGTTGAAAACAAGGGAACTATTCAAATTAATGTTGTGCCAGTGGTAAATGAATACCTTTATGTTTTTCCTGGTGAGTTACCCGGGGCCATACCTGATCAAGAAGTCGAATTCACAATTGACTTAGTTCCTGATGCAAAGCCAATTTCAAAACCCCCATATCGTATGGCTCTAATAGAACTTCTTGAATTGAAAAATCAGTTGCAAGATTTTCTTGAAAAAGGATTCATTCATCCTAGAACTTCACCATGGGGAGCCCCTGTTTTGTTTATTAAAAAGAAAAATGGTTCCATGAGACTTTTCATTGAATACAGAGCTTTGAATAACATCACTGTTAAAAACAAGTATCTTTTTCCTCATATTGATGACTTGTTTGATCAGATCTAGGGAGCTTCGTACTTTTCTAAGATTGAATTGAGATCTGGATACAATCAGCTGATGGTGAATGAGGGGGAAATCCCAAAAATATCCTTTCATACTAGATATGGGCATTATGAATATGTTGTTATTCCATTTGGATTAACTAATGAACCTATATTATTCATGAATCTTATGATTATAGTATTTCATGAGTTCTTGGATAAGTTTGTGGTTGTGTTTATTGATTATAGTCTGCTATTTTCTAAAAATAATGATGAACATGAAAAACATCTAAGGGTTGTTTTACAAACATTAAAAGAAAACAAACTATATGGAAAATTCAGAATGTGTGATTTTTCGATGAAACAGATTTCTTTTCTTGGGAACATTGTAAATAAGGATGGAATAACAATTGATCCTGCCAAAACAAAAGTAGTTGATGAATGTCCAAGACCCACAAATGTTACATAGATTCGTAGTTTTTTGGGCTTAGCAAGTTATTACTGACGGTTTTTTAAGAACTTTTCATGGTTATCTAGCCCGATAACTAAGTTAACACAAAAAGGAGTTTAATTTGTTTGGACAGAGGAATGTGATGTTTGTTTTTAGGAATTAAAGAAGAGATTGGTGAATGCTCCAGTTTTGGCCTTACCTTCATGAAATGGTGCGTTTTTCATCTACAATGATTCATCATTGAAGGGAATTGGTTTTGTATTGATGCAGAATGATCAAGTAATTGCCAATGCTTTGAGACAACTTAAACCTCTTGAGCTAAATTATCCCACACATGATTTGAAATCAGCATCTTTGGATTTTTCTTTGAAAATATGGAGGCATCATCTATACGGAAACAAATGAAAAATATGTACTGACCATAAAATTCTAAAGTATATATTCACTCAGAAGTAATTAAACACGAGGTAGAGAAGATGGATAGAACTGATAATGGATTATGACTGCATGATCAATTACCATCCTGGAAAAGAAAACAAAATATCGGATGAATTAAGTCAGAAACATCATGCATCATTAACCATGATACGTTTGGAACATGATCCCTTGATTAATGATTTGATAAATTTGGCTTAGAAGTTGTTGGTGCTGGGAATACATCTGTTTTGTTTCAGGTTTCAGTGCAGTATTTGTTGTCAGAGAGAATTAAGAAAGTGAAAAAGGAAGACAGTGAGCTACATAAAAATGTAGAATTGGTTAAAATGGGTAAGTTTCCAGAATTAAATCTTCATAAACGTTGTGTTTTAAGATTTGGAAAAAGGTTGTGTGTGCCTTGTGATTCCCATTTGAAGAAAAAATTGTGGTGTGAAGCTCAAAGTTCTCTATTTTCTATTCATCCTGGCAGTACTATGATGTACAGAGACCTTCGAGGTTATTATTGGTGGGATGGAATGAAGAGAGATATTTCTGATTTTACCATGAAATGTTTGGCGTGTCAACAAGTTAAAGAAGAGTGACAGTTACTGAAGGGGACGCTTCAAACTTTTCCAGTGCTTGAGTGGAAATGGGAGAATGTATCCATGGACTTTTTAGTGGAACTACCGAAGACTTCCCGAGGTAACAATTCTATTTGGGTTATTGTTGATTGGCTAACAAAGCATCCATATTTTCTATCAAGTCGTTATACAATGTATTTGTATTAGATTTCTCGATTGTACCTCATGGAGATTATCTGGTTGCATGGAGTTCCTCGTTCCATTGTATTTGACCAAGATCACAGGTTCATTTCTAAATTTTGGAAGGGACTTCTGAAGTCATTGGGAAAAGAGTTAAATTTCAATACAGCTTTTCATCCTCAATCAGATGGGCATTTAGCACGAATGATTCAAACATTGGAGGATATGCTTTGAGCTTGTTCAATGGACTATCAGGGAAGTTGGGATCAGCAACTTTCATTAGATGAGTTTTATTATAATAATAGTTTTCATTATAGTATTCAGATGGCATCTTTTGAGGACCTATATGAAAATTAGATTCAGACTCCAACGTTTCCAATGAATTTGGTGAAGGAAAGATTATGGGGCCATTATTAGTTGAAGAAGTGGCTGAGAAAGTGAAGATGATCCAGCAGCACATGAGGAAAGCTTAGAGCAGGTAGAAAAGTAATGTAGATAACAGAAGGAAAGACTTCTCTTTCGAGGTAGGTGACCAAAATTTTCCTTAAAGTCTCTCCTTAGAAAAGTTTGATATGTTTCGGTAAGAATGGAAAGATAAGTACATGGTTCATTGGACCTTTTGAAATCGTGGAGAAAGTTGTAACAGTTGCATACTGCGTAGCTTTTCCTCTGAGTTTGTTTCAGGTACACAATGTTTTTCAGGTTCCGATGTTGAGAATGTATGTTCCAGATTCATCACATGTCTTGAGCCTAGAAGCAACTTATCTAGAAGAGAACCTTTATTATAAAGAGAAACCAGTTCAGATTCTTGATCGAAGACAACATGTATTGAGGAATAAGGTAATCCACCAGGTAAAGGTTTAGTGGAGAAACCACATGGTTGAAGAAGCAACATGGGAGTCTGAAAATGCTATGAGAGGAAAATACCCTCAGTTTCTTAATATGTAAATAAAACTAAGAAGACACAATTTCAATAAGGTGGGGATAATGTAACTCCCCAAGTTTTTCTAAAAATAAATATATATGCATGGAACATTGTTTTATGTAGATATTTATAACTATCCTTTTAACATAATTTTTCCACTTCTATGTTTTGAATTTCAAGAAACTATCATCTATAATTGTGTTCAGTATGTTATTTGGAGTCTATTGGAACAAACTTATTTTTTGATGAATAGTAACATAACCTAATGAATAGTTATATGAATAGTAATAGGACTCTAATGAATAGTAAATTTCATTATTATTTTATTTTCTTGTGTCTAGAAGATAATAACACATTGGTTAATTTTTCATTGTGATAAAGAAGTAGTTGTAGAATTAGAATTGATAATTTTTTAATTAAGTATTCTTTTATTTAAAAATTAAATTAATAATATTTAGAAAATTATTATCAAAAAATGGACTTAATTTTTGAAATATACACATCGATAAATGTTTAGGGTGAATTTCGTGAATTTTTCTGAAACAATTGATTTTTTCAGTGAATAGAAAAAAATACAGTTTTTAGTTTCGGTGTATTAATGACATCATTAATGATATAATAATGATGTCATAAATCTTATCTACTTGTGTATAGTTAAATAATATTTTAGTTGTCTTAAGTGGCTTATTCCATGGGAAAATACCATGGGAAAGCACATGGTTTTGTAAAGACCACTCATGAGGTGTCCCTTGATAATTATTAAAATAATCCCTCACTTTTCCTATAAAGACCAACTCTTCCCATCATTTAATTCATTCCCAATTCTCCTTAAATGAAACTATGGACTCCTTACCTTAATAGTATTCCTACCAAGGTTTTTCAAGCCCCTAAGGTCCCAACCTTATCGTTCTAAGGGTTACTCTACAAGGTAAGAAAATTCTCAATTTCTTTCTTTTCCCTTTAAAATTCTCTTTTATGTAGTATAATTTTCAAGTTTCTATACCATTTTCTAATTTCATTATTATTCTTGATCTTTTGTATATTATGATTCATTTTTTTATGGGAGACCCTTATCCCCTCTCTTTTTAATATTTTTCTAAAACCATGTTGTGTAGCTGTTAGGCTGCCGAATTTTTGTAAGCGATTTCACAATTATTCTTTTATTTTGAGTTCTTTCCTTATTATTTCATTATATCTCCTTACCCAAGAGGCATGAAATCTCCGTATATCGTTTATATTTTATATTTTATCATGTTTATTAAAAATTGCTCATCTTTTTTCTTCTCCTCTCCCACTTATTTAAAGAATAAAAACATTGTCCGTTTGTGTCGAATTATCAACATCGTGGATGATGTGATTTCAATTTCCATTAATTATTTCAAGTCTGGTCATAAAACCATTTATATGTTTGAAACATGTTATAATGTATGTTTTATGACTCACCCATGGTTCGGGAAATCTTTTGTACTTATTGTTATAATTTATAAGACAAAACGAGGTTGTTATTATCAAAGAACCACTAAAAGTATCTAAACGAACATCATTAATGTTCTAACTTATGAATCATCTCTATGTAATAATTAAAAATGATAAATGGAATAATTTATTTTAATTTATATATGAAAATACTACTTCTTTCCAATTCTGGAGTTTCACTTCCAATCGACAAAAATGTCCACCACGAACCAATCATAGAAATCATGTAAAGAATTCAACCAAAAACAGTGCAAGGGGAAAAATACTTACAATTAAGGGTGAAAAGATGTTATTAAATGATCGTATAAGATGTTATAAACATGAAAATGTTTCTATAAAATATTAATAACACCTTCTTGACCATTATACAAGAGGTTTAAACAAGTTTTATGTAATAAAAACCTGAGGTAAGGGAATTCTTAACCCGATTTTCATTCTTTGGGTTAACATTATACTTCATTATTTATGTTCTATTTAAATTGTTTGTGTGATGGGTTCTATTTATATTATGTTTTATTATGTGTATTTACAGTATATATACATACTCCATCCACTCTATTAAGTTACTCTTCAATTTTATGATATTTATGATGGGATTTTCTTTAGAAATCTTCTTTTTTAATCGGTTTTATGAAATTCCAAAGTAATGTTTTATGGAATTATTCATGTTGTATGATTATGTTTTTCTTATTGGGAATTATTTATGATTAAATGTGGGACCTATATCTCCCTCCAATTCATTGGTTATGAGTAATTTGGAGGTCGTCTTTATTGTTACTCAAAGTGTTACTGCGATGGTTACACAAAGTAAGGTAGCAGTGAGGGTTACAAATTATAAGGTAGCTGTGAATGGTTACAAGATTATGTAAGCAATTCCCCAAGATACCTTTATGATTATATTTATGTTCTCATTTTTTGTGTGGATCCTATGTAAATATCATATTACACAAATTAAGTATATATGGGTGACAGGAATGTCTGTTGAAAATGATTTCATACGTTATGAGTATTCATGGGCTAATGTGATCTTTCCTTTTTTTTCCATCCCTGAATGAGATTTTGTGGTCATCCCATGTTTTTAAATGATTTTTCACATGTTAATGGATTTTTAATAAAAGGAATTAATACATGTTAAATGTTGAAGAATTGTCATGGAGTCTTGTTTTATGTTTTAATGTTTTATATTTTGAAAAAAAATGGAAACCGTTTTTATGGTATCCACTCTGTAATAATTTGTAATTTCATGAATGTATTGTCCTAATTATCTAAATCTCTAAACTTGAAAATATATCAAATGTAAAAGGAATTGTTTTCTTAAATAAATTCAAGATTATGTATGTAATAAGGCCTGGTCCTTATAAAAAGTGCAGCGCACACTTTGTAGTGGAAGGGAACATGTCATTACTGATTGGATGATCATGATGCATAATGATATATGATAATAATGTTTGGGATGGTTTCATTTTTTGTGATGGTTGAAAGATCATCATCATCAATATTATTCTTATTCTTATTATTATTTTCTAGATTTATTGAATAATAATGGTAATTGCTAAAATGAAATATGAAATGGGACATTTCATTTTATTCAACCAGGTGCATATCATGTAATCTTCATAAACCTCATGGTGTTGCATTTTTGGCTAGACAATTACACCTAAATTGGATACCACATAGTAGCATGACCTCAATTATATGGGACTACCAATGATGTTACTCTATCCAGCCTCCACACAGATCAAGGATGGCTTGTAGATGGATTATAGGGTGTGGTGTGCTTGCTTACAATGACCAGTCTGGAATGTTTGTCCCTCTTCATGCCCGAACTGTTATATGAAATATGCTATCATACGAATATCGATCCAAAATTAAACCATATATGCCAGCATTATTGGTCTTGAAGGTGGTTTTAGTGGATTACATCTTGAACTGATATCATGGACCAACCGCATGAGCCTCCTCTTGTTGTGAATCTTGGGTTCATAGGGATGAATGCCAGTATATTTCATGTTATGATTATCCAAAAATCATGTGAATGTGCAGATTATTGTATAATGAGCATACTCCATGTAGATGTACAGTTATGATTTTCTTCCATGCACTTGGACATGCCACTTCAGAAGGAAAATTTCACGCTTTCCTCACAAGACAGAGTATAGCAAGCCCATATAATAGATACGCAATGGCGAAGTGGATTGTATGTTATAATCTATCACCCAATCCCCTTTATGGTATCATGTGTTGATTTAAATGTCATATGAATCCATCATAAAATCCTTTAGTCGCACCACACAATCAGGTGGCTTGGGACATGTGACATCCCTGCGACATCTTCCTGCACTTTCCACCCTTTGGAATAATTCTTTTACATTATTACACCCTTGTTCACACAACGGAATCAATAATACACGAACTTTCAGCATATCATAGGCAAGATAAAAGACTATCCATGAAAATGTCTACACACTGTCATGAGATCCCTCAATAAACATGTGGTGCATCAAATTCATGCAGAGAGTCATTGCGTAATAATGATTTCATGTCGTCACAATATCTATCACTGATCATGCGATGTGACATATGAAAACATGACGACTAACCAAGACAATTCTCATGCACCATCGCAAGATCTCATATTGATCACATGACACACACAAGGAAAATCCGTTGTTGAAAGCCATAAAAATAATTTAAAAAATATGGAGGGAGATATCTAAATGGAGGGGGTCCCTAGAATCCATAAATATCACAAGGATCATCCCTAAATGGAAGAATATTTTCCTTTGGAAGCATTCAAGATAAATCCTGAACCCCTTAGGCCTTTGTAAAATAAAATAGAGGAGATAGAAAGGTAGGAGGTGGGAGCTACTCAAAATCGCTGAAGGACATGTGGCATACCCTTGGTGATCTGAAAGGCACCACAAGTCCTTGGTGACATGTCTACCTCATCTCACAAAGTCCCTTTGGCTTTTCAGTCTCGTCATATAGAATGCCTTAGGTATGTCTAGGAAACGCTTCACTACTCAATGGATCTCGAAGGGATAATGAATGGATTAATCCAAGAAATGCTCGCACACCCCCATATGACATATATTGGTCAGGTGATGCATCACCAAAAAATACTGTAATTTTCATTGACGTTGCTCATACAATCTCACATGACTCCCAGCCTTTGTCACATAAAACAAAATAAAAAAAGTGGAGAGACTTAAGTAACTCACACACATAAAATGCTTGTGACACACTAAGGAAGTCTATAGCCTACTCCTGCGAGACTACTGGACAAACTATCCATGTCTAAAAAAAAGCCCCAGAAAAGTTATAAAGCATCTCACAGACACATTTAAATTAGCACGTGGATCTCACAAAGTCTACTGTACATGTAAACATAATAACATATATTTCCTTCAACACATCCACATGATCAAAAAGTCCCCATAAATTGGATATAATCCAATAAAGGGATCATTGAAAAAAGTTACTCACATTCATTGAAAATTAGGTGATTCCCTCGAAGAGGTACATGACAGAAACTTGAGTAGAATTGTGGTTCCAGAACAATTCAATGACTCAATCCTGAACCCATTCTAGATACACCCGACAAATAACTAAACAATCAGTGTGGCGATGACCATAAATTTTCCACCCTAACAAGAAGAAAGGCTTGGGATATGAGAGGTTAAATGGTTGACCTCTGGAAATATCAACTCTCAACCTCTGTGGACTTCTCGGAGTGGCAGATCCCATGATCGGAAAGCCTTTCATTAGGTAATATACCAAAAAACAGTCGGGAAAATCATGTGCAATACATAAGGTACTTCGTGTGGTCATTCATATATCACTCAAAAGACATCCGGTAAGGTGTACGAAGAACATACATAATGTCTTCAAGATCATTCAAGACTCAAAGAAACCGATATTTAATAAATATAATATCGTCGAATTACAAGGGTTGAACCATGATTAAAAGTTGAATAATTAAGTGACAAACATGCTAGTTGGACCACATGCACTTCATGTAAGTCATCAAAAGATACACAATAATTCTAGTGTGTCTTCTAGATATTATGACACCCCCAAAATATGCTATCTTGGAAATACAAAGTCTTCTTGACATGTCAGAGAAAATCATATAATCCCCCCCTAGGCACACCCCTTTGATATTACGAGGCCCTATTATTCTATCACTCGATCATTGGTACACCCTTTAGATATATTTCTGAACTCATATAATTATGTTCTCTCATATCAGTCAAGTCTTGTAGCTGTATCTTAGAATGACAACCAAATAATTATGATACCCTCCAAATAAAGTCATTCAAGACATGAAACACGCTCAGACATGTCAAAAAATTCTCATGACACCCTCTGAAGCAAGTCAGATGAGACCTAGATAACCCTCCATACATTTCTTCTAGGTCTCACAACACCCTCTGAAGTAAGAAAATGAGACCTGTGACACCCTCTAGACATGTCATCCAGGTATTGTGATGCCTTACAAAGATGATAGACAACATACATGACATCCTTCAAGTAATTTCGTATTGACTCTTGCAACAACCCCCATACATGTCAAGACAACTCTTATGGATGACACCAAGTAACATCAGCTAGATCATGTGATACCCCCTAAACATGTCATCCTAGTCATGCGATGGATCTCAGAACCAGTCAATTGGGACATGTGACACCTTCTAGATAAGAATTCCAAATCAATAGATCATCCCAAGACTTGAAACAATTGTTCTCCCTTGGTGTGTAAGACCCAACCAATAAGAAACCCTTAGTGTGTGGGCCCAAATATAAAGGGAAATA
Source organism: Viscum album (assembly GCA_963277665.1). NCBI lineage: Eukaryota > Viridiplantae > Streptophyta > Magnoliopsida > Santalales > Viscaceae > Viscum > Viscum album. Next base: position 381,126,783 of record OY728131.1, read on the forward strand.
GTTGAATAATATTCCTACCATATTCAAGATACATATTCCACCTCTCTTTTGAGGTTTGATCTTTGTATTGATCATCCAGGTGAATCCTAGCATCTATTTCTCTTATTCAAAACAATGACATTGATTAAATTCTATCCATTATTTCTCAAAAAATAATGGATAACATGGGTTTAGGGAATTTCTATGATCATAAAATCATCACTATAATCCTCGACAATGGTATTGGTTTGTCTTAGTGTGTAAGCCCCAATATATCAACTGAACTATGATGACTCTGATTCCTACAATAACATGGATATGTAAGATTACTTCTTAAGGTCAGAGCTCAAATAAACACTCCTTTTAGTGTAAGTATTTTCTAGACTCCTACATCTCATCTATCAAGACCTAATTAGTCCGAGGAGATGATCATCTTACCTCATCCACTAGAAGACTGGGAAAGAAACTAAAATATGATGACTCTCGTTCCTTCCATAACCAGGATACATAGTACATCTTCCTGAGACCCATGTTCCATAATATATCATCTTAGGATAATAAAATTTCACAATTCAAACATCATGATCAATGAAATAATCATTTATTTTCCCTTGTTTATCACAATGATCATGGATCAATCGAGATTTGGGAGTTTCAGTAATCATATAATTTACCCCATGTGTATCTATAATGATAGAAATGACCTCAAAATATATTACCTAAAAATGAAATATGACGACTATTATTCTTTCTAAACTCAGGATACCTAGGAATTCCCTCCCAAACTTGAGGTTGAGGGAGTCTTAGAGCACCCATATAAGTCATTTCCACATGGAAATAAACTATACGGGTTTAACAAATTACCAGGGTTTTGATTCCTAAAATAACAAAGATATGTTGGACACCTCATTATGGCTCAATCCCATCCTCAGAACATTAAAATCCTCCTTACATGGAAGCACATTCTATAGAAACTTTTTATATTACTTCAGTATATATTAGCGGCCTCCCATTACTGTACAATGATGGAGAACCTCAGATACGCATAGATGGATTCCCTAAAGAGTTCCCAATCATTTCTCACATGAAATAGAAATAACCTGTAGTTGTTTTAATAAGGTAGTTGGTACCATCTTGGTATTAGGAAGAGATCCAAAAACAAATATTAAATCTATAATAGATTCCCATAGAATGAAAAAATCCCCCCCAAAGGGTGCGATGAGCTCAAACTTCCATCCTCCCGACCAATTCGGGTCCCCAAGAGTCATTGGGGATGAAAACCCAGATGATCACCAACCTTTGGAAATCAGTTGTTTACCCATATATTAATGGGGGAACCATTGGTAGTTTATATGGAAGAAAAAACAAATGGAAAACCTGATGTGAGTGATTGAGTGAGGCCCTAAAACCCCCTACAATCAAACAGTCGAGCAAAACCCATTACATGCCTCGATACCCCGATGAAATAGATGTGTTGGAAGATCATGTAGTATTGAATTTTTCACATTTGGTTATCACATATACTTTATTAGACATAGTATAAGTTTTCCAAGAGTTATACCCTATGTTTGTGTTGATGTGGGAACACATGGTAAAGGATGAAACTATTATGGGGTTATCTTTACATAACGAATACATCATAAATTCCCATGGGAGGGTAGTACTGAGAAAATATATGAGATAGTAGGTGATGAAATATACACAATATTCCAAGTGGGAAAAACATTCAAGGTCAATAAGGATGTTCCATGACATATTATGTTAGTTTTGGTGGCTAGATATGAATAAAGACATCTCTATTTTGTTTCATAATTTTATACCTGTTAGTAGATAAAGTCTATAAATCATCATCCTAGTGGTTTCCTCCATCCACTTCGCATGCTATTGTGGAAGAGGGATGACATTTCGATGGAATTTTTAACTAGTATACCCAAGAACCAGAGGACTCATGATTACATTTTGGTGATATTCAATCGGTTGATGAAAGTGGATTATTTCATTCTGATTCGTGAAAACCTTTTAGATGATAATTTGGGAAGTTGTATGTATGTGAGATTTTAGGCCTAAATTGAACTCCTATGACCATATAATCTGAAAATTATATCATTTTTATGTCTTTATTTTGTAAAGGCCTATGTAAGGATAGGGGAATCCGTTGAAGATATGTACAACTTGTTATCAACAAACCAATGGACAATTAGAGATGAAGAATTACATCCTTGAGGATATACATTCTAAATGAATTATATTATTTAGTAGAAAATTTGCTGAGTATATATTCTTAATATATTTTATATACAAAAAACAATTTCTAGGATTGAATTCAGATATAACCTTTTTAGGGTCTCTATAGATATTTTTTCTTCACACCACTATGTTGAAATAAGGCAAGTGAGGTAAGAGTTTTTAGGTAGAGTATGGTGCTTGAAACCTCTGATAGGGTTAATATTATCAGGTAGTGGTTATTCTCTACTCATAGAAGGAAGTGTTTATATGTTGTCCTGAGGAGATGAAATTTTTATTTCATTATCGGTGATTATGTTTTCTTGTGGGTGTCACCATGGTTGGGCATCCTCATTATCAAATGTTGGGGAATCTTGTAACATGGTTTGTGGGATTTTTTGAGAATAGTAAATATATCAAATAAGTGGCCTACCAACTAGACCTTCTTCAATCTTATTGAGGCATGCATGATTGGATCTAGGTTACTTAGCTTTAAAGGTCCATTCCTGATCCTATGCATGTTTTTGATTGTGAGGACATTATTTTGGAACCAAAAAAATAATTTTTGGAGTTCCCCACATAGAGTATAGACCAAAGTGAGAAGGTTTAATGGGGGGATATGGTGCCATGTATTTATGTCTAATAGTATAATGGAAACACCCAATAGGTATTATGGGAGTAGGAGATAGATGTTCGATATCAGTGGCTTGAGATATTCATTTTGGTCTATTATGGATGCATCTAAATAAAGATAGTTCCTTAGACGGTGAGATCATAAAGTCTCATAACTTTTGTTTCTTGTATGATTAATCATTATTCTCATATTTTTCTTTTAGTATCAGAATAATATAGGTTTGGGTGGATAATTTCGGAATTTTAATATTTTTTATATGTTGTAGAGATCTTTTGTTCCAAAACAAAAAATTACATAGTTTAAGTGAAGTTCATGGTGGCCTAGGTACAATCCTATGTAAAATGGTCAAGGAGGAAATTGATGACAAAGGTGTGTCTATGGAAATAGTTCTTGATGATGGAACTTGTTGGTTATAAAAATAAAGACCTTATCATTGTTGTAATGGAGTCCTTGGTGATGGAAATGGAATGAGTTTGAGAAAAAGGTTGAGGGTATGGTTGTGTTTCTTACTGTGTTTAGGCACACCATAGCCATTGTGGAGGCCTTGTTGGAGGCCAAATTGGCAGTCATATGGGTTTTGAAATGAATGATACCATTATAAATCATAATGGATATCATTTTTTTCAAAGGGAAACACATAAATCTTAAATGAGGGGTCTTGAATGTGATTTTATTTCTTTCTCCCATCAATTAATAGGTCAATGATCCTCTCCTTGATGACTCCTTTTAATGAGATGAATTTCAAAATATTTCTAGGCATAATAAGAAAATTCATTGGATGAACATCCTTTCTGATGTTATGGTCACAAGCATTTTTTGCACCTTGACACTCCTTGTTAAACCTTGTTAGACGATCACACAATAGGAGATTGAGACTAGTTCCTAAAAACCATGATTTGTGAGAGCCTCACATCAATTATTTTATTGTTATATAATAATAATTAATTTTACCACTATTACACTAGACATGAGGGATGTATTTTTGGGTATTTGATGTTCAATATGTTTTTTCCTACCCCCAAAGATTATTCTTCTTTCTTGATTCTCTCTCTATAACCATATCACATTTTATTGAAATAACCTATAAGAGATCTCTTCATGTAAACTTTTTTTATATGGTGAATGAATGTGGTTTGAGAGATGGAACTCATGAAATATAAATATATTGACTTTGAAACAGTTGAGGTAGGAAGTTCCTTACCATATATAGTTAAGGTATATAATTTTTTAGACGATATGACTCTATGTTATTATGATATTTATACCATGGTTGAGTTGATCACATGAGTGAGTGAGTATCATGTGAGACCATGATTGATGTTTAATCATGTTTGTGTGCTTTTGTATCCCATGAGACCATATTTGAGTATGATCACGTGTGTGTGTGTGTGTGTGTGTTTGGTTAATGATACTCATACTTGTTAAAAAAAAATTTCACCACTTTACATCATACCTTGTTTCCTTATGATTTATTTTATAGATGTTATGTTAGTGTTCTACTCATTCTATTAAAGTTAAAGGTGGATTTTACTGGCTCGTTATCCCTAAACTCGGAGAATGTATAGGTGTTTCACATGAAATAATGAAAAGACTGAGTTAAAAGATATGTCATGATGGTCTTATGCAATTTGACTTGAAAGAAAAAAATGGGGCATGATGGCCTTCAGTGACCTAACCCTAGACATAATGTTGGAATACGATGGCAGTATTTCTTGACCTAAGGTAGTGTCTAGAAATGTTAGCATTATTTCTACACTCATTATCATTGAGGTGGTTTTACAATATATTTGGTGCCCTTTTCATCAATTCTAATTCATGAATTGTTTTATAACTATGTTTCCAATATAGAATAAAATAAATTATTATTAGGGGTTTGTGGAATCTTTCTCTAGTATAGTTAACCTTAGTATATGATTGAATTTTGTTTTATATTGTGTTTATATATTATAGTGACATACAATTTTATGAATGAGAACTCTTATTAAGGATATATTGGTGGAAACCTACTAGATTTATACTCACAACCAACATGTGAATCTCAATGTTCAAGAATACATTAAGATAAGAGATATTGAAAATGGCATAGCCCTAGTGAGTAGGGGCTAGGAGATGAAGTAAATTGATTGTAGGTTACACTAGGATGGATGCCAGAGTGATTCCATATTGTTTTATTTAATTATTTTACTTTCTCATACTATTTTTTGACATACCACTTTGTTGGTCCTTAGTTTATAATTCTATATGGCATGATATATATGTCATTTCATGTTTTTTATGAATGATTATTTATTCAATTATGATATTATTTACTATTTTATTTATTTATACTGATGGTATAGTCTACTAACTAGTGGAATTTAGACCCTTAGTAATAGTAAACAACCTCCTTTATATGGGGAGGCATTTATGAGGCCTTGCAGCACTCCATCTCAAACCTAGTGTCTTGGAAAAAGGAATTAAATCCCTGGCCTTATCCTGTTTATGTTTCTCTATTTTGTATTCTTAGGTCATGGTAGTATTTCTATCATTGTGGTTTTGGTTTCATGAATTTCATGTTTTAGGTGGAATCTTTTGGTTTATGCTATTATTCCTAGTTGATACAAAATTAATGAATAGTTTTAACTTTTGTGATATTATTTTCCATTTATATATCAAAACATAACTATTTATCTCACCATGAATTTGAGATATCGTGTTATGATACTTGGATCCGACCCTTGTTACCCTAGGATGATCCCAATAAGTGTATTATTTTAATATTATATTTTATATTATTTATTATAGTGTTTAATAGATTTTTTTTTCAATTACACCAACCTTCATTGATCCCTAAGTGATTTATGGTTCAACTATGGTAATCTAGAATTATATATTGATGGTTCATAGGTCTTGGGTTCGTGATATTGAATTCTTTGAAAAATCAAGGTATTGAATCTATAATTCTCATTTTATGTATTCCAATATCTCTTCATTTTATAGGGTTATGGTATCAGTGTTTCACAGTTTTGGTGATTATTTTTAATTTATTTGATAAGGGATTTCAATGTATAGTTTTCATGGGGGACTCTTCTGAGTTTTGTGGTAGCTGATAATTTATTGTTTCTATTTTCATGATATGATTATTACTGCAATATTTTAAGTAGGGGAATCAAAATTTGTACTATTTATTTACTATTTAATTGTATAATTATCTTGATTAATTTGTTTTTGTTAAATATTTTAGATCCACCTAATGAATACAGTAACATGATCTTTAAATAAATATCCAGGATAGTGTCATCGAGAACACTTTACAAATTTTCCAATAATATTTCCAATTTTTAATTGTTATTGTTGTTTGATTTTGGAATTTTATACTGTTATGAATTATGATGATATTTAAGGGTTAAAATAAGGTAAAATTTGATAATGAAATAATTATAGTTATAAAAGGGAAAATGAGAACCCAAAGAAATATTATTAATTGATGTTGTATTTTATGGAGGTAGTATAATGTTTTTGTATTCTTACCTTAATATTTTGTGTCTACTTTGATATTTAATTATTCCTAGAATTGACATGGTGGTAATAGTGGTGACCTTGTATGTTTGGATTTATGTTATAAAGGAGGATATCATGGTTTTTTGTTTAGGTAATTTCTAATATGTGAAGATGTTGATGTCGTTATGTGGTCTGGTTTCCTGAAATAATGAAAATTTATTTATATATAAAAATGAATGCTGGGAATGGGATGTGTTGATATGAATAATAGGGATGGAATTAAAAAAAATGATTGTTTAATGATATATTGATAAATTATTAATGTATGATTGATCAAATTAAAATATATGGAAATAATGAGGTAGTGGCTGGAATTAATTATGGCATAAAAATGTAATAGTGATTGAAACAAATAAATATGAATAAGTAATTATTTTAGAACAGGTATTTTTGTTTCTATTGTCTGTTGATGGTGGGGTTTGTATATGTTGTGGTTAGAGTAGGAAACAATTGTTGATACGAGATGGTGGTGATTGTTATAGGTTATGGTAAAAAAAGTGTTCATTCTAAGAGTTTTCCTTTAGGATGGGATTGTGTGCTATTAAAATCATTTTATTTCAATTATTTTTTACAAAAAAACACCCATTCTGGGTAGCATTATCAATGCCCATATGAGGTATTGAGTTTGAGTATTTTCCCCAACCTCCATGATGGAGGTGATTTGAATGGTTGACTACTCCTCATTCCCTTATCTCTCTTCCAAATGTAGTATATTCTGTGATGGTCCAAGGTTATAATGTGATATAAGGTGTGGCGATGATGATGATGTAGTGATGTGGGTTTGGGGAAGCTGACTAAATGGGAGGAGGAGGGAACAATGATGATTTTCATCATGGTTATGCACTTTACCATGAAGAGGATACGATATGTGAAAATGTGGTGTTGTTGTATCGCTACAAGAAGAATGGTCATTTGTGATGGTGTCCCGTCGCAAATGACTCATTGCAAAATATCGCGTTGAAAAAAAATATTTACAACGTTTCATCATAAAAATCTTATTTGTGATGACAAAACATCTTGTCACAAATAGTTTAGCAAGGTTAAAAAACCCCTTTTTGTGTCGGGATTTACTACCTTTTGCAAAAAAACAAAAAAACAAAAAAATATAAAAAATAAAAATATAATTAATATTGATAAAATAAAAATAATCTTAATAAAAATAATAATCAAATAAAAAAATCATTACAAAATAAAAAAACTAAATAACTAAAAAAATTAATAAAAATATAACTAAAATAATAAATTAATAAAATTAATAAAAAACTAATAAAATAATAAATAAAATAATAAAAAACGCAATATTCGTCAAAATATTAATTAATACTAAATAATTAATAATTAATAAAATTAATAATTAATAAATAAAAAAATAAAATCAAAATTAATAAAAATTAATAAAATATTAAAAACACAATATTCACAACAATATAAAAAATGCACTTTATAGAAATGTAAATATAGGGATTAATAAAAAAATATTACAAAAACATTTTACATTCAATTGTTTATGAAAAAAATTAAATAAATCACTGAGAGGGAGGATCATCTGGACGAGTTAGAAAAGCAGGTGGAGGGAAATCTATCATTCAACCATGATTTAGACTTTACATGTACACCATCATCCTCTCGGGATACTACTACTTCCATCAACGCATCTCCTCATATTGTTGTTGTTGTCGATAGAGCTCTTTCTACTCCCTACAGATGATCTCTATAAGATCACCCTAATCTCATAGCTTCTCCTAATATTGTGCAAAATATGATGATGACTCTCCATGATCTCCTCTCAAGATGCGTGATGACATCCCAGTGGGACCAAAATAACTCACAAGCATCAATTGAGAGCCAATACCAATAACTTGGCATTTCTTGAAGGCATACTAAGTTGCCAACATCTATTGATGCATCATTAGATCCTTCTACACTAGAGGTTTGATCCTTGGACTCAACGTGAAAATTATATTATGTTTGAGACTTCTCATTCTCATATGACTTTTTCATTCTAATTTAAAATTAAAATAGTTAGCATATTATTTGAATTAAATTTTATAACTCAAAAAGAAAATTTTACTGACCACAATATTTTGTGTGGAATCACCTCTAATCTATCTAGTAAATGGATCATTGAACATCCTCCTATAAATTTTGAAATCCACATTATTGGATTTTTTGATTTCCTATATGAGTATAAAATAAACAATTTACATTTAAAGTTATATAAATTTAATGAAAATGTACTTACTAAATGTCACTGATGCGTACTGAATGTAAGGATATCAGTTCCATCCTTCACCTTGTGTCTCCCTCGGTTTTGTCAGCCTAATGATTCCATCATCTGAAAACTATCTCCCATCCAATATGAACACAATCCATTCCAAACCTAATATGATATGTAATATGGCCAGTGGGCATAGCAAGACAGATCAAAATCTAGGACTTCTTCTTTCTGCTTTGTTGTCCTCCTCATTTTGTGCAAAATTAGAGTGAAAAGGTGATATATAAAGCCCTCCCATGCCTCCTATATAAATTCATGCATGCTATCATTAATGGGATACCATAAACCCTATAAATAATTAATAATATCATGTTTCTAATTAAATAAATTACAAAAAAATATTATTTATTTATGTACCATCAAATGATCAAACATGTGGTGTTGAACGTCAATGGGGATCTGATCTCATGCAATCCATGCTGTAGAACAAATAATTACACAATATATCACTTCTATATACAAATGGTATATTTTAAAATATGTGAAAAAAGAGAACAAATAATAAAACAATTTTTATATAAATAAATTAATGGAAATTAATGAAATCTAACTAAAATACAGAACTGAACATACCTCTATATATGTGGATCAATGTCAAGATGTGGACGTCACTCATGGATAGGGGTAAAAATCATCAATCTCACAAGAACACAAGCCCTATGATTCATTGTTGAACCACCAGCAGTATAGCAGTCAAATGATGCAACATCATACTCATCACTTGGTAGACCTACCTCCAAGAACTCATGAAATAGATTATAGCCATTCTGAAACATTTCATTTTCAGCAAATAGTTGAAAGTGAAAATTATATAAAGATATATATCATATATGATTATAACTATAATTTAATAGTGTCAATCTTCAGCTACAACCACATCTACACATATGACAGTGTCAGTATATTTATATTCATCTCAGTATCATCAATTTCTATAGCAGTTTCAGTTTCATCATCTCTTTCCATTTAAAATTAATTTGTTACATCAATGAAATAATCTTCACCATTAACCCATAATTGTGGGGTTTTATCATCAATATTAGTCTCTCTTTGTGGACAAGATGTATTTGGAGCAGTTTATTGAAAAATTTCAATTCCTTGCACATCTGCGGAACTCCATTCACTTCAAATTAACTGATTTTCCATGTATTTTATTTTATTATGTTGTACCAATCATTTAACTATTTTTATGTGGAAAAAATAATTTTCCTAAATACTTTTATTTTATTTATGATCCCAAAAAATGTTTCATTTAATATATGATAACATTTATATTTAATATCAATGATTCCATGGCACATATGAACATGTACGCCTCTCTCAGTATCCAACCAATGAAATTTAAACATCATTACCTACTTCATCAAGTGAAACTATATTAATTTGGGGAAACTATTTCTTGATATGATAATCATACAATGTATAAATAAAATAATATTAATTTAATGTTAAAAAATTATAGAATAAGTGATAGGAGAACTCACATTATAAATATTTTCATTTCTTCACATTTGAGAAAAAAGTATGTATGAGTCCTATAAAGTTCATCATCTGAAATCCTTCATTCATAAACACCAACAAAGTCAACACTACTAGAAATTTAGTCTATACCAACTATTTCAAACCATTGTTGTAGGTAGTAAAACCATTGTTATACCCTATACCAACGATTTTCCAAACAGTTAGGTAATATGGCATTGGTATAGGCATATACAAATGGTTATTGATCAACGGTTGGTATAAGAAACTAAAAATTACAGTATAATAATGGTTTGTTTATAACTATTGATATTGATATATACCAACAGTTTGTTAACTGTTTTCATATATCATCATCCAAAAAACTAATACAATGGTTGAAGAAATGTTGGAATAGAGTTATTATAACGGTTCATTAATAACTGTTGGTATACATATAGTTTGTAAAACTATAGCAATGGTTCATAAACCATTGGTATAGTGTTTTTCTAGAATTCTTATAGAAGACAGAAACCTCCTCTTCATTTCTTATAGCACCCTCCCCTCCTTTTCATAAATCACAAAGATCATTAAAAACACTAAAATACCATATATGTAATTTAAAAAACTAATAAAACACCTAAAAATACACTATAATATAATTTATATAATTCAAAAGAAATAATGTAGACAATATACTAAATAATTTATGATGAATTAACATTTTTACAAGTCATTCATATTCAGATATCCATGTCATAATTATGAAAAAACACCACTTGAAATCACAAAATGACACTTGAGCTCAAATTTTATATCTATCCATGGAAAGTGAAACATTGTGGACACATTTATTTTTTGAATTCCAATCATAGTATACATTTTTTCATATTTTATTATTCACTTGTGGGACATATATTTCTTTGTTCAAAAATTGTTATCTTATGATCATAATCATAAAAGTATGGAAAAGTTATAAAACTAAACATAAATGTAAATAGTATAATCTAAACACGATAGTTTCAATATAATATTCCTCTTTAGTCACCATCCCAACACATGAAATTCACCTCAAAACCACATGTCACAACACCTTTAGGGGATGATATCCACCAAAAAAAGGACGTTATCAACACCAAAGTTAACACTGATGAAAAAGAACACTGGATATACTGAGAAATAGAAATCCAACCTAGGATAATAAAAAATGATAGGAAAAAATAACTCTTAATGAACTTCAAACTAAAGAAATAAATAGTATGTAAAGATGAGATCAAGGGAAAAAATATGAGTAACTGAAAAAATGAGGAATAAAGATTAGTAGAAGGATCTAAAATGAAAAAATCCTTGATGTAAAGTGTATGTTATAATTTGTTTGAAGGATATGATTACAATATTCCGACCATTTGTGAAGTTTTTGATGGGGGAAATGTTTGAATAAGTTGTTGTTTTTAGAGGATAAATATAGCTCAAATTGGGAGATAAAGTGGAGATTTGTTAGATATTCTATACTTATTCTGTTTCTATTATTGATTGATGAGATTTGTATTTACAACACTTTAATGACGTTTTAGAAATGTGTTTTGATGGTAGGTACTCATTTTAATATACATATTTAAATGAAGGGTTGTGATTATATTGAGTTCAATTCTTACATAAAGTGATATCAAAGAAACCATCCATGGATTTATAGTGATGATGATGTGAACACGCAGAGGATGTGCATGAAAATTCTCAACTTTGAGTATATAAGTTATAAGTGTTCTTGAGAATTGACCTGAAGAGATTTATAAGATCTAAAAAATTCCCAAATGTGTTTTCATGTGTTTTGATGTTTTTTTTGACTATTTTAGAAGCTTAGAGATAGCTTAAAGAATCCTTGGAGAAAGATGAATTAATTTTGAGTTTAAATGAAGATAAAAATAAATGTTACTTATGCCTGTAAAAGGGTAGAATACAATTTACTATTCTACATAATGGTAAGAGAGGACTGTTATAAGGGTAAATTTCACCTGTATAAGGGTATCTCCAAGTTTAATATTTGTTGTATAAATCTATGTACCTATTTAAAGGTCATCCATGGCCTCTATAAGGTTCAATAGTGAAATTATATGGCAATATAAAATTTAGATCCATGATAATGATCTATAAAGTTCATGGGGATTTGGTTCCACTTCCCTAAATCTGAGAATAGTCATCTTCCATGAGTGGAATGAATGATACAATTCATGGATGGGTTAAAATACTCAATTACAATTATTTCATATGGAGTCCTAATATATTGTTTGATATTGTATTGGGTGTGGTAATTCCCATGAATATGGATATAACTATGAAAATTGTTGTAAATGGTTAATATTTTAGGATAATAGTTGAAATTGTCCATGATTTGGATTTGGTGGAACAACTTTTTCTTCTAAAATCGGAAGATGATATTAATTTTCATATTACGTTTGATAAATTACCTCCATTTTTTAGGGATTTTTAGTTTATTGGACATTTTCTAGAAAATTACCTTTATAGTGATATATTTTCATTTTGTTTGGATAATTGTTTTAACCAGAATGGTATAAGGAATATTCAAAAAAGACATTGAAAGGATGTATCCTCCACCTCTCACGAAGAGATAACCACAAAAAAAGTATAGCTACTCGATATTTGAATGATTCCAAAGTGAATGACAGTTTTCTAGTCACTTTTTTTATTGGTTCTGGTTAGACATTGCAGGTGAAAGAAATCTAGATGAGTGGCAGACTCAAATATCATCAAGAGGGTCCTCACTGCCATACTGAGGGGATGTATGAAACTATAGACAATATCACTGAATTGGAAGGTATGGAGGATCCACACTAAAGATCCTCTGATCATGCAGAGAAGAATTTGGAATCTTCATTGGGGCTAGTAACTCACAAAAAAAGACATAATGATTTTATTCTATCTTTATATTCTCATAGGGCTCAGGTGGAGGTGGGAGAAATGATGAAAAATAACAAAAGATATGTTTTTGAATATGCTTCTATAGATTATCAGATTTCAATGTGACCTTATTGAGTTATTATAGGTTAGACATGAGGATCCTTCATAGTGACATTTCTTATTCTATAAAGATTTCATTATCTAAACCATTAATAATACAACACCCTGTAAAAACTGGTGAAATCCATGTGTGAAACCACTTTAATTTTCAATTATAATATGCCTATAATTAAATAATAATTTCAAATAATAATATGTGATAATTAATTGATTATTTTTTTTTTGTATAAGTACTCCATGAATTGACGGGTTTATAAGAATTGATTTCAAGTGTCAAGGATGCATAACTAGATGTGAATATGAAAAGAGATAAATATATTGATAGTTCACTACAAGAGGTTATCAGGATTCATGATAAACTAGTTCACATGTTTTATAGTAACCAATAAGATACATTGAATTCAACTGATGTAGAGAAATATTCTCGTAATATAATGTTCTCGTAGTTTGAAGATAAGTTAAAAAGTATAGAATCCACTTAATGTAGACATTCCTAAATAACTGAGAAGTGATGTACTACCACTACTTTTTTATAGACGATTTAAAATAAAAATGGATTCATTTTGGTGTTAAAGGAAGTGTTAGATCGTATGGAGAAGTATCCACATCATGCTCAAGGAATAGATATCCCATAACCATATAGAATCTTATTGTGGTAAATATGATTCAATTGTATGTAAATAATTTAATGAAAAAATATGGATGTAAAGGATTGTTGGTAAACCTGATGATACATCAATTGAGGATTTGAAAATATTGATAAATAATAATTACCCAAATTAAGATTAGATGACTGGTGAAACGAACTATCCTAAAATGAAAAAGGATAATATATCTATCAGGTACAAAATCCCTAGTGATGTAGGGGACTCATTTGAGTGAAAAGACCAAGGGATTCTACTGACATTTTTTTAATCTATAAACATATATAAATAATTCACCACGAAAAATCACATTAAATGTAGAATGACAACATCTTTTATGTGAAATGGGATAACAAAAAAAATGAAAAAGCAAAACATGTCCATTGGAGATAGAATCTCTACTGAGGAAAGGGTGAACATTCTTACCTAATGTTTTCAAATTATAATTTCACCATAAACTGAGTGATAAATAACTACATGAAATTAAATGAACCCCAACACCTACAATGCACCTCAAAACTATCTACAACTAGAACATAATTCAATACATTCAAAATAGAATGACATATATTTTATTGCACCTACAATAAGAACATCAAAACATAACTTAATTGCAATCAGAAATACCTAAATAAAAATATAACATAGTAAATAATGAATATGACTTCCCACTATAATAAAAACACTAACATAGCATCCTCAACCAATGATGAAACAACCAGAACATCCTCATTAAAAAAACCTGCAATGAAACCAATAGAACATCCTCAAATACCAACAAACCAAAACAGAAATAATGATAAAAGAAAAAATAAATTGATGTTGTTAACCATAGATAACAAAAATAAAAAATATCACACATATATTCTGTCACAAAAAATCATTAAATATCAAAAGTCATAAATATTGGTCAAAAATGTAACTGGTAAATCATTCTATCACCACCTTCACTATCATCACCTTCAACATCAGCCTCACCTTCATCCTCATCTCTATCCAAGTCATCTTCCCCATCCTCATCCCCATACTCATCCTTATCGTTTCCCTCGTAGCCGGCCTTATCCTCAGCCTCATCCTCATACCCAACCTCTTTCTTTCCATCTCCATCAACATCTCTAGGAACGAAATTGTCTTGACCACAACTAGAACTACCACTTGAGGTAGGATATAATGAATTAAACTATGACATATATTTGTCACAAATTTCCCTATTATCTCATGGAAGTGATGGACATACATCTTTTATCAATTTCATAAATTCACTGTTTTCCCTTTTTACCCATTATACCACCAATTTGAACCTTTTTAATCATGTTATTCCCTTTACGTAACTTTTTTCCAACTAAGTGGTACTAAAAATGGAAGCTTATGTTTTCCAATACCTCATGAGAACTATACTTTGACAAGGTTTGTATTGTACTATTCCATGGTGTTCATCTCCCAAAACCAGCTATATGTGATCATTTGGCCCTAAAATTGTCAGGTTCTTGTGCATCAAGGGCCTTTTAAGCAGCCTGTTATAAATATATTTATATTATTAAGTTATAAAATAGATATTAAAATTTTAAATCAACAAAGTTATACATACAATATGTTTCTATGTTAGTTTATTAACCAAAATTCCATATTTTTTCTTTCTCCTTGTGAAATGAAATTTTGATCGAGGCACATGTCCTTCAATGTTCAATACCTACCTCTACAATTAAATTGAATGTAGGAAACCATTATTGAAAATATGTTACTAATAATGAATTTCATAACTAAAATAAAATATATATTAAATTTAAATGAAGATGAAAAGAAAAACATATGGTTTGATTAGATTCTATTTAGTTTTGTTTATTTCAGTTTTCTCCAGTTTGGGTTGATATTCAATCTCCACTGCTCTACCAAAATATTAGAAATCTAATGAGTTATGGATAAAATAATTAAAAGTGAATGTCCTAATGAAAAATTATAAATGACTATCATACCTAGTTCCTATCATGATCTAACATCATAGTACACTCCAAAGTGTGGATGTATTTTTTAGCATCAATGTTTTTATTTTTTATTTTGGATGATTCCTATATCAAATTATATAATTTAAAAATAATTATTAATAAAAACAGGAGTATTTTCATTTAAAAACCAAAAATTTGATTAACACATTAAACTTTGTAATCATCCAATCAGTAGTCATTTTCCAATAATGTTCATTCAGAAAATCACACATGATAGGTATCCCCTCTAAATCACTTCCAAATCAAGACCAATATCCAATATACAAATTGTGCTTATAGGCTCTCTAAAGATCTTGTAATTACATTAGACGTACTGGCCTCTCACCCGCACCATCGGGAAAATTAAAATGAAGCTGGCACTAAAATATTAATTCATATAAGTTCAATAATAATATAACATTAAATACAACTGATTTTTTACCCATATATATGTCCAAGAATTATCCTTGACATTGTTTGGAAAGTGTGTCCATGAGAACAGGATGATCTAAATGATATTAGAGAATTTCGAAAGTGTCGCCAAAAAACTCCAACATTGTTTCCACATTTTTTCTATCTTTTGGTTGTCTTCAATGTATTCCACCATCAAATATGTGTGGAAATTCCACACCACACACATGTGTGTATTCCAACATCACCTATTAGTAGTTCTAGTTTCTATATCATAAAAAATATTATATCAATACATGTTATAATTAAAATAAATTATGGTAAAAAATTTCATTATGTTCCTATAAATATACTTTTGGTAGTATTATCAATGTGCATTGTTGGATCCATAAGAACTCAACGAACATCACCCTGTACATGTGGTGTGGGATAAAGGGTATGCTTTTCCGGCACAAACTGTGTCAGAGTAAGATTCAAAGAAGAAGAATGGAGGAATATCAAAGAGAAGGAAGTACACAGAAAAGAATATGGCATGAATGGTTGGACAAATGCATGATATGGATGAGTAGTGGGAATCATCATTCAAATAGAGTAAAGATGTGTTAGGAGGATCCGATGTAAATACTGGTGAAAACATGGGAAGCCTAAATATCACATGTGTCCCTAATTACACCACAGGAACATAATTTACGGTATATGGTACATCTGTGGGAGTGGTAGGTTCTAATCTAGTACACAGACTGGATCATCTTGTTCTTGTACCCCCCCCCCTCACACCATCAACGTGAGTACTGAGGCCACTAGGCTACTCATCAAATAACTGGAACCTAAGTGTTGGATCTTGCATTAAAGTTTAAAAAAATTAATCACCTACAATTATATTTTATTGATATATATATATATGTGTGTGTGTGAAATTAAATACTCATAATAGGTACTAATGGAGGAATTCTCATCTCAGTCATTTGGCGATTGTTTTCCATCCCCCTTTTTCTTTGTATCTCTTTAATAGGTTTCATTTTCTGTATTGAAAAACAAATAATGAATTAATTATAATTTATGACTAATGTGTAACCCAAACAACAAAAATTACGAGACATAACTTATTTATTTAGGTGATTTGGTTCATATTTTGGGTTAGATAATTTTTCTATTTTCTTGGTAGGGTCATTATTTTCATTTTTTTTGATTTTTATATCAATAAGTTTAATATGTCCAATTCAATTCCTCTTATTTTTTATTCTTATTTAATTATTTCAGTTGTTCTTAGTTTTATAGGTATGAATATAGTTCAAATAAATAATATAAAATATAACACAAATAAAACCATAAACAATAAATATTGAAAATTCACATTAAGGTCAAGTCGAATACAAAATATTTGTAATCAATATTAAATAAATTTTAATAGTACCAAACATAATAACCCAATTCGATCTAAAACAATTGAACTGGTAACATGGATGGATGAATCCATGTATTTCCCACCACAACTTTAGGTTCACAATCAACTCAGATAATTGATCTATTAGAGTCATAATATGTAATAAATGGATCGGGACCGATGGAGGTAAGGATTGTGTCAATTCCATCATCACTATCATCAAAAGTTTATATTGGAATTACATAAAAAATGAAAAAAAAATCATTTTTAAATGATATTTGACATAAAAAATTGGTTTATCCATTTATTCCAATACATATTGTGCATCTGGAGTAAGAGTTTGAGTCATATCCATAACACTAAATCCAAAATCATCAATAAATTTTCCATACCTCATCATCAAATCAAACCACTATAATTTTTAATCATAGTGACTCGACCATGAGAGTAATAATCCAATATTATTATTTTTTCAATGACTCAATAATAACATACATTTTCAAATTGAGGACTACTATCCAATGCACTGGAATAAAAATATTCTTTTGGAGTTACTAAAACAGCATCATGTTGTGTTCCCTTGGTTTTTTCTCATTCATTGATAATAAATCTGTACCCATTGATCACAATTAATTTACAATCATGAACCATTATATTAGGACCAGAAGACAAATATTTTATTTCCTTGGAGAAAGAGTTGATAAGAAAACTCAATGACTTAAATATAAATTATTATTATATATAAATAAATATTAGTTTCGTTAATTTATTACAGTAATATTTTTTCCTTCAATTTCAACCAAGCAGAAAACACATGGATATGAAAAGTTACTCTCGTTCTCAAAGATAATGAATGATTCTTTCTATTTATATTTTTCTTACATTACCTATAGATAAAAATAAATATAGTTTAATATATATGTAAAATAACATGAGAAGATATAATATATACATGTTCAATTTACTTACATGATATAGTCATAGAAATAATCACTGTTGAAAAAAAATTGTGTGATGTGCCATATCTCGCTCTTCGCGGCATATTATCATCAATGTATATAATCTGAGAATTCCTCCTATTTGAGGATGTGATGGAGAACTGGGTTCAATTTTCTTATACTACTCTTCTTCAATTCTCATTAGACATTTCATTCTCATAATAAGGTTAGACAAATACATTTAACAGAAAACCATATATTCTTCAACCAAACAACCATTCACGATAGAACCTTCAGGATGATTCCTTTTAAGAACCTAAGACTTCAATGTGTACGTATTTATTTTTTTTGGATACATCCAATTAAAATAAAAAGTTCCTCCAAGAATTATTTTGGTTGCAATATGGATAGTCAGATGTTGGATGAATATGAAAAATTATGTAGAAAATATTTTCTCAAATTCACAAAAAAAATTAATGGTGCCCCTGCCAATAATTTTTTCAAGAAAGACATAGAAAAATTCATAGAAAAAATATATCTAAAGAAATGGAACAATATAATAATATTCACCCTTACATTATTGAATAAAATATGATAGATTTCTATTTGAATAAATTCATGAAACCAGATGTGATAATTATGATTCTTCAATGATTTCAACTTCAACTATCTTGTATTGATTCATTTTGATTTTTCTCTTGAATATCCATATGAAACATTAATAGTCACTAATACTTCCAAAAAAAAATTTTCTATAGGTGTCATCACATTAGATGTAACACCCCATACATCCATGGTATGCTTCTCATTGCATAATACAGTAGCATGTGTAGTATGCAAATATAAGTTTTAACACACCACATCCAATCAAACTAGCTGTTATGAATATTAATAACCAATTTTTGAAATTTTATAAATTTTATATTTTAATATGGACTTAATTTTTGGATTCGGAATATTGAAATTACCTTAGTGTGAATTTTTGTTATTTTTCTGAAAACTATCAATTTTTTATGAATAGTGAAAACACTGAGTTATCATTTAAAATCGAATTCTTATTTAAATAATTATTTATTTTATTTAAATTTATTTGAGGTAAAAATTGATACATAATACCTATATAAGTTCAATGTAATTAATTAGAGTTAGTTTACAATGATTTTAGATATATATAAATTTTATTGAACTTTTCACCGTCTTTTACCCACCTCATAGGAGAATTTACAAATTCACATAAAACATAATTTTACCGCTTCTATGAGTGGAATTTCAAAAATCTGAGAGACATGGTTGATATCAGTAAGTAAAATTTGGTTCAAAGAGATGAAAATAATATTTGTTGAATAGTGACTTTTTACTTTTATTTACCACAGTTAAAAGTAAATAGGGTAATTAAGGGTAAAAATGATATAATTATTACCCTAACACATGTCCTAATTCTATTGGATAAGTATAATTCGACCAAAAACCAACTTATAAATAAAATATGAACCTATTTGGTCCACTTGTATTAGATTAGGATATTTATTATTATTTAATTCATAGAAGAGTTAAAAGATTTAAAATCGCAGTTTAATAATAAAAACATTTTTAATATAGGTTTACACATAAGATAAATTCGAATATAAATATTAATTATAAAACTAAAAACATTTCTTACATAATTGTATTTTATTTATATTTTTTAGACATTATATAATTTAATTTATTTATAACACAATGATGATGGACTAATTACCTAATTAATGAAATATTAAAATAATTGATATTATAAATTACCAAATAAATATAAATTGAAACTTTTAATGAATTTAACTAATTTTATTGGTTAATATGACATATTAGGGTTGGCTATATGAATTTTGGTCAAGAAATAATTCTGTTATGAATTTAGAAAAAACAAAATACCAAATAGTGTCCGAATTTACATAAAAGTGTTTTTAAAATAAATATTATATTATTAATTGTTATTATATTCATAAAAATATAATGTTCTCCCAAAAGACATATATAATGAATGTTTTATAATTATTTAACCACTTGGGGTTCTCTTAGTAGTATATAGTATGTTTATTAACTATATAATATAAAAATACGAAGAGACATGGTAAATGTAAAAATGTTTAACTGAGATAAATATAAACTATAAGGTTAATATAGTGAACGAAACCTATCTAAAATCTATTTTTTGAGTGGTTTTTGACATATCCATACCTTATCCTTTAAATAATCCACTTTTGAGCCATTATAAACCGAAATTTATTTTATTATAAAATAATATTTCTAGCTATTCCTAAGGTGCCCCTCAACCCTCTTATAAAAGGGCACTCCAACTTCTCTCTAATTCACACCTTCAAATCCATTTGGATCGTCCAACCCCTACCCAAATACCCTCTAAACTATCCTCCCTTCATCTTAGAGGCCATACTTTAATCAAAAATCCAACCTAAGGATCCCTTTTGATCAAATAAAAAGTAAGAACCCTAAGAAGAGGTAAATATTTCATCACCACTTTGAAGTTCCTTTCTTCTTCCACTTATTTTTTCTTTCTTTTTTACATTCTAAAATAATAACTCCAGTATCCTCTATATACTGTAATTTTATTTTAAATATGGTACAACTAAATTCATTATTCTATCCATCCTTTGAATGATATGTCACCATACGTGCATACGTACGACTTACCGTCTCCACGTCATGGTGTAATTGTTATTCAATACATTATTATTTGGATGGGTACAATAATGATGTGTAATTTATGTAAATAATAAATATAACCTGATAATTATTATGTATATATTTTATAACATTAAATTATATATTATTTTAAAATAAAAATAATGATATTGTCCCTCGTTTGTACCTACGGATTACCGTCTCCACAAACACTATGAGATTCATCCCCCATTGTATCCATTAAAAACTAATTTTCATTTGATATAACAATAAATTTTAAAGACTTAATATCATTCTGGATAAGAATAAGATACATCTCATCCATAACAATATGACTCACATAAAAAAGAATATAAAGGAAAACAAATCCTTTAACACCTGAAACGATGATAATACTAAGATATTATTAATAATGCAATGTTAAAAGATCATATATGATATCATATTAATGTATATGATTATTTTATAATTTAATAACAATTATTTCACCATTATACAGGAGGTTAACCTACCCTAGACCAAGGAAAATTACAAGTTAATGGTTAATTCTACAGTCTTTTCATTATCCAATGTTGTTTATACGTAATTACTATTGGGACTGCTTTATCATCCACATCCATGTTTCTTAAAAATGTATATCATAATATTCTTAATATATTATATACTTTGGGTTAAAGACATTTATAGCCTTTTTGACTTTAATAAGATGTTTATAAAGGAATCATTCCATCATTTTCCATAAAAAATGTCCTTTATAACCTTTTCGTCAAAATTAAGGTAAGAATGTCTTTTTTTAACTTATATAGCGGGTGCAGATATTTTCCTCCATTATAACATCATCGAAGCTTCCCTTAGAATCTTATAAGAATATTTCCAAAATAAATTTTTTCTTAAAAGATTAAAAAATAGAAAGAGATATTTCCCTAAAAAAGGTTTTGATTTCATCTATGCCAACATCCTTTGATGGATTTTAATATTATTTGAAGTAGATTTATAATGATACAAAAATTCTATATTGTAATGAAGGTTTTTTGATATGTTTAGTTGTGGATGTGTTATTTTTACACCATTCATGGTTTAGGGATAAAGTATTGATGTTTAGTATGTCAATTTTAATATGAATGTTTATGTTATGTTTAAAACTTTTCATATGAGGAATGAATTGTACTTAGTAAGTGACGGGTGGAGCCCTCTATAGCTCCTCGATGCATCGGTAGGTATCATGAGACAAACTAGGGTCTTGGAATAAGGACTTGAAAAAATCTAATTTGTAGTCTTGGCACAAGGCCTTGATTACGTGGTTATGAAAGTCTGACATTATGCATTCGATCATTATGAAAGTTGCTATTGATATTGCATGTGATTATTTGACTATTAGAATATCCATGTGAGTAAGTAAATGGAATTATTTGATTTTATCTTTTCTATATTATTCTGAATTTAAATATTAAAAGGCTTTTGTTTTAGTCTTATACATTGCCTTAAATGTTTATGCTTATTTATGGATGTTTCCGCTATATTGTTTTCCTTACTTAGCATCATTGCTCACCCATTTATATGTTTTATTGTTCCTAGGATGAAAAAAATTATTTTATGACTAACCTTCAGGGATATTATGAGGGGATATGAGTGTGGTCTATGGAAACAATCTTGTTGTAGTTTTTCATTTTATGATGTAATGTAATCCTTAGGAATGTATCTTGTACTTCCAAGGCTACTAAACTAATCGGTCTTTTGAGACTTGATATTTTTTTATCATGACAATGATACATAATAATGAACTAACTCTGTGCTTCTGGGATCGGGGCGTTACATTTGGTACCAGAGGAAGTTTAGTACAAACCTTGGAAACTAGATTTAGATTAAATCCGATTAGAGCACATAACACTAATAATGACATTGACGGTTCGTATAGAATAACTTCTTATAATTTTGGTATTGTAGAGATTTTGTGAGTGTTAAAAGTAATACATCCCTGTATGGATATGATCACTTAGAGGAAGCTCTATCACAGATGTACCTAGGGTTAAACCCCAAAAACACTGCTTTGATCTAGACTCGATCGAGAACTTGTGCACGACAATGGGCCTTGTTTCACTCTTAGTTACGACACTCCCGCGGGATATGCTTAGGATAATTTTCATTTTCATTAAAAACCATTATGAAGGTTTTATGAGTATATACTTCCTCAAAGAAAACATTTCTTATGATTATGGATTATACCCAAAAATTGTTCAATTTATGTTATGTGTTTTTACAAGTTTGGATTTATGTATTGCGATTCATAAACTAATCTAGTTTATGCCACTGTGTAGAAATGGTGCCTAATGAATGTAATGGAAACTGTATCAATGAACACACTCCATGTAGTGATTTCCCTCCTAGTCAAGATAATTATAGTTGATCTGGTGATGCAACTGGTTCTGATCAGCTAATCACCATACTGGGACAACTCACATAGGATATTAATAATAACCTTACCCGTATAGAGCACCCTGATCTGCGGCATGGAGGATCATTGTTAGATCGCTTCATGAGTCAACAACCACCAACATTCAATGTGGGTACAAATCCATTAGTATTTGAGAAATGGATAAATTTCTTAGAGAAAATATTCCATGCCTTGGTGAATAGTGAAAGGGAAAAAGTTGGCATGGTAGTTTACTGCCTCACAGGATATGTTGATCAATGGTGGTCGTTGATTCAAAACACAAAGGAAGATTATGAAGTATAAAATATGGAATGGATAGTATTTAAATATCTTTTCTTAGAAAAATACTTTTCTTAATGACCACTGAGCAGATATGGAAAATCAGTTTTTGAGTCTAAGGAAAAAGGAGGATGAGAATGTCGCAAAGTATGAATCTAAATTTAAAAGATTAGTGTGACATGAATCAGATTATATACATAACCAAATAAATAAGATTGATCATTTCTTTGATGGGTTAAAAACATTTCTCCATCGATCATTAGTCTCACAATCCTTCCCATCATACAAAGATATTATCTTATATGATATCAAGACAGAAAAATAATTCTCTATGTCTTAGGACTTTAAAGCAAAGAAAGAGAAGAACATATCTGATAAACACACTAAAAATGGAAATAATGGGAAGAAGGGAAAATTCTAATATTTATCCTTCTGTAAATGTGGGACAAAACACCCTCGTACTTGCCTTAAGGGAATGGGAGTCTGTTACAGGTGTGGTGAAAAAGGCCACCAAACTCGTGATTACAAGGGGAAGAAAGAGGCCGTCGATGTTGAATGATACAATTGTAGAGAAAGGGTAATTATGTGAATGAATGTCCTAAGAGTTAGGGGAACTTACCTCATAAAAGTCCAAGGGATCATGGCAAAGCTTATGATATCACTTCTACTGAGGTTGAAGCTCCAAAAGATGTAGTGGCAGGTAGTTTAATAGTTTCCTCATGTTTAGAGAATTATTTATTTGATTCTATATCATCAAATTGTTTCATATCTTCCCTATTTTCTAGGAAAATTAGATATTTCTAATTTGATTTAACAAGGGAGTTTTCAGTAAAAACTCCTAAGGCTAGTATGATCGAAACACATTTTTTTGATTCAGTTCCCATTAGAGCATATAAATGTTCATCATTTTCTGATCCCATCGTCATACCTATGATTGAATTTGATATAATATTTTGTATGGATTGGAATTCTGACCATGATGTGAAATTTTATTGTAAGAAGAAGGAGGTTTCTATTTTTGATGACGATGATAAAGAACACCTTATCTTTAGAGCAGAATCATCACCACCACCTGGTTCTTATCAAGATCCGCCCCTAGTAGCTCAACTAAATTCAATTATTGGGGTGGAAGATGATGAAATAACTATGGGTGAGGAAAATAATTTTCATATAGAGACCTATTGGAAAAGAATCTGTTGATGTGTTTCAAGAATATTTACCTAGACATCCTCCTGAATGAGAAATTGAGTTTTCTATTGATTTAATTCCTTGATCAATGCCTATATCGAAGACCCCTTATTGAATTTCCACTGTGGAATTAGTATAACTAAAGAAAAAACTAGAGGAATTGAATAATAAGGGTTTTATTCTCCCTATTGTTTCACCATGGGGAGCCCCTATCCTTTTTGTTACAAAGAAAGATGGATCTATGAGGTTGTACATTGACTATAGGGAGATCAATGCTGTAACAATATAGAACAAGTATCTCATACCTCGCATTGATGATTTATTAGACCAACTTCATGGAGCTCAATAATTTTCAATGATTGACCTTCGATCTGGATATCATTATTTGTGTGTGAAGAAGGAAGACATTCTGAAGGCATCATTTAAAACCAGGTATAGGCATTACAAGTTTCCAGAAATGCCTTTTGGATTGACTAATGCACCCTCTATCTTCATGGATCTGATGAATATAGTTTTAAAGTAATATCTTGATGACTTTATAGTGTTATTTATTGATGATATCTTGGTATACTCAAATATCTACGAAGATCCTAAAAATCACTTGCGCATTATCCTGAAGACTCTGAGAAGACATGAATTATATGGGAAGTTTAGTAAGTGTGAAGTATTTATTTAGGAGATTTCTTTTCTTGGCCATATTGTCTCTAAGGATGGAATCTTTGTTTATCCTTCAATGACCAAGGCAATCCAAGAATAGCCAGTACCGACGAGTATAACTAAGGTACACAGTTTTATTGGTTTAGTAGTTTATTATCGACATTTCGTTCAGAATTTTTCCCATTTGGCTAACCCATTAACAAACCTCACATGTAATAGAGTTAAATTTGTTTGGAAAAAATAGTGTGAAGAATGTATTGAAGAACTAATGTGAATATTAGTCAATTCTTCTATCATGAATCTACCATCAAGGAATGATGGGTTTCTTATATATAGTGATATATCAAAGAAAGGACTTGGTTGTTTCCTTATGCAGAATGATAGGGTTATTATCAATGCATCAAGGCAGCTAAAAATTCATGAGAAAAACTATATAACTCATGATATTGAGTTAGATTCTGTAATATTACCTTTGAAGATTTGGAGACACTGTCTCTATGGTGAAAAATTTGATATATATACCGATCACAAGAGTTTGAAGTATATTTTATCACATAAAGAACTAAACATGAGGCAAAGTAGATGGATTGAACTACTCAAGGATTATGATTGCACGATACACTACCACCCGTGGAAGGAAAATAAGGTGGCATATTCTTTGAGTCGAAAGGATCATGGTGTTTTGAAAAAGATGAGAGTTGAAAGGGATCCTATTTTCACTGATCTAGTAAAGATGGATATAGGAATAACCATGGAAAGTGTAACATCAATTATTTTTTAAATGGTTTCCAAACCATCTTTACTAGAAAGGATAAATAGTTCTCAGACCGGTGATGAGGAGTTTCAAAAGAAGATTAAAGCTATAAATAATGGGAGATTGAGTGACTTTGTATATGAATATGGAATTTTGAAATTTGGTAAGAGACTTTGTGTCCTCAATATACCTGATCTAAAAAGAGAATTGTTAAATGATGCTCATAGTTCCAATTATTCAATACACCCTGGTATCACCAAAATGTATAGAGATTTGAAGGAACATTTTTGGTGGGACATCATGAAGAGGGAGATTTCAAATTTTTTGTCAAGATATATGGTTTTTCAACAAGTGAAAGATGGAAGGAAACATCCTGGAGGAGTCATGCAACCTTTTCCCATACCTGAGTGGAAATGGGATAATATTACGATGGACTTTGTCATGGGACTACCAATGAATCCTAGAAGGAATGATGCAATATGGGTCATTGTTGATCGTCTAACCATGTCAGCACATTTTCTTGCTATAATTGAAGATTTACCACTTGAATGTTTAGAACTATTATATATTAATGAAGTTGTAAGACTTCATGTAGTACCACTATCAATTTTTTCTGATTTTGATCCCAGTTTTACATCAAGATTCTGGAAAAGTCTTCAGAAATCCCTGGATACTGATGTTTCGCACGGAATTTGGGGATGACCTCTTGGATGGGAGATTCAAACGTTCTGATCAGTTTCTAATGGGTTTGTTCGTAGAACCAGAAACATCCAATGATTCCACATCCGTTTGGACCTACTTTCCAAAGGTAGGTGCTCATTATCTTGTGGACTAATGAGGCTTAGGAATTTTCATTGGTCTAGAGGATGGGAGGTCGGACTCATCACACCTTTTTGAGGGGAGTTATTGTCTACTCCGGGACTCTCTTTATATATTTAAGTTATGTTTGTGAATCCTCATTACATTACCAAGTATAAAATGAGCGTTCCTTTAGTTTTACCAATCAATGATTAAATATATAAGAAATTTAGAGAATCTTTTATATGTATTCGAGGTTCTTTATCAATAGAGAATCATCTATATCTATTTTAGAGATTCTTGGTCAATGGTATCCTTCAAAACATTTATATAAAAGTCTCTTGGTCATTTATGATGACCAGGCTGGTTTTAAAGCCACTCAGTGGGGCACTTGAAGTTTATCGTCATTCAGAAGGACATGAATTATTTCAGAGTTGGGATCGAAACCATAGATGGGCTACCTACGTATCCTTTGTTTTGAAAAAGGAATCAAAACCCACATAGTTCGAATAAGGGAGTGTGAAGTTTATGATTGATGGCTCAAAGAAGGATGTCATAATTACTTTTACACTCTAAGCTCACGTGAGTCACGCTCGGTGTGAGAAACAAGAGGTATTGGTAAAAATTAGACAATTGTGCCATGAAAGATGCAATCATAAGAAATGGTTTGGGGCTTATATATGTATGACTGCCCAGATAGATGAAGTTTTAGGATTTACTTTTAGGGAGAAAGTCCATGAACAGGGTCCATAAAGGTATATGTGATTCATGGAGATTTGAATACTATAAATTGGGACTTATTCCTGAAAAGGAAACCCGAATTAGGAGAGGATTGATAACTGGGTTTTACTCCTGAGAAGGAATCCCAGATCAAATGAAAATTAGGACTGGTTAAGAGAAATTAAGGGACTTGGGGCTTACTCCTGAAAAGGAAGCCCAAAATTATGACTGGGACTTATTCCTGAAAAGGAGGCCCAGGTTAGGGGACTTGGGGCCTACTCCTTAAAAGAAGCCCATCATTATGACTGGGTCTTATTCCTAAAAAGGAGACCCAGGTTAGGGATTAAGGTTTGGGGCTTACTCCTAAGGAGGATGCCCATATTTGAGATTGGGGCTTACTCCTAAGAAGGATGCCCAAATTAAGGGACTTGGGGCTTACTCCTAAGAAAGATGCCCATATTTGAGATTGGGGCTTACTCCTAAGAAGGATGCCCATATTTGAGATTGGGGATTACTCCTAAGAAGGATGCCCAAAATTAGAGGACTTGGGGCTTACTCCTAAGAAGGATGCCCATATTAAAGGATTATGATTGGGGCTTACTCCTGAGGAGGATGCCCAAGTTAAGGAATTAAGGTTTGGGGATTACTCCTAAGGAGGATGCCCAAGTTTGGGAACTTTAAGAATTTGGGGCTTACTCCTGAGGAAGATGCCCAGATTAAAAGACATATAACTGGGGATTATTCCTGAAAAGGAGACCCAGGTTAAGGATTTTCTCATCTTAAAGTATGAGGTTGAATGAATGAACTCTCAATATTTGGTGACATAAAGATGTATAAATCAATATGTTTTGAGAGATATTCCACAAAATTACTTTCAAATAAGGAAGTCAAATCATGAAATCATGCCATAAATGGCTTTGAAGAGTATCTTGAAGACTGAATCTTGAATAGGAAAGGTGAAATTGATTAAGAGGGGTGAAATGGGCAAAAAAGGCACCCAAAAAGGAAGGGGCGTGCAGGTCTTGGAAGGCGCGCAGGTACTGCGGCGGCGCGCAAGTATTGGTCGCGTAGGTATACCTGCGCGACACATGGGGTACTTGCGCGATTTTCAACCAGCATTGAAATACTTTAGCGACTCTTTATTAAAGCTTTTTGAATCCTCTTGAGGTTCTTCTAGAAAAGGGACGCGCAAGTTATATCGAAGGAATAAAGGCGGCACGCAAGTGTGGCCACTTCCCTTAAGGGCGAGCCACTCAAGCGCGCACGTGTTGATGCATTTCAACACTTAGGCCTTACTCCCTCTCTTTTGATCTTCCGTTCTAGGTAAGAAATTACCTTAGAAGTGTTTCAGAAGCTTTGCGAAGAGACTTGGGCGTCGGGAGCTTCAATCCGAGTTTCTGGAAAAAAGATCCTCTCGAATGGGGGGCCCACAGGGTCTATTTATAGGCAGAAGAAGACCCCGGGCGGTTATCACTTAGGTCGTGCAAGTCACTTGCACGACCAAAAGGCGTCGCGCAAGTAGACTTGCCAGACCACTAGGCAGCGTGCAAGTACTTTCACGACCACTAGGCGGCGCGCAAGTGTACTTGCGCGACCATGAGGGAACTTGCGCGACCTATGGGAAATGTTTTCCTTGTTCATCCCTTTGTCGATTTTTTATGTTTCTTCAAAGGATGAATCACTTTGGACTAAGGTATTTCCTTTTTTTCAGTCGTTAGACTCTGTGATGGAAAGGAGTGTCAACAACTGATCTTCGTTGGAGCACTGCCTACCACCCCCAAACTGATGGACAATCAAAAAAGAATATTCAAACCATAGAAGACATGTTGAGATCTTTCTCACTTGACTTTTAAGGTATATGGGATCAATATTTACCTCTAGAATAATTTTCATATAACAATAGCTTCAATTCAAGTATTCAGATGACACCATATGTATCTTTATATGTAAAGAGATGTCGCACACCAACCTGTTGGGATGATGTTGGTGAAACAAAACTCGTAGGCCCAGAACTTGTGGAGGAAAAGATGGAAATATAAAGGTAATCCAAAACCACATTAAAGCAGCTCAATGTAGGCAGAATAGTTAAGCCGATAACCGAATGATTTGGAATTTCTAGTAGGAGATCCTGTTTTTTTGAAGGTATCTCCATGGAAGGGTGTTATACGTTATAGTAAGTAGGGAAAATTGAGTCCCAGGTACATTGGATCATTAGAAATTCTAGAACTAATTTGGGATGTAGCTTACCGTTTGGCAATGCTGCCATTATCTCCAAAGTTCACGATGTATTCCATGTATCACTATTGAGAAAATACATGTCTGACCTAACGCAGGTACTCATTTATGAGGAATTAGAACTAGAACCTGATATGTCTTATTGCGAAGAGCCTGTCAAGGTTCTTTATACAAGTGAACAAGTGTTGTGAAACTGAATGACTTGTCTAGTAAATGTTCTATGGAGAAACCATAAGATGGAAGAGGAAACGTGGGAACTCGAAGAACTTATGATGAAGAACCACCCAAGTCTTTTTACACAGTAATACTCTAGAAATTTCAAAGATGAAATTATTTGAAGGAGGGGAGAATTTAACACCCTAAGCTTCCACGGTACGCTTCTCATTTAATAATACAGTAGCATGTGTTGTACGCAAATTTAAGTTCTAAAACACCACAACCAATCAAACTAGCCATTATGAATAGTAATACCCACTTTTTGAAATTTTATAAATTTTATCATTCAAAATGGACTTCATTTTTGGATTTGGAATATTGAAATTAGCTTCGGGTAAGTTTTTGTTATTTTTATGAAAACTATCAATTTTTGATGAATAGTGAAAAACACTAAGTTATTGTTTAAAACTAAATTTTTATATAAATATTTATTTATTTTATTTAAATTTATTTTAGGCCAAAATTGATACATAATACCTATATAAGTTCAATGTTACTCATTAGAGTTAGTTTATAATGATTTTAGATATATATAAATTTTATTATACTTTTCACCGTCTTTTACCCACCTCTTAGGAGAATTTGAAAATTCATATAAAACATAATTTTACCACTTCTGTTAATATAATTTCAAAATATTGAGATTAATGGTTGATATAATTAAGTAAAATGTGGTTCAATGAGATGAATTTTTTTTTAATAGTAACTTTTTACTTTTATTTACCACGGTTATAAGTAAATAGGGTAATTAAGGGTAAAAATGATATTATTATTACTCTAATACTTGTCCTAATTCTATTAGATAAGTATAATTAGAACAAAACAACCTTAGGAATAATATATGAACTTCTTTTGTCCACTTGGATTAGATTAGGACATTTATTATTATTTAATTCAAAGAAGATTTAAAAGAGTTAAAATCAAAGTTTAATATCTAAAACATTTTTAATATAGAGTTACACATAAGATAAATTCTACTATAAATATTCATTAAAAAACTAAAAGAATTTACTAAATAATGATATTTTATTTATATTTTTTATACATTAAATAATTTATTTTATTTATGACACAATGATGATGGAGTAATTACCTAATTAATGAAATATTAAAATAATTCATATTATAGATAAACAAATAAATGTAATTTGAGACTTTTTATGAATTACACTAATTTTATTGGTTAATATGACATATTAGGGTTAGTTATAAGAATTTGTGTCGAATTAATAATTCTATTAGGAATTTAGAAAAAACAAAATACCAAATAGTGTCAAAATTGACAAAAAACAGTTTTTAAAACAAATATTATATTATTATTTGAAGTTATATTTATAAAAATATAAGGTTCAGCAAAAATACTTATATAATGATAGTTGTATTATTAATTAACCACTTGGGGTTATCTTGGATGTATATAGTAAGTTTATTAACTATATAATATAAAAATACAAAGAGACATGGTAAATGTTAAACTATTTAACTAAGAGTTAAATATAAAAGATAAGGTTAATACAGTTACCAAAACCTATCTAAAACCTATTTATTGAGTTTTTTTCTACCCATCCCTACATTAGACTATAAATATTCCACTTTTTAGACACTATAAACCAAAAATTATTTTATTATAAAATAATATTTCTAGCTTTTCCTAAGGTTCCCGTCACCCCTCTTATAAAAGGGAACTCCCCCTTCTCTCTAATTCACAGATTCAAAGCCATATGGATAGGACATCCTCTACCAAAATACCCCCTCAACTATCCTCCCTTCATCATAAATGCCTTACTTTAGTCATAAATCCAACCTATGGATCCCTTATGATCAAATCAAAAGGAATAACCCAAAGAAGTGGTAAATATTTCTTCAACTCTTTCAAGTTCCTTTATTCTTCCACTTCCTTTTTCTTTGTTGTTTCCATTGTAAAATAATAAATATAGTATATTATATATACTGTGATGTGATTATAAATATGTTACAACAAAATTCATTATTCTATCCAACCCTTTAATGACATGTCACTCTAGGTGAATACGTACGGCTTACCGTCTCCACATCGTGGTGTAATTGTTATTCAATACAATATTATTTGGATGGGTATAATAAAGATGTGTAGTTGATGTAAATAATAAATATAACATGATAATTATTCTCTATATATGATATACCATCCAATTATATATTATTTTAATATCAAAAGAATGATGTTGTCACACGTGCGTACGTACGGATAACCGTCTCCATGAACACAATGAGATTCATTCCCCATCATATCCATTCAAGAATAATTTTCATTTTATGATTAAAAATAATGTTTAAAGACTTGATATCATTCTATATATTAATAAGATTCATCAATTCCATAGCAATATGACTCACATAACAAATAATATAAAGGAAACTGAATCCATTAACACCTGAAACGACGATAATACTAAGATATTATTAACAAAGCGATGTTAAAAGATCATATATGATATCATATTAATGTGTGTGATTATTGTATAATTTAATAACAATTATTTCATCATTATAAAGGTGTTTAACCAACCCTCAACCAAGTAAAGGTACAACTTAAGGTTTAATTCTACAATCTCTTCATTATCTGAGGTTGTTTATACGTAATTATCTACTAGGACCTCTTTCTTATCCACATCCATATTTCTTAAAAATTTATTTCAAAACAATCATACTATTTTATATACTATGGTTTAAACTCATTTATACCTTTGTTTGAATTTTATAATATGTCTATAAAGTAATTTTTCTATTGTTTTCCAAATAAGGTCCCTTATAACCTTTTTGACAAAATTAAGTTAAAAATGTCTTTTTTAACTTATATGGTGGGTGTGGCTATTTTTCTCCATTATAACATCGTTGAAGATTCCATCACAAGAATATATGAATATTTCCAAAATAAATGTTTTCATAAATGATTTCAAAATAGAAAGGGATATTTCTCTAAAAAAGGTTTTGATTTTATCTATTACAAAATCATTTGATGGATTTTAAGCTTATTTGAAGTAGATTTAACATGGTACAAAACTTTCATATTGTAATGAAGTTTTTTTAATATGTTTAACTGTGGATGTGTTATTTTAAAACCATTCATGGTTTATAGATAAAGTATTTATATTTCATATTCTAGTTTTAATACGAATATTTAGGTTATTTTTAAATCATTTCATATGAGGAATGCATTGGACTTAGTAAGTGATAGGTGGACCCCACTATAGCTCCTCGATGCATTGGTAGGTATCATGATACAAACTAGTGTCTTGGGATAAGGCCTTGAAAAAATCTTATTTGTAGTCTTAGAACAAGGCCTTGATTATGTGGTTATGAAAGCCTTTCATTATGCATTCCATCATTATGAAGGTGGATATTGATATTGCATGTGATTATTCGACTAGAAGAATATCCATGTGATTAAGTAAATGGAATTATTTGATTTTATCTTTGCCATATTATACTGAAGTTCAAGTTTAAAAGGATTTTCTTTTAGTCTTATACATTGCCTTAAATTTTTATGCTTATTTATGAATGTTTCTTCTATATTATTATCTTTATTGAGCATCTGAGTTCACCCATTTCTATGTTTCATTTTTCCCAGGATGAGAAGAAGTATTTTCTGACTGACCTGTAGGGATAGTCGGAGGGGATATGAGTGTGGTCTATGGAAACAATGTTTTTGTAGTTTTTCACTTAATAATGTAATGTAGACCTTATGAATTTCTCTATTACTTCTAATTCAACTAAACTAATCGGTATTTCGAGACTTGATCTTTTGTGATCATGATAATGATACATAATAATGCACCGACTTTGGGCTTATGGGGTTGGGGCATTACATTAGAAGCAAATGAAACTTTCCATTTATTTTCACTAATAAACAAATGATGAAATTCTAGTATGATGCCCCAATCCACTAAGTAATTCCGATATTTTAAATAATCTTTTATCTCACCCTTGAAATTTGTAAGAATTTAAATTAACATTTCACATATATTATTTTCAATGTGTGTTATGTCTAAGAAATAACATATCAAATTGGTTGACCAATAAGGAAACTCAAATAAGATACTCTTTTTTTCAATTATAACAGGTTTTAGTGGAAACAAACTTCCACTTTCAAGATTTCATTTGGCCCTTACTTAATGAAAAATTGAAATCTAGAAACTCACTAAGCACCTTAGTTCTCAGCATGTGCTGGGGTGGATCATCGGTCTCCATGGTATTGTAAAATCTTCGATGATTATTTCTATATAGGTGGCACATTGGCAAGAATTGTTGAAATCCCATAAAACTAAAACTATGATGATATTTTAGTCAAATAGATCATGTATTCTTCATAAAAATA
Organism: Viscum album; assembly: GCA_963277665.1. NCBI lineage: Eukaryota > Viridiplantae > Streptophyta > Magnoliopsida > Santalales > Viscaceae > Viscum > Viscum album. Next base: position 381,161,598 of record OY728131.1, read on the forward strand.
GGTCTTGATAGTTTTCCCTTCATTATCCAACCAAAAATCATGGAATAACCAATTAAATAATTGATCATCCACATAAGTACAAAACAGAACTCAGATTTGTCTTTCATAATTTCTTTAAATGTGCACACACCCAAATCCCAAATAAGTATTATAACTTTTATTAAAGGTTATATGTATACATCTATATCAATTTTGGAATTAGAAGACACTGATATGATTATATTCATGAAAGATAATGGTTTTTCATACATAACCATGGGGAAAGTTTATAAATATGTATGAGAATAAACCATGTGTTTTTTGAAGTAAGAATCATCCCAAACAAATTAAAACTATCACATGAAAGACCCATCATCACATTACATATGTCAGCTACAAAATCAAGATATCGAGCTGTAACGACCCAAAATTTTTAATGGAAATTAATTTCTTATAATTATGTCATATAATCTCATGAAATCACAACATAATGAACTACTAAGTGTGATGTAACCTTAAAACCTAAGTTTATCACTTCTGTGTTTGGAATTCTGTAAATCTGACACACATGATTGCGATACGTATATTATTAGGAGTATGATTAGAAAAACAAATTTTTTTGGTGAATAGTAACCTACACTTATGAATTGTGACATACCATTATGAATAGTGACATACCCAAATTAATAGTAACCTTAACTATTATAGTATAAAAATAACATTCAAGTGAAAGTATGATGTACCTATATTTTAGAATAAGTAAATGAATATTTTAAAACTGTTTTTTATAATAAAGTATGATTTTAATTAAATATTAAAATAATCACATTTTGAAAACTATTTTTTAAAAATGGATTTTATTTTTGTATTCTAGGAGTGTAAATATGTTTAGGGTGATTGTTTTGGATTTTTCTAAAATATAGGAATTTTTTATGAGTAGTAAAATCTGATAATTCATAATAAAGGATAAAACCTAAATTTTGGCATCATGCATAAGTCATGGATGATGTAAATGGACATTGGATCGAACACACATTCATTTATTACTGTTTTTGGTCATGTAGACATCAATATTTCTGGTATTGATGGAAATTATTAAAATAATGATTAAAAAATTATGAAAACACTCCTCTCCTCCTCTATAACCCCCCCCCCTGAACCCCATCTTCTCTTCACTCCTCTCAAGACTTGTGCCCTGCCAATATTCTGAAAAAATATCTCCCCAAGATCCTAACCCACGTCCCAAGTCACCTAGTCTCTTCAAAATACCAAAACCTCTCCCCTTAAGAAGTTCTCAAATGAGGTAGACTCAAGAGGTAAATTCCTCTTTCCAACTCTTTTATTTCTTTTAAGTTATTTTCCTTTTTTCTTTACTCACATCCCTTCACCAGAATGGTATGATAACTATAATAACATACATGGACTAGTATAATATTATTCTAATGGGATAATTATTTACCTCTCCCCTTTCCCCACCTCTTATTTGAAATAAATGAATTCTCTGTTTGAGATGAGCTAATTTAGCACATTCAAGGACAATGGTTAATCAATTTTTATTATCATATTTAATTATTTTCCTGAAAGAATTTGTGTTATGGTTGAACCATATTATTGTATATGAAATATATCCTTGTTAGGGGTTTTTAATCCTTTTGTACTAATGGTATTATGTTATAAAGAAAAACATTTTCATTGTAATCAAACAAACCATTAAACAAAAATGGTTGTCACTAAGGTTTTATATAACAATTCAACTTCACTCTAAATAACCAAATTAAATTTAAAACCATATAATCTCTTTGATTTCAACAAATTGAATATAAATTTAATTCTGTAAAACCACATTCATCTTACATGTTTATCCAAACATTAATATAAGTGAACCAGTCATTAAAACCAAGTTAGCAAATGAGTCTGGACTAGGAAATTGATCCTCATAACCAATCAAAAAGGACTTGAATTAACAAAAAAGTGTTATAATATAAAAATTAAATATATAATATTTTGTGTATTTATTAATTAATAAACCTAATTTGTTTATGCAGGACATTAATAATAAGAGGAGAACACCACCATACATAACGTAAGGGATCCTCTCCATTTCTCCCTTAATCAAGATTATCCTCTATGCTATGCCTTTTATGTGTAAACCCAAATGATGGGGTATGTTTTCAAACCTCCACCATACATCCATAGTGATTTATAATGGATGATAAACCACTTTTCATTTTCATCAATCCCTCTTAGGTACAGCAGACACCATGTCGATAAACCGTAATGAATTCTACCCAAACATTATGTGTTCTTTCAGGTAGCCTTATCTTTATTTATATCAAAGAGGAGTTATTTTATATATTTATGTAAATATTATAAATTATTTTTAGTTTTAAATTATTCATTTATGAATAATTTTTCATCACTCTATTTCAGGGATATGCGTGTTTTTAAAAGATTCTCGCCTTATAACTTTCCGATAAGCAAACCTGTTTTAAGGGAACATCCCGTGTTTTTACCCAATTTCAAGTGCACTCTATCCTCTGTTTTAATAAAATATTTATATTTATAAAATATTTATTTTTATTATTAAAAACATCTTGTTTAAATTCTGGTTTTATATAAAATATTTTCCTCTTTTCTATTTTAAATTCTCTATAGTATATTTCTTAAATCCGTACAAAAATGTTTTGTTGTTAATGTTTTTCAAATACATTTATTATAAGTTTTCATATATTTTTGACAAAAATTACCATGTTATATTCCTATTTTACCTTATGAAAGTCCATTCATGTTCTAAATCCTTTCTTTCATAGACACTTTCATGATACGCCCATTGATTATGCTTTATGTCATGATTATGGTACCCCATTCTTTCCATGGGTACCCTTATGTTTAGGTGTGGTTGATTATGTATGATTATTTATGTGGAAATAATATTTAAGAAAATTTTTAGATGGTTTAGCCTATATTTTTATCCAATGCATTGGGTAAATTTATAAATCTCAAGAGTTTAAGTGAAATGGTGTGTGAATAGGATGCTAGCATTATTCACAAGTATGTGTTGTTGTTAACCACCAATACATGATGTTTCATTTTTTTTTTGAATTTCCCAATTTCATGTCTTTTATTAATTATTCCGCTCATATTCATGATCCTTTTCTTATGTTATTTTTATTATCACACATTGATGTATTGTCCTTATCTATCCTCTTATTGGGCTTTAGCTCGCCCCTTTTTAAGGTATATCATTAGGTGATTATGTGTACTAAAGAATTTTCAGGGGACAATAAGAAGCTAGAGAAGAATGAATTAAATAAATGAAAATGTTTTGTGTTGTAAATGTTTACGTATGGTTTGTCTAATCCTCCTGAACCTAGATCATAAAAAGTCCTCAACTTTATAATATATTGTTTATTTTTCTGTTATCCTTTATAAAAAAATACATATCATGTTTTATTACTGAATCTGAAAGTGAAAATTTAGGGATTTGCAATTGGTATCAGAGGATGGTCTAGTTATTTTTTGGATTTTAGGAATAACAGAACCGTAGTGAGAACCTTAACGATGAGACTATGTATAAGGAAACACACCTATGTTTTGGTATGTATATAATAAGTGGTTTATCAAAAAAAAATACATCCTCATTTGGATACAAATAGGAATAGGTGGCTCTGGAACAGATGTACCTAGGAGTGAAAACCCTGACAAGGAGTTTCGTGCTTGACCCAGGGTATCCTGGTACATGAAACGGGCCTTACTACACTCTTGTTTTGACACTCCTATGGGATTTTCTTCGGAAAATTCATAATCTTTGTATGAACTAGTATTAAGGGAACAAAAAGGATCCCATAAGAATATATGTTAGGAGATATATCAGGAATAACTTTGATTGAGGCCTAGAAACACATAAGTTAAGGAGATGAGTGTAATTTGTATGTCATCCCTTTCATGTCATTGGACTCTACCATATGTCATACAAATCCCCAAATTTTATTTTATTGTAGCCAATGGCTGGTAATAGGATGAATCAGGTTAACAACTGATGTAAAGGACAATGCAGTGACTTCCAAAACATGATCTCTGATTAGATGGGAGATCAAGATGGACTTATCATGATTATGCGAAACCAACTATCAAAAATCACAATTAACAATTGATCCATGGTTTAATTTCCAATGGAGTCAAGGAATAGGAAGATGAAATATTATGAATGTTCATATGATAAAGGTGATAAGGGAAAGAAGACCCAATGTCCATTGTGAAACAAGTGTGGAAAGAGGCACCAAGGGTAATGTCACAAAGGGACTCGGAGATGTTTAAAGTGTTGAATGATTGGGCACAAAGTATCCAATTGCCGCAAAAAGATGAATAATATGATGAATGGAAACAAATTTTTATATAAGGAAACGTACAAATTTATATTTCATAAATGTGGAGATGTTTGACTTTATCTAACACGATGCTCTATTGAATGTTCAGAGAATCATTATGAGCATCAACAGTCTCCATGATCATGGGAGCACTGAAGGTCTTATCCTATGGTCTATAATGATGAATAAATTACAGGTAACCACTGATTCAATGTAGTTTATATAATAATTTATTTTGATTCATGTCCCATTAGTATATATATTATGTTTTCTAAGAATATTGAGTCCCCACCTAAAATGATATTATATCATTAGGGAAGACTTATATGAGTGTTGTATCAAATGTTGTGTATATGGGAATTGTTTTCTTGAAAATATTATAATTCTCCCTTTGGTTTAATATGAGAAAAAATGAAAAAGTTATATCATTCACCTCCCGGAAGCTTAAAATCAATGACAAAAACTATACTACTCATGATCTAGAGTTAGAGGTTATGTTCTTTGAGTTAAAAATCTAGCGGCATTATCTCTATGGGGAGAAGATTGAGATATATACTAACCACAAGAGTCTCAAATATATATTCACATTAAAATATCTTATTTTTCTCTAATGAATATGGATAGATCTCATCAAGTATTATGACAGATCAATCCACTACCATCTTGATAAGGAAAATAAGGTGGTGGATGATCTAAATAGAAAGGATCATGAATCTTTATCAAAGATAAGAATTTAAAAAGATATTATCTTCTTATATTTTCAAAGGATGGAGAGGGGAATTGTTCATATAGGAATATCATTTATCCTTTATCAAATAATTTCTTAATCATCCCTAATGGAAAGAATAAAGGATGCTCAAAGAAAAGATGTAGACATTTTGAAAAGGGTGGAAGCGATCAGAAATTTAAAATCATATGATTTCAAAATTGATGAAAAATGGAGTTGTAAGATTTGAGTCAAGATTATGTGTACCATCCAATCTAGAGATAAATTAGGATATTTTTAATGAAAAACATATCTCGACCTTTTCTATTCACCCTGGGAGCACAAAGATGTATCAATATCTCCGAGAAAAAATTTGGTGGGACAATAATAAATGGGAGATTCTTGAATGTACATCAATGCACCTAGTATGTCAGCAATTAAAAGATGAGAGGGAAAATTCTAAGGGAATGATGCAACCATAACCCACACCAACATGGAAGTGGGAGAACATTACTATGGACGTTTTCACTCTACTTCTAAGTAAATCCAATAGAAACAATGCTATATAGGTCATTGTGGATCGTCTTACAATGATAGCTCACTTTATCATAATTTGGGATGACTTATAATTGGATCAACTTGCACGGATATACATCAAATAACTGGTAAGGCTGCATGGAGTTCGTCTGTCTAATGTATCCGGTCATGATCCAAGATTCACCTCGATGTTCGGGAAAATTCTCCAACATGCTCTAAGCACTAAAATAAACATCAGTATGGTCTATCATCCTTAAACTGATGACCAATGTGGGAAGACTATTCAGAAAATAGAAGACATGTTGAGAGCATGTTCTATGGAATTCAAAGGAAGATTGGACCAATATCTTCAACCATTTGAATTCTCCTGTAATAACATTTTCCAATCGAGCATCTGAATGTAGCCTTATGAAGCCCTTTATGGGAAAACTACAGAACACCAGCATGTTGGGATGAATTTAGTGAGCATAAGCAACATGGACCTAAAATGGTTGAAGAAATGGCGGAGAAGGTGAAAACCATTCAGTAGCATATCAAGGAATCCAAAAGTTTATAGAAGGGCTATGAAGACAATCATCGATGAGACCTTGAGTTTAAAGATGGAGACCGGATATTTTCCTTTATATATCCACTGAATATGTTCATGAAATTTGGGGAGAAAGGAAAGCTAAGTCCCATGTATATTGGCCCCTTACAGATCCTTGATCGAGTCAGAGTTATGGCCTATCGGCTGGCACATCCACCTACATTGTTGAAAGTACACGATTTCCATGTATCCCTCTTAATGAAGTACATACAATATCATTCACATGTACTCTATTCAAAGGTGGAATAGTTGTAAATTGGTCCTTCTTATAAGGAGCATCCATTGAATATATTAGATTATGGAGACAAATCTCTATGAAACAAGACAACTAATCTAGTCAAAGTACTATGGAGAAACCATAAGTACGAAGAGGAAACATGGGAACAGGAGGAGGAAATGAAGGAAAAGTACCCGCACCTGTTTATGTCCTAGAATGTAAAATGAAATCTCAAGGGAAAAATTTCCTAAAGGGGAAAGAATGTAATGACCTAATGTTTTTAATGAAAATTACATTCTTATAATTATATCATATAATCACATGAAATCACAACATAATGAACTTCTATATGCTATGTGACCTTTAAACTTAAGTTTCTCACTTCTGTGTTTGGAATTTCAAAAATATGACATATACGGTTGCGATCAGTAATTTATTTGGAGTCTGATAAGGAAAACAAAATTTTTTGGAGAATTGTAACTACCCTTATGAATAGTAACATACCCTTATGAATTGTGATATACGATAATGAATAGTAACCATACCTATTATAGTATAAAAATAATATTCATGTGAATGTATGATGTACTTATATTTTAGAATAAGTAAACAAATATTTTAAAAGAATTTTTTAAAATAATAAATTATGATTTTAATTAAATATTAAAATAATAATATTTAGAAAATTATTTTTGAAAATTTTGTTTCATTTTTGGATTCTACGCACCGAAAATTGTTAGGGTGATTTTTTGGGATTTTTCTAAAATAAGTGAATTTTTTATGAATAATAAAATTTGATAATTCACAATAAATGCCAAAACCTGAATTTTTTGCATCATGCTTGAGTCTTGGATTATTTAATGGACATTAGTTTGAAATCACATGCTTTTATTACTTTTTTTGATCATGAAATCATCACTATTGATGGTCTTGAAGTAAATTAATAATCTAATGATTAAAAAATTATGAAAACCCTCCTTTCCTCCACTATAACCCCCCCTCCCCACCCCCTCTTCTCTTCACTCCTCTCTAGCCTTGTTCCTTGCCAACATTCTTCCCAAATATCTCCCCAAGCTCCTCCCCCACGTCCAAAGGCCCCTATTCTCTTCATATTACCAAAACCTATCCCCTTAAAAGGATCTAAAATGTGGTAGACTCAAGAGGTAAATTCCACTTTCTAACTCTTTCATTTCATTTATGTTATTTTATTTTCTTGTTTCATTCCTCCCCTCCCTTCACCCAAATGGCATGATAACTCTGGTAACATACATTTACTAGGATGATATTATTATAATGGGATAATTCTTTATCTTCTCTTATATACCCATCTTTTATTTGAAATAAATGAAAGCACCACTTGAGATGTGCTAATTTAGCACATTCAAGGACAACGATTTATCAATTTCTATTATCATCTTTAATTCTGGTCAAGAAACCATATGTGATATGGTCAAACCTGATTATTATATATATAATATATCCTTTTTATTGTTTTGTAATCCTTTTGTAATAATATTATTATTTTATAAATCAAAACATGTTCATGGTAATCCAACCCATCGTATAACAAAAATGGTTGTCACTAGAGTTTTATATAATAATTCAAATTCACTCTAAATATACAATTTAATTTTGAAACCATGTAATATCATGTATGTTCACTAATAGAATATAAATTCAATTATGGACAACCACTTTCATCTTTCATGTTTATCAAAACATTAATATAAGCGAACCGGTTAATAAAACCAAGTTACAAAACGAGCCCGGACAATGAAATTGAACCTTATAACCTATAAAAAATGTCTATAATTTTCCAAAATGGATTATAATAAATAACTTATATTAACAATAGGTTCTTTATTTATTAATTAATAAACCTAATTTGTTTATTCAGGTCATTAATAACAAGAGGAGAACACCACCAGACTTAATGTAAGGGATCCTCTTCAATTCTCTCTTAATCAAGATTTCCATCTACGCTATGACTTTTTACGTGTAAATCCAATGGATGTGGTATGATTTATCACCTCCTACATACTTCCCTAATGATTTATAAATGATGAGAAACCCCTTTTTCTCTCTCATCAAGCCCTCTTAGGCACACCTGCCACCATGTTGAAAAACCGTAATGAATTCTACCCGAACGTTCTTTGTTCTTTCGGGTAGCCTTATCTTTCTTTATAATAAAGAGGAGTTATATTATATGTTTATTTACATATTATAAATGATTTTTAGTTGTAAATTATTCTTTTATAAAGACCCTTTCATCACTCTCTTTTAGGGAAATACGTGTTTTTAAAAGACTCTTGCCTTAGAACATTCCGATAAGCAAACCTATTTTAAGGGAACATCCCAAATTTTTACCCAATTTCAAGTGCACTCTATCCTATATTTTATGCCACCATTATATTTATAAATTAATTATTTTTAATATTAAAACCATATTGATTCAATTCTGGTTTTATATAAAATATTTTCCTCTTTTATTTTATAAAATCTATATAGTATTTTCCTTAAAACCGCAAACAAATGTTTTATTGTTAATGTTTCTCAAATACATTTCTTATATGTTGTAACATCTGTTTGACAATAATTACCATGTTATATGCCTATTTTAACTTATTAACATCCATGTTTGTTCTAAAGACTTTATTTCATGGACACTTTCATGATACACCCATTGGTTATGCTTTATGTCATGATTGTGGTACCCAATTCTTTCCTCGGGTAACCTTATGTTTATGTATGGTTGATTATGTATAATTATTTATGTGGAAAGAATATTCATGAAAATTTTGAGATGGTTTGACCCAGATAAAGTTCCAATCCATTGGGTAATATGATGAATCTCATGAGCTTAAGTGAAATGATGTGTGAACAAGAAGTTAGATTTGTTCACAAGTATGTGTGGTAGTTAACCACTACGACATGATGTTTTATTTTTTATGAATTTCCACATTTAAATTAATTTATTAATTCTTCATATCATGTTCATGATCCTTTACCTATGTTTTGATTATGCTCACCCATTGATGTACTATCCTTATCTAACCTCTTAATGTGTTTTAGCTTACCCCTTTTTGATGTATATCCAATGCTAATTATGTTTAATAAAGAGTTATCAAGGTACAATAAAAATATAGAGAATAAATAATTTAATAAATGTAGATGTTTTGTGCTGTAAATGTTTTTGTATGGTTTGTCTAATCCTCTAGAACCTAGAACAGAAAATGTCTTCAACTGTATAATGTACTATGTATTTTTCTGTTATCCTTTATACAAAAAAATTTATAGCATGTTTTGGTACTGAATTCAGAAGTGTGGGTTCAGGTCTTTACATGAACATCAAATATATTCCATGAAAATCCATCTATAGAGTCAACCAACTCATTATTATTCTTCTTTCTCTCAATATAATCCCATCTAAATTTTATTGTTATTTGATATGACATGAAAATATTATAGAGCACTGTGATCAATGGAATGTGTCACATTACTTTATGTGGCCCACGGGATGGTGTTCTATCTGCTTTTGGATTCCATTAAAATGGTCAACATTTATACAATCTTTTCGTTCAACAGTTTCCTCTAAGAATAAGTTTCAATATTTCAAGAAAGCATGATTTTTTTTGAAAATACAAGTTCCTAAACTAACATCCATGCCATATAGTGGTTTGAGGGAATATCTATATCATCTATAAGTAAGTCCTTCAAGAAGGTAAAAAATGTAATCGATGTTAGTATTTGAAATCCCATACATGGGTTTCCCATTAAACAATCAGATTAATAATTCAAAATTTTTTATCTTAAAACATTGTCGATATACTAGAGTCATGGAAGCATCATTCAATTTTTTTCACCCTATCAACATCATTATTTTAATTAAGTTAATTATGTGTGCTCTTATCAAATTCTACTTGGTTTGACATCCATTCCTTATCATGATTCCTAATAAAAAAACATTCATATAAAAAATTATTAAATCCAACCCTCTCATTTAGATCATCATCACATTGAGATTCCATTTTCTCCCAAATATGATACCACACATTGTCATTTTTTAAAAACCAAATTTGATTATATGGAAGCTAACTTCTTAATAGCTCAACCCAGGACTTCTACAATAATTATAACATGGGTAGTGTATGTGACCACTATCTGAAGCATTGTCAAATGAAAAATCTAAAAATATCTCCAACTTATTTTGAAAATTACTTGAAATCCAATAATTTTGATACATTTATTATCTATCCATTCTGTAAAAAAATGTATATGTAATTTTGTAAAATTAATTAAATAATATTAAAGTTTAATCAAAAGTATATTTAATGAAACGAGAATTGTTAAATTTACATGAAACTATCACTAAAACACTAATATATTTGGGAATCATAATATAAAAGGCAAAAAATTCATTATAGATAAATAAATACTTTACATAAAAAACCACGACATTTAATTCAATTATATCAATGAGTAATAACTGATCATAATACTACACAAAATTATGTTTATAATTGATTTTTTTATTTTTTCTCTTATTCTATTCACTATTTAAAAAATGTTATACTTATTAAATAAATTCATAAATAAAATATTACTAAATCAAGTTATCCATCTTCTATTTGATTTGGATCAGTTTTGGTCTGCTCTTTTTGTTTGTGATTAGTTTAGTTCTCCCCAATTTATTTTTTTTATGTTTGGTAGTTTTTTCTGGATCAGGTTAATGCACACATATTAGGGTTTTATTAATTATTGTTTAAGTCAGTTCAATTTTTATCATTAGTATATAATTTATTTTAGTTTGGTTAAATTTAAATGAATTATTTTTATTTTAGTTTAGTTTGATGCAGTTTAGTGTAGTTCGGGTCAACTCAAGTCTTCTTGGGTCAGATCAAGGCATTTCAATTAATTTCAGTTGGTTTAGTCAAGTCAGTTAGATTATGATATAGATAGAATTTGTTTTTTCAGTTAGGATTCAGTGTATAAAGGGTTTATAGGTTCAGTTTATATATTTTATATCATAGTTTGATCAGTTTGGTACAATTCAATTTTATTAGGGTATGGTAAAATAATTTCAATATAAGTTATTTTAGTTGGTCGTCATAATAAGGAATAAATTAGGGGATTATATGAAACATAGTGGATGTTATTTAAATTCATTGAATAAAGAATGATATCTATAGCTTAATTATATTAATATAACTGGCATTAAGTCTAAATTTTTAGAGATCATTGTGTTTCATAATTAATGATATATTTCTAATGAATGGTTCATTTATATTATTGGTGATCACGGATATTATTTATGGTTTATGATATTTAAAAGGTAACCATAATTATTTCATAAACTAGAAACATGTAATTGCTCAAAGAAAATGATATAAATGCTGCAAGTTGTGTTATTCAAGGGTTTATGGACTCCATGGTATACCACAATGTGTTATATTTACCTTACTCCAATAAATGCCGATATTTTCAAAGGATTCCCCACTTTAGGGTGAGAACTTCATTCTAACTCCATGGTCATATAATATTAATTTTTCTCCCTTAGAATAAAAAAAATGGTACTTCAGTTGCTTCACAGGGTTCAGAAGTGTAGGGTCATATATTTGGCAATATCTTGGTACAAAAATATTCAATATCTCATAGATGTATGCATCAACTTCTTCATCTAAAATATAAATATTTTTTCAAGACATTATATGTATGGAAGTAAGAATGAAAGATTTTATTAGTACCATTGTAATTATTTTAATGTATCATATAGTAAGGATATAATGGGTCAATATTGGGTTAATTCCATCTCAAGTTGGTTGTGTAGACTTAGACATGAATTTGTAAAATCCATGAATTATTACCAAGTTCATCACATAGGTCACTTCTGCCAAGTGCATCCCTTAGGTCACATCACCAACAAGCCACACACAGGTCACTTATCCCATGTGACTCACATATATCACTTAAAACAAATTCCTTTTGAAACTCACTTCCCAATATTTAATTAATCATTTGAATTCATATATAAAGGATCCATTGAAGAGTTATGAGAATAGTGAATTTACCTCATACAATTCATTCCAAATAGTGCAACTATAGGTGGGGACCATTGGGTAGACTTCATAATTTATAGACATGCTAGTAACCCATGTGTCAAACATACATGGATAACCATAAAAATAAAAAAGTCCAAAAGATATACAAGAGAGGTAATATTGGTAATATTAAACCAAATCATGGGTACTAAGTATATTTTTGAATGGGTGGTGACAAATGAAAAAAAAAATGAGAAACATGTGTCATGACAGTCCCAAAAGGTCAGGTGGTATTAATACGTTAATTATTATTTTCCTTTAAGAACATTTTACACATTTTTTTATCATATGTGCTTCATTATATAGTAATACAGACAATTGTATTAGTAAAAAAATGTATTTTTAATTAGTCTCTTAAAAACAAAACCATTACATAAAAATTTCAAAAAGTAGTTGTTGGAACTCCCTTTTCTAAGAATGGAATAAGTTTCCAAGGTAAAATACCTCAAAATATGAATGTGAACATGGCCAGTGAGAGAAAATATATTACCCCTAAATCACTAATATTGTGTGACAATTCTTTAAAAATCAGTGATGGTAGAAGCTGTTCAAGAAGGGACATTAATTTTCAATGTGCATGCTGATGTATTTGGAACATGATAATTTCACATTCATTAATAATAAAAAACCCTGAAAAATGGCATCATAATGGGATATAAATTAAACATTGTATATAAAAATCCAAAATAAATTTTGGCCAAATATATAACTCAAACTCAACAATTTTATATGGAATAAATGAAATGGTTTAAACTAGGATGGATTACCTGTTGGAAGAGGAGTGTTCGCCATCTGGGAAAAGATCATTACTCGGGTAAGGAAAAAATGAATCGAATCAGGAATGGAGAGGTGGTGGGGCGTTTTATTTTGGTGGAAAATATCCCAAAAAAATTTAAAAGCCTTTGGGAAAACTAATATTAAATCTCCTATTCAAACAGTTATTCAAAATTGTTGTAATAAGACCATTGTATCGCAATGGTTTACATAAACCATTGGTAAAGACTAAAATTGAATCACTTATTACAACATTTATTCGAATCTATTGGAATATGACCACTTTATCTCAATAGTTTTGAAAATACAATGGTAAAACCTTAGTTAGAAACCCTCCACCAATAGTTTTAAAAAACCATTGTCATAGGAGTAATGACCCACCAATTCTCATTGGCTTGAGTGTACAACGAGTCATTACTAGGCCTTAAGCGACCTCCCCAAGACTCCAAATGCTGTAAATAAATGCCGAAGGGTTTCAAATAAAATTTGGGGGATGATTTACCCTTTATTAAATAACCCATATACCAATCAACCATAACCAAACATTCACTATATGATGCATGAACAAATAAATGACAACTAAACAACTTCATTTATGTCAAACCACATCTAGTACACAATAGCGGAACACCAAAACAAGCATCAAAGTACACAACATATGAACTACCCAAGACCCTCAAAATACACCATTACTATGTTCTCCACAAGCTCCAAGCTCCACAATATCTCCCAAGCATCACCACGAACCAATAGAAATAATATTCTTTAACTTTACCTATATCCTAGAACACGACATCAGCAAAAGCACCAAAGTGACAATGCATGGGTGATTAAAAAACATAGTAGGTGTCCCCAATGACTTCCCTAATCACACCACTAGGATATAAGAGTGTGAAATATTTATATAAAACCTATTTATATAAAACATTTTCTTAAAAGAAGTTTATAACTAAATATAAACAAGTTTCCCAAAACCAATTATATACAAAATCATTCAAATGAAAATGAAATCAATTTCTCCCAACAAGTTATTTTCCAAGAATATAACTAAACAATCTATATGACTATTTCAAAATATTCCTTTTGGAAAGCCCAAACCATTCCCCAAACCCATGAAAAAATCTAAACATGATACCTGGAATAGGGGGAAATCCTTAACCCTTATCCATCCCAACCATGATGGGGGAGACTTCATACACTTATCCAACCCAAATGCACATGAATGTTTGATGGGGGGAAAGCCATAACACTTATCCATCCCAACACTGATGGGGGAGGCCCCTAACCCTTGTCCGTCCTGAATTCCATATGAATGTATGACGGGGGAGATCCCTAACTCTTATCTATCCCAACACTAATAGGGGAGACTCCTAACCCTTATCCGTCCCAAATGAAATATGAATATTTGAAGACGGAGAGCACTAACCCTTATCCATACAAACATTGATGGGAGGAAACTACTAACCCTTATCCATCCCACATGCCCATCAACACACACAACCCTCTTGTCAGAAACCAAGTGTGTTCAACCAATTCAAACCATTTCAATTCCAAACCATTTCAATAAAACAATCCTTTTATTGAAAACCAATTCCATCAAAGTCATTTAAATATCAAACTATTTCAATAAAGTGGCCTTTTAATTGAAAACCCCTTTTTCATCAAAACATTTACTATTTCAACAAATCCACAATTTAAAATCAACATTTAAATTCATGAAGCCAAACCACTTTGCACAACAATTCACCAAGATTTCACAATTTCAGTAAAACCATAAATCATCACTAATGAAGATTTATTCTATTATTTTCACAATCAATTACATCCAAATAACCCAATTTGAAACTAATCCAATCAATTTTAACAAGAGGAGTAGAGAGTTAAGCCACCTACCTTTAGGGTTCTGATAGAAACCACAACGAAAGATGAACACTCAAGAAAAATAAGTTTATTCTTCAAAAACCCACCATAGATCTCTTATCCTAGAAATATCAAGACCAACTCATAACACATTTGGCATCCACACACCTAGATCACCCCATAACAGGCATATATCTATGAAATTGAGGGAAGAGGAGAAGTGGATCTAAGTGGATCTATGAAATCGAACAAGAACAATGAAGAAAGATCATAGACCTCAAGAATCTGAATTCAATACGCAATGATAAGCCTTAGGATCACCTTCAGAATGATGGGAGAACCTTATCTGATATTAGGAGAAGAAATATCCCATTTTAGGTCCTCTTCAGAGGAAAAACGAGCTACTTAGAGGAAAAAATGTGTGAGATCGACCTTTGTAGGATCTCATTTAAGTGGCCGAATGATTTTCCCACATGGTTAGACAAATCGTGCGCTAACCGTGTGTTATCCACTACCTTTTCAACCCTCCACGCACTACTTGGAATCATGTTCAAACAAAACTTGTGATGCCTGTGTAGAAGCTACTACCTAAAATAATAACTACGCATGGATTTTCTGCACTGTTTAGAAAAACGTGCACCGTCCGTGCGACATCCCCTTTGCCTCAAAACATCATTCAAAGTTATCCTAACTCTCCCATTCATCACCCTTAACCTTTATAACGATTAAAATAATTAATTAAGGGTTACATACCCGAAAAAGGGTGTACAAAATTCTCCCCACCATTGGTCTTTCTATCCTCAGAAATTAGAAAACCTTCACCTAACTGAAAGAGTTCCGGCCACTGCTCATTCATTTCCTTCTCATGTTCCCAAGTCTCTTCCTGAATCTAACCATGATTCCCCAAAACCCGAACTAGACCGATAATTTTTTTATCCAAGACTTTTTCTTTCCTATCCATAATATGTACAGGGTTATGTATCAATGAAGCATCCTACTCTAGGTCAATGTGATCCCATCTGATCACATGGTCAACATTATCCTGATACTTTTTCAATTGAGATACATGGAACACATTATGCACCAAACTGAATCATGGTGGTAATTCCAACCGATATTCCACCTCTCTAACCCATTCCAGTATCTCATATTGGCCAATGTATCTAGGAGATAACATTCAACGCTTCCCTAAACGACGATTTCCAAGCCTTGGAGAGATCCTCAAGAAGACATGATCACCCAAAACGAACGACAACGGTCTTCGATGGGGATCTGAATAAGATTACTGACAACTATGAGATACCTCCATCCTCTTTCTAATCAAAAATATCTTCTCTATTGTTTCTTGGACAAGTCTTGGCCCGAATAGTGAATTTTCACCCATTTCCACCTTGCATGGTGGAGAACGACAAGGACGCTCATACAATGCTTCAAACTGAGCCATGTTTATCGAGGCTTGATAGCTGCTATTGTATGAGAACTCCAATAAGGATATATGATCCTCCCATGAGCCAAAAAAATCCATTACAAAATCCCATAACATGTCTTCAAATGTTTGTATCGTCCGCTTGGATTTCCCATCCATCTGAAGATGATACGTCGTGCTCAAAGTCAACTGAGTTCCCAAGGATTGTAATAATGATTTTCATAAATGATATGTGAACCTTAGATATCTATCTAAGACTATAAAAACTGGTACACCATGCCTCTTTACACTTCTCAGATATAGATTTTTGAATGATCTTCCACCATATGAGTTTCTTGAATTGGGATGAAATGGGCCGACTTGGTTAGATGATCCACTATTACCCAAATTGAATTGTGATTCTGAATCATTCATGGAAGACCTGTAACAAAATACATTGTTATTTGATCACATTTCCACACTGGGATGGTCAAATATTGTGACATACCACCTGGTCTCTGATTCTCTTCTTTAACCTGCTGACAAGTTAAGCACCGTTACACAAACTCGTCCACCTTCCTTTTCATGTCGATCAACTAAAACTGTGCCTTCAACACCTTATACATCTTCCATGTTCTTGGGTGTACATCCCTTCTTGATTGGTGGTAAGCATGAAGGAGTTATTCCTAAATAACCATAGGTACAACCATCCGATATTTTAAACACAAAATTGAACCCCCATCAAGTTTCCAGCCATCAATGGTCGCCCCACCATTGAGTTTTGAACTTATAAATAGACATTATGCATCAGATTTTTGTGCTTCTTTGATAACCTTTACTAAATCAGGAACAAGCATAGCTGAAAATAAAATATAAACATCACCTTGCTCTTCACATTCCACATGCATTTCAGCTAAGACCGACATCAACTGCCATTAATCTGATGCTTCTTTCGCTAACTGAGCATATGAATTTCCACACAATGCATCCACCACGGAATTTCCTTTCCCTGGTGTGTACATCAAGTCAAAGTAATAAATTTGGAGATACTCCATCCACCGCCTTTGCCTCAGATTCAAATATCGCTGTGATAAAATGTGTTTAAAGCTTTTGTGGTCTGTAAACACAGTAAATTTTTCACCAAGGAGATAATGTCTCCATGTTTTCAATGCATGGATGACTACAGCTAACTCCAAATCATGTGTTGGGTAATTATTCTCATGTACCCTCAAATGCCTTGATCCATACGCAACCACATGATCTCTTTTCATAAGAACACAACCCAACCCTAATCCTGAAGCATCACAATACAACACAAAACCCTATCCGGATTCAGGAAAAATTAATATAGGTGCTGATGTAAGCCGAACATTTACTTCTTGGAAAGACTTATGACATTATTCTATCCATTGGAATGGAGAATTATTCTTTTTCAGAGCTATTATTGGTGAAACTAGTCATGAGAAATCATGCACAAAGAGTCTATAGTAACTATCTAGACCAAGAAAAATTCATATCTCGAACACATTCATCGGTGGTTTCCAAGAGATAACAGCTTCATTCTTTTCCGGATCAATAGAAATGCCTTTCTCAGAAATGACATGGCCAAGGAAACGTACTTCATGTATCCGAAAATCACACTTTGATAATTTGGCATACAAATGATGATCTCTCAAGATTTGTAACACTGTTTTCAGGTTCACCTCATGATCAACACTTGTATTTGAATACACTAAAATGTCGTCCACAAAGACAACAACAAAAGAATATAGATATTGTTGAAATATCTGACTCATCAATGCCGTGAAGACTGCTGGTACATTTGTTAGACCGAAAGACATGACTACATATTCATAATGGCCATATCTACTTCTGAAAGTTGTCTTCGGAATATCCTCCTTCCAAACTCGCAATTGGTGATATTCTGATCGCAATTCAATCTTGGAAAAACACTTATCTCCCCTTAATAGATAGAATATATCATCAATGCATTGAAGTTGATATATATTCTTCATCATAACTTGGATAAGTTTACGATAATCAACACACAGCCAAAGAGTTTCATCTTCCTTCTTCACGAACAAAACCAGTGCTGCCCACAGAGACGTACTTGGCCGAATGAAGACCTTGCTTTCCAGCTCCTCTAACTACACTTTCAATTCCCACAACTCTATTGGTGCCATCCTATAAGACGGAAGGGAAATAGTACTGGTCCCCAGAAGGAGATCAATCATAAAATCCATTTCCCTTAGAGGTGGTAACCCTGATAAGTTCTTGGGAAAGACATCTAGAAATTGATCCAAAAAATATGGAAAACTATTTTCCTTAATATCTTCCATTGATTCCAAAGTCAACTCTACCAATTGGTAAGAGAACATTCCCACAATTTTTCCAACAATCTCTTTTCACATTTCTTTACCATCATCTCTCCTCTGAAGAGATGGTCGATGTCGTCCTCAGTCGTGAAACTAACTATTCTCCTATAACAATCGATGTGAGCCTTAAACATTATCAACCAATCCATACCAAGGATTACATCATAGAAATCCATATCCAACATCATGAAGTCCCATTTTAACTCAGTTCCATCAAAAGTTATAGAACATGCTCTACACATAAAGGCATGACATTCTTCGTAGCTTCTTCAGGTTGTATTCGATGATTCCTACCATGTGCCATTTTCCAAACCAACAACTTCCTCCATCAGTCTCACTCTCTATAAACTAATGGCTTAGAATTTTAAATTTTATCACATCAACTATCACAACATTTTTTTTTCCAAAAATATATTTTTCCCATGTTCAACCATTTTTCAAAACATTCAACATGATTTTTGAAAATCAATCCATTTTAAAAAATACACCAAATACCCTATTTTAAAAATCTTTCACTTGAAAACAATTTTTTCATTTCTCAAAAATTTGATCCTTGCACAAAATACTTACTCGATACTCACAATGTGATATGCAATTATAGTGGTAATTCATTACTCTATAATGCATGCCATGCACATATCACTGGCTAAATCCATGACAATGAGATTTCCCAACATTCTAGAGAGTGTATCCAAAACACTTATGTACCCAACACCTTGATAACTTGAAGCTCAGCATAAACAGGTTAGCTACATCCTTTTATGCTATACCATTCAAGTTCCTACCGTCCTAATCCTGTCTACGATTCCAACCCAAGGAATAGATGAAGAGGAATTAAACTCTAATACCAACAACATCGATGACCACTTGTTTTCCAATGACTGAACAAGATGATACCATTTGTAATGACCTGCCAATTCTTATTGTCTTGAGAGTACAAGGAGTCATTACTAGGCCTTAAGCGACATCCTTAAGATTCCAAAGGCTGGAAATAAATGACTAAGGGTTACAAATACAAGTTTGGGGAAGATTTAGCCTTTACAAAATTACCCATAAACCAACGAAGCATAACAAGACATTAAATATATGATGAATGAACAAATGAGTGACAACTAAAAAACAAAATTTATGTCAAAACACATCAATTACACAACAACGGAAGACCAAACCAAGAATAAAAGTACACAGCAGATGAAAAAATCCATACTCCTAAAAGACACCACGATTTCGTTCTCCACAAGCTCCAAGCTCGACAACATCCCCCAAGAATCACCATAAGCCATTAGCAATAAGATGATTTACCTTTACCTATATCTCAGAACACGACATCTGCAAAAGTACCAAAGTTCCAACACAGTGGTGAGTATAAAACTCAGTTGGTTTTCCCAATTACTTCCCTACTCATGGAACTAGTAAAGAAGAGATAGAATCATTTATATAAAAATATTTTATATAAAACATTTTCTCAGAATCTATTTATAACTAAATATGAACAAGTTTCCAAAAACCACTTATAAGCAAAAGCATTCAAATGCAAGTGAAACCAATTTCTCCCAGAAACTTATATGCTAGAAAAATAACTAAACAAGCTTCAGATCCATTTCACAATATTCCTTTTTGGAATTCTTGAACCATTCCACAAACCCATGAAACCAACCCTCCATGATACCTGGAAGAGGGGGAAGACCTAACCCTTATCCATCCCAACCATGATGGGGGAAACTTCTTACCCTTATCCAATCCAAATGCACATGAATGTTTGATTGGGGAGATCCCTAACCCTTATCCGTCCCAACACTGATGGGGGAGGCCCTTAACTCTTTTCTATCTCTAATGAAATATGAATGTTTGATGGGGGAGATCCCTAAACCTTATCCATCCTAACACTGATGGGGGAGACTCTTAACCCTTTTCTATCCTGAAACTAATATGAATGTTTGACAGGGGAGAGGTCTAACCATTATCCATCCCAACAATGATGGGGGAGGCTCTTTACCCTTATCCGTCCCACATGCCCGTCAACACACACAACTCTCATATTAAAAACCAAGTGTGTTCAACCAATTCAAACCATTTCAATTCAAAACCATTTCAATAAAACTCACTTTTTATTGAAAACCCATTCCATCATAGTCATTTCAATCTCAAACCATTTCAATACATCGCCCTTTTTATTGAAAACCCATTTTCTATCAAACCATTTATAATTTCAGAAAATCCATATTTTAAAATCAACATTTTAAATTTAAGATACCAAATCACTTTTCACAACAATTCACCAAGATTTGACAATTTCACTAAAACCATAAATCATTACTAAAGAAGATTTATTCTATGATTTTCCCAATCAATTCCATCCATATAACCGAATTTGAAACTAACCCAATCCATTCTAACAAGAGGAGTCCAGAGTGAAGCCACCTACCTTTAGGGTTCTAGAAGAAACCACAACAAATGAAGAACGCTCAAGAAAACTGGGTTTCTTCTTCAAAAAACTACCTTAGATCACTTATCCTAGAACGATCAAGACCAAATAGTAACAAATTTTTCATCCAAACACCTATATCTACCAATAACAGGCGTAGATCGATGAAACCAAGGGAAGAGGATATGTAAATCCAAGTAGATCTAAGAAACCGAACAAGAACGATGAATAACGATCACATACCTCAAGAATCCGGATTTGATTCACCATGAGAAGCCTTTGGATCACCTTAGGAACGATTGGAGAACCTTCTCTGACCTTAGTAGAAGAAAAACCTCAAGTTAGGGCTACTTAGGAGGAAAAACGAGCCACTTAGAGGAAAAAATGCATGAGATCCACCTATATAGGATCTCATTTAAGTGTCCAAATGATTTTCCCACATTGTTAGACAAACGATACACTGACCATGTGTTAGCCACTACCTCTACGACCCTCCACGCATGGCTTGGAAACACTTCTAAACAAACCATGTTCCACCCGTGCGGAAGCTAATGCCTCCAAGACTAACTACCCAAGGTTTTTCTGCAGGGTTTAAACAAACTGTACACTGTCTGTGTGACTTCCCCTCTTCCTCCAAACTTCATTAAATGTTCTCCCAAATCTCCCATTCATAACCCTTAACCTTTATAACCTTTAAAATCATTTAGTAAGGGTATCATACTGGAAACCAGGGGTACTACAATAGGGGCACTATCCTACTGGTTTTCCTAAACTATTGGGACAAGGGAGTTGATATAAATCGGATTTCTAGTAGTTCAAGTTTGGGATGATTAGAAACATATAATTGATTAATCATTTCATAAACAACATTCCCTTAATTATGACCCATGGGATTACGTTTTAATGGATATTCAGATAGAAAGTAATGATAGTAGAAAAAATATATTTCCACATGAAATATTTTTTCTTCAAATGATCCTTCAACCGATGCTTTGTTACATACATTTTTCTTCAATTTCTGCATGCATCTCTCGAATGGGTACATCCATCAAAATAATACCAGACCTCCTTATTTTTCTTCATGCTAAAAATGTAATATCAAATGTTCCATTGATTCCAGGAAAGATGATGTGAATATTTTTTCCAGTTTATATTAATTTAAAAAAACATCATCTTGTAGTCTACTTAGTGTATTGTAGTCTATTTTTGTCACAAAAATGTCTTGGAATAAATATGATATTTCTCTTAGGGCATCCCAAATAATAGAATTCAACAAACCTCTAAATCATGTTGGTTGAAATCTTTATATTATAACAATATATTAATGAATTTTTAGTCCAGTAATTTTACCATTTCTAACACATCTCTGAAAATTGGATGAATAAACATCTAGAAGCCTCAAATATGAAATACATTAATAAAATAATAGAAAATGTTCTTTGGAAACTATCAAATCCTATTTTGGATTCATTAACTTCTATGATATTTAAATTTTAAATAGTATATGTTCTTTTCACCTGTATATTTGGGAAAAATCTAAACATACCCTTACATTATATTTGGTCTTATCTGGTGTGTTCAAAACAATATAAATATATTATCAAAATAGTTTTTCTCAAAATTCATGAAATCTAACATGTTATGAATAAATAAATCATATCAATATGGAAGTTCCCAAAAAAACTCTCGGTTATATCAAATCGTGTTCTTTCCCAAAGACATCAATTTTTTGTGGGTTTATTGTCGGTGCAAATGTAATGGGAGGTAATGATGAGAAAATGGATTTTAGCTCAATACCTAAGATCATTTTTAGAGTTCCATCTCTTTTAATTGTGCCTTCTCTAAAATGATATATGTGATTATGAAAAGTACAATCATTAAGAAGAAATATTCAATGACCATCGAAGAAATAAGGTTTTATTTAATTAATGAGCATAAATTTTTTTTATATCTCATATAGTATAGAAATGATTTTGGACCATGTTTACTCCAACTAGATATCATGTCATAAGAAGGGAAGTGACTAATTGTGTACATTAATGAAGCTTTCAGAAGAAATTTTTTTTTGCAACAACATCATATATACTAACATCGTTCCTCAATAATAAATTTAGTTCATCAATAAATGGCTTCAAATAAACATTGGGAATCATTTTAATATATCCTGGAATTAATAAGGTCAAAAATATATATGGTTCATTCATCAACATCCAAGTAGGTAAATTGTACAGAGTTTTAAAGACAGTCCAACAAGAATATTGACCACCGTAAGAACCAAATGGACAAAAACCATCAGTCGAAAGACCCAATCACACATTTCAAGATTCTAAATCAAAAGATAGATTTAATTGGTCAAAATATTTCCAAAAATCACCATCATAAGGATGGTTTAATACTTTACTGATATAAATATTGGTTTTGTACCATGATATAAATGTAGTTATGTTCTAAGATATAAAAAACTATGTAATATGGGTGTAATAAAAAAATACCACAATTTTTTTACATGAATCCGTCCATACTTCCCTAATTGAGACTCTTTGTACCACAATTCACTATATATAGGAAAATTAACGAAGGAATCATTTTCAGTATAATATAATATGCAAACATTTGAACATGCATGAATCTTATGATAACCATGACCCAGATTACAAATAAGCCTCTTACTCACATAGAAATTCATAGGAAACACTTTTCTTTTAGGTAAAAGTTCTTTAACCAAAGAAAATATATGATAAAAAACTATTTTACATTCCATTATTGGATTTAATAGCCATAAATTTTTCAACCACTTCAAATTTTCATTTCATATAGCAAGGATATAAAGCTTCCTTAACAGACTTAAACAACTAATAAAATTGGGATGGGTCCAACCCTAGAGTTGAATCAAAATCATCCTAAGTATTATTCTGTTGAAAAGATAGAGAATCCAAAACATGTACTAAATTCTAAAACTATGATGGATCTAGAACCAAATTATAATTATCATATTTAGAACTATGTTCACCTTGTTGATATTAAAAAACATAATCATTTAGAAAAACAAATCGCAATAGATGACCCCCAACATTGTTAAATGTGTCAAACTCCTCAGATAAAATTTCTTAAATGGACACTAAATTATCCCTTCTGAAAGAAATTCGGGTTTGGATGATAAAAATTATAAAAAAGCTTCAACACCCTCAATATATACAAGATTTATACCCGAAATATTTGAATTCTCTTGGTGATTTATCCAATCATGATCATGTAATTAATACTTTTTTCGACTTACATTCTCCATATTACTCCAAAAAAATATAAAATAAATAATTTTTTATGATTTATTTGATATATGAAAAAGAAAATCTAAAAAAGAGTAAAAATTAAACAATTATAATTTACATTTAAATAAATTGTCCATTGCATCAATTTAGGTCAATAATGTATTTTTCATCGATGCATCTCCCCCTTCTATGGTTATTGCTCCCATCGGTGCATCACATCCTATTTGTCTTGATTTAGGAAACCAAATGATAAAATGAGACATGGATGGCATAAATTGGTCATTTCTAATCACCTAAAGAATGGAAATTCTCTGATTTACTAAATACGTATAAATAATATATTTAGCAGTTTTCAATTTCATGAATGAATTTTTTTTAACTATATCCAAAATAGTCATTACACAAATTTATAATAATAATATCCATATTTTTTATTACTCATCACCTGTAAATTGATGAAATATTTTATTTTCAGTTATCTAGTAATTTATACTAAAAAAATACTAAGTATTACTAAGTACCACAAATTTATAGTAATTTTTAATAATTATAATTCCCTGACATTAATTTTTAATAATTATTACACTTATATAATAATATTACTGGTTTACCATTTATTTTTTTAATAATTACTGATAATTATTACAATCTATTGCAAATTACAACTTATTATTACTAATTTTTATTAGTAATAACAATTTCCTACCAATTACCATTATTTTTTACTAATTACCACTAATTTTTTCTAATTACTTCTAGTTACTACTAATTACTACTAATTAACACTTATTATAACTAATTTGTATTAGTGTATAACAATTTCTTACTATTTACTGCTAATTACACATATTTTTTTACTATTTATTACTATTTAATACAATTTATTTCTATTTATTACTATTTATTACTACTTATAACTATTTATTACTAATTAGTTCTATTCAATAGTAATTAATACAAATTATAATAATTATTAATAATTTTTACTAATTATTACAAATTATCACTAATTGTTACTAACAATTACTAATTACTACTAATTCATACTAATTATTACAATTTTTACTAATTAATACTAATTAAAACCAATTAATACTAATTATTACTAACTATTACTAATTATTACTTATTAATACTAATTTTTACTAATTATTACTAATTATTTTTAATTATTACAAATTATTTCTAATTATTACTAATTATTACTATTTATCACTAATTATTACAAATTATTACAATTTATTTCTAATTATTACTAATTATTACAATTTGTTACTGTTTATTAGTATTTATTTCTAATTATTTCTAATGATTGCTAATTATTACTAATTATTTTAAATTCTTATTAATTATTACTAATTATTACTAATTATTACTATTTATTACAATTTATAACTATTTATAACTATTTATTATAATTTATTGCTTTTAATTACTATTTTTTACTAACTATCACTAATTATCACTAATTATTACAAATTATCAGCATTTATTAATATTCCAAACTATTTATTACTATTTATTGCTAACTATTACTAATTACCGCTAATTACTGCAAATCGCCACTAATTAATCTAAATTTTAACTAATTACCACTAACTACTTCTAATTATTCCTTATTATCACTACTTACCACGATTTAGTCCTATTTTTTAATAATTATCACTAATTATTACTATTTATTACTATTTATTATTATTTATAACTAGTTATTACTATTTATTACTAATTATTACTATTTATTCCTATTTATTCCTATTTATTAATATTTATTACTAATTATTACTAGTTATTGTTATTTTAACTAATAATTACTAATTATTACTTATAATTACTAATTATTACTAATAATTACGAATTATTACTAATAATTACTAATTATTAGTATTTCTTACTATTTACTACTATTTACAACTAATTACCACTAATTATTACTATTTATTACTTATTATTACTATTTATTATTATTATAACTAATTGTTACTAATTATTATTATTTATTACTATTAATTACTATTTATTTCTATCTATTACAATTTGTGACTATTTATTACCATTTATTAGTGTTTATTACTATTTATTACTAATTATTACCAATTATTGATAATTATTACTATTTATTACTATTTATTACCAATAATTATTATTTATTATTACTTATTATTACTTATTACTATTTATCACTACTTATCACTAATTATTACAAATTATCATTATTTATTACGATTTATTACTATTTTTACTATTTATTACTACTTATTACTATTTATTACTACTTATTACAAGTTATTACTAGTTACAGCTAATTACCACTAATTACATCTAATTAATCCCAATTTCTACTAATTGTTGTTAATTGCTGCTAATTATTCCTAATTATCAAAAATGACCTCTATTTATTCTTATTTTTTCTATTTATTCCTATTTATTAATAATAATTATAAATTATCACTAATTATTTTTATTTATTTCTAATTAGTACTATTTATCACTAATTATCACTATTTATTACTAATTATTAATATTTATTAATATTTATTAGTAATTGTTATTAATTATTACTAATTATTATTAATTATTACGAATTATAACTCATTATTACTATTTATTACAATTTATTAGTAATAATTACTAATTATTAAAATTTATTACAACTTGTTACTAGTTATTACTATTTATTAATTTTATTTCTACTTATTACTATTTACCACTATTTACTGCAAATTGGCAGTAATTATTCCTATTTTTTACTAATTACCGTTAATTATTATTAATTGTCGTTAATTACCACTATTTATGCTTATTTATCACTAATTATTCCTAATTGCCACTAATTATTACTATTTATTACTATTTTTTACTCCATGTTACTCGTTATTGCTAATTGTTACTAATTATTACTAATTATTACTACTTTTCGCTAATTACCTCTAATTATTACTAATTATT
This sequence comes from Viscum album, assembly GCA_963277665.1. Taxonomy (NCBI): domain Eukaryota; kingdom Viridiplantae; phylum Streptophyta; class Magnoliopsida; order Santalales; family Viscaceae; genus Viscum; species Viscum album. The sequence goes on from OY728131.1 coordinate 381,189,145, forward strand.
ACAATTTATTATTATTTAGTACCATTTATTACTAATAATAACTAATTAATACTAATTACTACTAATTAATACTAATTAATTCTAATTACTACTAATTAATACTAATTTATACTAATTAATATTAATTACTACTAATTAATACTAATTAGACATAATTATTATTAAATAATGATAATTGAACCAAATTATTCAAAATTAATACTATTTACTTTTAAATAAAAACATTAAATCTTAATGAAAAGGCATATTTCTTAAAAAAAAGAAAAATAAAACTATCTATTATTAATTTAATTTAGTTACTGCTAGTTAAAAAAATATTATTAAAATAAAATAAAATGAATCAACTAAAAAAAGAAAAAAAACAGCTTAAAACATTAATAGAAAAAATATGAGAGGAGAGAAGGAGTGAAGACTAAAGAGAATATTGAAATTGGAAAAAATTGGATGTTGGTATATATAAGTTAGATCATTTGTGGTTGAGGTATTTGTGGCGATATTCTCATCGCATATGCTAACCCCCTATTAATTTGGGATGGTGGTTAAAAAGGTATTTGTGACTGGACCCGTTACAAATACTTTCCCGCCAATTTACTGTTTACAAAAAGAGTAAAATCCCGTCACAAATACTAGAAACCACGGTATTGTATTTTTTACTACTGTAACCACCCATCATATATATGCTTCTTGCGGTTTGGTGCGCATTAGGTACCAAAGCCTTTTGCAACGGGATATGTTTTCTCATTGAAAATAAGTTCTTACAATGTAGTATTTGCGACGCGAATAGGGTCTCCTTGCAAGTAACATCTCCTGGCAGACTATTTGCGACAAAACCCTACCCCGTCACAAATAACCCATCGCAAATACTGCTTTTTCTCAAAGTGTATGTTTTGGTAGTATTTGGTATGTGACTATAATTATGAAGTTGCAATTATTCTGTGGCATGAGGATGAAATTATGTGAATATAGAAGGGATGAGATTGATAGGATGTTTGTTGTTTTGGTTTGAGAGTGATAGTTTAATGAGTAAGTATTTGCATGATACTTTCTTATATGTTTTCCTAATATTATGTGGATATAATTTCATGTGATATTGGATGACTGAGCCTTGTTGAGGATGGGTTGTTGTTGCCTAGAATAGGCAACGAGATAAATTCACTATTTATTAATTAAGGATTTAATATATATCTTCCATATCGATATGAGAGAGGTTGGTGGTCCTACTATGAATATTTATCTTTCCACATCTATCTTCTATATCTATTTTTCAAATTTGTAGGATATATTTGGAGATCAAGATGAACATTACTAGCTCAAGGGGTTTATAAGAGTTTTTAGGTGTCCATGGAATGACTTCTATTGGAGTTGAATTTGAGTTATTTATTTTGGAGATGCTGATTTTTGTATGACATTATCTGCATTATGATATTTGTTCGTTATTATTATATATATTTCATTTCTGGTTTTATTTTATGTTATTTAAATTTATATGGGTAAGGCATCCCATGTTTTGTTTTATAACTTTGGTCCTAGTCACCAATCGATAACCTATTTGAGGTGGCATTCATGTGTCACACTTGTCTTCACTGCTAGCCACGGTGACGTTATGATGGGGAATTGACATTACATATTATTAGAATTTTGGAAATTTCATTGAATGTATCCATAACCAATGTCAAATTGAGTAATTCCAATGAAATTGATTATGATATATTTTTTGTACTTTAGGAGGTATAATCTGAAAACAACTACACAAATTTATATCCAAATAGTTTTCATTTTTATCCATATACAAGTTCTAATATCGAGGATTATTTTAATAAATCATCATTTTCCAATCTTATGACCATTAGTTTGGGATAGAGTGAAATTACATAAATTCCATTGGGATTTAATATCATCTAATCTCTCATATTCAATGAATAAAACATTAATGAATAAGGAACTACTCAAATTAATATAATTTACAGGTAAAATAATTTCACAAATCCAACAAAATTTAATTGGATTTATAGTAAAAAAACTCTTATCTACATTATAACTTATAGAAATACACAATATAAACTTATAATATATATTATAACCATTATACAAACATATCAGTACCAATGAAATAGAAAGGTATACATTATATTATATCACATTTTATCGCTTGAACAAAAAAACAACTATAACTAATTGGACATTTTAGTTTCCAAAAATATCATATAAATAATACAATGTGTTTGAAAAATAGTATATTGACATACTAAACTAAATTGAACAAACATCCACTTCTATTATTGTTCTAAAAGAATTTTAGAAAATCCTACAATATCAATAATGATACATGATCTCTCTATAGATGGGCACAAAACATTGAGCATCAATGAGCCAAATTTAATCAATTGACCAAGATCATTGAATATTTCTAGAAGGGTATCTAATAAAATTATATATAAATAAAAACCAACTAATCCTATGAAAATTTGAATCCCTATTTATTCACACGCATTCATCCTTAAGGAAACCATTTATAGACCTCTATATAAAATATTGGAATCCTTTAGACTCATCATTTCTCCCATCTACAATGTTCTCAATGACACTAAAATCTAATAATGACACTATCATCATCTAGAACACCAATTCTTTTCTTCAAAAATGTGATTACCTCTTTCGTGTGTTCAAGAAAAGGTAGAATAGGTCTTCCTCTATGACATCCCACCTAGAGAAAAATATAAATTATTTACCAATACTCTAATTTCATCAATTGAGAATGAAATCATCGGGACTCCTTTGTATGAGAAGGGGGATCATGGAATCAATTTTTTAAGAGTAAGGGATATTACATCCATATTGATCTAGGAATTAATTTATTGATGTTAGAGTCTTTACATGATTGAGCTTGAATGGTGGGTTATTCATTATCATCTCTCATTTCTCTATATCTTATTGATGCATATATAGTCATCTATAATATAGCTTCCCAAAAATGCAACGTGTTCCTTATTGTATAGACAATAATATGATACTCACATGGAAAATGTGATGATGAAAGAGTGCCTTATAATATCCCATATCTATGGATAGATTTTCTTTCCATAAGATTCCAGTTTTATTCTGATTGAAACATAAGTAAAAGATAAATCATTAAAGATATTAATTAAATTTACTAAACCTTATTCACACAAAACACAACATTAAAATAAAAATATGTAAAAACAAGAATTAGATATCATTAATAATTACATCCATTAAAAGAACATATAATAAAAAAAGATAATAAATAAAAATAATTTTTTTTAGATTAGTAAATCCTTCATATCAAATTTACCCTTAAGAATCATTATAAATAGAACCAAACCTAAAATGAGAAATCATAATGAATGGAGAAATAATTTTTTTAAGATATTAATAAATAAAGTAATGAGAAGTTTGATTGAAAATTTATAATGAAATGAATTTATGAAATGTAATAGGGGTAATCAATCACTTACTTGAACAAAATAAAAGTTATATTGTTTTTTGGTATAATATAATAAAACATATTACCGGTTCAAAATTACCCGCATATAGTTAATGTAGATAATATTTACATAAATATATAAATATGTGTTTTTTAAAGTTAAATAAATCTAATTTAAAGTATTAATATTAATAAATTTTAATAATATATGTATTTGAATTAATATTAATATAATGATTATTAATTCTTATTAGAAAATAATAAAATATTTTAATGTCTAAAAATATATTTTTTTTAAAAAAAATTTGTTTTGACTTTATACATTAAAATTAATTTTTACCAATTTTATAAATAAAATTTATCAAAATTAATTTTATATTTATCATCATCGTGTCAAAATTAGATGATATGGTCAATTTTATTTTTTGGTAAAAATGATAAGTTACCGAAGTAAAAACCGAGTCAACAAAACAATGAATAAAATGAGAAAAAGGGTTAAAATAATGATTAATGTCATAAAATAGATTTATATATTGTCTCTATTTTTTTATATGCAAATCCATCTCTTATACTCATGATTCATTCACTTTACATCCACTTTTGGGGAATAATTGCATTCATTGCACATTAAAAATGGTATTTTAAAATATTGTCCTCAAACTCACTTATAAAAGTACCCCTCCTCCACCAACATAATACAACACCTCTATATAAGTTTACTCACAAATATATGTCTAACTTACCACCCTAACAATCATAGTGTAAATCCCAATATCTCATATATTCTACCTAAATCATTCAAAACCAAAGAATGTTTCCAAAGAGGTCATGTTTCTATGAAGTAATAACATATTTTATCTATTTTAATTTTTTATTCACATACTAACCATATTTAAAAATTATTTTACACTCATATTTCTTATAAAAATATCATTATAATTATTTAATAATGGTATTACTAGGACAAAGGTTCAGACTTATCAATGAAATTATATAATTTTTTTATTTGGGACGATTTAATAAACCACCTGAGGTTTTCTTTAATATTTCTATTATATATGATATTCAAAACATAAATCCAAGAAAGTTAAGATATTAAAGATGAACTTTTTTTATAATAATATAATGGTAATATATATAAGTATAGTCATCAATAATGTCAGTCCTTTTTGTTGATGTAAATTAATAAAAAAGAGAATTTAGAATGATTATTCACAAAACAACACCATAACATCCATTAAATATGGAAATAAAGAAACTATATCAAAAACATATATATTATATCCATGATAATTTTAGAGGTGATTAACACTGGTTCAAGGAGAATGTACTGAAACCACAATGTAAGAGCAAGCATTGAACAAATGGAACATTTTTTACCTAATGATTTACATTAAGTATAACTGATTAAAAAGTGTTTAATAAAGAACTTACTGAATTTTATTGACTAATTAATACATTAAAAATAACATATATAGATTAATAAAAAAACCTATGTTGAATATATTGGGTAGTAGATCACATTTGTTGAAGTGGGAATCTATGGTAAGGGTTTTCATCCCAATTTCCTTTCTTTAAGTCATGTTTCATATTCCTAACATATTTTAATGTTTATGGTTTATATACTGCACTATTAATATATTTTATCATAATTTATCTTTGATTTATGGGTTTTAAAGTTCCATTTTATTTTATTTTGTTCCTTGTATTTTTATTTATATATTACAAAAGACATAAAGGTTTTTCTTAGTCCAATCTCTTCCACTGAGTCATATTCATTATTTTTTATGATATTTTTCTAATTTTGATGTATTCTACCTATTAATCTATATCATGTTGCATTTTATATTTATTCCTTGTAAAATTGTAATTTCTTAATCAAAACATTTTTTTTATTGATTCTTAATTCATAAAAATAATAGTTATAACATGAAAAATTATACAATATATTTTTGGTTTTAATCATCCATATAAATATTACATCATAAAAAAATACTTATTTTTCTTTTTTTCAAATTCAAATATGTATTAACATATTTATGTATCATAATTATCTTAAACTATTTCAAATGAGAGTTCTTATTTATTTTTTATCAGTTTTTGTAACATTAAAACTATAAAAAATACATAAGTATTTATATCATCTAACAACCCATTTTGTTTCTATTAAAAAAATTTCTTATAATTTACATTTATTTATTTCTAAAGATCCATTATAGAACCATTATTATTTCTATAATTTTTTAAAATAAAAATTTTCAAATTATTTATTTTTTTAAATGTCTTATAACATTATCTTTTAAAAAATTTATTTTTAATCAGTGTTATATCATTATCTATAGGAAAAATCACCAAAATGAAAATAAAATTAATTTCATGGTTTATATATAATTTTTTGTTAGTTCTCTAAATTTGTATTCATATGTGAATAATTTTTACCATTCATATATAATCATATAAATGCTCTTATTATATTTTTTTTAAAATGAATTTTGGTGTCATCATGTCCAACTAATGATAACATCATATACATTATTAAAAAAATTTGTAACCCAATTTATTTCCATAGGTTAATCAAGCTATAAAATTTTATTGATTTCATAAAGAATGCATATATATGTATTATAATTAAATGATTGGTGGGAAAAAAATATAACCGTCTAATTCATTTGTTGAGGATTTATATCTCATGAAATTAATGTGGGATGTGGGTAGAGATTTCTAATCCATCATTTTATGGGACATTAGTAGGGATTCCCAATCCATAATATCATGGGAGGTTGGTAGTAGTTCTCAATCTATAATGTTATATTAGTCTTAATAAATATCCATGACATATGTTATGATTTTCAATGCTTATTCGTTTGTTATATTCCTTTTTTATATTACCATGTTTCATGATTATTTATTTCTCAGTATTATTCCTTGGTATATGTTCGTATTCTTGAGGATTATTCTATGATTCTATATTCGTATTTCTTTAATATGTGATTATGATATCATATCTCATGATCAATTCCTATGACTCCAGGATATTATACCATTAATCAATTTATTAATTTTATTTTTATACACCTCCCATGTTTTTGATCTAATGATAGGTTCTTTATGGATCAGTGACATAATTTTTCTATTAGTGAGAATTTGAGCTCACACTTTTCCTTTATTTCTTATTTAACCAGTTAATGTAGAAGAATATTATGGATATTGATTCTATAGGGGAATATATTGAGATAGAAATTAATTTATGAAATGTATTCTATGTTGTAAAATATGATGATTAGGTAGAATTTCCCCAAATATAGTAAACCATTGGGTTCTAAGAGTGTGTCTTATTAGTGAGTTTTAATATAGAATCATGTTAAATTATGTGAAAATGATGTATGTTAAGATTGTTACATGTAATTTGGATTATAATTGAAGTTTATTTGTTTTTTGGAATAGGTTAGGTAGTATTAGTCGATAAAAATTAAATCATCCTATGTTTAATCGAATGTATCATAGGTTGAAGAAAAATTCCCTTTTTTGAAATGAAGGTTTCATAGTATACAAAAACAGTGGATTTATTTTTCATATTTATATGATTATGTACATTTTTTTACTTAAGAGATTATTTTTTATTAATCACAATAACCAATTTGGTATTGTTAAATGGATAAAACCCCAAAGAATAACTCTTCATATGGTGATGACCATAATCCATTAGTGGATATTATAATGAATTAGTATTGGAAAATGTATCATAAAAAAATAATGCTTTTAATGCTTAAAGAATGAAAATTTACTTTTTGTATTCACCATTAAAAATTTCAAATAAAACAATTGTGGAATTAGATTATAAAATAAAACCAAATGATTAACTAGGGCTAATGGAATAGATGTATTTAATGGAAATTTTTTTTTAAATACATTTACTCACACTCACCACCACAAAAATAGTGATATAATTTCTAAATCATAAAACACATACTGAATTTTTCAGGTTTTAGGAATAAAAAAACACAAGAAATTCAAGTTATGCATTTGGAAACTAATTTAAACATATGATACTTGTTACTTTCTAAAAAATAATTCCAGGTAAAATAGTTTAGACTAATGAAAAAATATGCATATACCTATTATAAGGTAAATGATAAGTTTCTTATTCTTGCACAATATAACAATGTTTATATCAAAATAGAATTTATAATTCAATTATATCTCATTCTAAGGATACCCTAACAAATATTTTATTAGTGAGGCAAAATTTAAAATTTTGAGGGAACAGTTAAGAATGAAATATCCCAAATTTGAGTGTAAATTTTTGTTTTAATAATTTAATTTTGTCATTATAATAACCTTTTTAGCATAAAATAAATCACATAGGATAAAAATAAAATTAAAAATACTTTATCCACTCATAATAAAAAATTACAACAAAAGTACTTGAAACCAAGTATTGAAAGCCATTTTTGATTACATCTATAAACATTCTAAAAAGTAAAAAAAAGATCATAAATAAAAAATAATGTCATTTCTATAATTTATACACCCCTAAGATCATCTTCTCCCATGAGTATTACTATAAGAAGAGATAAACCTGCAACGAGAAAAAACATCATGAACAGAGAAATCATGTTATAAAATCCTAATATAAAATTAATAAAATTACGAGTGTGATTTGATAAGTTAGAATGGAATGAATTTATAGAATGTAGTGAGGTTAGTTTAGTTGTTATATAATACTTATAAAAGATATATAGTGATTGGGTATAGAACTAGTCAATACATTAGAGGTTCAGAAATATTTGTTTATAATCAATATAAAAAAATTGTATATATGTAATAAATATATATAAATTTGTCATTATAAATAATATTTATAAAATAAAATAAATAATTTTTATATAAAATAAAAACAAACTAATTAATTTCTGAAAATATCATTAATTTACAAATAAATTGTTTCCCATAATATCTATTTTTATGAAAAAATATTTATTTTAAATAATGATTTTAATAAAATGTATTAATAAAATTTTGGGAACAATTTTTAAAATAAATAAATCTAAACTAATAACGAATTATTTAATTATTAGGAATAAAAAATTAGTTATTCTTTTCCAAAAAAAAATTGTTTTATCAAAAAAACATTATTTTCATTCCTTATTATACATTTTTATTTATAATAACATTTTCTTATATTCTGTGTAAAAAGTTAAATTAAATTTATTATATATATAAGTATAAAAATTAATTAATATTCATTTAATAATTATTAATTATTATGAAATAATAATGGTATCAATTAATTTTTTAAAAAAGTAGTTTTATAAAAAAAATCTCTATTAATTTTTATTTTAAATTTTTTTATGAATTTTATAAAATATATTTAATAGAGTTTATTTCATATTTTGAATCCTCAATTAAAAATTAATTAATATGTCCAATTTCATTTTTAGGGAAAATTTTATTTATAGAAGTAAATAACGATTTACCACAATAATGGTTAAAATGAAGTAAAATGGTTAAAATAAAAAAGTTAAGCTATGTAATATGTATAAATTATATTATTATTTTTATGAGTAAATTAATGAGTTACCCTTACCCATTTTCAGTTTTTTTTCCACTTTCCATGTATAATTACATTCCTCGCACATTATAAAATGGGTCTTTAGAAGTATGCCACTCAAACTCACTTATAAAAGGATACCTCCTCTACCCACAACAAAAAATGCCCCTCATTTAGTTTCCTCACTAATATCAACCAAATATCCAACCCTTAATATTTTCCCACTTTTGGTATCCCTCAACCTCATGAAGGAACCCACTATCTTTCCAAACCAAAGTAGGCTGCCAAAGGTGCTCATGTTTCTATAAAGTAAGAATATCATTTATTTATTTTAATTTAATCATATCATCACACTATAAAATATTATTTAATAATAACATAAAACAAAAATAATATCATTACAGTAATATTTTAATAACTCTATAATAAAATAAGTTCGTACTTATCCATTATATTATACATCTTTTTGTTGGGGTTAGTTTGACCACATACATGAACAAAGTTATAAATTTTATTTACTAATGGTTATAAAAAGATAAATTCTATTAATATGTGGTATTAATGATTGATTTATGTAATTTTAATAATTTTGGAATGGTAATATATATATACACATCTATATTCATTAACAATATAAATTATTTTTTTATTCAATATTTCCAAAAAATATATTTTCAATCAATTATTTATAAACCATTACTGTAACAACCATAAAATTGGACTAGGAATCATAAAATCTTCCAAACACATATATTTCATCTCCATTACATTTTTTTTATGTTAATAACACATGATCATGGATAAATGACTAAAACCATCATAAAGGAAAAAGTAGTGAACAAATGGGACAATTAACACCCAATAAGTAATATTAAATACGAATTAAAAATAAATGTCTGACATACAAAATCATGTGAACAATGTTAAGTAAAAAAATTTAAATAATTTTATTATATAGAAAAATAATAAACCTAGTTTGTTTATATAGTGAGTTAGAGCGTGTTTGATGAATCCATAATTCAAGGAAATGGATTCATCTCAATTTCATTTCAGTGAAATATGTTTCATATTCTTAAACAATTTTCCTTTATATGGTGTATACACTTTACCATTAATGTATTTTTTCCTGATTTATATTTATTTAATAGGATTTAAAATTCTATATGATTTTGTCTCATTCATTTTATATTTATTTATATATAACCAATGACATATGGATTTTCTAGATTTTATGTAAAGACCCGTAAAATTCAAGGGAATTTTTTTTTTCAAAATTTTCTTTTGGATTTTACAAGAACGCAGTTTCTGACGGCGCCTGATTCCGAGGCCCGGTGTGCCCGAAATCATTTTCCAAAGTTTAGCTCGGGTACGTTCAGTGAACGAACGAGCGGGTTTTTCTAACATTTGAACCGGTGCTCAGAATCGAATTCTGAGGGCACCGATGGAACCGCAACGTCAGTAATTATTTAGAAACACCTTTTCCGGAGTTTCGTTTTCTCGGGTGTGCTTTTTATTTTTTGGGGTTAAGTTAAGAAATAAAATAAAAGTGGTGCAACACTTTATTTTATTTTACTTCAAGCAGCTTAACCTAAGTTAAGCGGATAAGTTGGGACCAAAAATATCCTACCCACTTGGTAGGACATTTAGAGGTGGGGTTCACATGAGCCCCACCGTTTCTTTCCTTCTAAGTAACGCACCCGCACCCCCCTTTTTAATGAAGTCAACCATACATTTATTCTTGTTAAGAAACGCCTCATTAAATTGGGCGGTTAAATCGTTACAATTAATTCATTGAATTAATTTTTCGCTTCGTTTCTTTTGAAATTCAAACGTGTCATGTGCATTAATAAAATAAGACAACTCTTATTTCATTTCTGTTGGAACGTGTGGCATAGAGAGGATTTGGAGGAAAGCGTTCTTCTTCGGTGAAGAATGCGAAGAACGCGAAGAACGCACCGACCTCCGACGAAGAATTCCATATACTCGGAAATCAACGACGCACCTTCTGTGATGTTTCTTCCGTGATGATCCTTCTCTTCCGCGATGATCCTCTTCTTCCACGACGGTTAATTCCACGAGGAACTCTCGTTCGACTACAACATTGAGGTAGGGAGTTATGTTTGAGAATGATTTTATTCCCTTGATTCTTTCATTCTAAAGAAAACAAAAAACACAGATCAACTTATTATCTAGTTGATCTGCGAACTATTTCCTTGTGGGTTGGGAAAAATTTGTTGGGGGAAGTTGTGGGGGCTTATTTTATTGTTGATCATGATCTCATCTATTCCCTTTCTTGGTTTCATTTTGGGCCGCCTGTTATCATACTAACGGGAGGAGGTCGGACCGCACGAACGCGGCCGACCCTCCTTCCCCCCCTATTGTTTGAATTTGTTGTGGCATGAGAATGGCAGTGAGGTACAGTTGCACCGCACCGAAACGAGAAAGAACGCGGCGAAGAAGTACGGCGCCGTCGAGGCCGAACGAAACCGCCGGCGAAGTCGGGGCCGCGGAGGCAATTTGAAGACTCCACAGTTTGTTGTCGAAGTGCGGATCGAAGGATGATGGTGAGGCGGGCCGCGAAGGTGTTTTGAAGCCACCACAGTAAAGGTTGGGTCCTAGGAGGACTGTTGGCGAAAGCGGCGAGCAAAACGGACCACCGGAGCGCGTTCGGTGGTCCGCGGAAGACTCCGCCGGCACGTTGTGCCGGATGGCTTCCAGGTGGCGGCGGCGCCCGGCGCGCTCCCAGGAAGGGGCCGCCATGGCTGCGGGAGGCTGGTCCTGTGACCGTGCGGGAACAGAGGGACGCGGCATCGTGCCGCGTCCGTTGACAGGGAGCGGCCCCCAAGAGGGGGCCGCAGTTTTGTCCAGGGGGGTGGTCCCCCCTTGCACGGCCACATGGACGGCGCCAGTGAGCCAACATGCCGAACCGAGCCACCCATCCGGACCGCACCCAGGCCGGGCCGGGTCGGACCCAGACCCGAGTCGGGTCGACGCGGTTCGGGCCGACCAAGGGGGGGTTCGGCCGGGTCAGTCCGGGCCCAGACCCCCCATTTTCGGACCTCGTCGGTCTTTTGCCCATAACATGGGCTATGGACCTCCGATTGATACACCTTCAGTTTCAATGAAATCCTTGGATCGAGAAGGTAGTTTCAGTATATTAAACTCAAGGTTTCAGAGAACTTGGGGTTCAGCCTGGTTGGTTCGGATACGAAACCAACTGGGCCCTCGAAGCGGAAACACTTATATCTTGAGCTCCAGACGTCCGATTGACATGTCGTCGACTTTATTGGATTCCTCTTGAGTAGATGGAACTACTGGAATACTTCGCCCGAGGTTTGGATGCAGTTGGAGTATGGCCGAGTTGGATTGTACCCGAAATCCAACCGGGCCCCTAGAACAGAAAAGGTGATATCTTTCAGACCGAACGTCCATTTGACGAACCGTCAGCGGCGTTGGTGAACACATTGAGAAACGGTCCCTATGAGTATACCCTATGAGAGTTTGGGGTACAGTTGAGATATATCTGGGTTGGTTCGTACACGAAACTAACCGGGCCCCTTGGACGAAAAGGCTAATAACTCACAGATCGGTCGTCTGATTGACGCGCCGTCTGTTTCATTGAGACCCCTATGACGAGGAGGTCCTTTGAGATACTTCTTCATGGGAAACTGAGATACTTGGAGTATCGACCTATAGCTCGTGGAGCGGACCCTCCTGGAGACGAGCGTAAGGAGTACAGAGACCGTGTAGCCGACTGAGACCTGACTACTGCTTGACCGACTCGACTTGGAGTGAGTCGACTAGCCCAGTGGATGGAGCACTACTTTGTTTGGGTGCAGACCCATGGCGGATGAAGCACTACCTGTGTGATAGTGCAGACCCACGGTACTCATCCGGAGAGTACCTCTGCAGGCTATTAGGTGGTGTTTACTACTGTGTTTGGGTGGCATACCCCGGTGGGAAGCACTACTATGTTTCGGTGGCTGGCCCGCGGTACTCAATAGGAGGAGTACCTCACCAGTCTTAGGTTAGTGAGCAGTACCTCAGAGTCGTGACAGGACCACCGTACACTCTAGATATGGGGCTCTTCATCAGTTATGGTTTCGATAATGAAAATCCTGGTTTGAGCTGTGAGTTTTGACCTTTGTGTTTACCTCATGATTGAGATGGGTCATTTGATAACTTAGGTATATGTATGGGCATATACCTAAGTAGAGGTTATCTATTGAGATATTCTTTGTGGTTATACTTGTTGGTTTTAGTGAGACCTTGGGGGTCTCGGGGTCCCTACTCAGTATCGTTATAGTAACCCCTGCACGGGTTATGCCCGCACCTCGTTGTGTTGGTTGCAGACGACGTGCAGCGCTGACAGAGGCCGACTGTTCGAGGACTGGACGGTACCCGGAGGTGTACCACACGACGAGTCAGTATCCGGTGGTGGACTTCATGACGAGACGACACATGGATGAGGTTGACGGGTGAGAGCATTGAGGAGATACACTATCTATACCTACCTTTCAGGTAGGATCCGTGGTGGACGATCCAGGAGCTATTCTATCTGTACCTACCCTTCAGGTAGGATCCAAGGAGGACGACCCAGGAGCCGCTTTCTTTCTTCCCGCTGTTTTATTTTCCAGTTGTACTTTTGTTCAGTTGTAGTTGTACATTCAGTTGGGTTTGTATTTTGGCCCATTTACTTTTCAGCACTTTCTTTTATACTTAGTGTTTTACTTCCGCTTGTACTCTTTGATGTTTGTTTGCTTTTATAAAGGAAATTCCTTCCTAGTTATCGAGATTTACGCCTTTGGTGCTAGTCTCCAGCCCATAGCCTATGAAAGGCGGGCTTGGAGTAGTCACGACACAGGCCCGAAGGACGGGTCGTGAAAAATTGGTATCAGAGGAGTCGGTTCGACCTCAGAACTTATAACTCTGATATTTTCTTTCTGTGAAGCAATAATGTTAAAGGTACCGAGTCTGGTCTTCAGTTTAGGGAGTCCAGTGTTGGTGCGGGCGGCCGATGTATCCATACACCAGGACCCTGAAAACTGATTTCCGATTTTGTGCATGAAAACACTGACTGAGTGAGTATTTCTAGAAGTTTTTAAATGTCATCTCAAACCAGGTCATCTCACCAGGTATAATCATTTGACCGTGTCATGTTTTTCCTTTCAGGATTCCATTCATGGACGACCAGCTAGAGCCCAGAGAGATGTGCGTACTGACAGCCTGCCGAGCGACGGGGCTTCGGTACAGGGCCCTATTGCAGTTGAGGCACCAGCGGTACTACCATACGTTAGGCCACCGATGCCACCATCCCCAACAGTAGGCGATGCACGGCACTTGAGTGCGCTGCACTAGTTCCTGCGCCAGAGGCCACCCTGGTTCTGGGGAGAGACAGACCCGCAGGCGGCCGAGGATTGGCTGGAGGTAGTGGTGAGCATCTTAAGGCTAGTGGGGACACCTGCAGGCTTCATGGTGATCTTTGTTGCCAGCCTTCTTCAGGCAGCAGCAGGCAGGTGGTGAAACCACTTGTTCCAGTTTTGCGACGGGATGACCGTCACATGGGAAGACGTTGAGACCATCTTCAGGGTGGAGTTTGTGCCAGTAGCTCTACACCCCGAGCGTGTACAAGAGCTTATACCTTTTCCACAGGGTTTTAGATCAGTAGCCGAGTCATCTGTGGGCAGTAGACAGATGATGCAGAGGTCCAGGAGGACCAGACCAGCAGTTGGGCGATCTCGGGTTTTAGGATCGGTGGTCCGGGGTACCCAGGGTGGGGTCAGAGCCAGGCGTGCCAGAAACGGACATTGTTTCTCCTATGCCAGGAAGGGTCACCTGGCACGTGACTGTCCAACTCCTCATATAGTTGATCTGCATGCATTGGAGGAGCCACCAAGACAGAAGCAGCGGCAGGTGCTTGAGCAACAGCCGAGCAGTGGAAAAGGAAGTAGAGCTCCGGGAGCAGGTGGATAGGAGCAGAACTAGTGGATACGTCCCTTGTACTTCTACTTCCATGTTGTTGATGTATTCATATCTTTGTACTATGACCTGCAATAATAAAAAGACACTTATCTTTGTGATGTTTGCTTTCCTGTCCTTTTGTTTGGATGATACTGAGTGGTCCCGGTTAAGACTACTGACTTGACCCTCACTTTCGAGATTCCTACTGGAGGAGACCCAGTGACCTCACACTGATGCCGATAGTGTGACTCGACCCTTCGAGGCGACAGTGATAGTTGGATCTCTTGGTAGTAACGTCAAGGCCTTACGACGTCATCCATGGCATGAATACATCATTCTTGTCAGTATTTACTATATTAGGCAATGGGCGTGGTTCATCCGGGGATGAGATCGAGTTTCTCTTTTCAGAAAAGGAGAAATTTTAGCAGCTCTTTCAGATTGTAGGCAAAGAATGTGCAGATCATCCAGGAGCAGATAAAGACTGCACAGTGCAGTAAGAAACAGAAAATCGGCACCAGTCTTAGAGACTCGGGCATGTTAAATGTTTCAAGAAGTGGAAGCTTTAAGGAGAGATGAGTCTGCGAAGCAGTAGACGTGGAGGCAGAGCTAGGGGAGCAGCATGAGGTGGTGTCCGTTTTAACATGCTATAACCACTCGCCTTAGTTGTCCCCGCCAGGCTCAGGGAGCTGGAGGGAAGGGGAAGAGGGTAGCTGCGTACAGTCAGGGAGAGTGACTCGATGGCTCTAAGAATGATTCGAGGGACAGTCTGTGTCCACTAGTAGCTGCCGTAGTAATAGACGTTGATATGAATCATTCCTTCCACAAATCTTGTCCCAGACCTAGAGTTTCCGGTAAGTCGTATACTTGACCCTCATGTCTGGAGATACCTTGGGAGAAGACTTGATAAACACGCTTACACCGACTGTGTGGTCAGACCCTCGAGGTGAGAGTTTCGGTTGAAATCTCTTGGTGGCAGTGTCGAGGCCTTACGACATTAGTTTGAGTATAGACTGGGCAATCACAGCTCATACACAGATTGACAGTATTAGGAAAAATGGTTGTGGTTTAACTACAACATCAGGATGGGTTTTCCTTGGTCGGTGAAAAAGAAACTCCAGGAAGCACAGGATAAACTCATGCACAAGAGGGTGCGACCTATCACTCTTGGGTCAGTCAACCTTACCCTCGTGGCAGAAGTCATTTTGGGTTTCAGTTCTACTAGGAATTGGAAACCTCTAGAGTTCGAGGATGATGATCACGTCTTTATACGGGTCTCACCTCGACGAAGATTACGGAGATGTGGCCAAGGAGGCAAGTTATCACTGAGGTTCAGCGGACCTTCCTAGGTCCTCAGCTGGGTAGGCGGGGTGATTTACCGCTTGACTTATCCACCTCAGGTGCACCAGGTGCACGACGGTTTCCACATATCTTAACTGAGGAGATACGTGCTCGACCCTTCGCTTATCATCGACCATGGGGAGCTGGACGATGGCGATGGGGTGACATTAATGGTGGTTCTAGTGGGGATCGAGGATCGACAGGAGCAGATCCTATGAGGACGGTCGATTCCTCAGGTGAAATTTCTTTGTCAGTATGGGAACCTTCAGGTAAGCACATGGGAGCAGAAGGCTCAGATACGTGCTCAATACCACTTTTTTATCCCTAGTCTGTGTTAAAGCTTTACGAGGATGTAAATCCCTGAGGTGGGAGTAATGTAAAGACCCGTAAAATTCAAGGGATATTTTTTTTTCTAAATTTTCTTCAGGATTTTACAAGAACACAGTTTCTGACAGCGCCTGATTCCGAGGCCTGGTGTGCCCGAAATCATTTTCTGAAGTTTAGCTCAGGTACGTTCAGTGAATGAACGAGCGGGTTTTTCTAACTTTTGAATCGGTGCTCAGAATCGAATTCTGAGGGCACCGATGGAGCCATAGTGCCGATAATTGTTTAGAAACACCTTTTTCGGAGTTGCGTTTTCTCGGGTGTGGTTTTTAATTTTTGGGGTTAAGTTAATAAATAAAATAAAAGTGATGCAACACTTTATTTTATTTTACTTAAAGCGGCTTAACCTAAGTTAAGCGGATAAGTTGGGACCCACAATATCCTACCCACTTGGTAGGATATTTGAGAGGTGGTCCCGCACCAGCCCCACCGTTTCTTTCCTTCTAAGTAACACACCCGCACCCCCCTTTTTAATGATGTCAATCGTGCGTTTATTCTGGTTAAGAAATGCCTCATTAAATTGGGTGGTTAAATCGTTACAATTAATTCATTGAATTAATTGTTTGTTTCGTTTCTTTTGAAATTCAAACGTGTCATGTGCGTTAATAAAATAAGAAAAATCTTATTTTATTTCTATTGGAACTTGTGGCGTGGAGAGGATTTGGAGGAAAGCGTTCTTCTTCGGTGAAGAACGTGAAGAACATGAAGAATGTGAAGAACGCACCGATCTCCGATGAAGAACGCCAAATCCTCCGAAATCAATGACGCTCCTTCCACGACGTTTCTTCCGTGATGATCCTTCTCTTCTGCGATGATCCTCTTCTTCCGTGTTGGTTAATTCCGCGACGAACTCTGGTTCGACTACAACGTTGAGGTAGGGAATTATATTTGAGAATGATTTTATTCCCTTGATTATTTCATTCTAAAGAAAACAAATAACATGGATCAACTTATTATCTAGTTGATCCGCAAACATTTTCCTTGCAGGTTGAGAATAATTTTTTGCGGGAAGTTGTGGGGGCTTATTTTATTGTTGATCCTGATCTCATCTGTCGCCTTTCTTGGTTTCATTTTGGGCTGCCTGTTATCATACTAACGGGAGGAGGCCAGACCACACGAACACGGCCGACCCTCCTTCCCCCCCTGTTGTTTGAATTTAGTGCAGCATGAGAAAGGCAGTGCAGTTCCATTTCACCGCGCGGAAATAAGAAAGAATGCGGCAAAGAAGCGTGGCGCTGTCGAGGCCCAACGAAACCGCAGGCGGAGTCGGGGCCGCGGAGGCGATTTGAAGACTCCGCAGTTTGTTGTCGAAGTGCGGATCGATGGACGATGGTGAGGTGGGACGTGAAGGCATTTTGAATCCACCTCAGTAAAGGTCGGGTCCCAGGAGGACTGTTGGTGAAAGAGGCGCGCAAAACGGACCACGGAGCGCGTCCGGTGGTCCGTGGAAGACTACGCCGGCGCGCAGTGCCGGCACGGCGGCGCCCAGCGCGCAGCCAAGAATGGGCTGCCACGGCTGAAGCCACACTGGCGGGAGGCTGGTCCCATGGTCGTGTGGGACCAGAGGGACGCGGCATTACGCCGTGTTCGTTGACAGGGAGCAGCCCCTGCGCGGTGGCTGCAGTTTCATCCAGGGGGGCAGTCCCCCCTTGCGCGGCCGCTTGGCCGGCACCAGCGAGCCAGCGCGCCGGGCCGAGCCGCCCCGCCGGACCACGCCCAGGCCGGGCCAGGCCATGCCAGCCAGGCTGGGCCGCCCCCAGCCGGGTCGGACCCAAACCCGGGTCGGGTCGACCCGGAGGGGGGTTGGGTCGGGTCAGTCCGGGCCCAGACCCCCCGTTTTCGGACCTCTTCGTTCTTTCTCCCATAACATGGGCTACGGATTTCCGATCGATGCACCATCAGCTGCAAAGCGATCCTTGGATCGAGACGGTCATTTTGGTATATTACACTCAAGGTATCAGTGAACATGGGGTTCGTCCGGGTTGGTTCGGATACGAAACCAACTGGGCCCTCAGAGGGGAAACACTTATATCTTGAGCTCTGGACGTCCGATTGACGTGTCATCGACATTGTTGGATTCCTCTTGAGGATAAAGAACGATTGGCATAATTTTCCTGAGGTTTGGATGTAGTTGGAGTATGTATTAGTTGGATTATACCCGAAATCCAACCGGGCCCCGGGAACGGAAAATCTGATATCTTTCAGACCAAACGTCTGTTTGACGAACCGTCAGCGGCGTTGGTGATCACGTTGAGAAATAGTCCCTATTAGTATACTCTATGAGAGTTTGGGGTATAGTTGAGATACATCCGGGTTGGTTCGTACACGAAACCAACCAGTCCCCTAGGATGAAAAGGCTAATAACTCACAGACCAGACGTCTGATTGACGCGCCGTCTGTTGCATTGAGACCCCTATGACGAGGCGGTCCTTTGAGATACTTCTTCATGGGACCTTGAGATACTTGGAGTATCGACCTATAGCTCATGGATCGGACCCTCCCTGAGATGAGCGTATGGATTACGGAGACTGTGTAACCGACTGAGACCTGACGACTGCTTGACCGACTCGACTTGGAGTGAGTCGACTAGCCCAGTGGTCGGAGCACTACTTTGTTTGGGTGCAGATCTATGGAGGATGGAGCACTACCTGTGTGATAGTGCAGACCCATGGTACTCGTCCGGAGAGTACCTCTGCGGGAAATTTGGGAGTGTGCACTACTGTGATTGGGTGGAATACCCCAGCGGGAAGCACTACTGTGTTTGGGTGGCCGGTCCGCGGTACTCGATAGGAGGAGTACCTCAGCAGTCTTAGGTTAGTGAGCAGTACCTTGAAGTCGTGACAGGACCACTGTACACTCCAGAGACGGGGATCATCAGTAGTTACAGTTTCGATAATGAAAATCTTGGTTTGAGCTGAGACTTTTGACCTTTGTGTTTACCTCATGATTGAGATGGGTCATTTGATAACATAGGTATATGTATGATAATATACCTAAGTAGAGGTTATCTGTTGAGATATTCTTGGTGGTTATCCTTGTTGGTTTTAGTGAGACCTTGAGGGTCTCGGGTTCCCTACTTAGTATCTTTATAGTCACCCCTGCACGGGCTATGCCCGCACCTCGTTGTGTTGGTTGCAGACGACGTGCAACATTGACGGAGGCCGAGTGTTCGAGGACTGGACGGTACCCAGAGGTGGACCACATGACAAGCCAGTATCTGGAGGTGGACTTCTCGACGAGACAACACACGGATGAGGTTGACGGGTGAGAGCATTGAGGAGCTACGCTATCTATACCTACCCTTCAGGTAGGATCCGTGGTGGACGATCCGGGAGCTGTGCTATCTGTACCTACCCTTCATGTAGGATCCAAGGAGGATGACCCAGGAGCCTCTTCCGTTCTTCCCGTTGATGTCTTTTCAGGTTGTACGTTTGTTTAGTTGTAGTTGTACATTCAATTGGGTTTGTATTCTGGCCCATTTACTTTTCAGCACTTTCTTTTGTACTTAGTGTTTTACTTCCTCTTGTTCTCTTTGGTGTTTGTTTGCTTTTATAAAGGAAATGCCTTCCTAGTTATCAGGATTTACGCCTTTGGTGCTAGTCTCCAGCCCCTGGCCAATGGAAGGCGGGCTTCGGGTAGTCACGACATGGGCCCTGAGGACGGGTCGTGACCTTTAATATGTTTGATTGAGTAATATTCTTTGTTCTTTGACTGTGTTTATCTAATTTGCTTATATTATATGTGTTTTTCTATATCATATTATTTTTTATCTTTGTTTCTAGGAAAATCACATTTCATTATCAATATTTTTTTTGATTGATGATTACTTCATATAAATACATCATTATAATTAAAAAACTTTCGATATATATTTTTTGTATTTTTCCTCTATACCTATATTATTTTCAACAAACAATATTTATTTCTATTATTTTCAGTGTTAAATGTAAAGACCCAACCCCAGGAGCCTAGATCCAATGAATTAATTCATTATATTGGCATGATTACAAGAAATTCATATCCTTGAGGAGAGAATAGTTTAGTAGTTTTGAAAAACCTTATACATAGGTAAGTTCGACATTACAAATTTAACGAAAAAACAATATACAAACTCCATTGGAAACATCCATAACTCCTAGGTTATCCCTATATGTCATTCGCAATATACCTCTTAATGTCTTGAAAAAATGAAACATAAGAAAGGTTGGTATTAGTTCCTCTTTAAGGGTAAAAAAATAATATGGAAGATATCATAAACATAAATATTAGGCATGGTGAATAACTAAAAACACATTCCTTTAAAAAATAAACTTGAACACATTATAGTAGGAATAGGAGATAAATAAATAATTCCATAATAAATCATAATTATAGCTATTATACTACTCTAATAACCTCGTGAAATTTAAATTACTAATTTTATAATGAGGAAATTCTTTATTTAGGACATTATAACCATATCATCAAGGCCTTGGGCCAAGACCATAAAAACCATTTTTTCATGGCCTCATGCTAAGACCGTAGTTTGTCTCATGAGAACAACTGATGAATCTAGGGGATATAGTGTGCCCACCCATTACATAATAATTTCAATGCATTCCTTATATGAATGAGGATAAATATAAACAACATATAAATTCATATTGAAACTAATATATGAAATATAAATATCTTTCCACAAACATTATTCATAAATACTAAACATTCAGAGTAAATTAGTGAATGAATTTAAGATAGAACATCCACAGTCAAACTAATCAGAAAATATTAAATAAAATATGGTATATAATATCAAAAAAATCCCAATTATACATAATAATCAAAAATTGTTCTGAAATATATGAATATGATCTTATAAAATCATCGATAAATTCTTGAGATAAATATTATTTTACCTTGAAAAGAAGAGTTATTTTGGAAGAATATTTGTATGAAACCAAAAGTGGAATAAGATGGTATTTTTATAATAAAATAACTGATTTTATAAAGATAATGGTTGATAAAAACATATTATATAGTGCCATTGAAAATGGGTAAGAATAAATGAAATTCCCTTGAATTAGGCTTGTATTTTGAGAAGAAGTTTTGAAATATATTTCTAAAACATATAAATCCACATTAATGAAAGTAGGATTCTGGTCGGTACACATATATAGATCATTCACATAGAATTTATGATGAGTACATATGAATGAATAATAATTTAATTTATTTATGTAGAGTATAAAAGTAACCCAAATGAAAATGGAGGTTCATATTGAAAACCCTTACCTTAAGTCTGATGGTGTTTTTCACAAGATCTCAGTGTCCTAGATAAGAAAATGATATTCAGAAATTTATATGTTAAAAGACTCTTATTTATTTTATTGATTTATTATATCCTTATTAAGTTCATTCACAGCCTTCTTGATGGGTTTAAGAGGTTTATTTTTATTTTTTGGTAGTGTTTTCTTCCTTAGTATTCATGACTGGTTTACTCATATACATGTAAGGATAAAAATATAAGATGAGAATTGTTGTCCATAATAGAAGTTGTATTTTATTTCTTAAAATATAGAAGATTTCATGGTTATAAAATTTATTTGGTTATTGGGTGTGGAGATTAATCATTATATATAACTCCCCATACCCTAGTTTCCAAGATTCGTTGCTAAAATATAATGTGTAATTTAATTATTTTTTTTTATACAAAGGAACTGAGAATTTACACAACACATTTCATAAATGAGGATCTTTACTGGTCTAGGTTTTTAAGAATTAGATACAACTATTAAATTTCCTCAAAACTATATAAAAATAAACATCGAAGAGTTTCCTTCACAATGTAAATAATGTCCCTAATTAATCTAGTCAACCTATAAAAATGAATTTAAAATGTAGGGTTAGCTTTTAAAATTCCCAGTAAAGGGTTTTAAAAACAATTAAGAAATTATTTTAAAAAATCGTTATGATAAAAAAAACATACTTAAATAATTTTCTATAAAATAAAATAATATCTCTCATAGAATGTCATTAACATTTTTTGAGAATTACTAAAAATCATTTTTAGTGAAGACCCATGCTGAGAATTTCTATTCTTATTTAAAAGTAACAAAAAATGCATTATATAATATGTATACACTTGAAAAAAAAATGCATGAAACGCCACTTACAAGTTAGATAATGACTATACTTAATTATGTATGACATGTCATAGGTGCGAGTATGTATTTACACATAAAATAATACTTCTTCAGAATTTTCAAATAAAATGATATCAGTTATCATATAACACATAAATACAAACCATGAAATGATTTATTAGTTTATAATGTCTATTTATAGATTGAATTTCTATATTAGTATATATGTAAATATAAAACATTATATCATGTGCATCTGATTAACTAAAGCCATATAAATGTTCATAATAAAATTATTTTTATCCATAGATAGTATAATAGTCTAATAATAAAATGGAAGCTCAAATACTAGTCTCATAATGAGGGAATGCATAATTCAGGACATCATATCTAAACAATCAAGGCCACGGGTCAAGACCATTAATTATCATACCATTAAACCCTTATGCCACAATACTATTTTTTCTCATGAGACCTACCAATGCATGGAGAGGCTATAGCGGGCCTCACCCATTACATAAGAAGTCCAATACTTGTGTTAATGTATAATGTCAAACAATATAATCATTTTGTCGAGGCCTCATGCCAAGACACTAGTTAGTCTCATGCAACCTACCAAGACATCCAGATGATATATAGGGCCTTACACATCACTTAAGAAGTCCAATTCATTATCTGTATGAATTTTGATAAGTATATACAACATATACATTCAAATTGAAAATAACATATCAAATTCAAATAACTTTCCCCCTACAATAAGCATAAACACTTTCCATTTTGTGTAAATTGGTGAATGGTTTTATGATAGCACATCCATTGTAAAACTTATCATAAAACATTCAATTAAATATGGCAGGTGATATCTTAAAATATTATTCCCAGTGATTCATAAGAATCAACAAGAGTGTTTAAATATATGAAGATTCTCTTATAAATTCATCTAGTAATTCTTGAGATAAATATTTTTTTTACTTTGAAAAGAAGTGTTCTTTTGAGTTTTTTTATAAATATGAATGTGAAATAAAATATAATATTTATAATAAAATCAGTTATTTTATAAAGATAATTTATTTCTAAAAACATATTATAGAGTTCAATTGAAAATGGTTAATAATTCAAGAAATTCCCTTGAATCAGGCTTGTATTTAGGGAATAATTTTGGAAGGATCCTTTTAAAACATATAAATCCCCATAAATTAATATAGGATTCTAGTTGGTACACATATATAGAACACTCAAATATAATTTATAATGATTAAATATTAAAAAATAAGAATTTAGTTGAGGTAAGTAGATAATAGGTGTAACCGGAATGAAAATAGAGGTTCGGGTAGAAAACCCTTACAAAATATAATTGATAATAATAATTCCATTAAAAACTTATTATTTCAAAATAATCATTTAAATTCAAAACCATTATCATATATGCATTATGAAGCTTGTAAAATTATATAGATAGATATGATTTCATATATAAATATATATTTATATACATGTATATCTTTGAATAACATCATAATTTGATCAAAGCAATTACAATCTCACAAAATATAATGGAAAATAATAATCCCCTTAATTGATTATGAAAATGAAATAATTATATAAATTTGAAAAAAATAGAATTTAAAAAAAATTACCATTACATGATTTATTAAAAATAATATAACGAACCAAAATATGAAACTAAATTTAATTTCACCCTTACAGACTGTAGGATTTGAAAAGAAAAATTTAAAACAACATCCCATTTCATATATATAGTAAATAGATAGTTATATATGTGTATATATATATAGACACACACACACAAATGTATATATATATAACCCTTAGTAAAAATGGATGGTAAAATAAACACTTACTATAATTGGATAGAATGACGGGCGGAGATTTCCAATAATTCGACTACAATAAAGAGATTAACTTGGGAGATTTAGTTTTTTGGGTATTATTGGGTTGTAAAGATGGGTTTTGTTAACTAAAAATAATTACATATATATTATTTTAATCCATTCATGGGTGTAAACTATATATAATTGTTATTATATATATTTTTATATTGATGACTTACCATGGAAGCCAAGGAGATGATGAAACGATTTATTTATAATTTATTCAATTCAATTTGGAAGAAGAAAAAACCAAAATGACCAAGGAAGGAGGGTGACTACAATAGTGGTAATTAATAGAGAAAAGGAAGGTCATAACGAGTTGATATCTATTGGTTCATAGTTTTTAAGAAGAATATAGGAGGAGAAAGAAAAGAATCTTGTTGATCAACCTCTTTTACGATGCGAACTTAAGCGATACAAACTCGGGAGGAATGAGATGAAAAATTTAATTTTCCATTCATTTAATATTAGTTTTTAAAGTGATTTCATGTTACTTTTTATTTGGAATCTTGTTTTAGGGCCTTACAGTTATTTATGTTATTAGCACGAGGCCTTGATGGTATGGTTATGATGTCTGAAATTATGCATTGCCTCATTATGAAACTTGTAATTGATAGTTCATGAGTTTATTTAACTATTATAATATCCATGATTATGCTTTATTATGGAATTATTTATTCAGATGTTATTCTTTCCATAATGTGTTCAAGTTTATTTTATTAAAGGTATGCATTTTTAGTTATTCACCATGCCTAATTTTTATGTTTATGATACCTTCCATTGTATTGTTTACATTTACTGAGTATTTCAACAAAACCATTTCTTATGTATCATTTTCCCAAGACATGAAGAGGTATAATTTGAATGGAATACAAGAATATCCTAGTATTTATAGATGTTTTCAAAGGAGTTTCTATTTTTTTCTCCTTTCAAGTTGTAATGTTGAACTTATGTATGAATCTGGTTTTACAAAACCACTAAACTATCCAGTCCTATAGGATATAACATTATATTAATCATTTAAATGTAATGAACTAAGTTAATAGATCAGGGAAACTATGGGTAGGTCTTTATAGTTGGGAAAATAAATACTACGAAATAACAAGATAAGATAGAATTTGAGGATAAGTATAGAAAAACATCCTAAATTTTTGGTAATGTAGATATTAGGTGGTTATTTATATCAATACTTCTATATTTGAAGACTTCAAGAGGAAGTGTTTCTATAAAATATGTACCTTGGGGTAAGATATTTGAAAATGAAACATTAGTCTTGACTCAAGCATAACCTGGTACAAGAAAACAAGCCTTACATTTGTATATAGTTTGGTACTCATGGGGTATATGCTTAGGATAATTCAATAAATTCCTAATTTTATGAGATAATCCAGCATATTCCATTGTTTAGAATTGGAAGCTAGTAGAATTAATGCAATTTTCATCAATGCACACAATCCATACTATAAGAATAATCGTTTCATTGAAGTGTTTAAGTCAATACTTCAAATGGAACTAGTCCCCAGAATGTTATCATCATATGAGGACATATTATCATGTGTTAATTATATATAGAAATAATTATCTATATATTATGGGTTTTAAGGGAGGAATGAGAACAAGGGAATGTCTTGGAGAATATTAATAAAAGAAATAATAGGATTAAGTAATTTCTCATATATGATAATTATAGAAATAAACACTAAGGTATATTATTTAAAGGAATTGTATTTTGATAAAATTGTAGAGAGAAATGACACTATTCTTATTATTACAAGGGTAAGAAAAAGTTTTCCAATATACATTATTTCAACTAAAAATATATGGGGACTATACAATTCAATGTTTCCAGTGTCAGAGGAATATACCTCAAAAAAGGATAATGGGCCATAGTTAAGTATATGTTATTACCACAGATGAAAATGAATAAATAATATGATTTTTTTTATTCATGAATTATGTCATTTTATTATTTTATCAGTGATTTACTCATTATAAGAATCATGAAATATATAAGGATTTTATTGCATTTTATTAAGGATTTGATGTCATATATTGAATGGTACCAAGAAAAGAGATTTAGTGGCTAGTTGAACTATTTGAATAACATATGATTGAGGGAAAGATACCCCTTAATATATTTTTGATAATAAGAAAATGATTGGATAAAGAGATAAATGAATTAGATAACGTAAACTTGGTAGAATTTACTACCTTGAAACTATTTAATGATTCATTGAAAAAGTAGTTATTCTACCATTGATGGAATTTACATCATTTTTAGATTTAAGAAATATATCAAATAACCAATGTATTATATAATTATTAAGAAATAAAGCATGTTTTCATTATGGTTTTATGATAATTCAGGTTATTACAATACTTTAAGAGAATACACGAAGGATTTAATCACATGTCGGTACGTGATGATTTAAAACTACTTCATGTTATTTGGGGAATTGATTATAGGATCATTTTGGAAATTCAGTTAAATTCTTTATAAAGTTTTGGATCATAATATGTTGGAAGGTTCATAAGGTTAACCATTTAGGAAATGGTTTAAGTTTAACATTGGATAATTTTATAGAGATTATTGTATTACATCACTATATAAAGATTTATCTATATTTGATAACATGTTCTATCCATATTGATGGTGAAAAAATGGTTAAAGATATATTGGAAAACCTATCACTCATTTATGGATCTTACAATCTACTAAATGTGAGTTTTAGTGCTTCAGGCATAAAAAATTCATTAATGTATATTCATTTCATGGAATAAGTTATGAATTAGAAATTTATCAAAGAACAACTGAAGGATAAAATTATGCTTATGAAATAGAAACATATTAGGAATATATCATTCCATATATTCTTAGATAGAGAAATAATTCCTCATCTTTAAGAGAATGGTCTTGAAACAAAAAATTTATCCTATTACATTCAAACTAGATTAATTAGATAATATTTTAAATCATGATAGATTTATGGTTTTGAGCCCCAAAACATTACATTTATCATTCACTTTTTTGTGATTAATGTTCCCTATCACTCTCCATCAAAATTTGTGTTTTGTTTTTCTCTTTAATTTCCATGTTTTAATTTAGCACATATGTTCTCATATCTAATGACCTAGTTATGTGATTGTTATAGAAGAATTTTGTACTTCCCTTTCTTATTTATTAATATAATAGTTTTTTAATAAATTTTAATGATGGGGGGTTTTCAACAAAATAACTTTCAAATATCAAACCCCAAAATTATCGAGGTCTTTTTTAAATTGTGAGGATGGTATTTATTTAAGATTTTGAGAATTTAAGTCCTAGAAAATTTAAAAAATGATTATCATATTTGATGTATATATGAAATGAAACACTAAGTGT
Source organism: Viscum album (assembly GCA_963277665.1). Classification (NCBI taxonomy): domain Eukaryota; kingdom Viridiplantae; phylum Streptophyta; class Magnoliopsida; order Santalales; family Viscaceae; genus Viscum; species Viscum album. The sequence continues at coordinate 381,217,223 of OY728131.1, forward strand.
GGAAGGGAATATAATATCATAATCATTAAAAATATATTTACAAGTTTAAATAAATCCAATCTAGGATATATCTGGTAATTTATGAAACATTGCGTTAGCTTAAGTTATATACAAGTACAAATTTCTTTGACAGCTAGCGTTATACACAAAACTGAGTTTTATTGAATTCTATGAATATCATTTTTTAAAATTAAAATTACCTTATTGCCACTAAATTAGCAGTTATGAGTACGAAAAACTAAAATACGAAAATATATGGTTGAATTCATTGGTTACTAATTAATTATAATGGAATATAAAAACCAATTGAACATTAAGGAAATGTTTTTATAAAAAACTATTACTATGAAAAAATGGTGTTTTAATATAAATATATTTATTTATTTACTATTTTTGAATGATCTTAGTGAAATTTATAAATTATATGTTAAGGAAAATATTTTTACAATAATAAAATTGATTTTGTAGGTCTAATATGAGAACAAATCCCATTTTATGTATAAAAACTTGTATTTTCTAAAGGCAATTTACTACCTTTTAATAGAGAAATTATTTTAAAAATAAAATTTTTACATTGTAATATGTTTTATTTGAATAAAAACAATCTTTTAAAGTTTAATTCAAAAATTATCTTATGTTTACATTTTGGATTTTTTTGAGAATTTTCACTTTTTGATTGATAGTGAAAATTGCTGAATTTTAATTGAAAACCAGATTTTCATCCCAGAAATTCATAATGTTAAATTATATTTTAAATTGTTTTAAAGTAAAATTATATCAATTATAAATCATTTAATCTAATTTATTCCATTTTAATAATTTCTTTATTGAATTTAGATATAGAAACATAGTAAACTTTTGAACATTTTCACTTTAAAAACTTATTTCACATATAGTCTGCAGGATTAATCTTAAACTAATTTCTAACACTTGTATTATTTTAATTTGGAAAAAATGTATTAAATATTTTGAATATAACTAATTTATAAATTATAATAATTTCATTTTAATTTTTTACCAAAATTATTAGTGAAATAAGTTAAAATTAATTTGAGTGATTACGGTTAAAATAATCTTACTAAATAATTTATCATATAATATAAGGTATAAAAATGACCAAAACCTATAAAACACCAATTTTATAGATTTATTTATACCATAAAACTTCTAGAAATAAATTTGGTGTGTTATGGAATCCTCCTTTTAGGTAAAATCATGAGTAAACCTACCTTCTTTTCGAAAATTCCACGTGTGTCCTCCCCCCAACTTATAAAAGACCACCCTCTCCCCCCATTCTTCACACTATAAAATCACATTAGTTTAGATAAGACCTGAAAAAATCCCTCCCTAAATTTCCTCATCTCATCTTATAATTTCTATATTGGGGATAAACCCAACTTAGGAAGTAATTAGTGCAAAACTAAGGAGGATACCCAAAGAAGATGTAATGTTTTTCTAAAGGTATTTTTATTTCATTTCTTCCTCCACATACATAAATTATTCTTATATAATTATTATTTATTAATATTGGTATATTGAATGTATTTATATGTTTTTATTTTAGGTTTATTACCTATTACTTCACACATTTCCATCTAATTGTTCATGAAATCATCGTTCATGTGTACAGCGGGTTACCGCCTCACAGACCGATGTCGTTTCTTTTTCCATTACCGCATATCAAGGATGGTAATAATGATGGAAATACTATATATATATATATATATTATATTAAAGCTATTAATGGTGTTTTTATTCTTCTTTAATTATTATATATCACATTAATTCTTGCTTTTAATTTTGTGGGAATACGATAATTTTGTACATGTGTACGGTGGACTACTACCTCGCAAAGTGATGTGATTCTTTCATAAATTAAATGGAATGTATTAAGGATGGTTTTAAAAAAATATGGGATATATATGAAATAAATATGATATTGGAATAATAATATACATATATATCATTTACTTTTCTTTATTTCATTACGACATGAAAATGTAAAGAGTGTTCAGGTGTATGTACGACATACCATCTCCATGAAAAGTGTATTTCATTTCTATCACCAAATTTTATGGATTACTATAAATACATATATAATGAATATATATGATATTTTCTTAATGTTATAATTTCACGATATGATTAAATCATGATTTATGTAAGAAGAAGTAAAAATAACAGGTCAAAACATACTCGAAAAAAGTCAATTAACACTCAAAACAATGAAAATAATAAATGATTGTTAAAAATGGGTGGAATGATGTTATAAATGGATAATATGTGACATAATAAATATAAATATTTTTTCTGTTATATTTTAATAACATATTTAAAACCACTATACAGGAAGTTAAAGAAAGTACAACAAAAAATGAATAATAAGGTAAGGTTTTTCGTCTCAATTGTCATTCCAGTGATACTTATTGTTTTACTTGTCACCAATTAACTTTTGTGTGTTTTATATACTGCCCCTTTTTCATGTAATATAATTAATACTCCATTATTAATGGTTTTTTATGTTTTGATTTTTATTATTTCATCCAAGGGGATTTGATTTTACAATTAACCGTGATAAAGTTATTGTGAAATATTTTATGATTGATAACTTTATCTTAAAACAATCACTTTATTATGATAAATTTTCATTGGTAATTAATTTTTTTTAAATATCCATATTATTGAACGATGGATATCATTATTACCTAAATAGTTTACCATTTTAACATAAGTTTCATTCTTTGAATTTTATTTGACTAACACGAGATGTATTGATAAATATGTATGCTATACTCAATATAGATATTTGATAAGGAACATTATTCATGAATTTAAATAGATTATTCAATATATAAAGAATGATTTTAACATTAAATAAATGTTTTGGGGACTAGGTAATGAAATCCACTTCATGCAACATTAGTCTCATGAGACAAATCAGTTGGCCAAATTATATGTGTTTTTACCTAGAAGTTTTAAACTATCATGTGAATATATCTTAATGATAATGGTTCCATGTACCTAGGAAATATGGAATCCAATAATTAAGAATTTTATTCATTATAATTTCAATTATTATTATACATTAATATTTCACTATAACCAAATTGATTAATTTATTTCATTATCATCTAATTGATTAAATGGAATGTGTATTCATTAATTTACCTTTCCATATTGATTATTCCATATATTATTATTTAAATGGAATGTGTGTTCAATTATTTTATGTGCTATATTGATTATTAATTATTGATTCATGATATATTCCATTATACTTACTCTTTACTGATCATTTTTTCTCACCCTTATTTTGTTTCCTTTCCCCATATTTTGAAGAAGAGTTCCTTAAATTGGTTTCAACGAAGAATTTTATTAGTTTTTTTAGGTATTGTGTTTTATTTTGTTTTCCCAATGTTATATGGGTACCATTTATGTAATATATTTATCCAAAAATACTAAACTTTTCTTTCCTTTGGGATTTTAATCTTGTTTCTACGAAAAGTTAATAAATTAAGGCATCGCATATGGGCAACTAGGGTCGGGGTTGTTAAAACGCCAACCTTGTAAATTTTATATTTATAAAGACACAAGAAGATACATCAGGAAGTGAATTGAATTTATTCATAGTTTGAGGACACAAATAATTTCTTAAACTCTTAAAAGTGGTTTATAAATCATAACATAATCAAAATAGATGAAAAATGTGGGAAGCTAGGTCATCGGGGTGTTACACACACACAAAAAACCCTCCTAAAATACCAAATTTCCAATTTTTTATAGAGAATTTAGTAAAGGACCACTTTTATAGAGATTATTGGAATATATATGAGAGAATTGTGATACTAGTGTCCCTTAAGTGGATTTAATGACCTTATTGGACTATTTTCCTTAGGTCTATCTCTCAAAAATACTACATTTTCTAACCATAAACCATAACCACTTAATATACAAGATTAGAAAACTTTTGGAATTTGCTTATCCCATAATGTTATATATTCCATTATTAAATAATAGTTTGTATCCAATAGAAAGTATCTCCCATTAGGTTCCACCCTCAGTAATGGATCCCTAGAATTTTTTTCATTAATATACTCTTTTAATAATGGGGATCCCCCATTTCTAGAAAAATAGTTTGGTCACTTCAATCCTAGGACATCCCTCATTTGTACACATATCTATAGGCCTAATAAATGATGTGGACATACACTTGGGCCATAATTTCATTATAAGACCATGTATTCCATTACTATATTAATCTATCAAGATAAAACATAAAGGGTAACTAATGTGTTAATCCCATACAAAAACAATTACAAGGAACCAGTACCCTAGTGTTCCATATTATAAGGACTTAAACTACAAGAAAAAGTGGTCTCATATGTATAGAATTAAAATGAATGAAATAAGTACCTATCACATAACATTAAAGTGTATGAAATGTATGATTATATGGTCTAAAATTTTATGTGTTTTGATTCCCTTTATAAATAAATAATGAAATTCCATTTTATAGGAAAAATGATTTCATCATAATACCTTACACATTCCTTCAAAAAAATTCATTCATTTTTGGGTGGCATAAAATTACAAATTAAATTCTTATGTTTCATTAAATTATATATTACCCAATATTTTGAATGAAACATGATATTTTATATTTCCTATAATTAGTGTTATTATAATTTAATTATAATTTATCATTCTCTTTCTAGAAAATGGTAACTAGTATTATTATAGTGATGAATTTGATGTAATTGAATTGAATATATAAAATAGACTCATGAAACAAAATATGATCATTTTTCATATGATTCAACCTATAATCATATAAATATTATAACATAAAAATTCATAAAATAACTGAAAACCTTTTAAGGAAATTTTTTAAATCAAAAAATAGAGAACCCAACATGATTTCCTTTACTCTTAGAGGAGTTTAATTTTCCATAAATTCTAACTTGTGATACAGTATGGATAATTTTATTTTTTTAATTACTCATAGAATCCAAATGTATTCCTTTGATAACATAACAAAATGAATCAATAATCATAGCTAGCATAGGGGAAATCATATGGTGGATAGGGTTTCCATGAATGATTTGATGTATGAACCCCAAACATATGTTTTTGTTATAACTATAGCTTCCTAATCCCTAAGGTGACAATAGATAATATCACCTACCCAATAACTACAACACCAAGTGGGGAATTCCATGGTTCAATAATACCTCTGTAATGGTATAATTCAAACCATATAGACATCTCATTCTATTTTAGAGTAGAAAAGGTCATAGAGTATGTCAAAAAAAATGATTAACATTATGGGGGGTAGAGAACCCCCCATCACAAAATCAAACTAATTTGGAAGTCTCTCACAGTAGTAAAAAAATATTCCCATATATTAATCTGGAAGAGGATTAAGAGGAAATCTATTACAACTAGGTGACCACCCTTAATCTACATTATAGAGTTCCTTCTATACATATTCATCATCAATACTGAATAAACTCATTTTTTCAGGACATTTTAGAGTAATTTATGAAATCCCTCATCATATAGAATTTAGAACATTGGAGAAGAACCAACCTGAGGAAACTGATGGTCATGGTCTAATAGTAGAATCATACCCTTTTCACTACTATAATCCAAAAAAACTATTCCCAACTACCAATAGTAGTTAACTTATATGCCACCAATAGTAGAAGACATTAAATATCTTTGAGGTTTACATTGGTTACCAAATTAACCAATTTATGTCCTATTCGGCTTCTTCGATGGAATTATAGAGAAATGTCAAGATACTCTAAAATTCCTGTATGTAGTTCCTTTTGTGTAGTTCCTACCCTAGGAAATATGAAGATCATCCACAAAGGCATTCTTTATGGTAATCACTAATAATTTATCAACCAAAAATTTCCTCCCTATTGTAAAGTATAATCCATAAACCATGGAGGCCCTATTGGTGGTACCATTCATGGAAGTCCTACTCATAATAAAATATTTACTATACTAGGACGTCCACCCCTTGTAAAAAATCATAAAAGGAATAACATTATAGGCCCTACCCAAAGCACTTGTTACAAAGGCCATCCCCATGACCGAAGAGAAACAAAAAAGAGGTCTGATTCAAATAGGAAATCAATAAAATTTAAACTATAGAGGTTTTAACCATTCTAGTGACCCACATTTTATAAATATACTATTATATTAATTTTAAAATTAATATTCATAAAAAAACCTATAAATCATGTGTCATGGTGTCTTTCGGATATTTTAAACATAAAAAAACATAAAAAATAAACTAAATCATCCTTTATTTTTGACCTCAATGATATTATACTATATTTAAAAACACTTTTGTAAATTCATGGAAAACCATAGGATAAAATGGAATAGAATGAGTGATCTAAAACACTAGTAAAGTGATAAAAATGTTAAGAATCAGGATGATATACAACTAGAATATGTAATCATAATATATAATTACAAAATAATAATATAATTAATCATAACATGAAAGTGTAAAATAATAAAAATTATTGAATAATAATATTTTAATCATGAATATGTGTCACAAAAATGAATCATGTAATCATAAACTTAATTTGAGGCTCCCCTGTCATGAATTAATTTTCTAAGCTTACATCCTATGCACCATACATAGTATATCAAGATATATAATCACTACCCAATAATTTGGGGGATATAAAATTTGAGGCCCAATTTTGACAACATAATATGTTATAAATATGTGTTATATTAGAAAATTAATCATAGATAAGGCATAAATATGAAATAGAATGATCAGAAATAAATGGGTTACTGAATAATTTGATAAATCACAAGCCATACATGAATAATGTTTGGCCCCAATAAAATATGTTATTAAATAGTATTAAATGATAATTGATGAAAAAATAATCATTATTAAAGAATGTATATCTTATAGTAAAATTAATATTATATGAAAAGATGAATAATAAGTTTTGGAAATAATCTCCTTCATCAAACATTTCTGAAATGGAAAATAAAACCATTAAAAAATATAAGATAATAGGGTCTCACAAAATCCTAAAATGAACTTGGATATTTAATTTTTAAATAAGAATGGTTTTTGAAATTAAATATTTGATATATTGGTCTTTATAAGGTGGATATATTAGAAGGAAAACAAATATAAGAATCCCTTTTTTTCTTTCTTGATTTAAAGAATAAATAGTAAAGGGAACTATATTGACAATAATATCCCATAAACATAAATGAAATTTTTTAATTTAATGTAGGATGTAATGATATAAAAAAAATAAAAAATATATATTTTATGGAGAGAGTGAGAGCGAGTATATACTAAAATTATGAAAGAAGTGAGGGTATCCCCTTACCACGAGTCATGAGTCACTTGGAAACTTATCTAACCTCCTGTATAGTTTAATTACATATTTTAATTGCTTAATATGGATGTTTATTAATTTATTATTTTTTGTATTATAATCAATTAATTATCATGCAATTCATTTCTTATTTTAAACAACTCGCTCTACTCATTTAGGATTGTATAGTCCTTGATTCCAAATTTGAATTAAAGTCACGGTAATGGTTAATTGATTTTTTCGAATGATTCAATAATATCTTGAGGTTTCATGGTATTAGTTTCATGGTATAACAGAATTTTTGTAGTTAAATAATACTTATATTCTTTAATATATTTATGATCATATAACATTAATTAAAGAATTTGTTTTTGGTGGTGTGAATGATCATATTTTTTTATTTTTAATATTTGTAAAATCATGTTTCATTATAATTCCATATCTTTAATCATGATTTAAATTGATTATTATTATCATAATTTTACATTAATTAATATTGTAAAACCATTTATGAATGATGTAAGTGAAAATCACATTGATTACATAGGTGGTATGATCAAACCATAGTGTGAACCATTTTTTGAGAATTAATAAAATAAATTAAAGGTAATAAATATTTGGATTTCAAAAGTATATATGAATATAATTATTTTTGTGATATAATTTTAATATAATTATAAGTTATATATGTGTGAGGGTAATAGAAGGATGAAAAATGAAATGAAGGTATGATATATTACCTAGTATTAGGGATACCTCCCTTAAACACCACATAAGGATTTTAAGGATAGTCATTTATTAGAAAAAATTCCAAAAAATTTTAAAAAAGATTAAGGGATGTATTTTAATGGATATTTTACAAATGAATATGTTTGAAATTTAAGATAAATGGGATGAGCATGGGTGTCTTTATTAGTAAATGAGAGGGGTGATTTGAATAAAATATTTATTATTTTATTATTTTTATCAATGATTCAAATAATTTTGATTCATGATACTAATAAAAAAAATTATATAATATATATTTTTTTACATTTTAATAATTTCATAAATAAATGGTGTCAATGGTATACTTGATTTTGTGTTAGGAATAAAAAAAATTGGAATAAAATATTATTTATACTTTGGTAATTGATTTATATGTTTTAAAATTATGATTAATCTATTTAAAAATATATTATTTTACTCATTACATACAATTTTATAATTTTATAATTTTTTCTAATTTATTGAGTCATTTCAATGTCAGAATGATGTCATAAAACATATAATACTTTATTTTTCCAATTAACCCCATATTAATGATTTTTAAAAAATACCCAAAATTCAACCAATGATAATTTAAATGTGATGATTTAAAAGATAATATTAATTTCATGAAAATAAATCTTAAAATTTATTAATTTTAATATTTAAATTTAATAAAAATTATTTTATACTAATTAAGAAAAAACAAACTTTTAATAAAATATTTTAGTAAATGTTATAAAAATTAATTTTATGGTATTTATAGTAACTTATTTTAATCATTATAAATATTACATAATAGATAATTTAATATTAATTGTATTAAGGTTATGGTTAAAATTTCTATTCTAATAGTTGGTTACTATTATGATGATCATTTATTACTCCCATAGTCATATAATCCTTATAAATACTAAAATTACATCTTATTTCCTTATTTTATTATTCAAATAGTTTTGTCCCAAGCTCATATATATCATTTCAAAAATTAAAATCCTATTTCTAATGTTTTGTTTATGATTTTAGTGTGTTCTTTACAATAGTGATATTTCTATAAGACCACAAAACACCAGCATTTCAAATTCTAGTATTGTTGTTTAATTGTATTTTTTATTCCATTATGTTATTTCTATTTAACGTATTTTAAATATCTTTTATATTTAATGTTCTATGTTGATGAAATAATGCAGTATTTTAAATTTTTAATATTATACATTATACTTTATTCTACTGTAATTGTATTCTCTATGTATAATACATATAAAGAAATTTAATATTGAAAAATTCTAAGACATCACATTTTTATCCCCATTATAACATTATACCTCAAAATGTCAATTCAAATAATCTACATAGAATTATTAGGATACTTATCTTTCGTTACATTTATAGGATCCCATTTTTAATATACGTACTTATGGTTTCATTAAATTAATTTGATATGTGGAGATATCTTCTTGTATAGAGAACTGTATATAGGATCCAAGACCTCCACAAGACACTCTTTACAATAGAGGTCATGACTCAGTTATGCCTCCTCTAGATTTGGTATGTGTGAAGGATCATGTATTAACTTCTTTTAGAGAGAGATATGGAACATATTTTTCACCTTATCTAACTATTATGGGTATTCAATTTGATAGAAAATAGATACTATGTGATTTTAGATATTGAAGGGACTAATATACCACAGGATAAGATTTCCCCTTTTTTTAATCCTAAAAACTCTATTCTGTTTAGATATCTATAGGAATTATTTATCTCTATCCCCTAACTCAAACTCTCGATGATGATTTTCAATATGAATCTTCTATCATCATTGAGAAGATCTGATGCATTAATGAATAGCTTAGCCATTTTTTATCATTTCTTTGACGAATTATGGTCTTAGTAGAATATTCTCTTCAAATTCATCTAAACATGTTATGCTTCTTCACATATTTCCATAGACAGATTTATATGGGTCCATGTGAATTCTTAACTATAGGTTATTATTGTATGATTTCTCATCCATAAGAAGATATTTATCCTAAAATCCATTGAATTCCATAGAGTAGGCTCCAATCATGTCTTCCTAAGTTTGAATTTATGTCATAGATAGATGATCTATTTGTGTATTTTATTCAATACATATGTTCATTTATGTGATCAAGATGTATTTCCATATAATAGAGCACCAGGTCTATGATTGTTGGCCACATTACATTATGTGCTCCACCCAATATTTAAAAGGATATCGACTAGTGGTGAGAGACTAAATAATATTTTTGGTTGAATATTCGCTTATAATAACATTATAATTAGGGAAAAATAAGGTACAAAAGAAATAATAATAAATAGAGAAAATAATAAATAAGTAAGAAATAGTAAATAACATCATACCATAAAATATTATGATTGAATATAATAACTTGCGCATCAAGATAAAAAAGAACCCCACATGTTTCCGATCAGTGTATACACTATAAAGAAATTAAAAATGAGGAATCCATATAAAATAACTTGGGATATATCCTCACATTTCCTTGACCCCATTCACCTTTATATACTCAGTATCCCATCATAGGTATTTTCCCTTAGTCGTATCCCTAACCATATATTCAGAACAGACATCAATATTTCCACGCAATGTGTTAGTATTAACCCAGTAGTGCACAACCAATGATCCCTTAGAAAAATTTCAATAGATTTATAATGATGTATTCATTGACATAATAAATGAATAAATAATAATAATAACCTTTTAGATCATTATGTACTAACCACGGTTCTTTTTATCCTTTCCCTACCTACTTTGGATGAATTCCAAAACAATGTTCCAGTCAAACCCCATAGATTAAACCATCCCATATGTCCGATAATCACCTATCACTCAAGGTAGATTGTGAAACCACCCCTAAACTCTCACTCGGTATAGGTTCACAACCTCCTCCACCATCCCATCAATCCTGAACTATCCCCTACCTTTCATGAGAGGTTATATAACATAGACCATACCATCCCCCCTAACATAGTAAATGTTATCTGTCATTCCATTTAATAAATCAAATCATCACCCCCCCCCTCTCCATATGATTACATAGGAAATAATCAAAACATGTCACATGAAACAATTGGAAATAATAATTATGACATACCATCTTATTACCAAGTTTGGACTCAAACACCCACAAAACAACCCTACTCATAACCAATGTACGGTACTATTTTACACCATATCTAAGTCAATTAACTTAAATTCCTACACTAAGGAGTTGAACATATCCATATAAACCTACCCAATCACATTGATATCAAAATAAGACTTCTAAAAGGGTTACACATGCACCCATAACCAAGAAAATATATAAAAACTTATTTGAAATCTGTAACATTGTTTGTAATTCCTACTTCAATCCTAATAGTGTTTAATCAGCAAGCCTCACTTCCATATTAAATCCCGAATAACCTAAAACAGAAAATAAATACTAAATATTTATATATGAGGTTTAGATAATAAAAACTGGATAATAGATGAAGAAGTGTACACCTACGTCTAGATCCAGGAACACTCATCGAGAGAGAACCTCTATTAAAAATATCACTTTAAAAAGAAAAGAGATGATAATGGATGAGCACAAATAACACAAAAAAATCCCTTACATTTATCCATGTCAGATTGGTTTTTTGTATATGGATGGGAAAATTTGAAAAATGCTATGAGGAAATTATAGACCAAACATTATAAAAGACACCTAGTGAGTAGGTTACAGAGCAACCATTATAGAATTTTCATGGAACCTCTCCACCATGCAGTAATATGGCATGGTTCCTAGGCCATGATGCATGCAACTTAAAATTAATAGGGGGTTCCCCCTCTATAATCACCCCTTGTGTAATGTACTTAGATGTCAAACTATAGATAATCCACACTATATATCCCCATGAAATATCTCTTCGAGTTGCATTCTGGGAATTTTCCCACTCCAATGGCAATTTTGTAACCCCAAAACCATGTTTCTACTACATACCCATAACATAATTTTGGATACATGCCTAGTTAACTCTCTAAATTTATCTCCAAATCCAACTACCAAAATTGAAACAATCCATGGACATAAAGATGCACTATAATAAATAATAATTTAAATTATAATTGACCTTGAAATTTCTATGGTATTATAAAATCCCACATTAAGGACTTCTCATCCTAGATAAATATCTCTAGGGATCCTAGTTGAAAATCTATAGCCTTATAACAACATAGATTATTCCTACTCACATGAATCCTCCTGAATCTTCCTTTGCTGCCATATTATCTGAACAAGAGGCATTATATTCCCATAAAACATATTCTCACTCCACAAGATAATTTTTACTATGTTTTCCATGAATGAAACATAATACACTATCTCATCATCATCATTATTGATCACGTGTATAGGGTTAAACTCCCACTTCTATAGTGATGACTCAAGAAAAACATATTGTGTGCCTCAATGTTATAGTGGAAGAAAAAACTAGTAAGCCATAATCTCAATCCACGCAACAGTCTCAAATGAACCAACATACCATGGAATAATATTCCTCACCTTTCACAAGTATCGATGACCATTATGAAGTGATACTCAAGAGAATACATAATCACCCTTGAAAAAACTCTAAGGGTTTGTACTGAAGGACCCAAGACCACCCTAAGGGGGGTGAATCAGGATGTCAACTTTTTCTATTATTTAAAATATCTTATTCCCACATTGGTAGGAACTGGTTTAAACCTATATGATGGATATGTTCAATAATGAAAACATTCACATGAAAAAGGACAAGACAACAATTTTTACTTGGTTCACCACTAAGGGATACATACAAGGAGCATATGCCGGCAGGTTTCCATTCATACCAAATTCCACTAATCTTCACTGGATTTGGATTGAGAAGGTTCAAGAAAAGTCACTGTATCCTTAGAAAAATTCCTTTACAAAGGTTCAGGGATAGCCCACTGCTTCCCTAAGATCACTTCTCTTGACTCCTCTTGGCTCACTGCCTTTGGAGAGGTCTCACTCAGTTTATCAACATGAAGGTCACTACAACTAATTGGCATGAAAATCCCTTGTCTCTAATTATCACGAGCTATTTCTTGCATCAATGTCCCAAATTTATTCATTGTTATATTAATTGTCCTCCTTTAGTGTAATTATTTAATGCACTAAAGCTTAGTCTTTTTTTTTTGATATAATCACAAAATCCCTTTATGATGTTTTCATTTCTATGAACTATCCTTGATTATGTAGATTGTCTCTGATCTGCGTACCACACCTGCTCGACGTATCGTACCTACTCTACATACCACACATGCTCTGTGTATCTCCTCTTCTCCGTGTACCACCTCTGCTCGGTGTACCATTCCAACTCCATGCACCGCTCCTTCTCCATGCACCGCGCCTACTCTGAGTACCGCACCTACTCGGCACTCCTAGCCTGCTACGTGCACCATGCCAGCTCCGCGCACCGCACCTGCTCCGTACACCGCGCCTTCTCTGTGCAACTTAACAACTCTGCGCACCGCCTCCACATACCACCTTCGTGTACTACATCCCTATACCACCTCTGGGTACCACCTTCATGTAGCACCTTTTCATACCACCTTTGTGTACTGCCTTGGCATACCATTTCTTCCTTATATGGACTTATTCAAATTATATGAATTTTTTCACCTCCCACATACCACTTTTTCTTACACAAAATCACTTCTGTGGACTACTCCTTTCAATTTTGAAAACTATTTTGTCTTTTTCATACCACTTTATCCTACACAGAATCTCTCCTACGTACCACATTTAGACTTAGTGGAATTATTCCACATTAATGACATTTTCATATTGAATTATCTCTACTTTAATGATGGGATTAACACTCCTTATATAGCCAAATAATTCTACAAATTTTCCTAATCTGTTTTACCCCAAATTTCAATGTGGGACAAACTTCACAGCATACTGAACTCCATCTGTATACTATAAGCCTCTATAGTGTATAGTTAACCTTTCATGTACCGTAAGTGTGTTGGTCCACATACTGTATCTCTTCCACCAATGACGAGCTATCTCGCATACCGCAGCTCCTTTCACCACGAACCATTTTTGGTCCCATGACCGATTCTAAAAACCATCCCCCATACCATTCCTACTTCTAGGTACACGACCGCAAACCATTCCTGGAACATGGTACATAGTCCATGTTCTTAGGTACATGGTTTTCTTCCATTTTTGATTTCCTTCTCCATTCTGCATCTTCTTCACTCCTATGTAGAAAACCTTCCATGGTCAAAAACAAAATCCCAATTTGGATTTCCAAAAAATAGGCAAATGGTGGGAAAAGACACCACCATAAATAAATTTTTCTACAAGAACACCCATGCATCTTCATTATCATACAACTTCTTTAATATTAAATGGGTTTCATCACAAAATCCTTCCATCATGATATATACTCTTTGAAAGATCAGTTTCAGCATAGCTAGATTATCCAGGGAAAGTACTACAACTTTTAACTTCTTTATGTTCTAGAAACATCAGTATTTCAAATCAACACTGCATATGACTGGAATCATCTTCTCAAATTTTTATGATTGTTCTTAAATCATAAATTCTCCACATGATCCCTCATGAAATAATTCATGTCACTTCAATTAGGCTCTTGCATGGTCTCTTTGAGTAGTGAGATGTTGCATAATAACTTTATATATTCACTTTATTCTATACTCTCTGAGATAGTTTCAGTGTTGTAGACAATGTATCACCTTTGATATACGACATTGAACTTAAGATCAATCTGACAATAGTTTTAATTACTACTCTCAATAACTATGGAGTTTTTCATCATCTATTTATTCATTTGGATCTTCATTGAAAACTGTTGAAAACAAATACAACCTTTTCCACAAAGTGGCCCCAACAATCTCCCTCTTCATATTTTTTTCAATACCTTGAAGTTATCCTCAAATGAATTTGTTAATATTAAAATAAGAGTCTTCTCTCTCCTCTTTATTTCAATCATCTTCTCTCCCCCTTGTTGAAAATAAGAAAAAGTTCATGGGAAAAGGGTATTAATTCATACGTAAACAATTTGGCATCAATCATTTCACTCTAAGTCTACTTGAGAAATGCTCAATGTATAAAATAATTGGATTTTATTTAGACAAAGAGTTTACGTGTTATTCATTGATCATGATAACACATGAGATGAGAACTCATGTACTTTTTCATTAAGGGTTTTCCACTTTCATTCCTTGTTGAAGAAATAGAATGTTACAGGGAATAATAAACCTGAAACTCATGCACTCACTTTTCCAATGACATGTTTTTCAAGTAATTTTTAGAGCAATTGAATTTGATACCAACTGAGGTTGGTAATGATTAAGATAATAAATATGGAATCTTATTCGTTAGTCTCCACTCAAGGGAAACACTACTCATCATCTTCATCAATGGTGAACCATCATCATTTTAATATTTGAATATCAATTGAATAATCTTTTAAGGATGGAAGCTTCGACATTTGTGCTATCAAGTGTTTATAGCATTCACTACTTCTCATGTTCTCCCCCGGAGATTATGCTTCACCATAAATTACATGTATTATTAGAACAAATAGAATAAAAAATTATTAATGGGATAAAGAAGTTCCTCATTGCTTTATCAATTTGTGTGGCATGGTTGAAATGCTTTTCTTAACTAAGTTCCTCCATTTAATCCAGTATTCATGCTTTCACATCTAAACAAATGTTCTGATCTGTGTTGATGTGGCATGGATCACTTCACATTCTGTTATCCTTTGTGTGGATAATTGTTCTTCTTAATAGCCATGATGAATGATACATTTTTACACCTATTTAGGACTACTTATTTCTCTAGTATTAAGGTTAGACAACCTTTTACAATGTGACAAAATTTCTTGCATCTCTCACACATAACTTCTTTAAATAGATTGTTTCTATTTTTTTGCAATATCTCAAGAACATTATATTCATCACATGAATGTTTTTATTTTCCATTAACACCATCCTTGGCCTATTGATTTTCAAGTTTCCTTATCCATTCCAATTCATTTGGATAGATGACCAACATGTCATTTAGAACTGTTGTTGTAGGTCTGGATCTTCCATGTTGGTTAATTTGTGTGTCATCTCTATAAGATTCTATTTTGGATGAATTTACCTTCAGTTTCATGGATCTAAACACTATTGTGTTGTCATATTTCCTACTTGATATCTTTTTTGTGAAATTTGTGTTCACAATATTGTTTTTATTTCTTACCAAGGTTGTTTTTTCATTCTTTTTTAGCTTCTGTGGTCTTCTCATCTTATCATCTTTTGAGGCACTGTGAGATGAGCACATACCAACCTTGTGACCACTGCAAATTCATACTTTACAGATGTTTTCAAGAATGTCAAATTTTTTTATAGTATACCAATGCTTCTAAATATATGGATATGGATTCTTCCCCTCTATATTTATCCCCATTATGGTGGGATTCCTTTTTTCTTTTTCATTAAGAGAATTGTACCAACAATATAATGCACAATTACAAAAACTATTACAACACCAGCATTGGCCCACAAATCTTTACTTCTTGATATCATCTATCTAAGTTTGTTGGGTCTTCATCTTGATTTTCTTTGATCTCTACAGGGAACTATCTTCCGAATTTTTGTTCTTCCTTTCCACCCTAGCCATGGTGGTAGGTAACTTTTCACCATTCCTCATCCATAACTATTTTCAATTTCCATTCCATCTTACACTGCTTAAGGAAACATAATAAGATACACGAGTACATGATGGTTTGGATGGTACCTTATTATGGTCAACTACTTGTGGTATGTCGCTGAATGATTTCATGATCCTCTTATCACATGTAAGAGGTATTTCAATTTTAGGTTTCTCCAATGATCATTGAGTAGGAATAGACACTATTTCTTGAGATATATCATCAACATAATTCATGGTCTTTTTGTCACATGTTGATGGACTTTCACCCTTAGAATCTTCCAGTTGACACTGAGTACTAGTAGAAAATATTTACTTATTTTGAAAAGGATCAATATGTGTCTTCTAAATATTTGTTAAATGATCTCCCATTTTTAGACTTTCTATATTGAGGATGATCTTATGATATTCAATCATGATCATCTTCTCTTCATAAGTCTTATTCAATATTTCAACCTCATCTTCATGCATCTTAACATTGTTTTTCAAAGAATATTCGAGTTTCTTTATCTTCTTGGATGTTTTTTTCAAATATAAACCTTTTTTGTCATTGATATTCATTATCTCATCTTCATGTGCATGGATCCTTTCTTCCAGAGTCTTATTGACTTATTCTTTCTTTTGAATGGCTTCAATATATCTGGATAGATTATACAATTATGAATATTTTCTTCCTGAGAACCTTAAATATTATCAGCTTCTCTTTCCAGTCAGTTTATCTCAACCTACAAGAATTGAAATATTCTACCAACAACAAAAACTCTTTCTTCAGAAATATCATGCAAATATGTTCATAATTTCTCATGAACACTTCAAAGCTCATTTGAGGTACAAATTTGATCAACATCACCACTTTTGATGAATTCCATGTGTTTGGTGGAAACCTGAGCCACCTACTCTTTACATTCCAATCATGATATTTCATCATTATTGGAAAGGCATGGGGAACCAGAAACATAATCTTCATTATATTAGAGGGAATTCTTCAACTATCTCTTCTTTTTATTTTTCATATTCATTATGGTCTTACTCGGTATATAATTCTATTCCGAGATAACTAAGAATTCATTAAGACTTCTAGTCATTATAGACTTAAGAAAAAAACTCAAATCCTCTTCTAAATATAATTACTAAAGAGTATCCAACATACATAAACTTTTATGATTTGACACCAATTGAATGACCCTAGACCACCCTAAGTGGGGGGTAGTGAATTAGGGTGTCAACTTTTTCT
Source organism: Viscum album (assembly GCA_963277665.1). Lineage (NCBI taxonomy): Eukaryota > Viridiplantae > Streptophyta > Magnoliopsida > Santalales > Viscaceae > Viscum > Viscum album. The sequence goes on from OY728131.1 coordinate 381,235,321, forward strand.
CTTCATTACTAGATCTTGTTCCCATTTTGGTAAGAACATATTTAATCATGTATGATAGATATGTTCAATAACTAAAACATTTACATGTAGAAGGAAAGCACATCACTTTTTTACTTGGTTCACCACTAAGGGCTACATCCAAGGAACATATACCGACAGGTTTTCGGGCGTAACAAATTCCACTGTTCTTCACTAGCATTTGATTACAAAGGTTATGTCACAATCACTCTATCACAGACGCATTTCCTTTAAAGAAGTTCAGGGATATCCCACTGCTTCCCTTGGATCACTTATGTTGACTCTCCCTAGCTCACTTCCTTGGGAGAGGTCTCACTCAGTTTATCAACTTGAGGTCTATTCAAAAGATTGGAATGAAAAGTATTAGTATCAATTCATAATGAGACACTAATTTCATCAATGACCTGAATTGATTCTCTTTTATGTTAGATTTTATCCTTTAGTGAAATTATTTAATTCACATTAATGTATTCTTTTTTTCTAGAATCACTAACTCCCTTTATGATGTTATAATTTCTAGAAACTTCCCCTAATTATGTTTATTATATCTGATCAGAAAACTATGTTTTCTTTACGTACCACACGTGCTCTACATACCATGCCTTCTCTGCATAACACTCCTTCTCTGTATACCACCTCTACTCTATGTACCTCATCTACTTCATGTACCATGGCTGCTCCACGCACCGCACCTGCTCAGCACACTTTGTATTCTCCATTCACTACGCCTGCCCCACACACCATGCCCTCTCCACACACCTCCTCCATGTACCGCCTCTACATACTGCCTCTGTTTACTACCTCCATATACTGCCTATGCGTACCACCTTCCCATACGTTCTTCACGTACCACCTCTACATACCTCCTTGGCATACCGTTTCTTCCATCTGTGGACTTCTTCTTCAAATTCTATCAGTTATTTCTTCTCCTACATACCACTTTTTCTTATGTAAAATCTTTTCAGTGGACTACTCCTTTCAATTTCACAAACTATTTCACCTTTCACGTACCTATGCAACATACGCAGAATCTCTCCTACACACCACTTTCAATCTTAGCTGAGTTCTTCTAAACTAATGATATTTTGTTATCAAATTATTTCTACTTTAATAATGGGATTAGAAATCATTATATTAGTATATTTATCTAATGTATATTACCAACATTTTCATGTTGTAAAAACTTCACCTCATATTTAACACCATCTTCATACTGTAAGCCTCCACCACATACCGTTAATGTTCTGGATACCGTATGTCTAGAATTCTGCAAAATGCATCTATTTCTCAAATGATGAGCCACCCCACATACCGCAACTTCTTCTTCCATGGACCATTTTTCATCCCATTACCCATTCTGCACACTATCTTTCATAGAATTCCTACTTCCGGGTACGTGACAGTGAACCATTCCCGGAACATGGTATGCGGTCCACATTCCGAAGTATGTGGTTTTCTTACTTTTCTGATTTCCTTAACCATTCTACATCTTGTTCAATACTATGAAAAAAACCTTTCATTTGCAAAAACAAAATCCCTATTTGGAGGTCCAAAAAATTGGAAACCATTGGGAAATGGAACCACTGTAAAAATTTTCTTCCAAAAGAACACCCATGATTCTTCACTATCATCTGGATTCTTCAAAAATCATTGGATTTCATCAAAAACTCCTTTCATCGTGATATATTCTCTTTGAACACTTAGTTTCAACCTCATTAGATTCTCCATTGAATGTACTGTACATCCCAACATCCTTGTCTTCTAGAAACATCAGTCTTTCTAGTCACTACTGAATATGACTGGCATTATCTTATTAACTTCGTGTGATCATTCATAAATCATAAAACCTCTACATGATCCCTCATGAAATAATGCACGTCTCTTCAAGTAGGCTCTTGCATGGTCTCTTTGAACAGTGTTATGTTTCATGGTCACTTTATAACTTCAATCCCTTTAACCCTCTCTGATATGGTTACATTGTTGTAGACAATTTATTACCTCTAATATATGTACTTTGATCTTAAGATTAGTTCAACCATATTTAGAATTACCACTCTCAGTAAATTTTGAATTATTCATAGTCTCCTTATTAATTTTTATCTTTATTGAAAATTGTTGAAAACTAATACAAACTTTTACACAAATTGGTCCCAACATGTACCACTAATCAACATAGAAGAATTGTTGGGTTTGAGTGATAAAAAATTTCTTTTGAATCAATTATTCATATTTGGTGGTCTCATATGAATTTCTTGGTCCAATCACTAATAACTCACCCACCAATATCCAACAAAACAGTGAGTGGAACATATTTCCAGAAATAGACTTAAGAGGATCCATCCAAATCAAATCATGGTAGCTATTATTAGATGAAAACTCTTATTAGGCCAAACAGTCATCTAAATCTCCACAAAATAAAAAACACACACACAATAAATATCCTCAATTATATATATTTTACTTCTTTTTTTCCTCTATCTGTATGGGTTATAGGTATTTCTGTTATATGATATATTAATTTTCAGTTGATACCATATAACCTTTTATAGGCCCTACAAGAATCTCTATGTGAATCGTGCATTAGAATCTGGTACTATGATCATAGTCTCACCATGAATCCACATTATCTCTTATACGTAGATCCTTTAAAGATATTCCATTTACAAACTTTCTCTAATGGGTAATAAATTTAAATCCTTCATCAATTGGTTAACTACTACCCATACCACATAATTTCTTCTCAGGGTCCAAGGTAGTCCCATGATGAAGTCCATGTTCACCACATCCCTCATTCATATCGGCACTATAAGCGGTTAAAGTAAACCACCTAGTCTTTGGTTCTCCATATTTTTCCTCTAATAGGTAATTAAGTGAGTAAAGAACCCTACAATATCCCTCTTCGTACCTAGAAACTAGAATCATCTTCTAATATCATGAAACATCTTAGTCAAGTCGAGGTAAGGGAGTGTATCATTATCTCTTCTCTCATAGAATTAGATACCTCCACCATAACATGGGAATAAAATATGTTGTCTCTACATGGTTTCCACCCCTAGATAGTATAAAAATTTATGAGTTATTCCCATGTCAAGAAAAAAGCCAGTTCAGACCCTTAGTTATCCTCTACTATTTCTATCTGCAAAGATATAATACTCAAAGGAGAAAAAAAATTGCCTCTCAGTCCTTCGATACATCCCTATATTAGTCCATAATTACTCTGATCAGCTTCTACTTCTCATTAGAAGTTTGAACTCTACACTCCTTGGTTTTTTAATTAGATAATCTATAATTACATTCTCCTTCCCTAGGGAATATATCATATCAAAATAGAATTTCTAATATATTTGACATAATGCCTCTTCGATAGATTCAGGTATCACTATAAGATCAAATGCAGTAATATCTTATGATCAATATATTTGAAAAATATCTCGCTAAATAGATAAAGGTTCTAACACTTCAAGGCATGAACCAAAGCTGCTAGCTCTAAATCATTTAAAGAGTAGTTTTGCTCATGGGGGTGTTGCTGATAAGAACCATATGAAACCACCTGATCATTATAAATCATAATGAATCCAAACCTGACTCGTTATTCATCACAATAGATTATTTAATAATCCTTAGGCCTAGATGAATCAGAATTATAAAATATGTTAGCCACTTCTTTATTGTGACATCCAAAACCCGGTTCACTATTAAGAAACTAAGAACATTCTTCCACAAGGACATAAGTGCACCTCCATATACACTAGAGGCTACCAACTAGCAGTTATATCCTAGGGTGTGTCTCTAGGGGACTATGCCCTCATTTTAGGGTGGACCACAATGAAGATAAATATGAATAAACAGTTGAATCCGCAACAAAATGAATAAGGCTGGAATTGTAAATAATTATAAACATATATGTAATAAATTACCAACTCAATAGCTATAAATTGTATCATATACCAAAATAAGGTAATTTAATGTATCAAAAAGTATAGTACATGAATATATGGTAGCAGGAAGATAATACAATACATGTTGTGAAAAAGAAACAAAAATTAAAAAAAACAATCCAAGCATCCCAAGAACCGGCCTAGTCATCTTCTACACAGCTCCCATCCTAATGAAATCAAGTGATTCAGGTTTGAAAAGTAATAAAATTCTACTTTCCTAGAGATGTGATCATATAATATTCTCAGGTACCAGTGGTGGCCTAGATAGGGTTTAAGAAAAATCTTAGTAGGCCACCACAAACAATGTCTATAAAAATCATGTCTATGTATTTAAAAAAAATAGTGTGTAGGTATATATATTGTAAGATGGTTCAATAAAAAACTCATACCATTTTCATCCATAACAAGTGTCTAAGAATGTAACCTTTTAGTTGATTAATTTAAGATTCAGTTTATATCACTGGAACATGTAAATGTTTCAACAACATTCGAAAAAGATCATAATAATAATATGTGAATAAGGATCCAGGGTGAAACCAAGGAATCCTTGACCTCAAGGAGTAGCCAAGTCATATTAGCAACTCATACAATCTAGAAATAAAGTTTTGAGTGAAATAAAAGGGATATGTAAAAGGAATTACATAGTAAAAGAGTATAACTAAATATATGGAATTCATCCATAGAAATATTTGGCTAAGAATGACTGGGCCCAATGCAGTGAATCCATGGAATCACATGTCTAAAAAAATAATCTAAATCCAAGGAGTGTATCCAAGGTATTCTAATATCCATAAGAGATTCAAGTAAATAATTCGTACACCATCATTGAAATCAAATATTGTGACAAATATCAAATTATGGGGTGGGTATCTCACACATAAATCAGTTTAATGAATCATAATGGCATCCTCTAAGTGCACAAGGAATTCCCCTGGGAATTCATTATTGGATCAAGTCTGGATACCCCTATAAAGATAAAATGGCCCAAAGAAGGTAAGAACTTCATACTCATTTCACTTATATTCATATGTAATCATGGACCATGTTATAGTAATTTCAAATAAATTTTTATTAGTGTTACTAAACTACCTTTCGTCGTACATAATAATTTAAAGTAAGGACATGAAACAATTTATCAATTTAGCTACAAAATAATTTAATCGGTTTAACCAGTTACATTCTATTGAACATGAAAATGTGAATCAAGGACATGCATCCATTATCGATTCGATTTATAATAATTTATCTATGAAAGGTATTATATATTAATACATACTTTTAATAACATGTTTCTAATGAATTATTATTTATGAAAAAACACTACCTTTACCAATGGTCAAGTCAAACACACCCGAACAATTCTACAGATAAACCCATCATGGGCCACCAAGGGAATAATAAAGAACTCACCATTCTTGGGGTGGTTAACAATTATTTATCAACCTCCAATGATGTCAAGTGACATTATTAGGGAAATATAATAAATTATAGATAAATTTAAATTAATTAATATGAAATTAAGGATAAAATCATGGTGAAACCAACGTGCACAAAATGGTGGAGTTTATAAAAAGGTGATGATTTTTGGGAAAATTCATTAACCACCAACAATATGTCTGTTGAAGATACTGAATCCAGTGTCATCCATTAGTTTCTCCTAGATCTAAAAAAAATGGTAGAACAGAAAAACACCCTAAAAATAGAACATATTACCCTAAATCAAATCTTCTTCTTCCATAAGAATAAGAAAAAAGAAAGTATCCTCAGTAGTGATTAGCCTATCGGTGGATATCCAATATAATATATGGTTCTCAAATCATAGGTCGGATTGAGATATAGTTTCAAAGCCACGGTTTAGGAAAAATAATGATCCTCTTATGGTGATTCTTCTATACATTGGATAAAGAAGAGAAATAAGGGGTAAGGAAAAAATAAAATGGTTTCTTCCCCTTTAAAAACTTCTGCAAGCATTTAAAAGGTGTGAAAATTCTATACACATAATATAAATATCAGTATTTCCCTTTTGGGGAAAGTTCATTACATTATGTCAATAATTTTGTCGAGGCCAATGAATGTTTTGTATTGAATACACACCATGTATTCTAAATAAACATGGTGATCGTGACCTACAGATATCATTTAGAAAGTAATTCCTTATTTCCAAAACATACCAACCGGCCTAAGGAATTATCTTATATATCTAATAAAAAATAACCTATATAAGGGTTTATCAAAATATTTAACGGATTGATACCAGATAGAAAAACCTGGTTCTTATAGTCTTCCCTCTTTTAAGGAACTCATCCACGAGTTTCCCTTCTACGGTTTGTGAAAAAATCTTCTAAGAATAACTCTTATAAGTACCCGACCATATTACAATACATAATCATGAATTTATTTGGGAAATCACTTCCTTTAACATTGAGGATCTTTTCATGTTTATATCTTTAGTGAAATGGGACGTAACACATTCATGACATTACACATTAATTGAGAGCAGATACTATAATAATAGTATTATTTTCTTACAAAATATAATACATTTCAATTTATACTTGATCTCATTCATAAACATTAAAACATTTAACATGGCTTCCTTATTTGTCTTACACATCCTTATAACCTGTTCAAATTATTTAAAAACATGGTATGAGCACAAAAAGGTCAGTAAGGGATATAAATAGAAGGAAGAAGCACATTAGTCTATGAATACATGAAACATATTAAATCATTTTAAAAAGACACAATTTTCACCAACATATACTTATTTTGTGAAACATGAGATTTGAACAAGATTACTACAATACATAAGAACATAAATAAAACCATAAACATTTCTGGGGGCATTACTTATATAATCATGTTTCCCTCTCAACTACATTATTATTTGTAACCCTCACAGCTGCCTTACAATTTGTGTAACCATCATAGTTATACTTGGAGTAACCGTACAACTGACCTCCCAATTACACATTCTCAATGAATAGTAGGGATATATAGGTGCCACCCTTCATCATAAACCATTCCCAAGAATCATATCATAATCACCCATCATGAATAATTCAATAAAAACATTACTTTTGAATTTCATACCACAGAATTTTAAAAGAGTATTTTTAAAAGAAAAGTCCCTTAAAAATATAATATAATTGAATTGAGACTTAATAGATTGGATGGAATATGTATATACACTATAAATACCCATAATTAATCATAATATAAATAAATTTCATCACACAAATAATTTTAATACCACATAAATAATGAAGTAGATGGTTGACCAAAAGAATTGAAATCGGGTTCAGAATTCCCTTGCCTCGGGTTTGTCTTACTTCAAACTCAAACCTCCTATAAAATGGTTTAAAGAGTGTTTATAATATCTTATAACAACATATAAATATTAATAATACCTTATAATATCATTTCATGAAATCATTTTACCCTTGAATTGTTAGTATTTTGTTTCATGCATTGTTTTGAGTGCGTTCATTACATGTTTTCCAGGATCGGTTCATGATGGATGTTCTTATCGATTAGAAGTGAAACTCCAGAATTGGAAAGGATTGGTATTTATAAATTATAAAAACCATAAATTATAACATTTATCATTTTTAATTCTTACATGAGTATGATTTATAAGTTAAAACATTATTGATACTAATTTTGGTCATTTTTTGTGATTCTTCGATCGTAATGAACTCATGTGTTTTATAAATTAATAACATGTGTGAAAAATGATTCTATAACCTTATATAATATATAAGATATAAAATATAATATGGATAAACCATAAAAATGGTTTCATGACCTGTTTTGAAGGAAGTTAATGAAATTTAAATCACATCATCCACGATGTCGGTAAATCGACACATCATGGATGATGTTCTAATTTCTTGAATAAGTGGGAGAGGAGAACAAATGTAATTGTTATTATTCCATAAACATGAAAAAATAAATAATATTTTAGATACTAGATCATGCATGCCTCTTGTATAAGGGGAGGCATGTAAAGAAAAATAAAAGACAGGAATCTTGAAATAATAGAAAATTTGAGAAATCCATTATTAAAATTTGGTAGCCTAATGACATCGATTATAATTTCATAAAACATGTTGATGAGATAAAAGGGGGTTATATTAATTATTAAATAATATGGGAAGTAAGGGGGATATCTAATGACATATACCAAAATAATCCAAATGAAATTAAAAATAATAACATAAAATAAATGAAAATAAATAAAACAAATGGGGATGTTTACCTATTGATCTATTCTCTTTGAGATCCTGTTTAAAGACTTTGTTTTTATCCTTGTGGAAAGAAATGTAGCTATAGGAAGTAGGCAAGAGTATTTGGAGTAGTATTGGAGAGAACATTGGTAAGGATCAGGGCTTGAGATGTTTGGGAGGAAGAGGGGAATGAGGGTGGTATTTATAGTGGAGGAGAGGAGGTATTTTACATTATTTTAATCATTATTATAATATTTTTTCTCAAGACAATGAATAATATTCATTCATGTGAACCAAAAAATAAATAATGGAATGTGAGTTTGAACCAAGTTTTCTTACATCAGCCTTTAATAACCTATGATGCATTAAATCAAGTATTTAGCATTTATCGTGTTTTATTGTATTTTACTATTCATCAAAAATAAAGATAGTTCCATTAGACTCCAAATAACTTACTGAACAGAATTGTTGATAACCGCTTTTATAAATTTAAAACATATAAGTGAAAAAAACTTTGTTTAAAGGGTATTTATAAATATTTAATTAAAAAAAATCATGCATTTTTAATTATTTTTAAAAACATGGGGTGTTACCACTCTTTCCATTGAGAATGAATATAGGCCTTCCACTCCAAAGTATCATCATGTATAGGTTCATGCTTCCACAGAACATGTGCTAAAGGGATAGACTATCCTTAGAGAGTCTCCATGAATAGATCAACAATGTGTATGGAATACTTATCAAAAGATGAATCAACATCTAATTCCACATCCTTAGGATCAAAGGTACGTTAAGGGTAGTAATTGTAAAGGTGAATATGTGAAACAAAGAAGAAGTCCTTCATGTCATGGTACCTATGAGGTAATAGAAATTTATTTACTACTAGATGAAATATATAAAAGATATGAAAAGTCCCAAAAATGTGAGGTGACAGCTTCCCTTTACTCTATATCTGTCTATGCCCCATCCTGGGTGATACCCATAGGAGAACATGATCCCCAACCTCAAACAATAAAGGCCATTGATGGCGATTGACATAATATTTTTTCCTATACTGTCTGGAAGACATACATTTTTTGGTCAACTGCAACTGCTCTAAAGTCTCCTACACAATATGAGGACACAAAAGTACTACCTCCCCTACCTATATCCATCACATAGGTGAATGAAATGCCCTACCATATAAGCCTCATAACGATGCATCATAATTGTTTCCTAAAATCTATTATTGTTGGAAAACATGACAAGAGGGATATGATTCTCTCAAAACCCTCCATAAAGGATATATGATTGGTTCATTTTCTCTAACACTATTATAGTCTATTCCAATTGGACATTGGTCTGAGGGTGAAAAGTTATGCTTAGAAGAACTTGTTTACCCAAATCATTGTGTAACCCTTTCAGAACCTTGATGTGAAATGATAATCCCTATAAAAATGATAGTATGAGGGACATCATGTAGGTTTATAATATCACGTACATATATTCCACACTTCTCATCAACTAATAAAGTATCCTTGACAGGAATTAATTGGGATACCTTTGTTATTCAATTGAGGACTACCCAAATCACATCATTACCCCAAGGTGACCTCACCAAGAAAACTAAAAAATCCATACTAATGTATTCCCATTTCCATTCCAAGTTAGGTAATGGTTACAAAAATCCAGTAAAACACTGGTTATTTAGCTTCATCTACTAATAGGTGGAACAACTAGTAATAAAACCTGTTATAAAAAATTTAATTCTTGGTCACCAATACTAGTGGTGCAGGTCATGATACATCTTGGAGATTCCAGGGTTTACTACCCACTGAGAATCATGAGATTCTCGCATCAACTCCTCTCTAATGTATATAGGAACCCATATAACTCATGATTACATAGAACATAATCTACATCAATGGAATAATAAAAAGGTTGGTTCTCACCTGAAATACTTTCTTATAGGGCCAAATCCTTTGGATATGAGAACTGCATTCTCTTCACCCTATCAAAGATTGATGAGGTAACTACTAAGGATGCAATAAAAGGATACTTGTGACTCTCTTGAAACTCTATATTTATATCATAAAGAGTTTCCATTTATTTATATTAATCACTATCTTCCTAAATTCCTCGTTCCTTAGTATTCCAAATAATCACATCTGCTACCACATTTATCTTTCCCTGTGTATTGGAGATCTCAATGTAGAAGGAATGAAGATATTCGACCCATATTCACTTTTGAGATTCAAGTCACACTTTGTAAAGATATATTTGAGGATCCTACGGTCAATTTACACCACCAATCACTCCCCCAATGGATAATCCCTCCATAAATATAGGTCATCAACAACTGCTTCCAGATCGAGGTCATGCATCGGGTAATTATTCTCATGAGTTCTCAACTAGTGAGACCCATACACAATGAATTGATCCTCCTACATCAATAAGGCACCCACCCTGATGCCTAATGGATCCCATAATACTATATATCCTCTTGCAGGCTTGGGTAAATTCTATAATAGTGCCAACATAATCCTGTATTTTATCTCTTGAAAGGTATTCTTGCATGCTTCAGACCATAAGAACTTCACATCCTTCTTAGTAAGACTTGTAAGATGCGAAAAAGTCATGATATTTTTTTATAAAATTCCAATAATATCCATCCATACTAAAGAAAATATATATATCAAACACATTCTTCGGATCCTCCTTATAAACTATATCACTCACCTTATCTAGGTCAATTGATACTTCTGATTCAGAAATAATAGGACCCAATAAGTGAACACTGTAGATCAATGAGAGGCACATTGAGAGATTAGAATATAATGGTTTCTATATTAGTGTAATTAATACGTTATCATGATGTTTAACATGATCACCTATAGTATGAGAATATACCAAGATGTCTTCTACAAAACCCATAATAAAGGAATCCAAATATAGGAGGAAACCCCTATTCACAGTGTCCATGAAAACGGAAGGCATGTTCATATTGTCGTACAACATCACTAGATACTCATATAAACCATACCAACTTTGGAAAGCCATATGTGTTATGTCATGATTCCTTACTTGAATCTGATAGCTTAATATCAAGTAAATCTTCTAGAACGCTCTATCTCCTCATAGCTAGTCGAATATATCATCTATCATTGGACATGGTTATTGGTTCTCATTCGTATGCTATTTAAATTGTTTTTAATCTAGAAATAGCTTAAGGGTCCCATATTCCTTATTGTAAAAAAGAACAAGTGAACCCCAAGATGGATTTTTGGCCCAGATAAAACCCTTTATTCTAAATCCTCCAACTATATCTTAATCTCTTAATGTTTTTAGGTTCCATCCTATATAAATGAATTGATATTAGAGATACAGATAGAATGAGCTCAATCATAAACTCTACCTATCTCTCATGAGGTTACCTAGAATATTATTTAGAAATAATATCCCTAAATGATTTACCACTGGAGAAAAATTAGTCTGATGTAAACCCTACTCCTCCATATTATCTATTCAAATATGTGTTATCACTCCTACCATCCCACAATTCTCTAGTCCATCTATACTTTCATGGGTATTATAATCACCCTTGTAAGGATAACTATCACCCTATGGTGATGCAAACTATACCCTATAGTGATAGAAATTCACATATGCATGATAGGGAACCAACCATCCATCTCAATGATGACATTGAACCATGTCATCTAGAGGATTAAGGGATCCCATAAGAATCAATAACCACCTACCATAGGGGGAAATCCCTTGCATTGGTGTATACCCTATGACCATACACCCAACAGTGTGTCTAGGGTCATCACCCCATAGAACTATTCAATTTCCAGCCGGATAATTTCCATAATCAATACAAAGAAAAGGAGTGGGATGAACCTATATCAAATAATGAATATATGATAGTAGAGGATACTATAATAATACCTCATATTATACATTTTCATACACTTTGATCACCAGGGATCAAGTTTAATTGATGAAACTAGAATGATATATGGCCCTGAACTATAGCTGGACTACCTTGAGGAGGTTCTCTATGATGGTGATAATAATTAGAATTATGGATACCTTGTCCATGACCTCATCCTTAGGTTGACCCACTATTTCTACTCCGGCTTCTCAACTGACATAGTGTGACATATCCCACTCCAGAAGGTGGAGCTTGTGTGGATCCTCTTTCAAACGAAGTAGGAGGAATGGTCTAGAAGAACCTCAAATGATGACCAATCCAGCTAAAATCATGACACCCAAGTGGGTCTCCATCACACTAAGGCTTCACCTACCATTTTCTTCCACACAAATGGAATATAATGGATCTTACAGTTTGGATAACCTAGCCACCACTTCCCTAATGACAAACCTCAATGTTGTGATTCTATCCATGGGAAGAACTACTTCTTTATCTTAGAAATGACCCTCTGTGCCCAGTACTATCAGCTTCTCTAAAGGTTTTCTCTGTGATAAGAGACCAAATTAATGACCCTAAAAATGTTATATAAGAGAAAAACAATAACCTATAAGTGAATGGCATACTTGATCCCAACCTTAAATAATATCACTCACAATAACTCATTACTATTGTGAAGTAGTGAAATGTGTTTGAAATTGGTAACATGAACTAAAAAGTCCATAATGGACATAGTGAACTTCTCTATATACATGAACTCCTAATATTTATCATTTCTTAGTGTAAAAGGAAAAAAAATTAATCATAGAAGGAGGTTTGTAATTCAACCCATACCGTGCCCTATTGATGACCAACCTAAGTAATCACATCCCACCAGCACTTGGAGGAATCACACAACAAGTAGGTGGTGAGATTGAACCTCCTATATGGAGGAATCTCTAGATGCTGAAATATTGAAATAATGGCCTCTATCCAAGACTCAACAACCTAAGGACCACCACCCCTTAAATACATATGAGGATGTTATTATTGGAAATCACGAGTATAATTAGATATAGTAGGTGAGGGTCATAGAGTACCCTACATAGACTGCATGATATGTAGGAAAATCTCTATAATTTGATATTTTGGGACCAATACGAGAATAAAAAGTGGTGTATTAGGTGGCACTATTGGAGGGATCACTAGTTTCTCAGGGACCACACCTCTAGATAATGGTCGTAACAAGCCCCCATTGCATGACTAGAGGATGTCATAGTGGAATAGTGAAAAAAATCAAGCACACACTTAAAAAAAAGTTCAAAATTATATTGTATCACTAATATAATAAGAAATAAAAACAAGGGCTTAATAACTAGTATAATACCCCAACAAACATCTTAAAAGTTTAGGGTATTTGTTTGTGTTCATGTTTTGATTTAAAAGAATTTTGATATATGTGGGATTAATTAAAATTTATGTTGGGAAAAACTCTTTATATTAACCTTGGCCTCTCTATTTATAGGAAACCATTTCATTTATAATGTGGGATTCATATTTAAATTTTGTATGTGTGTAAGTAAATAATATAACGTCCAATTAAATTGATTAACATCCCTAGTTTATAAAGTCTCGTATAGTTTATAAATTGATATTGATACTCGTGTAATCGAAACTAGTCCCCTTACATTCGATCTTAGAATGTGATGGTTTAAAATTTTGATTTATCTATTCTAATGAATTACCATTTTCAATTTTTAAGGGCCCATAAACCTTATAAATTGATATTGGTTGTCAATTAATCATATCCAAACATAGCTCCTACAACTATAGATACATAGTTTATATGTACTAAAATTTCCTATTCAAGTCGCCACCACAAATATATTTAGGAAAATACCATTTAGGTTGACAATGACTCTTTAAACAACCAATTTCACTTTCCTATATAAGACTAGTGGCATAAGAATATATCACAACCAAGGCTCACTCAACAATCATAGGCAATATAGGAAATGTGAGTAGTAAAATGCACCTATGTGGAATATAATATCCATGTTATGCGAATTATTGGTGCCTATAATGATTTATGTAACAATGTTTCTTTCCATACAAGATAATGTACATCTCAATAACGGATATCAAATAACATAATTCAAGTGCATCGCCTAATAGGGAAATTATATCAACTATAATAAGTGAAAAACAAAACTACAATTTCTCATTCCCAGGAAACATGGTATTTACCATGAACATGGGTTAGATGCTCCCAATAATAGCTTATAACCATGTTAGAAAAAATTTCTAATATCCTATATAAATTTAACAAACAATAATATGAAATAATACAAAACCCTATAATACCACTTTGTGATGTCTTGGACCCAGTTCACTCCTAAGTAACCAAATACATTTTCCCACATGGCCTCAATTGAACCTCCCTATATTACAAAGGCTATAAACTAGTAGTGGGGGCCAAGTGTGTGTCCATGGGGTAACTATGAACTCATGTTTTGGTGGATAAAAACAGAGATGAAGATGATTAAACACTTGAAGCAGCAATATAATGAATATGACTGGTAGTGGAAATAAGCATAAAAATACATGTAATAAAAACCCAACTCAAGAGCTATAAACAATATCATATATAAAAATGATGTAATATAATGTCTCTACAAAAGTAAAAAAATGCATGCATGGAAGTAGGAAGACAATAAAATACATTACATATAAAATAAACAAAAATTAAAAATATTATTGAAGCATCCCAACACTAGCTGGGTCATTTACTACCCATCTCCCATCCTAAATCAAGCAGGAAAGTCAGGTGTCCATAGAGGGTTTGTTTCCCTTTTCCACTCCTTCAAATATATAATCTAATTAGGTACCAACAGTGGCTCAGATAAGGCATGAGATAAGTCTTAGAAATCCACCATCAACAATGTATATATAAAAATAGTCTTTGTATATAAACTGAAATAGTGTGAATGTATATATAAATTAAGATAGTATAATAAAAAAATCATGCCTAATTTATCCTAACCTGGTGTCTGAACATATCACCAATTAATTGATTAATTTATGATTCATTTTATATCATTAGAATGGATAAAAGTGCCAAAAAAACTGAAAAAAGTTCATAATAATATGTGAGTGGGGACCCAAGGTGAATCCAAGGAATCCTTTACGTTAGGGGTTGGACAACTCATAGTACAAACTCATGTGGTCTAGAAATAAAGGTCCTAGTTTAATCCACAGGGAATTCCAAAGGCATTCTCTTGCAAAAGAGTCTTACTGAGTCCATGTAACTCATACATTATAATAATATGCTAATAATGACCGGTCCCAGTGGGATGAATCCACAGCTCCGCATGTCCAAATACATCAAGATGAATCCAAGGATTATATCCAAGTAATTCTAATATTAGAAATATAATCAAATGAATCATCAGTACAATCAAAATTCATTCATATAATAATACAAAGACCGAATTATGTGGTGGGTATCACCCATGAAAGTTGGATAAATGAATTGAAATGGAATATTCTATGTGAAAAAGGCATTCTGTCATGTATCTAAGGCTGGATAAAGTCTTACCACTCTTACAAAGATGAAAATGTCCAAAGTAGGTAGTCAACATATACACATTTCATATGTATACATATGTAATCATGATCTATGTAAGACTCATTCCAAATAAATTTTTATTAGGTTAATTCCATAACCTTTCATCATATGTGACATGGTAAATAAGAACATGAAACCATTTATATGTTTAACTACATAATCTTTTACCAGTTTTATTCCATTGCATTGCATTGAACATGAAAGGGTGAATCAAGATCATATAATCATTATTGATTCGATTTATAATTATTTAACTAGGAAAATTAATTTCCATAAATACATTATATCTTGAACACTATGTTAATGATTTATTAAATGTGGATGAACACTTAACATTCCATAGGTTGAGTCAAATTTACATGAATGATTCCATAGATAAACCCAATTTGTATCACTAAGGGAATAATAAATAACTCACCCTACATATGTTAGTTAAAATTGTGGTATCAACCTCTAATGATGTCAAATTATGTTTTAAGGAACATAGAATACATTCTATACAAGTTCAAATTAAATAAAATGAGTTTAAAGAGAAATTCGTAAGGAATATAAAGTGCACACAATGGAGAAAATTTATAAGAAGGTGATACATTTAGGGAAAATTCATAGAACCCAAACCATATGTCTATTGTAGATTACTCATACAGTATGGACCCTTTTTGGTGAGGATTGGAAAAAAATGAAAGAAAATAAAAACACCCTAAAATAGGGAGTATTATCCTACATCAAAATAAATTCCGAGATATAAATAAGATTGAAAAAATTATCATAATGTGTGTATGTATCACTGATGGCTATCTCACGCAACTGATAGTGCTCGAATTGGAGTTCATACAGAGAGAAAAGATCAATGCTTAGTTTTAGACTAAATAAGAAGCATATTATAATGATCCTCCTTTGTGTGGGAGAAATAAGATAAATGAGGGTCAAGGAAAAAATAAATAGGGTTATTCCCCTTTAAAAACATTTCATAGAATTTACATGGCTTGTAAATTTTCTACATGTTTTGAAAATATTGAGATTCCCCTTCTAGGTAAAGTTCATTAAACATCCTGAATAATCTTACCAAAGAAGATACACATAATGCATTGAATACATGATGTGTATTCCAAATACATGATGTGTATTCCAAATACATGTCATGTAATTATCCTAAAGCTAGAATTTATCCCCAACTTCCTTCATTCAAAAACATACCAACAAGCATAAGGGATCAGTTTCTGAATCTAAGGCAAAAAGAACCTCAACATGGGTTTAACTAAAAATTAAAAGGATTTATACCTAATAGGGAAAATTGGGTTCTTAACTTTATGTATTGGAAGGCCTTCTCATACATCATAATCCACTCAAAATTGACCCACTTCTTAGTCTACATAGTCATAAGTTCTTAGAATCAATAGAATTCCAAAATTAATCACCTATAATACACAATAATCCATGGAAACAATGACAATTTAATACCTTTTTGGTTCAATATAAACACACCATCACTTCCACTTTCTCTATATCTAATGATATATATACCTTTTAGATAACATGTATATGAAATTTCACCTCTTTAATCAAAATATTACTCTTAGTACTTGGCATAAACTTGATGTCCCTGAAGAATTCTTAATTCAATCTCAAGGTGCTCATCATATAACTAATGGGTTCATGATTATACCAAGATGACATTGATAAATACTATTAAAAATGATTTATGGAAGGAATAAAATAATATATTACATGAGAGGAATGAGAATTATTGATATTTTCATTAGACCAAATGGAATCACAGGTTACTGATATATCCCATATGTTCTCCTCAGTTCTTTCTTTGGAACACTCTCTACCCTAATCTATAATTGAAGGTAACCAAATAATTGACCAAATAAGTCATCAATCCTAGGAAACATATATTTATTCTTTATTGTGACCTAGTTAAGCTTCTATTAATCCACATGTAAAGAGAGGTCATTACTTTCATTCAAAAAAAAAATAAATGTTGGGATCTTTATGTTGAGGTACTCAATAAAATTGAATGATTTTCCTCAAGGTCGTTGATTTATTCCATCATGTCCCTTAGATTAGTTGGTTCTATTTTACAAGGGTGAATCAATATATGATATATACCCAACATGAGATCAATTGTGAAGAAAATATCTCCATTGCGAGGACTTCATGTGAAAGCAACTGGAAAAATAACCCATACTTGATCCACCATTGGAGGAAAAGTAGATGGAACCACATACTAGTCTATATTAAGACTAGTACCTACTATCTACATCGTAATAGCTCCTATATGACTAAAATCAGGTACATATCTGCATACCTCCCCATACAACTATCCCACTAGAACATAATATTCTCCCACATGGGAGGTGAAATATACCCACCTAAAATAGTATTCAATGCGAGCTCAGAATCCTATTAACCAATCCATCCCAAAGATGGTGTAAAATATTTCAATATATAGAACAAAAAAATCATAGAAATTACAATACTCTCTCACCATTATGGAACCTGATAAGAACATTTTGACAATATCCAACCTCTTTTAAAGAGGTGTTTATTGTGATGATAAACCCAAGAAAAAATACATTCATCCCTAACCAAGATAGAAATCATGTAGAAATAAAGGAATGAGAATCCTGTATATCAAATAAAGAATTTTTAAATGTCAAACAAGTAGAATTATTCCACTAATATAATAAGGTCCTTGATCTTTTTCAGATAGAACCCAATCAAAATCATAAATTCATACTTCCTCGTATCCATAAGCCAACCCCTATCTCCCAGAATCACCTTTCGAAATTATCCGTAAGGAATCTAATATTGTATCTACCTTTGAGACCCTCCGAAAATTCTCTATACTTACCTCCTAGATGTTACTTGACTATTAATTTAAGGTCTAGCTGGAAAATCTCTCATGGATTTTTTCTTACCAGAGACCCTTCATTAACTCAACTGAGACGCCCTTATAATAAACATGGGAGTTCTCACATTTTAAATCATTTATCGAAATCCTTTTTTGGTATCAGAATCACACTTAAGAAATATCCAATCCTAATACACTAAACACAATGATGGGGGATCATCCCATGGAATGAACTAAATAACCAGTACCATAACCTGTCTTTATCTCACTTCCTTGGATCAACTCATTGGACATATTCTTCCTAATACTAACAAAATATAAAAAACTATAATGGAAAATCCTCTAATTTTCCCACCAATATAAGTAAGGACGCCTTCTATGATCTCTTATGTTAATCCCTTATCTATAATAAATGCCTTACAAACAACATTAGAGTAAGCCACCAGATTAAATTTCTATATCTGACAGGTCATATTTGGCTGAAGGCCTATCTCCAACCTCTTAGTATTATGGATCTCATTCCCATCCAATAATGGTTAAAATGGATTAACTCCCAAAAATGGGTCATATAATCATCCAAATACATTGTTCCTTGTATAATATCCTTAAAATCTTTGGGTCATTCCATCTTTAGCATATATAAAATGGAATCCTCAATAAAATTTCCTTGAAGGATACACATGAAAAAATATAATTCCCCCAAGATTGAAATGTCACACCCCAACATCTCCTAGAAGGTCCCTATAGATTTTATATTCACATTTTCACCCACCATTCATCGGGTATCAACAGTATCTCATAGGTCCCTTAGGATCTAAATCTAGTCCTCATTATACAATGGGATGACCAAAACCTAAAAGTATATAGCGTTTTCTAGAATTAAATAACAAGTAAAATTCACCACAGTAGTCCCTCCCTAATGGGAATCTCCCCCACATACCAATAAAAATCAAAAAACTCTATATTGGAGAGTATATTATTTCTAGACCACCAGGGAAGAATCATAAATATGCTCATCCTAGACCTCCTAGAAATCTTAAGGTGAAACAAGAACATTACCTATATTTAGGCCCTAGTCCCAAAGTAGAATCAGAAGATTTAAATGATGTGATTTTATCTAAAATTCCCAAACAAACACTCAAAAATTCATTTAATATCTCAAATATTTCAAAATTTATGTTGTTAAAAAGTACATATAAAATAAAAAACCTTATAAAAATAGACCCAAAATGTCCACCCCAACCAATAAACCTAAGGATCTACCACCCACCTAAGTCTTGTGACAAGGTATGTGATACTTATGAATTAATTATAGTCCTAATAAATATAGTAATAAACAAGATTATGTTAAATTAATTTAATGTAACAAATAATGTATTTGAAAAATCACTAAATATATTATTTGTAAAATATAATTTATCTAAACCTACATTGATCATATGTAATCAAGCGCATGTCATGTGAAAATATATTCTTATACATTATAAATTAAATAACAAAATATTGTTAATAATTCTAAGTCAAAAATCCCATAAACCATATCAACACTTCAATATAGGATAACCACATGAAATATTAACATCACAACCAATCAAAAACTCATCCCACTTTACTGGTAACTCATGTGTCTATTGTACATGTATTGGAAAAATAGAAACATTACTTCCCAATTGCATTAAAAATGTCCTGTCTCCATTCTATTCATCCTCAAATAGTAAATCAAAAGGATAGTAGATTTGATTCCATTTTTTAATACCTTAGACCAAATCACCAGTTTTGATCTATTAGGACACATGATCACATGTATACCTCCCTATATGTTAGAACAATTCAACTAGTGGTGAGGGACTAAACTATAATATGGGATAACTCTTCCCTTTGTATCAGATAAATATCAAAGTAAACATAAGTACGAAAGAAATAATAATAAATAATAAAATGAAATAAACAATATAAAAGTTTAAAATTACATCCTAACACCCAATATCAAGATGTCATACAATAACAAATAAATCTAGTCAAAAGAGATCCCACATGTGGTAGCTCAATATATACATTATTGAAATTAACAAATTCATAATTGAGGCATCCCTAAAATAGATCGTTGATTATGAATTGACATCATCTCAGTCACTTACACCTCCATATAATCAGTATTCTATCATAGGGTTCTTTTTTGTTGGATGCCAAGACATAAAGTCTGCATGCGCATCAAGATACCCATATAGGGTCTGAGTATAAGCCCTATAATACACCACTAATGGACCCTACAATTTGGTAAATGGATTTATAAAGGTGTATCCTTTGATGGAGTAAATGAATAAATAATTAATAACTTATGATGGGTCATTGTGTATTAACTATGATTCCATAAATCCTAGATCAACCTTCTTTAGCTCAATGTTTGAATGAAGTATTTATAATATCCCTCATATCATCCCATCCCATTTTTCGAACAATAAAATTTCACTCAGGTAAGTTCATTTGATCATCTTTGTCCTCTCTCTTCTTATAGGGTGAAAACTATAATAATCATCCCATAAATCATGTAAAACCCTCTATCACTAAAGGGAGGTTATATAACATGGACCAGGCCATTACCTCTCACTCATGTAAATCCATCCAACATATTGTTTTATTAATCTCATTCTTATCATTTAAATTAGTAAAAGGATAGAACCAAAAAAACTTGTTTTATATAAAAATTGAAACAATAATGTTTATATACCACCTAAAATCTCACTTTAGTAATAAACACCCACTTGTCCATACTTACCCATAACATTATACAGGACTACGTTCCACTATATCTTGCTCATTTCACATTCATTCCCCTTATATATGGATTCAATGAAAACTATATCTACATACCCAAACACTTTTACTATAAAAGTGTAGTTATCAAATAGTTATACAGGAACCCACAAATAATCCAATACATACAACCATATATGATAGTCACAACATAATATGGTCTTCCTACCTCAAACATAACAGAGTGTAAACACGAATACACATGTTTTGATTCAATATCGAACCTATGAAAACATAAAACTAGCCCCAAATTTCTAAATTTAAGTTTTAGAAAAGTGAAGTAAATGAATATATATAAAATTTTAATCCTAGGTCTATGATAGTCTTAGAATCATTGATCGAGAACTTCTATAGTGAATGACTCTTCAAACAATCATGATATGAGGATGGATGGGAAAAGATATACTAAAACAATCCCTCGCACTCATTTTAGTCAAGTGGGGTCATTGAATAATGAGAAGAAATTATAAAGGGTTTCTATGATAAATTTTACAACATACCTTTAAAAACACCCAGTAAGTTCATAATGACATAGGAATAAAGGATACTCCAGGGTTCCTTCATGAACGTAAATGTTGCGATGTAGTACATACACTAGGACATGGGTGCCTAAAAATCATAAGGGGTTTGACACCTCTACAATTTCCTCTTGTGACATAGACATAGGGCCTATGATGGAGTTATTCCACCACAAAGAGCCTCAAAATCGATCTCTATTAGTTTCATAGAAAACCTTTCCGCACTCCAACATCCATTCCAAATCTCCCAACTCAACACCATAGTCACCTTCCTAAAATATATTTCCAGTTACAAACCCTTAATAATATACAAAATCTATAGAAAATTCCACTAACCCATGAAAATTAATATATTTTAGAATAAATATTAATTAAAAAAAACACACTTTAAAATTTTTGTGGTCCTTCGCAATTCCTTTTGAAAACTAATCTAGAATGTTGAAGTCAACAACATATCTCGATTAGAAAAATTTGATTGTAGTATTCACTGAAACATCACCACATATTTAATGTATATCATTTCAATTTGACTGATTGATAATTCCTCAAAAATATTGACAAAGTCGTAAGTCATCATAAGATGATCCACCACAACCCATGTGGCATTGATTCATTTAAATGAATTGGAATACCCAAGACAAATTCAATAATTATGTTATCTCATTTACATGTTTCGATAGTTAATCGTTTCCTTATCCCCGTATAGTAATGTTAATCATACTAAAATTATTGGAATCCCAATAAATTTATTATATATTTTAAAATATCTTTCATTAAATTATCCCACCACTAGTGATATTGGTAATCTGTATATATCTTTTTACTTAATGTGTGTATATAGAATGTTGATCTATGAGAAAAATAAAATATTTTATTCCCTATCTCAAGATATGATGCTATATATAATCATTTATTAAATCTTACAACTCTATCATAATCAATGTTGGCCTCTAATATTTTTCTTTTTCAATATTTGCCACTGATATTTCCCCCCACTTCAATGCTTCCACTATCTTTTATATATACTCATTGTCCCATTTTATAACCACGGTTTTCTATAAGATTGATGTGTGAGTAATAATTTGATATAGGTAGGGTTTATTTACATCCTTTGAAAGTCTTATGTCCATAATTTTCATGAAAAATATTAATGAACCCCTTTCAATTATCATCACTTATAATGTTGTATGATCTTTTTTTTCTTAGATAATCTTCCACTTTGTTCACCTCTATAGGATTGTAATAAACTGAGTAGTAACAGGCTCAGATCATCTCTAACCATGTTATTTTGTTCATGATGAGCTCTTTAAATGTTAATATACAAATTATGACATTATTATTATTTTTATATATCTTATTTTTAACTATAGATACAATACCTCCAAATCATTAATTCAAATATTATTACAGCCAACTAATGATCTTGTACCAAGTCGGTTTTCTCCAAAAACATAAAATATCTTGAGTCCTAGGCTATTAATGTATCATTTTTCATAATTAAATCACTCAATACCTTCTTTAAAACATCACAGTACATTGAAAACCATTCTCCATAGGATGTTAGTGCGATTGAAGTCGAATCACTAGATTCTTATTTAACTCTTGATGCTCTCTCTAGTTTCATCTATCCAACAAATTAATAATTACATTTTTTTTATTTAGCTAGGTTATTGTATTTTAAAATCATGAAATGTTCCTAATAACATGTATAATACACAAAAAATACAATGAATCTAAAAGTATTCATTACAAATATTGGTTTGTTCCTTTATTTTATCACCATTACCATTTTAATGATAAAAAATTAAGTTTCTTGTGGCATCGGAGTCATACAGTTGTGGGAGATATATAAACATTTATTTTAATGTTTTGTTTTTTAAAACCACAATCAAGGATATTTCATGTTAAATTTATTATTAGTTAATTTAATATCTAATTAAATGAATACCTAATAAGATAATTCCTTATTCAATGTAGAATTTGATCATCAAAATGGTCCCTTTTGGATTACTTTTGTTGAACTATGATGATCCAAGGATAGAATCCCTCTAGTGGTCATACACACATGATACTTTTATCTCCAATCCATGCCAATAGATCTCTAGGTTCTAGAACAACAAGTTGGTTGTCTTCTATTATTTTTTTTAATCGATAATCCTTCAATATTGAAGGGATTCCTCTTGTGTTTCTTATTCATGAGGGGAAGAGTGAGAGGAGGAGTTGATGGAGAATTTTGTTTTTTATAACTATTACCATGTTTTGATTTTGGATTCCATAAACAATATACATATTGATAAATTTAAAGGGCTAGGGTTTAGGTTAAAATAATTATTTAATTGCATATCGGCCATTAAATAATATAATATTCCTTAATGAACTCCATGCCACATAATAATAATATTATTATTATTTTATTTTTTACTCTAACTTATGAAAAAAAATATATTATTAAACCCATTTTTTAATAAATATTTGTCACTAGACACAATATCGGTTTGTTTGAACACCTCTATAATTTATTGAACTCTAGAATAAATATTTAATTTAAATGTTTCATTCTTCAATTGACATTTGAGATTGATAAAACATGAATAAAATTATCCTTAGTTAATGACATTATTATTTATTCAATTAATTAAATTCAAATAGAATTTAGTCATGATCATCAGAAACACTTAGTGTGTGACCCTCTAGGGTTTTTTCTCATTTCTATTAGGTGGGCTTCCCTAAATTCAAATATTATTATCTATAAATGGGTAAAGGTATCCAAGAGAAAGAAATTAATATAGAAACAAAAAAAATCACTTATGAAAGATAACTATGTAATATAATACATTCATCATAATATATCATCAACAAGGTTGCACGTCTGGGTCACCATCCTATTTGAAAGACATTCCTTTCTTTGAATATCTGAAACAAAATCATCATTTAACCAAATCCAAAAAAATTTATGTGATGGTTTTATTCAAATAAATGGACTAAGATATGAACTTCTGTAAATATGTAAGGGAGAATCCTTCCTTGACTTATCCATTAATGACATGTCAATCATGATGCTCCCAATATTCCATAATTCACTACAAGCATATGGCATCAGAGTTTTCACAATAAAATATAAGTGCAGGAGTCATGATATGAATTAAGATAATATTAAATTAAATGGAGTATTTCATACACTCATATATAGGAATATACGATGATATAAAAGGATATAGAATTCATACTAGAAGTCCAATTCTCATAATATCCCATTTAAGAGCTATCCAAGGCAGAACTTCATTAGAAGAATCCTTGCCACTTATGAGTTATCACAACTGATAGTCTATATACTATGTCTCCCATAATAGTATATTATTTGACCACATAACTATATTTAATAATATCATCATGGAACATTAAGTTTCTCATTATAGATTTAAAATTATATAACCTTATCAATGTGACATATATTCTAGGAAATTATTACATTAAATACATTAATGATAATAAAATATATGTAATAAATAGTTTTATTAATGTTTAATATATTGAATATACATGTAATAAAGGTATAAAAATTTGGTCTTAGGACACCAACTCCAAAAAAACATCCACTTGGACTATACTAACTGTATATTACTTTTAGTCTTCTAGACCTCACATAATAATCATGTTTCTACTTATTCATGTTTTTAGTGACGGATTTCCTCATGTCATATTCTATGGAAATAATGTTAACTTCATTATCACCCCTTTGATAAAAATCAATTAAGAGATGATACTTACGAAGTATATGTTTCATATGCTATTGTGACCTTGGATATTTTGAGAGAGCCACCACAACAATATTATTACAATAGAGTGTGATTTTATCTTTATTAATATGTACTATGTCAAACTCTTAGATATATTTGGACATCAATACTTCTTATTTATATGCCTCACAAGCTGAAAAATACAGATACTCTACTATAGAATTTGTGACTGTAGACTTTTTTAAAATCTTCCAAATCACATCATGTCTATTAAAAGTGAATATGTTTTCCATTTAAAACTTCTTTTCATTTTTATCTATTTAGATAGTAGCATCAACATATCATTTCATGGATTTTTATTTATCTCCTCAAAAATCATGGAACATATCCTTAGTATTCCTCATTTACATAAGGATACTATTGGATTTCATTCAATGGTGTTCACCTAGGACATCTTGATATCATCCTATAATACGTAATGTGCATGTGACATCTTGCATAGTGCATAGAATATCATACATGACTAACCCAATCACTAACACGTATAAAATAATTTCCATTATATTTATTTCATAATGTATATAAGGGAATATATCCCTGAAAACATGAATGACTTGTGATGCTTGAAACAACCCATTTTGGATTATTCATTAATAAATATATTCAGTATCTTATCAATGCATTTAATTTGACTTAGGCCAACCAGTCTCTTGGATCTATCAAGATATATCTTGATCCTAAGAATATATGTTTCCTAGCCCATGTCTTTCATGGAGAATCATTTATTCAACAACACATTAATAGACAATAAGACTAGAATTATTTTCCAATAAGTAGTGTGAAATCTATAAAAAATGATAAGGAAATGACTACACTCCCACTAAACCATTTGTATAAATAGGTCAAACATTCATTCTTTTAGAAATAAAATTTCCATTATGGATTTTTCAAAATGAATGTTCCATGACCTGGATGCTTTCATTAATCTATAAATTAATTTTTAAAATTTTCATATCCTATTGGAAAACTTTAGAGTCACAAACTATTTGGGTTATGTCATATTAAAATCTTCCTAAAGGTTCTCATTAATGAAGACTATTTTAAAATTCATTTTAAAAATATCATAGACATGGTAAGATATACTGGTAAGTAAATTTTTGAATGATTTTATCATTTAAACTAGTGAAAATTCATCATCGTAGTCAATTTCTTCATGTTGTTTATACCATTTTACAATCAATCACACCATATCAATACTGAATTATACCTCCATGTATAGTTTCTTCATCAATTACCATTTTGGAACAACAATATTTATATCCACTAGAGAATCTACAAAAATATAGTCTTGGTTTTGGTACATGGAATCCATTTCAGAATTCATGGATTATTTACACTGGGAAACATCTATTACACATATTAGTTTCTTTTAGGTTAGAGGATCATTATTATCTAAAAATAATGATTCACCCTAATTTGATAATATAAATCTAAATTTTTTTAGTTTTACAACCTCTCTTATACTTCTATATTGTACTTATGTATTTGGAACAATTTCTTCTTCCACGAGTTTTTTTGGAAGTTGTTATTATACAAACTCTTCTATACATTGAGCCTCAACTTCATCAAATTCTATCTTACACACACAACATCATTTAGTAATTTTATACCATTCAAGGAACATGTTGCATATTTTCACAATTACATTTTTTTCTAATATGTAATATATTTAATATCCCCTTATTTCTATGAGGTATCCTTTAAAGTTGCACTTTTTTCCCCAGCATAGAAGTTTATTGCCTAAGGATGCCTTATCGAATGATAAGTAACCCCACACATGTATGTATGAAAACATGGGATCCTTTCCATTCCATAAGTCTTATAGTATACCATCTCTCACTTTATTTGGAAATTTGTTTTTTATTTTTGATGTTATTTATAACTTTCATCAACAAAATGATAATGGTAGACTTGCATGAATCATCATTGATCTCACCTTGTCTAATAAGGTTAAGTTCATCCATTCACTTATACTATTCCACTATGTTGTATAAGGAGGAGTGATTTGAGATAGGATCCCAAATACTCATAAGTAATCAGTGATGTCTTGATTAAGACCTGAAAATTAATTAATTTATTTTCAAACACTTTTAAAGGAATGTGAGAACCCATGTTGGTAAAACATACAGAGAGATCACTTCCTATGGAAAATTCCCATATGATATAATGTCTGAGGATCTATGGGAACTTATAGTCCATTCTGAGGAAGAAATTATGGAGAAATTAATTCCATTCAACGCATCGAAAGCGGATGGTGATAATATGTCTGAGAGATCACTTCATGTGGCCACTAACCAGGTGTAGATAGAGTCAATCAAAAAGAAATATTGTATCTTGGCAAGATGATGTAATGTAAGGAAGTTAAACATGGAATAATTCAATCAGAAATGGGACAATTTTTCATTTGGGTTCAAGGTCTTTATCAAAGATGATCTGGATGACTTGATTAAGATATTTTACACCATGGTCTGAGTGGGGTTTTAAATCTTCTAACCAAGATGGATTTCAATTTTATTCTTGTCTTGCATGAATTTTTTTTAAAAATATGACTTATACCTCATTAATTAAACATTTCCATATCATAAAAATCATAAGTTAAAGATATCAATTTTGAGTACCTACCCATTCCATAAATCGTAAATGGTCGACAGATGTTTGTAAAAACTAATTGAAGAAGATATTTTCCCCTATCAACTTTTCCATTATATGCGGTTTTATTAATTTTACCTTTTAAACATATGTGATATATACCAAGTGATTCTAGTTCAAAATAATCTAAATATCCATCTTGTTATAATTTAGTCAAGTGAATTTCATTTACATAACCTAGATGATGATGTCTTAGTTGGGTGTGGTATGCATAATGTAAATTAGTTTCATTATCTATTATCAGTACATGGTTCATGTAATCTAATACATAAAGACCGTTACATAAATGTGATTTACCATAACAAATTCTAACTGAAAAAAAGAAGAAATATTTACTTATAAACATAAAAATAAATCCAGCGGTATCAATTATGGAAACAAAAATACCATTTTTGGTAACTGAAGGCACATAATAACAACCTTTAAAACCAAGATCGTTCCTATTGGATATATGAGGTGGTAGTCCCTTATAGTTACATTAGAAAGTTTAGATTCATTTTTTATTCCTAGATTTATCTCCCCTTAGTCAATATATATGAATCTACATAACTCTAGTATTTTAATACATATATGTGAACCACATGATTTATCTAATACCCAATTTGTAGAAAAATATTTATTGAATTTGATAACAATAATACTTGACGTTTCTCTTTGCATCTTTGTTTGTGTGAATTTTTTCTTCTCGTGGACCTTGTGGACACATGTGAAAAAAAAATCATCCTATTACATTTCTTCTAACTTGATCTTCCTGTTCATGGAAGGACGTGAAAAATATTTTCCCTTAGATATCTTGGTTTTCGCTTTCCATTATATCACTATAAGGGATGGAGTTATTTCATGCTTAGTCTCCATATGTAATAGGTGATGAAGTGTGAGAAGATTTAGTAGAGAATTATCAATGTTTTTCATATTAAAATTTTTAACAAAGAATGAGGAGCTCTGAGGGAGTGATGTTGGAATGAGATTGATGCTGAATTATTCAGGGAGTTTAAACTCTAGACCCTCTAAGAGATCAATATAGCTAATGATATTTAATTTACGAGGCACAGTTAGGGAACACTCTCCATGATTGCTCTGAAATATCACCTCAGAAATATAAAACCATTCCTATCTAGCTCTGTACTAGTAAAGACCATCATGGTTCTCAAGTATACTACATGAATCCATGTTTCTGTGATTATTAATTAGTTCACAAAACAAAGAACAATGAATTAAAATTTGATTTCTGACCATGTCAATCATATATTTTTTATAGACAGGGAACTATTAATCACTACCCTCTTGAGATGGTTGATCAAGATGTTAGGATTATAGCATGTAAGATTTATATTCTTATAAAAAACAACCCAATGACATCTAAAGAACTTCTTAATGTTACTAGCAGTGAGAATATTATATTTCCCTAATATAAATTTAAGGGATAGTATAGATGCTAAAATTGTAATTTTATTCTGAAATTAAATGAGTATATTATTTGTTTTCTTTATTAGAAAATATGTGAGAAATAATAAATTGATTTATTTTATTAAATCTACCAGTATTGTATGAAGTCCCAATTTCTCTCACCATTAAACTAAAAATGTTAGGTGTTAGTACATTATAGTGGAAAGGATCCATATGCCTATTTTTATAACCCCAACAAGGGCTAGTCAAGCTACTTGAATTTATTTAGGTTGGTATGTCTTTTCTAACTACAAGCTTACAGATCCTTGATCTATTGAGTGGACTACCCTATCCTGAAATCCATAGATGTATTTCCTTAAAGCTTACTAGTAAGTTACATCAAGTTTATCTAGATCTAATTATATTAATGTGAGATGGTTATGTTAATCCATAACCTTCATAATAAATCAATGTTTAAAGTATGTTTCATAATGAGGGTTAGTAAAACACTAAGTTCAAAGGCATTTATTCCTAATTAAGTGATGCAAGGTTAATCCTATGTTAAATTTTTTTGAGAAATTTTAATTTATTATGCATAAATTTTATCTTTTTTTATCCTTTATATCTCTCGTTTATACTAAGTTGATGTTACATTAATTAACCATGATGGATAGATTATTTACACGCAATCCATTTATTGAAATTCCATATTTTCACATTAATTAGTTTATTTATGTCATCATGATCTTGCATCCATAAAATTAAAAATTCATAGATAGAAATAAATAATTAATTAAATGCCCATTCATGAGCTTTATCTAATGGTCCATTTAATGAGTGGACATTCAATAAACATATTCTATAGGGGATATAACTAATTTTTTCAAAATTGGAATAAGTTAAAGCATTCCCCCTAACCACTTGGGTAACACCTGCATTGGTATCATTATGTTTCCATCTTGAACTACCTCCATGCATCTTGAGAAACTATATTAATTAGAAGTATTTATAAATCACATAAATGAGAGGGTAATCAAGGCATTGGTTAAAGGGGGATTACATAAATATCCTTAGACATGAAGGCCTTATATAATAAGGGAGGAAGGTATGAATCACAATCCATTAAATTTAATTTCATAATAAATAATTTCAAAACCACATAATAAATTAAATTAAATAATTGAAAACACATACACTAGTATTGGTTTAGATTATGAACTGTCAAACATGTATCTTATATGAAAAAATTAAATTGTTAAAATTCATTTATTTATCTCTTCATTATTATAAAGATAAAAATTCCTACATTAATTAATTAAGTATTTAATTTATTTTTATCTTAATGATCATCCAAATTAATTTTGGATATACCCTTAATTAATAGAATTCATGAAAAGTTAATATAAACCAAATAGTTATAGATTATTTTATAATTAATTAATTGAGAATTTAAATTTTATTAAACCATTATAATATGGTCAAAAAAATAAGTGAAAATCAATAAAATAAGGTTTTAATGGTGCAATTTTTAATTTAATATAATTTAATTCTATGAATTAATTGGAAGAATAAAAGGTGTGAAATATCTAGTTACATTCTATGTACCACAGTTTTTATGAATCCAAGGTACACACCTATGGAATTGGTGAGTATTTCAGCCAAACTACACAGCATGTACAAATGAGCTACATGCCATGTGGTTTGCTTACTATCTGACCGATACAAATTCATGGGTATTAATTGTGTATATCAATGAATTAAGTGGTGTGTATAGGTCAGCTACATACAATTTTGTTGGAATTCCACATGCTCGTGCAACCCAAATAAATACTTAGTGTGTTATTAGATGAGATATTTCATGACATGTGCACTCTTTCTACACACAGTGTATCATTAATGCCATGTTTCCAGATAACATGAACAAGGACTCTGTGTGTATCTAAAATGGGGTTATTTATAAACTACACATTGTGTACACTGTTCACATGATGTGTATTTTATTAATGCGTAGACTTTCAGTCCCACATAGTTTGAAAAAGTATAATGACCACACAGATTTCAAAAAATTTACCACTAACCTGTGTAGACTACATATAATGTAATCCATATAAATATAGTATAATCCAACAAACCATGTGTGAGGTTGAATTATCAACATGAGTCATACACTACATATAATAAAAGTGTGGCATGTTGTGTATCCCATGGCATGGACATGTGATTTACACTATGGTATACAGTGTGTACTCTAGCTACATGCCATATAACCCTATATTACTGACCAAAATTTTGGTTTTTCCAGATGGAATCTATGGTTATTCCTCATTTTTTCATAGACAATGAAAAAATGAAACACTAAACAAACAATATTAATATGATTATAACATGTTAATTCACAATGGATTAAATAAATAATAATATGAAATAAAAATTCCACCATTGTTGGGTATGGATTGAAAAACAAATAAATAATTATAAATTTAAACATTACCATTATTATACTACTTGAAGGTTTTGAGCACAGTGGAAGTGTGGGCTGTTGGGTGATAAATTAAAATTTCATTCAATATCGAGTTACGTGAATCCCTGAGTTAGGATCTTGCACGTAAAATTTTTAATTAATTTATTTCATAACAGAAGAAATTAATTCCTAATCTAATAATTATATCTTCGATGTAAATTTCGATCATTTGAAAATGCCATTTTGTATTGAATTATATCCACTTTTAGGATCCATGTATATAATCCCTCTAGTTGTGATCTAAATGTGATATTTTGTTCTCCGAGAAATACCAATTTCTCTCCAGGTTCTAATGCAGTGAGTATATTGTATGGTGTTATTCATGTTGATCACTCATTCTTTAATATTTAATATATCACTCCTGTATTTATCAATAATAATACTAATAAAATAATATTCGATATATAGTTTCAATTTGTGAAATTATTATGATGTTTTTATTTTGGATTCCATACATAATAGATATGATAGTCTATTTATATAGCTAGGATATCGATTAAAATAATTATTTAAATTTATGTTAGTCTATAAATAATAAAATAATCCCAAATAAAACCCATTCCAATTATTATTATTATTATTATTATTATTTTGAATATTCCAATGCGATAAAAATACTATTTAACTAGCATGTTAATGAATATTTGTCACCAGAATCAGTCTTGTTCCATTTGAACACCTCTAGAAATTATTGAAATCTCGAATAGATATTTAGTTTAAATATTTCATTCCTCAATACACATTTGAATTCAATAAAACGTGAAAAAATTACCTTATACTTGAGAATAATATTGATTCAATTAATTATATTGAAATATAATTTAATCGAGATCATCAGAAACACTTAGTGTGTGACCCTCTAGGATTCTTTCCCATTGGAATTAGTAAAGATTTTTTAATGTATAATATCAATATCTGGGAATGGTACAAGGAAACCAATAGAAATAAATTAATGTCTCAAAAATGGAAACCACATACAAACAATATTTATGTTATATAATCCCTTCATCGTAATATCTCATCAAGAAGGTTTCACATCTATGTCATCAAACTATTTTCTCGATACATCTTACTTTGATAACTAAAATAATCATGTCATTTCACTATGGACATAAAATTTAATTTTATGGTTTTGTTCCAATAAAAGGCATGAGATATCAACTGTAATACAGATGGAATGAAAAAATTCTTCCTCGACATATCCATTAATGACAAGTAAATATTGTTGCAACCAAAGTGACATGCCTCATCACAAACATATGGAATCTTGGTTTTCATCATTAATTATAAGTGTGAATGTAATTACATGGATTAATAATAATATTAAAATATAAGTACCGTTACACATTCTCATATATAATAATATCTTATGACACCAAAACATGATGAATTTATACTAGTTGTTCTATTTTCATAATCTCTTATCTTAGAGATTATCAAGTATGAAATACATTGGAAGAAGTATCATCCTCATACAAGTACTCGTGCCTGAAATTCTATATACTATGCATCTCATCATTGTATTTTATCCAAACACATAACTACATTTAAGGATATCGTTATAGTACTTCATAGTTCTCATCATAGAATCGAACTGTTATGAATTTTTTTATATGATGTATACTCTAGGATATTATTAAATTTGAATCATGCATAATATTTTACAACATGTAATAATAATTTTTATTAATACTAAATACATCTAATATACATCTAATTAATGTAAAAATAGTTTTCTTAGGAGACAAACTCCAAAAAAATATCCTCTTTCAAATGATTAGATATCTTTATAATGTAACTTACTCTATCCAGAAGTCAAATTTTCTATAGATTTCATAAAAATTATCTTGTCATAACTTCTTAATCATTGTTATTAAATTATACTAATGTTGGGTTTTTCATTTGAATTATATAATAATATCATCTACAAACACCAAAAAAAATATACTGAGGTAATCTTTCATGTCTCTATTCATCAAGTCCATGAATTAAGATTAATAATATAATAAATATGAACTCATAATATATATATATATATATCATATTATAAATGTTTTTTTGAATATCCAATTATTTCACCTTTAATTGATGATCTCCTGAAAAAATATCCACCTTTGAGAAGTATTATCATGATGTAGTTGATCAAATAAGGCATCAATCCTTTGAAATGGATACTTACTATTTATCATGATTTTATTATATCGTGATA
The DNA here is from genome assembly GCA_963277665.1 of Viscum album. Classification (NCBI taxonomy): domain Eukaryota; kingdom Viridiplantae; phylum Streptophyta; class Magnoliopsida; order Santalales; family Viscaceae; genus Viscum; species Viscum album. The sequence goes on from OY728131.1 coordinate 381,269,780, forward strand.
ATTATTATATAGATTCATTGTCTCATCCTTATTCTTGATAAATAATATTGAATCACCACATAGTGAAACACTATCAAATGTAAAACTATTTTCCACGTTGTCAGGTAGTAACTTCTTAAACACATCCTCATCAATGTGCGATATTATATTAGGGATCTTGGATATGGTCATAGATTTAAATATATGTTCATTTTAGAACTCAACCGCTCCAATAGAAGGAATACCAAACAAATATTCAGGGAAGGCATCTTCATTTTCACTTATAATTGGTATATATTTAATATGGTTCATTTCTTTGTGTTAATAATTTGTACTAGATATTTTTTCCCTTAAGCCATTAATATATACCCTTGAAAAAAAGTTTCCAGATGAGATTCATGATTCTACTTACTATCGTATAGAGGTAGGGGATAATTTAGAAGATGGAATTAGGTTTACCCCTCCTGGAAATTAATATCATCTTTACATGATTATAGAAAATCAATTCATATTATAGCATAAAAATCTAAAAAACAATGAATAATTATATTTTCAGTGGGATTTTTCCCTATTAATTTTAATTATGGAAGAGTTATATACTTGATATTTCATTATTGAAACTCCTATTATTTTCACTAAAATCTACACCTTCATGACTTATGGTGGTGTTTTAATATTTATACTTAACCAAGATGTTATAAAATAATATATAGAACCATAATCAAATATGACATTCATTATTTTTAATTGAATGAAAATAATACCAACTACCACTTTCTTCGGGGCCCACATTATCATTTGGGATAAAATAGAATTAACCTTATTCATTAAGATTTTCAGTTTTTTTCATATATTATCCTCAATGACCCTTCCCATTGTGAATCTACTTGAATAGTGTCAATCTTCCTTTTAGTTGAAACATTAGACCATAAGTGGTTGATTAAGTATAAAATTAATTTCATCGATGATAATTATTATATTATTTATGTCTCATCAGTGTTCTTGAGAATGATTTACTTATTTCCCACACTTAAAACAATTATTCATTCCTTTTGGGTATTTCTCAGCGTGCCTCTTCCCACACTATTGGCATGGTTATAGATCAATATTCTTTCCTCTATGCCCTATTTTATGGGATCCTATAAAATTAATAACTATTCATAATTCTTTATAACCAAACCCAGGATTATTTTAAGTCTCACTAATATATAACTACATATAAAGGGAACATAAAGCTATATATTCATATTAATCAAGGTCATTAATTTCCAAATCCTTTTGATGAATCAATTTTATGAAACTGATGAAATGAATAACCATGTTTCTAGGGTCAATAAAAAATCCAAAACCATACCTTGAAATAATTTTAATTTTTTATTCATAATACCCAATTTATTCATCCTCCAGTGGTTTGAGTCTATGAAATTCTCTCTTTATTTTAATAAGGAGTGTGTATGGAGAATATTTTTTAAAATTATTCTTCTAGAAATGTTTTTTTCCAATTGAGAAGATATATTCCTTGGGTTTTACATTCTTCATCAGTTTCCACCACTAATTAGTTTTTTCCTATATTAGATATGTTTATATGATTAATTTATTCTTCTAAAATCAAAATATAATGTATAATATCTTCTAAATGGAATAAATAAATGTTTTAATGACAATGCGATCAGAGTATCTCCCTAAAGATGGTGGTCGTTTTTTCATAAACAAATCTACCACAACTTGTTATTTATTAAGAAAACTAGGGGATAAAAAATAGTGAAAGTTATTAACTATATCCTAAATTAATTTAAAAATTACTTCTATATGGTTTTTTACCCCTCCAATCATATTATATGTCTTATTTTAAAAATAGTTATATTTTCCATCAAATTTTATTTTCACGGTTCCCCTTATTTCAATAAATTTTCTAAAAAATGAAAAATATTGATTAGAATATTCTAATTAATAAGAATAAAAAATAAAAAATATGGTATTATAATTAATAACTAATAAATTACTTTAATATCATAATTCACAACTTTATATGCCTCAACTTTGATTTAATGAACAGTTTGGAAAGGGAATATAAAAGATATGTGTATATATATACAAAAGGTAAAATATAATATAATATATTAATGTGACATGAATATAGAATATAGAATAAAAATATGTGTGTAATAGATAGTTAAATAGAGATAAATAAATAGTAAATACTAAAATTTAGAAAGAAGTGTCAAAGTCCCCTTACTATGAGTCCTAACTCATTTATATGCATCTATATCCTCTTAAATTGTTAAATTGAATATGTTTCTTTCTTAATATATATAATTATTTATTTTTTCCATTTATTATAATCTATTTAATATCAACTGTTGATATTTTATTATAATAATTGACTCACATCGATCTTTTGTTGTTTTTTAGTCTATAGTTTCCCAAGATACTTCGATGCAATTGTAATGGTCAATGGAATTTTTCAGATGATTATATAAGTTCCTTAGGTTTCATGGTATTATTTTCTTTTTTTACAATAACATTAAGAGTTTAATGATTTAGTACATTCTATAATATAGTTTTAATCATAGAACATTTCATTGTGAATTCATTTTTGGTGGTTTAAATGATAATAATTATGTTTTTAAATGTTTTAATTATAATGTTAAATTTTCATTAAATAACTATAAATATGTTTTATGTAGATTATTATTATCATAATTATATATTAATTGTAACTTTAAAATAATTTAGGAATTGTGGTAATGAAAATATAACTGATCACAATGTTGTTATTATCCTACCATAACGTTAATGGTGTTTTAGAATGATTAAAATAAATGAATGGTAATGAATATTTTCATTAAATAACTATAAAGTAATAAAATTATTCTACTTTCTTAGTTTTATTATAATTATTACTTTTACATGGATGTGGTATGATATGGATGAAAAAATAAACACAAGGATAATATGATATTATCTTTCCCATGAGAGGATTTTTTTAGAACACCCCTTAAGGCTTTGGAGGGTTCCCTTCTCCGTAGAGAAAAAAAAGATTATTAAACATGGTAAGTAGGATTAACGTGGTATTATTTTATATAATTATCAATGGAATTTCATTATAAGTGATGCAAAATGGGTGGAGGAGATGTTTATTTATAGGTGAAGGAGAGAGGTTTTTTAGAGTAAAATATTTATTACATTATTATTTTTTCTCAAAACTATGAAAACATTTGTTTCCTATGATGAATAATAGTATTTCATTATAGAATTTATATTTATTTATATTTAAAAATTATAATATTTAATGGAATTTTTATTTTATTTAATTAAAGGTAAAAAATAAAATATATTTTATTATTATAAAAAAATAAATTAGATTTTTGAAATTGATTTAAACATTAAGAAAAATTATATTTTTTATGTTTAAATAAAATATTTTACCCATTAAATACATTATTGGTCAAGAGAAAATTTAAAAATTATTTTTTCATTTTGATGATATAATGTTTTCATAAAAGTTATCAAATATAAAAATTGTTATTTTCACAATCAACCCAAAATAATTTTTTTTTTAAATACTAGAAGTTAACCATAGAAAAATTTCATCGTTTTGATTCCAAAATAAGATCCTCTTTAACAAAATAAATTTAAAAATTACGTGATTTAAATTTATAAATATTCACATAAAATTACATTTTAACTAACTCAGCTAAAACATATTTTATGTAAATATAAATATACAGGTTTTCAAAAATCATTTTTATTATTTATTGTTACTAATTTTAAACTACATTAATATTAATTATTAAAAAATATAATATTCAAAATATTTCAATTACTATTCCAATGGTAAATTACCATTCCAATTGCCTTGTAATCCTTATAATTACTATAAATACCTATTATTTACTTCATTCACTATTCACTAAGTTGCTATTAATTTTATCAACATCATTTTAAAAATCCCAATCATATTTATAATTGTTTTTCTTTTAATAGATTTTTTTCATGAATGTGATATTTCTAAGAGACCAAGACACACCTAAATTTAAAAATTATATTTAGGTTATATACTTGTGTGTATTATCCCATTATACTGTGTTTCATTTTATGGAATGTATTTATCATTTTAATGTAACGGCCCATTCCGATGTAATAAAGTAGTGTTTTCTCATATTTATGTTATGTAAAAAACAATATTCTAAAAGAAAATATGTTATAAGTACCACACATAGGAGGAAATTTTATATTGAAATAGTCTTGGTCATCACAACCATGGTATATGACATGAATATCCCCCCATACACACTATCATTAATCTATTAGACATGAAGTTCCTCACCATAGTTCTAGCTACAATGGTCCTATGCATGGTAATATCGAATAAAAATCAGGGAAGAACACTTTATGGTACTATCTAAGGAGGTCCTCCCTATGATGAAATGTCCTACCAACACATACCTCCTCTATGTGCTAATAGGTAATAATAAGTAACCATAAGGGTATTTATCAAGGAAAACAATAAAACTACCAAAGTGGCCAAACCCATGGTGCCAACTACGAATTTTTAGCTCATGATATAATATCATATTGAAATGAATGTAATCACTATATCACTGCTATCCAAATGATACCCTCTAATTATGGGGTACATGTAAATGACAACCCATTTCCACCAAGAACGTCACCATTAACTAGAAAGGTTTCCTCACAACAAATTGGTGACTTGAGGTAGAAATAATCATATGTTCTTCCACCATATCATTAAATTATTATTTTATTAAATATATAGAAAAATGTTTCCATTTCACTTAACATATCACCTAGAAAGATTTTTTTGTGGCTAGATCTAGTAGATGAGCATTTTTTAAATTCAAGGAATGTTTTAACATCATGTAGAAAGAGATTTTAGTTTAAAATAATACATTTATTGGCTAATTTCTATATCTAATTAGGTAATTCTTGATATTCTCAAATTATAATTAATTTTTCACCTCCCCTAAATTATTTTTGAAATATTATATAGTTTTTTTGTAGACACATGACATATAATGGATACACAAGTAATCTCATGGTCTTAGTAAAAACATTTCATCATGTTGAAGTCATTGTCCTTAATCTATCTCTGAACATGAAATCATTCATAAATGTGGTTATATCAAAAAATATTGTCTAAATATCTATAATGATCATTTTCAAAACATTACTGATACTTCTGTACATCTATATGTCAGAGGATGGAGAGAATTTTAAGCATTACATTTTACCCATCATATATGATAGCAAGATCAACCTCAAAAATTATATTTTATTATAATTTATTCTATTAATTTTTCTTACCATTGGGATTTTAGTCATATAGTTTGAAAAAATAAAAATATTTCTTAACTGTAGTTGATTCACACTCAGTATGAATGAAAAATTGATAGACCCTTGAATTAGGTAGCTTTAAAAGTGAAATATGATGTAAACATAAGTCAATCCCAGTCCATAAAAAATTATTTTTCTTATGTAACCAAAATAACTCAATGATAACCATCAAAACCTATAATGAATTCAATAATTTAATGGATACAATATAAAAGGATAATGAGATTTATTATTTAAAACCTAGGGGAAATCAAACCTTTTAGGGTTAGGGGAACATTTAACCTCCACCTTGAGTGTAATTAAACTAACATAGAGATTATTAAATTCATTATGCACATATATATAGCCTACAAAAATGACTATAAGGCCTTAAATTTTAATTAATTTTTGATAATCCACCTTTTATGTGTCGTAGGGAAACTCTTATATGGCTTATATGTATTCGTGACATTACCATACCTAATTTTTTTAGAGGAATCACCCCAGACTATGACTACTTGAAACTGACCCTCCCCAGCATCTGCACCGTGATAAACTCTCCACATTCACATGGAATTATTTCTAGCTTCCCTGTTCATAGATTTATAGGACCGATACTAATGGAAATGACATACCCTCTAATTCTTACAAATCTGATAGCTCTACTCTGGTGAATGTGCCTTTCTATGATCCTCTTTTTGGGATAGTTTATTATATAACCTTCTTCATATGTATATGTACATCATGTGGCTCTAAGGCATTGATAATATCTATGTTAACCCTTCCACTTGTATCATTATCAATAGTGATCTAAAGATATTCTCTCAGGAACACCTATATTTAGCAATATCCTACACTATATTAGTGGGAGTGTTTGAAGGTGAAATCAAGACCTCATAGAGAAAAATATATAAAACATGAACCAATAAAGAAATAAAAAAATTTAATTATGACAAGTCCATTAATGGTAATTCTCATGATGGCCAAACCCAATACTGATATAACCAAAATTATAACTTTAATTCTTTAATGTAATTTTGATTGGATTGAATAATAAATAATGAAACTATTATTTCCATGGATCATGAATTCAATGATGAACATCAAAAAGAGGAAACATCCATATAGAATATCATTCACATGGAAGAATATGAAGAAGGGATATATGCCAATCACTAGAGAAATGCCCATAATTTAGAATCTCCACTTGAATTTTTACTATAAAACACCTAAAATCCCAGTACAAAGTTCAATGTTTATAGTGTAAAAATATATGCAACACACCTTCCACCCAAGGCTGTTGAGATAACTTAATTAGAATAAATGTTGAAAACTATGATTTCATTATATGAAAACATTTATGGTTAATTTATAATTTCTCAAGGGAAATACTTTTGTTGATTGTGATTTTCAAGAAGAATTCATAACCCTTTTAATAACTCTCCTTGATCAAAATATAGCACTCGACCCTTGAAAGTATAGTCTAGTATTTTATCCAATAATAGAACTATTTGGAATATTTGGTTAATTTAAACCCTTAAGAACTACCATGATTTCCTCTTATTTTCACAGAATCAATCACTAGCTTAAGAATTTCACATAATAAAAGATAAAGTAGGTCATCTTGGGAAAATTTCAAAATAGGAAATTACAAAAAAAAATATAGTTATTGAATTCTGTAACTACTTGATTGGAGTATATTGATGGTTATCATTCACCAATACCTCTAAAGAAGAAACCATATAATTAGTGTGTGTAATATAACTACCCTCTCCTAACTTTCAATATCACAACTTCTCAATACATAATTTCCTTGGAATCCCATAAAATATTCTTACACACTTTTAATCTGGGGTGAAACACAATGTTAGGGACCCCTAAACAATATGATACAACTAAGCTCATATTTTTTCAAAACATCATCTGTAACCATGTTTCTATACTATAATAACCTAGAAATAAATCTATTTTTATTTGGGAGGATATTCATTAAAAAATTATTGAAAATTCAACTTCTCCCATAGGGACAAAATCATCCATAATCTTACTAATTACATGTATAATGAGGAGGATAGATTTATTCATTTGTAATCCACTTTCTATTAAATATTTGGGTCCTAAATGGGGTTTGAAATAGTGTAGGCATAACACATATCCACTTAAAAAGATATTACAATCATATGTTAAGGCATTGATACCATTTAAAAGAATGATAGAATCACTAACGTCCCCCTTTCATGAAAAGATTTTATTCATGATATTACCCTCCCTCCAGGCATGCCGAACTTCCATTCCTTATCGTATTAGCAGCCTATATTTTAGGATGAGATAATTGAGTTACCATAGATGTTTTCCATCACTCCTAATGGAGTCCATAAGAATTTTGTAGTCCAATTACACCACCTCGATGAATATGTTGAACAACCTACCCTGAGAGAGACCATTGTGGAGATCTCTTATTCCCACCCCCGTGGAGTTTCCCTCCCAATAACAAGATTTGATACCAAGAAGCATTAAACCTCTTCCATCACAGACTTGTCTTCCTCAATGTATATCACCTTGAATGCATGACCCATTAATTTTGTGTTAAAACCTGTTGTATGGTGAGTTCTAGTTGATCCATATTCCTTGTTCTGTATTAATATTATTTTCTGAGCTAAATGATCCACATTGGATTAATCCCCTGTTAGTCGCCGCATATCTGCATCTTGAAAAAATAACACCTAGTTTTGTGACCATAGATAAGACACAAGCTTGAATATATAGTAAGGATATATGAGTGAATTCTTGTATCTTGTTCTTGGAAACCCACAAAACTTATCATACAACTATAAACACAAAGCATCAATATTTTCTAACACTACAACTATGACCTTCCCCTATGAACTATGAGGAAATGAAATCCATGGCGAATCCACTCAGCACTTGAAAAATGAGACACTATCCAATGAGAGCCTAGATAAAGCATCTGTATTCACCTTTTAAGAATAAGTTTCAAGTCGTCTCTATGTTAGAGCTCTCACAACATCAACAGTGCAATTCAAAATGGATACCTTTTCTTTGGACATTATCATTAGGTGGGAGATAATTGTTTATTATTTTCCAAACAAAGAAGATAATTTTTTTGGAATCTCCTTTCACCATAGTCTTATCACCAACATTTAATTCTCTTGAGATGAATTAATTAATGTGTGAAACCTATTATTATTAAATAGATCAAATTTTATAATTGTAAAAATACACCTATTGGGATCATTTACTAGATGTCTTCTTTCATGCATGTTCAGTGGATCATAATTATAAACATTGACGATTTGATTGTAATAATTACTCTCCTTGGGAAACGAGATGTGTAAAACTGGGAATCCTTGAAAATGGAGAGTATTTTAACCTATTTTTCCTTCCAAAACCTGATATCTCCCCACTTGACTATCCATTGAACTTTATCTCTAAACAACTCAATGTTTTCTATCATGCAACAGGCCAAATTCAAGAGTTGTCTAGTGTTATCCTTCAATCTAATCTAGTCCTCCCCATAATGCACTTTAATGAACTAATCCTAGAGAAACATCTATTTGATAACATCCTAAGTGAGATTGGATTGTAAGTCTTTTATTGTCCCTATATCATTTCTCATATTCACACCCCCTTTAGTAATGATTTTCAGTAGTCTTTTCTAGTATTACCAATGAAACATGCCCTCATGTTTATTATCCCATATGAAAGAATTCATGATATTATCATTTATATAGAGGTTATATTTTTTCAATTTGATGACTTCTTACATGTGCATTGTAATGAAACTTACCCTCATGATTATTATCTCATATGAAAGAATTTATGATCTTATCATTTCTAGTGAGGGCATCTTTTTTCAATTTCATGACTTTTAACATGTGCATTGGCATTTATGTAAAAATAGTGTTATCCAGTGTGATTCTACCTTTGAATAAGATAAGTCATCTCTTCAATATACAAAAAAAAGTTTATTATCCAGTTAAAAAGGATCTGAAAATAATATTTCTTGATTCTCCCATCAAAAATGGGAACTCATAAATAATTCATTATAATTACCCTTATCTTCATACACATCCAGTCATGGTAAGCTGGAAGTATATTTAGTCACTCTAAATCAATTATTAACTCAAATCCCATCTCCTGGGCAAGATGGATTCAACATAGTGCTTACCCCTAATTATTAGTAATAAATCACTCGCCCTAATGTAAAAAAACAAGGTATGAGAAAGGATCAAAGGAATTTTGATTTTGAATTACCAAATAACATGATATAATTATTTAGGAATGATTATTTTTCTTTATAATATTTCTTGAATTTGGAAAAAAAATTATTAGATTTCCATAAATTAAGAAAACTAATGAGGTGGAGATGAATTATAATAAATATTACCACATCTCCCATTGGATATTGGAATAAATATTTCAGGATTATTTTGACTTCAAGGATTCTATTCACAATATGGTGGATGAAGGATATATAATTTTGGATATCCCCATGTATCATGTACTATGTTTATAACCAATGTCTATAAAAGAAAGCGTGGAATTAAAAGAGTTTTCAAATAGGGATGCATACAAATTTAAAGACTAGATAGCCCAAAATCAATGAATCATTACTTTTAAATAATATGCGCATTATTAAATAAATCAATTATTATCCAAATTACACCTTTAGTTTTGGTGGATACATCATCATCTTTTTAACTTCCCAATAAAAAAGAAACATTATTCTAATGAAGTTATAAATAATAAGAGGTACCTAACTGGTTATATAATTTAGTATAAGAAATTATGGAATTTATTCCCCCATCATTGGGAGGATGGAAACTACCCCTTCAAGTAAATAATTCCTTTGAGGAAGAACTATAGTGACACTCTGTCAAAGTTTTACCAATGGTAGATATGTATATTTGTGAAGATAAATTAAATAAAACAAACTTCCCATTATGAATTATAGAGAATCCCACTAAGGTAGACGAATACAAACCTGATGTATACCTTGGATTCCAAAAATAAACCATGTTAAAATATTATATATTATAGAAGCTAATTTAAATTCTCTTCCAAAAGCCCAAATGGAGTGTCAATTAAACCCAAAGTTCATTAATTCTCTTCCAATACATATCTTACAATTACATCAATTAGATATTTGATAATCTCTAATTCAATCTCATGAAGTAATATTATTAATTAATTTAATCATATAATTAATGGAAATACTTTTAATCTATAAATGGGAGTTTTAGTTAAGTATCCATATCATCCTTCTATTATATAAACCTTATAAAAATTACATATTAAGAAATATAGTCCTTTATCTCAGATTTGTTATATATGAAAGTATATCATTATCAAATATTCAGGAATCTCTATCTTGGATTCCCTCTTCCACTCCAAAGATCTCTAAGAGGACCCCATTGAGGCTATTTCTGATCTCGAAGAGGTCAAGAGTAATTTTTTCAATAAATAAACATTTAAAATTTATACTGGATCTAATTAATGTCATAAAATCATCCCCTTTACAAAACAAATACAAGGAGAAAACTATATAAGGTAATATTTATCCCTCATATGGGTCGAGTATACTCAATGGAATTAATGGTTTCCCTAACCTGGTGGATAATAGTCCAAGAATAATCCTCATTATTATGTGTACCTTCCACTATCATGGATATAGGGAATCTAAATTCTATTTATATGATTTTGTAATTCTTTTATAACAAAAATTGAGAAAAATAACTTTTGGTATGATGATATTAATGTTTTAATTTTGGGACCTCATGCTTGATTCCAAATTTTTGGTGGTCTGTTAAGACATTACCTTCGATGCCTTACTGGGAAGACCATAACATTATCTATATGAAATAATTATTTCTACATGGTAGTAATTTTGAAAATATTTTTGTTATCACTGAATTGGTTTACATTCTAATGTCAATTACCCTTTTAACTCTTATAAAAAATGATATTTCAATTTTGAGTACTACCAATCAAAATGAAGTCACTATTGAACGTTGCCACACAGGTCACGTATCATAATTTGTTAAAGGATGATCCCATTATCCCTTTGAAAATTTTCAAGAGAGGTTTTGTAATCCCTATGCATCACATTTAAGTATGAAAGATGGTTCTTGGGGATTATTTATTCTTGTCGAACAAAATGATGGATTCCCATATCACATTATTTTCTTATAATGGACAAGTATGTGATATTTTTATACATATCCATCAAAAATGGAATGATCTTAGTGTAATATATTTTAATTTATCCTAGTACAGAGAAAATATATCATAATATAGGATTGAATGACATTTTTGTTAATTAATCCATATAATTTTGATCAAATAATAATTTTTTATCAATATAAGTAATAGGGGTTAGGTACCATTGTCTCCATTCACATGGTATACTAAAATATTAAGGAACTCTTGGCTTCTCTCGATAAGTATATCATGATATATCTGATGATATTATGGTGAAATAATTTTAATCTCAATAGTTTGTTACATCCAATATACCCAATTCAGATAATGGAAAAGTACATTGAGATTTCCCACGCAATTTTACATGGGTGTCTTTATTATTTTAAATAATAAAAACATGTAAATATGGATGTATAAGAAGAACCATATCCTACAGTGACCAATGAGTCCATATAAGTTAAAGAATGATAGTAGTACAAAAACTTTTACAAGAAACACAAGGATTTATATTCATGGATAGGAAAATATATTTTGCGCTAAGATCCATTAAACATTTTTTATCTTTTGGGATTAATAATTAATCCATGTGTCTATAAACTAGAAGTAATGAGAATGTAACAATCCCATAGCACTGTTTTAGAGGCTTATTTACATAAAATAATTTAGGTATGTTTCGTTTGGGAAATTTAGTTCACCAAATGGATCACTAATATTACTCATATTCATAATAAAAATAAAAATTCAAGAGCCTGAAATGAATTCAAGGACTTAAATTATCATTGTCTAAAGGACGAATACATTATCCCAATAATACTACTACATATTTATAGATAGTCATATTTTAATCCCTATAATCTCAATAATTATATTTTAGGTATAACTAAATATGGATATATTTTGAATATGAAGAGGAAAATTCCCTTAGGTCACCCCAAGGGGATTATTGCAACAAATCAATTCGTTTTTTTATTAAAAATTATATAGAACCCTATAAAAGTGTAAATTAATATATCTTTAAAAATATTCTTATAAAGAATACTAACTATTAAATCGATGAATTGGTTATTAAGTAATTTCTATGCTTCACTAATTTTTTAGATTTAGAGGCAATGTTTTATAAAATTGGGTCACATAGCCTGAAAATGAACCCATTAAAATGTGTATTTTTTTTAAATTTAAGAAAATTTTATAGTTTTTTATTTTTCAATCCTTGAGTTTATGAAAATCCTAATAAAATTAAGGTATTAATAGAGATTTCACCTACTAATAATCATTTATATTTGATAGGACTTCATGAAAGGATAAAAAAATATTAGGTTCTTCATTCAAAATATCATAAGACTGTGTATACATTTCTCTATGTTGATAAAGAAGGGACAAGATTAGAAATTGGCCAAATATATTCCAAATATTTATAAAAATAATAACCAATATATAACACACCCTCCACTATTGATGTTACCCAAGGATGGACAGATTCTTACCCTATATGTGGTATCCCTAGATGGATCACATAGTTCCCTTCATTCTCAAAATAATGAGCATGAAAATAAAATTTACTATTACATCATGATAATATTTGAAGTTGAAAGATAATGTAACAATACAAAGAATAATTTTCTTGTTTTGATCATTATTGAGAAGAAGTTGCATCTATATCTTTAGTATAATGAGTTTCACCTGATCTAATACATTGATCTAATAGGTTACCTTATTTTTCATCCTATATTAATAGGATGAATAATGATATGGTTTATCATATTTCAATATTTCTGCATCTATTTGGTATCTAAAAAGGTGACCAAATTTTTGGAATTTAATGATTTACTAAAAACACACCAATCTATAGAAGAGTAAATATTCGATAGAAAACTACCTAATGACAATTTTATATCTATTTATAAAACATCTCAGATATAGGAAATTTAGTTCAATGATTCTTATAAAAATAAATATGTTTGATCATAGGTGACTTAAATCTTAATTTATATAGTTTTATAATTGGGTTTATATCACTAGTAAAGGTATTATTATTGTAATCTTTCCTCCTCTCAAAGTTAAACACTAATAATTAAGTAAAATATGAATCCCTCGTCATATTCATAGAAATATCCTTACAAATAGTAGTCTCCCATTTGAGGGTCAAAGTTTACTAAAAATTATTTCTAAACTACAATGATGAGTAATATGCTATCAATAAAGTGGAATTGGTACCATTTCATAACTACCCATGGGAATTCGTGTATTTTTTCCATTAGAATTAGTAATATATCATATTTTATATTCACACAATTATTGAGTGGATATATTAATGAATATTGTTATATATCTTACTGATTTAAATATGGATGAGATGTTCATTCATATCAAACATCAAAGAGTGGTTGGTAACATTCCTAGTAATAAAGTGGAATAATAAGATGATATGGATACCCCATGGGATCAAGTTGGGTCCTCATAACCATCATCCAATATAGAAATCATTTTGATGTCTCTTGTTATAAGATCATCATTCTATTTCTATAATAATATTTATATTACTCTTAAAATATAATATCATGCAGACAAGGGTTTTTTATGAGGATCAATTTTAAAGTTAATGAGTCGAATTTATTTTCTCTTTTCGTGTTTTTATATTTTTAAAGTAATTTAATTATAAAATATTAGGGGTTGGTCTTCATTGTGTTTTTTAAGTAAAAATTGAAATATAAGTTAGAAAGAAAATTATTTATCTTTTAGGGGATCCACTATAAGTATCCTATCAAGTATTCTACTAATAAATATTTATGTCGTAATATTATTTCTCGATATTTTGACTCACTATCATCTATCACTCAACCACTCTAGTTTTAAAATTATGATTATCTATATACTAAGATATCAATAGTGTGGTTATCATTACTTACTAAATATGGTGGTAGCTATTACACCTTAATCAGATGTATGAATACATAAAAACTATCATAAGTTTGGAAAAACCTAGAAGAGATCTCTATAGTATATGGATCAAAATTTCATGAAAACTTCTCACTTCATAGACCAACTTAATTACATATGGATAATATAATTAGGGCAAGTAATGATAGAAAACAAATAGAATTTCAAAAAGAATATATGGGAATGAGTGACATCACAATATATGACTTATTTAACTATACAAATTTACAACATAGATCAAAAATAAATATTCAAAACTCAAAGAAACATCCCTAGTTTATTCTCCCTTAGATCAACAATAAGGCCAAATCCCCATTAAAATGAAATTAGAGACATTATAGTGGAAGGAAACCAATAAATAAATATTAATATATAAAATTTAAATGAATAATGTTGATTATGTAGTTATAGAATCAATATAATCTCAAAATACTTATTTATGAAGCCACAATATTTTATTTATAGGTTTTAAACAACAAACATGGTTGTTTGGATCACAACCATGCATCTACGATCTTTTCTATTAGATGCTTCTGCTTGAATAGAAATTTATTTGGCCTTATTATTTGATTACTGTGCCATAGGAATGTAGTAGTTTCAATTATATTATTTTTTTCTTTCCTATCTCTCTAGGATCATACTCTGCATGACCTTTCATAATAACATTAATATTTTTTGGAAAGAAATATTTTTTTATATATTCAATCCCTCTGAATGGTTTACACATGGAATCCACTTTTTATGAATGGTTAAAGAGTCCATGATTTTTTTAAAGTAAAAAAAATTACTTGGGAATAGTTTAGTGTTGGAAAAAATCCATTGGCATCTTGGTATGGACTATGTTTATTAACAATTACAATTGATTTTTGATGTTAAATATGGTGTGATGAATATGTGATTATTAGAGAATTTTTATAGATTCATTAAATACAAAAGGGTTTTGGTTATTTGAGGAAAGTGGGAGAAATATATATAAGATAGTTTCCATATCGCATAGTAATAATATATTCCATAATGGAATAATATGTAATGTTTATACACTACAGAGAATATTCTATTCCATGGGAGGTGGAAAAAAATTTAATTATCCCTATAGTTTCAAGGGTTAATACTCCATATAGGTGAATCTACATCATAATGATTTTTTCTATGATAACTAACTGATTTTGAATATCACTAAAGTCTAGAGGAGTCTTATTCCATGGAGAATAGGCTATTACATAGTTCTATTGAGATAGAGATTCCACAATATAGTCGACCTTTACGTGATGGAGAGTGTGTTTTTAACAGAAATGAATATAGTATTGATTTAAAACCCTATAGGATTTAACATTCTAGATAATAGGTATTATCCTATATGATATTATTTTTTAGAAGGAAGTTGAGGAGATTATAGTGTGATATTCAATAATTAAGGGAGTATCTTTATGTGATAGAAAAATTCACATGGTCAAACGAAGTCATTTCCTAGAGTAGAATACCACAATCTCATAATTTGATAAAATCACAATTATTCAGTATAGTTAGGGAGATTATTCCTTGGTGAATATTTCAAATGAAATTTTACACCATAATATGTGTGACCACACCATAGTAGAGGATTTATAATCAAATATAGAATTTTTACATATAAGTTGTGATTTCAATTTGGGGCCTTTAAGGAAAATTAACTAGTCCTTAACCACAACATTAAAGAGGGAATAAAATATGGACCCAACATAATAAGTGAGGGGAAGAATTTCATTATCCTAATTTTTTATCAAAAATGTTGATGGAACATTATAAAACTACACATAACTATTCTAGAGGTGGATAGAGATATATAAATTTTTAGGTGAATGAATATAGTGGGTATTCGAGAATGAATGGGTGATTTTTTGGATTTATAGAAATTTTAAAGTGATAAACAATGTATATTTATAGTTTCTTAATCTAAAAATAACATCTTGAGGTTGTGTATAAGAGACATGCTATTCCATGTGTATTTCCATATTCTTATTTCACAAATAAGAAGGTTTTCATGGAAGAACCAGTGAGTTCCCCGTTGTGAAGAGTGGTAGTAATCTTCTCTTATATCTATGAATAGTGTTTTAGAAGGGAACGTTTGACCATAATATTATGTAAAGATAAATAAATTTTTGTTATATAGTGTTTCATGTGTATATAAACATTGCTATTTCTTTCTCCATGAAATAGATAAATTAAGATGAACTTGGTAAAAATGTTTTTGTTCTTTAATATTTTAATTACTATTATAGAGAAATTGTCAAAGAGAATGGTATGTTCCTAAAATTTAGATAACATGATTATTTTCATGGGGTTATATATTTATTCATTAATATACTAATTCACCCCATTCTAAGGGTATTATCATTGATAATGGAAAAAAAATTATTATCATATCTTAGTTAAGGGGTGATGTTTTTTGTCTCTTAGAATCATGGTTGATGTAATAGTTATTAATTATAGAAGAATACTAAATTCCAATGGAAAACATATCTAGTTATATAATAATTGATCGCGACACTACTTTAGGTCATCAAGAATGAAATTTTACATGATAACCATTCATTATATAACAATAAACATGGAAAGATAAGATTTATAAAAAATATATACCACATAAAAATTGATAAGTATATGAATTATTTAAGTGCACTAGGGGGAAATTTTTCAACCCTGTGTATATAAAATTAATATTCTGAAAAACCACTAATTCTTTGTGGGGAAAACTCTTTAATATTTATGAATGTTGTTCTAAAGTTCAAGAGGCAATGTTACAAGTGTTAAGGAATTGTTAGGAAAATTTAAGGATGATTATATAGAAATATTTGATTCATTTATTGATCATATAAGTGATCTTGTGGAATATATGTGAGGCCTTGGTGGAAATATTGAAGATATAAAATTTTTGAAAGCAATATTGAGCTTACTTTATCTATAATTCAATGTGAATGTATCTATTCTTGAGTAAAAGGATCTGAAAGATTACATATGTATAACCTTTATAGTTCACTTATTATGCATCTAATCAGAAATGATGAAAATAATACATAGTAAAGGTAAACTCAAATTAGGTCACATTTGATGTTTTAAAAAAAAATATTAATGAATATTCATATGAATATGTGGTTAATATATTTATTCCTTTCCTCTCATATAATATTAAATGTGGAAAAGTAAAATTATAGTAAAATATTCCACTTTCTTTCTTGTGATGCATTAAGGTACAAAATATTATCATTAAGTGATTTAAAAATATTCATGATGATAATGATGAATACATCGGGATGAAATAATTCAATGTTGACAAAATATGGAAACAATAGTGTGAATTCTTCAAAAGGAAAAACCTAATTTGCCATAAAGATAAAATAATATATGAGTAACTAGTGGTGGAGGGTTAGGATTGTAGGGACCTTAGTGAAGATTATTGAGTAGCTTTTATTATCTGACTACAATATAATGAAAATGATGCTAAAATAATTAAGCAAATGGAAGATTTTATCATTAGGTTTAAATCAATTTGTCCCTTTAAGAACATGATAAATATGGGGATAAAAAAGAATACAAATAAGAATTCTTATGAATCCAAGAATTATGTTCAATAATATAAAGTGCATTGGTATGAATTGGAATATAGGATTGAAAAAGGTAAATATGAAATTTTAGGCAACCTAGAGAAAAATGTTTTGATCAAGCTGGAAGTGGAATTAAATGATTGAACCAATTATGGATTGAATTATACAATGAATTAAATTGTAAAACTAATTTAATAAACAAAAGAATAATTCATGGTTTAGATATGAAAGTTTAATGATTAAAAAACACCCCCTACATCGGACATGGTATCAAGCTACTCCAGGACAATATTCATAATATAAGCTAAATAAGTCACTGGTGTGATAAATAATGAGTGCATTCCCATCTCAAAAGTTTATTACTTTAAAAAAAGTTGAAAGATGTTAGGGATTATTTTCATAAAGAGGTAGTATTCATTCCTCATGTTATACCATCTACTCCCGGGACGAATATTTATTTGGGAGAATTTCTAAATTCTAAAAGTCAGTAAAGAATGTATGAATGGATTATATATAAAAATAAGTGTTATTGTTATGGAAATCTGTTCCATGTTCCTTATTTTTTACCCATTCCAAATAGATTTTTTACAGATCAAAAACACTAAAAATAGGCAATTGGTTTTCCATTATTTTACTATGATTTGAAAGTTTATTTCTTTTGTTGTGAAGTCTTTGTTAAAACAATAATCTTATCATGTTTCAAGGGCTAAAAAAATACTGTCTCAAGAGGTTTGTAGAAATGGAAATCAAAAAATGGGAACCTTGAAAAAAATAGTATAAAAATTAAATTATATTTTCAATATTTTAATATTTAGAGGAAATTAATTAACTATGATAGTTTTTTATTTGTAAATAATTAAATGAAGTTCATATATGGATATATATAAATAATAGAAACCTTACTGATATTACTTTAATGGAAATAGAAGGGTCTAGTTTATGGGTTTTATATAATAGGTGTACCTCACAATTGAATGAAAATGAAAAAATTATCAACAAAATCAAATAAAAAAGGTGCCGGGGTTAGATTTTGAAATAATGGACTAAACATTATTGGAAAGGTTAGTTGATGGGATCTTAGAAAAATGGATGTCCTCTTAGTGGAAGGATGAAACTTCAATCTTTTATATGTGAACTGATTATATGATTCATTACATGCTATGGAATTTGAAAATATATTATACACTGTTAATTCTATATATGGCTTAGTTATTCTACAAGGAAGAAGCACCAAGGTAAATATTTATCTCTTTGGTGAATAAAATTGGAGTGTAGTTCAAGGATGAAAAACATATGATGCAGTACAAGTGACTTGGGAACAAAAGTAGGAATATAATTGGTATATTTGGTGATTAGTTAAGGGGTATGTGATTTTTACAAGAAAAAATGTAAAAATACTCATACATGTGACTCTCTTAAAAAGCATAAGACTAATTAAAATGAAATATAATGAAATGAAAATAAAATCATCAGTATTGTTGGATATTTTTCATATTGGTGTTTTTAGACCAATGAATCATAAATATTTTTTTAGAAAAAGTTATTATGTTTTTTATTTAATATTTTAGCAGGATGGCCTGGTTGATGGTGATTACCCACAAAACCAAGGTATGCAAGTTAATCACTAAATACCAAAGAGAATATACAATGGTTATTGGTGAAAAAAACAATTTGTTTTTATGAAAAATTCTATAGAGTATACAAATAAAACAGTGGTAGAATATCTATAAAATCATGGGCTTAAATATCATGTATCAACCATGAGAACACTTTAATATAATAGAGTTATTGACTAGAGAAATCATATTACCAAAAATATGGATATGATTTTTCTTATTGAAAAGTCATTATCAGAGAATTAATGGATATAATTGGTTCTAAAAATGGTTTATATCTTCAATCGGGAATTGTCATGTCCAAATAAGGAATGTCCTTCATATGAAATCTATAAAGAAAATATTCTGAGACTTAAATATCAAGTGGTCCTTTTAATAATGTTTTCTATTATTAATAAATAAATAATAGAAATTTTGAAGCACTTGAAGATAAAAGGATCTTTCTTTTATATTTATCAAAAGTCAGGTCTCATAAATTCATTAACTAACTTTTGGGTAATATTGTTAAAATCCAATATGTTTTTGTAACTAAAAGTGATCATAATTTGAATATAGATGGCTAGGTTTCATCTAAAAATAAACAGAATTCATAAAGGAGTGACCTAGTTTTCAAGGAAAAAAATTGATGTAGATTTGTTTGTCTCAAGGGAATTTGATAGTGTTGTAATGGGCATTGATGATATATCTGATTATGAGGAAAACACGACAAGAACTACAAGAATAAACAAATGATCGGGTACAGTTTAAATACCTAGTATCAATATCATTGGTGAATGAACATACCCTATTCAAAATAGAAGAATGAAGACACAATAACATACTTTATTATTATCTCAATTGGAACTAATTTCATTTTATTAAGCTGTTAAATAATTATTTTAGGGTAGATAAATTTATGAGGAGCTAGAAAAAATTGAGGAAAATGATATTTGGGATGTTAACTTAAGTATGAAAAACAAGAATGTAATAAAAACAAGTGGGTTTTCTAAAAAACATAATTAATATGGAAATGTGAAATGTAGTAAGGCATAACAAGTGTTTAAGGGGTATTCACTAATTGATGGAACCAATGCATATGAAACATTTTCACCCTTCAATAGACTATTTATATATTCATGTATATTTTTATTAAAAATTGGTTTAAAGAGTATCAAATGGACCTGAAACCAATGTTCTTGAATGAAGTACCAAAAGAGGAATTTGAAATTAAAAAATTGGATTATTTTATCATTTATAATGTTGAAAAAATTGAATATTGATAGAATAAATTGTTGTAATGATTAAACTAAATATTAAGATCCTTGTACTCATGGTTTGATCCATACATAAAGAATATAGATTATCTTAGAGTAAAAGTTGATCACACCCTCTACATCAAGTAGGGTAATGAGTGGTGGATTGCGGAACTTATAAATGTTGATGAAATCATCTTTAGAGTCTCAGATGATACCCAATAAAATAATTTTACAAAAATAATTATGTATGAATTCTAGATGTACCTAATTGGTAAATTATCCTTTTTTATGGTCTAAAGGTTACTCAAAGGAAGGATTTGACATTTATATGAAAAATTAAATATAATAAGGAGGTATTAAAGAGGTTACATATAGATTATTTTAAACTAATAGATTATATGGAGGAGACCCGGATAAAAATATTAAATGATAGTGAATTTAGAAAAAAATTATTACTCTATATAGTAAGATTATTAGTATTTTTCTTTAGATAATATCCTACTGACTAGAAATATTGTTTCTAACTCATCAATCCACCCATAATAAATGTTTCTAAAACTAATATCACATTAAATTTTTTATATAAAAGATTTTGTGCATCAACCAAAAAATATAAATTGGGTTATATTATTATAGAAACTAATATCATAAACTAATGGGATTTACTAATGAAGACAATTCAGAATTGGTTGAGGATCTAAAATTTATATCTAAAGGGTTTTTTCCTTGGTATCACTTACATTTCGAGAAAAGTAAAAAATAAAAACAACATTTCTTTAAGAACTGTAGAGTAATAAAATTTCATAAACAATAAATCTTGTACATAGATGATATGGATCAAAAATATTGTCCCAATATTAGAATTTATGTGGTATATCCTAGACCAATTATGCTTAAAAAAATAAGAACTATAAATATTATAAAAAATCACCACTCAAGGAAAAACAACATTGAGATCAAATATGATTTCTTGAATAAGAATGTTGAGTAGAATATTGTGAAATGTAGTATGTTCTGAATAAAAACTTATGGGGATGAAATTATAACCAAGATGATAACTTTTTTGGATTTTTAATGACATAATTTATGTCCACAATTACAATGGATCCCATATATATATATATAGGTTTCTATATATAGAGACCCCCACATCCAGATGGAAATTTCTTGTTAAGAAAGTTATGGTTTATTTCAGAAATTCATTTCTTGTGTCTAAATATCTTTTGTGAACCTCAAAGTAAGTTATCATTTTCTTCATTGAAAAAATAGAAGAATATATTCATTTTGGGGATAAATTTTTGGATGTATTTTGTGTTTTTACCTAATCAAATAAGGGTAGTGTCTAATTGAAGATTTGGGGGAGAAATTTGTGAAGTGCAGTGGATTCTAATCTAGAAATAAATTATTTGTTATTATGAGGATTCAATTATCTAACTCTTATTTCTGACATTGAGATATTATTATATAAGCTTATAGTTTATGATTGATTAATCATTGATGAACCATACCAAGTGGAGATGTGATTCTCATTGAATTACAAATAACCGAATGGGGAAGATTATGGAAAAATCCCATTATTTTTAGTACTAATTGTGTTTGTTGAAAACTAAATTTGTGTTTCGTAGTTAATGATGTTTAGAGGGAGAGGTGATAACTGGAGGATTATTATTTATTTATTATATATATATGGTTTTATATTCCTATATGATAAAAATTATAAATTTTTCTAAGATAGATTCTATACTATAGACAAATAGGTGACATAATAATATAAGTTCGCACAATTGTTCTAAATTTTGCATCATATTCTACACCATAAGAGGTAAAAATGGAATTTTAATTTCATTTCCGTTTCATGGGTTATATATTGTGGATGGAATACCACAATAAAATGAGCTTCATTGGAATGAATAGTGAATTTTAAATACAATCGGAGTTTGTAGGAAACATATTCCATATGAAATATGTTATGCCATATTTCTATTGAGAATAAGAAACCCACATTGTTGTTAGCTTTTTCATTGTGGAGTTAATAGTTTAAATGAAAAAGAATGTTTTAGTGATCTAAAATCCTATAAGAGTCTCTGTTATATCCAAGGGGGACTACACCGTAGGCTATTAGTTATTCAATGGAAGGTGAAGAGATCCTAGTGTGATTGTGGTTATTTCATATTGGAGCTTTATGTGTGTGAATAATAGACCTATTTAAAGGAAGTATCACCATATAAAAGAATACCAAAACCATATAATTTCATTGAAATACTCTTTTCACCATATTTAGTGATCTTACATTGTGGATAAACTTTATAATAAGGTGTATATTCCATTATATGTGTGACAATTCCATAATAAAGTAGTTACAAGAATATTTATAATATTTTTACAGAAAATTTTTGAACAGTATTTGTTCATGTTAATGAAAATTAAATGGTTCTTAATCCCCAAATTCCGGTGAGAATGAAACATTACATTATCATAGTAAGTGATAGGAATAATTTCTTGAACCTTACACGTGGATCAAATAAATCGTTCTTGATAACACAATAACGATTAACAATAGTTCCAAAAGTGGATAGATGGATAGAATTGTGAGGTAAATCAATAGAAATTACCTAAAATAATGAATGAAAAGGTTATTTATTGGATTTATATAAAAGTTTTGGTGACCAAGAAATGGAATTTTCTAGGAGGTTTATCTCAATAGAACGTCATCATGTTGTTCAAGAGAGACACACCATTATAGGTGTATTTTTATATTTTTATTTCCCGAAGAGGAAGGATATCATGGAAGGAGCTGTGAGTTCCTCATTTTAATGAGTGGTTGTGAAATTTTCTCATTTTTTTGAACAACGAGTTCATATGTTTAGTGTGACTACTCTATTTTTCAAGACAAATAGAATTACTCTTCTTAGTGTTTCAAGTGAAAAATAATATTACCTTCATATTCTCCTTGGACTAAACCTATTGGTGTTAAAAAAGTAAAATTATTTGTGTGATTTAATGTTTTAATGTCTCTTGTATAAAAATTAATGTAAAGAAAGAGGTGTACCCCACATTGAGAAAAAAAATATGATTTTCAGGGGATGATGTCTTCAATCAATAATATCATAATTGACACCCCCCTGAGGGTAATCTCCTTGATAAGAGGTTAATAATTAATCTTATGTATTTTTATTTAAATATTATAAAACCTTTATATTTTTTAATTTAATATTATATTATGTCTCATTATTCTAATGAAAATTTAGAGGATTCTTATGTAGATTTTGAAAATTTATGTTTAATAATGTAACTTTACTTCTTTATCACCCTCATATAAAAGTAAAAAAATCATCATGTATAACAAGATTTTTCCAATTTTATACTTACATGGTGTAGATACATCTTCGTTTACTATTATAAATCCATTCCTTGATAGGTCATCCATCTTAAATACATCAAAATAGAAAAAATAAAGTGGTAACCATTGAATTTAAATAGAATATCATTTAAATATCTAAAATCTAGTAATTATGTATTATTTACATTAAAATATATTATGTTTACAAATACTAATTATATAGTAAAATACCTTTTAATGTATAATTATTAGGGATATAAAAGTGTAATTATAGAAAATAAGTTATGAGAAAATTGAATCTTTTCACTTCCTGGCATTTAGATTTGTCTCTTCTGGGAAAATACAAGACAATGAATTCAAGAAACAAGATTATACCTCTATGTTTAAACACATAAAATAAAGAAAATTTAATTATGTAAGTATTATTCCATAAATTTTTATTTAACATATTCTATAATTCAAACTCCTTGTATCACTTATTCTCACCTATCTTTTCTCTGTTTTTCACTTTCCCATGAACACTACTGACCTTCTGTGCATGAACACTTACCATCACCACTCATGGGATATTTTTTAGAGAAAATTTTTCATTCATGTAGTATAAATAATAAATCAAGTATTATCCAATATAATAAGATATCCTCTTTAATACTTATGTGAACTACTCATAATGACTTCTAATAGGTAATTCTAGGGCTTATGTGTAGATTGGTGTTTGGCATTAAAAAGATCAAAGTAAAAGTGAAGAATCTCACCACTCTAGAAAAATACATGATATAATTTCTAGAATAGTGGGGTACCTCATTAATCTCCTTCCAAGTGTTTTACTCAATACTAACTTCTCCCTTTTTATTTTATGACAAAAAAATATACAATGAATAAAAATAATTGATTAATCCTCTTATCTCTATTTTGTGATTTTTATTCATTTTTATATAATTTTGTTTTCATATACACATTTTTCATTAGATAGTAAAAGGGTGATAAGTATAATAATGAAATATTTTCTTATGAATAATAATCTGATAATTAATGAAAGACATCTACAAAATTTTGTAAAAAAAATGAACTTCCTCCAAAGTGATATCATGAAGATAACTTATCTCTCGCAATTATCATAAAATATATCAGGAAATTAACTGTGGGAAGGGTAGTAAATTATTGACAATATTTTAAAATGGTTTAAATAATATGTAGTCTATGGTATATAAAGAATATATTAGTTTCAAATGTAATGGTGGCCTATAATGGATTTACAAGGGATTTAAAATGAATGATTAGACACAATCATAGATATAAAAAATTAATCTTATATATTTTATCAAGAATCAGCGAAATTTATATTTTCATATATGTCCTAGGACTCTCATGAAATTAGGGTAGAAGAAACTATATTTAAATATGTGGAGAATACCTCTCGAAAATGGGATAAATAATATGAGATAGTTAGTTCATGGCATGTTAAACCATGTCAATTTCATTCAAAAAGGTTAAACGAGTATAAAAATATAAAAGGTAACTCGCAAGAAAAATCATATAAATTCATTATTTAAAAATAAATATGATCCTAAAAAAGAAAAATACGTCATCCCCAATAAATATTCCTAGAGGCTTCAAATTTTTTCCATTTTATATTTTGAAACATGGAAAAAATTAAAAACGTAAAAAATATATGAAACTATTATCCACAAGTTGTTATCTCTTCCACCACACATATCTTATAAACTGTACTCACTTTTCATTTATTATGATATTTAATTTAATCACGTATTATGATTGAAAGTAAATAAGATATTGAATAAATAGATATAACATGACTTGTTAATATGGAAAATATCTTTAAGTGATCTATAATATATTTATAATCTAAATTCTTTCATGAAAACATTTAATATAAACCAAATATTTCATTAAAAATTCATAAGGTAATAAAAAGTAATGAAAATTATAATAAATCCTCTAGTGAACCCATAACAAAATGACGGGTTTATACTATCCACAATCTTATAATACCTTTATCATACTCTATTATATAGGGGATTCAACTTATTTTAATTTTATCCACCTTATAATTACGGATATAGACCACCAAACCTATAACTAATGGTTTTTTATGTCCATTTTTGAAATGTTTTTATGGTCCCCCTACATAGAATTTTATCACTTCTGGACTTGTAAAGGTTATCTCAGGATGTGAGGGTAGTATCACACTCGATTAGTTTAAGTAGTGGTGTTCATTGGTGATGAATATTTCCAGATAGGATGTCTATTTTTTATATTTTATAATCAAAAAATAATTTATCATGAATGTTCATCTTTATAAAATAATACTCATATTATCTAGTGTGATAGAATTATATCCCTTATAACCTCTCCTCATACATATCCACCCATTCCAGGACCTTATCTTCCTTTTCAATAGTTTATAATAATTTTGTTGAATATTCAATTTAAAAAAATGCAAATCATCAAATTTTTAAGATTTTGTTAAATGATAATGATATTAATTTAATGTTTTAAAACCTCCATCATGTATTTCATATTTAAACTCTTTCTACTCATGAAATAACCTTATAAAACCACTCATGATGGTTATAGGTAGTGGTTCATAAATCATTTATTTAAAGTGTAAATCATCCACTATGGAATTATCTTCATTGTACAAAGAGTAATTAAGTATGATAAATCATATTTATCAATCATGGTAGGATCATCTTATAGTACATTCTATTGAAATCTTGACCAATATTAATCTAAATACTCATCTAACAAATCTATTCCACCTACAATTATCACATATTAAACATCATAATAATAATAATAATCTATATGGTTAATTGGATATGGAAATGTATGATTTATTGTTGTTTTTCAACCTCATTTGTGTCTCCATCATATGTTATTAGTATTTTTTCTTCTTTTTTTCATCAGAAAATATTCCTCTACCACTTATATATTGAATCATGGAAAATGGTGAAATAAATCATCCAACTCTTTAGCTAAAGATTCAACATGTTTTTATTTAAGATCTCATTTTATTTCTTTTTATAAGGTCATAAAATTCCTCCAATATATATTAAAAACTTCAATATCTCCTCAATTTTTTAGTACGTAATGAAACTATTTCACTTAAGATAGAGGGTGGTATAATAACATAATATTTCATAATTTTATAACTAATCACAAAGAAATTTTTTTTAATAAAACACTGAGAATAAGAATAAGAAAACCTATTAATAGTGACAAATTCTAACACATTCTCATAAATATCATGTTGAAATAATTTTAATATTTCTCCTTGAATGCGGTATAGCACAAACAAGGGTCATATTTTAGTACGTATTGGTGTTAAAACCAATGAATATGATATATTTTATATTTTCCAATTTTTATATTATCAAAATATTAGATATTTAAAATATATTGGGTTGGTTCTTTTATGGTATTCAAGTATCCTATTAAATGAATTCTAGTAATAAAAGTTGATAACGCTATATAAATCCACCAAGAGTGTATTATCACTATTATACTAATTAATTTTTCTTTAATCTTATTATTATATAGTTCCATGACTTAATATATTTCACCACTCAACCTATCTTAATTTATAACTAATATTTCTAAATCATTGATGTCTCAAAAGTTAGGTTATATTTTTTTCATGAATCAAGTTCTAGTCATTACAACTCAATTTAGTGTGTGAAGATGTGTCAACTCTCTTAAATAAGGATGAACCAATGAGAGAGATCCCCTAAACATATCCCACAATCATGAAACAATTCACCACTTCACAAACCAAATCTATCACATGATGAACAAAAAATGAGGGGAATAAATTATAGAACCCAATATGATAAAAAGAAGAATCCATTGTATGAGTTAGAGGACATATCCATATCCAATCTTTTTAACATCACACTACTAGGACCCAAAGAAAAAATATATAGAGATATATAAATATATTTTTAAAACACAATTATACCAAAAAAATTTATTCTCCCTTGGATAAAAAATAATGTTACTTATCTATTAAAATTGAGTTAGAGACATTATAGGTAAGTAAAATATAGAATTGAAATGACACCATTAAAAATTAATATTAAAAAGTCTCAAGATCTAGAATATATAAAATCTTAGTGTACCACATATTTAATTCATATTCCCCTCTTTATAGTCTATACACATCTAGATTAGGTGGTAAGATAACTTATATTTGGATATGACCTTTTTCATTAGATGATTCCATTGTGTATGTAAATCTTTGGATACTCTTCCTTATTAACTAAACATTGGTTTAGTGTGAGTTTCCATACCGTGATCATTTTACTTCTACTTTCTCTAGGATCAAACTCTAACTAATATACCAAAAAACTTTACAAGATTATAGAAAAAAAAGTACTAGTATGGATATTTTATCCCCATGCAAGTCATACTTGTAGAATCCACTTTCCATCAATGGGTTTATCATCTCTTTTTTTAAGTTAAAATCCTTACACAATATTTGGTTACTCATACATAGTATTCTTTAAATCTTTCACATAATTTTATGTAGTTTTTAGTTAATCTTACATAATCTTTTTAATATTTCATGGATTCTGAATTTTTCTTTCTAATATTATATAATTGGTACACTCCTTCATTCATGAAGAAAATTTAAAAACCATACATAACTTCAATGTTGGATTAAGTTACTCTTAAATGGAAATGAAAATTCTCTATTAATTCTGGAACACCAATGAATTGGATGGTATTTCCACATATGAACAAAAAAACACACAAAATCAGGCTAGGACCATGAAGAATTATACATAATATCAATTGATGAATTAAAATCATACAATTAGGCCACATTTATAATAAACACCAAAATATTACAAATAATAAATATGTAGTAAATTCCCATAAAATATAGAATTATATGGTATTTAAAAATTGAATTATAGGATAAAAATTTTGGAATTTATTTTATTTCACTCTGATAGTTTTTTACCATTAAAACTGAGTCATATCATAATATTGGGCTAGAAAGAGTAAAATAAAGAAAATGGTGGAAGACATTGTTCTTTGTAACTTATTGAATTTATAAAGGGACATATACAAATGAGGATTTGATTAGGTCCTTATAAAGTTCATTATAGGAGAATAAATCTTTACTGTAATAATATAATCACATGATAGCACATGTGCCACACATAAAATAGGAAACAAGCTCTTTCATCAAATCTAAAGACTTAGATAAATTTCTATATCAACTACAAAAGATTATGATGAATTTAAATGGGTGTGTCACACATATCCGGTGTAAGTTTACTTTATTTATAAACTTATAGAGTTTTTTCACATTGAATGATACTCTTGGGTATTTAATATGATAGGGATATATGTTATGGGTGTATACTCACCATCAAATGCATAAAAATTAAAATTCCTCATATCTATAACCAAATTATTTTAAATGTGGAACAAATTTTTGTTTGTATATGATTAAAATGGAGTATTTAATGTAAAATATTCAATCCAGTCTATATACATGAAACTATATAGATAAAAATTAAAAAATATAGGTCTTTAATAAGATTTTATCAAATATAATATATGAGATTATGGATGGGTATAAGAATTCTTGGACTCACAAACTACTCAATTATTTATAGTCCTACCACACCTCCAATATAACCCGTATATAGACCATCTCATATTATATAATTTATTGGACCGAATATTCCTTCCCATAGAAGATAAATTCCCTTTACTCTAAATAGATAGTTGTGACTAACTCATTGAGGATAGATGATCATAAATGAGTTTTTCTGAGTTTTAGCAATCTAATAAGAAAATATTTTTGTTATTACTTAACCTTGATGTTCATCACAGTCATATATCCTGATAATTTATTTAAAAAGACTATATACATGCATTTTTTAGGTGGTTCTTGGCTTTAGATTTAATGATACTGATGATAAATAGTATATAACCCGTGAAATTAGAATCCAAATTGGAAGGTCCTTACACCATAAACAATAATGTCTAAAAAATAACAGGCACCTCGATCAAAATAGATAGAGATAATATCACTCCTATCATAAATTTGAGTGTCCTATAAAATTAAATTTTAAATGTTTATATTTGATTCAAGAAGTAAGTTTCACATAAATATATATTTTTTACCTTAATTTCTTATTATATTACTCTAAACTGCAAAAAATGATGTCCTTCTCACATGACCATAAATCATATGACATATTACCCATATCACTAGAATTTAAATTATATGGTTTATGGCACCATCACATTAACATAAACTAAAATATATGTGGAAAATACTATATAACCCTTTATTTTACAGAGAGGTTCATTCGATGTGACCCCAAACTCTAAAAAAAATTACATGAGACCCAATCATCTTGAGACTTTATAATAATAGTCAAACAATTTATATAAAGTTTTCTATATTATCTATAAACTCGTAAATAATGTACCATTCCATAGAACTATGTATATCTCTATTGAAATTCCCATAATATATATAGCTGCATTCAATTTCTTTATCCAAGACTCAGCTTGAAAATCAACCCTCAACCAATTCTTTATTCCTAAAACCATAGTAAATGGTATGCCAACTGGCATTGAGTTTTCCTCATTGTACTTAATCAAGAATTATATGTAGTGTAACTCATATCCCTTATCTTGGTTATATATACAAAACCTTATTTTATTATTTTCTCTCCACTAGTCATAGAATCCTAGCAAATGGGTTCTCTAATTTACATTGGGATTTTTCCATTAACCCTTCTTCAGGGAAAAATATCCATATTTTCAAGTACTATATATGAATTGATTCATATTACTATGGGATACACAAAAACACCTACATATTGTATCCTAGGATTTGTTGAACATACCATATAGTTCAATTTTGACCTCAACACTTAAACTCAATTATATTTTATTTTCCTTGAGTTATAATTTTCTAACTATATTTGAAAAATGGACTTCTATATACCATACATAATTTCATGATCGTATGACTTACTAAAAACCTAAATTACTATCGATAACATGTTTATATAATCCAGAAGTGACCTATTTACAATAGTGATGACACATTCCCCATATGTACAACCTTTTTGTACCCATCCATGGTATATAATTTTCTGGAGTAAATGACTCTATAACATCATATGAATTGATAAAATTATAGTTAACCCCTCTAATTGAATGTGTTTAGTGTTATCCTTGGTAAATTTAGATGATGGTATAATAACAAACTCTTCATTTTAACATGTTCATTGATCATCCTAGCCGTTATTCCATCACTTCACTATATCTAATTCAAATACCTAAATATATGTTTTACTTTACCAAGTGAATTTGGTTTTAAAATAGTTGGAAATATTCTTAGATCCCATAACAGAATTTAGATTTCGTGTTTCCTAAATAAACACATCACATGATGCACATCCAAATATTTTCCCTTCTATATTCATTCATACTAGCATCACACTCATTCCATTAGGTAAATTATGTTCATTAAATGAATAAATACTCTTTAATAATCATTATTTGCATCTTATGAGAATAAATTGATTGATTTCACACAGTATGAACTCCATAATCTTTAAATATGAGACACATTTTTATCCATGTAGTATGATTGTAAATTACTTTCATGTTTTCCCTTCATGTTTTCCTATTGTGATAATAAGGAAATCATATATATTGAATCATTTCTACTCTTTTTCTCAAATAAGCAACCACCATTTTATTTTCTATTTGGTATGAACCTAAAAGGCTTACATGTTTCCCATTTAGGTTTCATTTACTAGTTTGGAGTTAATCACTCACAATGGGATGAGTTTACATTGATTATATTTCCAAAACCTCACATTATTCTTTTTTTATGACATTAAACTAAATATATCTCATTTATGTCTACTTTTAATACCATAAATAGATATAAAAATATGTATAAATACTTTTTTTATTCAAACCATATAATATTAGGCCTAATAAAATATTTAGTATTCACATTATAACTTGATTATTGATTAGATTATGTAACAATTAAAGAATAAAAATTAAAAATGACACCGAAATCTTGGAATAGTGATTTGACTCTTCCCAAAGTTGAGTAATGACTATTAGATCTAGGAATATAGAAAAATGAAATGACATGATCTGACCCACTTGGTGACCACCTGGGATAGAAGTGACATGGGTATAACACCCCATCAATGCTTCCTATAATCTAAGGGTTAGTTACTAGTACCAGTTTTGAATATCATAGAACATTGGAGGCCTTATCCTAATTCATCAATACACAAGCACATGCCTCCAGATAGGATATAATAATATATGATAGATAATAGTACCAAAGTTAATATATAAAATAAATTTGATAAATAATAACCATCTATATAGTACAATTAAGAGTAGTGATATAGATAAAATGGGTTGAAACAAAGGCCAAATTTCCAAAACTCAATAACCAAATTAATAAAACTAGAAGGTATATATGACTCCCTAATACAGAGATACAAAAAAACTCTTCCATTATATTTTACCTATAGTTACTAATAATCTCCCTCTCCAATGACACTATGTCCACAGAGATCACCTAAAAAATACATAACATCTACATAAGACATGAAATTTTTAGGGGAAATTACAATGTAAGGATGATTATATACACACCTAATAAGACACCATAAAACCCATAAATGATAAATAATAATACCATTCCTATAAAAACCAAAAAAGAATGAAGATACAAAATATGTTTTAGAGGTAGAGAACTTGAGATATGGAAGAGAATATGGATCTATATTCTAAAGCTATAGAAGAATCCTCCCCATCAAGATTCCATTAAATCCAAAATACAAATCTTTACATCCAATGTCACCAAATAAAAAAATATAATTGGGGACATGTTCCCAATCAAGGAAGTAATTTTTCCATGGGATAAATTTTCTGAAAATAGGACCCATGATCTATCATCTATAATAGGTTATATGATGAATTTTATAACTCCATATATAGAGGACCCATGCCTCGAGAATAAAAAAGACTGTATAATTATAGGAAGAATGAAGTGGACATATTACATATCACTATTTTCCACCAATTGAGTTTATAACCCTGAATATACTTTCATCATCATGCTTGATACCCATCATCGATCCCAAAAATATAAAGAAATAAAAAATACAAAATTCCACATATACCATGATTGATTCCTTAATGGGAGGATTAAGAACATTCTATATGAAAAATACTTATATTGGACTACTCATGTGCCCAAATTTGACTTCCTAGAAATAAATTATAAATTTCACTAGGTATTGAAAAATAATATGGCATATACCTTTGGGTTTTATCAAAATTATCCCATAATCCTAATTCTGGTCATATACTATCATCTAGATAGCATGCAGGGGTCTACCTATATAAGGCCCCAGCCTTAAACATTACATAATCTTGAGATATTTCAAGAATACACCTTCAGGATCTTTTCAGGTTTAGAGTATTAGAGAATTAGACCATAAAACATGCATTACATCCCACATTTAAACAAAGTGGTTACAATAAAAGATTTTATTAATTTTTACCATCAACAAAAACATATTTAAAATAAAACATGGATTCTTTCTTGACACGTCCTTGACACCATCATCATATCATGTACCATTCCCTTAACATGTGAAAAACATTTCAAAAACGTGGGGTGATCATAAAAAGCTCAGTAAGGGTTATAAAAAATATGGAAAGGAAACATGAGTACATATATACATAAGAATTAAATCATACTTTTCCCATAAAACATAAGCACTTTAACATACCTCATCAAATCATGAATAAATCATAGAAATCATAAGACATAAAGGTAACATGAGGCATTTATAAAATTCTTACGTAGGGAGTAACCCTCTTGGTTATGTTTGGAATACCCATCATAGTATATTCCCTAAATCTCTTCAAAGAAACCTTAACATTAAACTCCTTCGCGTTACCCAATGCATTGGAGAGCTATATCAGGCTCACCCGCCGTTAGCTTGTCACGGAACCACCCGTCTTCATAACAATTCCCAAGAACCATAACATAATCTTATCACATAAAACATGCATAAAAGAAACAAAAAATTTCCACATTTCAATCACAAGATATCAATAACACATTGATATAATAAAAACATTATCAATCCCATTTTCAGTTCCAAAATAAAAGAAAAGTAAAACATGGTATTTATTTTTCATTAAAAAAAGTTATGTCTTGTAGAGGAAGCTGAATCTCAAATAATGGTCACGGTGACCGAGAAGTCATTGTCGCCGCATATGTACGACAAATAAAACATTCCCTTTTTTGTTTAGTAAATGCTTCGTATAAAAAATATCCATTTTGAATAAATGTAAAATTCAAGGTGTTTATACACAGTATAAAAGAATGTTGTGTATAAAATATAATATGCCTCAACTAAAGGAGATTTAGAAAAAGTCCCTTAAAAGATCATTTTTTAAATAAAATAGATCTATTATGTGTATTCACTATAAGTACACATAATGAAATTAAAAATACCAGATAGGACATAATAATATCATGGCATAATTTGAAAGTAGGAGATTAACCCAAAGAACGGAAATTGGGTTAAGAAGTTCCCTTACCTCATGTCCGACTTGACATGATCATTATTTAACCTCCTAAATAATAAACTTGAGCTAATTTCTACTTGCCTAAGAACCTTTTTCAAGTTCATTATTACTTTTATATCACTTATTATCATTTTATGAACACTATGTAATTATTTAAGTTAATAATGGTCGTTTTGTAGATCATTGTTACTTGAGTCAAAATAAACTCTTTATAATTACAAGTTGTTCATGTGGTAAAATATATATTATATAAAGAATTATATTCATTATGTAGATATCATATATATCATATATATCCATTATATATATGCATTTATAATATTACAGAACATTTAGAGGTAAGAAATGAAATGCACCGTTCATGGAGACGGTAAGTCGTACGTACGCATGAACCCTACTTCCATATCTATTTCTTATTTAATGGAATTAAAAAATAATTATACATAATAGTATTATAATTATATTATGGTATCATATATAATATCATTAAATATATCCTTTATACATACCACATATGGTATTAACGAATCAAATCACCTTGAGGGGGCGGTAGTCCACACTTCCTAAAATGAAGATATCGTGTTTACCCATAATGGAAACCATAAAGGTATGCCATAAATGAAAAATACAGAATCTTAAGTAAAACATAAACATATTGTATATCATATATAAATATAGTGACATCTTAATGGCCACATTTGAAGGTGTTATATGAGTGTTGAACAATAATCGTTTCGTGAGGCAGAAATTCACCATCCACAGAAATAGTATGTTCTTTAACCATTAGATGTAGGTGTGTGTAAGTGTAGCTCGAATCCTTCTTATAAAAACATCCTAGTATATTGAAGATACTGCAGTTTTTATAAAATAAATTAATAAAATGAGTTTAGCGGTTGGTGAAGCAAAATAAAACAAAAGAACACAAGTGAAAACATTACCTTAAAATCGGGTAACCCTCTTTGATTTGAGCTCAAAGGCTTCCTTGGGAAGAATTATGCCCAAAGTGAGGAATCTGGGAGTAATAGAGGTATGTGGAGAGACAAAATGGGCAGGGGTTGGCCGAACCAAAGGCTTGAGAGGTGTGGGTAAGTTGGTAGAGGTGAGGGCCTTTTATAAGAGGAGAGGAGGGTCACTCTTGGAAAGGTATAAAATGTTACTTTATTTTCAAATGAGTTTCAGATTTTAAAGGTCCCACATTGATGTATTTTGAGGATAAGGTGATAAGGGTTCAAAATATACTCATCCAATAGGTTTTTTAAATGTGTAGGTCTTAGATTTTACATTATCTTTTCATTTTATTTAAATCGTTAAATAATGAGGTAAGCGCTGCATCATCATGATGTCATAAATAATTTAATTTATTTAATGTCTAAAAATCATAAAACAAATACTATGATGTAGGAAATATTTTTAGTTTTCTAATGAATATTTATAGTCAAAAATATTACTTGTATAACCCCATTTAAAAATTGTATTAGTAAAAAAACTCATGTTTGTGACATTTTAATTTTAACTTTAAATAAAATGTTTTTAATGTCATTTTCCTACAAAAGTGGCTCCATGGGGTCCCCAAGTTGACCCACGGATTGTCTTGGTCGGCCATGACACATTTGATAAGGGTAGTACATGTTTCTAGGTCATTTCATATTATTAAAACATTATTTTTACCTTAAATTACACTAATTACCTCTAATCGCGATTAAAAACTTAAAAGTTACTATTCACCAAAAAAATTATTTTAATCCCATTGAACCACATTTTACTTCCTAATGACAACCATGTATGTCAGATTTTTGAAATTCAAAACACAGAGGTGGTAAAATTTCATTTAAACGAAAAATCGGTTTTTTTGAGTACCACTTAGTGGTTTCACTATTCATCAAAAATTGATGTTTTTCAGAAAATTACCAAAACACCACCCTAAGCTATATTTGATATTCCGGATTCAAATATGATATCTATTTTGAAAAATTAAAAACATATAAGTTACATTAATTAATTTAATAATTAATTCCTGCCGACAGAACACATATTGTGTTTTTATGAAACAATATATGTCAAAAGATTGACACTAGTTTAAGTCCAATTTCAAAGTGATATTAATTTCAACGGCCACTATTGGATTAAATGGTAAAAATATATTGTAATTTAACTTTAAAACCAACTAAAAATATAATCTAATCATATAAACAAATTAGATTAACAACAGGTTTTTAATTAAAATACAACATTTTTCAATATTCATTAAAAAAAGAACTTTATCGGAAAAATACCAAAAATCTACACAAAGTAAATTTTGATGTCCTGATTCTAAATAATAATTTTATTTGGTCCAAAAGAAGGTAAAATTGTGACTAAAACTATATTTAAATAGGGTTCTCCATCAAAAGGTGATAAGTGGACCTTTAATGAAAATTAGAGTATATATGCCTAAAATTGAATTCTTTTCATATTTTAAGTATTTATCCTTTATTGGATAAATGTAAAAACATTTAAAAAACATATATAATCATATTTTAGTTATTTATATTTATTCTTCCAATACAACGGCTACGTGTTAACTACAATTTAAAATAATATTATTTTATTACTAGTGTGCAACGTAAAATTTCAAAGAAACTCTTTGTTGCATATCGGGTATGCTATCGAACATAGAAACCCCTTCAACGTAAAATTATTATTTAATTCGTAAATATTAATAAATATGAGAATGTATTATTCTTTATTTACCTAGGATGTTACATCCTTCCCCCCTTTTCAGAATTGTTTCCTCGCAATTTTATTCACTTATCAAAATAAGTGGAGGTATTTTTCCCTCATAGCATTTTCAGATTCCCACGTTGCCTCTTCAACCATATGGGTTTTTCACAAAACCTTTACCTGGTGAATTACCTTATTTTGTAACACTTTCTCTCTTCAGTCGAGAATCTGGACTGGTTGTTCATCATAAGAGAGATTCTCTTCCAGCTGAACTACCTCCGGGCTCAAAACATGAGATGGATCTGGCATAAACTTTCTCAACATCAAAACATGGGAAACATTGTGTACCTGAGAAAAACTCGGAGGTAAAACCACTCGGTAAGAAACTGATACAACTTTTCTAGAATTTCATATGGTCCAATGATCCTTTGACTTAGCTTTCCTTTATTACCAAATCGCATCACACTTTTCTATGGTGAAACTTTGAGAAAAACATGATCACCTACCTCGAAAGATAGATCCTTCCTCCTATTGTCTGCATAACTTTTCTGTCTGCTCTGAGTTGTTCTCATGTGTTTTTGAATCAACTGAACTTTTTCTGCCATCTCTTCTACTAATTCTGGTCCCATCAACTTCCTTTCACGAACATCATCCCAAAAATCTGTAGTTCAACACCGCTTCCCATATAATGCCTCAAACGGTGCCATCTGTATAGTGGAATGATAACTGTTACTATATGAAAATTCAACCAAAGAAAGATATTGGTCCCAACATCCCTGATAATCCATCAAATAAGCACGTAGCATATCCTCTAAAGTGTGAATCATTCTTTCTTACTGTCCATCCGATTGCGGATGAAAATCTATACTAAAATTTAATTCAGTACCCAATGACTTTTGAAGGCCTTTACAAAAGTTAGAAGTAAACCTGGGATCACTATTAGATACAATGGAGAACTGAACTCCATGTAACATGACTATCTCTTTAAGATACAAATGGTAAAGTTGATCTAGGGAAAAAGTATCTCGTATAGCAAGGAAATGAGCAGATTTAGTCAAGTGATCAACAATAACCCAGATATCATTATTACCTCGAGGTTTCTTCGGAAATCCCACAACGAAGTCCATGGATATATTCTACCATTTCCACTCTGGCACTGGTAAAGGCTGAAGCATCCCTTTTGGTAACTGCTTCTCTACTTTAACCTACTGACAAGTCAAACACTTTACAGTAAAATTAGCAATATCTCTTTTCATTTCATCCCACCAGTAATTCTCCCACAGATCTCTGTACATCTTAGTACTGCCAGGATGAACTGAAAACGGGGAACTATGAGCCTCACATAACAACTCATTCTTTAATTGTGAATCACTAGGCACACATAATCTCTTCCCAAATATCAAAACAAAATCATTATCAATGTTGAATTCAGGCAACTTACCCTTCTGAACCAGCTCTACCTTTTTCTGTAACTCACTGTCTTGCTTCTGTGCTTGCTTGATTCTGTCTGATAGAGAATATTTCACTGATACCTAAAACAAAACAGAAGTACATCCTGCACCAGCAACTTCTATTCCAAATTTCATCAAATCCTTAACCAAAGGATCATGTTCCAAATGCAACATTTTTAATGAATCACTACTTTTTCGACTCAAATCATCAGCCACTTTATGTGCTTTTCCCGGATGGTAATCAATTGTACAATCACAATCCTTGATTAATTCCAGCCATCTCCTCTATCTCATGTTCAATTCTTTCTGAGTGAATATATACTTTAAACTTTTGTGATCGGTATATATATCAAACTTTACTCCATAAAAATGATGCCTCCAAATTTTTAAATCAAAAACAACAACAGCTAAT
Organism: Viscum album; assembly: GCA_963277665.1. Taxonomy (NCBI): domain Eukaryota; kingdom Viridiplantae; phylum Streptophyta; class Magnoliopsida; order Santalales; family Viscaceae; genus Viscum; species Viscum album. The sequence continues at coordinate 381,309,237 of OY728131.1, forward strand.
TCCAAATCATGTGTAGGGTAATTTACCTCATGAATTTTCAACTGACGTGAAGCATAGGTAATTACCTGGTCATTCTGCATTACGACGCAACCAAGTCCTTTTAATGAAGCATCACTGTAGATAAAAAACTCACCATTCCTGGAAGGAAGTGCCAAAACTAGAGCATTCACTAATCTTCTTTTCAACTCCTGAAAACAATCATCACATTATTTTGTCCACATAAACTTAACACCCTTCCGAGTTAGCTTAGTCATTGGACTAGATAACCGTGAAAATTTTTCAACAAACCTTCGGTAGTAACCTGCCAAACCAAGAACACTACGGATCTCGGTTACATTTGTGGGTCTTGACCATTCTTCAACAACTCTTGTTTTTTCAGGATCCACAGTTATTCAATTTTTAGAAACAATATGACCACGAAAAGAAATTTCTTGCAACCAAAACTCACACATGCTAAATTTCCCATACAAATTCTTTTCTTTTAAGGTTTTCAGAATAACCCTTAAGTGTCTTTCATTCTCCTCTTTACTTTTAGAAAACACCAAAATATCATCAGTAAAAACAACCAAAAACATATCCATGAACTCATGGAAAATTCAATTCATAAGGTCCATGAATATAGTAGGTGCATTGGTTAGCCCAAAAGGAATTACTACAAATTCATAATGGCCATATCATGTACAAAATGCAGTCTTCAGAATATCTGCTTCCTTTACCTTTAACTGATGGTACCCGGATCTCAGGTCAATCTTTGAAAAAAACTGAGCTCCCTGGAGCTGATCAAACAAATCATCGATATGAGGCAAAGGATATTTGTTCTTAATAGTGATGTTATTCAAGACTCTATAATCAATGAAAAGTCTCATTGAACCATCTTCGTTTTTAACAAATAAAATAGGAGCACCCCATGGTGATGTGCTAGGTCGAATGAAACCTTTCTCTAATAAATCATGTAATTTCTCCTTAAACTCTAAAAGTTCAGTTTGAGCCATTCGATAAGGGGGTTTTGAAATTGGCTTAGCATCAGGAACTAAGTCAATAGTAAATTAAACTTCATGATCTGGTATTATTCCAGGAAACTCGTCAAGAAAAACATCAGGATACTCATTTTCCATTGGAGAATCATTAATCTGAACAGTTCCCTTGCTTTTAATGATATGTGAAAGGTAACATTCATTTCCATATTTTACAAGTTTCTCGGCCTCTTGATATGTTATCAACAGTAAGGGTTAATTCATGTACACAAACTGAAAGACTTTCTGAAAAGAAACTTCTTTAGCTCTACAGTCAATCTTAGCATGGTAAATAGAGAGCCAATCTATACCTAGGATAACATCAAACTCTACTAGAGGTAAAACAATAAGGTTTGCAAGTAGGTTCTTTCCAAGGATAAGTATAGGAAGATTCATATAAATTCTTTTTGCCTAAACATTTCCCCCAAGTTTTTTTACCACAAGTTCAGGAGTCATTTCATGATATGGTATTCCCATTATAATAGAACTGTTTTCAGAGATGAAAGAATGTGTAGACCCTGAATCAAACAACACACTGGCATAATCTAAAAAAACAAAAAAAAAGTATCTGATACCACTTCATTTGATGGCCCAACATCTGCTGAAGTAGTTGCAAAGAATTTCACCACCCCTTTCTTCTTGTAGTCTAACTGCTTCCCATCACTCGAGCTCTTTGTCGGACACTCTTTTTCATAGTGACCCTTCTCATTGCACTTAAAACATTTCACTAACTGTAAATCAAATTTGGTCTTACCATCACCCTAATCTATTTCAGTTTAATCACGAGCCTTATGTCCCATCTTACCACATCGGTATCACTTTACAGAATTCATTAGACATTCCCCATCATGCATTTTACCACATTTATCACAAACTGGAAACTTAGTTTTCTTACCATCAGACTTTTTTGAAGAATTCTTCCCTTTCTCCTTCCACCTCGGTCACTTCTTCTGTTGGTTATTATAGAACACTTGATCATCGGAAAACTCCATTTCCACCTTCTCAGCACATCGAACAAGCTTTTCATAACTTTTGAACTCACTAGAAGCTAATGCCCTTCGATATTTTGGCTTTAATTCTGAGTAAAAATGATTGATTTTACTATAAAGGTCTAGGATAGTATTTGGAGAATACCTTGCCAATCGAGTGAACCATTCTTCATAGTTATCCACTGAGTCTTCCTCTTGCCTCAATTCCAGGAATTGTTTTTCCATCCTATTTCGAACATCCGTAGGAAAATACTTCTCAAGAAACAAACCTTTGAATTCATCCCAGTCGAGAACATCAATCCCATCAGCATCCCTGATATTTTTAACCATCGACCACCACTGATCTGCTTCACCCTCCAAATGGTAAATAGTAAGACTAACCTTTTGATTGTCTGAACACCCCATGACATTGAAAATATTCACCAGTTCTTTAATCCACCCATCAGCTAGCACAAGGTCAGATGATCCTCTAAATGATGGGGGATGTTTCCTCATGAAATGTTCCACCACTGACATGTTCCTCTGTGGTTGATCTGGCTGATCTTGTGCATGGATACCACCACCATTTATCGCTTGAGTCAGCTATGCCATTACTATAAAAAATAGTTTAGTTCCAATTCTGACCATCTCAGGATGCTGATTCGGAAGGTTATTTCCTTCTATATGCCTTCCTAGCACTGCTTCCCTATTTCCTCTACAGAAAACCATTCTGAAAAAACATGTCTTAGATGAAGCAACATGGTAATCTTTAAATGCTATATCATTTCAATTTGACCATAAAGAAATATTTTTGGATAATCATTTAAAAGAATTATAACTCCTAAAGTTATCTAAACTGACCTCTGATACCAACTATAAGGCCCCAGCCTTAAACATTACTTAATCATGAGATATTTCAAGAATACACCTTGAGGATCATTTCAGGTTTAGAGTTTTTGAGAATTAGACCATAAAACATGCATTACATCCCACATTTAAACAAAGTGGTTAAAATAAAAGATAGTATTAATTTTTCCCATCAATGGAAACATATTTAAAATAAAACATGCATTCTTTCTTGACACTTCCTTGACACTATCATCATATTATGTACCATTCCCTTGACCTGTGAAAAACATTTCAAAAACATGGGATGAGCATAAAAAGATCAGTAAGGGTTATAAAAAATATGGAGAGGAAACAGGAGTACATATATACATAAGAATTAAATCATTCTTCTCATAAAACATAAGTACTTTAACATACCTCATCAAATCATGAATAAATCGTAGAAATCATAAAACATAAAGGTAACTTGAGCCATTCATAAAATTCTTACGTAGGGAGTAACCCTCTTGATTACGTTTGGAATACCCATAACAGTATATTCCCTAAATTTATTCAGAGAAACCTTAACGTTTAACTCCTTCACATTACCCAATGCATTGGAGAGCTATATCAGGCTCACCTGCCCTTAGTTTATCACTGAACCACTCGTCTTCATAACAATGCCCAAGAACCATAACATAATCGTATCACATAAAACATGCATAAAAAACATAACATTTCCACATTTCAATCACAAGATATCAATAACACATTGATATAATAAAAACATTATCAAATGCATTTTAAATTCCAAAAATTAAGAAAAGTAAAACATGGTATTTATTTTTCATTAAAAATAAGTTGTGGCTTTTAGAGGAAGCTGAAACTCAAATAATGGTCACGGCGGCTGAGAATTCATTGTTGCTGCATACGTACGACAAAAAAAACATTACCTTTTTTCGTTTAGTAATTCTTTGTATAAAAAATATTCCTTTTGAATAAACATAAATGTCAAAGGGGTTTATACACCATATAAAATAAAGTTGTGTATAAAATATAATATGCCTCAATGAAAGGAGATTGAGACAAAGTCCCTTAAAAAGATCAATTTTTAAATAAAATAGATCTATTATTTGTATTCACTATAAGTACACATAAAGAAAGTAAAAATACAAGATAGGACATAATAATATCATGGCATAATTTGAAAGTAGTAGATTAACCCAAAGAACAAAAATTAGTTTAAGAAGTTCCCTTACCTTGTGTCCGACTTGACTCAATCGTTATTTAACCTCCTGAATAATAAACTTGAGTTAATTTATAATTTCCTAAGAACCTTTTTCAAGTTCATTATTCCTTTTATATCACTTATTACCATGTTATGAACACTATTTAATTATTTAAGTTAATAATGGTCGTTTTGTAGATCATTGCTACTTGAGTCAAAAATAAACTCTTGATAATTACAAGTTGTTCATGTGGTAAAATATATATTATATGAATAATTATATTCATTATTTATATATCATATATATCATATATATCCATTATATACATGTATTTATAATATTACATAACATTTAGAGGTAAGAAATGAAATGCACCGTTCATGGAGACGGTAAGCTGTACGTAGGCATGAACGCTACTTCCATTTCTATTTCTTATTTAATGGAATTAAAACGTAATGACACATAATTGTATTATAATTCCAGTATTTTATCATACATAATATCATTATATCTATCCTTTATACGTACCACATATGGTATTAACAAATCAAATCACTTTGAGGGGGCGGTAGTCCGCACTTCCTAAAATGAACATATCGTGTTTACCCAAAATGAAAACCATAGAGGTATGCCATAAATGAAAAATACATAAGCTTAAGTAAAACATAAACATATTATATATCATATATAAATTTATTTAAATCTTAATGTCCACATTTGAAGGTGCTATATGAGTGTTGAACAATCATGGTTTCGTGAGGCAAAAATTCACCATCCACAGAAACAGTATGTTCTTTGACCATTAGATGTAGGTTTGTGTAAGTGTAGCTAGAATAATTCTTATAACAACATCCTATTATATTGAATATACTTTATTTGTTATAAAATAAATTAAAAAAAAGATTTTAGGGGGTTGGAGAAGAAAAATAAAACAAAACATCACAAGTGAATACATTACCTTAAAATCGGGTAACTCTCTTTGATATGAGCTCAGAGGCTTCCTTGGGAAAACTTATGCCCAAATTTAGGCTTCTAGGAGTAATATAGGGATGTGTAGAGACAAAATGGGAAGGTGTTGGCCGAGCCAAAGGCTTGAGAGGTGTGGGTAAGGTGGTAGTGGTGGGTGCCTTTTATAAGAGGAGAGGAGGGGCACTCTTGGAAAGGTATAAAATGATACTTTATTTTCAAATGAGTTTCGGATTTTAATGGTCCCACATTGATTTATTTTGAGGATAAGGTGATAAGGGTTCGCAATATACTCATCCAATAGGTTTTTTACATGTTTAGGTGTTATATTTTACATTATCAGTTCATTTAATTTAAATCGTTAAATAATGAGGTAATCGCTGCATCATCATGATGCCATAAATAATTTAATTTATTTAATGTCTAAAAATTATAAAAAAACTATCATGATGTAGGAAATCGTTTTATCTTTCTAATGAATATTTATAGTCAAAAATATGACCTGTATAACCCCATTTGACAATTGTTTTAGTAAAACAACTCAAGTTTGTGACATTTTAATTTTAACTTTAAATAAAAAGTTTTTAATGTCATTTTCCTAACAAAGTGGCTCCATGGGGTCCCCAAGTTGACCCATGGATTGTCTTGTTCGGCCATGACATATCCAATAAGGGTAGGACATGTTTCTAGGTCATTTCATATTATTAAAACATTATTTTTACCTTAAATTACACTAATTACCTCTAATCGCGATTAAAAACTTAAAAGTTACTATTCACCAAAAAATTATTTTAATCCCATTGAACCAAATTTTACTCCCTAATGACAACAATTTATGTCAGATTTTTGAAATTCAAAACACAGAGGTGGTAAAATTTCATTTAAACGAAAAATCAGTTTTTTTAAGTACCACTTAGTGGTTTCACTATTCATCAAAAATTGAAGTTTTTTAGAAAAATACCAAAACATCACCCTAAGCTGTATTTGATATTCCAGATTCAAAAATTATGTCTATTTTCCAAAATTCAAAACATATAAGTTACATTAATTGATTTAATAATTAATTCCCGCCGTCAGAACAAATAGAATGTTTTTATGAAACAATATATATCAAAAGATTGACACTAGTTTAAGTCAAATTTCAAAGTGATATTAATTCCAACGACCGCTATTGGTTTAAATGGTAAAAATATATTCTAATTTTACTTTAAAACAAACTAAAAAATATAATCTAATCATATAAACAAATTAGATTAAAAGGTGGTTTTGAATTAAAATACAACATTTTCACTATTCATTAACAAAAGAACTTTATCGGAAAAATACCAAAAATTTACACAAAGTAAATTTTTATGTCCCGATTCTAAATAAGAATTTTATTTGGTCCAAAATAATGTATAAGAGTGACCTGAACTATATTTAAATAGGGTTCTCCATCAAAAGGCGATAAGTGGACTTTTAGAGAAAATTAGAGTATATATGCCTAAAATTGAATTCTTTTCGTATTTTAAGTCTTTATCCTTTATTGGATAAATTTAAAAACATTTAACAAACATATATAATCATATTTTAGTTATTTATATTCATTCTCGCCAATAAAACGGCTACGTGTTAACTACCATTTAGAGTAATATTATTTTATTACAAGTGTGCAACATAAGATTTCAAAGAAACTCTTTGTTGTGTATCGGGTACGCTATCGAACATAGAAAGCCCTTCAAAGTAAAATTAATATTTAATACATAAATATTAATAAATATGAGAATGTATTATTCTTTATTTACCTGGGATGTTACAACCTACATTTTATTTTTGAGAGTGTTTATAGTGTGTTTGTCCTATGATGGTACTCATTATGTAATGTTTTAAGTTGATTCATGTAGTTATCAGCATATACAAAATTCACCATTTCACCACAAATCATAGGGGATGATATGACCTATTATTCATGTACTCCAAATACACACCGAGTCGGGTAACCTAGAAAAAAGTTATTTATGCTTATAAAGTATAGCCTGGGGGATATTTAACTCTAACCAAAATCATATCTTCCACTTCTAGGGAAACACATAATTTATAGACCATAATTAAACACCATGAGAACATGTATCTAACATGAAGATAGATATATCACCTGTAATCACCACACCAACAATTATTTTTTCTAACGTTTCACTTGAAACATCGTTTTTGACTAACATCTCCAATATTTCATCTCTAGGATCCCTTTTAAGTGATTTGTTTCCTTAAAAAATTAGAAATTTATTTTTATAACTCTAGGATTTCAAGAACAATATTTTCCATCAATATCTTTTATTATTGCACCTCTCAAAAATTTTAAATAACTGTTGATAAAACCATATGACCTAATCTTTTCTACAATGTCTATGGTACTTACTCTAAAACTTCTATAGAGATAGTTCATTAGTCTATCCCAATATTAATTATACCAACAAAAATATAAAATTTCAGTGGTGAATTCATGTTGAAAAGGGTGGAAGATATTTAGTATATCTATTGAAGGAATTATTAGTGGTCGTTGAAAGTTTTCCATCACCAATAATTGGGAACAGATCTAACAATGATGAAAAACAAAGGAATCTAGCACATATTTCAGGTAGATAAATAATAGACCAAAATTGAGTTGATTTAAAATTTAAATAATTCAAAGACAGATAATCTATAAATTTAATTGTTAAAATAATAATAAATAATGTAGTGTAAGATAAAATAATGAGTCATGTTAATATTTAGGATCATTAATTGGTAAATATCTTATCCCCATTGATTTATGTTGGTGATCTCGATCAAATATAAAATTCATTGGATTTTGGGATCCTCAATTATCTCAAGCCCCTTTTATCTCTAATTTCGTGTCTATGGAGACTTTTTCTAATTAACTAATTATATAGTTAATGAAAAATAAATAAGGAATTATTGAGTTAGATGATATAATTATTTAAGTAATTAAACCTATGTCGGAACTACCCTATGGGATTGAATGTAATCCAAAATCACAAGACTCGTAGAGAAAACTCCTTATTTTTAATGAATATGCAACCATATTATTCAAATATGAGGCTTCGCTTATAAGGATGTTATAATTTAACATTATCATGTATATGTGGATTAAAAATAATATATTATATAAAACATATAATGTTATATTAAGGAATTATCAATTCTAATTTGAAAAAAAACTACTCCTCAAACCATTCCAAAAACACAATTTAAAATATGCTAAAGGTTTAGAATTGAAAAAATCTGGGTTTCTACTTCCTCTCATATTTCAAGGATTTTCCCCAATGAAAAACACAATACAATTTAAAGGGTTAGGGTAATGAACCTATATTTGTCTCTCACATGCATACAAGATCTCATAAATTATCCCTTATTTCCATATAACATGAATTATTGGTATATACTATAATCAAAGAGTCTTATCATATTGGTATGTGATCACCATTCTATATTTTGGGAGGGTAGAATCCTCTTAAACATCCATATATTCCTATTTGATTTTATTTTAGGGTTTTTGAACATATCCCATTAGTTGTGAGACATATAATACATTGTTCACTCAATCTAACTATATGAGAAACACTATATAGTAAGAAACATTCCCCACCCCACAGATGATCTGAAATAGACCAATGAACCTCAAGGATAGCTTTCTCTCCATACCAAACATCCTCAAACCATATCATGGGGAGGAATTTAGTATCATATTATCACCCTTATATAACTTCATAGGACTTTGTAAATAATCTGTATAAGACTTATAGTATATTTGTGATATCCTTATCCGCACCTAGACCACAAACATATTCATTATCATCAATCCCATTAGATTTAGTCCCATCAGTTTTGTCTCTTAAATCTCCATCTAAAATGAGGTTCTATTCAATGTTTCTCATAAAAGGCCTTGAATGTTTTTGTTCTAATAATGGAGTGGTAGTTTTTTTAACATGATTCCTACCAAATTTAAGAGATCTCCCTAGTTTTACCTAAAATATAACATATAATTACATGAAATGATCTATACTAATAGTGTAATAGTAGGTGTTTTTTATATGAATTCTACTAGACATCCCCCATTAGTTGGTAGTTAAATTACATTCAATCACACCATATATAATCAAGAACTATAATGGTATGATCAGTATAGAACCCCAATAAAGATGGAATATCACTCTCAAACCCAATGTTGAAATGAATTCCCATTTCAAGATTTGAAAAAATCATTGTAGGAATTGATTATCCTTGTAAAAAATGATCATTAATGTTATTACACATATCTATAATATATCCTCCAAGAAAAAGTATCCTAAAATCTCAATCAAAACTAACTCCTATATAGGAATAGGAAATAAGTTAGGTGACTTTTTCAGTCTATCAATGATGACCCAAATTGCAACATGATCCGCACTAGTTGTAGAATTAACCTTAAAAATCCATTTTTATTCCATCCCACTTCTAGTAAGGTACCTGGAGGGGTTGGAATAAACATGTGGGACCTAGTTCCCAACCTTTAATTTTAATAGGTTAGACACTGTAAGATAATCATAGAAACATTCATTTGTATACCAAGAAACAAAATTGGGCACCTGAGGTCCTAATGTATCTTTTTCACACCCTGATCTACTTATAAAGGGTAAGTGTGGAACTCCCTCATTACCTCTTCAACCAGTATTTTTATAAAAACGGTTCATCATGAAAAGATAATATTATGCTCCACACAATTAAAAAATACATTTAGTATACCACTTAAGGATATTTAGTCATGTATAACCTCACAATTAATGTCTCCCATCTAGGCTTCCTATATAGGTTTATGAATTGAAGATATCCCCACCATTGATCATAGATATGTAACTTTTCCATAACCTACCATGGAGAAATACAATGATGATGGATTCACAGAATCCACATCTAAAAAATAATTATGATACTTCCTACTATGTGAATATTCCTTGATGTTTACCTTCCCGAGAGTATATAAAATTTGAATTTCATGGTTCTATATAAGTTCCAATCAATTCCACTAGATTAGGTTATGATATTAGTGAGTGAATATGTATCTGGGGATCTTATTATATGTATAGACTATGAAATTATCACTAATAAGGTAATGAATCTATGTAATCTAGGTCAACACTACAACTAAAAAATCTAATTTTTGGATCATGTAGTCATACTCATGACCTATAAACTCTTGGGACCCATAAGTAATCATATCTATTTCTACATTAAAATATGACCAAATCCATCTCTAAATGAATTTAAAAACACTATGTATTCAACTATATCCACTTATATCCTCATAAAAGTATAAATCATAAATCTCTTCTTCAAATTGTCAAAACATCTCTGTAATCACTTGGTCCAATCATAAAGATCCCCTTTTAGAAAAGTAAATTCATGGGATATGTTTTCTTAGAGTAGTTTTCTCCAAATATCTAGTAGTAATCCACTCACCCATGAAAACACCACACCTCAAACACACTCTTTTTTGTATCCCAAGAAAGCACTAACATTATATTTTTTGGGTACATAGTTTCTCCACCATATAATATTACATGCCTCCAGGAATGTACCTCTCGAATCTAGAACGATCACTTTGGTAGATTTCTATAGAGACGGTTCCCTAGAATAAATTGTAATTAAATCCTCCAATTCTATACATTCTCATCCTCTAGCATTGAAAAAATGACGATATAATTAATGAATAAAACCATGAATTATTATATGAAAGGATAAAATAACTATTTTATGATTCACATGAACAGTTCAATCGTGTTTTTCAGGATGAAGGGCTTCAAAAGAAACTTATAATGACTGTAACAATACATAAATTCCATTTTTTGATATCTTATTTATGTAATGGAAGTCGTTTATCATTGAACCTCATAAAAATCATCAATAACTATTTCAATCCCATCAATTGGTAAAAAAGTTCACTGGTCATTAATAGAGGGTGTTTTTTTCATCTATCAACTAATTTAGGTGCTGATAGTCAATTAAAAGCGTCAATATCACATCAACTTTCTTGGAATTTTTTTTTGAGTTTTCTAGAAAGACACAATAGGTATAATGAAACCTTTATACATAAAATCATCGAATAGAACTTTCTATTTTGTGACCTTATTGTTGGTTTATATGATAAGATATAGATGATATCAAAGTTGTCTTCAGGTATATATAAATTCCAAATTTAATCTCCTGGTGAGGGGTAAATATCAGTACATTCTCAATAAAATTGTTTATATACTCCTATATGAAAAAATTAAAATCATAATCTTTATAATCCACCCCACATAAGCATAAAATTTCCAACTAATGGATATTTTGTTTCAATTTACCTTGAAAAATCACTACTCTCTTCAACTTAAGGTCTCACTCCACCTTTAAGTAATAACTTTATTTATAACCATGACATCACACCATTCTCTAATAGTATACTTTCTATTAGGCATAGACATAGGATAGTTATTCCATTTCAAGTAAAAAATTGATGGCTCCCATCCCAACCACTATGAAGTCCTGTAAAATCATATATTCTCTAAGCATAAGATTGAAAACTTATAAAATGTTTGTGATCATGTGATTGCATCAAATGGGATTCTTAATTCATATTGGTATGGATAAGGGTCCATTGGAATTTTTATCTCTCAAACAAAGGATATGGAAATAGAAGAATATGCCTTCTTGGTTTCTAAATGTATGGGATTTGGTATAAAAAAGACACAGATCAATACTTGAATTATGGTAGGGACCACTAGGTCAAAACCCTCAATCCCTTGCAATTGGATGCACCCTTGGAAGCCAAATTCTTATGAATTTAATTAATATCTTGTGACTAGAAATTGTGGAATAAGATCTCATGATTTCCACCTCTAACTGCTGATATTATTGCACCACTGGCACCTATGTCATGGATACCCCCCTAAGGACCACTGCATCTGCCATAGGGAGGTCCTTTATCACATTGTTTCATCTGAAAAATAGGTGTATCTATTTCTTAACTTTTCTCTACTACACATCATGCCAAGTATTATAGATTAGTTTTACCTTGTCTTTCATATATGTATACAATCGCATCCTCTAACTGATAGGATCCTCTATAAAAGTCTTAAACTAATAATCCTTGGGACAAGGACTCTACATGTCTAATCCATCAACATCTCTATCCTAATGTTTTACATTAACTCCCCATAGTGGATGAATGTTAACCTTTATAACCACCACAAAAACCATCAACTTATTTTACCTCTTACAAGAATCTCTTGATCACTATAGATTTTTCTAGAACACTAATGTAGGTGTAGATATAGTGGGGAACAATTTTGGATCAGTTGTCTTTGCAAATTCCACAATCAAACATTCACACTAAAAGGAATACATTTGGAATCATGTTGAGGGAGTACCTTGTGAGGTCAATGAACCTCATTGTGTACTCTATGATAGACAATATAGACTTCTATTAATAAAACTAATCCTGAATTACTAAAACCATAAACATATCCATTAAATACTCCACCTAAAAGTGGTGATCAAACCTCGACCATGGAAGTGTATCCTCGTCATGATTATAGATGATCAAGATCAATGAGTGACTCTTCGAGCCATATAGAAGGGTAGATACATGAACCACCATCATAAAGTTAATGAATATGTCAAATATAAAATTTTAGTCACTTCATTTAGCCAATACTAATCCTTAAAAGGGTCATGCTCTCCCTAGAATATGGGTACAGTACCTGAAAATGGGTTATTTATGACGGGGCCCCATTGCAAATTCCCTGTTGTAGAAAAGGGCATCCCAAATATTGTTTTTCACAATAGTCCGTCGCAAAACAAATATTTTTGATGGTATACAGATTCATTGCAAATGGATTTCTTGAGTTTTTCAAATACCTTTTTGTGAAGGGCCCATCAAAAAAATCCATGCTGAGTTTTTGAAACATATTTTTTGCGAAGGGTCGTCATAGATACTATTTACAAAGAGGCCCATCGCAAAAAAGTTTAAAAAAAATAATAAATATAAAAATAATATTAATATTAATGAAATAATAATATTTATATTATTAAAATAAAATAGATTATAAAATATTCATATAATATTCATATAATAATAATAATAACAATATTGATAAAATGATATTATTATTATTATTATTAATGAAATATTAGTATTAGTATTACTAATATAATAAAAATTATAAAATAATGAAAACCCCAATATTCGAAAAAAATAAAAAAATAATTAATAATTAATAATTAATAATTAATAAAATAATAAAAAATTATATAAAGTGATAATAATATAAGAATTATAAAAATAAGAAAATTTGTAGTATTAACAAAAACAATATAGAAAAAACACTATAGAGAAAGGTAAATATTTAATATTACAAACAAAATTTACATTCAAATGTTTAATCATAAAAAATAAATAGATCACTCAGGGGGAGGGTCACATAGAGGATCTGTAAAAGATGGTGGAGGGAACTCCGTCCCTAGACCATGAGTGAGACATTGTGTGTACTCCAACTACTCTTGCTCCTGTTTTTGTCACCATCGATGCATCTCCTCCTACATATCGTTCTTTTGTTAGAGGAACTCTTCATGTTGTTGTTTCTTCCATTGATGCATCTACTTCTGTACTCTACGCATACTCTCTATAAGATCACTTTGAGCACGCAGCTACTTATGATAATGTGCATTAGATGATGATGAATCTCTATGAACTCCTCTCAAGCTGGATACTAACATCACAACATTGACATAATAATCCATATGCACAAATCGAGAGCTGATACCAATAAATTGGACTTTCTTGAAGGCATAGTTTTTCACCTACATCCATATTGTCTCATCAAATCAGTAGGTACTGGTCTAAGTATCAGTCTCATCCCTAATCTCAATCAATTTCTGTGATGTTGTGGACTCATATGAATCCTTCAATTTCAATTTAAAAGTAAAATTGTGAAAATATTATTTATAGTTTAATTTTAAACTCAAAAAAATATACTGACCAGAATCTGACACTGGCGGTCACCTATAATCTCTCTAGTGGTTAGATCACTATACATCCTCCAATAGACATCGAACTCCAAAATATCGGGTTGTTTAACAACCTCTATGAATAAAAAATAAAACATTTTACATTTATAGATATATAAAATATTAAAAAATCACTTACCATATTCTCATTATGAGTATTTAATGTACAACTATCTGCTCAATGTGCCACCTCTAGTCTCCCTTGATTTTGTTGACAATCTGATAATTTCTTCTGAAAATTACTACCCACCCAGTGTAAAAATAATACACCCCAAACCTAAGATGAAATGAAATCAGGTTGGTGGGTGCGACAGGACTCATTAAACTCTATCAATCCATCTTTATCCATTAATTTCCTTCTCAAATTATGCAAAAGTTGGTTGCCACGTTGACACATAGTCCCCCGCCATGCCTTCCAGAAATCCCCATGCAAGTTCTCATCAATGGGATACCATATACCCTACAAATAATTTATAATATTAAGTTGTTAATTAAATTAAATTAAAAATAAATATTATTTATTTACGTACCAACAAATGATTGATCATGCAGTGATGCACATCAAGAGTAATCTGATCTCATGAGACCCATGCTTTAGAAAAATAATTGTGCAATATAGCACTCCCTTGTCCTATAAAAATATGAGTAAATGTCCCGACCACCTCCCACAAAAGATGCCCCTCATGAGCTGTAAATGGAGAAAGGGAGATAATGACCCCTGATTCCCACCTCTAGTAGGCCCCGAGGTGGCGACTAGCACAAAGGGTATGAGTTTTTCACAAATATGGGAGGCATTACCCTTTTTATTTTTAATGATTGGGAAATTGGACAAGTCAACCACCAAAAAGAAAAAGAACAAGTGTATAGAAATAACCCAAACCAATCCCACATGCATGTTTAGACAATTTTATAACAAGGTTCAAGTACAAGGAAGCTCAAAGTACAATACCAAAAGAAAACAAGAGTACAACAACTGCAACAACTCCAACTGTCTGACTAGTAGGGTCCCGCACAGCCCTAGAAGTCCTCTTAGAAACCCCAAAACAAACATAGGGTGAGCATACAAGTATACTCAGTAGGGAAACCTAAAGCTCTCATGCACAAGTGGGGAGACATCCTAATGTCCCATGAGAATAACAGAAGAAACCTGGAAAGGAATTCTATCCACCCAACCTCACCAGCCACACTCACCAAAAACACAATCACAACAGGTAGTAGTATATAAGAACAAGAGTATTGGGTACCCCGCACCATTTCCCTTTAGTTAGCTACTCTTCCTAATGGCAAACATCCTGAAGCTGCCACACTATCCCCATCTGCACACACCTGGGCCTCACAACCACATATCCCGCCCACACACACTTGGGCCTCACAACCACGTATCCCCACCCGCACACACCAGGGTCTCATCCCAAAGATTCTTGGGAAACAGTAGAACCTGCCCGAAGAGTCTTGGGCTAAAGCCACCCCAATCGAAACCTACCTGAAGATTCTTAGGTATAAGGTCACCTCAATCCATCATAGATTAGGGGAGAAAGAGCAGGAAGGAGCTATTAACTAAGGGAAAACACCCTCTCCCATGAAATGGGATTATTCGGCACTAAGTTCTCAACATTGTTGGGGTGCAATAAAACACAAATGATACAGATATATATATGTATACCAAACACATAGCCCAACCTATGGCTTCTAAACAGAGAAACTGAGCACGTGCCTCGGCACTGCTACTATGAAGCATGTATACAACAAACAACCCCAACCCCATTTAGGATTTCACGATTTAGCAGAATTATTTTATTTAGTTACTTAACTATTGGGCAACTATCCACAACCAACCACATCAATCGTTCATAAAACATATCCCCGCCATCCACAAATCAAGTTAGGAAAACACAAGAAACACAACCAAGTCCCTTCTTATCAGCTGACAAACCCATTAATTACTAAACCTGTTCCATTACCATGACCCACCATTCATTAACTCTTCCAATTTTTATTTATTATTCACAACCCACTGTTCGTTCACATTCAAACCCATCCCTGCAGCCCCACTACCAACTACCATAACCACAACTGCCCCGTACATCATTATCCATTTAATACCATTTACCACAGCCCCACTGCCCGTTACCAACATGACATTCACACCAACCCCCAACCAAGTCAACCGCAGCCCCGCTTCTCACCCGATCCACAACAACCCACAAAACACCCCCACCACATGCCACATAACCAAGCCAACACCCACATGTTCATTATTCAATTTCGTTTAACCGGGGTGATCACACAAGGGTTCCAGATTCTAAACAGCCAACTTTACGTGATTAACCAATTTCCACATTCCACAAAGTCCCATCCACAAAAATGGTCTAGAAAATAGGGAAACATTTAATTGTGCAATAAAAGGCCCCCAACGACCGTGATTTTCAGTAGTTATAAGCTCATTCAATTCACAACAAAATATCACGGGAGAACAAAGATAAACATAACAACTTCCCCATCCCTGTTCTTTAACCAGTTATTATCTTTATTTAATGGTTCAACTTTTTCTCATGAAAACAAGAGGATACCCACCCTGCATGATTCACAAATTAGAGAGACGAAGGTAAGATCCCTACCTCAAAAGGTTCTAATCGCAACTCTCCCCCGGATCAACCTTAAAAGACGTCCGTCGGCGTCTGTCACTTCTGTTGGGTCCCGAAAAAACCTCCTTGGGTGGAAGTCGGAAAGGAAAGGCCGACGGAAAGACAAAGGATCCAAGCTCGGACGTTCCTCCTTGTCGTTACGATCCTGTAGCCATTGACGGATCGTAAATTGGAGCTCGGACAAAGAAGTTATGGAATAAAAAGGAGCCCTTGAGTCTCTCAGGAGAGCTCTGCTCAAAGGAGAGGGGAGGAGATGGGTGTGTTGAAAAGGAGGAGAGGAACCCTCCTTTTATAGGTGAGAAAATCAAAAGTACATGGCGTGTAATTTATGGTACATGGCATGTACTTGGTTATTTCACACGGTCTCCACGCGGCTTCCAACACGGCTTCGCGGCCGTTGACGGGTCAACACACGGTTTGAGGGTACCGCATATGCAGGGAAAGACTACACGGCGTGTAGTTTGGACACACGGCATGTACATATTTATTGAACATGGCAAGGACACGGCTCCAACACGGCACACAGCTGTTGACTGGTCAACACACGGTAACGCGTACGCGGAGAGAGACTACACGACATGTATTATTGGACACACGGTGTGTACCCATTTATTTCACATGGAAAGGAAACGGCCTTCAACACGGGGTATACCCAGCAAGGGGGTACACGGTGTGTACTCAAACTACACGGCGTGTAGTTTTAAAATTCTGGAAAGTGTGGGAAAAGTCCATTTTACCCTCTAGAACACATCAAGACCCTCTTTTTGACAAATGAATGGGCTGGAGAGGTCCGGGCCATTACATCAGATACCCCTTAAAACATTCTCGTCCTCGAGAATTTAAAACCAGCCTAGAGGAACCCAACAAGATACCTCTTAGGGATCTTGTTATAACAGGAACCCAACCACCAACCCTAATTATAGGTGTTTGGAATTCCTTCTCCCATGTCGAGATATTATCCGCTTTAGGCGGCACTGACTCGCCTGCACGGGTTTAATCACATCCTCATTAATGTGTATCTATTAAGAATAGGGTATTCCCACTTCCATACATTAGGATTTTTCAACCCACACTGCCCCCAGCACCGCACAACCCACACACTGCTCAAACACGTGGTTTGGGGAAAATTCCTTTTCCTATGTCGAGATATTATCCGCTTTAGGCAGCACTGACTCGCCTGCACGGGTTCAATCGCATCCGCATAAATGCGTCTCGATTAAGGATCAGGTTTTTCCCTTCCCCCACACGCCCGTACATGTTACACACTCCCAAAGAACAAGGAAACAAAAGTTCTCACAATCGACAAGACAAGCATTCCATAAATCAAAGGTACAGAGTACAAAAACAAAGCTCAGAAGAACAAGGAAAAACACAAGTCAAAACAACTCCGAATACTGAGCGTGCATCAGGGTCTCCCAATCCCAAGTGCTCTCCTCGAGGCCACCATGCCTCCACAACACATGAACCAAGGGAATGGTTCATCCATGGATCACCTTCTCTTTACGATCTTCGATTCTGACTGGTCGTTCCTCGAAGGTCGTGTATTCTCCCATGTCTAACGATCCTCAGTCGATAACGTGAGTGTCGTCGTGTAAGTACTGACAAAGCTGGGAGACGTGGAAGACGTCATGAACCTTCTCCAACTGAGGTGGCAGGTCCAGCTGATATGCCACCTCGCCAACTCACCTCAACACCTCAAAAGTTCTGATGAACCTAGGTGAGAGATTTCTCCCTTTCCCAAACCTCCGCTGCCCCCGTCGAGGGGAAATCTTCAAGAACACATGATCTCCCACCTCAAACTCTACGGGCCTCCTCCAATGATCATCATAAGACTTCTATCAGTCCTGAACCGCTTTCATCCTCTCACGTACAAGCTGGACATTCTCTGTGGTTCTCTGCACTACCTCTGGCCCAAGAGCACCTATCTCACCAACCTCTGCCCAGTATATGGGTGAATGGAATGGTCTTCCATACTTAGCCTCAAAAAGTGCAATTTCAATAGTAGAGTGGAAGCTATTGTTGTAGTCAAACTCTAATAAAGGCAAGTGTCATACACATGATCCTATGAAATCCAGAACGCATGCTCGTAGCATGTCCTCCAACGTCTAGATAGTCCGCTCTGTCTTCCCATCGGTATGGGGGTGGAAAGCAGTTCTAAGGCATAGCTGGGTGCCAAAAGCATGTTGTAACCCCCTCCAGACTCGTGAGGTAAATAGAGTATCCAATTCTGAGACGATAGTCTTCAGAAATCCATGAAAATGTACCACCTCGTCTACGTACCTCTGTGCTAAGGTACTCACCGGGCTCGACTCCTTTATTGCTAAGAAGTGAGCTGATTTCGTCAGACGATCCACCACCACCCAGATAGAATCATACCCTCCCTGATCTCTGGGTATTCCTGTGACGAAGTCCATCGAGATATCATCTCACTTCCACTCGGGGACATCTAAAGGATGCAACAAACCACTGGGAACACAGTGTTCAGCCTTCACTTGCTGACACACTAGGCATTTAGCCACAAACTCCGCCATTAACCGTTTCACCCCGGGCCACCAAAACTGATCCCTCAGGCCTCGATACATTTTAAAAAGTCCTAGATGTACCACCAAGGCTGATCTATAGAACTCACGAAGAACTTCCTCATGCATCACCTCCGAAACAAACAACCTTCCATGGAAAAGAATCCGATGTCGGTTGTCCTCTGACTATCCCTCTAGAGCATTTCCCTGATCGACACGATCCCACATTACTTCTGCCTCGGAGTCCCCCCACTGATACTCTTCCACCTGCTGCAATAATCAGGACTGCACCGTCATCTGGAACAAACAGCCTCAAACACCTTCTTCCCTTGCATCCAATTGCAAGGCAGCCAACTCTCCCATGACTTTCCAATCATCAGTGGATTCCCGGACCACTTCCTTATGTGACTTCCTACTCAGGGCATCAGCCACAATGTTTCCCTTACCTTCAGTGTAAGAGATCTCAAAGTCATATTCTTGGAGAAACGCGACCCATCTCCACTGCCGCAGGTTCAGGTCACGCTGAGAGAAGATATAACGTAGGCTCTTGTGATCTGAGAAGACCACAAAGCTCTCCCCAAAGAGTTAATGTCTCCAAAACATCAGTGCGAACACTAATTCTGTAAGCTCCAGGTCATGGGTGGAATAGTTACGCTCGTGAGGGCGCAACTACCTAGACCCGTAACAAATCACTCCCTTCTTCTACATCATCACGCACCCCAGACCAAGGCCAGAAGCATCACAAAACACCTCTGACAACATCCTTTCCTCTGGAAACCTGAGTAAGGGAGCTCTGACCAACTTATCCTTCAGGTAGTAAAAATTTTTTTTGGCACTGCTCGCTCCATAGGAAGACCTGGTTCTTCCTAGTCAAAGCTGTCAATGGAGCAGCAACTCGAGAGAAGTCTGAAATGAACCTACGATAGTAACCTGCTAACCCCAGGAAACTACAAACTTCTTCCACACTTTTGGGTGCTGCCCAAGAAACAACTGCATCCACCTTCGATGGGTCCACTGACACTCCATGTTGAGACACGACGTGCCCGAGGAAGTGTACTTCTTATGTCAAGAACATACACTTCGACAATTTCCCATAAAGTTGGTGGTGTCGAAGGACTTCCGAGACTGCCCTGAGATGCTCAACGTGCTCCTCCTCTGTTCTTGAGTAGATCAAGATGTCTTCGAGAAACACAACGACGAAACAGTCCAGAAACTCTCAGAAGACAATGTTCATAAGTCCCGTGAACACAGATGGTGCATTTGTAACTCCAAACGGAATCACTAAAAACTCAAAGTGCCCATACCTGCACCTGAAATCTGTCTTTGAGATGTCACTATCCTTTACCCTCAGCTGATGATATCCCAATCGTAGATCAATCTTAGAAGACCAACATGCTACCCTCAGCTGGTCGAAGAGATCATCTATCCTTGGAAGGGGGTAACGGTTCTTGACCATTACCTGGTTCAACCTTCGGTAGTCTATGCATAGCCTAAAACCACCATCTGCCTTCTTCACGAACAAAACTGGAGCACCCCATGGTGACACGTTGGGTCGAACAAAACCCTTCTCCACCAGATTGTCAATCTGAATATGCAACTCCCACAACTCCAAAGGTGCCATCCAATAAGGGGCCATCAAAATCGAATGGGCACCAGGCTGTAATTCTCTCCCGAACTCAATGTCACGTTGGGGGGGTAGAGTAACAACCTCCTCAGGAAAAACATCAAGGAACTCCCCAACAACCTATGGGACATCCATCATCTCTGTATCAGCTGGAACCACTGATAACCCTCTTAACAAGGAAAGGAGAGGCTTCACACACTGGCTTCCCGCCTGATAGCTCCCCTCGCCATAAAAAGATACATGATGCCCATCCATGTTGGAAAACACGACTCTTCTCTGGAAGCAGTCGATAACGGCACTAACAGAAAACAACCAGTCGATGCCAAGGACAACATCGTATGGATGCATCTGTAACAGAAGAAGGTCCCCACTAGATCGATGTGGTCCCAACGTCAGCCCACATCCCTGGAAAACACAAGATAAGCTGGTCTGGCCTCCAACTGGTGTACTCAGCACCAGTGGTACGGAAAGTCTCTCTACGTCTAGTCCCAAAGCATGGGCTAGACCAGGTGCAACAAAGGGGTGTGAAGCTCCTAAATTGAACAATGCAGAAATGAGAGTGCTGAACAAACAAATCATACCTCGTACCACCTCTGGTCCTGCTGGAGATGTCAACTCTGTTGTGTGAAACTGTCCACGCCCAGCTCCTATTCCTCTCTGATGTCGTCTGCCTCCCCGATCATGCCCAGATCGAGGTCCTTGAGGAGCACACTGAGGTCGGCCTCCTCCCGCAAGGTCTGCCCTCGGAGGAGCATGGTCCTGCTGCTGTTGGAAGGGCCTCACCGACAACTGGTGCTGCTGAGGTGGGCTCAAACCTGCCCACCTCCACCGTACTTAGCTTGGGTCGGGCGCCGGCACTGAACATACCCGAAACCTCCATAATAAAAACACTTCTGTCCTGGGCTCATGAAAAAGGGACGAGGACCCGAAGATCTGAACTGAACTGTTGGGGCCTGCTCCCCACTGGCCTGAACCCGGAAGGTCCCATCACAGGAGACCATCTGCTGACTGCCTTCCCCTTCGACAAACCTGGCTTTATCCCCTCTCGTTGTGCAGCTCCCAGAAAGTGCATCGTCTCTACAACATCTGACTTCTTCTGTACTGCCAAGTACGTTGGAAGGGTGATGGGGGTGACAGCATACTAAAGAGAAGGGCGAAGCGCCTCCTCCAAACATATCGTCCGAGACTCCTCATCCAGAAAGAGAGCCGGAGCAAAGCACAAGAGATCCTTGAACTTGATCCCCAGCTCTCGTACTGACATACTCCCCTGTTTAAGTGAGAGTAACTTCTGCTGCTTCACTGTCTTGATCATGGAAGAAAGGAATTCTTCTTGGAATTCCTTCTCAAAGTCATCCCATGGAACCTCTTCCTCTACCCTCTCTCTGAGGTAGAGTGTCTGCCACTGTCGCGCCACACCTATCAACTGACTGACTACTAGGGGAACCCAGTACTCCCCCGGAGCATGGATCAAGGTAAAAGTGATCCCTAGCTCCTCAATCCACCCATCCATCTCTGTATCTGAAGAACTACCCTTGTACTTCTTGAGGGTCTTCCGCTATAAAGAACAGAGGGTCTTCTAGCACTGGCTATCTTCCTCCTCTTGGTCAATCCTCAACTGATCGACCGCCTGAATCTGCTGGGCCTCGGCCGTCTGATCCACCCGGGGATGACGTCCAGGTGCCATAGCTGTACGGTAAACAAGGATCGCCTAATCCCAAGTATTAAAGAAAAACTCAAGGTTTTATTTTATCATTTTATTTCAATTTCTTTCCCAGAACACCCAAATAAAGTAAAACACAATCATGATGATATATGTACCTTCCCTAGGGTCTCTACCCTTCAATAAATGTAGTCTCAATTGGTCTTTCGGTAGGCTTAGAGTCCTTGCATCAGATCATGGGGGGCACTAAAATCATGTGCCCTACCCGGTCTTTCTTGGCCTATGTCACGCAACAAGATTAACTAACACTGTTGCCCTACCATCCCATTAAATCCTTATTGTGCCTAACTCCAGACTCCATACTATCTCGCAACCATCACCTCTGATACCATTCTGTCATGACCCCCTCCCACCGAAGATGCCCCTCCTGAGCTGGAAATTTCGAATGGGAGATAATGACCCCCGAGTCCCACCTCTAGTAGGCCCCTGGGTGGCGACTAGCACCAAGGGTATGAGTTTTTAACAAATATAGGAGGCATTACCCTTTTTATTTTTAAATATCGGGAAATAGGACAAGTCAACCTCCAAAAAGGAAATGAAGATGTGTATAGAAATAACCCAAACAAATCCCACATGCATGTTTAAACAATTTTATAACAAGGTGCAAGTACAAGAAAGCTCAAAGTACAATACCAAAAGAAAACAAGAGTACAGAAACTGCAAAAACTCCAACTGTCCGACTAGTAGTGTCCTGCAAGGCCCTAGTAGTCCTCTTGGAAACCTAAAAGCAAATGTAGGGTCAGCATACAAGTATACTCATTAGGGAAACCTAAAGCTCTTGTGCACAAGTGGGGAGACATCCTAATGTCCCGTGAGAACGATAGAAGAAACCTAGCAAGGAATTCTATCCACCCAAACTCACCATCCACACTCACTAAAAACACAATCACAACAGGTAGTAATATATAAAAACAAGAGTATTGGGTACCCCGCACAATTTCCCTTTAGTTAGCTGCTCTTCCTAATGGCGAACGTCCTAACGCTGCCACACTCTCCCCGCCCGCACAAACCTGGGCCTCACAACCACGTATCCCACCCGCACACACCTAGGCCTCACAACCACGTATCCCGCCCGCACACACCTGGGCCTCACAACCACGTATCCCGCCCGCACACACCTGGGCCTCACAACAACGTATCCCCACCAGCACATACTTGGGCCTCATCCCGAAGATTCTTGGGAAACAGCAGAACCTGCCCGAAGATTCTTGGGATAAAACCACCCCAATCAAAACCTACCCGAAGAGTCTTAGGTATAAGGTCACCTCAAGCCATCACAGCCTAGGGGAGAATGAGCAGGAAGGAGATAATAACTAAGGGAAAACACCCTCTCCCATGAAATAGGAGTGTTCGGCACTAAGTGCTCAAAATTGGGGGGGGGGTGTGATAAAACACAAAAGATACATATATATATATATGTATACCAAACACATAGCCTAACCTATGGCTTCTAAACAAAGAAACTGATCACGTTCCTCAGCACTGCTACTACGAAGCATGCATACAACAAACAACCCCAACCCCATTTAGTTTTTCACGTTTCAGCAGAATTAGTTTATTTAGTTCCTTAACTACTGGGAAACTATCCACAACCAACCAAATTGATCGTTCGTAAAAAATATCCCTGCCATCCACAAATCAAGCTAGGAAAACACAAGCAACACAACCAAGTCCCTTCTTATCAGCCGACCAACCCATTGATTACTAAACTCATTCCATTACCATGAACCACCATTCATTAACTCTTCCACTTTTTATTTATTATTCACACCCTACTATTCGTTCACATTCAAACCCATCCCTGCAGCCCTGCTGCCAACTTCCATAACCACAACTGCACCGTACATCATTATCCCTTTAATACCATTTATCGCAGCCCTGCTGCCCATTACCAACATGACATTCACACCAACCCACAACCAAGTAAACCGAAGCCCCGCTGCCACCCGATCCACAACAACCCACAAAACACCCCCACCACATGCCACGTAACCAATCCAACACCCACATGTTCATTATTCCATTTTGTTTAACCGGGGTGATCACACAAGGGTTCTAGATTTTAATCAGCCAAATTTATGTGATTAACAAATTTCCACATTCCACAAAGTTCCATCCACAAAAATGGTCTAGAATGATAGGGCAACATTTAATTGTGTAAGCAAAGGCCCCAACTACCGTGATTTTCAATAGGTAGAATCTCATTCAATTCACAACATAATATCACAGGATAACAAAGATAAACATAACAACTTCCCAATCCCTGTTATTTAACCAGTTATTATCTTTATTTAATGGTTCAACTTTTTCTCATGAAAACAATAGGATACCCACCCCGCATGATGCACAAATTTTAGAGATGAAGGTAAGACCCCTACCTCAACAGGTTCTGATCGCAACTCTCCCCCGGATCAACCTTAAAAGACGTCTGTCAGCATCTTCCACTTCTGTCGGGTCCCAGCAAAACCTCCTCGGGTGGAAGTCGGAAAGGAAAGGCCAAAGGAAGGACAATATATCCAATCTCAAAAGTTCCACCTCATCGTTACAATCCCATGGCCGCTGACGGATCGTAAATCGGAGCTCAGACGAAGAAGTTATGGAAGAAAAAGTAGCCTTCGAGTCTCTCGGGAGAGCTCTGCTCAGAGGGGAGGGGAGGAGATGGGTGTGTTGAAAAGGAGGAGGGGACCCCTCCTTTTATAGGTGAGAAAAGAAAAAGTACACGGCGTGTACTCGGTTATTTCACACGGCCTCCACACGGCTTCCAACACGGCTCTGCGGCCATTGACGGGTCAACACATGGTTTGAGGGTAACACATACAAGGGGAAGGACTACACGACATGTATTTTGGACACACAGCATGTACACATTTATTGCACATGGAAAGGACACAACTCCAACACGGAACACGACCGTTGACTGGTCAACACACGGTAACGCGTACGCGGAGAGAGACTACACGACGTGTAGTATTGGACACACGGTGTGTACCCATTTATTGCACACGGCAAGGACACGGCCTTTAATAGAGGGTATACCCGGCATGGGGGTACACGGCGTGTACTCAAACTACACAGTGTGTAGTTTCAAAATTCTAGAAAATGTGGGAAAAGTCCATTTTACCCTCCAGAACACTTCAAGACCCTCTTTTTGACAAAGGAATGGGTCGGAGAAGTTCGAACCATTACAGTAAATCATTGATAAAAGAAAAAACAATCAAACCATTATAATATAAATAATTTATTGATAACTAAATAAAATATAAAGATAAAAATACCTCTACACACATATATCAAATCCAAGATGTGGATGTCTATTCGTGATTGTGTCTGGAATCATTAATCACACAAGACCACACCCCATCCAAGTCCCCCCAAAATCTCCAGTTGTCTGAGGTTCATATAACCCAACATCCTGCTCATCCAAAGGTATATCAGCTCCCTCTAACATATAAAATGGATCCTCATCCATCTAAAACAAGAATTGACTATTATTAGTATACAATTGAAAATAAATATTATATAAGATATATATTATATATGATTATAACCAGTATTTAACTTTTTCAATGTTCATCTTCATCTTGATATTCATATCTGACAATGTCAACGTCTTTATATTCCCCCTCAGCATCCTCAATTTCCATATGAGTTTCAGTTTCATCTTCTCTTGTCATTTAAAATTCATTTGTAACTTCATTAACATCATCTTTGCCATAGAACCTTAAGTGTGGGGTGTCATCATCTATATTCGTGTCACTTCATGAAAAAATACGAATTTGGAGTAGAGTCTTAAGAAATTTCAAATACTTCCATTTCAGAAGAACCAAATTCATTTTGAGTAAACTAATTTTACCGAGATTTAATTTTTATTATACTCCACCAATCACTCAACACTCTTGAAGTAGCACAATATTTTGAATAATAAATTTTATTTTACTAATGAGGTAATAAAAATAGTTCATTTACTACAAATATACTTTTATATTTAATATCAATGATTCCATTTGATTTATAAACATAGAATACTCTATTATTATCCAACCATTAACATTTAAACATCATTATGTAACGTTTTCCCAGATAACACAGTTCAATAATGTCTTCCAGTATGCCATAAAAGTCAACTGCACTTTCTCTATGATAAGATCCTCTTAAGAACACACCATTATTCATTTCCTTCTGATTCCTCATATTCATGTGTATGAAATTGAAAACCATTCACAACATATGCATTATAAGATTTAACCATTTTTTATGGTGGTTTACACAATACACGTAATCTATTATCAATTATATAAGCATGTTTAGATACTAGAAATATTGTAAAACAATTATCAATTTAATGGATAATAAATTGATTTTATATTTTAAAAAAATAATTTATATCACCAGTTTTTGAAACCAGTCGGAATAGTTTTTTTGCCGATGTTCTTCAAGAGGAGATGTTATAATTTGTGGAAGATTTTTCTTGATATGATAATCATATAACCTACAAATAAAATAAGATTAATTTATTGTGTCTAAAATTATAGAGTAATTGATAAGAGCTCTCATTATACAAATAGATTCATTTATTCACAGTGGTGCAGAACAGATGTATGATATCTATGATGTTCACCATTTGAAATCTGTCATTTATGAACTCCATCAAATCTAAGTTCAGTCTGATTGAAAAATGATAATTCATTTCCCATTTTATCATCAACATTTCCCTCATTATAGCCCATACGGTTATATTTCGAGGGATATTCAGATTGAAAGTAATGAGAGTAGAAAAAAGAAATTTTCTCTTACAATTTATTACTAATTAAAACAATTTCTAACTAGTCATTACAAATCATTATATTTAATTACTAATTATTTAAATTTATTACTAATTATTAGAATTTATTTCTAATTATTACTAAAAATTGTAATTTATTACTAATTATTGCAATCTACTATGAATTATTGCAATTTATTACTAATTGTTAGAATTTAATACTAAATATTATAATTTATTTTTAATTAGTATAATTTATTACTAATTATTACTAATTTATTACTAATTATTACAATTTATTACTAATTATTAAAAATAATTGAAAATTATTAGAATTTATTGCTATTTATTACAATATTTTGCGATTTATTACTAATTATTAGAATTTATTTCTAATTATTAGAATTTTTTACTAATTATTGCAATTTATAACAAATTATTGATATTTATTACTAATTATTATGATTTATTAATAAATATTAAATTTATTACAAATTATTGCAATTTATTACTAATTATTACAATTTATTACAAATTATTAGAATTTCTTACCAATTATTGGAAATTATTACTAATAATTACAATTTATTACTAATTATTGTTAATTATCAGTAATTATTAGAATTTGTTACTAATTATTGAATTTTATTAAAAATTATTGCAATTTATTACTAATAATTGCAATTTATTTCTAATTATTGAAATTTATTATCAATTATTGCAATTTTTTACTAATTATTACAATTTATTACTAATTACTATAAGTTATTACTAATTATTACAGTTTATTACTAATTATTACAATTTAGTACTAATCATTACAAATTTTAAGAATTTTTTTCTAATTATTACCAATTAATACTATTTATTACAATTTATTACTTATTATTACAATTTATTACTAATTATTACTAATTGTTATCATTTATTACAAATTATTGCAATTTATTGCTAATTATTACCAATTGTTACAATTTACTACTAATTGTTGAAATTTATTACTAATTATTAAAATTTGTTCCCAATTATTAATGTTTATTAGTAATTATTACAATTAATTACTAATAATTCCAATTTATAGATAATTATTTTAATTTATTACTAATTATTCTATTATATTACTTATTATTATAATTTATTACTAATTATTATAATTTATTACTAATAATTCGAACTTATTACTATTTATTACAATTTATTACTAATTATTACAATTTATTACTAATAATTACAATTTATTACTAATTGTTACTAATTGTTACAATTTATTACAAATTATTGCAATTTATTACTAATTGTTGCAATTTATTACTAATTATTACAATTAATTACTAATTATTACACTTAATTACTAATTATTAGAATTTATTACAAATTATTCAAATTTATTACTAATTATTAGAATTTATTACTAATTATTACTAATTATTACTATTTATTACTAATTATTACAATTTATTACTAATTATTGAAATTTATTACTATTTATTTAAATTTATTTACAGTTATTATAATTTATTACTACTCATTACAGTTTATTACAACATTTTATAACTTATTACTAATTATTATTAATTGTCTCACTTTATTACTAATTGTTTCAATTTATTATTAATTTTTTGAATTTATTTCATATTATTACAATTTAGTACTAATTATTTGAATTTATTACTAATTGTTGCAATTTATAACTAATTGTTGCGATTTATTACTATTTTTTGTAATTTAATACTAATTATTAAAATTTATTACAAATTTTTTAAATTTATTACAATTTATTGCATTTTAATAATAATTATTGTAATTTAATACTAATTATTACAAATTATTACTAATTATTACAAATTAATACAAATTATTACAATTTATTACTAATTATTAAAATTTAATACTCATTATTAATAATTAATATAATAACTATTAATTAAAACTAATTCATACTAATCACACATAATAATTTATAAAAATAAACATAAACAATGATAAATAAAACTATCATATTCTAATTTAATTTAGCTATAGATAATTAACAATAATTATATATAAATTACAATAAAATGAAATAAGTAAAAAATAAAAGAAATATATAAATATCTTAAAATCGAAGCTTTCGATGGATATAAACTCTGAATAATTCTCTGAATTAAAATTTTAAACTATAAAAATACTTGAAATAGAATTTTCCACTATAGATAGATGGGTGTTTGGAATTGAATGGAATGGAGGAAAACGGGTGGGGGTATATATAGATTAGATTATTTGCGACAAGATTATTTGTGAGGGTATTCTCAATGCAAATAGTACCATTTACGATGGGACTCGTCGCAAATACCCTCTGCCTAGAATGTTTTTTGTTATGGGATGTATATCTCGTCACAAATACTAAAAATGATGACAGGTATTTTCAATGGGCTACTGTAGCCCGTCCCAAATACCCTTTAACACATTTTGGCGCGCAACACATGCCAAAGATTTTACGACGGGAACCATAGACCCATTGGAAAAACCTCATTATTTGCGACCAGCTAGTTCTCCCATCAGAAAAACTTTTTCCGAATGACTATTTGTGACGGGATACTGGCCTTTTGAAAATGGCTCATCGCAATTTCCTGGTCTTCCAATAGTGGTATCCTCTATCACTATAACTCATTAAACGTAGTCAGTCAAAACATATCATCAGTAGGTCCAATTAGAATGATCCACTACTCTACGAGTGGGGGAAAGTCTACCTAAAATATTAAAAGGTGGGGATTCTCACTAAATCTTGAGCATTGGATCCTCCACTTACATGCCTTGTGGAATCACATTATGATTCAGTTCCGGAATAAAATCTTTGTCGATTGTTCAAAAATTGGAGGCTCAATAACATGCATATGCATGTCATAACCCTATCTTAGGAACCAAATTCCCCATCAATGTTATGGAATCTTATCAATAACAATATAAACCATGATTATTAAAGAATATCCAGGGATATGTCTCCAAAAGGATATTATAATTTAAGGATCAATTCTTATATGATACATGTACCATTTACTTGTTTCTTGCATCCTATGCCTTAGATTTTCAATTCAAAATATAGGCTATCAGGGTTCTTGTGAAATGATATAGCATCCACTATGCCAATACATTACCCTTAATAACATTTTGATGCTTTACTAAACTGATCCTCACATAAAGCATAACTCCAAACTCAATCCCCAAGATAGACCCACTCTGATACCACTCTAATATGTCCCGGCCCACTAGGACCCTACCAGGGAAGAAAATTATATCTATGTGAAACCCAAAACCCACATCCAATAGGTTAAGGGTTGATGTATAGCACTAAGTAAGCATATCACACAAAAAGTGGGGCATTAACCTAATACACCAGTATATAAACATACACACCCATATAGGATATAATAATGAATTCCAAATAATAATACAAATTGTTATATATAAAATTTTTGAGATATATAAAAACCATCCACATATTATGAAAAAGTGAATCAATATAGGTAAAAAAATTTAAAACAAAGTCCCCATACCCAAAAGGTAAAGACCAAACTAACACCACTGGAAGGCGAAGATGATACTCCAATTCTGAGGCCCTGACCTAAACTCCGCTTTAACCTATCACCTCTCGGTACCAGTAAAATTTTTTTGTACCAACATAATGTCCATTAAAATCATCACCAAACTATTTCATCATCTTTATATGACTAATTCTTATATAGGGGTTAGTGTATACAAACCCATTAAGAACCCATGGAAACCACATAGGATATATTGAAATACCAATCAATTAAAAAGAATATAATCAATAAAAAAACTCGATATGATTTAAAGGTGGAGAAGTAAATACTTAAAAGTTATTTTCTATCTGTAAAAACCAACCGAAGAAGAATTAGTCCCAATATAAATCCAAAAAATCCAAACTACCCAACATCCCAACTTGAATCACCACAAAGAAAATATAATAGGGGATACTTTCCTCTCTAAGGAAAGAATTTGTTGGTTGAGTAACTTAACTCAAATGAGGTCCCACACCATATCGAGTAGCATATATCATATGAGGGAGCCCCTAACTCCCAAGATAGAGGACCCATGTTTGGATAATATCAGGGAGTATCTAATTCCGTGAAGAATGTGGAGTACCCGTTCACTATCACTAGCTCATCATCAAGGGTGTTCCTAACCTACCTCAACTCCTATAGTTATGATCAATCTTCATTACTGACATTATTTGGATAGAGAAACAAAAATACCCAAATACAATTTCATACAATTGATAACACTAAATAGGGATTCATTATCACATTCTATATGGGAAAAATCAAAGGATATATTAATCATGTGATAAAATCCATGTTAGAGAAAAAATATTTTAAATGATTTTAGGTTTAGAAAAGGTACACATAATGTAATTTTTGGGTAAATAACATGTAGCTCCTCATCCAAATACAAAGTCTATTTTTGTGCTTCTGTCCAAATTTTTTGTTTTTATAGTACTAAATAATGTTTTTTGGTTGTGTACATGGTTTTTGGGGCCTTTTGAGGCACTCAGCATGTACCATTATATCCTATGTTGTGTGGTGAATGAAGTACATAACATATACCATTTCTCTATGTGGTGTATGGGGCCATAAGGACTCTTGGATATGAAATCCTCATATAGTTTGTGCCTACAAGACTATGACCATACATAGTGTACTTTTAAAGTACACCTTATGTGATATTTAACTCATATGGAAACACTAGTTGCCTCTGGTAGGGTAATATAAGATGTGTATATTAGTACACCTTGTGTGATGATGTATTAAACCTAATGTTCTAAAACTCATCTATAAGACGACCTCTTTTATAAATTTTTCCACTAATTGTGCCCAAAATTTATTATTTGACAAGTAATTCCCCCATATCACCTTCAGGTCCCCTTATCAGTCAATATTTTCCTAAAACAATTGCCATAAAAATGTTCTAAAAACTCTTGAATGCCTCGTATGTCATTTACCCCCAATATTTTGCACAGTCATGCCTCTAAATTATTTTTCCCCATCTATTGATAACCCTTAACACCCTGATCACTACCACCATATCCATCATGGTTGCATGTAAACTTGGATATTAATTTTTTTTGATCAGGCTCATTATTCATTGAACCTCTAGTCATGATGATGTCCTATGTAGAAATTTCAAATGAAAGGGGAATAAAAATAAACTAAATTTTAATATGGAGTATCTAGTGGTGGTTTCATAGGAAAAACCATCTATTATTGGTTTCAAATCCACCAATGATGAAGAACATAGGAAAGTAATGTATGTTTTCATTATATTTAGAACATACCAATGTCTAAGTAATTTATAACTAACAAAAAATGATGAAAATGAATCATGAAATGTAATAAAAAAATATTCCTAAGGAATGTGTCAAAATCCAAAATAATGAGTCCTACCGTAATTTAGGATCATTTTTTGGTGAAGAATCTATTCACACTGAGTTCAACTGATGATCTCTGTCAAAAAGCATGTCCATTGTCTTCCTACTCAATTTTATCAAGTCCATTACTCCATATAATTTTGTGTTTATAGAAAATAATTATAATTCCATATTAATATATTTAAGGGTAATTATA
Source organism: Viscum album (assembly GCA_963277665.1). Lineage (NCBI taxonomy): Eukaryota > Viridiplantae > Streptophyta > Magnoliopsida > Santalales > Viscaceae > Viscum > Viscum album. Next base: position 381,342,198 of record OY728131.1, read on the forward strand.
TTGTAAATTATAGGTTTAGTTGATGAAACTAATTAACTAATTTAAGTAATTTATTACACTCATGATTGACCCAACTCAGGACCTCAAATCTGATCCACAATCACACAACACTTTGGGTAAACTCCTTGTTCTAGATGTAACAATGGAATCATTTTTCCCATACAATTATATATTTAGGAGGAAATTGTATTTTTGTATGATCATGGATGCATTGACTAAAAATAATATATTATATTTAATATATTATATTTTTGAATCTGCAATGAAAACCTGATGAAAATAGCTCAGTGGAGCCAACATAAAATATTATTTCAAATATTCTAAAGTTTCATATAGCTAATTTCATAGTTTATATAGTAAGATATATTTAAAAAATATGGCTTTTCCTATGAGTTCTTCATCCTTTTGTTACACCACAGTTGCCTACACCAGAATTTAATTTCAAATTCACAACATCTTATTTATGATGATGTTTAACATGTAAACTCATTTTAGTCCATGATATATTTCCTTAAACATGGATCCATTATTTTGGTAAAATTTTATGTCATTAAAATATAATCACTTGATATTTTTCAAACATCCATGAACATAAAATACAAGAAACCCATAAATTAAAAAATAAAAATATATGAGATTCACTGGGTTATAAATTTATAATGGGGAGCTAAATACAATATTGAGCCATAACACACTAAGAATTTCATTTTCATATATTAAGAAAAAACAAGAGCATAAAATAAAAGTGCATAAGGCTTATAGGAATCAAACATTGTCCCTGGTTAAAGTAATTTTGTTCATGTTGGATCAACTAGCCTAGTAAAAAGATTGATAGAAGAATCTTCACTTCAAGTACATGAGTGTAAAAATTTCTAGGTTTTCTTTTTTTATTGTTGTTATTTTGAATCCAATAATGTTAGATAATCATTTATGTAATTTAATTCATGCTATGTCAGTTATCTATAATTTGTTTTTCACAGAATGGTTTTGTAATCTTCATTGTCATCAACCCTTCTGTGATTTCCATTTCTTCATAAACCAACATTAGATCATTGATCTTTGGGACAACATTAATAAAAAAAAGTCATAGAAATAGGTAATGGTTACTTCAACTAATCTAAATTAACATTCCTTGATAAATGAGACACTGAGTATCCATTAGTGGATTTTAATTAAGCAGAAGGAATTTCCCCTTACTACCATGTATAACCTTTCTTTATCATCGATCTTTATTTCAATAAAAATATTAACTGGTTCATCAAATAATCTTAATGGAAAACCATATTCTTGCAAAACAGTATAATTTCTCTTGATTTGTTATTATTTTTACAAGTGTATTTTCATGGTCCTATATAAAATTACCCCTAGTCCAATGCATTATTTCTATATAGTTTATTCTTGAGATCTCCATTACTAATTTTCAAACTATTCCCACTAATCATCTTCTCCCTTTTGTAATTTTAAAATCCTAAATTATGATTTACCTTTTCCCTATCACCAATGTTCATGAGGATTAAAACATCCTTAAATTATTCATTCGTGAATTGATCCCACCATCAATTTTAATTTCTAACATCTTACACTTATGTTCACTCCTATATGTGTCCACTTCATCATGAATAAAAAATCCATGAGTCAGTATCCTATTCTTTTTAAAAAATTCCTTGAGTCATGATCCTCTACCAGCTAAAACAATCCTTGACTCAAAATCCTCCTCTTAGCGAGCCCCCATATTGAAGACTCAAATCTAGGAACCCACATTATATCAAGTATTGTACAAAAGTTCTCTTTATTTACATGAAATCAAATTAATTTCATCTTGAATGAATTTAATTATGAGGGGGTACATTTATAAGTTCAAAAAATGTGGTACACACTTTTTCATGAAGATAATTATCTGAAAATAAATGAGTACATCATCCAATAAGGAAGTAATAAATGGGGTATCTATGACCCTCATGATTACTCCCACACCAAAGGATATTCATTATTCAAAAAAATATCCCAATTTAATAGCATAGATATGAGAACCACCTTTCCAAATAAGTCCATTGATTTCATTAAAATCATCATCTATATTTTTAACAGGTTTTAAAATATATTTTTTTTTCATTAAAAATTTATGCTATAGAAATACCCAATATTAAGTGGAAATAATTCTATGAGATTAAATTTGATAACATGTAGAACCGAAATTGACACCCTGGTCAAAATTTATATACTTTTAAATTCTGGACCATGAATGAAGAAATTTATCAAGTTTGAGAGGATTGAGGAATTCAAAAAATAAGGATGGGTGAGTAATATGCTCAAAAATAAGTGTTATCATATCCTACTCAATACCCAACAATAGTGTTCCCTACTCAAGGCTTGATTCCCATGTGCACTTCCAGAGGTCTAGTTCTTACATAATCAAATCAATAGAAATATTCACAACTAAATCCAAGGTAGAATTAATTCCCAAATCCAAAGTAGTTCACAATTCTTCTCCCTTTGAAGTATAGAACTGTATGTGCCGCAATTTTGATATGGGAGCCCAAAATAGTTACCAGGTCTGTTATCCATGGTCATTCTTTCCTATAATATTACCCCATCATCTAAATTTGACAAAGATAGTGAAATTAAAGGAGACATAAAGAACTAAAGTGTGTAGATCTCTAGTCTGGATATCTTACATATTAAATGAACTCCTTAGGGTAATTTTTTAATTATAACTAAAAATAGAAAACATAAAATGGGGGTACATAAGTCATATAAGGTTTTCAGATACAAATTCTTAGAAATCCCAATCCACCAAATTATTTATATAAACTTTATAAAAGTACCCCTTTAAAAGAGATCCACATTCCATAAGGGAGAAACATCATGGAGCAAATATCCCTCCAATATAATGAGGTTATTACCTTACCTCAATGATTAACATGAGAACCCCACTCACCTAGATAACCTTCTTGGGTCAAGCATCACTATTTGACCATAGTGGTTTTAGTGACTTTACTAGCATCCATTTCAAAAGTCCCCCCCCCCTCCACCAATAAAAATACTACATTTCCTGACACTAAACCATATCCTCTTGACGTACATGATAAGTTCACTTTTCATATTCTTGATAAACATATAATCATCTTTTATTTTAATAATGTAAAATCTTCATCGAGTATAAATTCTTATCCATTAGGTTCCAACCTCTAACAAGTATCCTTGGAGTTTTTTCAATAATATACTAATTTAATAATAGGTATCCTACATTTTTAAGAAACCGGTGCTATCTCTACTAGATATGGATTCCCATATTTGTCGACCTTCATTGTAAATGAATGAGACAGATATAAAAATGGTTATCTATTTTTATTTGTGTCCCCTTATGGATTTTCTGGACTTATATTTTAGGATAATATAAATAATCTTTCTCATACATAAGTATAACACATAAATGATTTCTAGGCACCAATCATTGGGTGGTCCTCATTGTATAAAATTAATTATCAAACACAATGGTTTGGGTTGCATTACCCTAAAAGGACCACAATAAATCCTTATAACACAATCTAAAATTGTATGACATATATCATTATATAGAACTAAATTATGTGGGTTTCATTTCTTTCCTATGGATAAATAAGATTCCCCTTTTAAAGGTATAATCACATCATCAAAACGTTATCCACCCTCCTTTATAAAATTTTATTCCTTATTGGGTGGTGTTAAATTAAAGTGTGAATTCATGTATGGATTTAAATTATATAATATCAAATAATTTAGATCAAATGTGATATACTATAATTTCCATGGGTAGTGTTATTTTAAATGCATTATTAATAATCAATCACTTTTAATGAAAGAGAAATTGGGATTTTTATCATGATGGATTTATTTAACATGTTTTAAATCTATATGATGTCCCTATACTAGATAATAGGCTTCTTTAGGAGATGATTTGACCTCCCACTCAATTTCTAAATGTACGTTTGATGAAAATTACCAAACAGGCCAATCAAGGAAAATTTCATATTCATATATATACGCGCGCACATATTATGATATATATAAATATATATTCAGATTTATAGATATATGAATATACATATATACATACATACATATATATATATACATATTTGAAATTATACATATTTATATAATTTTTTTTTATATTCACATTATTTATATAAGGAATATATGTTTTGTTTATAATATATACATAGTCTATATTATATGTTTTTGTGTAGATATATATATATATATATATATTAATAATGTTTATATAAAAAAAATTTATTTATATTGTCTTCACGTATTTTATATATATATAATTTTACATTGTGTTTCTAATATAGTTATATATATATGCACTATATATTGATATTTTTAGATAATGCATATATTAAAATATATATTTTTGAAAATTGTATATATATATGTTCTATACAGTATATACACACACATGTTTATATTTATTATCATATAAATATTTTTTCATTGAATTTATATATATATATATATTATTTCAATAATTATTTATACATGTTGTAAATATGAATATATAATTGTATATTGTTTTTCCAATAGATATATTTATAAAAATTATATTCATGTTTTTGTTTTTTTTTTGTATATATAAAATACATATTGACATATAAATATCTGTGTGTGGGTGTTTTATAGTTTGTATCTATACATATGTATATCTATTTTATATATAATATATATATTATTATATACATATGTGTGTGTTTATAATGGTTATGTATGTATATTATTTTTATAATATCTGTATATATGTTTAATTAGTTATGTGAAAATATATAATTATGTGTAATTATATTTTAAAATATATTTTAATTATATATATATATGCTGTTTTAAAACTTTTTGGAATAAATTATGATGAATATGAATCAAAAATGGATGGATAGAATCATATGACGAGAGAGTATGATGAAGGAACTCAGGAGTTCATCAAATTTACAAAGGACTATTTGAATAACCATTCTTAAATAATTTATATGTGTCTGTTATTGTAAAAATAATAGTATTTTTATAACTATATTATAAGAACATTTTATTGTTTATGGAATTGATCATAATTATAAATGTCGGACCACGCATGGATTATAAAAAAATTGTATCTAGAAAGTATAATGATAATACATTTTATGAATACTATAATATTATTAAGACTGTATATGATGATGTTTATCATATTCAAAAAAGGAAAACTATGGTTGATAATTAGCTTTTATATTTTCTAAATATTTTTGAAAATTTATAGAAATGTGTAGTAATTTTATTATTTTATGGAAGTGAAACAAATAAAATGCTCTATGTAATACTAAAACTACATAATTTAAAATATTAAAATATATAGATTTATTTCAATTTCGTAATGTTTATTTCTATTTAAAAAAAAATTATTTGAGATAATATTGAGATTCCTTATCAAGAATATAATTCAAAATGAATGTTATGTTCCATGGGTATTCACGATGGGAAATTCATTATTTATGAAATACTATTTACAGAATATTTCTGTCATAAATAATCTATTATGGAAAAGATAAATGTAAATAGTAATATTTATGATGGGCCTCCACAATTAACCTAATGAAGATACTATTTATGATTGATTTTTTTCCTAAAACAAAAAAATATCAATACTTTTTGTGATAGAATAGAAAATCCATCGTAAATACATTTGGTGATAAACTCCAGATTATATCATAAAAAAATATTTGTGATTAAAATAATATTTTTTTAAAATGTAGTTTCTATGATTATTTATGAAATAATACCAATTTTGTGACAAATAATTTATAAATACAAAATAAAAAATATAAAAAATAATATATGAAATAAACATTAATTATAAAATTGCAGCTGATATATTACCCCAAATTTTATATAGAAAAAAATTCAATAATAATATCATTATTGGGGTCGGGGATCAAGTCTAGTTAGAAGAAGAAAAGTTTTCCCTAAACAGAATGTAAGAAAATTCATATAATAAATCATCTCCTCACTCTATTGCTACTACTATTTTTGTAATCATCAATAATATTCCTACTTATGCCATTGCACTTCCTTCACTTTGGTCAACCTTTGTATAACCTCATATTAATCTCATAGCCATGCCTCATACTCAATAGAAACTAATTATGATGATGATGATACTTCACCCTTTTATCCATATGATGTAATCTCTTTAATACCATTTTAATTAGTTAGGGTCGATCGTGAACCTATACAAATCATAAAACATTTCAAAAGACTAGTCATCATTGCTAGTATCTAATCCTCCTCATTAAAACATGACTCGTGGAATTCCACCTCCCCACCATATATCTCATCTTGACTCTCATGCATGTTAGAAACCTCTATCTCAAATTTCTCTTTAGAACCTATAAATAAAAATTTAGAATATTTTAAAAAAATATATTATGTTAATTAGAAAAAACTAAATGAAATTATAACCACATTATGTCATTTTCTAGCACCAACAATCTATAGAGTGCTACTATTAGTGTAAATATATTTATATAAATCAAATTCTACAATGGTTGGATCAACTATAGACTATATAAATTTATCATTTACATTAATTATTAAAAATACATATATATAATTAATAAAAAACATTACTTTCTAAATGTTGATGATATATGCCAAAATTATAAATCCAAGCTCTGGGTGTGATAGCCTAAATCCCATGATTATATCGACTAGATGCGAAACTCCTTTAAAAATTCTATTATATAAAGTATGTGCACAACAACTCCCAAGCATGATCAAAGATGTAATTAGGTCAATGAAGTCTAAAATACTCATCTAATAAAATCACATATGCTCTATATAGAGCTCTCCTATAAAGTAAATATAAAACTACTAGAAACAATCATGCATGGATACCTCCCATATCTCCAAAGTAGAGGGTCTCATGCTTTTATCAACAAGATATCATAAAACATAAAAATATTTGATAATATAATAAAATATAAAATATATAAATTTAAATTAAAAAGTGTATTATATTTATACATATCGACAAGTGCTATAACATATGATTAAGTAACACGATAGGATCTTGATCCGATGAAATCCATGGAGTTGGATAAATAGTTCCTCAAAATATAAATATCTTGACCCATAACAAGATGTGAAAAAAATATAAAATTAAGAATAATTAGTAACATAATTAATAAAAAAAATTAATTAAATTATAATTAAATAGAATTCAAACATAAAATTACTTCCTCTGACGAGGATCAAAGTTAACAGATGGACATTGTTATGGAATCAAATCTAGAATAATTAATCGTGCAAGGCTTCCACCCCTCCTAGTAGTTGGTTTCAAGTCAATACCCTTAATTGAAAAATTAAAAGTCTAATTAATAGGTAGAAAATTCTTATTCAAACTAAAAATCATATCATCATAATCACTTCATGGCATATAAAACATATAATTAAATTTATAACTATTTTTGACATGATAAATATATATATAATTTGAAAATTATAGAATTTTTTTAAAAGCAAGTTGGTCAAAATAATTTTACCCATAAATAATTTTTATTAAATATATCAATTATAAAAACTAATAAATATTTATTGAAAACAAATAATACATAACTCTTCATATTAATCTTCATCTTTATATATAGTTCCAGTAGTATTAATACCTTTATTTTCTTCTTAGGTATTATAAATTCCCATTTGAGCTTTAATTTCATAATTCCTTATGATAATTAAATCATTGGTTACGTCATCAACATTTTCAACACCATAATCCCTTAATTTTTGGGTCACATCCTTAATATATATATCTCTTCAATTTATAGATACATTTGATGATTTTTCCTAAAAAATATCCATATTTTTCACTTCAACATAACCATGTTTATTTTACATAAACAAATATAATATACTTTTTATTACACTCAACTAGTCATTTAAATATATTTAATTTGTATAATAAACTTGATGTTCTTGGTATTCAAAAAAATGGTTATTTTTATGCAAGGATACTTATATATTTACTATGAATGATTATATGACATAGATGAATAGATAAACTTTAATCAATATGAAACCAATATCATTAAAAAATTGTTACATAATTATACCCTAGATAACATAACTCAATTATTTCATTCAGTGTGCCATAAAAGTAAACTGCACTTCCTTCATGATGATATCTTTTTAAATAGACAACATTGTTCATTGATTTTTTTATTCACCATATTTGTGTGTATGATGTTAAAATATATTAACTATATAAGCATTATAGGATTTGTCCAATTTGGGTTGCGGAATACTTAGTACATATAATCACTATCAATTATATTTAAATGTTTTGATACCTATATAGAAAAAAATTAATTAGAAATATATATTAAATAATAAATTGATTTCTTATGTTTAATCATAAATGATTTATCTTACTACCCTTTGAAACTTATTCGAAAAATCATGTTGTCTGAATTCCTTAAGATATTTTGGGTTAATTTTCCTTTTTTTATTTCATCCTCATGTAATTATAAAGAAACTAATATAATTTTAATTGTAAAAAATTTTCAAAAAAATATAATTAAAAGTAGTACTTACTATACAAATAGTTTTATTTCTTAAAAATTGAGTAAAACATATGTTTTGGTTCTATGTAGTTCTTCATCTAAACTCAATCATTTATGGTGACCACCAAAACCAATATGAGACCTATTAAATACTAAAATTCAGTGGTATGTGACATCATAAAAATTTCATTCATTGTGACTCATTAATTTATTATTTTAAGGATACTAATATTGGAAATAATAAGGTTATAAATTTGTAATTTACTTCTATAAGTACTCTTCGGAAATTGACACTTTAACCTATGTCTTTTATGTACTATCTTATTAATTTTTTGTTGAACACCTCTTGAATGGGTTCATCTTTCAGAACTATTCTGGTCCTTCATATTTAGCTTCATATAGAAAATTAAATATTAAATTTTACACTAATTTAAATAGGTATATTAAAAAAAAATTCCTTGTTAACATAATATTATAATAATGTATTTTTCAAATGTACTCAATGCATCATATTCTACAGTTTCCATGAGAAATATGTTTGGAAAACTATTATAATTCAATAAAAATATCCTTGAATAAAAAATTCATTAACCATATGAGGACAATAGGAAGTCATCTTTTCTTGATTGTGTGATAGTCATAACTTTTTAACTTGGAAGTATATCCAATTTGTATGCAATAAGACAAATTATATGCATTTCAATATGATAATCTCAAATCATTAATCCACTAAATAATAATAACCGTGATTCATTGAAAATTGTATAATCAACCTTTGGTTTTACTAATATTTTTAATCTTTCATTTCTAAATAACTCATCCTTGGGATGCCTTTAAATTTGAGAAAGATCTAACTCATACTTCACAATATCTTTGGTCTTATCATGTGTGACCTACAAAATATAGAACCTGATATAAAAATAATTATTCTCAATATGAATTACAAATAAATGTGATAAAAAAATAAATAAAACAATATTGAATAACCCCAATAATAATATTCTTTATATAGTTATGATCTCTCCCAAAATCACTTATTTTTTATTAGTTTATAGTCAGTCACAATGTAATAAGAGGTAATAAAGAGAAAATATATTTTTCCTTAATACCTAAGAGCACTATTGAAATTTTATCTCATTAAATTATTCTTCTTATAAGATTATTTCTATTCCCTCAGAATGGATGACTTACAAGAAGAAATATTCAATGACAGTTGACCAAAAAAATGATATCTTCCATTAGTAATCATTAATGATTTAATATTATCCACGTTATGTGGACACTATTTTTTACCATGTGTACTTCATATTAATAAAATGTCATACATTGTAAATTAACTTATTTTCTATATTGATGTAGCACAGATTATAAAACTCTGACCTATAACTACATCATATGTAATTAAACAATTATTCTATAATAAAAGTAATCATAAATTAATGGATTTAAATAAACACTGATATTCTTTTATGGATGTTCTATAGTTACTAGTACCATATATATATATATATACATATATGGTTCCTTCATCAACATCCAAAGAGGTAAGTTTTATAATATTATTAAAATAGACTAATAAGAATGTTGACTACTGTAAACACCAGATAGACAGAACCCATTAAAAGAAATACCCAACCATATGTTATGAGGCTCTGAAGAAAGGGATGGATTAAACTAGTTAATTTGTTTCTAATAATCACCATCACATAGATGATTTAAGATTTTTCCAACATAATCATTGGATTTATGCCAAGTTAACAACGATTTTGTGTTGTGAGATATAAATAGATATTGTGTTATAGTTATAATAATAAAATACCTCAATTGTTTTACATTAAAAAATTCAGACATTCCCTATTAAAAAAAATATACCTCGATTTACCATATGCTAGAAATTTAGCTAACGACTCATATTCAAAATAATATTGGATGTATTCATTTTAATATGTATGGATATTATGATAACTAAGACCCAAATTATGATAAAAGATTTTATTTCATAGAAATGTACATGAAATATATTCCTTTTAGGAATCAATTATTTAACCAACAAAAATATTTGATCAAAGAAAATATTTCACATTCTAATGTAATATTTAATATCTATAATTTTGGTAGCACCTTCAATTTTTTTTAGATTTCATCGGATATATAAGGGATCTATTGAAAATTTTAAAAGATCATAAATTAGAGACTATTATAATTTATTATTAGAATCATTTTTCTTTTTTTTCTTGAAAGGATTGTCTAAAAACACAATTCATTAATTTTTAAACATGATATATTTCTAGAAAATAATTTCATTCCTTTTAAATTTTGTTCTCCATATTCATACCAAAATAAATAATCATTTCAAAAACCAAATAAAAAAAGATAAATCCAACATTATAAAAACTTACATATCTTATGATATCACACTTATTATATTGGTACATAAAAGGTCCTTCTAAAACTAATTCTAAATTTGATGATGAAAATGATATAAATTTTTTGAAACCCTAATACATGAAATTTTTATTAGTTACATTTATATTTTTAAGATTATTTTTCCAATCATGGTCTCACAGTAAAAAATGTTTTTTATTTCCTAGGTCAATAATTTTCTTTAAAATTTTAAAATAATTAGTTTAGTACATAAATCATATTATGAATTTTGTTATTAATTGACTGATTAATTGGTTTAAAAATATATTATATAAAATATTGCATTTTAAATATTAATAAAAAATAAAAAATATAAAAAATATGAATTTTTTATAATTTTTATTAATTTATACTGAATTATATCAATTTGTAGTAAATTATACTAATTAATACCAATTTGAGAGGAAATAATAATAATATCTTTTAATATATATTAACATATAAAAATTTGTTCTAGTGTATAATAAAATTTATTAATTTATATTAATTTATATCATTTCTTAATTTATACTAAATGATATAGATTTATGTAAATTTATATCATTTTGTATTATTATTTTTAATTTATACTAATTTTTAATAATTTAAAGTAATTTATACTAAATTATTTTAATTTATTTTAATTTATAATAATTTAGGTTATTTTATATTAATTTGTACTATTTTATATTATTTAATGTAATTTTTAAATAATTTATTCTAAATTATATAAATTAATTAAACTTATACCTTTTTTGAGGAATTAATACTATTTCATATAAATTTATACTAAATTCATTGAATGTATAGTAAATTATATTAATTTAAACAAATTTTTAGCAATTAATACTAAATAATAGTAATTTATAATAATTTATATTAATTTTCAAGACATTTATACTAATTTATACTAAATAACATATATTTATAGTAAATTATACTAATTAATGCAAAAATAAATAAATTTATTCTAATAGATTCTAATTTATATTATTTTAAACAAATTTATGAATAATTCATACTATTTTATAGGAATATATACTAAACTATTTTAATTTATAGTAAATTATAATAATTTCTATTAATTTGGGAGGAACTGAAACAAATTCATAGTAATATATATTTTTTATAATAATTTATATTAATATATAAAAACATTTAATAATTTATACTAATGTATATTGATATTTATTAATTTACACTAAATTGTTCTAATTTATACTAATTTGTCTTAATTTATATTATTTTTTCTTTATTTATACTATTTTTATTAATTTAAATTTATTTATATCATTTGATACTCAATTATAATAATTTATAGTAAATTATACTAATTTATACTAATTTCTTAAAAATTAATTCATTTTAATTTTAATATATTTTAATTTATAATAATTTATACTAATTTATAATAATATTTTTTAATTTACACTATTTTATATGATTTTTTATTAATTTATACAAAATGATTCTATTTTATAATATTTTTATGAATCTGTAATAATTTTTTTTAATTAATATAAATACTTATTACTTTATAATAATTCAAATGGGTTTATAAAAATTTATATTAATTTATAACAATTTATAATAATACATGATAATTTATATTAACTTATATTAACTTATAATAATTTTTAAAAAATTATACTAAATTTTAACAACTATTAATAATTGATAATGATTTTTTTAAAATCTCATCTTATATATACTAATTTTAATTAATTTATATTGAATTTTACTAACTCGTATTAATTTATAATATGTTTTAAAAATTTATATTTTAATAACCTATATTAATTATATCGATTTGTAGAAACACATATTAATTTATAATATTTTTTATAATATTAATAGTAATTTATTTTAATTCATAAAAATTTATGTTTATTTATACTAAATTATTCAAATTTATAGTAACTTATATCAATTTATAGTAAATTATATCATGTTTTAGAAATTAATAATTATTTATACTGTTTTTTATTATTTTATAACAAAATATAAAAATTTAAAAAAATGTATATTAATTTATAAAACATTTAATGAAAAAATAATAATTTATATCTATTTATAATTTCTTATTTCAATTTTTACTTTTTATATGAATATATAATAATTTTTAATAATTATTAATATTTTTTATGAACTTTTATCAATGTATACTAATATTTGTCCTCTGTTATTAATTTATAGTAAACTTTAATAATTTTTAATAACTTGTACTACTTTAAAAAAATTTATATCAATTTAAACTAATTTTTATTAGTTTATTTCAATTTATACTAATTTTTAATAGTTTATATAAATTTGAAATATTTATTCGTAGTTTATATTATTTTAATGCTAATTTATAACAATTTAAAATAATTTTTAACAATTTGTATTGAACTACACTAATTTGAATTAAATGTAATTCCAATTTTAAAAAAATAAAACAACTAAGAAACCATTTAAATTAAAAAAAATAACAAATAGAAAATTTAATGATAATTAAAAATAAATTTTGAAAAATACATCAAAACTACTTCTCTTCCAAATGATTTGTACATCTCGTCAACACACTACTGAATTGAAATATATATTTGAAACCAAAAGACTTTTTCAATATAAATGACAAAGTTATGTGAAGATTGATTGGATGGGAGGAGGGATGCACCTATTTATAGTGTTATTTTATGATAGGCGTTTTATGCAGCAATTTATGTCATAAGAAGTCTTTATTTTTTATTTTTGTGCCGATTATTTTTGACAAACTGATTGTTTTGAATCTGAATTTTAGATGAACAAATAATTTTCTAGAAAAGCCACTTCCAAAAATAATTTTTACCACTAAATGAAAAATGCATTTGGAATAGACTACTCCATCCCAAATTAACTTTTTTCATAACATTTTTAATGAAACTGTTGTAAATAATGGAAACTATGATGGATCCATCACAAATACTCATTATCCAAACTTATGATTTACAATGAACTTTTACATTTTCACCGATAACGATATTAAAAGAACTATTTGCTGTAGAAAAAAAATTGCATCACAAAATAGTTCATTTTTTTCGCTATGCGTACAAAAATATTTGGTGATAGACTAGCTCATCTTTAATAAAAACCCATCCCAGTGAATATATTTATGATGGAAGAGATGATATTTCACAAATAAGTGAATCCTATAAACTATTTACAACAAGATTGGTGTCCTTCACAAATTACCCATAAAAAAAACAATTTTCCAATAGTGATGGCATATTAAAAAATATATTATTTCCTTAAATATTCTATATTATTCCAAAAATCATAAGAATCCCTATAGTAATTTTCCATGTTCAAGTCATCTCTATACAAGAAAGAAAAATTATGTTCACCAAAGGTTGTGTGGTAATTTTTAGTCATTCCTTGACTAAATGAATGTTAGTAAGTTTAAACATTCAAATTTTGCTGATATTTGACATAGATAAAACAATTTAGGACGGTAAACTGCAAATATAGGATATTCTTCTCAATGAAAAATGAAATTTCACAATGTGTCTCTAGAATTTGGAAATTATCTATAAAAAATTCATCCTACATTATCTCAAAATAGAATTAATCCACATGGTTTTCAAATAAACACTCATAGAAATTATTTAACACCTCGACCCAGAGGCCACTTGACTGGTTCCCTAACATAGTTCACCACAAGACCTTAAACACACCTCCCTGAATGTTAAAGGTTACTAAATAGCAGTGGGGGTCTTAGTAGGTATTTTGGGGAGGCCATAATACCTATATCATATGGTGCAATATAAATTAAATAAAAATATATAACCCATTATGATAATGTGAAATATGAAGTATTAAATACCAAAAATAATGATAATAAATAAAATATATTAAATATCAAATATCAATTATTTACACACAATAGATGACCACCCACTAGGTCAGTCACATATATAATCCATTTCTAAATAAATCAATGATGTTGACACTACGATTACATAGAGGTTCACCTTATCCCAATCTCCAGCCTCATCTGATTCATTCTCTCATTCATGAAATCTCGATCTTCAACCCAAACTTGTGCATAAAATAACCATGTGAAATCTATTTGGATAACCATGTGAAATGGATGCCCAATAAGGGTGTGAGTACAAAACATAATATAACACCACCAACATGACCTCGTGCCAACTTGTATATGAAGTGATATGTGCATATGACAAGTTCAACATAATTAAATAATCTAGTGAATAGTAAATAAAATAAAATGACAATACCTCATTTGGCCCAACGCCATAATATCTTTGAGGATATTGTATGAACTATGATAACTCTTATACTAACCATACCATTGTAGATCCGTAGGCCCATGACCCCTATCAACCATTCCTGATTCGACTAGTGCCAGGGTGTCACTGAGCATGTCCCTATACTGTTCCAAATATATAAATAACAAATCCTAGTGGAACCTAAGAATCCCCTTTATCTAGGTTCAAAAACCAAAAAATCATGATAAATGGATCAATGACTAAATCCCAGGAATCTTGGCATCTCTCTAAACTCCATGTATAAATAATGGATCAAGGAATATTCATGAGAATCTGAGGAAATCAATTAATCAAATTTGTCCCCCAAGTCACTATGCCAAATGGCCAGATCCCAGGCATCATATACATCTTGGTGAAGAACAAGTAATATCAATAGCATCAACCATCTAGATCATTAGGTGAACCAAGGCATCTTGTCATCATAATAAAATAATTCCCCAAATCTATATGAATGTATCCTAAATAGGGTATGATTATTAGGGATCCATAGAATCAAGGGTGTCCAATATAGGCCAAAGGTTTAATCCTGGCATCATTGGAATTCTTAGTGTGTCTCAAAAGCTGGATCCCAGGATACACATAGAGCATGCACGTCGAAAACAACACATTAAATCCATATTATACCCTGAAACATATGGCCTAAGGATGGATCCCATGAAACACCTCTAAGAATCCATTATATTTTCCTTACATCTAGACTATTGGTCAGGTTCTTGGAATCACATCTTGGAACTATAGCGACATCTACAATAAATTCATGAAGACATAAATGAAAGTAAAGGGTTGTACAAACACCCAAACCCATCCCTATTCTACACAACCCCATGGGATTTCATTTTCAGTGTGGGTTTTAAGTTAAAACCTGCTTCTATCTCTACCTAAGCCAGGTTGGTCAATCACTAGGGCACCCAATGGTGTTCCCTAAGTCAAATCTCATTTGAGGAGCCCTCTCTTGGGTGCTCCATCATGATCCATGTCTTAAGTAAACACTTGATTCCCAAGGAAATATTACATCCCTCGATATCACCATTAAGATGAAATGGCCTCATTAACTATGTAGGATATCTTTCATTGGAAACACTCAAGAGATGGAACACGAACTATGCCAATCTTCATGGTGTCACAAGGTAATTTTGCTCAGCCAACCTGCCACCCAACGCCTATGGTATATCCCTATTAGATAAGGATATCTCAAGGGATATAAAATACATTGGTAATCAAAATATAATTATCAGAACCTTTATCCATTGGTGGAAGAGGCTTCCAGTAGGTGTCTGAGGGACTATTGTATTCCCTAAAACCTTGGGTAGTCCATCCATAATCATTGAAGTTAATTCAATAAACAATATATTAAATTATAAATTTAATAATTAATTTATTTAGTTAAAATATATTTTAATTTAAATTCCAATCACCCTAAGGTGGTGAATCCTTATGCTATGCATCATATAATCAAATGTATAAACTATAGGATGAGTGTCTGAGACCAGCTACAATTTCGAACCATTCCGATTAAAATTCCAAGGTCCATTTGTAGCTATCAACTCCCTTACAAGTCCTACCAACTTTACATCACCACCCAAACTCCTAAGACAAACCAAAAATCACAATCAAATTAATTATGTCAAATATAATTAGTTAGACAATTTAATTAATTCTAGGAATATTTGGAAAAAAACTCACCACATTGTCTCATCATACCGTAACCACATCCAACAACACCCCAAATACCTATCACACTTTTCCAACACTAAAACAAGAGAAAGACCTAACAAATGATTCTGAATAAAATTTTAATTTATTATAATATAGGAGAAAACCCATAGAAAAACCACAATAGTTTCATACCTCATTAAATCACTGAGAAAATGGGTTCATATTGTTTCTCAGAATTCGATCATCAAAGGTAGCACAAATAGATACACGACATTTTGGAAATTCCACCATGCACCAATTTAATTTAAAATAAAAATAGATGATGAAATAAATAAAATTAATAAAAGTAGGATTGGAGTACAGTGGAGGCTAAAAAAAGTAGAGACTCGCTATAGATCACTGGAAATAAAAATAAAAAACACATCCTCTATAAGGATTGAAGAGGGGAATAAAAGGGGAAAAATTCAACCATGTGAGATAAAAAAAATGGGGATAGTGGATTCCCCTCTTAAACTTGGGTGGTGTAATTTCCCCTAATAATCCCACCAACTGTATAGTGCCCACTAGTTATAGCTACTCAAATTTCCTGGCTCCACCAGCTACTCGGTGTCTTTACTATTTCTTTGGTTGAAACAGGAAATCTCCCTCTCATGAGGATACTCTGATCCTTCGAGGTATCCCACAAGCCTCTAACTATACCAAAAAAACCTCTTTGAATATTTTAAAGAACTAAAAACATGATTCCAAATCCTATCTCTCAATATATACCCACCATTAGTTCAGAATTTTAAATTCTTTTCAAGTTCCAAAGTACCATACAAACAAAAAATATTAAAATCTCTCCACCATCACACTTCACATACCTAATAAGTATCTATGATAATCTATATTCAAGTCACAATCTATCTCAGTAAATCATTTTCAATTAAATGTACATGTTCTAACATAAACAAGAAAATACACCACTAAAGAGCATACTCTAAGTTATGACTTATAAGACACTGAAACATGATACCAGGATCATATCAATTTTTTTGAAACTCAAAGATTGGATCCATGTCACATATACTTCTACATAAACAACTACATCAACAATCCAATTGAACATCCAGTGTATGGTTCTCCCCATAATAGATCCTAACTCAAAATGGTTGATTCTAATACATAATGAACCTTATTGTCAGAATCACCTGTCCCAACATACTTCATGTGTCCTTATGAGACATTCGGTATGGTTCCAAATTCAACACATCAAATCACAGGAAAAAACCCTGGTGAAACCTCCTATGGAAAACCCTTGTCAATAATGGCCCACTCCAACTATAGACACATTACTAATTACCTAATCATGATGACCTTAATCCAAAAGGCATAACAAGATCACCCAGGAATTCTAAATAAATTTTATACCTAACCTATAGTGGAATTACATGGTTTAACCAACCACTGTCCATTTCCACCATTTCATCATACTGTGAGAACCAATTCACCAGAGACCCAACCATATATATGTCACCTCAAAACCATGCCATGTCTAACACCCGTTCGCTAAATCCACCTGATAGTCTATTCAAATTTGTGCTTGGAATTCACTGAGGTATCTAAAAGGTATCTGGTCAATTTACAAACTAGAATTTTAATTCTAAAAATATCGTTTAACAACTGATCCCACACTCTTATTCCCTTTAGTATGAGGGTTGTATCACCCTTGACTGACATCACACACACTGCTATATGATTTTCCTTAATGTCACATTATCAAACCAGTATCCCAATTATTAATGAGGGTTATACCATAAAAAACCAATGTTTAACTCCCCACTATATTTCTCACCTTATACTACTCCATTACTGCCACCTTAATGGGTTTTATCATGTGACAATATGTGTCACTCCTTCTGAGCCACTCTCATTTTATCCCAACAATTGTCTATCTAAACCAAGGATCAATTGTATCACAGTTCATGATCCCCTTCCAAAACATTAATCACTTTAAAATAACATACTTTATTTCCTCTAATACTATAGTTCACCATTATTATAAGAATCATGTCAACCCTATCAGTCCTCTGTATAGAAATTACCATTACCAATACATAATTGAAATCGATATCTCATGAAAATGGATTGTACAATTTCCATATCATTCTGAGTAGAAGGTTTTAAATATCATATCATCTAATACTTTACCTGAATCAAGATATTGTGAGTATTAAATCACATAAATTAGTTGGACCTACACCCAAACATGTCCACTTTCCAGGTAAGGATCTCACTTGGCACTCCTCTTTAGAATCAGCCACCTTTCTTATGGCATATTCTATCTCATTATCACAGACCACACTATGTATTTCCTAACCCACATGTTTCCATACATAATGAAAATCATGTCAATCTCATCTACATACATTACCACCCCCAAGCACCGTTCTACGGTCTCGAATTTTTACCAACACTCTCATCAAATACTAAAATGCATCAAAAGATGACAGGGTCAGGCACCCTAAATATTTTTCCTTCGAAACCAAATTGAAACCAAAGTACTCAAGGTTTTATATATCTTTAAAACTACGGAATTAGTATTCTTACATCCCATACTCGGTTATGAATCCTTGTATAGATCTTAGCATGATCATACATCCATTCTCATTGCCTCTTAAGGAACCACAAGCACAGTTTAACCCCTATTGTGAGTTATGCTTGGTCATAAAACTGACCAACTCATTGGAATATAAGCTACATCTCATGGGTCAGCAGGTTCTCCCTCATATACCCACAAACTAGGTCTCACAGAGGGTCATAAATCATGCAAATGTACTCATTTCACCTACCTCAACCTCACACAACAACTCACATGACAAACCATCCAATCTAGGGTCCCACAAAATATAATATGGCATAACGTGCTAATCCATCAGCCCACTTCGAACTTATTTTCACCAGGAATCCACCTATAATAATAATTCCTTAGGAATAGTTATCTCACTGGTCACTACTAAAAAATATGACAACACCATCCTAGATAACCCATGCCTTGGGAAACAATGTTATTGTACCGGTTAAGTGTAGAACCATTCAAAATTATATGATAAAATTAAATATAGGTTGTTACTAGAACTCAATGTAACCAAAACTACACAAAATGAAACCAAATAGGGTTTGAATTGAAGGGAAAAATTACTTTTTGAACCCCTCATGCTTTATACTTTTCCCTTGAAAAAAATAATGTATCACCATCATCATCATATTATCTATAAGACTCTCTATTAGAATAAAACAAACATATAAAATTCATTCCCACTGGGTAGAATTACACTAAGTGCTTATACATGAAAAGAGCGTATGATCAGTCACTAACCCATTAAACAATTTAGACTCCATTTTTAGTGGAAACAATCACACTAGCAAGCCTATATCTTGTGAATCCTATGTTTCTTATATGATATGTGAGATTAATATTACCTCTACTAGACAATATTAAAAAGACCAGTTACTAGAATATTTCCAAAAAGTCATGAACCATGATTTATAAACAATAAATTATAAACATCAAACATCATGTGTTTCATTCTTGGTCAAAATCACAAAACACCATAACATCACAAGACAAGAAAATCAATACCAAAAATAGGGTAACATATACTTCCACCAGAAAAGGTGTTAATTATGTACAAGTCTGGTTTCCATCAAATTATCTAAAACAACCCTATGTATCATGTCTAAAAATTTTATAAATAATAAGATAACAAAAAACATCACTGGTACCACATTGTAACACCCTGACCCAGAGGCCACTCGAATATTTCCCTGACTCGGTTCACTATAAGACCTCAAGTTCAACTCCCTAAATGCTAGAGGTTGTGGACTATAAGAAAATGTCTAATGAGGTAACATGTGGAGGCTATACACCTAGTTTTATAGTGTGTATTATAAAGAAATTACATAATATCATCCATTAAAATGAGTTGAAATTAGAATAAATACAAACAAGCCTAATAATAAATAAAATGAAGCCATGGCCTGAATAACCATACCTTACATACAATAGATGACCTGCCACTGGGCAGTCATGTATATATTCTAGTAAAAAATAAAAAAAAAATATTGTCTCCTAGCCTACAACAATCCTCAATTCATCATGATCTCTATTCTTATTTGAGTTATCTGCTCGACAATAATATCCCAGACCTCAACTCAAACCTAATTCTACAATAACCATATGATATCTACTCAAGTACCCATGTGAAATGGTGACTTAAGTGGCGTGTGAGTACAATACCCAATGGGGTACCACCTACGGTATCACATACCTACCATCATATGTAGTGATATATGCATGTTAAATGATTAGTATAAATAAATAATCTTCTAAATAATAAATAAAATATAACAAAAATATCTACTTCAGTTCGATGCTAGAATATCCCATTGCATATCTCATAGATTGTAATAACTCATATAACAAACATACAATTATTAGTCATTAGGCCCATGAACATGATCCAACATACCTACTTTGGCCATTTTTTGGGTGTATATGAGCCCACCGTGATACCATTCCAATCATATAAATATTGGATCCTAGTCTAACCCAAACATCCCTCATATCCATGCTCAACAGCCAAAAACTCATGATAAATATCTCAAAGGATATATCTAATTTATTATTGTAATATGTATAAATTCCAAGTATAAATAATGTTACAAGGATGTTTATTAATAATACTAGGGAATAACTGAAGAAAATTCATCTCTCATTTCATCATGATGAAAAAATAAATCCCAAGCATCCTAGGTATCCTGATCATGAACAAATAATATTATCACGATCAAGTAGTAGGATCCTAAGGGTGGACTAAGAAACATTTCATCAAAATAATAATCATGATAAAATAATTTTTCAATATTACATGGAAGGATCCAAGATAGTCTAGGCATCCTAGGGAGCAATGGATTATTGGGCTTCAAATTTAGACATGAGGTTGAATCTCGACATCCTAAGAATTCTCTAAAAAGATAAAAAACTAGATCCTAGGATGCACACTAAGAATCCTAAATGACATAAACACATCAAATAATTAATCAAAAATACCAAATAAGGATGAAGGTAGGATCCTAGAAAACAAAACATACCATCATTACTTCAGTCACTCAGTTAGGTTTCTAGGAATCATATATTAATCTCCAATAAATCTATAAAGTCCAAAATGAAACTCATTGGTTGGCCAAACAATTAAACCAATCACTAAAAATCACATCCATATGGTCTTACATGTTAGATGATGGTTCTAAGTTGGATGCTACGACCATATCTACCCATGGAATTTTCTCCAAATCAGGCTTGAGAAATCATTATGGAACCCACTAGGATCCCTTAGGTCACAACACATCAGAGGCACCCTCACATGTGTCCTCATTCTCAATTTTGGTCTTAGATCAGCACTTGATGCGCAGGGAATACTACATACCTTGGAATAATCATCAATATAGTTCATCCTAATTGAATACATAATTTATCTCACACTAATAACACTAAAGAGATGATACCTAGCCCAGCTTGGTCCTTAAGGTCTCACAAGGACAGTATGCTCACCCTACCCACCACCCAAATCCTATGGTCTATCCACCTCGGCTAATCATGTCTCAAGTGGTCTAAAAGTTTCAATTAATCATAATATAACTATCTATGCCTTCTTTAATTAGTGTTCAATCCAAATAGTTAGTTATTGAGGGCTCATTGTGGTCTTAGACACTGTGTGCAGTATATCGACAGTTCCTTATATTTATTAGAATAACAATATAATTAATTGTCAATTCATAAATTTATCTATTAATTTGATAGTTAATTTAATTCAATGTTCAATATACCTAATTTGGTGAGGCCACATGCTCTAATTGATATACTCCATTACATACACCATAATTTTTGTATGTGTGACCACCTACCATTTTAAAGTTTTCTGATTTAGATTGTATGGGTCGGCAGTAGGAACTAAAGGCTTTTGATTTTCACATAACCTTACGTCACCACCTGAGATCCTAACTCATGAACATAATCTCAAAAAAAATTAATTATATAAAATATAATTAATTAAATAATTTAATTAATGTTTTCTATATTTAGTTAAAACATATCAAAACATTATGTAGCACCAGAACTACATCAAACAGAACCCCAAAGCTCTGTTACATTTCCTTGACCATATACCGAGTGAAATCCTAAAAAAACATCTAATCAATTGAAAATTTAATGTAAAATTGGGGAAAACATAAGAAAAGAAATAATTATGATATATCTCATCGAGTCACTAACCAAATAGGTATAGATGGTATCTCAAGATTCCATCATTCTAGGCTGTACAAAATCCCCTTGAGAATCAGATTATTCCACTATGATCTAGTAGAACTTCCAAAAAACCTATGGGGAATATAAGAAATTGAAACAATGGTAATTGAGGAAAATAGAGGTCAATAGAAGAGGTGACTCACCTTATATAACTATAAATTTTCAGAAAAAATACAACCTTGTTAATTCATAAATACGATAACAAAGGGGAAATAAAATCCTTATTGCATGAGAGAGAAATGAGGAGGGTAGGGGATTCAAATATTAAACTCTGGGGGGGTGAAATTTTCCCCCATAAAAGTCCAAAACTTCGCTGATGGTTCCTACTAGCTTTTGGGTGGATCTATTATAGCTTTAATACCTTAATATTTTAAAAAAATATTTCAAATGGCATGCAAGATATGCAACACCTAGCCTAATCAAACCATAAAATATTATTATTTAAAAATTAATATTTTAACATAGCCATTAAATTGGTGGGTATTAATATGATTAACTACTTTATGAAATTTATATAAATTTATTAATTAACATAAATATATCAAAAAATTGTTAGTAAATAATCACTCCATTTTTAGTAACGTCATTTTGTTCTTTAATAATATGTTCTCTTCAAAAAAAAATCCTTGTTTATTTTTTGAAAATATTATAATTAATTTTTTGAACTTATAAAAATTATATTTTATAAAAAGGATATTATTTTTTAATTCATCCTGTCAAAATTATCTTATAATGATATTTTGAATTTTTTTTTGAAAAGTATGATTTTTCAGTGAAGAGTAAAAAATATTCATTTTTATGGAAAAAACTTTTTTCATTTCAAGAATATCAAAATTTCCATTATGTTTTAAAATAGTTTTAAAGTAAAATTATTTATTTTATATATTATATAATTCAATTAATTTCATTATAATTGATTTTAGGTTTCAATTTAGTATAAAAACATTTGTCATATATAGAAAGGTATTTAACTGAAAATCTTTTTTTATGTACACAATCTGTTTTATCTTAATAAATTAAATTAATCTTTATTGGTGAATAATTTTAATGAAATTTCTATATTATATTCTCAATAAAGTTTTTAAATACACATATAATATTTTTTTAGGCACTAGATAATTATAAATATGGTTTTATGCTTAAATCTGTATTTTTTTCTAAAAATGGGTTTCATCATATATTGCACACTTATTTTAAAATTAGTTTATAACTATTATAGGTGTTTAATTTGGTAAAATTTAATCCATGTTTTTATTCAGGGGGTATTTGATAAATATTCTCCTTTTATTTTTTGTCACTATCAATAGTAACCATGGTAAAATTTATCACCTCTGTAAAGGATAAATCATGTTAATGTAGAATAAAACTAATTGAAAATGCCATAATTTTTCACCCAAACTGTTATTGGAAGAATTTAATTATAAAATTATCACCTTATCCTCATAATTTTTTATTGAAACATGTCCATGAAAATATCATATAATATTTAATGCTAAGAAAGTTACAAAATGTCACTCTCTTAGTTTTATATATCTCTTATATTTACACATTGGGAGAAAATAAATTTATGAATATATATAAATTTATATTTTGAGCTTAAATAAATTATTTCCATGATATAAATTTATTTATAGTTTTTTGAATTTTTATTATTACTTTAAATTCTTGTGCAACACTGATACAATTTTTATTAAACTAATAGGAAAATAAAATAAGTGATTTTAAAAATATTAAAAGTGATATAATATAAGTGATTTATAATGTTCGAATAAAATTTAATATATATATATATAATATTAGGGAGTTTTCTAATAATTATATTCTAAATCAGCCTTTTCCTTAAGGTTTTTATTATTGAATTAAATTAATAGTGTTAAAAATGACATGATTTATATTTTATAATAAATTATATTTTATTAAATCATATAAAATTCTGAAAAAATTTATATTTGTGAAGAATAACGGGGTATATTTATAAAAACCTACCATTTTCCATTTTTGGGTCTTTTTTAATTTTATAGTAACATATTAACCTGTCAAGGGTATAAAATATTCATATTACAGTAATTTAAAAAATGTTTAATAAAGAGTTAAAATAAAAAGATAAGGGTAAAACTATGATCCAAACTCTTATAAATTTTATCTTATGACATAATTTAGACTCATACTCATATTATCTTATAATATTAACAATTTTTTTCCATTTTGACAGAAAAAATAATTTATATCAATTTAATATTTTATAAAATTATAAGGGTCCCCAACCCATCAATAATAAAAGCCACCCCTCATTTATCTTCTTCACACCATGTTAAGCCTTATATTTCACTAAAATATAAAAATATATATTCTAATCTCCCCTATCCACAGTACAGAAATTTGGGCCTCCTCAAAATACCAACCCTAGAGCCCTTAAGAGGAGATCTGAAGGAGTCATTTCAAAGAAGTGGTAATCGTCGTAACTAATCACATTATTTTTAATTATTATTTTACCATCTATAAATAAATTATATTTGTCATAAAATAATAAATACAGTTTCCTAAATATAATTAAATTTTATTATGAATATTAAAACACCATTATTCACCCTCTTTCCATCATATAAGAAGTTAAAATATTGCTCGTGTGTATGTAAGGCTTACCATCTCCACATGGCAATACAATTCATTTATCATCACCATATTTTATGTATGGGTATTATGATGGTTTCAATGTTTATAAATAATAATTATTAAATTATTATAATTTTATAATCATAATACCTTATCTACCTTCTCACCATCTAAACTATAGGAAAATGATAACACTGATTGTGCGTACGTGTAGATAATTACCCCCACGAAGCAATGTGCTTAATTTTTAATTTATATTTTTCTTGAAAATAAATAAGGAAAGATTTAATGAATGTATATATGATATATATGATATAATATTAATTCGTTAAATGTCATTTATTATTTACCTTTCTTCATTTCCTTCCATCAAAAAAATAAAAATTGCTTCCAAGTATTCATACGCCCTACTGTCTCCATTAACGGTGTAATTCATTTTTCAATCTCTAAAATTTATGAATAAATAAAAACATCTAAATAAATAATATATATAATATGTATATAATGGTTAAAATTTTGGATATGGTGTAACTATGATCAAAATACAAGGAATAAAACTACCAAGCTACAATATACATGAAGAAAAGCAGATATCACCCATAACAGTGATTTTAATAAATAAGTGTTATCAAAAGGGTGATAACATTTTATAAGTAAATAATATATAGTGTGATATATGTGATTATGGATGAATAATATATTTATAATAAAATTTAGTTATTATACATGAGGTTACAATTCGTACTAATGAAGTCGAACCTAAGGTAAAGGATTTTTATATTACATTTATTTATGGGGGACGCATGCCTTATATACCACTTGTTTGTTTTGTGTGGTTTATATAATACTCTTGAATTTATTTTATTACTATTATTAGTAAAATTATTGGTATTATAATATCTATATAAATATATTTCATCCATGGGACTTATGATTCAAAAGTTACGAAACATGTAAGGGTTTTGGTTATGAAGAGCTTATTAAGAGTCGATGTAGTTCTTTTATGAACATGTTTTTTATATATCTTAGTTTCTAAAGGAAATAGGCCTATATTATTATAGAATGGATCATTATTTTGTGTAATTTATATTCATCTAAAAATATGTGATATCTATGTATGAAAATTTTGGGTCGCTATAGTTGGTATCAACACAAGGTTTAGATATCCTTTGGAAACTAGGATGGGAAAACATTATTAAGACCCCTATGGATAAATTTATGTATAGGATAATATTAAAAAGTTATGGTAATGATAATTAGTGGACTAAAATTTAACTAAGTATTCATTCATTGAAAATAATTTTTCATAACTTAGACATCCTATATATGAATTATTTATCATGATGACTATTGTATCTCACAATATTATTTTTGGTTTTAGTCAATGGATGGAACTACGTGGATTCATGTTAATGATGGTGGATACTATAATATTTTTCCTCTTGAGAATCAAAATGAAATAGGATATGTAATTTTAAGCCTTTTGATTATGCCTAATTAGTTATCCCATTATATAATTAACAACCTCTATATAAGTGAGTTTCCTACCACACCTAATAATAGGAAGATTGAGTTTTATAATGAAAATAGAGGATATAAGATTTAACTTCCTACATTCCTAAAATGACGGAAGAATCAATCAATCGAATTTTTTATAGGGAATATGAAGATATTTTGAGTGTGTAAATGAATAACACAGAGTAAAAAAAATCTTTGAAAAAATTAAGAGTTTGTTGGAGGAAAATGAAGTCAATAATAAGATATAATTTATTATAAAATGTGTCATGTGTGGGGAGTATCATCATTATCTAAGATAATTTCCTAATCCAAGGGTTAACTAGTAGGCCAAAGAAGAACCTATTCTCTGAAAATCTTTTAATTGAAAGTATTTAAGTTTTTATGTATTAGGATTCAAGAATTATATCAATTATAATAATCATGAAACATTTAAGGATTGTGTAATGTTTTTGAAGTATATATGTTTTCATGTTAGAATAAATTCTGTGTTTTGGAAACCATCATGAGTTTTTCAGTTTAAGGTTGATCATAAGTTCAATTTCATAGAAAATACATTTTGGTTTTCTGTGATGAGATTTTAAGGTAACTAATGGAATTTTGAGAGACATTTTATTGGGTAAAGGTAAATATAACACTTATGTTTAACATGAAGTATTATTTTAGGGAGGATTTTCTTTTTATAAGTTTAAAGGTATTGATAAACATTATTAATTATATGATCATTGATGAATAAGGTTATTTTAAAGTATTTTCATCATATTTTCAAGGATTTTATAAGAATCGTATTAATACAGTTATAGTAAAAAAGGAAAACTTATCCCATCTATAAATGTCATGGAGCTTGAACCCCAATCGAAGGAATAAAAGGGCGCAATACCTGCCATTAACCTATATTATGATTTGCTTAGTATGACATTTATTTTTCTTTATAAGGTGATAGATAAATAAAAAATTTATTTTGGGAATATATATTTTAGCCTATAGATAACCATGTAAATGAGAAATGATTTTGTGATAAATGTTATTTAGAAATAATGTCACTTTATTAAGAAACTTTTATTATTAAGGTAAAATAGAACATTAAGTGATTTTATTTAAGTAATAAAATTCAAATTATATTTTTGAATAATATATGGTTTTAATGGGGATTTATGGTAATTTGGGTGATTATAATATTAGGGCATATAAAATTTTTGTATGAGTCATTAACAGTGATTGATATTATTTTGAGATATATGTTGAATTTATCTCGGAAGAATATATGATCAAATAATTATAATCCATTGGTTTTAATCTTAGTCTTGAACATTTTGATAAATTTTATGTTTATTCTTTTGTTGAATGATATAAGTTAAACATTGGGTGTTGTTATTCAATATTTGGTGGTTAATGGTGTATTTGAAAATATGATATTTTACTCAATTATCCTATGCTAAACATTTTGATTTTGGTGAACGTATAAAGTCATGAGGAATATATTTTTATCCTTTTTTCGAATTTGAGATTTGTTAGAAGATCATATTAGTACTTCTGGCATAAAGAAAGATCCTAATTTCTCATCATTTGGATAAAAGATGATTTTGTGGTGTTAATATATTAAAGGATGAGATTATAATTTTCTTGTCTGTTTATTTCCTTATGTTATTATTCTATATGGTAAATTAATGCCTCAACTCTATGAAAATGATCTTAAGAAAAAAAATATTATCCTATAACTTTCAATTATGATGAATTGATGGTTTTTAATCCCCCCCCCCCCACACTGATTAATTTTGTTTGGTTCCTAAATTTCTTTTTAACAAGAAATTTATTACATACGATTACCATTATATTTCCCATTCCCTCTTTTCAAGTTGATGTTTTGTTAACCCTTTTTTCGAAGTGGGTTTTCATAAAAGTAATTTTAAAAAATTAAACACTGGATTTCTGAGCACAATTTCAAATTTTATACATTAAATTTATTAAAATGGACGAGTATAACACTCTGATATTTTAAAATGACACTGTCAAATATCATACAAAAAAATTAAAAAATGAGATTAAAAAACAATAAATTTTATTATTTAAATTTCACTATTATAACCAAGATGGTAAATTAGAAGGTAAGAATAGTATTAACTATATTATTAAATACACATATAATAAGTTCTTACTCAACATAAATATATTGAAAATGGTTAGTAAATAATCACTCAATTTTTATTAAGTTCATTTTATTATTTATAAATACTTTTTCTTCAAAAATAGTTTTTATTGATTTTCTTTTAGAAAATATTAGAATTAATTTATGGAACTTTAATAAATTAAATTTTATAAAAATTGTTTTTTTAATCAATTCACAATTTTAAAATTATATTATAACTTATTTTTGACACTTTTTTAAAAGAACTAATTTTCAATGAATACTAAAAAACTAATTTTTAGTGAGAATTGTATTTTCATTTCAAGAATATAAAAAGTTGTATTTAGTTTTAAAATGGTTTAAAATTAATATCCGTTATATTATATACATATAATATAATTATGTTCATTGGAATAAATTTTATTTTTTAATTTAGTAAAAAAAAATTATATGTAAAAACCCATTTCCTTGAAAAAATAGTTTTTATACGCGTAATGCATTTTTATCTTAATAAATTTTATTTTTAAATATTAGTGAATTATTTGAATAAATTTATATAATATATACACAATAATATGTTTTAATATTCATATAGTATTTTTATTTTCAATTGATAATAAAAAATCTAGTTTTATGCTTAAAAACACTATTTTTTTAACTGGGTTTCAGTGTGTTATTCACACTTATTTTGAAATTAATTTAATCCACTTATAGGTGTTGAATTTAACAAAATTAATCCCCTATTTATAATCATGTGGTTAAAATTTGGTAAATAGTCCCCTTTTATTTATGGTCAATATGAATAGTAACTATGGAAAAATTTATCGCCTTAGTAAAGGGAAAATCAGGTAAATATTGAGTAAAATTATGTGATAATGTTAATAAATTTCATCCTAATTATTATTGGACGAATTTAATTATACTCTTATCACCTTATTCTTGAAAAAAATTTATTAAATGTAAAAATTGCTTTGTAAAAGAACTATATAATATTTAAATCAAAGAAAGTTAGAAAATGTCACTCTCTTCATTTTAATTATCTCTTATGTGTTAACAAACTAAAAAAACATGTTATGAAAACATATAAACCTCTATATTGATCTTAAATTATATATTTTATTGATATAAATATATTTATAATTTTTATAAATTATATAATTACCTTAAATGTTTGTGAAACACTCATATAATGCTTATTCAATTAACAGAAAAATAAAATTAATAATTTCCAAAATATTAAATGTGATATAATTTGAATGATATATTATAAAATAGATAATTTTCTAGATCTATATGACATATTATAGAGGTTTAAAATCATAATATTCTAAATAACCCTTTTTCTTGATGTATTTAAATTCAAATTTATTGAATAGTGTTAAATTGACATTATTGATATTTTATAATAAATAACAATTTATTAAATTATATAAAATTCATAAAAAACATTATTCATACAAATTAGTGGGATGTGGTTTTAAACATAAGAAAATTTACATTTATGGGTGTTTTTTTTATTTTCTTGTAACATTATTAACCCTTAAAATTTAAAAAATGTAATATTATGGTATTTATAGAGATGGTTAATTAAGGGTTTAAACAAATGATATGGGTAAACATATGACCCAATTTTTTACAAAATTCATTTTTGAGGGGATTTTAAACAATAATAATCTTATATTATAATATTATCTATTTGAATCCATATTAAAATAAAAAATAATCTATATTAATTTAATATTTTAAGAAATTTCAAGAGTGTCCCACCCCTCATCTATAAAAGGGAACCCCTAATTTCTCTACATCACACAAATTTGAGCATTATATATCAACCAACATCTAAAAATATCTCTTTCACAATACCCTATACACATTCTATAAGGTCTTATCTTCCCAAAAAAACCAACCCTACATCCCTCAATAGGATATATAATGGAGTTATTTCAAAGAAAATTTAATCTCATTAACCGATCACTTTCTTTTTAATTATTATTTTACCTCTTATAAATCTATTATAATTTTCATAAAATATTAAATTATGTATCATAAATATAATTAAAATTTATTGATATTATTAAACAACCTTTATTCACCCACCTTCAATAAAATGGTAAGTGAAAATTTTTCTTATGCGTAGGTACGACTTACCGTCTTCACATAGCGATACAATTAATTTCTCATCACCATATTTTATGGATAGATGTTTAAAATGATTTAATATTTATATATGATAATAATTACATAATAATAATTTTACAATGATAATATCATATCTATCTTCTTACCATCCAAATCATAGGAAAACAATAACATCGATCGTGCATACGTATGTAATACCACCTCCATGAAGCGATGTGATCTGGTTTTCATTTCTGTTTTTATCAAATAGTAAAAAGGATGAACTGAATGAATATATTTGATATATATTTTATAATAATAATTATTTAATCTTGATTTATTGTATACCTTTCTTTTTTTTCTATCCATAAAAAATGAAAACTACATTAATGTGTACGTATGACATACCATCTCCTTGAACGGTGCAATTCATTTTTCTATATCTATCTTTTAAAAATGACTATAAACATTTATTTAAAGAATTTATATTTTATTTATATAATTATTCTAATTTTTTATATTATGTAATGAAGATCTAAATACAATAATTTAAACTACCAAACTATAATATACATGAAAAAGGAAGCATATATCACAAAGAATAATGATTTTAATAAATATGTGTTAACAAATGGGTAGTAAAGAGTTATATAAAGATAATATATGGTATTATATATTTTATTATAGTTATTTAATATATTTAAAATTAATATATAATTATGAAAAATGATTTTCCAATGCGTATTAAGTAAGTCGGACCCAGGGGAAGGGATTTTCATCTCATTTTTTATTTCATTGGGACACAATCCTTATACACCACGTGTTTCCTTTTTGTGCTATATTTACTTCCTATGAATGTACTTTATGAGTATTCATATTAAAAATTATGTTTATTTACATATATATATACTAGGATACCTCATTCATGGGGCATATGATTCAAAAGTTTCCAATGTGGTAAGGGTCTTATGTTACATTCTCATTTCTTATCAGGAATTGTTTATGATTATAATTATGATGAAGAAATATTATGACTTACCTATCAAGAAACTCATTAATTTTATTCTCCTATTTTTATTTAATTAAAAATAATTTTTTTCATTTCATTTTTCTCACCATATTTTCTGAAGAAACTGGACAACATTTTTTTGAAAAATGACTTTATTTCTCTCTTTAGTCGAAAGTCATTTTTATTCAATATCAAACTTTTGTAAATAAAATTAAAGAATTTTCTTAATATTTTAATATGATTTATTAAATCCATTTTTACCCATTTTTAATTATTATAAAAAAATAAAAAAATATTCTTTTATTTCTAAGTAATTTAATTTTTGACTTTTAATAAAAGAATGATTTTTTTAACTTATATGGTATGAAGGAAATTTCATTCCATCATGACCAACCAATTATTTGAATTGTACATTACATGTTCCTATGGTTATTTTAAAAAAAATTATTTCCATGATATTTTCTAAATTTTTATATTTTAAATGAGAAATTTCAAAATAGAAAGTATATTTTCGTAAATTATGTTTTATTGATCCTTTAATGGTATTTATATTCATCAAAGAATACAACCCTTGATTTGACTTATGATTTATTGGGGATATGATTTAAGGGTACCATAATTATTCTTTATATTGATAATTTATGTTTATAATAATTTTTTTATTAAACTCGTTACTTTTTCATGGGTTATGTTATGATGAAATGTCTAAGAAAATCATTCCTTTTCCATGGGTTATGTGATGATGAAATGTTTATCAAAACAATTTATTTTTATGGGTTATGTTATGATATATGTTTTATAATATTGTGACACACATATATCTGATTTTAATTATATGATTCGTGGGAACTATATCTATCTCAAATGCATTGGTTATATATTTATATCTCAAGAGATAAATAGGACTAGAATGGGGAGTGAACCCATTTTAGTAATGGATATTGTCTAATATGATATTTTTGGTAGTGATCCTTGGCTGCTATGATGGTTTATGGAGTGACTGATTCTATTATGATGTCCTTTGAAGTAATCTGTTAATATGAAGGAAATTATTTTCTATTTTTATGTTTTTTCCACAAACTAATGTCTTATTCCAATTTAATGCTCTCATGCGTCATGTTTTATTATTTTTTTACGATTCATGTCCTATGAACTTCCAAGATTTATTCCATTACTTTAGATTACAATATATGACATACAAGGAATAATTTTATAATGTTATGCTCATGTTCCAATACCCTTATGTCCATTTTATTCTAAATTGGTCATTTATATCTCCCTTTTTACCCATATTGAGTATCTAAACTAACTCTTCCATGTGTTTCATTTCCCCAAGTTATGAAGAAATATACAAGTATGATATTCCTAATAAGGGTGATAGTTATAAAGATTTCTGTGGGAGACTATGTAGATATTTTATAAACCAGTTATTTATATGTCCAATTATCTAACGTAACTAGGCCTATAAGATTCTATCATGAATCATTATGTTAATTAATGAATATTTATGTAAAAATATGAGATATATATTTATTAAATGTGTGGGTCTCTATAAAATATTAGGTTACGAAAATCATGAGACCTATCTAAAGGATCCTTTGAGCCCTTGGGGTACCCCTTGATCTACTAATCATGCCAAAAACACCTCATTTAATTTTTTTAAACTCTTATAACTTGATTTTAAATCCTAGTTCTTAAAATAGTCTGACCAATAATTCAAATATTAAAATTCACCTCGAGTTATAAATGCAAGTACTGTCATTTGATCATATAAATTGACTAGTTATGTTGGTAAATTACAATTTAACATTGTGATTATGAATTAAGTGAAAATATATTATTTCATTTTTATTTATTTTAGGGCCAAAATATCTTCATAATAATATTGACATTTATTTGGATCCACTTATTAATGATTTGAAAAAAAGGGATAGAGGTGTTATGGTGGTTGGTTCTCACATGGAAGAAAACATTATATTAATATCCAAGATTTTAGTAACGATGAATGAATTTATTATTAGTATTAATTTTTTTAGTGTAAAAAATTATAGGAAGGTTATGGTATCTTGTCTATGAAAAAGGTATGAAATCACTTATTTTGAAACATTATATGAATATTGTGTTCATTGGGAATCAAAGGTTTTTACCTCAATGGAATCTATACTGATCATGTATGAAAACATTCAATAAGAACTTCGAAGAAGGTTTGTAACATTTTCCATTAACAATTTAAGAACTTCTTGACTACATAACATATTTTATTAATTTTTTTAGTAAAATTTTAGCTAAAAATATTCAGATTTTTTTTAAAAAAAGTAATTATTTTTTTATACTACTTTACTTAAATATTTTTATGTTGAATATTTTATAGATTTCATATATACCAAGAAACAATATGTGATAGTGTAATTATAACATTACTAAATACATAATGGAATAATAAATATAGTTTCAAGACAATTGTATACATGACTAAAAATATAATATTGGAATAGTTGGCTCTTTTGAATGAAGGAAGGCATAATTTTCTTCATCTAGTAACTCGCACTCTCTCTGGAAAAGTGAGTATTAAATATTTTAACTTTTTAAATTATGTGATATATCTTTTAGTTAATTCATAAAATATCAATAATTTACTATCAATGAATGTAATGATGTTAAAAGGATAAAACTTAAATGACTAACATGTTCTACTTTTGTTTTTGTGCTATTAAAAATACGATTTATAATATTGAAAATCATTTAACATAGAATACAGAAGATCTATTTTTTAATATAAATTTATATCAAGGATAAAAACTAATAATGTTTCTAATAATAGAAAAATGGATTTTTTTCACTATATATCATCAAATTATATTATTCCGACCAAAATGCATTGATATTATTGTTCACATGTTAGTGAATTTTTTAAGTTTGATCAAACATTCTCAATCCATGCATTTAGATGGATGTACCTAAGTGATCAATATATAAAGATATTCTATATTTTTGGATGAATCATTGAATTTTTTATTGAATATTGATCCAATATGGATACTTTTAGTCATCAAAAATCTCACCGCGATAGAAGCATCTAAGTTGAATGACTTTTTGGAAGAGTTGTTGTGAAAAAATCTCTCAATGATTGGGATTAGTCTCTCATATTTTTTTTAATAATAGTACAAAGTTTGAGACACTTGTTTAAAATCATAGGGAATTTCTAATGCATTTGATTCCATTAAGAGATAAAGGTTTTATATCAACTAAAGCCAAATAAAAAAATTATTACCTTTTTCATCGCCAAATTTATAAAATGTTTTCATAATACAAAAATTCATTATATCAAATATTTTGTTGTTATCAAAAGGAATGATTTTATAT
Organism: Viscum album; assembly: GCA_963277665.1. Lineage (NCBI taxonomy): Eukaryota > Viridiplantae > Streptophyta > Magnoliopsida > Santalales > Viscaceae > Viscum > Viscum album. The sequence goes on from OY728131.1 coordinate 381,378,226, forward strand.
GTAATATATTTCAATGACTACTTAATAAATAGTTCTATATTTTATACAAAGGAAAATGATGAACATAGTACAGTGAAAATAATATAGAAATTATTATAGAAAATTTCATGCATGTATTGGATTTATTGGATAAAAATATAATTAAAGTGATTATTTCTAACTTTTGGATACTTGAAAAAATATGGGAGTTATATTATTAGAAATTTCATGTGATAAGTTTTCAATCATAAAAGATAATTTCAATAATGAGGGGTACAAAGATGGGCCTTTAATAATGGAATCACTTGAATCATATATTTTTTATATATGTAATATTATAAAAACTTCCATTATTAGTTGGATGATTAAATTAAATTAAAAACCAAGTGTCAACTTATTTGAGTGTGATTGTAAAGAACCCTGTAACGTCCCGGTTCTAGAAGCCACCCATAGGCGCCCCGTGCCCAGTTGGTCACATGGCCTCAAGCGCATTTTCCCAAATTCCAGAGGTTATCGACTAGAAGCGAGGGCCTTGAGAGTGGTATTGGGGAAACTATGCCCTCATTGGCATAGTACACAACAAAATAGAAAAAATAAACAATAACAGAAGTAGTGAACAATCCATACATAAGTGAACAGTGGAAGACTAAAACAATAAACAACTAGAGAAAATATATATATGATGCATGTGTGATACATATGTCTAGGAAAGCATCCAAACAAGTCAAAATGTTGAATACAGTACTAAACCAAAGTACAAAAGAATAACAGGTAAGCAACTCCTCATCATCACAAGCCTCAGCTTGGTCCCATTCTCTCCCTCTCCAATGCAAGTCAAGTACCTTAAGTAGAAGGTAGCTTTCCCTTGTCTATACCTGCAACAATATAATATGATTGGGCCCAAAAGCATGACCCAAAAAGGGTATGAGAATAAATCCCAGTAGGCAACCACCTGAAGATTTGTGCCTAACAGTCAGTGAGTATATGGAAGGTAAAGTACTGTAAACAGTAAACAGTAAGTGGTAACTAGCAATACACAGCAGTAAACAATCCACAAAATCAACAAGCAGCAATGAAGAAAATAGCTAACCACAAACAAGAAACCCTCTGGGAAGTACTCACATCCATCCCCTCTGGTCCTATCCAAAAATTACCAACAACCCTCTGGGTAGTAAACTCATCCTAACCCCTCTGGTTTGGCCATAGAAAATTATATGACTCTCTGAGGAAACACGCTCAGTCAATTCCCCTTATAGTCTAAGGTAGTCCGGTACTCTCTAAAGAAGATCACGCAGTCTAATTACCTTATATCCCCAAGGTCTAGAGACTCTCTGAGTAAGCTCACTTGGTAAATTCCTCATATAGCCTCATCTCGATCACATACTCTCTAAGGAAGTACACTTGGTCAATTCCTTCTATAGCATCGAATGGTTTAAGGAAAATCAAACAAAGAAAAGACCCTCTGAGGAAGCTCACTCTGTCTATCCTCCCGTGGCCTATAATATCCAAGACTCTCTGGGAAGCTCGCACAGCCTATACCCTATATCCTATAATGTCCAAGACTCTCAAAGGTATCTCACTTGGTCTATCCTCCTGTAGTCTATAAAATCTAATATTATATGGGAAGCTCACTCGGTCTATCCCTTATAGTCTATAGCACTAGGTTCCCACGGCCCCGTACCAATCATTGCATAATAATGCTATATGGAAAAAGTAAACCTACATAGCTACTTGGCTAACCAGTCTATAGAATAATAAGCATGTCAGGAAACAGGGCTCCAACCTACGGTCACAAGTCAAGGAAAGTAGGTACAACAGCCAAAGGCAGAACAAGACCAAAGGTTGTAAACAGAACAAGCATGGGAAAAACATCCAAGCAGAGCATTTATCCTCATATATAACCAAACTTTACCTCTACACAATAATACAATCAAGGTAGGAACACAACATGGGTAGAACAGTAATCACACAATACCCCGTTCAAGGGGATTGGTGGAATTTGCACATAAACTCAAAGACATCGAACAGAAAGGCACAAACCACCTACCTTGATGTTTGGATATCGATATACATGAACTATGATGATTGATTCTCCTTTGAACATCGAAGATCGGAGAAAATGTCCAAAACTCTCAACCTATGACATATTGTGAAAGAGAGAAAACATGGAATGAAACTCAAGAATAAGGAAGAGCTCACTGTTTCGGTTCCAACACAATCGACGACGGTTGATTCGGTGAAAGGACGGAGGCTCTAGGGCTCGGAGGATGTTCACGGCCGTACAGGATGCTCTCAGTCGAAGAAGCTGGAGCAGAAGAAAATTATGTCGATTAGACATGACACCGGCCGATTTAATGAAAAAATATAAAATACAAGATGTGTACTTTTGAATTACACGGCGTGTACATGGATTTTCTATACTCTGCTTTAAGCAGCCTCCACATCGCCCCTAAACACCATGTGTGTGGTCCAGATATGGCCAGCACACGGTCTTGTGTGGCATCGAAGTACATGGCGTGTATTTTGAATATTTCTAGAGTCTCATTTTTTTCTCAAAAACTACAGAAAAAGGAAAAATCATAACTGATAAGAAGGTCCGGGTTCTTACAAACTTCACCCCTTAAAGAAATTCATCCTCGAATTTCCCTAGTTCGGCGTGGATGAAGAAACCCCAAATAGCTCTGGCCACTGCGATCATACATCAGACTCCCTCTCCCAAGACTCATCCTGTACTCACTCGTGATGCCATTGCACCTGCACCAGAGGAACAAACTAGCCACAGAGAACCTTTTTACTATGACTGACAATCTGGATAGGATTCTCCTCAAATAGTGCATCTACCTCGAGCTCAACCTCCTCAGGTTGAAAGACATGAGATGGGTCTGAAAATTAATGTCGGAGAAGAGAAATGTGGAAGACGTCATACATAGCCTGGTACCTCTGGGGTAACTTTAACCAATAGGCAACCAACCCAACTCTCTCAAGCACCTCAAACAGCTCGACGTACCTCTGTGAATGCTTGCCCTATCTCTGAATCCTTTTGTGCCCTAACCTCGGTGCGACACGCAGGAAAACCTGATCCCCGGCCTCGAACTCCATAGGTCATCTCCACTGATCAGCATAGGACTTCTGTCGAGACTGTGCCATAGACATCCTCTTTCGAATCAACTCTATCTACTTTGAGGTCTCCTGAACAAGACAAGGTCCCAGCCAAGCTGCCTCTCCTGCCTCCAGCCAGCATAAGGGTGATCGGCATGGCCTACCATACAAGGCCTCATAAGGTACCATCTGAATAGTCGCCTAAAAACTATTGTTGTAGGTGAACTCTACAAGAGGTATATGCTTCTCCCAAGAACCTCTAAATTCTAGAATGCAATCTCTGAGCATATCCTCAAGCACCTGAATCGTGCACTCGGACTGGCCATCTGTCTGGGGATGGAATGATGTACTTAAAATTACCTGTGTACCCAAAGCCTTCTGAAGCCCATGCTAGAACCAGGAAGTAAAACATGCATCTCTGTCTAAAAAAATTGAGTGTGGAACTCCATGTAGATGTAAAATCTCATGGATGTACAACCGTCCCAGATCATCAACACTGAACGTCTCCTTGATCAAAAAAAAGTGAGAAACATTTGTAAGTCTTTCGATGACTACCCAAATAGAATCATTCCTTGAGGTGACCTCGGCAACCCGATCACGAAGTCCATCACAACATAATTCCATTTAAAATCATGAATGGGTAACTTCTATAAAATACATGTCGGTCACTGATGCTCTGCTTTCACCTGCTAATCAGTAGAACATATAATAATGAAACCAGCAACATCTCTCTTCATACCTGGACACCAATACTAGAGATTAAGATCCCGATACATCTTGGTGACACCAGGATGAACTGCCCAAATATAGGAATGAAAATCCTGAATCATCTCCTTGCGCATGTCTACTGGAAACAATACGAGTCCCTGGAAATTCAAGATCTCATCCTCACCCACGGTCCATCCAGGAAGAGGATCCTCTCCTGACACACTCTCCCACAGGACTAGGCCTTCTGAGTCTGATAATTTCTTCCTCCGTACCTGATCAATAAGTATAGAGGTAACAACTATAGAAGATAGAAAATTCTATCACTGACTGTTGTGCACCTCCAAATGCATCTCAAGGAAAAGAACCATAACTTTTCACTCACTGCTGGACTCCTAAACAGCCTGTATCTAATTCCTCCTACTCAGCGCATCAGCAACTGCATTGCCCTTCCCAGGCATATAGGCATGTTTGAAATCAAAGGACTATAGATACTCGATCCACCTGCATTGTCTCGGATTCAGGTCCCACTGAGTGAAAATACACTTGAGAATTGTTTTGGTCAGTGAAAACCACAAAATGCTCCCCTAGAAGGTAATGTCTCCATCAGCGTAAGGCATTAACAAAATATGCCAACTTGAGATTGTGCATCAGTTAGTTCCTCTCATGTGGCTTCAAATTCCGATACCCATATACAACGACTCCATCTACCTGCATAATGACAGCTCCCAGCCCGATACCCGAAGCATCACAGTAAATAGTATATATCTTGCCCGACTATGGCAAGACTTGTATCGGTGCTAACGCCAACCTCCATTTTAGCCCTTGAAAGGTTGACTCACAAGAATTTGACCATAATAACTTCTTCCCTTTATTGGTCAGACCTTTCAATAGTGATGAAAGGCATGAAAAGTTTTGAATAAAGTGCTTGTAGTGTCCAGCCAGCCCTAGAAAACTCTGCACCTCAAAGACGTTCTTTGGCTCTTCCCAGGAAACTACAGCTCTCACTTTCTCTGGGTCCACTGATACTCCTGCCTTCGAGATGACATGACCCAAGAAGTGAATCTGATCCATCTAAAAGTGGCACTTCGAGAGTTTAGCATAAATCTAATGCTCTCTCAGTGTACTCAAAAACAATCTCAAGAATGGTAGCATGGTCGTGTCAAGTGTGAGATTACACCAAGATATCGTCCACAAAAACCACAACGAAGGAATCCAAGTATGGATGGAAAACTCGGTTCATTAGTGCCATGAAAACTATTGGTGTGTTCGTGAGACCGAACCGTATAACCGTATACTCGTATAGACCATAAATACTCATGAAGGCTATAAAATGTATATCTGAAGGTCTACTATGCAACTCATGATAGCCGGATCTCAAGTCAATCTTCAAGAACACTCGGGCTCCTCGAAGTTGATTGAAGAGATCATCGATCCTTGGAAAGGGATCTCAGTTCATGACCGTCAACTGGTTCAACTTCTGATAATCCACACAAAACCTAAGAGTAATTTCTACCTTCTTCACAAAAAGGACAGGAGAACCCCAAGGAGAAGTATTGGGTCTGATAAAACCCTTTTCTTGCAACTGCTCCAACTGTTTCTTGAGCTCCTGAAACTCAGGTGTAGCTATCCTATAAGGAGGAATGGACAACAGTGCCACTCCAGGAACGAGCTCAACAGAAAATTCAACCTCACTCTCTAGAAGAAAACCTGAAAAGTCCTCTAGAAAGACATCCCTAAAACGATCCACAACTAGAGGAAAGTTTAACTGTGAAGTCCCCTAGTCATCAAGATATAGACTAGAAATTTGAGTTGTAACTCCACCTAAACCATTATGCTTGGGTCCTTCTCTACTCACCTAGACATCCCACTCACCCTTTTGAAGGAATGATCCACCCTCTAGTGATACGAAACTCACTCATCGATGATAACAGTCGACGACAGCCTGGAAGGGAAATATCCAGTCCATTCTGAAAATGACATCATATCTTGTCATCTCTAGGACATAGAGGTCCCATGAGAAGTGACACCCTGCAACCTCAAGGGGTCACTCTCTGCACTGATGTACACTAACCACTCTGGTTCCCAACAGTGTGTCTAGAGTCAAAGTATCAGCAGAGGAAAAGATACAGAGACCAAGGCTCTCCACAACAGAAACAGAGATAAATCTATGCATAGTACCAGTATCGAAAAGAGATGAAGATAAAAAAGTGGCTACTAAGATCTTACCTCGAACTGTAGAAGGTCTGGGATCTTACTCTTGATGGGTCTTCTCCACAGCAAATGTCTAGCCTGTACCGTGGCCCTGCGACCCTGGCTGACTACCCTGAGTTGATCCACTCTGATGTTGCTGGTAACCTGGTGACTGACCACCATAGCCGTGACCTCTACATCGGATTGAATGGCCGAAAGAACATCATTTCCCAAACTGGTGAGAAACTGGCAATTCATCTCCTGAACATGGGGTTATAGAAGTGCCCCTACCACCAGCCATCAGGGAGAAGATCTAACAAAAATGCTGAAGATGGCCCATCTTTCCACAAGACGGGCACTCCATCAGGTATTTATGGAATTGAGGCCTAGTATGCCCACTCCTCCCACACTAGTAGCCCACTACCTGGCTACCGGAAGGTGAATTCTGCCTACTCTGGTCTCCTTGTGAAGTCTCCCTGTGGAGCTTCTTACTATCAGTAGGAAGAACACTGACTCTAGATGTCGAACCACCCTGGATCACTGCTCCAAAATCCCTCGGATTATGCTCAGTGATTAGTGCCTGGTTGATGATAGATGATATCGAATTCAACTTAAAGATGTTAACCTATGAGCGGATGTCGTGCCTCTGACCATCCTAAAACTTCCGCGCAAGGAACAACTCATCGCCTCCTAGAATAGGCCTGAATCGCTACAGCTCAGTAAAGCGAGACGAGTACTCCATAACAGAAAGAGTACCCTTCTCCAGGATCATAAAATCTTGGGCTCGATCAGCCCTCATGGTCTCTGGGTAGAAGTAATCATAGAATATGCACTGAAACTCATCCAAAGTCATAGCCAATAGGCGTCCTGACTGTGATATCACCCCCCACCACCTCCTTTCAGAGTCTCGAAGCATATAGGTCGCAAGTTTCACCCTCTTCTCTGGAGGTACCTCAAGATTCTCTATGATCATCAGTGTGGATTTGAGCCACGACTCTGTATCCTGAGGTCCTCCATCCCATGAGAAAATGGGTGGATGTTGCTGCTGGAAAACCCGCATCAACTCAGCCATCAATGGGGTAGGAGATGGCGCTCCCTGGAAGGTTTACATCATCTTAAGTAAGCCCTCCCTGAACTGCGCATCGGTGACTGTAACTGGTATAACTGCTAGTGCCAAGGCTGGCATAGCAGGAGGATCTATAGGAGGTCCCTGATCGGCCATATTTGGGGTCCAATCACCATCTGCCAGCTGATGTACAACCGGATGACATCTCGATGGCATAGCTCTGAAATTTTAAAACCATGCATTAGACCAAGATTATCATACATTGAAAACACATGAGTACAGAAGTGGAAATAGAAGAAAAAAATGTTCATGTTTTACAATACAAGACTAGACGATGTGTATAAAAACCACACATCGTGTTGTTGTAAGTCGTTCACATGGGAGTGTACTTATGCTACAACTAGTTGTGTAATGCCCCAACTACACGGTGTGTTGTTCCCCCACACGGTGTGTACGTAAACTCCATTCCCCTGCCCGAGTCTCCTTACACGGTTAACCCACATGGTCCACTTAAACTAAGACTACAAGACTTGTTCCCTAAGTACACAGTGTGTACTAGATGAGTTTTCAATATCCCATATTTTTTGTTACACGGCCGGCTACAAGGCTGGCTCTACACGGCATGTTCCCAACAAACAAGATGTGTATAAGAGAAGACAACATCGACCCATGTTTTTCGTGACACGGTCGAGTTCCTAGAACAAGACTACATGGCGTGTTCATAGCGAACAAACATGGTGTCTATAGGAGAAGGCAACATCGACCTGTATTGTTCATGACACGGAGGGTGCCTATAACAAGAATACACGGCGTGTTCGTACCGAACATGACGTGTACTCATGAACTTCCTCGACCTGTGTTGTTAGTGACACGGCTAGGTACATGGATCACTACTAAACGGAGTGGACTTACCGTACATGACATGTTCATGAAGATTTTTCACAACCCCGTGTTTCTTCCCACATATTCAGTGACATGTTTTGAAAACTACACAGTGTGTACTTATAAAGTACACGCCGTGTATTCTAGGTTTTGTTGGGCAGTAGCTCAGAAACTCCACTGAAGCCAAGAAAACACATAAAACAAGAGTTAAGGTGCCAGATTACAATCCATGAGGGCCCATACTCCCTGCGAATCAAATCATGGCATCTTATACATGTCATATACAAGGGAAACAAGTCAACCAGACAATGATCCACCATTTTCTGATTCATGAGGGCCCATAACACCTCAAGAACCAAAGTTTGGCATCCATTTAGGAAAATAACTATAAAAACAAATTATCTATCAACAACAGAGATTCTATCAAGAATCTATCACAACAGCATGAATATCCTAGACAGTCTCTATCACAACAACATTAAATTGCTAATGCATCCTAGACGGAATGGCAAGAATTCCAGGAATGTTATTTCTAACAATTTACTATATGATTCATGAGATGGAATACACTCATCTCATAAAGTTGTGACAGAAACCTAACTACAATAAGAACTATGGTAACAGCACAAAGCATGTGAATCACTCTGGTTGAAATCAAATCAACTGTAACACAACAAAACCAGAAAATTGAAATAAGCGACGTAGATTGGATTTTCCCTATAATAGGGTTAGCTACTCCCAGGAACAGCTAATTCGCAATACCCAATCCGTCATATCCCTGGATAAAGGCTCCAAACAGTTAGTCGAGATAAAATAACTCCTCTGATACCACGTTGTAATGTCCCGGCTCCAGATTCCTCCCAGAGGCGCCCCATACTCGGTTTGTCACATGGCCTCAAGCGCATTTCCCCAAACGCCAGAGGCTACCAACTAGCAGTGAGGGAATTCATAGTGATTGTGGGGAAACTATGCCCTCATTGGCAGAGTACACAACGGAAGAGATACAATAAACAATAACGGAAGCAGTGAACAATCCATACACAAGTGAACAGTGGAAGACTAAAACAATAAAAAACTAGAGAACATATATATATGATTCATGTGTGATACATATGTCTAGGAAAGAATACAAACAAGAAAAAATGTTGAATACAGTACTAAACAAAAGTAAAAAAGAATAACAGGTAAGAAAATCCTTAGCATTGCAAGCCTCATCTTGGTCCCATGCTCTCCTGCTCCAATGCAAGTCAGGTACCGGAAGTAGAAGGGCGCTTTCCCTTGTCTATACCCGCAACAATTTAATCTGTTTGGGCCCTAAATCATGAACCAAACAGTGTGTGAGACTAAATCTCAGTAGGAAACCACCATAAGATCTATGCCTAACTGTCAGTGAGTATATGGTAGGTAAAGTACAGTAAATAGTAAACAGTAAGCAGTAACCAGCAATACACAGCAGTAAAAAATCCACAAAATCAACAAGCAGTAGTGAAGAAAACAGCTAACCACTAACAAGAAACCCTATGATAAGTACTCACAGCCATCCCATTTGTTCCTATCCAAAAAGTACCAACAACCCTCTGGGCAGTACACTCAGCCTAACCCCTCTAGTTTGGTCATAAAAAATTATAAGACTCTCTGAGGAAGAATGCTCAGTCAATTCCCATTATAGTCTATGTTAGTCAGGGAATCTCTGAGGAGGATCACAAGGTTTAATCCCCTAATAACCCTAAGGACTAGATACTCTCTAAGGAAGTTCACTTAGTCAATTCCTCCTATAGCCTCAGGTCGATCACAGACTCTCTAAGGAAGATCACTCGGTCAATTACTTCTATAGCCTAGAATGGTTTAAGGAAAATAAAACAAATCAAAGACCCTTCGAGGAAGCTCACTCTGTTTATCCTCCCGTGGCCAATAATATCCAAGACTCTCTGGGAATCTCACTCAGTCTATCCCCTATAGCCTATAATGTCCAAGACTCTCAGAGGTAGCTCACTCGGTATATCCTCCTTGTAGTCTATAATATCTAAGACTCTCTGTGAAGCTCAGTCGGTTTATCCCTTATAGTTTATAGCACTGGGTTCTCACAGCCCATTGCCAATCAGTGCATAATATTTCTATATGGCCAAAGTAAACCAACAGAGCTACTTGGTTAACCAGTCTATATCATAACAAGCATGTTCGGAAACCATGCTCCATCCCATGGTCACAAGGCATGGAAAGTATGTACAACATCCAAAGGTAGAACAAGACCAAAGGTTGTAAACAGAACAAGGATGTGAAAAACATCCAAGAACAGCATTTATCCTCATATATAACCAAAATTTACCTCTACACAAGAATACAAGCAAGGTTGGAACACAACAGGGGTAGAACAGTAATCACACAATACCACGTTCAAGGGGATTGGTGGAATTTGCACATAAACTCAAAGACATCGAACAGAAAGACACAAACCACCTACCTTAATGTTAGGATATCGATATACATGAACAATGATGATTTATTCTCCTTATAATGTCGACGATATGAGAAAATGTCCAAAATTCTCAACCTACAATATCATGAGAAAGAGGAAAAAACATGGAATGAAACTCAAGAAGAAGGAAGAGCTCACCGTTGTATTTCCAATATAATCGATGGTGGTCAATTCGGAGAATGGACAGAGGCTCTTGGGCTCGGAGGATGTTTTCTATCATACAGGACGCTCTTGGTCGAAGAAGCTGGAGAAGAAGACAATTCTGTCGATTAAATGCGACCCCGACCTATTTAATGAAAAAAAAAAGAAAATACACGGTGTGTACTTTTGAAGTACACGGCATGTACTAGGCTTTTCCATACTCCACTTTAAGTGGCCTCCACATTTCCCCTATACACCTTGTGTGTGGTCCGGACACGGCCATCACACGGTCTTGCGCGGCATCGAAGTACACGACGTGTACTTATAAGGTACACAGCGTTTATTTTGAAGATTTCTAGAGTCTCCTCTTTTTCTAAGAAACTCCAAAAAATGGAAAAAATTACCTGAAAAGAAGGTCCAGGTTTTTACAAACCCAACCCCATTATCCTATAGTTGGTGGTCATTTATTACATTGGTACTAGATACTAGTGTTTACATACCAAAGGAAATAATATTTTGGTAGTCTTCATCAACTAGATACATACTTGAGTCTTGTATTATATTTGAATATATGAAATACAATATTGTGAAAGTAAAAAAATTGTATCTTTGAACTCATTCAAATATTCCATCATCATACCCTACAGAAAGAAACAAGAAAAAGGTGATCTCAAATTCTCAGTAAGATTTACGTAGGGTGGAACATATTATGAATAAATAAATCATAACAAAAATTCATAATCACTATAAAAAGTTAAATATCTAAACATACAATTCATTCAATCAGTAAGTTGACTATCATGATTAGATAAGGCGTAATCAATATAGAAAGGTAAATAACTGAACACACATGCCATTAAATCAAAAACTTGAGCACAAAATGAATCCATGGATAATATAAATATAAAAATCTCATAGATAATAATAATTTAATTATTAATGAATTAAATGCTTAGTATTGGACATCATTATCTCAGACATCATCGTGTTTATATCATCATGGACTTTCACTATAGGGTTTAAAGATATTTATAAAAAAACCCATTTAATGTTAGTATACTAATTCACCTAATGATAATATCGATGCATTGAGGAGCTTTATAATTTAAGGCCCCACCCATCATTGATTTTCCAATTAATTCCTCAATTACTAAAAGATATAATTAATTTATATACAATATTCATTATAAATAAATGTTTTTATTTAATAAATAATACGAAATATAAATATTTCCCCAATCAATAATATATATTTACTTTTAAGACACTGTATATATGAATGATATTTGTTTTAAGTAATAAGAATATCCGTGATAAATAATATGGATATTTAGGGGAAATGTAATGCCCTGTTATCATAAGAAAGTGAATGTTTTGGTGGAAAGTTAATAAATACAAAATTTAACAAGAAAGTAAATATCAATACATTCTCTCTTCAAAATGGTTATAAACCATCTAGAGAAAGGATAGTACTAGAATAAATAAAAAATATCCCCATTGTATTATAAGAAAAATCAAGGGGTTTTTATTAATGAATATAAATATAATGAAAAGATCAATAGATATATTTTTTAGGAAAATATCCTTTTCACATTGACAATCAGTTTGAGAAACTAAAAATTTACAAAAAAATAGGAAAAACATTTTATTTTAAAATAAAATTATAAAATTGTAAATGAATCTTGAAATAAATTAGTGCTCATGATGTTGTAAAGGTTCTTTTCATGTGGAGTATTAAAAAAATATTCCTGTAACTTTTTTGTAAGAAAAGTCAAATGTACCATGTTTGGAAAATGATACGATGATTACTTTTAAAACATTTAGTAAAAATCGAATTATGGGTAAAAATGGATTTAAATAATCACATTAAAACTTTTCAAAAAAACATTTTTTTTAAACATGGATTTTGAAGAAAATTGATTTTTTTTCTTAAGAGATAAATGATGTCTGAATTTATTTAAAATATTTTATCAATTATTTTAGGTTACAAAAATAGGAAATGGTACAATGTATTTAAAAATTCATGAATAAATAGCGGAGTAGAAAATTAAGGTGTTTGATTAGATAGTTATCAAATAATTTCCTTCACTGTAAATGTAGGAATAAACAATCGAGAATCAAATTACATTGAAATAAAAATCTCTTACCTCTTTGGTAACTTAGGAATCATAAACGTCCTGAAAAGAGTAACCTAAAATGAGACATTAATCACCATGAATATAAAGAGATTCATGATATAACATATAAAATAGGTAGTAGATATATCACATAAAATAAGACAGGTGTATAACATAACATATATAAGTCCAAAAGAATATATGTTGAGATAAGAAACCCTTATAGTGATCATAACATTTAAGCAAGAATTAATCAATGAATTAATTATGTGAATAAAATGTAAATACACAAAAAAAAATTAAATGCAACATGATATTATAAAAATACATTAAACATATAATCTTAGTATATTAAAGACAATGAATAAATAATATAACCCAATGAAAATAAATTGAGTTATTAAATTCTTTACCATATTGTAATTTTCATGTCAAACCCTCTTGGATGAAATAATTCAAATTAAAACTTAATATAAAATGAATTATGAAATATTTGTGATATTAAAATTTAAAATTCTATCATATACATCATATAAAATAAATTAGGTTCATAACATTATAATATGACTTAATGAAATAACATTGAGACAAAATCCATTACCTTACACTTAATTTTGGTTAAATATGTTTTAACCTCATGTATAATGTTTTTAATAATATTATTAATTTATAAAAAACCATATTCATGTTTTTAATATCATATATGATCCTATTATAACATATTATCATACATTTATTGACAATCATTTACTATTATTATTATTGTTATTATTTTGGGTGTTAATTTTATTGTTTTCTCATGTGTGTTTTTTCATGAATGTTCCAGTTATTTTGTGTAGGATATAGTTCCATTGTCTAAATAACTATACAATTTTTATAAATATCATATTGACTTATTAGATACATTTTTAAAACCATTCTTGAAATCTATACATGGAAAATGAATTGCATTTCATTATGGAGAAGGAAAGTCGTACGTACACACGAGCGAAAAAAACCTTAAACTCATAAACCCATGATGGAATACATAAATATTATCTTAATATAACTTGAAGATTTAATTTCTTCCAAAATAAAAACATTACTTATATGATTTATATTTCTTAATACCTAAATATATTTGATAAAAATTATTCAACAACATAGTTTTTAATTCCCAACGCATAAATACTTCAACACTTTTACTCTAATTATTTATATAGAATAGGTACTTCCATGGTCTGGGAATTATACCTTAAAACAATACATTAAATAAGATAATGACTAGGTTCCACATAATTAACAAAAAAAACAATAAATAGATCTCATGGATGATATTTATTTGTCTCCGTTGAAATCCTCTCTTTTCCTAGGAAATGTATTACTCTATCCGCTTATATTCCACACATAAAACATTTTCTTATTCATTGGACACATTATCCTAGGTGTATCTTTCCAAATTTCTATTACTGAGGAAATGAAACCTTCTTTCCTCTATGGTCTCCACCACTCAATCCCATAGCAGACTCTATCCTTCTATTCATTGGTGAGTGTGAGGGCTTGTTAAGATATAGGTTCTTAATCATATATCAGGATAACTGATAAGGCATCATCACAACATCTTTCAATCCAATCATAATCCCATTTGGTTTCTCATATCCACCACATTTTCCATCATATTTAATTTTAAAATGATTCCTTTGGTTTCTAGCCATTGACTAAAACCAAAAAGAACTCTGTGATCAATAATAATCATAGTGGAAAACCATGTAATCAATTATTGGATCTATAAATCCAAAAATATTATTTTAAAGCTAAAACACCTTAGTTTAAACCATGTAAATTTATTATCATCATCTATTCATATATTTCATGATAGTTTTTTAAAAAAAATAAAATTTTCTTATGAAATTCACCCAGTATTTTCAAACATGGTTCACTATAAGGCTCATTTTCATGCTACTAGTGATGATTGATTCAATACCAAATACTTCATTTTTAGAGCTATCACCCATAGGCCCAAAGATTTCAGAACCACACCCACTTATTATATCCATACATGGATGCATTACCAAAAAAACCACAAAATATCCACTATACCAAAATATTATAATGTTCTTTTATACTTATCATAAATGTGTATAATAGGGTAATGTTCTTTAATTTATGTTATCCTAAATATACTTACCTTGTTTTCTCTTAAAATTTATCACATACCAATTGTAAAGAAATTAACCTCAGTAGCCTAAACTTAGTGATTACTTTGTTACATTGGTTCTAGATATAAGCTATCAAATCCTAATAGACCGAATTGTTTAGTAGTCTTGTAAAAATAGATACATACATGAGTCTTGAAGTATATTTGAAAACATGAAATACAACATTGTGAAAGATAAAAAATTATTCATCCATGAACACATTTAAGGAATATTTATTCATATCCTTAGACTGGGATTAATAATGGTGATCTCATATACTTAGTATTAGTTACGTTAGGCAGAAGATATTATAAATAAATAAAGTATAATCAATATGGAATAATTAATATGTCAAGGTAAATATCTAAAGACACATTCAATTCAATCAGTAACTTGACTATCATTATTATATAAGGCATAATCAATATGGAAAGGCAAATAATAGAACACACATTCCATTTATTCAAAAACATTAGAACAAAATGCATCAAGGGATAATATAAATATAATAATCTCATGGATAATAATTAATAAATTGTTAATGAATGAAATTTTTAATATTGTAATTCATGATCATATATATCATGATATCTATACTATCAAGACCTTTTATATAGAATTTTAAAACCATATGTAAAACCCCATTTAATGCAACCTTGCTAATTCACCTCATGATACTATTTATTCAATGAGTGGATATATAATTTTGGGCCCCACATTTCACTACATTTCCAATTCATTCCTCATATATCAAATGATCAATTTAATTAATTTACATTATTCCTTATTAATAAATGTTTGTATTGAATAAAGAATATAGAATATCAGTATTTCCTGATTAAATCATATGACCTTCAAAGTAAAACACCATATGTGGTAATGTTATATGGTATAAGTAATAGAAATATTCATTATAAATAATATGTATATTTAAGATAAATGTAATGTTTAATGATCATAAGAAAAATAATATTTTAATGGAATGTAAATGAATGTAAAATTTATCAAGAATGTAAATTTCAATACTTTCCTAGGTAAAACTAATCAATAAAACATCCATAGAAAGGATAAGAATGGTATCATTACAACATATCTAGGGTGAATTATAAACATAAGAAATGGTTATTGTCTTTTATGAATATAAATATCATAAAAATATCATTAAAACCAGTTTTGAGGAAAATACCACTTTCACTTTGAAAATTAATTTTAAAAATTTAAATTTACCAAACATTAGGGAAAAAATTTATTTTAAAAGAACGTTATAAACTTGTAATGGAATATTCAAAGTAGTGAGTGGTAAATATTGAAAAAAACGAATTGGGGATAGTTTTGTGATGAGGGGTTCTTAAATTTATACTTCTATTTTCTGACGGTGGTGGCCAATATGTCGGTCTATTCTCCATAACAGGGGAGGGACCTTAGACATAATTCAAGGGAGAGGATTCTTATTTTTCTCCCTTTTCAAACCTTGGTATTTTTTCCCTGTTCTCTGAATCCTCTATGTTCCCTAAGGTTCTCGTTTCGAATGGTGGTTTCCCTAACATTTCCATTTTGAATGCAGAGTTTAATGAATCATTTTCCCTCCTCAACCTGACATTGATCGCTCTATTCTCATATAAAAGGCCTTGGGTGGACTTGTTTGAAAAGTTCATTTTCAGATCCTTGGATTTGCAGGATAAGAAAATATTGGGTTTTCTTAAAAACAAGAACATCATGATCCACTTGGATTTGGAGGAAGATCTGGTCAAATTGGGGTATCGTGCTCCCCATAGCTGAAACGGGTCCATATTATTCCTCTCTAGATAGACCTAATACATCCATATGAAACATGACTCTCTCTCCATTGTAATTTGGGTTATTTTCCCTTATATACATTTACCATTTCAAAACCCTTCAATTTTTAGGATGTTTGGGATTCTCATTGGTAGGTACTTGTGTTCTGATAGCCGAACAAAATCTCTTTGTCCTCCGATTAATCCCCGAGTATTTGTGGAAGTTGATACCTCAAGATTGCCTCTTTATTATATTTTTATTAAATTATGAGAAGAGTTTTATTGAAAATATAATGTTTTTTATGAATTGTGGTTTGATTTATGTTCTTCTAATAAACAAATGGGTCATTAATTGGTGGCATGTAGGCATGGGTCTTGAACAACAGTCAATGGCAACGCTTCTATGACCAACAGTATGGATGGTTCCTCTGGTTAGGGGCCAGTGGGTGTGGAGACTATGGAAAAGTTAGTACATAGTGAATCATTTGAAGGAAATCCTTTGGTGAGAGAAATCTTCAGCCAGCTGAGGAAGGGCTTGGATAATCCTTAACCTTCTGTGAAAGTTTCTTTAGAGAAATGGAGCCTATAAGTGGGAAAAGATGATAGAGTTTTGGATCCTATATCACTTGAGGGTATTCAAGGTGGCAGTGGGCATAACTCTAATATGGAGTCTCAAATGGTGTATTATGTCGCTCTCAACACTACCTTGGCTGCTTCATATGTTGAGGTGGTGTGCCCAGAGAGCCGTATTAGTGATAGAGGCCAGGTAGGGGTTTCTAAAGAACCTGGGGAGGTAAATCCTTCCAGTTATAATGTCTTGAGCCATGTATTAGGGGGGTGAGTCCTTGCTCAGTAGAATTCCTAAAATTGAGGTGGAAGTTATTGATATGGTAAATTTCATTGAACAATTTCATAATTATGATTTGGTTTTTGAGTTTTAAAAATATCCAGGAGGGACCTTCATGGTTGGGTAAAAGGTGCAAATTAATGAGTCAAATGATGAATATTCTAACTATTTTTCATGAAAAACATAGGATGAGGTTCAGGGTGGTAGGCTTCCAAGCCCAGGGAGAAAGTGGATCTAGAGGGGAATCCATAAAGAGAGAATGTATTACTCATATTTTCCACATCCAATGGAGACATGATCAGTGAAGATATTGAAATCCAACTAGGTGGACAGTGACACCCACCTTTCTCCCAAGGCTACCTTCTATCAGCATAATCTAGGTAATTTTCTTGATCAATCCTTGTAATTGCTTATGAGATCATAAGAATTAGTGGTTGACCAGGTTCTGTCATGTAATTCTACTAAAGAAGAAGTTTCTAGAATGATGGGGAGGTCATTAATGGTGACACTTAATGTGGATCAGTATACCTGGATCGGCAAGCAAGACCTAATTTTTCTTGGGGTATTCAATAATGGGAATATCATTCATGATATGTATATCCCTCCCTCATATAAGATGGTGTTCTAATAATAATATCTTTTAATGGATGGACCAGACACTTAGGTAAACATTATATCTTGGAAATTATTTTGGGATATTAAATATGGTATGATTACATTTTACTTTAATGGCTATGTTATTTCATTTTTTGGTTGGACTCATGGTTTCTCACTTTTTACATAATAGTATTTGAATAATAAAAATTTAATTTTCAATCATTTTTGATGGAAAACATATTATTTTCATGTAGATTACCTTAAAAACAAATATTACTTTCAAATTTTTGTAAGAAACTTCAAAAGAACCCTGTTTGGAATATAATTTGAATATTCCTTTAGAAAAATTTAAAATCCAATTATGGATTAAAAAAATTAAATAATAAAAGTAAAACATTTTTTAAAACATTTTTATAAAACTTGGATTTGGAATAAAAAGTATTTTCAACCGAAGAGGGAAATGATGTCCGATTATATTACAAACATTTTCTCAATCTATTTAACTAAAAAAGATAATAAAATGGTACTATTTCATGAAAAAATCATGAATAAAAAGAGTATATTAAATCAAAAAAAATTATTATTCAATGATCATATAATTTCCTTCAATGGAAAATTAAGTATAAAAAACCGAAATTAATATGAGATTGAAACATAAATATATTACCACCATGGGTAATTTTGAATCATAATGCCCATGAAAGGAATTAAATTAAATGAAATATTAAAAAAATGAATATAAATATATTAATGATATAATAGATCAAATCGGTAGTAGATAATCCTCATAAAATAATATAGGTTTATAACGTAATATATGTCCCAAAGAAGACATGTTAAGATGAATAACCCATACAATGATCATAACATTGAAGTGATAATTAATAAATGAATCGATCATATGTATAAAATGTTAATACACATAAAATAGTGTAAATATAACATAAGTTAATAATAATTTACTAGATACAAAATATTATAATATCAAATACAATTAATAATTAAAATTAACAGGTGAAAATAAATCGAGTTATTAAATAATTTACCACTTGATACTTTTCAATCCAAATCCCCATGGATGAAATAAGACAAATTAAAACATAAAATACAATAAATTTTGAATTATTAATTATAATAAATATAAAAGGTTCATTATATACACCATATAAAAGAAATTATCTCCACAGTATTACAATATGCCTCAATGAAAGGAAATTTAGACAAAATCCATTACCTCACGCTTTATTTTGGGAGAACATACTTTAAACTATTTTATAATCTTTTTAATAATGTTATTAGTTTATAAAACAACCATATTAATGATTATATTATCATATATTTCCCTATTATAACATCTCACCATTTATTATTTAACAATCATTTATTATTAATATTGTTTTGGGTGTTAATTTCAATTTTTATCATCTCTTTTTTGTCATGAAAATTCAGGTTCTTATATATATAATATAGTTCTATAATCTGAAAAATATATTAATGTAATAAATATATTATTTACTTAATTTTATTTCCTTCAAAACCATTATTTAAATCTATACATGAAAAATGAACGGATCGCTTCCTAGAGAAGTCTAGTCATAAGTACACATGAGTGACAATATCATTTATTAATGGGTGGAAGGGTAAAAAGGTTAGTGATTTATTAATTGTAAAGATTCAATATCCTATCATATATATCACATATATTAATTAAATTTATCTTTATTAACTTACATTAAAATAATAAGTGAAAATGAATCATAAAGCTTTGTGAGGCAGTAGTCTTCCGTACACACGAGTGATGTTATCATATTTTAAATGGAATGGAAAGTAAGAAGGTATATGAGATATTAGTATAATCAGAACATATATATTATATATTTACATTAAATCCATCATTATTTCCAACAGTGAGTGTCACAAACCAACCCGAATCGACCCTGAACCGGTCACCTAGGCCAGCACGCGACAAGTCCCAAGAGGCGTTCTCGATCCTCCCGGGATGGAAACAAGCACCGAGTGCATCAATAGAGTACACAAGGTAATGATTTATCCCAAATATATACAATTAAACATACATCAGAATGAAATAGATAGCCCAAAATGCATTTACATAAAAATTGAACTGAACATTATGTGTACATGAAACAGAAAGTACAACCAAACCAACAACTCAACTAACCAAACCTGATATCTAACTAACTCCATGTGACCCCTCTAGTCACTCTACAACACATTTATCACACATATCCCAATGAAATAGAATGTAATTTGAAACCTACACAAGGGAATAAAATAAAATAAGACTATAGGCATGAGTATTAAAACTCAGTTGGTTAGCCAGATATTATATTCCCAATGCACATTGTAATGACCCGAATCCAGAGCCACTCAATTGGTGCCCCATACCCAGTTCTCAATATGACCTCAAGTGAATTTCCCCAAATTCCAGAGGCTTCCAACTAGCAGTGAGGGCCTTGGTGAGTCATTAGGGAAACTATACCCTCATTTGGTAAGGTATAAAAGGGAAACAAAATAACAGTCAATAGCGGAAGCAGTAAAAAACATACAATAACTGAAAATAAACAGCGGAAGCAATGAATATATAATAATTATGATAATGATGTAGCAGGTACAAGTATCTAAGGAAATTATCAAACACAACAATGTGATGAAATACAACTGAGAAACAAAGTATGAAAAGTAAGCAGTAACTCCAGCGGCATCGCAAGCCTAAGCTCGGTCATATGCTCTCCAACTCGAACCAACAATCATGTACCTGAAGTAGAGGGGCCTCCATCGCTATCCACACCTACAACCATATAACCTGTTTGGCCCAAAAATTAGGACCCAAATAGGGTGTGAGATTAATCCCAATAGGTAACCAACACAAGATCTGTTCCCTACTGTCAGTGAGCAATATAGAAAAAGTAAAGGAAATAAATGCAGTAGAGAAACAAGATTACCCTAAAGTAAAAAATCTTAAAAAACTCCATTCAAATTTATAAATTAACTTAATTTAACCATTTAGTTATCAACCAAGGAATCTAGAAAATAGCTCTATAATCCCAAAGCATAGCAAGTAACACAACAGGTATCTTAGCAGACTACCTAAAAATTTGCGGTACAAAACCCAAGCTTGTTCTTTGGCTTGATGGACTCATCAAAATCAACCAAACAATATTCACATTGACTCTTTGTGTGGCTCATACTGGCAGACCCCTCTAGTCAAATAATCATACAAAGGCACAGACACTCTGGGAAACTCTCACCGTCAATTCCCCTACAGTCTTGCAATGATTGATATAGACTCTCTGAGGAATCACTTACATCTAATTCCTCCTATAGTATCGATAAGTAACTAAGGAAACTATGAGGAAGCACAAATTCCAATTCCCGTAGGTCCTATGAACGATACTATTTTATAACAGACTCTCTAGGGAAGCCCTTAATCGTTAATTCCCTCTTTACTCTATCACACCAGGTTCACACAGCCCTGGGCAATCCCATCGTGCATAAACGAATGTCACTAGCCATAAGTAAGTTCAACAAATACTTGTCTAATAGCTACAATGAATCAAAATCATATAAATAGTGGGAAATACATGCAATCAATTATATCAAGGGAGGAAATCAAAGCAACAAGTTCGCCTCATAGGCAGCCTAAGCCAACCGGCAATAAACAGCCAAAACAAGGGAAACACCCATGGGGCGATCCATAAACATGCTAACAAGAAATCATTATTCATTTAACAATCTCATGCATACAAGAAATATAAGGCAGATACTAATGCAGGATCAAAAACCCTAACCCGAGACACTGAATACATGGGAATCTGGTACTTTTTCACAAAAACTCAGACATTCACTGTAAGGAAACAGACCAACTACCTCGATCCTTGGAGATCGATATACTTGAACCTTGGCCCATGAATCGGCCTAGAATGGAGTATATCTGCAAAAAAGTCTAGATCATTAAACCTATGATGACTCTCATAACAGGAAGAATCAGGAAACATGGCCAAACAAGAACCAAGAACTCACCCCTGTGATTATATTTCAACTGACGGTGTTTGATTTGGATAACCGGTAACAGATTGGTGGCTCGGAGTTGATTCGGCCTCCTCAGACACTCTGGATGGAAATAGGCGAAGAAGAAGATGAAAATAGAGGTTAGACGCGACCCTGGTCCATTTTATGGAAAAAAAAAGAAAGTACATGGTGTGTACTTCTAGAGTACACAAGGTGTACTTTCTTTTTCCATACTCCACATTAGGCAGACTCAAAGTCAGCCTTACATGGTCATGTGTGTGGCCATGACACGGCCAAAACACCACTTCTAGAGGCATCGATGTACACGGCGTGTACTCATAAATTACACAGCGTGTAATTTGAAAATTTTCAGATTTTCCTCCTTTCCCAAAACTACCAAAAAAGGAAAAACATACCTGAAAAGAAGATCCAGCTTCTCACAAACTACCCCCCTTAGAGAAATTTTTCCCCAAATTTCCCTAAAAAGGTGGCGAAGAAGAAACCTTGAACAACTTTGGACAATGTGATCACATATCGGCCTCCCTCTCCCAAGTCTCATCTTGTACACGGTTGTGCTTCTATAGCACCCGTATCAGAGGAACAGACTGTCCATAGAGTACCTTTGAATTATGATCAACAATCTTGATAGGATACTCCTCGAATGATGCATCCTTCTCCCACTCAACCTCCTTGGGTTGAAAAACATGAGATAGGTATGAGAAATAACGTCAAAGTTGAGAGACATGGAAGACGTCGTTCGTTTCCTAGTACCTATGGGGTAGCTGCAACCCATATGCAACCATATAGACTCTCTATAGAACCTCAAACGACCCAACGTATCTCAGATAAAGCTCACACTACCTCATAATCCTCTTTTGTCCCAACCTCAGGGTAACACATAAGAAAAACTGATCTCCAAACTTGAAATATAATGGTCAACTCCACTGATGAGCATAATATATCGGCTGAGACTGTGCAGTAACCATCCTTTTCTGAATCAACTCCACCTATTTGGTGGTCTCCTGAAAAAGATGAGGTCCCAACATAGCTGCCTCTCCTCCCTCCAGCTAGCACAAGGGTGATCGGTACGGCCTACCGTACAAAGCCTCGAAAGGTGCCATCTGGATAGTTGCTTGAAAACAATTATTGTAGGAAAACTTTACTAGAGGTATATGTCTCTCCCAAGAACCTCCAAAATCAAGGACACATGATCATACCATGTCCTCTAGAACATGAATCGTGCGCTCTAACTGGCCATATGTCTGAGGATGGTAAGATGTACTAAAAAGTACCTGTGTACCTAAATCCCTCTATAGCCCTTTCTAGAAATGAGACGTAAAGAGGGTGTCCCTATTTGAAATGATATTACTTGGAACCCCTTGCAGGCATACAATCTCATGTATGTACAACCATCCAAGCTCATCAGAACCGAAGGTCTCCTTAATCGGTATGAAATGAGAAACCTTCGTGAGCCTGTCAATGACAACTCATACCACGACATTCCCTCAAGGAGATCTCGGTAACCCTATCACGAATTCCATCACAACATCATTCCACTTCCACTCGGGAACGGGTAGCTGCTATAAAATCCCTACCGGTCGCTGGTACTCTACCTTCACCTGCTAACAGGTGGAACACCTCATGAAGAAACCAAAAAGATATCTCTTTATACCTAGCCACCAATACGGGCGGTGTAGATCACGATACATCTTGGTGATTCCAGGATGAACTGCCCAAACTAAGGAATGAAATTCTTACATCATCTCCTCACGTACATCTGATGGCACCCATACGTGTCCCTGGAAATGTATGATCTCACCCTCACCTATGGTCTATCCAGGAATATGGTCCTCTCTTAACACGATTTCCCGTATAACTAGGCCTTCATAATTTGATAGCTATCTCATTTGAACTCGGTCAAGAAGGGTAGAGGTAACAGCTAAAGAAGAAAGAAATGTCTGACCCTGTCTATCATGCACCTCCAAATGAATTTCAAAGAACAGGGCCATAAGGTGGCACTCACTACTGGACTCCTAAACTACCTATATCTGTGTCCTCCTGCTCAGTGCGTCTTCCACAGTGTTGCTATTCCCAGGCGTATAAGAAAGCTCTAAATCGAAAGACTGTAGGTACTAAAACCACCTCCACTATCTCAGATTCAGGGCACACTGAGTGAAGATATACATGAGGTTCTTATGGTCAGTATATACCACAAAATGCTCTCCCAGAAGATAATGTCTCCAACAACGCTGACCATGAACAACTGCAGCTAACTCCAAGTTGTGTGTAGGATATTTCCTCTCATGTGTCCTCAACTACTAAGATCCATAAGAAACAACATGATCCTCCTGCATAAGCACTAGTCCAAGACCAATGCCAGATGCATCACAAAAGACTGTATAACTCTTGCCTGACTTTGTAAAAACTAGAATCGGTGCTGAAGTCCATCTCCCCTTCAGCTCCTAAAAGGCTGAATCACAGGCTTTTGACCAAACATACTTCACCCCCTTCTTAGTCAAGATCATCAAAGGTGCTTCTAAGCATGATAAGTCCTATATAAACCGCCTGTAGTAACCATCCAGCCCTAAGAAACATCGTACCTCAAAGACATTCTTCGGCTGCTCCCTGGTGACTACTGCTCTCACCTTCTCTAGGTCAAATGATACTATTGTCTCTGAGATGACATGACCCAGGAAGTGAATCTTGTCCATCCAAAAGTGGCACTTTGAGAACATGTCATATAATTAATGCTCCATCAGTGTACTCAAAATGATCTCAATATGGGTAGCAAGATCATGTTGAGTGTGAGAGTACACCAAGATATCGTCCATGAAAACCACCACGAAAGAATCAAAGTAAGGATGAAAAACTCTGTTCATCAGCGCCATGAAAACTACAGGCATTTTTGTGAGACTGAACATCATAACCAAAAACTCATAAATACCATACCTGCTCTGGAATGCTGTAAGAGTTATTTCATATGGTCTGACACGCAGCTGTTGATAGATGGATCTCAAGTCAATCTTCGAGAACACTCTGGATCCTCAAATCTAATCAAAGAGATCATCTATCTATGGTAATGGATATCGATTCTTGACCATCAATAGTTTTAGCTTCTAATAATCCACACAAATCCATAAATTACCATCCTCCTTCTTTGCAAAGAGAACAGGAAAACACCACGGAGAAGTACTGGGTTGGATGAAACCCTTTTCCTGTGACTCCTCCAACTACTTTTTGATCTCCTGTAACTCAGGCGTAGCCATCATATAAGTAGGTATGGATACTAGTGCTGCTCTTAGAACAAGCTCAATAGAGAAATCTACCTCTCACTCTAGAGGAAAACCTGAAAATTCTTCTAGAAAAACATCCCAGAAACGATCTACCACTGGAGGAAATTCTAACTGAGATGTCCCTTGGTCATCTAGATATAATCTGGCAATATGGGCTATAACACCACCCAACCCCTGATGCTCTGGCCCATCTTTGCTCTCCTGGACTTTCCATTCACCGTTGTGAAGAAAATATCCACCCTCCGGTGATGTGAAACTCACCCTACGGCTATAGAAATCAACAAAGGTCTGGAAGAAAACTAACTAGTCTATCTCAAGAATGACATCATATCCTGACATCTCCAAAACATAGAGATTCCATGAAAAATGACACCCACCAACATCAAGGGTTCAGTCTAAGCACTGGCGTTTGTTAGCAGTTCTAACTCCCAATGGAGTGTCTAGTGTCAGCATATCTTTAGAAGTATAAACAGTAAGTCTAAGGATTTCCACAGTATGCACAAAAATAAAGCTATGAGAAGCTCCTGTATCGAAAAGTGCAGAGGATAAAACTGAGGCTACTATTATCGTACCTTGAACTGTAGAAGGTCCAGGATCCTGCTCATGGTGAATCTGCTCTACCGTAAATGTCTGGCCCGCATCGCGGCCCTGTGTAGCAGTATAAGGTCCCTGAGATGACCCTCCCTAATCCAGACCACTACATCCAAGGCCTCTACCCTGGCTTGAAGGACCTGAAGAACTCCATCCCCCAATCTACTACAGAACTGGTAATCCTACTCTTGTATGTGGAGTCGAAACTGATCCTCCTTCACTAGCCGCTGGGAGGAGAACCTTAAAGAAATGCTACAGATGACCCATCATGATGCAAGATCGGCACTCTAATGGGTCTCTAAGGAACTAAGGCTTCCTATGACCACTTTTCCCACACTTATAGCAAACCAATTGGTTTCTAGAAGGAAGATCTCATCTACTAGAAGTAATACCTCTCTTCCTCAAGTCAACTCGTGTAGACTCTCGGTGGCGCTTCCTACTATCTATCTGAAATGAATCTGCCCATGTGCTGAACCGCCCTAGTCCATAGCTCCAATCTCCCTCAGATTTGTCTCTATTATAAGCTCCTGGTTAACTATTAGAGTAATAAAAGTCAACTGAAAGACATTAACCTGTGATCTGATGTCCGGTCTGAGGCCTTCCACAAACTTCCTCGCTAAAAACAACTCAATATTCCCCATAACTGGAGTGAAAAGATATAAATCTGTGAAGCGAGAGGAATAATACATAACTGTGAGAGTACCCTGCTGCAGGTTCATGAACTCTTTAGCTCTGTCAGCCCTCAGCATTGCAGGGTAGAATTAGTCGTAGAACGTATGCAGAAAATCATCCCAAGCCATAGCATGTTTTGCCCTGCCCCTCAAAACCATGTCCCACCATCTTTTGGAAGAATATCGCAGCATATAAGTAGAGAGCTTCACTCTCATCCTCAGAGGTGTCTCCAGTTGCTCGAAGATGGATAGTATGGTTTCTAACCATGACTCCACAGCCGGTGGTCATCCATCCCCTATGAACATGGGAGGATGCTACTGCTAAAAAACTCACGTCAGCTCTGTCATAGACGGGGCAGGATGCTGAGCTCCCTGGAAGGTCTGCACGAATCTCATGAAACCCTCTCAGAACTGAGCATCGGCACCAGTGTCTGGAATCACTATAGGATCCATGTCCAGAAGGATAGGTGGACTACTGGTAGTCCATGATCTGTCGTATCAGTTGCACGGTCACTGCCTGGTTCCTAACGTGCAACGGGAGTATGTCTCGGTGCCATGACTCTGCAAGGTCAAAAATAAACCTTAGATCACATTACAAAGGACTAAAACTAGGAGCGTAATAAGGAAACAGGGAAAATAAGCATTCAAAAGAAAACAAAACATGACTACACGGTATGTATAAAGATGACACATCATGTTCCCTTAAGTCATTTACATGTGCATGTACTCCTACCTAACTGGTCATGTAGCACCCAAAATACATGGCGTTTTTTCCCAACACACGATCTGTACTTGAATTATATTCCCTTCCCGAGTCCTTATAAATGGTTAAGCCACATGGCTCTGTTAAGACAAAACTACACTGTGTGTTGAAGTTATACACAACATGTACTTAACAAGCTTCACCTGGCCCGTGTTGTTAGTGGCATGTCCTGTGTGCCCAGATCACTCTACACGGCATGTTCAATAAAGATATGACGTGTATTAAGAAGTCCTAACAAACTATGTGGTTATCTACATGACCGGCTACAAGGATGAAACTACATGGTGTGTTTTAGTTGGACACAGTGTGTATGAGAAAGAATAACACTGACTCGTGTTGTTCGTGAAACAACCGGGTACCTAGGTCAAACTACACAGCGTGTAAAATTCAGGCACGGTATGTATGTGAAAAGATAACACGAGTCGTGTTGTTCATGACACAGTCGGGGTACCTATTTCATACAACACGGCCTGCTAACCAGTCCATGGCAAGTTCTTACAAAATATTTCACAACCTCGTGTCCTTGCTCGCACGGTCAGTGACACGGCTATAGACTACATAGCGTGTATTCATAAAGTACACGCAGTGTATTCTGGGTTTTTCAGGACAGTATCCTTAGAACTACACTAGAGCCTAGAAAACACAAAAAAAAACAAGCATTAAGGTGTAAAATTATGATCTGTGGGGGACCATACTCCCCACGAATCAAATCTTGGCATCACAACAATGCATATACCAAGTAAACAGTGTAACAAACTCACGATCCACCAAATTCAGATCCTCAAAAATTGTAATATTTGAGGTAACATGGATTTTTACCTATACACGGGTTCAAGAACTCTCAGGAACAGCTATTTACCATTTACCTATTCCATCATATCCCCGTCTAATGTCGCTAAACAGTAAGTCAATAGAAAAGAAAAGAAAAGAACCTGCCTCTGATACCACTTTGTAACGACCCAAATCCAGAGACACTCAACTGGTGCCCTATACCTGGTTCACCACATGACCTCAAGCATATTTCCCCAAATTCCAGAGGCTGCTGACTAGTAGCGAGGGCCTTGGTGAGTCATTGGGGAAACTATTAATTTATTTGGTAAGGTATACAAGGGAATGGAAATAACAGTCAATAGCGGAAGCAGTAAACAACATACAATAAATGATACTAAACAGCAGAAGAAATGAATATATAATAATGATGATAATGATGCAGTGGCAAAAAGTATCTAAGGAAATCATCAAACACAACAGCGTACTAAAATACAACTAAGAAACAAAGAACGAAAAGTAAGCATTAACTCCAGCAACATCGCAAGCCTAAACTTGGTCCAATGCTCTCCAGCTCCAACCAACAATCATGTACCTAAAGTAGAGGGGCCACAGACCCTATCCACACGTGCAACCATATAACCTGTTTGTGCTGAAAAGCAGGACCCAAATAGGGTTCGATACTAATCCCAGTATGTAACCACCACAAGATATGTGCCCTACTGTTAGTGAGCAATATAGTAAAATTAAAGGAAAGAAATGCAGAAGAGAAACAGAAGTACCCTAAAGTATAAAATAATACCAATCTCTATTTACATTTATTTATTAAATTAATTTAATAATTTATTTATCAACCAAGGAATCTAGAAAATAGCTCTATAATCCCAAAGCATAGAAAGTAACACAAGAGGTATCTCAGTAGACTACCTAACAACAAGCAGTACAAAACCCAAGCTTGTTCTTTGGCTTGGTGGACTCATCACAACCAACCAAAAAATATTCACAATGTCTCTCTGGGTGGTTCATACTGGCAGACTCCTCTAGTCAAATAATCATACAAAGGCACAGACACTATGGGAAGCTCTCACTGTCAATTCCCCTAAGGTCTTGCAATGATAGATATAGACTCTCTGAAGAAGCACTTACAAATAATTCCCCCTATAGTCTCGATATGTAACTAAGTACACTCTGAGGAAGCACAAATTCCAATTATTGTAGGTCCTGCAAATGATACTAATTTATAACAGACTCACTAGGGAAGCCCTTAATCATAAATTCCCTCTTTAGTATACCCCACCAGGTTTATATATCCCTGAGCAGTCCTGTCATGCGTAAACGACTATCAGCATCCCTAAGTAAGTTCAACAACTACTAAGATAATAGCTAAAATGCATCAAAAGCATATAAATAGTAGGCAATACATGCAATCAATTATATCAAGGGAGGAAATCAAAGCAACAAGGTCTTCCTCACAGGCAGCCTAAGCCAACCAGCGATAAACTGCCCAAACAAGGGAAACACCCATGGGGTGATCCTTGAAATTGCCAACAAGAAATCATTATTCATCTAAAAACCTCAATAATACAAGAAATCCAAGGCAGATACTCATTCAGGATCAAAAAACCGAACCTGAGACAACCGATACATGGGAATCTGGTACTTTTTCACAAAAACTCAAAGACATTCAGCGTAAGGCAACAAACCACCTACCTCAATCCTAGGAGATCGATATACTTGAACCTTGTCACGTGAATCGGTCTAGAATGGAGTAAATCTGCTAAAATGTCTTGAACGTTCAACCTACAATGACTCTCATAAGAGGAAGAATCGGGAAACATGGACAAAGAAGAACCAAGAACTCTCCGTTGTGATTATGTTACAACTGACAGTGTTCGATTCAGATAACTGGTGACGGATCGGTGGCTTGGAGAAGATTCGGCCTCCTCAGATGTTCTGGATAGAAACAGTCGAAGAAGAAGATGAAAATAGGGGTTAGACGCAACCCCAGTCCGTTTTATGAAAAAAAAGTACACGACGTGTACTACTGGAGTACACGATGTGTACTTTCATTTTCCGTACTCCGCTTTAGGCGGACTCCAAGTCACCCTTACATGGCCATGTGTGTTTCCATGACATGGCCAGAACACGGCTTCCAAAGGCATCGAAGTACACTGTGTGTACTCATAAAGTACATGGTGTGTACTTTGAAAATTTCCTGATTTTCCCCATTTTCCGAAAACTACCAGAAAAGGAAAAACATACCTGAAAAAAAGATCAGGGTTCTTACACACATCCTTTAATATTAAAGGAAAATAAATTTCGAGTTTTAAATACAGTATATACAGTTATGTTTTTCAAAATGAGGTCCCATGCTAAAAAAATTTACCATACAGAAACATACATGTTTTATAAATAAGAATTCTAGTGACAATTTTCAAAGAGGTGAAACTTCAAAATGAAAATAGTTTTCAAGAGAGTTGCTTTAAAGATTGTATAATTTTAAATAAATCACACACACTGATGAGTTTACTAACCCAACAGACTATATTCCGATGGTGATTACAAAATTTCCAATGATCACAAGTCAAGGGAACACCCCTATGCACTAGTTATTTGTTAGCCACAGGTACCTCATATCTCAATGAAAGTAACCATAATAAATATCTGTTCTCGTGCACATGAGTAATTAGTAGGGAGAACACCCATAACCTAGTGTTCCCCAAAAATCATCATCTTTATAGTTTAGTTAGTGTTGTCATATTCAAACATTCTACATGAAATAGGATCTAAACCCCATGGGATCACTAGCATAGTAGTACACATCTGCCCACCAAGATACCCGGGATTCCATTTAGTGCTCAATCAAGTTACACATATTTAAAAATACACATTTCACATCAAAATTCCATTCCCAAAGCATAAACACACAAACATCCCACAAACATGCTTCACATTACATCCACAAATCAATAAACCACTAAACAATTTTGTAAAACAATTTCGAAGAGTGTATTGAGGCTTTGCACATGAAACTCATTCAAAAACACCCTTTTAAGTATAAGCACACAACAAAACCATACCCAACCATATTTTTCATCCCTTATAGCATTTAATAATATCTTTTCATGGACCATAAAAAAATCCCAATTGACACAAAATTGTATATACATGTAAAACACTCAATCTTCATTTTTTGGAAAGGCCAAATGGGCCTTTAAACAATTTCTTAAAACTGGAATTTGACAATGTTATGCATTTCAATTTTATTAAGGAGGTGTATAAACACCATTTATAGTTTCAAATCAAGTTCATAAATCCCTTAAAACACTCAGGTAACATATCCAAAACACAACCATTTTCATAAGGATGTGAAATGGGCCTTTTTCCAGCAACCTAGTCCAAAACAAGTTGTAAACCAAAACCCATGTTTTTATAAAACCAAATCCGACTTGGAAAGATATAAAATAATCCAAAAATAATTTTTCATTCATCCAATGTATTTATAAAACCAAAAAAACATTTTAAATTGCACTAGACACATAAAATCCAACCGAGCAATTTATGGAACACTTGGCATGCACTCTTTAAGAAAACAACTTATTTTAAGAAATTAAAAAGGAATAAAATACCATTTTTATTCCATATATTTATTCATGCTACTGAAACATATTCAAAATACCATAAACCAAGTGAAAAATCTCATGGAATAATTTATCAAACAAGAGGAGTGCACATTTATACCAGAACAACTATATTTTTAACAAAATAAGACATAAAACATCATTTGCACACAAAATAATTAGAACCAAGGTTTCACATTAGCACATATCACATAAATAAGGTTATAACAGCATGATAATGATGAAACATAAATGATAAAGTCTTCTTCAAGTGATATCTAACCTCAAATCATTGGAATAATGGAAATGCTCACCCAATACCACCATCCGAGGGTTTACAAACCCAAAACCTATGATGATCAGCCCCAAACGAACAAAACCCCATAAAAAGTTTTGGGATAACAGAACCATAGGTCATCCATGGATACGAGAGATTATAAAAACACAAAATAATGAAAGGAGGAAGAAGAGGGAGGAGAAAGTAGAAGGAATCTCACCTTTTCTACTAGAAAACTCTTCGTCTTACATTTGATCTGCACACTTAGAGAAAAGGGAAAGGCTTTAAACTTTTGGTAGAGTCTCCTATGGTATGGAAGAACCATGTAAAAAATATTTGCGGCAAATAGAGTACGAATTGAATAATTTATGTATAAATCAATTTACCTTCTCTATTTAAGATGATTTGAGGAATCCTGAGAACTTTCTCCCAAATATTCGATTCAAATGAGATCCAATGATGTAAACTAGATAATGGGTGTGGGATAGGTATTTGGGATTCGAGTAAGAGGTGGAATCACCAAAAAATATTAAAAAATGAAAAAAATATAAAAAAACAAATTATTTTATTAAAACTGGAAATGGGCCCATAGGATGGCCCAATAGCTAAATAAGTAACCCAAATTCACCATGATTATGAATTCATAATGGGTCCAAAATGATATTTTGGTTTGAATATATAATTGGAGCCATTGTATAAAGTGTAATGGGTGGAAAATGTTGAAAAACAAATAAGTTATAAAAGAAACAAATTTGGTTTTTAAAACCGAAAATGGGCTCATGGTTGGCCAAAATCAGGAAGTAACCACCCTTTCTCCAAAAACTCCAAAACAAGAAATGGGGAACCCAAATTAGGGTGATTAGAAATATATGGTAGTAAAAAAACAAAATTAATCTCACCCATAAATCAATAAAATGATTAGGATTTTCAATGAACTGGGTCAAAACCATGACAAGAAAAGAAAAATGTAGCTGTGACTGTAAGAGGTGTTAATGGAAAATGAGTCTCATCTATTCACGAGACGTTAGTCCAATATACACATGAGCGATTGATTTGTTTCCCATTTTATGGAGGAGTATATGGGTAAATACTGTTATATCAACATAATAAAATATCAGTATATTTTAAATAATCGTTTTATTTTATTTTAAGTGTAAATAAATAATTTAAGGTTATAAAATAATAAATAAAAAAGAAAGAGTGTTGTTATGATGATTACCTTCTCTTAGAGAAACCTCCTTTAGATATCATCTTAAAGACACTAAGGATGATCTTTCTAGAAGAACAGCATATTTAGAGAATGGATAAGTATTTTGGGGAGATATTTTTTCTGGTTTTGGTCAATTCAGATGGGCTAATAGGTGTGGATAAGTGAGGGGATTAAATTCCCTTTTATAGTCGGGGAAGAGTGACATTTTTGTAAATATAGAAAACTATTCAATAAAGGGAAGAAACTCTCACCCCAAGTGCCTCTAAAATTGATAAGAAATTATTTAATGGAATATATAGCTGAAAAACACTTATATAATACAAAATTAATTTGTTTTAAACATGTCATTCCATTTAACTCTTTAGTTTAACCCCCTATGGGTAAACTATATTTAACATTATCGTGGTAACTAATTTTTACTATTTTAGTATTCTTTATGAAAAAAATTAAAGGTGAACTTAGTATATAATATTAATTATTATTATTCCATATATTGGATTTGTTTAATCAAATTCAATTTACATAAGTGGTATAATTTAATTTAAAATTAAACGCTCTTACATGTCGAAAAAATGAATATTCAAGAAATGCATTTTTTAAGCATAAGAGGATATTATAATAACTGTATGAAAAGTAAAAATAATTAAATTATTTTTTATTAGTATAATAGATATATCATATATAAATTTCATTCAAAATATTCTTCATTAAGGGTTATTTTAATTATTTAAAATGGATAACCATTTTGTACTAAAAAAATAGTTTTTAGAAAAAATGTGTTTTAAAACCTAAAAATAAACTTATATTAAAATCCAATATAGAGATGGTTCAAATGTAATTTATTGAATGAAATATAACTAAATAATAATTATTTTACATTTAAATCATATTAAAATAATAATGTTATATTTGAATTACTTAATTTATTAAAAAGAAAAGATAGTTTTACCAGAAATCTGTATTTTGAACTATTCACTGAAATATCAATATTTTCTGGAAAATAAAAAAATATCACCCTAAGTTAATAAAAATATATTTATTTCAATAATTATTTTAATTTTATAAAATAAAATATCTATAATATCCAAAAATAATAATTTTAATATTTTCCCACAAAAATCAATAAAAAGAAATTTTGACGGAAACATATTTTTGGAGAATAAAATATATTTATTAAAAGATGGGTTCTTATTTATAAAGTAGTTATCAATAAATTAATTTTTGGTTAAACCTTTTTATATATTCCATGATGTATTTTATCTTATTTATTCCCCCCAATTCAAGGGGAAATTAATAATGGTCGTATTTAAATAATATATTTCTTAGGTCATTTAAGATCGGTATTTCTTGTAATATACATTATCGAACACATTATTGTTATTTTAAAATATCAAGGTTTCATGTAATTAAATCTATCTAAGAGATTAAATTTATTTAAAATAAAAATATTGTAAAATCTTAGGGTGATACAATGATCCTTTCCTTAGGAGGTTATAAGAATTTAATATTTCACATAATGTAGACGATGCATTATAGGTTAGAGGTTTCTATATATGGGGAATTAAGATAACTAATATTATGGGGAAAATCAACCATTAAATAAAAATAGAATATTGTAACAAGTAGATTTATCATCACTAAGATTTTTTATATGTTATATGTGTTCCATTTAATTGATTTAGGTCAGATATAAATAATTAATATTTTACTTTATTTATATGAAATTTTATATAAAAAAATGTTCTCTCAACCTTAAAATGTTACCCACCATGTTATGAAATGATTCAATAATCATGATGGTGAAGAAGAAATTACACCTAGCCAGAAATTAAAAAATAGGAGTAGCATCAGATAATAGTTTTAATAAAATTTGTAAGATCATGAAAGAAAGGCCAAAATTAAAGGGTGGATAGAGTAACCATGGTCAAACCATTGACCCCGGTAAATCAATAATAATTATTTATATTGGTGTTAGTATCAGAAAGAACTTTCAAATTAACATACACAATTTTCATTGATTCATATCTATAATGAAATTTATTATTTTGGGTAACATTGTTTTATCATATTATAACACTTTTAATTCTATTCCCTTTGTATCATGTCTTTACATGATGATTTTTTTCATTGTAGAGTGCATTTATATTGGAATATATTATAATAGATATTTATTTAAAAGTTACTATAAATTCTTATACATCATTTGGAATAATAACATTCACTTTATATATGAGATATGCTAAAATAAATGTCATCTATCACCCCTAGTATTATACTCCAAAAGCATCTCCCATAGAAGTTTTTATTCATTCATTTATTTATGTGAGAAGTATATTTTTAAGGTAAATCTCATGTAATTTTAATTTATCATACATGAAATTTCTGAAGAAGTAATTTTCATATACTATGGTTTATAGAAATATAAAAAAAAGAGTGTAAAGAGTAATAAAAATGAAGCGAATTCATGATACTATTACTATAAATCAAAATTGGGAGTACTTCACTTTCAGAACAGTTTTTATATACATTTTTTTTACAATAAAATATTTAACAAAAAAATTTTTTTAAAGATGTATCGAATTATAGATTGATCAATTATACACCCCCCCCCCCCCCCGACTACTTCAATACCACATCTTGTGCTGTATAAGGGTCATTTTTTAATCAGAAGAGCCATAATGTAGATGAAAGCACTCAAAAAGTATGGGTTGAATTTTTATGTATAAAATATGTGATATTTATTTTTTAACATTATATATTAAAATAAAATAACACATACTATGTTTTTCATTGTCTTTTTTAGACATAAGGGGAGTCATATCCTAGAGATAAGAATGATCTATATTGAATTTTTTTACATCATCCATATTAGTTAGTATGGTTTAGAGGGGTGTGTTTTAGAGTCATGATAACAAGAAACTTCACCAAAAGAAAAACAAGTAACCCTTATTACCAAGAATGTAAAGTGTAAAAAAATACATATAAAAAAGTAATCTTTGAAAAAATTAAACATTCATTAAATTAAATGTGATACTAATGAAATAATTATAACTAGTGGACATACTGCTATAGATGAAAATATAAACATAATGTTTTATAGGTTTTTCCCACATAGAATTCCAATATACTAGAGGTTATCTTTTAAAAAAATAATTTTTAATATCTATATAGGATACAAGTAATGATTATTTATTTATTAAAAAATATTTCATGTTGAAATTTTTTGGGACTTAACCTATTGACAACCACACATTGAATCTTTTTTAGAGGTGTGGTGTATAATATTCGTGGTTGTAGCATTAATAATATATCCTTACAGGAAGGTCATATGACAATAGAAATTTTGGAAGATCACAAGCCACAAAATGAGTTATAGTTTCCCATTAATTCTGTTTATGGTTAAAAATATGAAAAGGCTATTAGAAAGTTCATGGAATGGCTAGCCACTCTTATTAATTAAATTTATAAAAATGGGGAATGTAATTTATATATTATATTATACTAAATAGATTTTATGATAAATAAAAAAATTGAAAACTGCTCTTTGAAATGATGTAAGTGTAAATTGAAAAAATCTCAAGGATGTAAACCGGATAAACTACTGCATCATTAATACAAACTATAGTACTTATTTTTACTTCATCACCAATCCTGACTATAATTCCATTACCCAATATGTTATCCTAAATTAGAAATATATAAAGACTCAATAGGGGATTTAATTTAGTCCTTTAAATAATTTCAATAAATTAAACATCCTTTTTTTTAGTTAGGAACTATACTTATCTATTTACATTATTGTACTATTGAAATTAAAGTAATTTAAAGATAAGGATAAATAATATTTTTCTTGTGGTTCATGGTTATAATAAACATCCCATAGTTCACTCACACAACACCCAATGAAATCTTTATGATTTTATTCAAAAAAATTTCTTAGGGATCTCAAAACTTAATGTAGTAATTTTACACATAATAAAATCTTTTTACATAGCCATCATATCATTTTACTAGGAACCTCACAACTGAGAAAGTAGTTGACTCTCACCCACATCAAAGTAAACATAGCTGACACTTAACCCACAAATATGCTCAAAAAGATGAAACTTTACCAATGGATATGTAAAATTATATGACTATTATAATAGAAATATATGAGATGTATAAATTGTAAAAAAACTTCATAGAAAATCTATGTATATAACTAATATTGGTAGAATTCTTCTAGAGAATGAATGAACTTTAAAAGTGTAACTATGAAATAGACTTTTTCAATATCTTCAATATATCACAAAAGTAGAAAGTGATCATCAAGATGAAAAAGACTTCCATATTCTCATTATTTCTTTCTTCCTCTCATATTTTCTTTCTTCTAGTCTATGGATATAAACTATAGGATAATAATGAATTCATGTAATATTTTATTTTACTTTTTTTGATAGTATTTTTCTTTGATTTATTACATCGTTTCACTTGTATTTTCTATGTAACTATTTTTTATCCTATCAGGAAGTGTATATATATAATAAAAGAATAATTATTGTAGTATTATCAATATTGTATAATTCAAATTAAAGGTAGTGAAATCGTTTCATACTTTTATCTATAATAATATCACACTCATTGTACTCTTTCCTTTGGAAAACATTGAATAAAATTCATGAATTTTTGAAATAAACTCAAAAATTTCCATACTGATAATATTCATTTAATTCATCAAATTCAAAAATATTTTGTATTATAAATAATCCCAAAAACCTCAAGATATTGAATCCTTCTAAAAAGTGAAACATTTAAATTTTTAATAAGTAGAGCTCATATATTACATCTAAATTATTTAGGTCTTCACGGTGTTTCAGTCATATCAATATATGATTCTTCTTCTCACCTCTAATAGATTGTCAAGATAATGGTTTAACAATATCTTAACTATGTGGTAAAATCTGAATCAATAAAACCATTATAGACTATCTTTCCCTCATAACAATGTGATATACTTCTTTACGGTCAATAAAATCCCTTAATCTCAAATGATAAAGGAAAACAATACATAGATAAATTATTCTTAACTCATAAGTGACTATCTTTCAAATCATCATCTTTAAAATCAATTATATGTAATCTCAATCATTTCTTCAAACACTTTTCTAATGTCTATAACTTTTGATACCATGAAAGAGTAAAATCCATATCTTTTGATAATATATAAAAGAAATATTCACATGTGAAATTATTATACTTTGAATATCTTTTAATTATCATTGAATACATAATAATACATTTTGGAAATATTCAAAATGTATCTAAGATTGAATTATATTGGTGTAAGATTCATCTCCTATAATGTATTAGATTCCTTCCCAGCGTAGTATATTTACTTTTTCCTAATTCACAGTAAGTTAAAGTAATACATAACTAGCACTATAATGCATAAGAGTCCTACAGTTTAACAAATATAAAATATGCAAGAACCAATATTCACTTAATACATATCAATAAAGGTAAAATAATTTAACAAATATAACTCACATAAAATCAAAATATTCATTCATTCATTCAATATAATTTTTAGATTCTAGATTCCATATTTATTTAAAATAACGTGTCCTAAGAAACATTTCCATGACATAAAATGTGAATAATACATAAATAAAATCAATAATAATAATAATAAATAATATAATAATATTCGGAGTGAAATATAAACCAAGAATAGTGACTAATAATAGAGAATATCATATATATAATATATATGTATAGATAGTAACAATATCAAATAACAACAATGAAAAAATTAAATTGAGGGAATAAATAAAAAATAAAAATAAAAGTTTGATGGAATAAGTAAAACCAATAAATCATATTGTGGGGGAATAAGTAATTATCAAAACATAAATAATGTATCAAGGAGACGCTTAACATTCTCCTAATTTGGATAATTACAACACCCAAGAAAGTCAAACATAGTCTCCCCATTTTAGTAAGTATCAAAAATGATAAGATGTTAAAGAGTTTATGAGGTAAGAATAAATTAATATAAAATAAAATAATAAATACACACTCCCATTAAAAGAATCATCCATAATCACATGGGATAAGTGAACACATTCTCCCCGATTTAATAAAAATACAAATTACAAAGGACATGTTATTTAATAATTAATCATGAATATAACTAGAATGATTCAATAATTAAGAATAAAAATAATAAACATTTTTCAACAAAACTAGCACTCTATAACTTTAGATATCAATAGTTATGTAAAAAGAATATAAATATTAAAAAATCATTATTCCAAAGAATAATAGTAATGTATAAATATCTTTAAATATTTCAAAATTAAAAATAAAAAGTAAAAAGTAAAAAAACACGATTTAAATAATAATAAGTAACCATAAATTGAATATAGAACATTTTAATTCCTAAATACAAACTTTTTAAAATAATAAAACATTATTGATGAATAAATAAAGAATAAAGTAATAAAATCCTCCTTTAATTTGAATCTTCTTCCACATTCATTAATGAATATGAAAATGAAACGTTACTTTCATGAAATATATGATGGTAATCATTCATCAAAGTGAACTCATCTAGTATAAGATAATTAATTTTAACGAGCCATTAAACATATTTAAAATATTCATAAATTAATGATAAATATTTATGGACCATTTAATGTAAACTAAAGATTGATAACAATTCATAATAAAAAGGGAAAAACAAAATGTAATAATTCAAATAATCAATTCATAAAATGAAATAATAAAGCACTGATAACACATGTTATTGAAGAAAATAAAAAGATAAAAAATGCATGTTTACTAATAAAATAACAATATAAAAATAAGCACATAATAGTAGATATACCTATAAATAATATTCATGATGGTTAAAAAAAGAATAATTCATGTTAACATGTTAGCACATTAAAAAATAAATATTCCAAATAAACAAGTAAACAATTGATCACAGGAACTCCATAAAATACATTGTAAAAAATAATAGTTAATGATATCATGTGTGGAATCATGAAAATATTAACTTATGATATATAATGGTGGAATATAAAATAATTCTGAAAGTACCTCCCTTGTTATAAAATAGTTTGTAAAGGTCAAGAAGTTAGAACAACTATAATAGAAAAAAATACATCATGTACCAATTTATGTGTATAAGTCTGGTGAACCCCTTTTGGATATAATTGATAAGAACAAGATTCCCCAAAACTTCATTAAAAAATATTTCATTAATGCGCACTAATTTTTGATATACAAAAAATCCAATTTTAGTGATATTACCACTAAATTTTTTTCCATGAATTTGATATATCTTAATAGGAATAGAATTTTTATAAATCATTATTTATATGGATCTACCTTCCGTAAAACGTTTTATTTTTTTATTTTTAGGAAAATTTCTAAAAATATTCAAATAAGTCTGCCTTTTGGTAGATAGAGGCTTTTTGATCCAATAATGATAACAATAAGAGATTTAGGTAATCAAAATATATATATTTATGGTAGAAATCATAACCTTTAATTTTGATAAATTTTTAGAAATTTAAGAATACTTACAACCATGGAATTGTTAAATTATAAAGAAGAAAATTTTTTCCATAAATAACACAATAAAAAGGAAATAGAAGACATGATTTTTCATTTATAACACGGTATAAAATAATTTATATAAATATTTGGGTTTTCATCATTACTTCCAAATTTCAATATTACTTATATTTATTTATGAATTAAAAAAGATTTTATAAAATTAATCATCTACTTTAGTAAACTTGTGATAAAAAAACTCAATGAATCATCTTTATATAATAAATAAGAAATTATACTATAATGAATAATATAAGAAGAAAACACTTTATCATATAACACCTTAGTGTTACTATTATTTTAATTATTATTTAATTATGGTTATATTTTATATTTTTGGAGTTTTAGGAGGAAATTTTTAATTTTTGATCATTTTGCATTTATTTTATGGTTAGAAAATGTATATTCTAGATAAAACAATGTAAACTCACTAATTATTTAATAGTGGTGATTTTCAAGGTTAACACATACTTTTTTAAAACATGTATAGTTCTATAGGTTCCAGTGTGGATTGGTTTGTGTGTGGGGGTCACCTACATAGTTGGTGAATAGTTAGGGGAAACTATATTAACTAAACTATGTGTGGTGTTATGTTCTAGTTAGTGGTTCCCACATAGTTGTAACATTTTTTAGAAAACCATGAGAAAAAACACGAGGCTTCCTAAAATTCACATAAAACTGTATTTTTATAAATTTTCCCTTTGATGTTTTCCCTCTCCTTTATGCTGCAAAGGATTATTTATTTCTTTTCAATGATTATATAGACTATGAGGGGTATGTTTCTTTAAAATTATTATATTTGAGGTGATATTTATTATTTTTGTTTAAGATGCAAGTGATAACTATTGATTTATGGTTTTCTCACCTCCATATTGGTTTGTTATTGGGAAATTGGGTAACTAATTTAGATACCATGATTTATTCTACAATATTTCATATCACACATGTTCTAGTATCCCTATAACCATGTTAAACACTAAGTCTCGATAGGTTTTTTTGTTGAAGCTAGTTTGGGCTAGTCATGTAGATTTTGAATATCTAAGACATAATGTAAGCCAATTTTCAGTCCCATGTTAAAGTATCAATATGGTCATCTCACTTTAGGACCCATGGAGTTTCCCATGATTCATGTTCTATGATTAGTGATCTTTCTAATGGATTACATTTTAACGTTTATTTAAACCCTCTTTGTTCTTATTTGTGCAGTGACACTATTTGTATTGTCCATTCTTATTTTTCATTTTATTACCTTGTTATAATGTTCCCTAATTTCATTTCATGCTTTTATTATTTATGGTTGAATATGTATTCAAAATAATTTAAAAATAATTTTTTGAATTTTGTTTCAAATAAATAAAAATGACTATTTCATGGATGAATTACTATTAAAACCATGTTGATTTAATTCAAAATGGGGCTTTTGTGGTTTTCAGGAAAATTAAATTTATTTTTGGTTTTTAAATAATTTTCAATTGATTTTTATAATAATGAAATGTTCATTCACTATGGTAAAGTTTATTTTTTTGGTATACATAATTAAAAAATGAAAACCTTAATTTCGATTATATTTAAAACTAGTATCTCTAACTTGTTTTATGGAGGGAACTATATAGACTCCTTGGTGAGATACTATTGGGACTATTATTACACAACTTATATACAAATCATGTGTGAGTATACACCACCTATATATTATATAGGTTTCATGTTTTGTTCTTTTGATTTTACATCATTGTCTAAGGCTACCAATATATTATTTTGGATTTTGTGATAAACTATATGTTCCACATACGTGATATTGGGTTTTTTTATTTTTTATTTGGATGTGTGGAGTATTACCTATTACATCCTAAATTTTAGTTGTATTTAGTTACTTTTTCCTTGAATATATATTTATATATGATTGTATATATTTATAGAAAGTATTTGAATCATATTCATTAGTTATGAATTTTTTTGGAATGTTTTTTTATTTGAATTTTTTTATTTAGTTTGCATGGATTTCTAGATTTTGGATGCCCCCTATTGGATTATATGTAAAAGTTATATTATCTCCTTACTCTGATTTTATAGTGAAACCATGGAAAAGGTGTTTTCTTTGATTCCCACACACTATTTGTGGATCCATGGGGTTTGAGAATTCTCTTCGTCCTAGTGGTGGACCTACCCCAGTGACATGGAAGGCCATCTCAGGATTTATTTTTATAAAACGTATTAAATACTAGGTTTCTAGAAGGCCTAGGTTCTTAGAAAGCTCTCTTATTATTGAGGGAGTCCATTTTTATAGAGATAAGGTTTTTGGGACTCAATATTCTAGTGTAGGGAGATTCTAGAAAGCTCTTTCCCATTGGTAACCTTGAGTTTCTATTGATAATAAGATCACGAGTCTTAGATTTGAATTCAATTTTTAATTATTTGTGTTGTATTGTTTTTTGAGAATATGATATTTTAACCCCCCAATGAAATATATGAGACATTGGGGGTTCTCTTGAATTTTTGGGATTAAAGTGATCTAATAACTAGTGATCTATGATTATCTCACATGGTTTGGTAAACTGTGAAAAGCCTACGAATATGGTTCTAAGGACTTCATAGAGCATGTTCACAATTGGAACATGACCCACCAAATAGAGTGTACAAACCATTCACAGCTCTATATCCTTCCAAGTTTTTCTATTTTAAAAAAAATCTATTCTAAATTTCTACATGAATAATTTATTATTATTATAGAAGGGTCAATGATGTTTTTATGGTGTTTTGATATTATAAAAATAGATTTGTTTTCTTGATATATGGTTTTCTATTCTATTTTATCCATTTTTAGTGTTTTGTTTTAGGTTAAAATATGAATTTCATAAAAATTATATTTCTAAAACTAGTTTTGGTTATTAATTTTAAAAATAATTTTCTTGTTTCTCATGAGTTATTTGATAAAGTTGTTTATTTCATTATTCTATTAAAAAATGTTTTAAAATTAATTTG
The DNA here is from genome assembly GCA_963277665.1 of Viscum album. NCBI lineage: Eukaryota > Viridiplantae > Streptophyta > Magnoliopsida > Santalales > Viscaceae > Viscum > Viscum album. The sequence goes on from OY728131.1 coordinate 381,422,092, forward strand.
TATCTTGGGGTAAATGAATAAATGTAACACATTAATTTTGGAATGATTTATGACTATAATAAATTTGTTAAAGTATTCCATTTATTTTAAAATAGGTAGAATCATTTTACCAAGGTTGGTTTGTTTTAAAGGAAAAATGGTTCTTTTTTCAAATGTATACCTTTATAAAATTATGTTTTTATGATGTGTGTTGTTTTGGTGGGTTTTTGAGTTTCTTCATTGGTTGTAATTGGTTCATTTGGTTTAAATTATGTGGTATGAATTGATTATTTTCATGTCTTATTCTATTCCTATTATACCACCTATAAAGTTATAGAATGAGTGTACAAGGATTATTACTAAGGATGATCCTTTTGGTGAATCATCATTACACTTGGAGAGGATCTCGTCAATTCATTTCTCTAACCAAAATCTAAATATATAAGTGGAATTAGAAAATTACTTATTAATAGACCCTATATCAATATACTTGAACTAGGTTCTACCCTTTATTGATATCAAGGATTGTATAATGTGGTGGACTCTCCTGAAACGATTAAAGGAAAATTCAATTTTTTTGAAAATTTCGAAGTCTTTTAGGGTGATTTCTAGAGTAAATTGTATTACTGGACTCCACTGAGTGTGTTGGGAATTGATGGTTCCTACTCATTTGGGAAGGGAAGAGTCTTGGAAATAATTTTTTAATATTATCATTTAGTGGTTCTATCCTGAGAATGTGATGGTAGAGAAATATTTTGAGTTAACGATCATTCATTAGAGTGATTTACTAGTGAAATATCGATAAGAAATATTGTACTGACTAATTTCAGTTTACAATGTTTTTTAATAAAATAATTGATCTAATAAAAATAATAAAGACATTTTTGAAACTACACCACAATTTCTATATCTGAATCTTTAGTCCAATTTTACTTGATCAAATTTTCTCAATCCATTAAGCCTAGATCTTATTCTCTCAATAAAATTAGTTTGGATATCACTCTCTCAATATGATGAGTTTGGATATGATTCTCTTAACATAATAAGTCTGGATTTGATTCTCTCAATTCGATGAGTTTATATCGGATTCTCTCAATAAAATGGATTCAATATGATGAACATATTATCAATTTGAAAAACACAAACTCAGCTCAAAAAGTCAATATAGTGTAACTCCATCTTATTGACTCAATCCAATTGAACGAATACGACCTTTTCAATATAGGATTTCTAAATTATATAAACAAACATTCAGCTGGTTGATCCTTCTCATGAGATTCTTTTTCAAAAATTAATTTCACTTTATTTCTTCACCACTTTTCCTTTACCACTTGTGTGAAAAAAATCACTTATGAATGAATGATTTTATTTAGTATTTATAGGTGTCCGATAAAGAAAAATCAGGAAACTTTAAAACATTCTCACTTCCTCAAATTTCAAAAAATATGAAAATACATCATATTTAAAACATCAAATTTTACTCCTTAAAACCTCCTTAAATTTCAATAAGATTTATGAAAAATTGAATTTCAAGTTTTAGCTCTACAACTATTCATAAATATTATGGAATTTTCTTTTTGAGACTTCTTCATAATCATCTCAATAACATTTTTGTTTCCTTCTTAATGAATCTGAATTTTGTTTCTTTATCAATGAATTCTATTTCCATTTTTTCCTTTGGGAATATGAATTCTATTTGTTTCTCAGTGAATCTGATTTCTATTTCATTCTTATTGAATTGTAATTTTGTTTTATTCTTAGTGAATCCAAATTTTGTATCCTTCTGAGTGAATCTGAATTCTGTATCCTTGTCTGTGAATCCAATTGAAATCTCATTATGATGGAATCCCCATTATGATGGAATTACCATTATGATTGATATCCCATTATTTTGGAATCTCAATACTTAAACTTTTAAATTATTCAAACCCCTCCACCATTTATTAAAAATATTTTATCATGAATGTTTTCAAGATTTGTGAGAACTTTATGATCAGTAAAGCATCATCTAACTTGTTTAGAAAACAGGAAAAATTTCTAACTCTTGAATTTACATTCATCATTCAAAAATCTTCAGTAACAATAAAACTTCTTCACTCATCATATTATTTCATTCTCTAATTACAACAGAGTAAAACATCTAGCAAAAAAATCTGTCTCCGTTTCATATGGATCTAAAGATCTGAATACGATGCTGATAGATCTAATTCTTTCAAAAACTCGATGGACTAGATCTAATTCCTGAAAAGAAAGAAATTCCTATAAAAAAAAGTTAGTTATCAAAAAATAAAAAACATTGTTTAAAAAACAACACAAAAATTCTTCAATCTCTCCCTTGGTGTTTTTTTAAAACCCTTGTTAACAATGTAACACCCCCAAGATTTCATAGTGTGTTATTTCTTAAAAATAATTAAATTACCTGCACTACATGCAACACCGAGTTCAAGCGCACCATGACTTACCAAAAAATCCGTTCAAAAGAGGTTATGAATAGTATTAACTAAATTTTAAACTTTATATAATTCTTATAATTTTAGAATCCATATTATGAGTTTCTTAGACATAATGTAAGAACAAATTCATTTTCAATATTGCACTTTTACCAAATTTTAATAGTGAACCCTTTTTAAATACAATATTTTAAAATTTTTGACTAAATGAGGACATCAAAAATATAAAATGAAACATCCCAAGCTTCTACGGTACGCTTTCCTTTGAATAATACAGTAGTGTGTATTGTACGCAACTTCGAGTTCTAACACACACCACAACCAATCAAACTAGCCGTTTTGAATAGTTATACCTACTTTTTGAAATTATATATTTTTTATATTCCAAAATGGACTTCATTTTTGGATTTGGAATATCGAATTTATCCTAGGGTGAAATTTTGGAACTTTTCGGATAACACTTATATTTTGATGAATAGTGAAAATTACTAAATTTTAATTAAAAACAACTTTTTTAATTGAAATAATTTATATTGATAAATTATGAATTTGAGTGGTTTTAAAGTATATTTAGAATATATTTTTACCATTTAATACAATGTTTTTCATTGGACATAATTTCACAATTAAACAGAACATAAACAAGTATCAATCTTTTGACAGTTATTATATCTTAAAAACACGCTTTTTGTTTGGACAGCGGGAATTAATTTTAAATTAATTTCTTCCACTTCTGTGTTTTAATTGTGAAAAATGGATTCCATATTTGGAATCAGGATGTTCAAATTGTGTAAATAGGTAACTTTTATTTTTAAACATTTTGAATAATTAATTCGGTAAATATTTTATTTACCATGGTTAAAGGGTAAATCCGGTAAATAAGGGTTAAAAAATAATATTATAATAATAACAAATTACCCTAAAATGTGTCCTAGCCTTATTGGTTGATACAAGTTCGACCATAGTCATATTTGGTTCGATTTGGGGACCCCATGGTGCCACTTGTAAGTGATAGGGACACTTTATTTTAATTAAGTTAAAATGAATACAAAAATGACACAAGCATATATCATTTAGAAAAACAATTTTTACATAGGGTTATATATGTTGGATTTTAGATTTTAAATTTTAATTATAAAGATAAAAAGATTTCCTACATAATGATATTTTATTTATAATTTTTATACATTAAATAATTTAATTTATTTATGACACAATGATGATGCAGTAATTACCATAATAGTGAAAAATTAAACTAATTGATATTATAAATACCCAAATAAATATAATTTGAGACTTTTAATGAATTAAACTAATTTTATAGGATAATATGAAATATTAGTATTGATTTAATTGACTTTTTTTGAAGTAATAATTCTGTTATAAGTTTCACAAAAATAAACTATTGAATAGTGTCAATATTGACATAAAAGCGTTTTAAAAACAAATATTATATTATTAATTGATATTAAATTCTTAAAAATATATGGTTCAGACAAGAGACTTATATAATGATAGGTGTATCATTAATGGACCACTTGGGGGGTCGCTTGGATGTATATAGTTTGTTTATTAACTATAAAATATACAAATACAAAGTGACATGGTAAATGTCAAACTAATTGATTAAGAGTTAAAACTAAAATATAAGGTTAATATAGTAACCCAAACCAGTCTAAATTATATTTGTTAAATGGTTTTGGACCTATACCCACCTTAACCTTTGAATAATCAACTTTTGAGCCATTAGAAACCGAATATGAATTTATTATAAATTAATATTTCTAGCTTTTCCAAAGGTGCCCCTCACCCCTCTTATAAAAGGGCACTCTCCATTCTCATTACTTCACACTTTCAAAGCCTTTTTGTTCGTCCAAACACTGCCCAAATACTCTCTCAACTTCTATCACTACAACCTATAGGCCTTATTTATATCATCAAGCCAACCTAAGGAGCCCTTTTGATCAAATCAAAAGGAAGAACCCGAAGAAGAGGTAATGTTTTCACCACCCTTTTTAAAGTTCCTTTCTTCTTCCACTTCTTCCTTCTTTGTTATTACCATTCTAAAATAATAACTCCAGTATCTTATATATAATGTAATGTTATTATAAATATGGTACAACCATATTCAGTATTCTATCCACCCTTTGAATAACATGTCACCATACGTGTGTACGTACGGCTTACCGTCTCCACGTCGTGGTGTAATTGTTATTCAATATATTATTATTTGGATGGGTATAATAATGATGTTTAACTCATGTAAATAATAAATAAAACATTTTAATTATTCTGTATATATGATATACTATCCACTTATATATTATTTTAATATCAAAAGAATGATATTGTCTCTCGTGCATACGTACGGACTACCGTCTCCACGAACGTGACTAGATTCATTCTACATCGTATCCATTCAAGTAAAATTATCATTTGATGACTTAAAAATTATGTATAAGGACTTGATATCATTCTGGATATGAATAAGATACAACCTATCCATGAAAAACATGGCTTATGTAACAAAACATATAAACTAAAACGAGTAATTTAACACCCGAAACGACGATAATACTAAGATATTATTAACAGCACAATGTTAAAAGATCATATATGATATAATATTAATATATATGATTATTTTATAATTTAATAACAATTATTTCACCATAATACAGTAGTTTAACCTACCCTCAACCAAGGAAAAGTACAAGATAAGGGTTATTTCACAATCTCTTCTTTATCCGAGGTTGTTTATACGTGATTATCTACTGGACCTATTTATCATCCACATCCATGTTTCTCAAAAATGTATTTAAAATCATTCTTACTATTTTAAATACTATGGCATAAATTCATTTATACCCTTGTTGAATTTTATAAGTGGTTTATAAAGGAATATTTTCATCGTTTTCCAAACAAGGTCCTTTTAAACCTTTTCGACAGAATTAAGGTAAGAATGTTTTTTTAACTTATACGGTGGGTGCGGCTATTTTCCGCCATTATAAAATTTTCCAAGCTTCCCTTACAAGCTTATAAGGATATTTTCAAATTAAATGTTTTATTTTATAATTACTTAACATTTAAATGATTTCAAAATGAATATTTTAAGAATTTATGAAAGGTACTCTTTATCAAAATTATAATTTTAAATGTTTTAAAGATTTATCTTTATAAATATTTTTAATTAATGTCCATATTTTCAAAATGATTTTAAGGATTTATTTATATGGACATGAATGTTTTGAAATGATATTCCTTTTCAAAAGTTTCAAAGTGGTATGGGACACTTTGATCCAAAAATCTCTTTTAAATTACTTCCTTAATAAATGTGTGGCTTTTAAATGATTTCAAAAAAGAGATATTTCTCTAAAAAGAGTTTTGATTTCATCTATGTCAACATCCTTTGATGGATTTTACGCTTATTTGAAGTTGATTTATTATGATACAAAACTTTTATATTGTATTCAAGGTTTTGTGATATGTTTGACTGTGGATGTGTAATTTTTATACCATTCATGGTTTATGGATGAAGTATTTACATTTTGTAAGCTAGTTTTAATAGGAATTTTTATGTTATGTTTAAACCTTTTCATATGGGAATGCATTGGACTTAATATGTGACGGGTGGAGCCCACTATATCTCCTTGATGCATCGGTAGGTCTCATGAGACAAACTAATGTCTTGGCACAAGGCCTTAACAAAATCTTATTTGTAGTCTTGGCACGAGGCCTTGGCTATGTGGTTATGATAGTCTGGCATTATGCATTCCATCATTATGAAAGTGGTTATTGATATTGCATGTGATTATTCGATTAGTATAATATCCATGTGAATAAGTAAATGGCATTGTTTCATTTTATTTTTTCCATACTATGTTGAAGTTCAAGTTTAAAAAGGCTTTTGTTTCAGTTATACATTGACTTAAATGTTTATTCTTATTTATGAAGGTTTCTGCTATATTGTTATCCTTACTGGGCATTTGAGCTCACCCCTTTTCTATGATTTATTTTTCCCTGGATGTGAAGAAGTAAATTATGAATGACCTGCAGGGATATTATGAGGGGATAATAGTGTGGACTATGGAGACAATATGATGTTGTAGTAGTTTTTCACTTTATGATGTAATGTAAAACTTTATGAATATAACTAGTGCTTCCAAGGCTACTAAACCAATCGGTCTTTCGATATTTGATCTTTCTTATGATCATGCCAATGCCATGTAATAATGCACCGACTCTGGGTAACTGGGGTCGGGGCGTTACAGTTGGTATCAGAGAATGTTTAGTACAAACCTTGGAAGCTAGATTTAGATAAACTCTGATTAGAGCACGTAGACCTAAGATGAACATTAAGGATTAGTATAGACGAACTTCCTAGAATTTTGGTATTGTAGAGATTTTGTGAGTTTTCCGAGAAACACATCCCTGTCTGGATATGAGCAGGTAGAGGCGGATATGGCATAGATATACCTAGTGGTAAAACCCAAAAGCACCGCTTTGAGCTAGACTTGAACGGGAAATGGTGCACGACAACAGGCCTTGCTGCACTCTTGGTTACGACACTCCCGGGGGATATGCTTAAGATAATTCTCATTTTCTTTACAAACCATTATTAAGGGTTTATGAGTATATACTTCCTCAAAGGAGACATTTTTATGATTACGGATTATATCCATAAACTATTTAATTTATGTTATGTCTTTTACAAGTTTGGGATTATGTATTGTTATTCATAAACTAATCTAGTGTATGCCACTGTTTAGAAATGGCACCCAGTAGAAGGAATGAGAACTCCAGCAATGCACATGATCCAAAGAGAAAGAAGGATCATATCTTTCATGGTCTTAAGCCAAAATTTATAAGAGAAATAGTCTCCCATGTATTATCATCATATGAAGAAATAATATCATGTGTTGATAAGATAAGTAAAGATTTTACTGAGTCCTATGGCTTTGAAGGGAAGCAAGAGAAGAAAGGGATGGAAGAGAGAAAGATGGATAAAGGGAAGAGGGAAAAGAAGAATTTTCCCATATGTGATAACTGTGGGAAGAAACACCCTGGAACTTGCCTGAAAGTAATGGGAGTTTGTTATAAGTGTGGAGGAAAAGGGCACAAATTACGTGACTGTAAGGGCAAGAAAATTGTTTCAAATGTACAATGCTTTATTTGCAAGGAGTTTGGACACTACGCGAACCTATGCCCCATTCATCCGACTATGCCGCAAATGATGCTATTGGATAATAACCAAGTTATGATACTACCACAGATGAAGAGGAATGATTAGAGTTCTTGTGTTGATAATGTCATTTGAGTGTTGTATCAACAATTTACTTGTTATAATAATTATGGAGTATATAAGGATTGTACTGTAGTACTATTTCATTAAGGACTTGAGATTGTGTGGAACAAATAAAAGTGACTCAATAGCAGGATAAAGTTTTGGAAAATATATGGTTGAGAGAATGGTAAACCATAATATAGTTCTGATACTGAGGTAGTGATTTTGGAATAATACATGATTGATTTGGATAAATTATATTGGATATTCTTGACTACCTTGAAACTGATTAATGATTTGTATATTCCATCATTGTTGTGTTTTAAAACATTTTTGGATTGAAGGAGTATATCTATTATTCTAAGGAATAAGGGATCATGAATGTAATCAATAAGGTTTTATGGTAATTCAGGATGTTGCAGTGTTTTAAAAGAATACATGATGAAGATGTTCACATTTTATTACGCGGAAAAAAGGATCTTTATTGTGTTTACCGTCCTTATAAATTTTGGACTGATGTATTTTGGATAGTTCTAGTTTGGATTATTTTGGATTTCCATAAAAGGACAACCCAGAGGTCGGGCGACAACCCGTCACGTCTGGAAAGGCCGCGAGACTTGAACCCACAACCGAAGTGTGATAAGGGTGTATCACCTACCACTGACCCATGTGATGTCCTGGTTTGAATAATGTTGTTTTTTTAATGGTTCTTCTAGATGAATTATAAATTCATTTTTTAACCCTATACGAATAGGATAAATAGAATATTATTTTTATGTTCTATTATCTTTTAGAGTGAAAGATGAGTTTGTGGTAGAAATTAGTCAAAGGATGGACCTCTACTTGTCAATAATATATTTTTCTTCTTCTCTTATTCTATGAAGAAATTAATTCTTATACTTTATTTAAGGAATCTTAAAACCAAAAATGTGTTATCCTAATACCCTATGTTTTGTTGAACCGATGGTATTTCAAATCATCATAGATTGATGAATTTAAGGACCTCAATTTTACACTTGTTTTTGATTGATGACCTAAATCACTACCTATAAATATTTACAATTTTCATCCAATTATATGTCTCTAATTGCCACCAATGTTCTCCTAATCGAGATCATAATTTGGTGTGACCCTTTCTTTTCTCTTTTCCTTATATTAAGTCTAAATTTTAGTAACCCAATTTTCGATATGGGTTTTCCCACAAAGATATTTCTATTTTCAACCTTTTATTTTCGAAGAACAATTTCAAATTGCGAGGATGCAATTTATTGAAGGAGGGGAGAATGTAACACCCCAAGATTTCATAGTGTGTTATTTCTTCAAAATAATTCAATAACTTGCACTACACGAAACACCGAGTTCAACTGCACCAGGACTTACCAAACAAGCCATTCAAAAGATCTTATGAATAGTATTAACTAAATATTAAGCTTTGTATAATCCTTATAATTTTAGAATCCATATTATGAGTTTATTAGACATAATGTAAGAACAAATTCATTTTCAGTATTGCAATTTTACCAACTTTTAATAGTGAACTCTTTTTAAATACAATATTTTAAACATTTTGACTAAATGAGGACATCAAAAATTTAAAATAAAACATCCCAAGCTTCCACGGTACGCTTTCCTTTGAATAATACAATAGCGTGTGTTGTACGCAACTTCGAGTTCTAACACACACCACAACCAATCAAACTAGCCGTTATGAACAGTAATGCATACTTTTTGAAATTATATATATTTTATATTTCAAAATGGACATCATTTTTGGATTCGGAATATCGAATTTTTCCTAGGGTGAAATTCTGGAACTTTTCGGATAACACTTATATTTTGTTGAATAGTGAAAATTACTAAATTTTAATTAAAAACAACTTTTTTAATCGAAATAATTTATATTGATAAATTATTAATTTGAGTGGTTTTAAAGTATATTTAGAATATATTTTTACTATTCAATACAATTTTGGTCATTGGACATAATTTCACAATTAAACCGAATATAAACAAGTATCAATCTTTTGACAGTTATTATATCTTAAAAACACGCTTTTTGTTTTGACAGCGGGAATTAATTTTAAATTAGTTTCTGCCACTTATGTGTTTTGAATTTGGAAAAATGAATTCCATATTTGGAATCAGGATTTTAAAATTTTGTAAATAGGTAACTTTTATTTTTAGATATTTTGAATAATTACTTCGGTAAATATTTTATTTACCATGGTTAAAGGGTAAATCCGGTGAATAAGGGTTAAAAAATAATATTATAATAATAAAAAAATTATCCAAAAATGTGTCCTAACCTTATTGGTTGATACAAGTTCTACCATAGGCATATTTGGGTCGATTTTGGGACCCCATGGTTCCACTTTTAAGTGATAGGGACACTTTATTTTAATTAAGCTAAAATGAATACAAAAATGACACAAGCATATATCTTTTAGAAAAACAATTTTTATATAAGGTTATATATGTTGGAATTTTGATTTTAAATATTCATTCTAAATCTAACAAGAATTTCTATATAATTAAATTTTATTTATAATTTTTAGACATTAAATAAGTTAATTTATTTATGACACAATGATGATGCAGTAATTACCATAATAGTGAAAAATTAAAATAATTGATATTATAAATACCCAAATAAATATAATTTGAGACTTTTAATGAATTAAACTAATTTTCTAGGATAATATGACATATTAGTATTTATTTAATTTACTTTTTTCGAAGTAATAATTCTGTTATTAAGTTTCAAAAAAATCATCTATTGAATAGTGTCAAAATTGACATAAAAGAGTTTTTAAAAACAATATTATATTATTAATTGATATCAAATTCCTAAATTTCTAAGGCTCGGCCAAGAAACTTATATCATGATTGGTGTATCATTAATGGACAACTTGGGGGTCTCTTGGATGTATATAGTAAGTTTATTAACTATATAATATAAAAATACAAAGTGACATGGTAAATGTCAAACTAATTGACTAAGAGTTAAAACTAAAAGACAAGGTTAATATAGTAACCCAAAGATATCTAAATTATATTGGTTGAATTGTTTCCTACCTATACCCACCTTAAACTTTTAATAATCAACTTTGGAACCATTTGAAACCGAATATGAATTTATTATAAATTAATATTTCTAGCTTTTCCAAAGGTGCCCCTCACACCTCTTATAAAAGGGTACTCCCCCTCCTCATTACTTCACACCTTAAAATCCTTTTGGTTCGGACAAAATATGCCCAAATACTCTCTCAACGTCCCTCAAAACAACATAGGGTCCTTAGTTTGATCAGAAATCCAACCTAAGTAGCCCTTTTGATCAAATCAAAAGGATGAACCCGAAGAAGAGGTAATGTTTTCACCACCCTTTTTCAAGTTCCTTTCTTCTTCCACTTCTTACTTCTTTGTTATTACCATTCTAAAATAATAACTCCAGTATCTTATATATGCTGTGATGTTATTATAAATATGGTACAACCATATTCAGTATTCTATCCACCCTTTGAATAACATGTCAACATACGTGCGTACGTACGGCTTACCGTCTCCACGTCGTGGTGTAATTGTTATTCAATATATTATTATTTGGATGGGTATAATAATGATGTGTAACTGATGTAAATAATAAATAAAACATTATAATTATTATTTATATATGATATAATATCCAATTATATATTATTTTAATATCAAAAGAATGATATTGTCGCTCGTGCGTACGTACGGACTACCGTCTCCACGAACGTGATGAGATTCATTCTCCATCGTATCCATTCAAGTATAATTATCATTTGATGATTTAAAAATAATGTTTAAGGACTTGATATCATTCTGGATACGAATAAGATATAACCTATCAATGACAAACATGGCTTATGTAACAAAATATATAAAAGAAAACGAGTAAGTTAACACCCGAAACGACGATAATACTGAGATATTATTAACAAAACAATGTTAAAAGATCATATATTCTATAATATTAATATATATGATTATTGTATAATTTAATAACAATTATTTCACCATTATACAGGAGGATAACCTACCCTCAACCAAGGAAAAGTACAAGGTAAGGGTTATTTCACAATCTCTTCTTTATCCGAGGTTGTTTATACGTGATTATCTACTGGGACCTTTTTATCATCCACATCCATGTTTCTTAAAAATGTATTTAAAATCATTCTTACTATTTTAAAGACTATAGTATAAATTCATTTATACCCTTTTTTAATTTTATAATTGGTTTATTAAAGAATCTTTCCTTCGTTTTCCAAACAAGGTCCTTTTTAACCTTTTCGACAGAATTAAGGTAAGAATTTTTTTTTAACTTATAAGGTGGGTGCGGCTATTTTCTGCCGTTATAAATTTTTCAAAGCTTCCCTTACAAGATTATAATGATATTTTCAAAGTAAATGTTTTATTTTATAATTATGTAACTTTTAAATGATTTCAAAATGAATATTTTAAGAATTTATGAAAGGTACTCTGTATCAAAATCATAATTTTAAATGTTTTAAAGATTTATCTTTATAAATATTTTTAATTAATGTCCATGTTTTCAAAATTCTTTCAAGGATTTATTTATATGGACATGAATGTTTTGAAATGATATTTCTTTTCAAAAGTTTAGAAGTGGTATAGGACACTTTGATCAAAAAATCTATTTTAAATTACTTCCTTAATAAATGTGTGGCTTTTAAATGATTTCAAAAAAGAGATATTTCTCTAAAAGGAGTTCTGATTTCATCTATATCAACATCATGTGATGGATTTTACGCTTATTTGAAGTTGATTTATTATGATACAACACTTATATATTGTATTGATGTTTTTGTGATATGTTTGACTGTGGATGTGTAATTTTTATTCCATTCATTGTTTATGGATGAAGTATTTACATTTTGTATGCTAGTTTTAATACAAATGTTTATGTTATGTTTAAAACTTTTCATATGGGAATGCATTGGACTTAATATGTGATGGGTGGAGCCCGATATAGCTCCTCGATGCATCGGTAGGTCTCATGAGACAAACTAGTGTCTTGGCATAAGGCCTTGACAAAATCTTATTTGTAGTCTTGGCACGAGGCCTTGGCTATGTGGTTATGATAGTCTGGCATTATGTATTCCATCATTATGAAAGTGGTTATTGATATTTCATGTAATTATTCTATTAGTAGAATATCCATGTGAATAAGTAAATGGCATTATTTCATTTTATTTTTGCCATACTATGTTGAAGTTCAAATTTAAAAAGGCTTTTGTTTTAGTTATACATTGCCTTAAATGTTTATTCTTATTTATGAAAGTTTCCGCTATATTTTTATCCTTACTGGGCATTTGAGCTCACCCCTTTTCTATGTTTTATTTTTCCCAGGATGTGAAAAAGTAAATTATGAATGACCTGCAGGGATATTATGAGGGGATAATAGTGTTGACTATGGAGACAATATGATGTTGTAGTAGTTTTTCACTTTTTGATGTAATGTAAAACGTTATGAATATATCTAGTGTTTCTAAGGCTACTAAACCAATCGGTCTTTCGAGATTTGATCTTTCTAGTGATCATGCCAATGTCATGTAATAATGCACCGACTCTGGGTAACTGGAGTCAGGGCGTTACAAACAACTTTTCCAACTCTCATAATTTTTCACAACTCAACTTTTGTAAATAACTCAAGCTTTTTTAATTTTATCAAAACATTCTATTTTTTCAAAATAGAGTGTATTAACCCCACCCTACTAGATAAAGTGATGTTTTTTAGGGAATTTTATCCCACTATGACGAACAAATTCTACAACCACGTAAAGATAACTCCACCTCAATTTTCTTTTTCTCTCACTTTTTTCTATTGATTTATTTTTCTACCCACCATTTTATAATAACCACAACTTTATATTCATAAAAAAGTATAAGAAAAAACTTCTTACAAAGTACAAATTTGTTACTTTCTCTCCCCCTTTTTCAATATAATCTATATCACGGTGGGTTTTTTCATTATGAGGTTTATAAAGACATGGGAGGAGGCTGAACATGAATTTGTAGCCTCAATTCCACAAACCTTTCCTTCAATATTTCTTTTGGAAAGATATCATCAATTTGATTCTTTGTTAAATTTATTCTAGAAAAAAATCTACAGTAGAAACTTTCTCTTTTATACAGTGAAACATAATATGAATTTGTTTTAATCTTGATTGTTGGATAGGATTTTTAGAAAGATCAATTGCACTCTGATTATCATTAAGTATCTTTAATGGTTTAGAGGCTTTTAATTTCAAATATTCCAACTAAACTTCCATCCACAACATTGGTGTACAAGCCTGATTAGCTATATCTTATTTGGAATCAACTATTATCAATGTTAATAAATATTTTTTCTTACTATTATAACTCACAAAATATTCACCTAAGAAAAACTTTCCTCCTGAGGTTTATTTTCTATCATTATAATCTCTAGCCCAATTGGAATCAGTATAACTATGAAACTTTATCTCATTATTTCTTTTGTATAACAACCCATGAGATGTTGTTCCTTTTATAGATCTCACAATTATTTTTTACTTCCAACATATTGAATTATTTTAGATTACACTAAAACCTAACACAAAAAGTCATAACATAGACAATATCAGGCCTTAAATCTACAAGATAAATAAGACTTCCTATCACCTTCTGAAAGTATTTCCGATTCACAGTTATTATGAATTCACCTTTACTCAATTTTTAATCACTAAAATAGGATTTGAAACTTATCTAGGTTCTTTCCAACCAAAATTATTTAATAATTCCCTGGCACACACTTCTTGAGATAAAAAAATATGTTTTTCTTTTTTTAAACTTATAAGGCAAGGAAGATAGTTAATTCTCCTAACATAGAAACTTCAAAATTATTCATTATTTCATCAAAAAAAATTTACAATCATCTTCTATATCCAAAAAAATTATATCATACACATTAATAATTACAATTACAGATACAGAGTCAAAATTGTTTACATATAAGTTTCTGTCAACTTTCCTATAGAAAAGTTAAACATAAACTAACAATTGTCAAGTTTAGAATACCAACCACATGGAGCTTGTTTTATCCAATTATAATATTTATTCAATTTAAAAACATAATTTTCATCCTCATAAAGAATAAACTCACAAGTTTGTTCAATATAAAATTCATCCTCAATACCATTATTCAAGATAGATGACTTTACATCCATCTGATAAACTTGTTAATTCTGATGTGAGATCACTTAAAGAAACATTCTTAAAATTTCTAATCATGAAGCTAGAGTAAAAAATTCTTCAAATACAGACTTTCCACTTGTGTATAACCTTTAAAAACAATTCTATATTTATTTATTGAAACTTATCCCTATTCATTTACCTTATTTCTGTAAACACACTTTCTTTTGATAATATTTTATTTTCTGGTTATGAAACAAGTTCCCATGTTTCATTCTTCACATTCTGATCTAAATATTCATTAATAAAATCCACTCATTCATTTTTCTTTAATATCTTTTGAAACTAATTCTGGTTTAACTTTTGAGATAAGTGATGTTTTATTTTCTAATCTTAACTTTCTTCTAGTCTAAACTGAAGTTTTCTGATTCCTAATAATGTTTTTGGATTCAAAATGTTTTTGAACGTTAGTAAATTTCAAAGTATCTTTCCCAAATAAAATTTACTCATCACAAAATACATTTTAATCTTGATAAGGATGTTTTTAATTACATTAACTATTTTTGGAATTATCCTGTTAATCCTCATCCTGATTATCAACAACTTTTCCTAAGGAAGATTGAATTTTTATTACCCTCACATCATCTGATTCCACCAACATTTGTAAATATTTGTTACAAAATTTTTAACTTCTTCTATTTTGTGAATAACCCATAAAAGTTCAATTCCTATTCTTTATCATTGAACTTTCCCAAATATGGATTTTATATTTTGAGAAAACGTGGACTTATAAAAACTTTGAAGTATTTTAGTGAAGGTTTTTTGTTATACCACATTTCATAATGATTCATGTTATTTTTGGGTATCAACAAACTTATATTTTTAACATTTACATAAGTAATAATAGCTTATCTCCAATAGAATTTTGAAATTTTATATTCTACTACCATACTTCCTCCCATTTTAATCAAACTTATTTTATTTATTTTTTCTACTCAATTTCTTTACGGGGTATAGGGAGGACTATACTGATATTTGATGCCATTATTTCTCAGATAATTATAAAAAGTACTATTTTTAAATTAGGTATGATTATATGTTCTCAAATTATTTATGGAAACCCCCGTTTATTTCTTAATATATTTTCTAATGAATTTTAAAATTTCAATATCTTGTGACTTGTGCTCCATAAACTAGATGTTTGTCATCCAATTGAAATCATCAATAAAAGTTATAAATTATATATATCATTCTGTTGATTGATGTATAAACATTCCATATAAATTATAATGAATAATTTTAAGAGGTCTGGTAGATTGATTCTCAATTATCTTATGACTTTTATTAGTCATATTTCTTTTCTGACATGAAACACAAACATCTTCTTCTATTATTTTCAATCCTGGAATGTTTCAAACAACATAAAATATATAAATTTTGCTCATAATTTTCTATCCAATGTTCCCAATTCTTTGGTTCCACAATCTTTTTTCACCTACCGCACTCAAGTAACATGAGTAATTGAAATCTCCTATGTGAAAGATATTCTCACTAGTTATTTCTCCTTTTGTAAAGAATTTGTCATATTTCACCCTTTTAATGATACACAAATATTTTCTAAAAAAAATATTTTACATCATCACAAAGTTTACTTATACAATGTAAGTTATGTTTTAGAGCATCAATAAATAAAACTTCCTTATATTTTAATTTTTTTTGTTTCTATCTCAGTCATTCTGATTCCTCTAATTTTTAAGGAACTATCATTACCAATGGTAACTACTCCTCCATAATGACTTTCAATATGTTTTAGGATTTCTATATCACCTTTAATATGTGAAGAATAACCAATATCAAGTATCTATGGTTTCATATCCTTGAGAAACCTAATTCTGGGTGAGAGGAACCCCGGTTCAGGATCCTTCACAGATTTCGAGGTTGGATGATCGACTAAGTATACTAATCCTTACAAAAATGATGTTGTGGATAATAACTATTTCATTAATCTAATGATTTTTTCTGTCACAATGTCCAATAGTGTATTTCATTCTCAACAAATGAGGTAATGATTCTTGCTTCATATCTTCATTTCGTTCTTGTTGAGATATTTTTCAATCACAGACTGTCATTGAAATTCTTAAGAAACTCTCTTGAAGTAATTCATTTTTCAGGATTCTATACCAACCTTATTAACTCCTTAAATGTTTTATTTATCCTATATTCCATGTCTTACTGCAATCATATATAGGCGAATAGATCGTGGTTATTTGGGTTTTGTTCAACGAAATTCCTAAAATGGACCCCCTATTTCGATCCCTATTCTGAGTCCCCCATTTTCCCAATTTGGACTATATTCCCTCGATTATCATTGCACATGTTCAAAAAAACTGCTCTATTTCGGATCACCAAGATCATTGGTCATCTATTAGAGAAAGATTTCGTAATAAATAACCTTTCTAGACTATCTGTTTCAAGCATTTACGTTGAAATATATATTTCTAAAGACCCCCCCCCCTCTCGCCCTAAAATATGAATCTTGAATAGAAATCATAGATTCTTTCAGGAGGTTTTTTATAAAAGGATTCCATATTATTTCTCATACTGCTTCAATCTTGGACATGCTTCAAAGGATTTTGGTCATAAATCTATGCATCATGATGCCAAAAAATCAATTTTGGATGAAAAAAACAAACAGAATGAGGAACTTAATGGGACTAATGTTAGTTATAGAGTTTATTTTAACCCCTAGGGATATATTCTAAAGGAAAGAGGATTGATATTAACAATAATTACTTGGTTAATAATGATCAAACCTTTGAAAATAATGGAATTTAAGTCCTTGTTGCTTCCCATCATACTCCCACAGGTTCCAACATTTCCGCTCCTAATTTAGTGGAGGAGCTGGAGAAATAAATTGATTCACATGACACATGTGATGAGGAGCAGGTTGACTCTCTTATTCTTGTGAATATTTATAGGATAGTGATGAAAAAAACTAATCAAATTGAGGAAGCATAATTTAAATCACATTCTAGGAAGGTGAGAAAGGTGATGGTGGATGCTGAGGGGTACATCACACTGAATCCCAAAAAAAACAAGGAAGTGCAGGGAATATTATTCACTTGAGAAAAAAATAGTTACTGGGTCATTATATCCCTCTATAAAGGAAAACACTAAGCCTCCAAAAACAACTGATAGTTTTTGGACCTGTTGCAACTTCTCCTATAGAAGAGGACAAATATGATGAAAATAATGACCACGTGTATAGAAATGCCTACAAGATTATGGACACTAATGAATAGAGTGAAGAAATTGATGCATGGATAGACGAACAAGATGAAAATACATTTAAAAAATACA
The DNA here is from genome assembly GCA_963277665.1 of Viscum album. Taxonomy (NCBI): domain Eukaryota; kingdom Viridiplantae; phylum Streptophyta; class Magnoliopsida; order Santalales; family Viscaceae; genus Viscum; species Viscum album. Next base: position 381,440,362 of record OY728131.1, read on the forward strand.
CCAATGGTGATATTTCAGATGATATGTACCTTCAAATTAGGAAATTTATGTTCATCTAGATGGTTGATGAATAAAAAATAATCATGATTTCAACTTAAGAGAAATTACTTGGAATTATTTTTACTCCTAATTTTCTTCATTTTTTGATGATTTTTTGTTGTCTTTTTTTGATTGTTTCAATTTTCACTCCCTTTCAATTTAATTTGTTTATGGATGGGTTTTGTGTCTATTTTTTCAGCCTGTTTGGATGAGAGAGCTCAATTATATGATCAAACATATATTTTTTTTATTTGGAGATCTATCCACTACTTTTTTTTGTTGTTTTGAAGTCGAGCCTATGGAGGTGTTCTTCTACTGTTATTAAGGATATTAAACATTGAATAGGTATTTTCTTCTTTTGGGCTATAATGTAGATATCACTAATACAACCTTCAATTGAATGTATACCTTTTTTTGGTGGAGGAAAATAAATTATCTGAAGTTGTTGAAAAGATTGAACAACATGTGAAGGTTTCACTTTTATCTGTCATTGATGTGATGGGGTTTTTTATAGGATGTCACCGTGTTTCCAACAACTTCTCACTGATAATTTGTTTCCATGGGGTTGGTGTGGTATTTTTTACAAACTTCTTCATTTAATATCTTCTTGTTGATATCTTTGTATCCTTTTTTCAATTCTAAAATGTGGTAATATGGGTGAAAATATTCTCGACTATTTCCCTCCTTCAAAGTGGTCATATAAATCATTCTATGAGCATTTTAATAAGTATGTCTTGGTAGATTTGGTAAATTTTAATCATAAAAAGGCTTTTGGGTTGAATCTGATAGAAATGTGGTGAAAACTTTCATTCTTCCCATCTATGTTGATGGATGACATCTAGTGTTGGACTATGTCTTAAGGGAGAATAGGGGTTGATTATTATCAAATATTTTTCTTCTTGATAATCTTGGCTTGTATTCTTTCAATCCCTACTATTTTTAGTTATTTACAAATCATGTTTGTACTGACTCTTTTGATTTTAATAAGTTTATTTGGGGCACAATTTGAGTGATCAATTCAAGTCACCACTTTTATAAAAAAGTAATCTATGGTTTTCTCCTCTTACTTGGTTTCAAATCTATCTCAACAATGAAAGTTATTTCTTCAACTTCCTTCTTTTCAGCTTAATTTTCTTTTCTATCATAAAAAACTTTTTTGGAAGGGGTGTCGTACATCTTTTAGCTTGATGACTAGCCCGGTCACATATTCCACAAATATCTTCCAAACATTCAATTTTATTTTTTTGGAAACAGTCTAACATCTTGGGAATTCACTATTTTAAATTTCTATAAGCTGGAAAAATTACTTATTATACTTCCATTATTTCTTCCACTTTGGTCAAATCTTCTTATAAATAGATTTAAGTTGTCCTAAAAATTATATTCCACATGTCTATAGATTCTACAACACCATCAATATCCATAAAATCATTATTTTTTATTTAATAAAGAACATTCTTTGTAGAATAATTGTTGAGGTTGATAACTTCTTTCAACTCTAACGTGCTCAGGATGTGAACCATATTTTTTTGAGTGAGTTTGCTAATTTTGTAGATTTTATAGTTTTCTCACATCCTTTCTCAACCAAATAATTCCTAATAATTTTTCTGAAACTAGAAATATTAAAATAATCAGATCAAAAATTATTTTTGGTAAGAGATGATTTCACATAATTCTCATATTGATCCTTCTTAACAAATTTATTAGTCTTATAATTTACTTATGAATCTTTGTTGAAGTTTTATTAATATTTCTCATGGGACATTCAAACTAAAGTATTTTTTATTCAAAATTGTTAAATTTTTATTCCTTAGCTTCCAGATTCTAACTAAGATCTTCAATCAACATTCCTTATTCAAAAATTCTTAGTTTATAGATTAAAATATCCTCAGTGTATTCTTTTTCTTTATTGATAAAATATTTTCATCCAATAAAAAATTATTCACCATATTTCTTTAAAAATATTATTTATTTCTTGAGTGTTTTTTATCAATACATACAAAAATTTCTGCTCTGAGTTGAAAATATCTATAATATTCTTCACCACCTTCTCCAATCTCTAAGGAATATTTCATTTTCTTAACTTTGGAAATAAAGGTTCTAAATTTTTTTAAACATTAATCTTTATAAGAATTTTTTTAAATTGATTTTGAGTCAACTTTCTTACTCAATATACTTATTTTTCATCTATTAAAATTATTTTTGTATTTTTTAGAATACTTTTCTTCTTTATCATTTTGGTTCTACTTATTTTATCGAGGTTTTTCATTGGAATCGTCTCAATATTCTATAACATTATTCTTAAGGAAATTAATAACAAATTTTCTGATTCCACCACACTAAAAAAAATTGAAAGGAAGTTTACCTCCATATTTACCTCTTCTTCATCGATTGTTTTTAAATATAAGAGACATGATATTATCATTCAACTCATAATCTTCCTTATCTTCTAACACACAAGGATCAACTTCTTTGACATCTTAGATTTTCATCTTTCTTATAGCTTCAAAATCCATTTTGTATTTAATATTCTCTTTAAACATTTGACTTTTACTCATTTAATAAGTACTAATAATTTTATGAAATTCATCAAGAGTTAAATCATCATTATCTTCTAAAGAAGAAATTTTAGAGTCAAATATATCTTGAAGGTTTCCCATAAGTTTCTTTTATAATTATAGAATCATCCATAACATTTATGAATCCTATGATGTTGCAAACAATTTCATTTTCTCTGGTGAAGTATTCATTAATTTTTTCTTTCATTTTTCAATCTAATGTCTTTATACATACTAGACTATATTTTTAAATTTTCTTACGTACCTTTTTTATTCCCTTTGAAACACTTTCCAGCTTGTCCTACATACATTTTTACATTTTGAGACTCATCACCCTCTAATAAACATTTTTTGATAAGGACATGAGAATAACATTTAAATCATTTCTATAAACTTCTATATTACTTTTATCATTAAAGGTAATCAGGGAATCTTTCTCAATAGGTGTAAACTCAATAATACCAGCATCACCAACTTCCAGGCTAAGAGATAACAGATAAGGGATCGTCCTTTTTTTCTATCCATAATAATTTTTCCCTAAATTATTAGAATTTATCTAATATTGACAGAATTGATATTATCCATGATATGTATTAAATAGGGGGACCCTCCCTATAATACCAATTAAAGTTCAATATGATCGAATAACAACTAATAGGGGGGGTTTAATATGTTGTTAACTTTTTATATGTTCCAAAATGTTTAGAATCTTAACCCCTGTAACATGTTAAGATTAATTTCCTTAACAATTTTTATTTAATACTCACACATGAAAAAGTAGGAAATAATGTAAAGTAAACAATATTTACAAGATTCATCCTTAGTTTGGGAACCTACATCCTTACCATGGATACTCCCGTGGATCTATAGAAATCCACTATTATGAAGAAGTGAATACAACTTGTTCCATATTTTGTTAGACACCTTCTATCTCCCAATAGTAAAGATTATAGTGACTCCCATCATTTTATAATGTTTTCTTAAAAACCCATTGTTCAAGAAAAAAGAATAATGTCTTTGTTGAAAATGCTCCACAATTTTTGAGTGTGAATCCTCCGTTTGATTTTGATAGAACCAATTTTATCAATCAGATGACTCTGGGTTTGATTCTCTCAATACAATCAATATGGGCCAAATTATCTCAATATGATTATTCTATATCTGATTCCCTCAATATGATATGTTCGGATCCGATTCTCTCAATAAGATCAGTACAAATATGATTCTCTCGATATGATGAGTCTATATCTGATTCTATCAATAAGATGGATTCAATATGATGATCCAATTCTCAATATGAAAAACTCAATAATTTTTAAAAAAAACTTAATACGATGTACCTTAGTCCTATTGACTGAATTTTATTGACTGAATACAACCTTCTTTAATATGATCTTGCTCAATCCGGTAATAAAAACATTCAGCTGTCTGATCCCCCTCATGAGATCTCTAGCCTGTAATTACATTCATTGGATTTCATCAGCACTCCATATTTTACAAATGTATAAAAAAATCACGTATAAATAAATGATATGAGAAATTATTAATAGGTGACTCAGAAAGAAAAATCAGTAAACTTGAAAACATTCCACACTTCCTAAAATTTCAAAAACTCCAAAAACATATCACATTTAAAACTTAAAATTTTACTTATTTAAACATCCTTATATTTCTATGAGATTTATAAAAAAAATTAATTTCACGTTTGACCTCATTAACTCTTCATAATACTTCAAGAAGTTTTTTTGAGTCTTCTTTATAATTAGCTTAATATGATTTCTGTTTCTTTCTCTATGAATCCAAATTTTGTTTCTTTCTTAAGTAATATGATTTATATGTCTTTTTAAGTGAATCCAAATTCTATTTATTTCTCAATGAATCATATTTATATTACTTTATTAGTGAATATGAATTATATTTCTTTATCATTGAATCCAAATTATGTTTCCTTCTCACTAGATCTAAATTCCTTATCCTTCTCAATGAATCCGATTGAAATCTCATTACGATGGAATTCCCATTATGATGGATATCATATGATAATGGAATATTCAAAATGCAACTTTTAAATTCTTCAAACCACTCTTTAATTTCTTCAAAAGAATTTATCATGAATTTTTTCCTGATTTTTGTGAAACCTATGATCAAAAATAACCACCCAACTTATTTAAAAATTATGAAAACTTTATAACTCCTAACTTCAGAATCGCCTTTCAAATCTCTTCAGAAAAAATAAAACTTCCTCAGTCATCAACTTAATTATTTCCCTAATTACTATAAAATAAAGCTTCCATCAAACAAAAATTTCTGCCTCTAATTATTTTGGATTTAATTATTTGAATATTATGCAGATTGATCTGAGTATTTTATCTCTTCAGTGGACTAGATATGATTCCTAGATAATTAAAAAATATTATACCAAAAGATTAGTTATCAAAAAATAAAAAAAACTAATTAAAAAACACCAAAAAGGATATTTAGAAATTTATCATTCTAAGAAACTAGTTATGGGTGAAAACTTAGTTCTACCTGGTACGACTAAAGGAAATTTATCAAGTCTGGAGTCAAAGCTAAAAAATCCTGAATTAGATGTGAAGGAAAGAAATTTTTTGCCTTATATGTACCTTTTTATCCCCCGTGAGAAGAAGATACCCTCATGATCTTTTATTATGGGGATTTAAGGAACTATAAGCCTTATTTTATAAAATCTTCAAGGAACTCTCAGTATTGTATTCATTTGGATCAACATTTTAAGTTTTATAAATTGGTTTTCTAGAATAAGTGTCTAATGTTGTAAGGATTAGTTTTATTTTTGTTTTTAGTTATTAATTCTGGTGTTTTCCAGTTGTGTATTTGGATTTGATTAAATATTTTGGTTATTGTTTTTTTTGGTTTATATAGGATGTTTTCTTTGAGTAGATCTTAAACATTTCTTATTGTATATTAGTTTTTTGTGGTTATGATTATGTTTGGTTGAACATATCTGGTTTATTTGGGTTTGTATTTGTGATCATTTTTTTATAAAGATATTTTATTGATGATAAGGCATAAAAAACCCTTGGATACATTATTGACTAACAATGTTTTGTGGAACACCAATTCATATTTTTAATTGGATAGTGTCTATGTGGTTTTTTTGGGTTTTATATGAGATTATGTTCCAACATTGAGGTACAAGCATATCCTGACGTAGTATCTTGAACCTATGTGGGAGCCCATATTATCTCTTTTCCCGGATAATCATGGTTTTTTCCCTTTTTTATTAGAAATATTTTGATGGATATATTCATCTTTGGTTTTGTGGGATCATTTCTTGGATGCTTGTGGATTTATTTTATCTTGGGTTTTGATCAATTATCTTTTTGGATGTTTGAGTGTGGTGGTACATGGTTTTCTATTTTCATATGTGTTATAGTATAGTATTTTTTACATTAGTGGTCTCCTTATAGGAGTGGTTTTCAATTTTTTTAAAAAAAAATAGATGAATTCTAAATAACAGGGAGGCCAACACTATGTCTGCATTAGTTTATGGTTCATGGTGTTTTAGGGTTTGGTTTTTCTTTGAGATGATTAGTGGTGTTTAAGTTTTGGGTTCTTTAATTTGATGTTTTGTTTGGGTATCTGATTCCCATGTCCCACAAGACCCTATTTTGTTATTCCCCAACCCAGCCACCTTTTTTGTTAAGGTTTGAAGGTTTTAGTGTTTAATTAATTCTAATATTTTGAGGAATTTCTTGGTGTATAAAATATTATGGTTAGTATAATTACAACACCAATGTGTCACTTGTTTTTAAATGAAATTTAATTATTGTTTTATTTTAAATTTTGATAATTTTAGGCCAAAATTTTGAAATTTTAAGGGTTTTTATATTATTATACGATTACCACAAAATTAAAGAAAACTATGTAGATTCAAAAGAAACCCATGAAATAAATGAAATACCATGATGGTGGGGATTTTATTGGTTGAGGATCATTTTTTAAAACCATGCATAGTTAGTTCTCCAAGAACATTTGAGGCATGGTTTGTGTGGGGGTGACCTACATAATTATCACATGATTAGGGTAAACTATATAGCTTACACCATTAAAGGAGTGGTATTTAGGTTAGTTCCACCTACATTGTTGGAAAATGGTTTGGAAAACTGTGCTTCCAAACAATTCATCTTGACCAGATTTACCTGAATAGTGAATTTACCTAAATTCTCCCTTTTATTTAATGTATTTTACTCTCCTTTCCCCTCCCATTTCAAACTTCTAACTATAAGGATCTCATGTGAGGTCTCTAATATTTACATTTTTTCCATTTTTTGAATATTTTTTTCATATGTAAATATAATTTCAAGGTTATCTCCTTATATTCATCACATATCTTTTCTCCTTCAATCCCTCTTTCATTTATCCTTGGTTTCCCATTCACTTGGGAACCCAAGTACACTATTCATGGGGATTTAAGGTATTGGGCTGGTTTTGACCTTGGGTTTTTATTTCATAGGGTCTATCGTCGGTGGTTCCTTATTAATTTGGAGTTATATATGGAAGGTAAAATTTTGTGAATTCATTCTGATTGATCTGATATTTCTGTTTCTGTGATATTATTATTATTTTCAATTCATGGGATTCTTGAGCTTCAAAATATATTTTCACAGGAATTAAAAAATTGTATGATAACCATGATGAATTTATAAACGTTTTTTTGTGACCCTTAATATTGGAATAAACTATTTTCTTGATGATTTTCAATTATTACTTTCAAATTAAATGGTTTTGTATGTTATGAATTTGTGATAATTTATTTGAGAAATTTTTTAAAAATTTAACAGAAAATGAAGGGCTCTATGCTATTTTTGGTTTTCAAAGAGGAAAAACTATGTTATAAAATAATGTTTTAAATAAAGGTATTAGTTTATTTCAAAGGGAATTATAATGGTTTTTTAAAATATTGAGATTTAAAAAGTGGTGAAAGGGACTTGGAATATTGACCCAGTTGTATTTTAAATGTTTCATTGATACCTAATTAAAATGGGATGATTTGATGTGGTATGGACCTCATTGATCACCCCATATACTTGTTTCACCTACTATAAATTTTTTATTGTTATGTAATTATTATATAACTTATAAAGGGGTTATTTTGTTTGTAGATTTTTTTGGGTGATATGAGATTTATTGTTTATATTTATGATTCAAGTAATGACTAATAATTTCTTATCACCTCTACACTAGTTTGGTAATAGTAACGTAGGTAACTAAGTGGGAAACATTGATTTATGCTACACTAGTTCAAACAACACATGGGATAGTGTCCCTCAAGTTGTGTTAGACACCATGTCTGGATATGATTCCCATGATGGGGCTACTATGGTATCATTTTCAAGTTTTCAGATTTTTAGGACATCATGGATGTGATCATTAAGTCCTAGGTTACAATATTGTTAAGTTAATATCACTTTTATACCTAATAAGTTACATAGGACACTTGTTCCCTGATTGATATTTCTTTATAGGGTATTTCAATTTCTTGTTTATTTGGATCCCCTATATGATTATATGAAAAATGGAATTTTTTAATTTATTCTTTATTATTTTTTATTATATACCACTGATATAGTGGTTCTTACTTATGTAAATTGATTTCATTCTTTATGGTTGGTTATGTTTTCAAAATGGATTCAAAATTGGTTTTGAAACAATGGTTCAAATGAAGGAAATTTCTTTTTTCATGGATGGATTTTTATGAAAATTTTTGGAATGAATTTATGAACGGGTTTGTGTGCTTTTCATTAAAACCTATGTAATGTTTGGGGTTTCAATAATTTTCAATGGATTTGTATGAAAATGAAAGGATCATTCTCCATGGACAGAACTATGATGCTTGTTTTTGTATACATATTAAAATAAAATGGAAAAAATTATTTTATATTATATTTCATACTCGAATTGAATACTCTTTTTATTAAATGAATTGCATAGACACATTTGTGAGATCTTTCTAGGCATGTTATTTCTCATCCTTCATAAACACTCATTGGTGTGTATGCATCTTTTTGTATTTTATAAGGGTTCTAGTTTTCATTATTTTGGAATAGCTATCATTATATGGGTTTGTAAATGGTTCAGCTAGGATATGGTGAGGGAATATGAGTTATATGGAGGTTATCTTTCAATTTTGGATTATTTTCAGATGTATTGTTATATTAGCAAAGAAGATCTTTCTTTTAGTTGTATTAAATTGCTTTTTCTCTTGTTTTATATTTATTTTTGGATGATGTTGTATGTCGATGGAGATGAGTTGAATCATATTCATTATTTATGACTTATTTTATTTATTTATTTATTTATTTATTTTATTATTTTTCATTAACATATAATGTATGGATACTTCATGCCAGATTCTTGGTAAGACATATGATGTCTACTTACATAGATTTATATAAAAAACTATTACCATGGTGTTTTCCTTGATATACAGGAACTTGTTGCAAACTCATAAGACTCATGAATTCTCTTTGGGCCATGATGACGGGTTTTCCCTAGTGATGGGGTTGGTTAGATCGGGCTAGTACATTATATATCAATTTTATATATTAAATATAAATAACTATTTAGATAAAAATTATTTACTATATGAATAGAATCATATTTGTTTTATTTTCTTATGTTTCTCCTTTAATGTATCTTATTTATCTATAATCATGAAATTTTATAATTCATCTCATAAAAATAATACTTTTAAATTCAAAATTATATTATACCTCTTCAGTCAAAACCATAATATATTAATTACCATTTTGTTTGAAGACCCGGCTTCCAAATTATAATGAGAATCACAACTACAATCTTTAAAATCACTCTATGAATATTTCATATATTTCATTAATATCCTCTAGTAATATAATTTTCTAGATTTCCCTTGATATTTATATTCAAAGAAGTTTGGTCTATGATATCCCTTTTTATTTCATTCAAATTATCTCACCTATTTTGAATTTCCATCATCATTCCTCAGTTTTATATAGAATCACTAGTTTCTATTTTTTGAGTTTTTGTATTTTCTATAAATTTATATATGTTCTTCACCAATATATGAAGATCTATATTCTTTATAAAGTGAGTTAAAATATATAACCTTATGTGTATCACTTTCTTGTTTTCATAACTTATCATCATCAACTTTATCTGGAATCTTATCTCCAAACATCATGAGATTTCTAGTAAAATTATTCATTTTAATATCTTGAAGAGGTGAAGACTATCTAATAGAAATAGATATTTCACTCCATTTAGTAGTTATAAATCTAAAAACTTTTTAAACTTGGTCTGATTCTAGAAAATAAGTTCTTAAAGTACCAACATCATTTACTATCTCGGTCAGTCTTCCCTTGATTTGATTAATACTTTCTTTATAAAACTTATTAAAAGTTTCAAAGTTAAGTTTAATAGTATTGAAACATAATTTTCACATATTATCAATTCTTTAAAAGTAAAAATTAGTTGATTATCACATATAATAAGTAGTATAACATTAATAATCTCTATAGAATTTATCTACTCCTAATTTAAAAATGATAGCATCTATATAATTTGAATTTTAATCATAATCAATATAAAGAGTATCACTCCACAATTTAGTGTGTTTAGTAAGAGTCTTATTGGGTTTTACCACCTTCATAAAAACCATGAAAAATAATCATCTGGATAATCATTCGAGATTTACAACAATTATAATTTTCACCATTAAAATAATGATCTCTAATCATAAACATTCGTCATTTTAGATTTTTCATCAATTTTTTCATAATTGGATCATTATCTATATCATTTTAAGGCTAGAAAGATAATATATTTAAATATAGTTCTATATAAGGGAAACAAATATTCAATTTAAATTTAACCAAGTAGAGTTTTTATGTGACCGTCATTGATAATAAGTGTTTTCCAATGTTATTAATAGACAAACACTTATGAGTGGTGAACTGATCTATTTAAATAATTTTAAATAATTAACCATCCTCTTTAAGTTGGTTTGAAACTATATTTCTCTTTTAATCATATTGTTCATTTTGATATAAAGTAAAGTAAGTATATAGACATATAATATATTAATAGTGGCCTGGGGCTATAATAAACGTCACTCTATCTACTCCACCCACACTCAATGTGAGATTGATAATTTTATTCAGATCCTTTTCCTATTTATCTCAAAACTAATTGAATTTATTTGAAACTTAGTATAAGGAATTTAAGAGACCTTGATAGTTTTACAGGGGACCACACAATATATAAATTTACTGAAACTCATCTATATCTAAATAAAAGAATATGAAACATAACAAACAACTAAGTACTAGAAGTGGACACGTCACCCGTAGTTATGTACAAGTAGATGGCACATAGAATATAAATATATTAGATATATAATTGGTAAACATATTCAGTAAATAATTGCCTCTACAACTAATAGATATAATATTATTTTATAAAATGGATGAAACATTGATGTATAGCTTTGAAATACTCATTTTCAATACCTTTAATATATCACAACTATAGAAAGTAATATTTAAGAAATAAAAAGATTCATTCTTCTCCTTATATAATTTATCCTATATTTTAAACTTTCTTTCAGTTGGATGATAAAAATTGTAAAAGAATAATGAATGTGTACAATATTTTTATAATCTTTTATTCACAGAATCTTTATTTATGTTTTAATTTTTACCACTTGTTTGAATTATGTAATTATTCTAAATCCTTCTAGAAATCATTTATATATAATATAAATTATAACTATTGTAGTCTTCTAAGTCTTCAGTATTTCAAAATAATTATAGTCAAAATATTTCACAATTTTCTCTATAATAATTGCATAATTATTGTAGTATTTACATTAAAAAAAACATTTAATAATAGTAGTGTAGTTTCGAAATAAACACCATTATTTCAAGACTGAGTCACCATTTAATTCCTTCATGTCTACTAGATTTTTAGTATTGAACAATCCCTAAATTATTATGACATAGTTTCCCATTAAAATTTTAAACATTTAAATTCTAAATAGTTATCATTCATAATTTTCTTTTGAATTATTGAATTCTTCTTGGTATGATCATCTCACCATGGTGAGACTCTTCTTATCATCCCAAATAGGTTTTCATAATCAGGTTATAACAATATCTTCACATCATGGTCAACTCTAAATCAAGAAACCACTTAAATATATCATTCCATCATAATGGTATGACATACTTTATTGTAGTTTTGGAAAATTATTTATATAAAATGTTAAATGAAAAAAAGTCTTAGTGAAATACATATTAACATAAAAATACCTATCTTCTAAATCATATTCCCTACAAATAAATTTCCATAACCTCTTTATATTCATCGAACACTTCTCCAACTTCTATAACTTTTAATACTACATAAGAGTGAAATCTATAACTTTTGATAATACATAAAATTAATATTCACTTTGTAGATTCATAAACTTTTCCAATTTTTCAATCTTCCTTAAAAGTGTAAGAATAACATTTATCTTAACTCATGGTATAATTAAGAGCCAACTATTCAATTAAAATAGTATTCTTTTTTAATTCATTATAGTCCTTCCATTTTTCCAAAATTTCATTATATAATATTAATATCTTTCTAACACTTTATTGTGTATGAGTCATAAAATAGGTCAAATGTTGTATACATAAGATTCAATCATCACATTCATCTATACGCAAAAAGTTAGAACACTCAACTAAATATTCTTTCTTAAAAATAAAAATAAATAGTCTTAAATATAATATAACTTCCAATATGAAAATTTATGGTCCACCTAAATAGTAACAGTGTCAAAGACACTAGCTAACCTTATTTATAACTCCCCAAACACCAATGACTAAAGACAAGTACAAGGGGCCTAAAACATCTATTGGTAGATTATTCCCTTACAAAAAGAATAAATGTTATCTAAAAATATATTAAATTTTCAGCATGAGTCATTTTTATAAAATATATACCCAAAAACGGTAGAAATAAATCATTAGATAAAATTTAAATCATGCAATCAGATATTTAAAATAAAAGAGTCCATAAGAAGAATAAATATGTAATAGATCAAAAATTTAATTAATATAAGATATATCCATTAATAACTTTAAATTATATAAATTAAAAATTATACGTCATCCCATTGTCCAATACATATGCTAAAAAACTAATGTAAAGGAATGAAATACATGATCCTTTATACCAACTCATAATGGTCTCCTATCTAATCATCATTCTATAATACGCTACTCATCATGAGAAATATCTTTTACTCCAAGATGGAAACTTTCCCTTTCATAAAATATGATTTATACTCATGTACATCAAAATCCATGCCATGGAAATAGTTAGGGAGTGTGTCTAATGACCCATTAGTACTACTCCTCACACTTTGATACATTATGTGACAATAATCAAGTGGATGTGAATGAGTTTCTATAGAAATTGATAATCAATCCACTAGAAAATAAAATTCATACATTCTCATACAAATCCATACCTATTTGGAAATGTGTACGGAAGATACTTTCACTCCAAAGACTCAACTGTAACCACACAACTTTGAATAGGTACCAACTTCAAATATTAAAGAAACATATACCCAAACATCCTTATGAGTTATACTGAATATACTCTATTTCCCTAAAAATATATTCCAAATAGGTCTTAAGAAGTTCATAAATACTCACTCATTAAAAGTTAATCCAGATTTTTCCCTCAAATAAACAAACCTAAAAATATCAATAGAAGTATTGATCATATCATAAATAATAAAAATAATAAATTAAATATGGTCTAACTATTAATGAAAAATAAAAAATAAAAATAAAAAAAATAAGCACACAAAGAAATACTAAAGCATCAAATTTCAACTAAAAAACAATCATATGACAAAATATATAGGTAAAATGAAGAATGAGGCCTAACCATGTGAAATAAAAAATCCCAACTCTTATGACTTTATCCTTTACATCACTCAAGTCCTCACTAAATTTTTCCATCGGAGTACTCCTAAAGCACATACATATCATTCCTATATATAATTATTATTTATATGGTTTGGATCCTAGTAAATGAAATTGAAACACTATAGCTATATATTAATCCCTTTAATCATATATTTGCATTATCATCAAACTTCTCAATTTTAATGGTTATGATCTTTCCTTGGTGAGTAATGATGGAAGATAAAATACCTCAATGGTTTTTATTATCACATCCATTAAAAAAATACATCCCTCCATTATAAAAATCTAATATTTTTATTCATATAATCACCTTTGATTGGGAAAATTTCTTGGACAGACATCATTATAAATTGAGTATATCAGCATCTGTGCATGTATCATCATGAAATTTAAGTCATTATTCACTCAACTCAATGATGGTCTCTAGTTAATCTGATACTTCACATCCAAATTTGGGTCTTGATGCTAAATCAAAACCTAAATCATGAGTAGTGTGTTTATTAACTCTATTTCATACTATAAAAATCTAATTACAAGAGTAGGGAAACCTACTACACAAAAATATCAAGATATTTATCCCCACTAATGATAATCATAATATGGGAGACAAATTCCCATGTATCTATCCTTAGTCATCAATAAAATCATTTTAGGGACCAACTCTTATATCCATAACTGAGGTTAATCAAGGGGGACTCCTACATGGAACTAATAGTCTACTCACTCATTAAGAATACTAATATTATCTCAAAGGATTATGGATAGTGATCTCATAAATAACTTGTTAAATATTATTATCTCACCTCAATTCCAAGGGCCACCTCGTATATTAATCGCAATTAATGTGTGATCATCCATGAATCATATCATAGAACCCATGGATACACTCCAAGTAGTTAAGTTAATCAAAGAGTTCAAGACTTGATCTCCTCCCATATGGTATTCAAAGTTTACTATAAAAAACATATAAAAGAAAACCAACTTAGTATCTAAATCCAATATCACAAACAAATCACCAAAGGTAAGGAATATCCCATGGTTTATATTTTATCATGCACCACCATGTAATAGAAGATATCATAAAATGTAACCATAATGTAAATTTACTTCACAATAACACAAACAATGGAAGATATTTAATCACATTCATAAGATAAAAAAGAAAAAATAATTTTACAAAAAAAACCCCTTTGTTTTATTTTGAAATATGAGTCAGCAACCACTTTTATAAATCAATTTATGTTGTATCACTTATCAACATACTCACCCATGTCCCTTTACCCAAATTTCAATGATAAACCAAATTTAAACTAATTATCATTTTCCTCATATTTTTTTAAAATAATAACTTCTAAGGGTTTTGTTTGAGCTTGTTCATGGGATTTTGTGGCATAAAAACTCTAAAAATCTTATAACATCTGCCAAAAAGATCCATGAAAAAAACTAAACCCTAAAAAAAGATACAAAATGTGTGAGGTGACAAGTGGGCATTGAATTTAAGGATATCTCTAAGGTAAATTATAGATATTGAGGGGGATCAGATATGTCAGCATAGTGAGGTTCATTACTCAATACACTTGACCATGGTACCTCAGGAATTCACACCTCCAAGATCCCATCACCTATGGTTACCAGTAAACCATAAATACCTCTACAACACCAACCTACCAGATCACTATCATAATAAGTTGATCCCTATATCTAACAATTATCATTGTCATTTCATACAACGGTTACCAACCTCCACTAAAGAGAACTAAAATATCTAAAATGATGTCTATAATAAGAAAGAAGTGAATAACCACTATCATAACAAAAATATACTAAATATGAGATGAATCCTCCCATAATAAGATCATCAACTGATAGAGAGACACCATCAAAGCCCAACCCTCTGGCATAATTTCTTGATGTGTACTCTATAGGAAGATTTTATTGCACTCCATTTACCTCTTTCATAAATAGTAAAATCTTAAAAAATATTGATCAACAACATACCTGGAAGAAAATAAAAATATGTATCAATTGATGTAAAGGGGATAATGGGAATTATTACCAATATCATCCTCCAACATAAGGAATCAAACAAATTACCAGTAAAATTGAGGAGGAACCACCAATAAACACAGAAATATACTATAGATCTCACACTAAGAACCTTCACCATATTATTCATGACTCCATTAAAGAAGAAAAAAGACACAAAAAGTAAGATAAGATGTTACTGGAAGTAAAAGTATGGATATCAGTATATTGATTCATCATCTGAGCCACCAAGACATCCTCCAATGATGAGTAACAAAAATAGATACAATTCTATCATAGATAATGATATTAATGAACAAACACTAATAGAGCACCACCGATAAGAAAAACAGTATCCTATGGGGATATAATCAGTGCCACCTCGATATAAAATATGTAGAGAAGAATTTCAAAGTCCACTAAGTCGAGTCTAAGATTAATAGAGAAAAAAAATGAAGATTAAAAAGGAATAAGAAGTTACAATAGAGCCAATAAGTCATATGATACATACTTAACCAAAAGGTTTGAATATGGGATAGGAGTAATAAAGAAACACATATACTTTCTCCTTGAAAATATAATTTCAGGCCATCATCATTCATATTTAACACCCCAAAATAGCCTACATTAAACATAGGTAATGACTCTATATCCAAGACCTCTAATTCTGAGATGAAGATGAGATTCAAAGACTCATCTAAACATCAATGAACAGACAAGACCATATGGGTGTTATCCAACATCTAGCACACCCCTAATAAATCACTAATATAGAGAATAAATAATGTGGGTCTATAAGAAGGTTGGACCTAGTGGACTGAATACTTATTATATCAAATTTAGAAGGAAATAAACCAAACCTGTCTAGATTAAAAAAAAGTTAAACCAATTGCAATAAAAAAGAGATAAATAATGAAGGAACCCATTGGAAAAACAAGAACACTATGGGGGTTTGAAATATGATGAAAATACATCAATGAATTAGTTAATAGTGTGAGATAGATTAGGAAGGGATGAACATAAATGGGTTCTAGTAATAGCTAGAACCCTAAACCTATATTAAATAAGTTGGGAGAGTGGAGATCACCATATGCCAATTAATCCATATAAATTATAAAAAAATACTCCAGAGATAACCATTATTATTTTTAAAAATACCATTCTAAACCACATCATAAAATTAACATTCCTTTTAGAAATTAAATTAAAAAATTTAACAATTTTTCATTTGTAAACCTATGTCAAATCCTAACTTACACCACCCAACAGTATATAAGATACAACATTGACATTCATTCGAGAAACGTTCCATAAATTAACCATTTTGAAAACTAATATTCCCCTATTTACTATTATTATAACATGAGATTGTCCCATTTATAAATCCATTCAAGTTACTCAATCATTATAACAATAATAATAATCACATGAACATAAAATAACCATAGTGATCAAGATACTTAATATATAAAATCCTTCTAACTTGGATCACTATCCATTTAGTAATTTAAAGTTCATACTGAGATACATCAACTATAAATAGCACCTTAAAAATCAAGAATAACCATAATTTTCTAATTCATTCATTTTAATTTAAAATAACCAATATGAAAAATCTCTATAAAAATTATCTTATGATATTTTGATTCCAAAACCAGGAGAAATAATTTATTTTCCACTCTTGAAAAACTCCTGAGACTAAGATGCATAAAATACCTATTTATAAAACCTAATTCAACCATTAAAATGTTCAAAATTCACCAAAATCCGTAATAAATTTTACTAGGTGACTTATGATGGTGAGAAACATTCCTTCACAATCCTCCTCTAGAAACCATACTCAAAATCCTCGTCATTTTCATGATATTTGGCCTTACTCTATTGGAATTTCACTTCAAACCTATATGTAGTAACAACACCATTAAATGATAAGTAAAATACCATGAGAGGTGAAGGGTGGTGGATTGATTGATATTTTTGATCCAACAACACTTAAATCATCATGGATTGAGGGAGAGGAATTGTAGAGGAAATGGGTTCAAAGGATCGGCTCACCCTCTCATTTATCCAACCAAATATGGATCCCCCAATTAGGGTTACTATATAATAAAAACAAAATCTATAAAATTACATTTAAAAAAAGAGGTGTTGGGATTACTGGGTACTCAGTGGACTTCAACCGGATAACTAGTGGCTCACCGAGTAGTTAGTGGTACTAAACTAAGAACCCAGGGGCTAATATAACCACCAGACTTCTCAATTTAATTTACTAACTACCTAATAATTTTCTTTATGTAATATATATATATATATATATATATTTTAATCCTCTTAAAAAAATTCTTTATACTTTTAAATCAGGTCCAAAAATTCCTCCCGTCAACCCAGATTCAAATATTCAAATTCAGGTAGCCACCAAATCCCTCGTAGTCTGACCCACCTCCCATTCCACTTGAACCTAAATACCTAGGTCATTAAAAAAAACTACCATAATTTATATCATCCTTGAGATGTTTCTCCCATAAAATACCCAAAATCTCAAACTATATTCATTATCAATTCATTAATAACTCACAACATTTCATCTTAAAACATAAATCATGCACCTACTACACAACTCCAAACAACAAGTGTATTATTCACTTAATGACACACTCCATAAGAACTAATATTAACAATAAATTTTATAGTATCTACAACTTCACTAATATTATATTTACTTTGATATGTTTATCAACACTCTCATTATATATTTCTCCCCATAATAAGAACTTACTAAAAAAACTTGATCTCACCTAATATTTCCCCCACCAAATGATTTTATTATTGATAACACATCTCACATAGTGAAAACTAATAAATAATAAAAACCTATATCTACCTACTTAATCTTAATTCTAGATATCCATTCCATGAAATTAGGTAACTTCAGTCTCTTAAAATGATCACTGACTGCGACTTGAAATACACAATTCAAGACACTCAAGTCACCCTTAATCTAATCCACAAAAACAAGAAACCTTAGTTACACACCATTGGTTAATTTTTTTAAAACACATTAAAATAATTTTATAAACATTATAATCACCTAAGATTTCTCAAAACCACTTGAAAAAAAGTGTATTTTTTAAAAAATAAAATCCAAAAAACTTCTACCTAATCCATCTTTTATTTGAAATAAAATTTAATTTCAAAAATATCATTTTATGTCAACTTTCAAAACAATTATAATTCATTTATTTAAAAACATAAAATCAAAAAAACTCTAGCTATGATTTCCATTTTCTATAACTTCCTATAAAACAATTTTATTTCTGCCTCACACCAATATACAATTTTACTTCATAAAAACTTTATTTTCCTCAAAAAAATAAAATTCATGAAAACCACTACCCTATGGAAGTTAAATAAACATTATCAATCAATTATATTAAATAATAAAATATTCCATTGCATATTAATATAGATTCCAATTATAATATATTTTATAAAACATAAAAAAGATCACCAGTTTCTGTTAATTAATAATTGACCCTATTGAAAAAATATATCAAATAACACTGCCCATTGGCACAAGCGTCAATTACCCAGAATTCCATTATCATTATGTATAAAAGATGAAAAAAGTAAACCACCTAATATCTAAAATAAATTCCAAGCCCAACCTATCTCATAATTCCTAAAATACCCTCAATCGGTCTTGAGTACCTAATCTTAACACATGACATCCCCTGAGGACGATGATTTTGACCAAATGCATGTTGTCCACACATGCATATAACCAACCCCCCATGTATCTACATTCTATCGCCACATATAACTATATATATCCCAACCAAAAAAATTATTTGATACAAATTTTTAATTCATCATCCAAATATACCTAAAATGAAACCATGTCAGTGATGATATCTAAATTCAACCTTTCCTCTCAATTTTCTAGAGGTTGCAGACTAGTCATGGGTGCCTAAAATTTTTATGGGGAGACTATTCCCTAAAGTAAAAATCATAAGATTCATGTAAAACTTTATTGAATTCTCAGTATGAACCATACATATAATAGAAATTTTTAAAACCTATATACATGAGATAAGAACCCAAGTGTGCATCCTATAATCTAGTATATAAAATATAGTAGCCTACATGATATAAAAATGAAAAATAGAGTAGTGGTCGAATAAATATACAATATAGGAATCCATAAATAACTATTATCCCATTATCCAATTCATATGTCAAACAACTGTAATAAAGAAAAGAAATGTAATGGCCTTTATTCAAAATCTCAATAATATCCTCCTAAATAATATTCTAATGATAAATTCCTCATAACTAGCCATATATCCATCTTCATATTAGTACCAAAACATAACATAAAATATAATATCTACCCATATACATCAAAACTCATCCCATATATGAAAGTATGGGGTGAGTCCAAAGACCATGTAAAATTCACTCACTTTCCTTCACACATTCAGTACTAGTGATCAAGAGGATGTGGATGTATATCTATGGTATGTATGATTCATCCCACAAAAAAATATAAGACTTCCACAATCATATAAATTTATACCATTATTATATCATGTAAAAATAGGGAAAATTCTCCCAAGACTCATGTGGAACTACCAAACAGAGGCATGGTCCCACTTTCTTATATTGAAGACACATATAAACTTATATCCAGGTGAGATTTTCCCTAAAAACTCTCTCATACCAAATTTTTTTCCCAATTATTTCTTAAAAAATTCATAAACACTCACTCATCATGGTCCCACCTGACCAATTGGTCACCACACTAAAAGTTAAATAAAAAGAGCTTTGAACATCATAAAAAAATGATCACATAATGAATAAAAATAATTGGAAATAAATAAGGGATCTAACATGAATAAAAAATATCAAATTATATTGAAAACCAAAAAGGGAATCCATATAGGGGATAATGAATCAAATATCATTTGAGAAAAAATCTTATAAACAAATAAATGAGAAAAATAAATAATTAGACCCCTCCCCCTAAAATAATAACTCATACTCTCACTCCCGACCCCATCTCACCTCATCTGTCCTTGTTAGAGAGATCTCCTAGAAATGACACATATAACCTAAATATTTAACCCATATAACATAATTCATCATAGATTTATCTTCCTCTATATGATTGTAAAATAAATTTGTTATACGATGGTTCATAGATCATATATCCACATCATCATTAAACATATCATGTTCCATAGACATGATCTTACCACAGTGAAACAATGTGGAAGATAAAACTTCTTTAAAATTGGTATTATTAATCCCCTCAACAGAATCATCCATTCATCCTAAATCTGAATCAAATGTTGTAATGTGTCTAGTCACTAACTAGGAATACCACCTGTAAGAGATGAATCATCATTAACTAAGAATATCATTACCTATATCTATGAAATAGAAAAATATAAATCTTAGTTCAATTACAATTACCATGATCCTTGATTAATCCAAGACTTAACTTCAAATGTGATGTTTGAAAATAGATCAATCCATGTCTAGTATGCAACATACATAATAACATTATCGCATGTAGAAAAAATTCAAATATAAGGTGGGAAACATGATCTATTCCAAAACCATGATCATGATCCCCACCAAGGATGATCACAAATCGGGAAATTAATTACCATAATTCCATACTTGGGTTTCCATAGAAAATTAATTGGGAATAACTCCCACTTACATTGTAGATGTCAATCAAAGGTCAATCCTATTGGGAACTAAAGAGTACACTCACTCCACAAGAATACCAATATTCCCCCCCCCAAAGGAAAATAGAGAGTGATCTCATAAAATAATTCATAAATATAGGTATATCACATAAATCCCAAGGGTCGCCCAATACCCTAATAATAATACATAATATTGAGTCAATAAGGTTTTCTTATTACTTTTAAATTCCTTCATTTTTGAAAATCACAAACACCCTCTCTTAAGGAAAATTTCATTTTCTTTAAGTTTTATCTTGATAAGGAAAATTTTCCATCCCCAAGGAAATTTATCATTACCATGTTTTTTATTGTTCATATTTTTAGTCTCTCTAAATCTAACTCTTTTTATTCCTATATTAAAATTTCAGTTTCATTTCAAAAACATCATAATTATATAAATACTTAGATATAGAGTATTCTATTTTCAGGATCGAAATTCAAATTCTGAATTCTCTGAAATTTAGGATCTGAATTCTCTAGAATTCAGATTCTGAATTCTCTAAAATTCAGATTCCGAATTATATGAAATTCAGACTCTAAATTCTCTGAAATTCGAACTCTCAATTCTCAAAAATTCAGACTCTGAATTCACTAAAATTCATACTTTGAATTCTCAGAAATTTAGACTCTGAATTCTCTGAAATACATACTCCGAATTCTCTAGAATTCAGAATCTGAATTCTCGGTAATTCAGACACCAAATTCTCTAAAACACAGACTCTGAATTCTCTAAAATTTAGACTCTGAATTATCTAAAATTTAGACTCTGAATTGTATGAATTTCAGACGCCAAATTCTCTGAAATTTAGGTTTTGAATTCCTTTGAATTCATATTCGGAATTAATTATAATTAAGACTCTGAATTCCTTATAATTTAGATTCTGAATTCCTTAGAATTCAGACTCTAAATTCTTTAGAATTCAGGTTCCAAAATCCTTAGAATCCATACACTGAATTCTTTAGAATTAAAACTTCGAATTACTTAGAATTCAGGTTCTGAATTCTTTAGAATTCAGACACTGAATTCCTCATAATTAAGACTCTGAAGTCTATATAATTTTGAGTCTGAATTTCTTAAAAAATATAATATGAATATCCTTGAAATATAGACAATGAAGGTTAAATTTCTTAGACTAAAAATTCTATTTTTTCTTAGACTCCAAAAATTTTAATTTGGTTGAGAAACCATATTTTACTTACTCTTGTTTGAGTTATAAAATGATGTCGTGCATTTTGTTTCTAACCAACTGTTGTTTGAGTGATACATGTATAGGTCACTCTAAAATTCAAGGAAAAATATGACAGTTAGAGGAGGGAGCTAATCGATGGAAATGCGCCTATAAATAGAAGCTCATTTGAATGATCTGAGAATAACTTTTAACTTTTCTACAGCTCTAGAGATTACATGCTAAAGTGATTTCTAGAGAGAGAATATCATTCTTTTTCCATACTAAACATCTTGTTCATATTGCTTTGTGCGACTCTAATTATTATTGTGTACAATCAAGGGCTTCTGGGCTGAGGAATACAGAGGTGCTGACTACCTTGAAGTTTGATGGCTTGTGGAGATAAGAAGAAAGAACACTATATTCTTATCAAGGGCTTACCCTAGTGTGGGTACGATAGACTTTCTTGAATGTATAAATCAAGGGACCTTTATCCAAGGTTTTTGGATACCCTACTCTTTGGGATAAAAGATTTATTACTTGTTACTTGTATTGTTTCAAGTTTTTTTTCACTGCATTTTCATTAACAAGGAAAGTATATCTATCTTATACTTTCTTGTACTTGTATACTCTGATTAGTGAGATTCTATACACTTTAAGGTAGAATATTTTTCTTTGTAAACTTTTCTTAAGTTTCATTTCCAGAACCATATTTCCAGAATCAATATAGTATATATAATTAAGATGTCTTGCGAATTTACCTTGTTTAACTTTGTTAAACATAACCATCTATAAAAGATCTAAGGGAATTTTTTAAAGTATACAATTCACCCCCACCCCCTCCCCCCCTCTTGTATATTGAGAATCTACATCATTATTTCGATCCTACACATATGTGATATCTTAAACATCATTTCACATAACATCAATACTCACTCTAGTCAGTTCAGAAATCAAATATTGGGAGACTCAAACTCATCCCATGGGGTTATTCAAAGGATCCTATAAACATGTATCAAAATAAAACTAACTTGGTATCTCAATCTAATATAACCAACCCATTACCCAAAGCAATGTCACTATTATGGTTCCTATAGTATCATGAAACACCATGAAATCAATGATAACATACTTTGTAATGGTAAATTAATAGGCTCATATAAGAAAATATGTTTTCAAAAATTGGTATTCTACGTCATGTACTCAAAAAACCCAATAAATTAAAAAAAATTATCCTTTTACATCCATTTAAAAAATAATTCTTGGAAATATTTTATAAATACTTCTAAAAATATATAATTTTTTGGTGTACTCATCCACTACTTATTTTTTTTATTATCTAGAAAGGTCATTTTTAGGGGTAAAGTGGTAACAATCACAAGAATCAAAATTGGTCCAAGTGGACAACTCAAGATGGTGGGTTAATTGATTTTCTAATTAAAAAATATTTTTAAACAATTTTAACACATAAATCACTCAATTTAATTAAAATTCTTAGCTAACTAAAACTATATAATTATATGATTTGATCTTTATAAAATATTCTCAAATATCGATCATATATTACTTCCAATAATTTTTAAAATACTTCATCTTTTTGAAAATAATTAACCTGAATCAGATACCCCATATAAAAAAATTTAAGTAAATTATCATAGTAAATTCTTTCTATTGGTTTGAAAATATATAATTTTTTGTTTTAAAATATATAAGACAAAAAATGGTGGAATTAAATAAGGTATTTAATATCAAGATGATACTTAATCCCCTCCACTTGGAAATTACCCACTGTCATATAGTTTATTATACAATAAACTAATCCAAAACCAAGATCCGGTTTTAAAAAAAATACTTAAATAGTCCAAACTATAAAAAAAACCTCTACTATAGTTCTTCATGTGATAAATGGAGTCCAATTCAAACACATCCTCTTACATGGTTATATATGGGACTAAAAATGAAAATAATTGAAATAGTGTATCTAGTATTCCCCAGTTTAGTATAATAGTCTATGTTTTGTTGATGAATAGAGTAAAAAACATAGCATGATAAGTAATCTAAAATAGAAATAAGATTTAATAAAAATTATAAATATTAAATTCAGCACAATATAATCATATTAGGTTTTTTAAGAGTCCTTTAATCTATCTTTGAAAGGGTTTAATATAATATGTATAAAAGATTTAGGAAAAATAATATTTCTTAGAGAGTTTTTTTACTCATCTATTTATCAAATGCGCACATGTATAATCCTTTGTCATTCTATAAATATGTACTCTTTTTATCTTGTGATTATTTTTTCTTATTACAGGTAATTCCATCTCAAATTAGCCATTGGTGAACTTTAATTATAACAATAATTTCACTAAATTTTCAATTAGTTATTGAAAGGTTTCCTTTGGATGATTGAAAATACTCTAATGAATAAGTTAGAAATTTTCATTTTTCATCACTTAGAAAAAGTCACATTGTCTCTTATTTACTAGGAATAGTTGGTTGGAAAAACAACTAGGCACAAAAACTGGGAGTGGTCATTTCATTCCTTCATGAGATTAGAAATGTTTCTTCATTTGGTAGTTACTCTACTTCTCAAAGTCACATGAATTGTTCTTATGGTTAGTATATCCATTTTTTTAGTCACTACAAAAAACATTCAATTAGTAAAAACTTAAATAAATTTTACTTACCTTTTCATGATAACTAGATTTATTCATGTGATAGGTAGTTTCATTAGTGCATTCACTTTGATTTCAACGTGCGGTAGGTTCTGTACACATGTTTTCATTTGAACATTATCCCATTGTAAGTATATAACCTTGATAGAATTTACACATGATAGGTAGTTTTATCAGGTTATCAGCACCACAATGTCACTTAACCTTCATGGTTAGTAGAATTTTTTCATGTGGTAGGTACACAGGGTAAGATCCATACATAGAAAATTTTATAGTCTTTCTAAGAAAAACATTGGACTGACATAAAATAATAAATTCATTAATAACATTATAAACATAATTTGGGATCATTAAAATAATTTGGTGTTAGTTTAATCCAAAAACCTCCCCCTTTTGATGATAAAAATTAATGAAAAATATGAGCTACAAAATAAAGAACGTATATAAGGGATTAATTGATTATAGAAATAATTTTATCAATTTCATTAATAAAAAATGTGTTCCTAGCCTTTTCCCCTATCATTACTTCTATTTTTACTACTATAATAAATTAGATCATAGAGAAAAGAAACAGAAAATAGGAAAATTATAATCACAAATTAGAGTAAATAGGCCAATGTAATTAATATTTTAGAATATATTATAAAAGGGTTAAAAGTAATTCCTATCACGAATTAAACTCTGAATTTGAATTTGGTATATCTCTAAAATATAAATTAAGTACTAGATCCTTTCATTTAGAGGTATTTATAGGTAAAACATTTATATTATTTTCAGTAGAGGTGGAAACAAGGTCGCTAATGACTACACATATAGAAATAGGTCTTCGATGTTAATGTTCTTTTCTAGGAGATAGGCAAATGATATTTAGTTTAGAGAAGGTATAGGAATGATCTAAAGACATATGTATTCCTAGAGGAGTTAATATATTTTTATTAGTAATGTAAAGTTATGGTTTCATCAACCTGTATCAATTACTCAATGGCCAAGATCTTTGTTCCATAGCAAGATGAATGTCCTCTATGTTTTCTATGAAGGATTCCAACACTGGGGTAATCACCTTGAACTTCTCAACATGAGACTTAAGATCTTGGGTCAAATGTGGAATCTTAAGTACAAATCATAATTTATAAACATACCCTTAAAAAATTATTTGTTGAAGATCCGTCTTAGGTAAAAATTAGTGGCCTTCTTGACTATTTCTCTATTTTACCAAACTATTTGACATATTTATGGAACAATTCCAATGTTTTAGTATCATGTGTTTGAAAACCATCAAAAAACCCTTGTCGTGTCTTCATAAAATCATCATACATTACTTTTAACTCCTCTCTTATGATTTCAACGGTTATTCCTTCATCAATACATGGTTGGATAAGAGGATTAGAAGGTGGATCAGTATATGTAGAAGCATGAGATACTGAAATTAGATACCTTTGGTATAGCATCAATATCATATCAGATAAATTTTCAAGAAAGTAACTTATCTATTATTTATAATCCTCAACCTACTTTATCATTAAATCCAAAATGATATGAAATTTGATCTAAATATGATATATTACTTACGTAAATTCCTTGGATAAATATGCCTCTCTCATTGATTCCAATGAATACCCAAAACCAAAAAAAAAATTGGACACTCCCTTCTAATCTTATTAGAACATATTTGAACCATATTTTCAGATATACGATATTAAAGGGATATAAGTAGATGGATCAAAACCTAATACCTATCATATAACTCATCATTATCCTCCATTGATCAATATATTTAATATCATTCATAAACTCTATCACTAGTTTTAACTTCTTATTCATGAGAGACATGCTCTGCATCTTCAACATCCTCAGAATGAGAAGTACCTTACTCAGATTCCACACTAGCATTTGTGGGAGTAAGACCAAAAATGAATTTCAATGTTTGGTTAACTAGGGGTCTCAAAGAAAATATATCAAGTATATTCTAAGAATCAATGTTAGCTATTATATATCATTAGAGTAACCTTTGATCAAAAGGAATGTCAGGCCCACTAAACCCAGGTGGACCACCCCCATTATCATCATCCTCATTAGACTATAATTTTTTTAGAAATAACACACCAGATCTTAGGGACTTCTCCCCATTAGTATATGTACATGGGATAGAGTATCTAAGAGTGCTTCCTATCACTGGAGAACCATATAATCCATTTTCATATTCTCCAGAGTCACCAGACTCATCCCATTCAGGCTGTCTATATAAAACTGACAGTCACTTTAGTGTTAAAAAGATCCTCATATTACATCACTTCTTCATGGGATACTAACTGTAAATGAGATTCATTAATGACATTATACAACACCTTCTATAACTATGTATGGCTTGATTCCCATCTACATGAGATACGTAGGAATGCTCGGGCATTTCATCTTCAGGTCCATCTCGTGTTCTACTAATTATCTCTTCTATTTGGCATTTTGGCCCTGATTTTTCCTATGATTTCATGTTGTGGCATGTGTAGGCCTATTTCCTCATTCGCACCAGGTTTTCAATAGCCTCACCACGTACTCCCCTTCTTGGTGCTAGTCCCTCCTACCTCTTTCCCTAGATGAAGTTAAACTGCACTCTTAGAACTACATATGGCTTGATTCTCATCCTCATGGGATACGTAGGAACAACCAAACGTCTCATCTTTGGGTTCAGCCCCATACACTCTGACTTTTTCTTACCCCTTGGCCTAAGGTTTCTTCCCTATAATTATGCATGGGGCATGTGGACCCATCCTCATTCACATCATGTATGCTTTACCACACCATCCACATTCCCTTTAGGACCTCTCTATTTTGTGTGTGTCCAATACATACGACATTAAACTATAATGCCCAAGTCCCACATGACTTTAAACTATTACGCCTTTATTGCATGATGTTAAAATGCATGTGTTGGTCCTATCATATGACCCTAATCTATGACATCATCTTCCTGGACACACAACAAAAAATTCACTCCATTGCGATGTCCTTACATGAGGAGACATCATGTTTGGTATTGGTTCTCCACCATTCGATTTCTTCAAGGCCTACATATGGCTTGATTTCTTTAGCGACACCTAGACTCTACATTCTAGGATTGTCGCTTCACAAAAATAAACACAAACATTCACACTAAGTAACAAACAAGATCTATCAAATGTAGTTTCTTTTGGTGGATGGGACAATGCCCATGCACTTTGCCTCAGGCCCAGTCCAACTTTCATTTTCAGTCCCTCCACCTAAAACCTCCCTAGGGAGCACATTTTGTGGTATTGATTCCTACCATCCTCATTCACATCTGGTTTTTCAATTACCACATCATGTGTATCCCTTCATCTGTTCCATCTTTGTTTTGAGCTCTAATACCTTTAGACTATGATCCAACCGTCCTTATCGAAGGACACCAAACTGTGAGATATTTTCTAAAACTATGTATGTCCAGATTTCCATCCTTATAAGATATGTAGAAATTCCAAAACATTTGATCTGCATGTCCAGTCCTATTAATCTTAAATCATGCACCCCCCTTTTTCAGCCTCTTGGCTCGAACTACTTTGGAAGCATGTGGTGTGGTGAGAACCACTTAGGTTCTCATTAATGTTAGGTTTTGTGACAACTGCACCATGTTTCTTCCTTGTCTCTTCCTAGCTTATTCTGAGTTCTATGAACCTAAACTAAGATCTCTTTATGGAAACTAAACATCTGGTTTGACTACTTCTCTACCCTGAAGGCATTTCATTAAATCAATTCCCCTCTTAATGGTCCACTCTACGACCTTAATCTAGGAGTGTGAAACCCCACTACCATTGTCCTTGGAAAGGGATTTGAATCTCTCTATTTGATACGTCTTATTTTTGTACTCAAATGTGTCGTCACAAATAGCCAAAAGTGTGGAATTTTTACATAGAAATCCCCTCATTTAATGTCCAAGATTCATGACTCCTTTATTTGGATCACCATCCTATTCCACATATGAAGGGACCCCCTTTACGGCCTGGTCTCATGCCACATTGGCTCATCTATCGTATTGGGAAAACACCCATGAAGACCTCAGATGACTTTTGCGATAGGTCTCATGTTTCATACATGGTCAGCGGTCTACCCTCATTTGTCAGTCCCCATTCTAGGATAACGTGAAATGAGTACTGTGTTTTGAAAATTGTCAATAGTTATCCTCTATCTTCATGCCACTATCATTGTGATCTAGATATTGGGAATCATGATTCACGTCTTCCCACACCCATATGTTTATGTATAATTCCAACACACTCAGTTCTACCCCCCCCCCCGTAGGTATGTCTGTTTAGTAGGCGGGTCATTAATAGTGGAACATCACTCACCTAGTGTCCCATCACTCCTAATGTGATCCTCCCTGCACCAGGGAAATCCCATCGGTACTCCTTGTTTCCCACATCAAGCACGAATCATGTGGGATTAGTAGTTTTTATGGGGCGTGTACTGGTGCAGTTATGCCACACAAGCTCTTCGTCCTACACGAAGTAAAATTGTGATCCCAAAATAACATTTGTCTTGATTACCATCCTTATATGATATGTAGTAATTCCCAACCACTTTACCTCGGTCCCATCCTAACTTTTACTTTTGGTCCATTGACCTAAATTCATTTTGGGATATGTGTTGTGGTTTCTAATTCTTGTGTCCTCATTCACATCTATTTTATAGTTACCACATCATGTACTCCCTTTTTAGGGTCTCCCTTTTCCCACCCCATCCTACCATATGATGTTAAACTACATGAGTCTGTGTGTCCTCGACACAGGACATAAAACTTCAGTTCTACCCTGAACAAGTTCAAGATTCCCCATGTTAATTATAGGATTTGTCATCTTCATCTCCAAATAGGATTTCCCCTACCAGCATTGGTCCCTGGCCACATTGTTCCTGAGAACTACGTTTGGATTGATTCTTATCCATATGGGATACGTAGCGATGTCCATGTCTTTCACCTCAGGCCCAACCCTAGTGTCATTAATTCTTCTAGTTCCTCGGCCCCAATCATGGTCTAGGTATTATGACCTTGAAAATATGTGCATCGTCCTTCCTGGAAGTAGATATGATCCATGATCAGACTGATTCTCCCACCTAATGTTTTTTCATCGTAGTGTCATAATTTGAAGAATTTTGGAATCCATTCAAACAAAACCATCACTCCACCCTCCACGCTTTTCATACCCATTATTTGGAACCTTTTCATCTTTCATTCCTGAGTGAACCCCCTAACTGTACAAATTATCGGTCTATGTCTCACCTACTATCCTAGGCTAACTTCCTGAAAGACTAAAGGGTGAAATTTTGAGTCATGTTTCATGTTCCGAACATGGTTAGAGGTCAACCCTCATCTATTATCCCCATACCAGGCTAACACAATAGATATACTGTGTTTAGAACATGGTCAAAAATTATAATTCATTGACATACTTCCCCTATAGTGTCCCAAATTTTTTGTATCATGATTTATTCTTTCTAGTCCCTTTTTCATATTGATTCTAGCGCCCCTGACATTACCCCGCTCATGCACTATAGCATGATGGGAAAATTTAAATTAGACTATTCTGAGAGTCTCATTCCCCAGTCAGGCTTCCCTCTTTCTTCTCAAAATCTGGGAGGGGTCATTTACACCCTCGATTCCCAAATATTGTTTGTCACTCCCACACACAAATGAAGAAACAATACATACATCCCTTGTTTCTCACATCAGGCATGACCCACGTCAACTTGGGGATCAATTGTTAATCACTTCATGAATGTGGAAAAATTGTATTGAAATAAACGAGAAAACAAATGATCCACCCATGCATGTAGTTAGAATAAAAAGAAACAAAGTATAGGTTTGTGAGTTCATCCAAAATAGGGCCCTTAAGGATCAACATCTTTGATAGATTGCTTCAGTGATGCCACCTTCGAGATTGTGGCCTCCAGGACTGCCTCCAGCCCCCTGGGATCTTTATCTTTATCAGTGGGACCAGAGTGTGACACATTGGCCCTATCCTATGCTCATGATTATTTATCTTGGAGCTCAATCATTTGGAAACTCACCTTCACTACATCCTCCTGGGCATCCAACAGCTGGGCCCTCAACTATTCAATGAGCTCAGAGTGGGCTGTGAGAAATTACTTCCTTTATTTTGATTTCTTTTCAAGGATTCAGACTTCTTGCTCATCCATAAAGAATTTATAGGTATTCTCAGATTCCTACTATAATTGGGAGATGTCAGAGCATTGGCTATCCTCCTTTATTTTCTCATCCATGAAATCATGTGTCATTATATAAATATGGTGATCATCTACCCATCTGGTGAAAATAAAGTGTAGTCAGGTGAGAATCGGCCCCATTCAGTTTATCCATTATTCTTGTGGATGACTGAGAAAGCGTTTGATACACTTCCATGACTTGAGTCACATCATGTGGGTTTCCTCAGCCACGTCTAGGTCAGAATCATCCATCTCCTCAGGGTTTGTAGGTCTGCATCCTCGAAAAGAATCCAGGAGTTCGACAGCAGGTTCCACTTCTAGAATTCTTTCTTCCTCAGTGATTTTTCCCTTACTAGACTGGAGTTCCACCATGGCAGCATTATCACCCAAGATTGTAGCCTCTAGCTCACTGAGTACTAGGGAGGGGCTGGTAAGAATATTTAGACCTGCAGGAGTTGATGTATTCACTGGCAGGGCTCTTGCAGATGTTCAAGACCTGATGTCCTACCGAACCTCCAACCATGCAATCACTGCATTGATAATCAGTATCTTGGTTATATGAATTTCCTAATAAAAATTAGATCCAATGAAGATAAGTACTTATGGGATCCAAGAACGATAATATCAAGTGCCTACATCATGGCGGGAGCCACCACTAGAGGATATCCCTCAACACTTGTTAACTCATTCACTAGCATCGGTTCCTCATAAATGATGAGAGCGGTAGGGAACTCAGAGGCCTCTGCTTCATCTCCTCCTTCCATCTCATCACTTCGTACTCAAACCACAGTTGATTCCCCACCATTCTCAACATCAATGACAGGTTCCTGACGATGTTCTATTACTTCCATGGGTATATCTTCATCCCCTATGGGGAAGGTTTCCTAGGCACCATTGTCCATGTGTTCCTGAACGGGATAAATTTAGTAAATAGGTTAGTATTGTGAGTAGAGAAATAAAGGTATAGTTAGGGGTTCAACTCACCTCGACCTTCTCATTCAGTTCTGCATCGAAGCATACAATTTTTCCGCTCTCACAGGGGCTTCAATGACAATCTAGTGTTTCAAAAAATCTTTCACCACTGGGAACTTCAACATCTTCTTCCTATTCTTCTTAATTTTCTTCTTCTTGGTCTTCTCCCTCCTCTTACTCTTCCTCTTATTCCTCCACTATGTCTTCATCCTCAGATGGAAACTTTTTTAGGTCATGTTCCTGGCTGAGCATCACTTTCACCAGAAGATGAGGCTCTTCATACTACCCCCATTGGCATGTGTACATATCCATGGTTTTCAGGTATACATGTCAGCTATGAAAGTTTACCCTACCCATCCCCTTCATGCTCTCTATTTTTGGTAAGTCGATCCTGGTACGCACGAGTCTCCGCCACAGCTCTTCGGTACACATGGATTATTGCAGCATCCTCCAGGAAGATCAGATGGATGGTAAGATAGCGTTAGCGGTTGGCTACAAGAGGTGTCTAAGCTAATTCCTGGGGAGTTACCTAGCTATACCATGGGGCCACCTATGGGACCACCCCTCCTCAGAAGGCGGAGGCATGCTCTCACCTTAAGGTGCTCCTGATAATGAAGTTCTAACCCACATTATGTTAGCTACTGGGACTGTTCTTCTTCTCACCTCTCTCAGAGCACTCCGTCTACCTCTCTTCTCTTTGGGCTCCACACTAGCTACTTTTATTTTCTATATGTGTTTCTATAAAATCACCTCAGGGTACGTTTTTTTTTCCAATGTTCAGCATACTCTATTGACAGGCCAACACTAACATTGGTAAGAGGTAGAGTTATGATTTTACCCAAGCATGCAGTCATGAAAATTATCCACAGTTGGTGAAGAATACAGGGATTTCATTATTCCCGAACCTTTGTGTATAATTTATTGGGCATCCCCTACATGCACCTAAATATCCTAGAAAATCTGGTTAGCACATACGATTCATAAAAGATTTTACCATCGATCTGGGCTACCAGCACACCACACATGAAGCTTTACAAGTATTCCTTCTACTCCAATGGTCCCTTCCAATTATCTACCATCTGACCAATGGGTGTCTAGAATGGGTGAAAGTGTAAATGGGTATATCTACTGATCGTGAACTTGATCCGTTATTCCATGAGCATCAGTGGGAGGATTCTATCAATGTTTAAGAGGGATTGTTGCATACCGTTCGTTGGATGGGGAATAGCATTCGAGAAGTCATACCCCACAGAGTGGGTTACGACCAAGACATGAAGGATCTAGAATGGTTCTTGTATCCTTCTTGGCATACTTCCACTCAAGATACTCCCTAGAATATTGTATAGCCTAATTAATATGGGCACCCCCAGGTTAACCTTGCTCTTCTCCGCCATGATCTCATCCATCACTAATGTCCTTGGGCAGACGCCCATCCTCGTATCCCTAACTGGAAACAGCCACTTGCTCAATAATGAAGCATGGAACCTAGTATATCTCACATTGGGTCCCAAATTTCCTTTATGCTGAAGCCGAATGATCGATACTCTCCTGCCTCCAAGACAGTCTAGTATGATCCCACCTTTCCCCTCTAAGATGTGTTTGGGAAATGATCCCCTTAGCCTGGAATCTTTACAGCCTAGTCCTATATTAGGAAAATAATGATCCATCCTAGATAAGATATGTCCCTTAGAAAATATTTTATTTTCAACTCCTCTTTAGCCAGATCCATCAGATTCCCTGTTAGGATAGGGTTGTGCGTCCTATCCCCCCAGACATTCTCTGTTGGGAGGAACTCGTCATATTCGTAACCCTCCAAGGGCATTCCCCTAATACAATAGATGTCCCACAGACTGAGACCTACCTTCCAATGGTAGAGGAAGAAGGTGTTAGTGTCGGGGGACCAACAAATGAATAGTTAAGGTACTAGGTATCGATATAGGTAGAAGTGAAATTGGGATGTCCAAACAGTTTGAAGAGCCCGATAGACCACATCTTTGTCCCAAACTCCTGGTACGTTTGTTGTACCCAGTACACCCATTCCCATTCGATTGTGAATTTTCCTCTAGACCTAAAGTCCCACTCCTTCCAACCTTCTGTCTCATCAGTAATACGACTTCTCAAGTTTCGTTCATAAAGATAGGAAGATTCTTCAGGAACTGAGTCACTCACTATGATAGTCCTAGTCTTTGGATTCAGAACGTAGATGGATATGTTCTATGTTTTCAAAAATGATGGTCATTGTTCATGATGTTGAATTGTAGGATACTATCATCGCGTGTCACCCATGACTGAGGTGTATCAGTTTCAAGGCCAGGCATCAGCACCTCCTCCAAAATGTCGACGTTCCATATCGGCAGGCTGTCACTTCGGATGTAATATTTTTGATCTTCAATAAGAATTACAAAAATCATTTTACTAGTATAAAAAACCTTCCTTTCATGAATAATCTGGGGGTTCATGATCATCTACATTCTCTTTGTAGCTGCAGTAGCATCCCTCTTGGCATCGGTCTGCTAGGCAGCCATTTTCATCATGTTTTCAGAAAACCAAAGGATTGTGTGTGAAAAAATGGTGAATCAGTGCGCATAATAGTGGGTGTCATTCAATAATTCTGTTGTGCATGAAAAAATGGCTGACGACATGAAACTGACTAGGGAACACACAAAACTCATAATCATACACGAGAACTTGGGTGTAGATGAGGAGATTTTTCGCACACGAGATCAAAATCCTATCATATAGAAAATTCAAAGTGGGACCTAATGGGGGGAGACCTCAACATATTTATAGGCATGGACCACACCTTTTGTGCATGCAGAAGTGGTTTGCGTGCCAAAAAATAATTTTTTTCGTGCACCTACCAGGTGCTTTCCCACTTTTTTTCTTCACCCTCAGAATCCAAACTTTGGGTCCCCCTTCAACTCTGATTCTGAGGGGGTGAATATTTTGACACATAATTTTGGGTAAGGCCATGAGGGGACCTTTTTAAAGAAACCAAAGGCATATTGAGACTGAAGTTATGATTCTACGATGAGAGAGAGAGTTGCGCCCAAGAATTAGGGAATTCGCACAGGATTCCCTTGGTGTGAAAAATCTTGTGCGCCCAATGTGACTTCAAATATAGGCTTCTGTGGCGACCCACCACAAACACACCAAGGCACTAGCGCATAAGAGTCCAAGAATGCAAGAAAGGTTTCTGGTATTACTCAAACCCTTGAGAGCTCAATGAAATGTCAAAGGAACCCTTTCATGGCCACATTCTCAAAAAATAGCCAAGGAACGGGCGTGAAGGAATAGATTCGTGCACGCAAGGTTCCCTTGGGGGCACGTAAACCCTTCTGTGCCCAATACGATGTCAAATTTTCACATGCACGCAGTGCCTGTTGTGTTCCACCTCTGAAGATTTTAGCTATAAAATTAAGTGATCCCCCCGCCCTTTGAGGATTGTTACAGAAGGATAACTACTGCTCTAATGCGCGAATGAAACCTCTTCCGCAACCACATGAAAAACACTATGGCCTCAAGGTATTGTATCTTGCGCGATAGGTCCCCCAGGGGTAATCCTTCGGATGGGCCCACTTCCGCTTGATGCTTGTACATTTCCTTTTACCCCATGGAATTTGTGTGTAAAAGATCCTTCTTGCATGCAAGTTCCCCATACATCGTACATGTTTTGTGTGCATCCCTCTAGTTTTCACCCAACTTCTATATCTTTCTTGAAATATCTCATCTTACACATGTCCTTTCTCATGTTCTCCATGTGTCATACTCACCTTAAGGAACCATGTTTAATAAAACAACATACGAACCACCCCGTTCATACACATATTTCTCTCATACGACCCTATAGGTTTGTACGAAGTGAATTCAATGTCCCTTGCATGGTGTTTAATGTTATGTTGTTTAGTCTTATGCTTCTTCTTATAGGCATGCTAATGACTATTACATCTTTGCACAACCACACTAACATGAGCCCCTCAATGGATCACTACACAACACCCCCACACCATGGAATTACCAGTGCCTTCCCCTCACCAAGGGTTAAATCATGCTGGTTATGTAGGTCCTAGGGGTGCAGAGTGAACCTGCCTCTTCTGAGATGTAGGACGTTAGATTAACAAGAAACATCATCCTTAGCAAATGACGTTAAATTGTGGCCTCACCCCATGAAATATACATGGGGTTTCCTATCTTGGACATTCTTCATGCCCATTGGTCTCCACGAGAGTGAGATCATTCCTTACATGTAATGAGACCCTCTTTTCTAGAGTGGTATCAATTCATGGGGAAGGGAAACCTTCTTGGTGTAATACCCTGTCCTTTTTCATAGGTGGTATCATACCTACTCCTCCTCTCTTCTTATGTTCCAAAGGCTGGAGGAGAGATGGGCACACTGACCTTCTTTACGCCTTTCCTCTCCCTTTGTTCTTTTTCTCCATCGGAACTCTATCCTAGAGTATGTCCTAATCTATATCTCCTTGGGCCACTAACCATGCATAATCCCTTGTTTCTTCTTTGGGAAACTAACCACATGTATGATTCACTTCATGTTTCCAAGATGCCCCTTTCATTATGTGATCGTGAGGTCTTTGCTGCCTCTTGTTTCTCACACTAATCATGAATCATGTGGTCTTATAGTAAGCATTGACCATGACATCCTTCTTGGGCCTCCCAAGAGTGTAAGTACCAATCCACCATTCTGAACTACATGGACTTTGATCCATGTCTCCTAGGTAAGGTATGTAGGAAGCCTCCCCGAGGTTCAATCCCAACACCTTTTTGTGACAACCAATTCATGTCGATTCACCTTCATCCTGCATGATGTTAAACTGTATCCCCCATTCCAAACTACATGGACATTGATCCTTGTCTCCTAGGAAAGGTGCTTAGGAAGCCTCCATAAGGTTTAAGGCTAACACCTACATGTTCAAACATCCTTTACATCAGTTCACCTTTGTTCTGCATGACTTTAAACTATATTCACCCCTTCAAACTTCGGGGACTTTAATCCTTTCCTTCTCCTAGAAACGGTGTGTAGGAAACCTCCCTAAGGTTCAATCCCAACACCCATGGTAAGACATTGGGATCCCCATCTAGCAGTAAGCCATTGTGATTCCCATCCAGTGGTAAGCCATTGCAATCACCATATAATTGTAAGTTGTTGTGATCCCCATACAATGGTAATCCTTTTCAATCCCCATCCAGGGGTAAGTTGTTTCTCCAAACCCAACGGTAAGTCCTTTCTCACAATCTAGTGGTAAGACATTGCACCCAATCCAGTGGTAAGCCATTGCACCCAATCTAGTGGTAAGCTATTGTAGTCTGCAGTTGACGGTAATCCGTTGTGGTACCATTTCTGGGGAACCAAACCTCTGGTCTTTCCCAGTGGTGTTATACGAGTCTGAGCCGCTAACAAAGCATAATCCCCATCATATCATAGGGTCCCTTCCCTCTATGTAAACCCTGATTCCATGCCCTCTTCCTGAACTATGATGACTTTGAGTCCCTACCACAGGGAAACATAGGAATTCTCTTCCAGGCTCAAGCCCAACATATTTTTTATTCTCACTTCAATTCCATCTCATTCTCCATCCACATCTCTCTACCATTCATAACCACCCTTATTCTTACCCGGGCCACCACATCGTGGTGAGATCATTTCATCCACTTTCTCACTACTCCTAGCAGCAATCGGGTAACTAACCATGTGTTTTCCCCAACATAAGTGTTCTCTCCAGGGGTTGCACCCATCTGATCCACTTCCATCAGAGTTCCAATCAGTCTGATCCGTCTCTGCTGGATGTTAAACTCGCGGTATACCCTGTGTTAAACATGGAAAGCTGAGGAAAACTTCAGAGACATGCCTATGGCATATAATTTCAAGCACTCAATGTGGGATTCCATGAGATTCTTCGCCATTGAAAAGCCCTATCATAAGATGAATAAATATAGAAGCACTAGTGTTCCAATATCCAGACACGCCAGTGATGTCCAACGTGACTACACCACTGACTGAAGGTTGTTTTCCTAACCCAATCCATTGGAATGTCTTGAAAGAGGAAGCATATTTAAATGGAATCCATGAAGGCATGGCACTGGGAAGAGTTTCAATAACAAC
Source organism: Viscum album (assembly GCA_963277665.1). NCBI lineage: Eukaryota > Viridiplantae > Streptophyta > Magnoliopsida > Santalales > Viscaceae > Viscum > Viscum album. The sequence continues at coordinate 381,478,911 of OY728131.1, forward strand.
ATATTAAGTCTATGAGGGAGACCCAGACTAGGTAACGAGCTCTGAGGAGGAATCCAGGGAAGGAGAGACCAAAATCCAATCATCCCATTTTGATCAAGGAGAAAACATCCCAGAATAAGCGACGGATGATGCCTGCCTTTGGAAAGAGGTAACACGGGGAAATAGTCATCTTGTCCTCCTAAAAAGGTGGATGCACGCCCTGTCAAAAGCATCAAAAATAAATATGATGAATTTCTTGGGGGGAAGTTCTCCTTAGATCAAGCATGCTACGTGTGGAAACCCTGTGGTTGGTTAAGAACTAGAGACTAATGAAGAGAAACCCTATATGGATCGGCTACTATGGCCTAGTGGGAAGCAGCTTCTATGTGACTTGTTAGGCCCGTGGTGGGGAGTAGCTTTTGTGTGACCCAACAGACCCACAGTACATGACAGGAGGAGTACCTCAACATTGCCAAGGTGGGGAGTGGCTTCTTTGTGATCCATCATACCAACAGTACTCATCAGGGATGAGTACCACAGAAGTCCCGTGATTAGTGGGAAGTGGCATCTGTGCGACCTAGTGGGTCCACTGTACTCATTAAGTAGGAGTTCCCTAGTATCCCATGGTTTTTGATGATGTGACTAACGGTATTACTTTCCTACTCTAAGTTATTCCTGTTTTGAGTTGTCTTGCATCGTGATCATGCTCAGATATTATGATTTTTGGTTTATTTTTAGACTATTTAATGGTATTTAATTTGTTTTTCTATGGGTAAGTACTTTGTATATTGTTACTCACCCCTACATAGGTTTTTCCCACTGGTGATGTGTCTGGTGCAGAAGACCACCGACTTGACGAAGGACTTGGTGGTCTAAGACCCGGTGGAGCCCAATGAGACCTGGTGGGTGGGGAGTACTTCTACAACATCTAGAAGCTACTCTATACTTACACATCAGTTTGGGTTTTTAGTAGATGAATATCCAGATTTTTTTTGGTACGTTCCTGTTTTCCGGTTAGTCTTTCATTGGGTTTGTATTATGGCCCATTTGAATTTCAGTTGTACTTGTACACAATGGTTATTTAAAGTGGCCTTATAATTTTACTTTTCCTTCTTTGGGATGTGTCTGTGTTTCCATGCATATAGATTCTCAGGAAAATCCCTCCCACTTTCAGGTTGATGCCTTCGGCGCTAGTCACCAACCCCTAGCCTTTGGAAGTAGGGCTTGGGGTATGTCACGGCACATGCCCTCGGGGGACAAGTCATGAAAAAGTGGTATTATAGGTGGTTGTTTCTACCTCAAAGAGTGGGAGTCTATTGTTTTTGGGAAACTGTGTTGAATGTTTCAAGTTTTAATTTTTGATTCGGTGAGTCTAGTGTTGGTGCGGCGGCCAACGTATCGATACACTAGGACCCGGAATTCTAATTTTTCGCTCTATACATGAAAACACTAATTTCATAAGTGTCTCCTTATGATCTTCTTGAATTTTATTTATCTCACCATGTATAATCTTTTAACTATTGTAAATATTGATCTATTTTAGGATGCCACCTCGCAGATAGTCAGTTAGGCTTTTGATATGTGATTGTGTGGGAAGCTTTCCTAGTGATGAGGCATTGGTTTAGGGACCAGTGCTAGAGATGACCATGCTAGGTTGTGCACCGGTGTTATAACCACCCATTGATCAGCAGTTATTACCTACATTACCTATAAATGATACGCGCAGGCTCAGAACCTTCCACGAGTTCCAGAGATAGAGACCTCCTATGTTCAAGGGAGGGATAGATCCTTAGGCCGCTAAGGACTACCTGGAGGCAGTGATGCGGGTATTCTGCCTAGTGAGGACACCAATTGACCAGATGGTGGTCTTGGCTATGAACCTTCTCCAGTGATCAGCAAGTATATGGTGGAGCTTGACCATCTAGACGCAGGATGAGGCGGCCCTCACCTAGATAGGATTTTGAGCGGATTTTTTGGGAGGAGTTTTTTTCTATAAATTTGTGCTCTGTGCACATTCAGGAGATCATTCACCTAAAATAGGGCAGCATGACGATGGCTGAGTACTCTGTGAGGTTTTTAGACCTCTCTCGCTACTCCACATACATGGTGAGGGACCCTTTCATCAGGACTATGTCCTTTGATCAGGTACTGAGATGGGATATCAGGGCATCCATGGTGTCTCTCAGCATCTCGACTCAGGCTCAAGTGCGGTAGTGGGCCCTTATTGTGAAGATATTTCTGGTAGAGCAAGAACTGATAGATAAAGCCGCCAATAGGCCTCAGGTGGTAGAGTATTCAATGGTGAGAAGTAAACCACAAACACGGGGTCCCAAAGCGAATAGGTATTTCAGGGGATGACCCCAGGACTCAGGGTAGGTAGTGCGGGGCTCCCATAGTACAGGGATTCAGTGGGGAACCAAGTTGTGCTTCTCATGCGGTGGGTAGGGACATATGGATCGTGACTACCAGACCTACCATGAAGAGGGTCCACAGACGGTTGAGGGACCGCCTAGGTAGATGTAGAGGTTCAAGTTAGATGTTTCCCAGGGTGGTGGATGTGGCAGGGGAGAAACATATGCAACATGTGGTGGAAAATTGTTCGAGGTGCTACCACCACCACCCCCAGGTGGTCCACCACTGTCTCAAGGAGCCGGTGAATAGGAAAGAGATCATCTTCAGGTAGTGGATTCCAATTACCATGGAGCTCCAGAGATGATTAGAGGTATGATATTGTCTTATCTAATTTAGTTGTGGTTCTTATAGGCATAGGTTCTAGTAACTCATTCCTTTCTGCGGACCCCATTCGATGCTCAAAGATTTTGGTAGACCCATAGGCTCGATCCTTATGATTAGAGACTCCTACAGTTGTAGATTCTATGATTACAGACTAGTGTCGGTAGTGTGAGCTTACTCTAGGAGGTGAGATCTTCGGCTGGGATCTCCTAGTAACATCATCGAGGACTTACGATTTCATCTTGGGTATGGAATGATTATCTAAAATACATTCTCAGATAGACTATGTTAGGAGAAAATTATGGTGTTTACACAAGGATGGGACCATGTTTTACTTCACTGAAGAGAAGGGAACTTTTGTATCATAGGATGGACTTTCTCAGAGGAGGGTGTAGCCAATCACACACTAGTTGGCTAGCCTCTCCCTCAGTTTAGTGTATGAGAGGAGTCCGACCTTTCCTATAGTGGTGGACGAGTATGAGGATATATTTCATGAGGATGTTCTTGGAATACCTCCTTTTATGGAGGTATAATTCTTCATCGATCTATACCCAGGGATGACACAGATATCCACACTAGAATATCGGATAGCTCCCACAGAGCTTCATGAATTGAGGGTACAGCTAGAGGAATTACAGGAGAAGGGCTTTGTGAGACCCAAAGTTTCACCATGTGCATTCCCAATGTTGTTTTTCAAGAAGTCATATGGGAGACTAAGGCTATGCATGGACTTTCGACGACTAAACCAGGTGACCATGAAGAACAATTATCCATTGTCAAGAATTAATGACCTCTTCGGTCAGCTAAAGTGATCAAAGTGGTTCTCTAATATAGACCTCAGATTAGATTATCATCAACTTCAGGTGAGGGATGAGGATGTACCAAAGATAGTCTTTAGAAGTTGGTATGGCCACTATGAGTTATTGGTGATTCCCTTCGGTATGACCAATGACCCAGTAGTGTTCATGGGACTCATGGACAAGATCTTTCAGCCCTACCTCAATCTTTTCATGGTGTTCTTAATTGATGAAATCTAGATTTACTCAGCGTTGGAGGAGAATCATGCTACACCCCTACATATAGTCTTGGAGACACTTCAATAGCATCAACTTTATGGTAAGATCTTGAAGTGCCAGTTCTAGATTTTTGAGGTCCACTTTATAGGACATGCCATCTCAAAGTCTGGAGTTGTAGTGGATCCGAAAAAGATAGAGGTAGAGATTTTTTAGGATCCACCCAGGAGCGTGACTTCGGTGCAGAGTTTCTTGGGGTTTCTTGGATACTACTGAAGGTTTGTGCTCGACCTTTCCAGAGAATCAGCACCTTTATCATCCTTGACACAGAATGGCATGCCCTTCGTGTGGACACAAAAGTTCTAGTAGAGTTTCCAAGAGCTGATTAAGAGACTGATGAGTGCCCCCAACTTGAGACTACCAAAAGAGGGCATTGGGTATGTATTTTTCTACAGTGCATTAGGGATTGGACTGTGTTGTTTCCTGATGTAAGAGTGAGTAGTGATCAACTTAGTCTCATAGTAGTTGAGGTAGAATGAGCAGAACTATGTGACCCAAGACCTAGCGTTAGCCATAGTGGTATTTGACTTGAAGATGTGGCAGAACTACTTGATGAGTGAATAGTTTAACGTCTACTCTGACCACAATATTATCAGTTATATAGTCTCACCGAAGTACCTGAACATAAGACAATGGTGATGGCTAGAGATCCTCCAGGAATATAACTTTGATATATTCTATACTCCTGGGAAGGGGAATGTGGTGGCAAACACACTCAACATGAAGTCTGGTTTATAACTACCGAGTGAGTTGATGTAGAAACTTATCACGATGCTGATATCATTCATGAATTATGATAGTGTAGCTTACCTCAAGTCAGTGAATTTCACTCCCCAACTCTTATACCGAATTCGGGAGGCACTGGCTATGGATGTTGACTATGAGGCCTGACGTGCTCAGATATCCTCAAGACATGATCCTGATTGATTTTCAATAGGTGGGTAGCATGTCATCCTTTATAAAGGATGCACCATAGTACTAGTGGAGTTATGGGAGGGGTATTGAAGGAGTTCCATAGATCCCCTTTGGAGGTACATCATGTTGTGGATAAGATGTATCAGGACCTCAAATGTCAGTACTGGTGGCTAGGGATGAAGAAAGTCATGGAAGAGTTCATTTCACGATGCCTCACTTGTCATCAAGTGAAGACCGAGCATCAGGTCCCTGTAGTCTTGGCGCAATCACTTGAGGTTCCAGAATAGAAGTGGGATTGTTTCTCAATGGACATTGTGATGGGGTTACCACACATGTCTAGGGTCCATGATTATATTTGGGTGATCATTGACTGACTCACCAAGTTAGCTCACTTCCTACCCATTTGGGAGTAGGGATCAGTATAGGGCCTAAGAGGCCTCTTCTTCTAAGAGATAGTGTGGCTACACGGGGTGACTTCAATGATTATTTGAAACTGTGATGAATGGTTTATATCCCAATTATGGAAGGGATTATAGGAGGCATTCAAGACTCAACTGTGCTAGATCATATCTTTTCACCCATTGACAGATGGGTAGATGGAGCTGACCGTAGAGAACATTGAGGACATTCTTCGTTCTTATTTACTTGATTTTGGTCATATTTTGGGGGACCACTTTCCATTGGTGGATTTTTCTTAAAAAAATATATCATGTAACCATTGGCATGGAAACATATGAGTTCTTGTATGGGTATCCATGTAGATCACCTCTATACTAGACAGACCCAGGGGAGTCAGCACTCAGGGGTCCAAAGTTGGTACGAGCTACCACTGAGAAGTTGCAGATCATCTAGGAGTGGATGAGGACTACATAGAGTAGACATAAATTTTATATTGACTGGAGGTGGAGACCCTTGGAGTTTGAAGAGGGAGACCATGTCTTCCTTTGGGTCTCACCCAGATGTGGATTTTGGAGATTTTTCCGGGGTATCAAATTATCTATGAGGTTCATCGGAAATTTTTAGATTCTTAGGAGAGTTGTCGAGGTGGAAGACCTCTAGATATCCCCCCACAGATGCACTTGGTGCAGGTTGTTTTCTACATGTTACAGTTGAGGAGGTATTTTAAGGATCCATCACACAACATTAACTAGGGTGAGATGGAAATTAACGATGGGGCAATGTTTATGGAGTCCCCAGTGGAGATAGAGGATCAACAGGAGTGGGTCTTTCATGGATGGTTGATTACTTTGGTACACATTTGGTGGTAGAATCGGAATCTCTAGGAGAGCACATGGGAATGAGAGCCAAAAATTCATGCCCAATACCCCCATTTGTTTAATTAGAATTTTTTTTGGATTTTTGGGATTTAAATCCCTAAGGTGGGGGATGTAATTTATTGGAATTTCCATGTAATGTTTTTAAATTATATAGAATTATTTTGAGACCACATTCTTTGACGTCATGTGATTCTAAGGCCCAGTGATCCCGGAATGGAATTTTAAACTTTTATTAAGTTTGTTTATGTAAATGTGCAAACAGTTTTTTCTAACTTTTAAACCAATGCTCTAATCAAAAATTTGAGGGAACCGTTGAACTCGAAACACCGAGATTCTCTTAGAAAGGGCTTAAATTTTACCAATAAGGATCAGCTGGAAAAGTTAATTTTTAGACATTTTGTAAAATAATAAAATAAATTTAAAAGTTATTTTCTTTTCTTTTCTTTCCTTGAGTGGTGGATGATGGTGCTGCGGTGCAACGACGAGGGTTATTAAATGAAGCTTCATAATAATTCATTTTTGTGCATCTTTATAGATATGTTGTTTTATAAATTAAATAGTGTAACGTCGTGATGTCGCAGGGTAATAGAAATGTTGAGACGTGTTTTTTAATTAGATAAACGCATGAAAGATTTGCGAATTAAATCGTGGAAATTATCAAATGAACCTAAGGTAAAGATTCCCTCCAACGATGAATGAATAACATTGGTGGATCACTAGCAATGTTGACGATTTATGAAGAATGGGATAGGGAATCGTTGAATGCCAACGTAGCTTGAATCCTCGAGGGAGGAGCACTTTAATGACAAACATTGATCGAGGTAGGGTGGATTGATTGAATTATTTTCCCCTTTATTTTTTTCTAAAGTGACGAACGCAGGTAAACCCATGAACAGGTTGACTCGTGGATCATATATTCTTATGGGAGGGTGTATTTCTTGGGATTTATATCTATGATTTAGTTAATTTATTGATATAACTGTAATACCAACCTCCTCCCATCTTTAAAACTCTAACGCAGAGGGAACGGGCCGACACAAACAAGGTCTGCTTCCCTCCTCTTGTTTGTTCTTCATGGTTGCATCCTCGAGATGGAAACAAGGAGGATATGAAGCCTTTGCAGGGAAGATGGGATCACCTAGAGGCCATAGGTGCAAGAAGTGTGAAGAACAGACCACTAGAGATGACTTGGTGGTCCGCAGAAAGACCCACCGACGGTGTCCTGATGCGGCGGCCGCGAGCAGGTGGCGGCGTGCCGGAAGATTGTCGTGGTCAACTGACTATGGAGGTGCTACAAGGGCCACCAGCAGGCGATGGGTGGATGTGGCCACCCAAATGTGTTAGTGCACCGTAGACATAGCACTATTCCATTTAACACACGGAAAATCCATGGTCAATCTACTGCGGCTGAGGATTAGGCCTCACGGACGACCTGTGGTGCAGGGGGTATGTCGGACACGCCTTCCAGCCATGTGACAACCAACCAAAGGCTAGTCCACCTATGATGAACTAATCTAGGTCTAGGTTGGGTTGGTAGAACCAGGTTGGGTCGGTGGACCCCCAGGCTAGGTCGGGTTGGGTCGGCCCGATCGGGTCGGCCCGGACCAAGATCCAACCGGCCCTTTTTTGGAAAAAATCCAATATCTTTCCAATCGAGAATCTGATTGGCGAGCTATTTGAGGAATTATAACCCTCACCATGAGGTGGATATTTTGGAATAAAATATGGAGGCTCTCATGGAAGTTAAAATACAATGAATTTCTTCAGGAGTGGTTCTCCCAAAATCAATCGTGCTACGTGCGGAAACCTAGCGATTAGATGAGACCTAGAGACTGATGACGAGATGCCCTATATAATCAACTACTATGGATTAGTGGGAATTGGATTTTGTGTGACACAGTAAGCCCATAGTGGGGAGAGGCTTCTGTGTTGCCTGTAATACCCATGGTAATCGACAAGTGGAGTACCTCAGCAAGGCAAATGTGGGTAGCGACTTTTGTGTGATCCAGCATACCCACAGTATTCCTCAGGGATGAGTACCACAGCAGTCCCAAGGTTAGTGCGAAGAGGCTTCTGTGTGACTCAACAACCCCATTTTTCTCATTTATAAGGAGTTCTCCAACATAACAAGGTGTTTGATGATGTGACTGATGGTCCTACTTTCCTACTCTAAGCTATACATGGTGTAAAATTTCTTGCTTCGTGATCATGCTCAGTTATCATGCTTTGTGGTTTGTTTGTGGATTGATTCATGGAAATTCCTTTATTATTTTGTGTTCCCTACTAAGTATATGGTTATTAACCCCTACATAGGCTTTTCCCACATGTTTTGGGTCTAGTGTATATGACCATCGAGTTGATGGTGGACTTAGTGGCCTAGGACCCGATGGACCCTGGTGAGACCAGGAAGACGGGGTGTACTTCTACAGCTTCCAACAGCTACTTTGTACTTACCCATCAGGAGGAGTTTTAAATGGATGGATATCTAGAGTTTCTTTTGTACTTTCCTAGTTTCCTATTAATATTTTGTTGGGTTTATATTCTGGCCCATTTTACATTCAGTTGTACTAGTACTCAGTGGTTATTTATAGTGTCCATTTTGTTTTACTTTTCCATCTTTGGGATGTGGTTGTGTGTACGTTCATACAGGTACTCAGAAAAATGTCTCCCACTTGTAGTTTGAAACCTTATGCACTATTCACCAACCCCTGGCCTTCAGGAGTCTATCTTGGGGTGTGTCACAGCACAGGCCCTCGAGGGACGGGTCCTGATATCCCAATTCTAAGAGATCTTACCTTCTTCTAAATCTCCACATAATCTTTTTATGTATTATTTATTTTCATTAAAAGTGATGTTTGAACAATAATTTGAGAAATGAATAATTATTTTCATTCCCTAATGATTCCCAATTACATACTTTATAAGTCAAAGAATGTTGGATCTTTCTTAATTATCGTCATTATTAAAGTTGCAGGATCCTTTCTACTCAGACCATTCTCCACTTTATTTGTTTACCATGATGGTAGTGGATTGAGAAGTTATAATCATTGATGGGATCGAACCACCTTCACTGGTGCATATTTATCACCTTATTTTTGAATATATATTTGAGGTTATTTTGATCAGTATATATCTCACACTTCTCCTCTTAGAGATAATACTATTATATTTTCAATGTGAAGATCACATTCTCCTAATCTAGATCAGATGTGGGATAGTTTTTCTCATGAAAATTTATCTAACTTCAGGTATAGGCTATTAATTTATAATTGTCATTAGTATATATCCTAATACCTTCATTGATTCATCATTATATACCACATAGAGTTCTCCACTTTTGGGTAGTGTGAGTACCGGTGCAATGATAAACCTCTTTTTCAACTATTTGAAGAAATATTCATAGTCACTAGTCTATGAAAACTTTACTCCCTTATGAATCATCTTGGTTAGTGCATTTTAAAATCTTTAAAAGATCATAAAAATCATTTTTAATTCCCAAATAGACCAAGGAAACTATGAATCTCTGTTATAGATACTATTCTAGGCCAATCCTCAATTGCCTTTTTCATACGAGGTTCCATAGATATCCCTTTAATGGTGATAACATGTCCCATGAATGATTCTTCCACCATCCATAACTCAAATTTATTATACTTTTCCTATATTTTACCCATTCCTAAATTCTTTATCATAGTATTCAAATACTCCTCATGCACTTTATTGATCTTGTATTTTATCATAATATCACATATAAAGACTACCAAAAAAAATTGAATTAATTTATATAGACTCTATTCATCAAGTACATGAATATTTATGAAGAATTTGTGATTCCAAAGGGAATATATTTGAACTCATAGTTTCCATACCTCACTCGAAAGGTATTCTTGGGATTATCTTTCTTCTTCACCTTTAATATGTGATATCTCGATCGAAGTTCTACCATTTAGAAATACTTAGCATTAGGTAGTTGATCGAACAAGTCATTTATCTATGGATGGAAGTAATTTTTATTTATTGTTATTTTTTTGAGCTCATGATAATCAATTAATAGGCTCATTAATATATCCTTCTTCTTGATGAAGTATACCAGAACACCCCATAATAAAGCACTCAGGCATATGAAAACCTTGTTCAATTTCTCTTCTAATTGCATCTTCAATTATTCTAACTCAATGGTAGCTATTATATAAGGTTTCATTGATACAGATGGAGATCCAAGTATAAGTTCAATTGAGAACTTAACCTCTCATTCACGAGGAAGACCATTTAATTCTTCATGGAACACATCAATTTAGTCCCTCGCAATGGGAATGTATTCAAGCATGATCCTCTCTTTTATCTCAATCATTTGAGCAAGAGATACTTTATGATAAGGCAATAATATCCACACTTTAGTGGATTATTCTGAAGGAGATACATCCTCCTCTATACACTTATATAGAATTGGAGGACGCCTCAAGATGTGAAGATTAGATTCCCTATCTTGAAATTGGATGATTCATTTTTATAAAGATAGATAATACATGCCCAATATAGAGTAAAACTCTACCGAAGGAAGTAAGATCAAATTTAATGGTAGGTTAAGTCTATAGACATTGACCAGGGATAATTTATACACTTTAGGGACAATAATTTCTATATTTTATGTTCTCAAAGATTACTCAACTTCCATATTTTGAGGTTGTGTTTAAATAGTTCTAATAAACTATAATGATATTAAACAATGTGTAGACCCATAATAAAATAGTAAATTTTCTATTATTTAATGAATAACCAGCATACTATAACTAAATCATTTTCATTCTCAACCTTATAATTAGTGATGACATATTCCTATCATTAATTCCATGTAGGTTGCTATCAAGGACTGTCCCCAACAACCCTTCTATTAGATCATTTTCTTGCATAATTTCAATTTTCATTGTAGTTAAATCACTATATAATTTGTATATTATTCATTTAAATTTGCAATTTATTATCTTGGTTCCCCTCTTTTCCACACATGAATCACCTTCATGTTCCCCTTAGGCATTTTCCAAGATGCTTGTTCCCACTCATTTTACAAGTAGGATGCTGGGCTTTATTTCCACCATATTGTTTTTTATTGGCCATTATGATGATAATTTTATCTTACATTTTCTATCTCTAGTCCCACAAGACCACTGAGAATCACTAATCAACATCTCATCTTTAAGTACACAGCTAAAAATATCTTTATAACTATTAAATTCCAGAATTTATAAGGCTTTTTCATAGACTCAGTTTCAAACCACCAATGAATTGGTCCACCTTAATTTTACTAATGATGACCAAGCTAGAAGAATACCATGAAAAACATGTGAATCTTTCCTCATATGATATGATAGACTCGTCATCCTTTTTTATAAAACTATGGAACTCCCTCTCCATTTTAAGATAGATAGTTCAGGTAAAATATTTATTGAAAAATATTTCCATGAATGATTCCCATTCTGTGGAATCCATTTCCTCCTTATAATTTTTGTTTTTTATCTGTTTCCACCACTAATAATTTTCACCATCAAAAGGATATACCACCACCACACCTTTCTCTTATTCTAAGCATTAGAGGATATAGAATATTTTTTTCACTAGAGTTAATACAATGTTCTATGATGAGGGGATCAGAAAATACACTAATGATAAGAGTCCTTTGTCATAAAATGGATTCAAGAAAAACTTTTTTTAGTATAAAGAGATCATTCCACAAAATTAAAGTTATTATTCATAACTTAAGACAATTGATCAAGTAATTTCATGAATTTATGATCCCCATTCCCATCAAGTTTGAAGTCTCACTAGGTAAATCATTACATTACCTATATCATTGATAGTTGGAATGAGTTCACCTATTTCAAACCCAATAACTTTAAAAAAAGATAAAATAAGGGTTTTTAATAATTAGATATTGAGAATATAAAAAATAAATTATAAACATATAAGGCTAAACTTATAAATGAAAGAGTATATGCTAACATATGATTTTCTATGTTTCAATATAGGTTATACAATTTAATAGAATTAACCCTATGGTTCTTAATAAGGCTTTATAGTCTTAATACCCAAAATAACTATACCATTCTATGATACCAACTATAGTGACCCAATATTTTTAAACATATTATTACAAGGTTTTAGAATATTTATCTATAAAATACAAACCAATGATAAAAAATTCCAGTCTTATTGGAATAGTATGTACATTATTTAAAAAATGAAACTGGAAAAAAAATTTATCTCCATAATGATCTATTAACTCATTTTAATCTCCTCTAACTATATAGGATAACCTAATGAAAACATAAACAAAATATATGAGTTAAAATCCAAGTAAGGGAATAAACACAAGATTGAATCATTACACATGAGTTATAAGGAATAAGATGATAACATAAAAGGAATGGCCCATGAATAAACATAAAGAATTATAACATATATAACATAGAATAATATGATCATTTAAACATAGGAAAGTGGAATAAAAATATAACATGACATAAACATGATCCAAGTCTAACTGCCAAGACTTTATCACATGGTGGACAATGTCCCATAATAGATTAGGTTTACACAATAATCCTATACATAATGTCTCGTGATACTAAAATATTACCCAATAAATTTGAGAGGTATATGGGAACACCCATTATAACATGTTTATGCATATTTGTTCCACATAAAAAAAATGAAACATAAGGAATAAACATAATGGTTATTCATGTAATTATATGGGTATTGTAATCATGTCATAAGACATAATCAAATGGAATATAACAATGGAATCAATAAAAGAAGGGATTTAATCATTATTGGATATTAATAGAGGAAATATATGAATATATAATTATTAATATTGTCTAAATTAATTTAAAAAACTAAAAATAGTTTTTAGGTAACTTTATAAATGTTCCACTTAAGTGTGGTTCTAAGGAAAATAATAAATAGTCTTTAAAGAGGATAAAAGCCTAATAGTGTTCATAAAACCATAAATGAACTAAAATAGTTTTTCATGGTAAAATTAATTATTTTAGAAAAAATTTGGAGGCCGAAATTATTTTATGATGTGTAGTTCATAATGTGTGTGAAATAGAGAAGTTTCCTTTAATCAGCTTTTCTTATCGTGAGGAAATGAGAAGGGAGCCTTTTAAAATATGTATTTACCCATAAAAGAAACATAAATTGGGATATATATATATATATTTGGAACATATATACATAATATAGAAGAAATATTGAATAATAATGAAGATATAACTTGAGTAAAAGAGAGAGTTAAAGCATTACCCAAATTAAATATGGAGGTTTAGAGAGATCTATTACCTTATGTCTGAATGTGTTATACACTAGCACTTAATGTTTTGGATAATGAAATTATATTTCATAATTACTTAATTAATAACCTTTTCCTTATATATATTATTTATTATAACATTATTAATTTCACAAATGATCATTCTGATGAGTTATAAAGTTTAATTTCATCATTTCGGGGGTGTTTGTTTCATTGTTTTATGGTCGGTTCATTTGTGTATACTTATATATGTTATTTTAAAATGAATATAAATATACATGAGTAAAATTAAAGGATATTAATTCACTTATATAATTTTAAATTTCCTCATATATCATTTTTTATGACATGAGGTTGATTAATTTGATAAAATGTTAGTGATAAATGTTTAGTTTTTTTTTCAGTTTTTTCAACCATCACAAAAAAATTTCATTTTATTTAATATTATATCTATATATTTGTTCCATAAAATTAAATAAGTTATAATACACCTATTAAAATATTTTTAATCCATAATAATATATTTATTACCAGCCTTTAAGGTGGTAATTGAAAACAAAAACTCATTATCCATGGAGATGGTTTGCAACCATCATTTGGACAATGGTTTCGTTTCTTTGAATAATAGGAGATAATAAAAGGTATTGATGTAATATACTCTATCATAAATATAAATTTACAGTGTATAAATGATATAGTATTTATTATTTTTTTATTGGAGAATGAGGTGAGGAGAATATATAATAAGGAAAGAAATTAAGATTGGTTGTTTGAGAAGGTTACCTCTTGAATATCACCTCCTTGAAGGACCCCTTAAGGAACTAGAAATTGGTCTTTTTATGAGACCAAAATCACTTCTACATGTGGAGGGTGTGTAGAAGAGGTTTTCATAGATATTTTAACAGATTCAAGTCTTTTGAGGATAAAAGGGTTGTGAAGAGTGGTATTTATACTTGAGGAGATGTGGTTTTAAGTGATTAAAAAATGGTTATTTTATATTTAAAGTCAACCACATTTAGAATTAATTAATTATAACGAATTAGAATGATAATTAATGCTAAAAAGTTTTTTTAAGTTCTCTAAATAGATAATCGACCCATTTTATGTTGTATTTTTACGTATTTTATACCTTTTCCTTTTAACTCTAACCTGCAACACTATTTAACTTAAACTATGGTAACTTCTTTTTTTTCCACAGTGATTTTTTTATCAAAAAAATGAAATTTAATTTATCAAATAATTTATAAATTTTGAATCCAAATATTCAATCAATTATTTTTTATTCAATTTGTAAAATTGGTAAAAATCTATTCTAATAAATGCTTGTATAACTTATAAAAAAATATTTTTATGGTTAAAATCCTAGTTTTAAAAAATTTTAAGCATGTGTTTCTAAATGTAAAACTTTATGTATTATGTAATTACATAAATAAAATTTTATCATAAATAATTTTTAATATATTTTAACTCATTATCATGTAATAATTATTTCATAAATTGTATAAAAATAGTATTCTTAGTTATTAACCCAAATGATTTTTTAAAAAATTACAAAACAATTACCAAAATATAATTTTAAAGTGTTGGGACCAAAAATAAATTTTATTTCATCAATATAATTCTATAAATATGATAATTTTAACTTTTAAATAAATATCCTTATTTATTTACATTTAGAAATTTCATATAATAATTAACATTTTAGATATTATAAAAATCACTTAGGAATATGTTGTCAGGTAAAAAGTGTTTTTTTGTTTATATATATTTTATATATAATTTACACTACCTGAAATAATTATAGGAATGAAAACTCCATTGATAAAATTCTAGGTTGTTACGTGAACTAAGTAAAATTCTTGACCTAATCATTTAGCAAATAAGTGTTACTACTTTTTCAAACTCTCATAAGTTCACTCAAGACAATAATGATTCATTTATATTTCCATAATAATTTCTAAAAATCAAACTTGGGTTATCATGCATTTACTTTTCATTGATGATGGAAGTGTTGTCCATAATGTTGGTGTACTCACCCATAACCATTTTCTTAATTACCAATTGAAAGCTTCATTGTAAAACCAGCCTTCATATTATAAAAAACATTTAAAAATAACATATTTAACTTATTATTTAATTTACAAATTTTATTTAAATTTTTTAAACCATTTTCAATTTAGAAACCTGAATAAAATAATAAATCATACAATCTAGTAATCCTAAAGACGGATCACCAAAATTCATTCAACAAATGTTCCATAGTCAAACCTTTTAACGAGATATAAAACCCTTTATTGACTATTATATTGATGCACACCCATCCAATTTAAGAAGAAAATCAACATCAAAAAGTGATGAAAACAAAAATAATAATACTACATTAACATATAATAATCCATGATATCAAAACACTTAATATATAAAGTCTACAAACCTCATTTTTTTATATATTTAATTAAATAAAACTCCTGTATAACTCCATTAAATCTAGTGATCACTTTACTAGTAAATAATCACTATAATTTTATAATAAATCGTTCTAAATTAAACCCACTAATTGGAATAATCATCAATGAACTCATTATGTGGTTCTATGATAACAAAACCACAAGAAAAAAGGTGTACTATGATCGTGGAATACACATGACCCTATAATAAATAATATACCTAATTTTAAAAACTAATTCAATTATTAATTCATCCCAAATTATTTTTATTCATTAATTAAATTTATCATGATTCATACCTTAACTAAAATGATACGTGATCAAAGAAAAGATCCTTCCTAATAATCTTTTTAGCACCAATCGCAAAAACCCCATGATTATAAAGTGATTCCACAATGGTCTGGATGAATCACAACTAAAAAATATTGGAATATAAACCCATATTAATGAATAAGGATAGATAAATCCATTATAGGAGAAAGGAAAAAATATTACCTAGGATTTAGAAAATAAAAACTATTATATTAATATGGCTCAAATGATGGGAAGTGTGTATAAAGATAGAGAAAATATATGGTTCCCCCACTCCTTGAAATTATCCAAATAGAGACCCTAATAATGTGATTTATATTTTAGAAAAAAAACACAGAATAAACCTCTTAAAAAAAGAGGTATTTGTCCAATTTGGTTCTTAGTTAACTATTGATGGCTACCAGGTAACTCACCAAGTACCTAGTAAAAGGCCAATTGTAACTTTATGGAAAAACCATTTGAAAAATACCACTAATTATTTTATGGGATACCCATTGATACAATATTGGGTAGCCTATGGCACTGGATCAAGCACCTAGTGTCCACTGATTCACATTAATACTCATTTTAATTTTTTAACTTCTTATGAATTCACTTTGGTTATTTTTCACCCTTCATTAAAACTAGGAAACATCCCATTGTATAATTAAATTGTATTTCTAAATTTATATTTTAATATAAATTTAAATTTTCCAACTCACTTACCCACCAAATCCATTAGAGTTTGACCTGCCTCATTTTCCATCGATCTGTAATGGTGTCAGTTATTACAATGACACAACTATTCACTTAAAAATCCCTTCAAAACTCATATTTTATAAAGGTATATTCTTTTAAATTTTTTATTAAATAATACATAAATTACAATGATTATATTTAATTTATCAATATTCTTAATTTAAATGAAATTATGTAGCGTTACTAGTTAGGATCCTCTATCATAATTATTTATATGAGGTATATTGACACATTTTTTTAAATTTTTTATGTATAATTTCTTTTATAATTATAATGGTTTGATTTTTATTCTAGTAAATTATATTATAATTATTCAATCACTAAATATGATGATTATATTTTTGTATTCTTATATTTTTATTTTTCCATCTTCATTTTTTATAATAAATATCAATGGTTGTCGATCAAAATATAAATAGAGACTAAAATAAATTTAATTTATTTGAAATGGCAGCAATAGATGATAAAGAATTTTAAATACCAACATTAAAATGGTAAAAATATATACACTGATATTTATTGTGATAATTTTTATTTATTAATATATTATATTTTTTACTATATAAATCCGTTCTGTTTTTTACTAGATGTTAATTTTGAGAAATCTAGTTAGTAAAATAATATAGTTTTTAGATCCAATGTTTGGAATCTAACAAATTTACTACACAAGATAGTAAACATTATTTTTTCATAATTTTATAGTCTTTCAATTATATTTATATAAAATGTATTAAATTTTGGGTTTGATTTGGTAGTACAGTGCTAATGTCCCAATAAATAATAGATTTATGGAAAATGAACATAAATAATAAACAAATGGACTAATATATATGATAATATATTATATTATATATACAAATAGTTTTGTATTTGAAAATATGTAATAGAAATTATAATAATATTAAATGTGTTTTAATTTTCTAAAAATTCCAAATACCTATGATTATGGTTAGTACATTTTTTAATTTAAAAATAATTGCATACCCTATATAACTACTCAAACCCCCTTAAATACATGTACTAT
This sequence comes from Viscum album, assembly GCA_963277665.1. Classification (NCBI taxonomy): domain Eukaryota; kingdom Viridiplantae; phylum Streptophyta; class Magnoliopsida; order Santalales; family Viscaceae; genus Viscum; species Viscum album. The sequence continues at coordinate 381,496,721 of OY728131.1, forward strand.
ATGTGTTTATTTTTGAATATGTAAACATTAAATTAAAATGTTTATAAATATTTATTTATTTATTTATTTCAGAACTCTTTTGATAGTGATTTTAATTCATTAATAATGATTTAGTTGATATATTTTTTATGAATTGGTAGGTTATGTTGTGTTGTAATATTCAAAAAAATATTTAAACGGTAATTATCAAAATTATATTTGTTAAATATTTATATCTAAAAACATGAATCCAATTTCATTAAAAATACATGGTTGAAAAATAAATGTAAATAATAAGAAATAAAAAGTTATGTCAAGAACTGTAATTTCACATTCATGTAATTGAATTTTTTTCTCCATTATACCCTTATATTTGGATTTAATGTGGATATTCATCTCTATTTTCTTATTAAAAACTAATAATAAAGTATAGGGATATCTTTTATGAGATAAATATAAAATATTTGTTAATTTTTATCTTTAAACATATTACTTTGTGTTATTTATTTATTTTTTATGTTAAAGAACAGTATGTTTCTAGTTTAAAAGTTTTAATTTAGTTCAAAACATGCATCAAATACTCATAAGTGATCAAAAGAACTCATGATATTTTGAAACAATAAGATAGTGACCATTGATTCATTTTTGAATTATAGGAAAAGAACCATTTTTCATTATATCATGTAGTGTGTTCAAAATAACCTAAAATTTATTTTTCCATTTTAAGTGTTAACAAGATCAAAAAGTGAATTACAATCTCAAACCCAAGAAAATGAATTTTGATTATTGTGAAATGATAAGAAACTTATTGGTGGTTCATTTTGGAACCATTAGAATTAACATGTAATCATTATGACATGTGGTGTGCATGTAATTAATATAAGTGTGTACTTTTATTTTAAAAGTAATATTTTTGCCTAAAACATATTTTATAGATAAAAAACTAAGAATAATTGTATATTTTCATGAAACTCTATGAAAATTATCATTGATTCATTTTTTGACACATATTATTAAGGTAAACAATACATTTATGCACAGTGTGGTTGGTATAACTAAATGTTTTTTAATTCAATTTAAAAGTTATATTTTAGTTAAAAACAAGAATTATGTGCTCACAACTAAGAAAATAATATCTGATTATCATAAAACTGTAAGATAATGGTCTTTGATTCAATTTTGATCTATAGGAATAAAACACTGATCATTTTCACATGTAGTGTGGTTGGGATGATCTAAATTGTATGTTTCTCATTTTAAGAATTAAATAAGTTAAAAAAATTCATGTTCTAACAAGTGAGAAAACACTGATTGGTTGTCATGAAACTTAAAAAAATAACCATTGATTTATTTTTACCATGAAAGAATGAAACACAAATCATTCTGATATATGGTGTGTTCATTTTGAAATAATTATCATGCCTTCAATTTAAAAGTGATATTTTATTTCAAAATGAATGTCCCAATTTGTAAGATAAATTCACTAAGATTGTTTGTTTAGATTTTGTTATTGAAAATTATTTGAGAAGTTTGTTTATAAGTCTAAAAAAGTAACTTCCATAGTAATGAATATGGTTGAAGAATCTTGGAAGTAGTTGGAAGGATTTATATATGTATTAAAGATACCACTTCACAAGACCCTATTTTGGTATGTTATGGGAACCTTTTAAGGGCCCTCAAAAAGTTTGTAATGGTACAGAATTTACCATTTTAGGGGAAGGAGTTTTCTCTTTGGAGGTATGTTCCATGACATAAAAGGTCTAAGATAATTATTTGTGGATCTGTTGATTTTGGGACCTCTTCACCACAAAAAAGGTGTTCTTACACAAAGGATCAGTGCAAAGGAATTCATTGATTTGGTGTCCAAGTGCATGTTCCATGAGGAATTTTGTGCCATAAAAGGAGATTGTATTGGTTCTTTTATCTCTTCTATTTTTTAAATTCACACATCTCTAGATCTATTTACATTATAGAAATATCAAACAACTAGATAATCACCCTATAAACGAAAATACCACATAAAAATTAGTTTATATATAAAGGGACATTTATGGAATCATTCTAAGATCATGTTTGAATTAAAATAAAATCTTTATAGGTTTTTTATATATAGTTTTTAACCAAACTCCAAGTCATATAAGGGAAACTACATCATATATTTGATGGATTTGAGACACACCACTCCATATTCAAGTATAATACACCATTATTAGTGTGTTTTTTAAATTACAAGTTTAATTTAAAATTAAATATGATTCACGGGTTTTAATGGGTTGACTTGGGTTTATTCTCAAGTATATACAACATTGAATTTTTGGTACACTAGCCATGATCTCAATGGATTATTAAAGCGATATTTAATCCTAATAATTTTACTAAGTGTTTATTCATAAAGAGTTTATAAAAGATTCTTATAATAGTTTTGGACTAATAATAGGTTTTATAATAAAGAAAACATGTATAGATCTCAAGAAGGAATTTCTGAGCGGTTTTGGGATATTAGATATGAAGGCAGATGAGATCCTAGAGGTATTATGTGACAACAAATAATTTTGTGACATATTACTCTTTAAATAATTATTTTATTTCATAAGCTCCTTCAAAAAAACCTCTAATTGTCTAAAACTATTATTATTAAAACATATATTAACCAATGTGTGGTATTTATTGTATAAGTGGCTACAAAAAGTTACAACCATCTTAAAATATAAAAGATAATTTTAATATTGTTTCAATAAGTGTAACTAAGTAGATAATAAAATGTTTTATATTCTTAATATTTATTTTATAAAATTAATATTTTTCATGTTTTATATATTTATGATTTGCACTAATTTAATAATAATTGTTAACATACCAAAATATGATTTAAAAAAATAATAATTTTTCACAATATTTTATGATTATAGTTTAATGTTAAAGTTAAAATTTTATTAATTATAATTTTTTAAAATGAAATACATATTTTTACTTATCATATTAATATTAAATTAAGAATAATTTTTGTGTTTTTTTTTTAATATTGATTTTAATGTGAATACTATAAAACATGATTTTTACAAATGACATGAATTTTATAACATTACTAGTATATGTGTAATAATTTTAAATTCAATAAACTTATCTATAATACCAAAAGTTTATTTTATAAGAGACTATATTATTTTTTTAAATGGTTTTCATTTATACACCCATAATTCAAATTTTAGAACATAAGTTATATGTTTCAAAAACATCAATACATTATATATTTAATATATTAAAATTGATTTTTATGGATTAAAAAAATATAATAAAATTGCTTTCAAATTTCTAATCATTATGTCCAAATTTTGTTATAATGGCCATTTTATTTTCAAGCATGGAGTATAAATTAATTTTGTAAAAACATGTTATCTCACTGAAAATTAAAAGGGCTAAAATAGGTTTAACAAAGGTGGAAAACCATAAAAAAATTTAAAACATATATGGGATTGGGTAGTTAATAAATTTATTGAACTTATATCATGTCATATCAATTAATTATTAATTTTAGAGATACCTTTCTTGAGATTGGATCACTATTATAAAAAAAATTTTGGTATTTACAAAAAAAATCATCCTTTTTCACTTATAAATGGGGAACTCCTCTCCTCACTTCCCCTCACACCACAACCCACTTAGTTTGACCCAAAATCTTCCAAAACTCTTTTAAATATTATTTTCCACTACCAAGAGGTTTCAATATTCTCAAAATACCATCCCTCTAAGGCATAATAACCTTTTCTAAGGAGATAATCCAAGAAGTGAGGTATAAATTTCTATCTTCTCCATTATCATTTCTATTTCATTATGTAAACTTATTCTTATTCAAATTTTATTATAGCGTTTTAAAATGAAAATATAACTATAATTAGTATATTAGTATTTTATTATAAATATGTTACATGTAATGAACTGAACTTTTATAAATTCAATTCTATTTTGAATGAATAAATTCATTTTTAAGTAATATAGTTACAGAAAACACATGCACTACTTTGATTATTTTGAAATGTTATAAAATATATCCTGTAAAATTTAAAATTACATTAATAATCATAAACATTTATAATATATTAATTTTATAGTTACAATTAAAATTATAATATATTAATGGTTATAAAAAATCCCAATTGACACAGACGGAAGAAGTGATGGTCTTGACTAGTAGAATAATACACTACAAAGCCGATTTATCAGAGCTTCCAAGGGATATGAAATCACTAGGATTTTCCCTCGATCTGGACCAAGTATAAATTCAATAACTAAAACATGAATTAAACCATTTTTGAAATAAGTTCAATCTTATCAAGATCAAATACCAAACATTGTTCTCTGAACCACCCAAAGAAAGTATAAATATCATACACCTTACCCTATGGGAATACACTAGTGTAATAAGGGATTATGCATCTAGAAGCTAGTAGTATGAATTTTATTGTTTTATTTATAATAGAAAAATTATTATATTTATCACTTTTCATTATTAATTTTTATATAAAATTATATATGAGTTGATAAAAATTATACTTTTATAAGAATAATTCCAAATTGTATTTTAGAAAAATATATGATTTTAATTAAAAAACAATTTTGATAAATTAATGAATTTTAATATGAATTATATTTTCATGAAAATTTATTATTAATAAATAATTATTTAAATATAAATGATATTATAATTTAATTATGTACAGTGTAATATTTATAACGGTATGAAAGATATTAGTATCATAAAAATAAGTATATTCCTGTAAATAAGGTTTTTTATTCAAAAGTGTCAATTATCATATTTGAAGAATTATTTTGAAAAAATAAATAAATATTTTTGAAATAATAATGTGGAAATTATCTAATTGTTACTTTTTAAAAAATTATGAGATAGTTGAATTTTTTTGTTAAAATTAAATACGGTATAGATATGTAGTATGTATTATTACATCATAATAGCCCAAAAGTGATGTGTTAAATGATATAAATATAATAAAAGACAAAAAAATAGATTTCATATTTAAAATAATTTTTTTAAGTTATTTTATTAATATAGTAAACCCTTAATGATTCCTTCAAAACATATATTATGTTTTAATGTTTTAAAATTAATTCTTTGTGAATGTGACTCACTTAAACATCACCAATGGTATTATTCAAAGGATTTTGGATCTTTTACATATAAAATATTTAAAACCACATCTAATGAGAAATAACTATCTGAAAAACCATGGGAATATTTTATTTTTTTTTGATTATTTTATCTTATTGAGTCCAGAACCTATGTTTAGAAATTAATAAAGAATTTGACTCTCTTTTCCTATAAATTCTCACCCAACCTCAAACTCCTCTGCACTCAAAAACCATTTAGCATTAATTTACTCTTCCTATACAGATCTTAATGTCTTAAAATGTTCTCTCAATTAGTAAAGACCTTTAATTTTTGTGAAAATTTATTTTTAAATACATCAGAATTTTACGAGTCCGTGAAAATTTACAGTGCATGATTCCGAGGATCAGTGTGCCTAGAATCAATTTCTGATGTTTTTTTCAGGTGTGTTCAGTAAACGTACGAGCGGGATTTTATTACATTTTAACCGGTACTCAGAACTAAAATCTGAGGGCACCGTTGAACTAGCAGTATGGGTATTCGATAAAGAAGACTTTAACCTCGACGGCAGTTGGTCGAGAATTGAAGTTAGTTTTTGGGTTTTCTTAAAAAATAATAAAATAAAGTGAGCTAACACTTTATTTTATTGAGCTTCCATGTGGGTGACTTGTAGTTAAAACCTCCTCCTGGTATTTGTATGTGTGACCACCACACCTTAACCTTCCATGAGAGGTTATGGTGGTGGGGCCCACCCGAACATAACCTCTCACGAGAGGTTACGACATGGGGTCCACACGGGGCTTACCCCTATTGATGGCAGAGGATAAAACCTCTCAACTCTCCCTCGTTAATGAGGGAGATCATCTCGACCTTCCCTAATTAATTTGTGACAACTCTCATGCATTAATTCGGTGGACCCACTTAATTTAAATCTCCAATTTGAATTGTTGTTCCAACTCCACCCCATTAATTAAATGAGTCAACTCATTTAATTATATCACTCAATTTGAATTTACGCCAACGAACATAATATATCCTAATCTATTATTTGGCAATGATTCCATTTTGGGTGGAGTGGAGAGAAAGAAGGAACTTGGGAGAAATATTGGGAGAAGGCTCCCAATGAAGAATGCTTCCAACGAAGAACACCTTCGAAAACAAAGAACGATCTTCCTCAACTTTCTTCCTCAGAACCCCCTTCGACACGGGACGTTTGTGACTGATCATCCCTCCTCATAATCGTTAGTAAACAGACGCACGATCTTGGATTAGAAGTGCATGGCGAATGCGACGAATGAAGATAACAATGTCTTCTTCCCGTGACTTCATCGTCGAGAAACATTCAAAGGTAGGGGGTTTTATTACTTGATGATGTTATACCTTTTCTTGTCTTCTTCATTGGATAGGAAGGGTTTTTGGAGGGCATGTTAATGATCAATTTCTTATCTTGTTGTGCCAATTGATACCTCCTTAAATGCGGAGGGTGTGGGCCAACCAAACATGGCCCGACAACCTCCATCGTTTTTCCTTCTTGTGGCATTCTTCGACATGGCGACATAACAACAACGAGGAAACGGAGATGGTAACGACAAAGGCCGCACTACCCACAGCCTCCGTGAACCGGGCCGCCCCCACGACGTCCGGTACTGCCTCTTGCCGAGCCCGTGTGCTACCTGCGTCCGCCAACCTACCTGTCTGCTTCTCAAGAGCCCCATCGGCCTGCCCGTATGCTGCGCATGCACCACACCGGCCTACCCGCGCCCCGCCTGTCTCCCCGCGCCCTGCCCGGCGCCCTGTAGTCTGCCGGTGCGCTTCCCGTGCGCCCCGCCAGCCTGCCCAAGTGCTGCATGCACCCCGTCGTCCTAACCCCTCCCTACCAAGCACCCCACAGCCTACTTGCATGCCCCGCCGCCCTGCCCACATGCTGCCCACGCCCCGCCGGCCTACTCGCGCCCTTAATGGCACCCTTCTGGCCTACCCGTGCCCTGCCTGGTGCCCCGCGTGGCCTGCCTACACCCTGGCCCCTGGCTGAACCGGACAAGCCATGCCAGCCACCTGAACCACCCGAGCATCACCCCACGTTGTGATGGCCATATCGGCCCTAGTCTCCAGGTCGGTCCGCCTATGCAGTGACCTCCGGGCCGAACCGCCCATGTAGTCCACTGGGTCGGGATCAACAGACCAGGCCGAACATAGCGGGCTGACCCGCCCATCGAGCTGGGTCAAACCCAGCAGGTCTGACCAAGTTGACATAGACCAGGTCGACCCAGTCTATGTAGGGCCGAGTCGATCCTACCGGGTCAGACCAGGCCCAGGCCCACTACTGACCGTTACTTTCTTTTGGTCATATCTTTGGCACCGGACGTCCGTTTGAAAAACCATCAGCGGTGCTGGTATTCTTGGAATGCGATGGCCCCTTTGAGAATATCCCACTAGAGTTTGGGGTATATTTGAGATATGGTCAGGTTGGATCCTACACGAATCCAACCGGGTCCCCGGGACTAAAAGGCTAATAACTCAAAGACCGGGTGTCCGATCGACGCTCTGTTTGTTGTGTTGAGACCCCTATGATGAGTCGGACCTTTGGGATACTTCTATATGGGACTTCGGGATATTTGGAGTATTGACCAGTAGCTTGTGGAGCGGATCTTCCAAAGACGAGTAGGCATTTGTGCGGAAACCTAGTAGTTGTCTAAGACTGGACGATTATTGGCCGATTCGACTCAGAGTGAATCGACTAGCCCAGTGGGGAGAGCCTTAGTGTCGCGGCAGACCCATGATGGGAAGCACCTCTATGTGAGCACGACAAACCCACGGTACTCAAAATGTGGAGTACCTCAGCAAGCTACAAGGGGGAGCACCTCTCTGTGAGTGAAGCAAACCCACAGTGGGTAGCACCTCTTTTTTGAGCGTGGAAGATCCACGGTACTCGATAGGAGGAGTACCTCAGCAGCCCAAGTTAGTGGGAAGCGCCTCTGTGTGACGCAGCAGGCCCACTGTACTCGATAGAGGATGATTTCTCCAAAATCCAAGGGTTCATACTTTTACTATCCATAAAATAAAATCTTGGCTGAACTGAGTCAAGAACTTTTGATTTTAAGTCATGATTGAGATGGATTACTTAATAACTTAGGTATATGTATGGGCATATACCTAAGTGTGGTTATCTTTTGATTTCTTACTTTGTGGTTTATCATTGTTGGATTTTGTGATACCTTGAGGGTCTTGGGGTCCTTAATGAGTGTTATTATAATCACCCATGCACGGGCTATGCTCGTACCTCATTGTGTTTGTTGCAGATGACGGACAATGCTGACTGAGGATTAGAGTAGCAGGACTAGACAGTACCTAGAGGTGGACCTTACAACGAGTCGGTACATGGAGGAGACTGACGGATGTGGAGTGTTGAGGAGGCTATCTGTACCTACCCATCAGGTAGGAATCCTAGGAGAACAACCCAGTATCTTCTTTACCTTTTCTTCAGTTGTACCTTTTTTTCTGTTGTACTTGTACTTTCCAGTTGGGCTTGTATTTCTGGCCCCTTTACTTTTCAACACTCATTTGTATACAGTTTTACATAGTTTTTTTCTTCTAGCTTACTCTGATTGTGTGGTTTTATGATTTATAAATGCAATATCTTCCCATCTTAGGGATTTACACCTTTGGTACTAGTATTCATCCCCTAGCCTATGGAAAGTGGGATTGGGGTAGTCACAGCACGAGCCCTGAGGGATGGGTCATGACACAATCTCTTAACAATCTCGTTTCAGTATTTTAGAATCTCTCACTCATGGGAAGGGATCCTCTTCTCTTCCATTCAATTTTAAGTAATTTCATTGGAATAAGACTTTTTATGTTCAATTTTTCATAATTTAATGTGTTTTTAAACATCACTTTTACAATCCTTATGATTATAATGTAATTATAGAACATATTTTACACTCATTAATCCATTCTATGAACTTTTATGTACGCCCATTTTGCTACCAAATAAGACTTTTATTTCCAATTTTTCATGTTTTAATTTTTTTTTTAAACATCACTTTTACTATCCTTATGATTATAATGTAATTATAGAACACATTTCACACTCATTAATCCCTTCTATGAACCTTTATGTACACCCATTATGCTACCGTAATTATCCTGTGATTTTCCATACCAAACTTCTATACAATGAATACCCATACCCATTTCCACTCAAATGTATTAACCTAGGTAGATATATCTTTGATTTGTTGGGAAATTTGATATATTTAACTAACAATAATTAATCATGGGTTTAATATTTATAACTTATGTTCTTATGTTGTATTATCTAGTTGGCACATAAATTCATGTACATGATATGAATGTGAGGGGTGGGCCCGAAATTATATAGCCCTCCAATTCATTGGGTAAGGTTTTTATCTCATGATATACCTTGTATAGTTCACGGGATGTTATCCTAATAAGAATATATTAGGATATATTAGTATTTATCCATGACTTATTCTTATGATTTCATGTTTTATGTTGTTGATGTTATCAACTTATATCATTATTTAATGTCAATGTTCATGATTCTCACCCTTCTATATCACCTTGAAATTTTAATTAACTATCTTGTATTAATATCATCATGTTATTCATTTATTATTACCCTACTTTTATCTATATCTCACCCATTTCTAATGTACATACCTTGGTTATCTCATTCAATTTTAGAAGATTTTGTTAAATATACAAACATGTTATGATGTTAATAAATAATGTCATATTATTCTGGCATGAAGTTATTATTTTATGTATATTATTACCCAAATAAACAATGATTTTTTATATTTTGGAATTTTATTATGTTTCTGTCCATGTAATAAATCATGAAATTATGTTTATTAAAGTTCATGGTTTTCAAAGTTTGTATCAAACTAAGTACTAGTTATTTTCGGAGATTATAATTAGAAAACATCAGTGAAATCCTTAAGTATAAGATTTTGCATCAAAAAGAATTATGGTAAATTCTAGAGTAAGGGGTATAAAAGAAATAAAATGTTTTTATGGATACTATAAGTGAATGTGGATCTGGAAGAATTGTACGTAGTTGTAATAAATCCAAAACGGGGACATCGGGTTTTAACTTAATCATTACCCGATACATGAAAAGAAAAAATTGTTGCGCACCTAGTTTAAAATTACTGGATAATATTCTTTGGTGAATTAAAATTTTATTTATGAATGATTATGAAGGGAACATAAATTCCTATGAAAACTTATGTTAGGAAATAGAACATGGATAACTTAGATTGAAACCAAGAAATTCATAGGTTAGGGATTGTAATTCATTTATGAATTATTCCTTAAATGTTAATATTTCTCTTTTATGTGTTTAATAGGTTATTCTCATACCTAATATTCCCTTTATTTTAGTCTATGGATAGAAGTAGTAGGAACCGATTCAAAAAACAATGTGATAGATAATGTGATGACTGTCTGAATGTGATTCCAAACTCAATGGGAGTATGAGTTGACAACATCATGACAATAAATTTTCAATAAAAAAAAATTTGAATAGAAAATTTAATTAGGTGGTAAATGAACACCCCTAAGGATAGATAAAGTTTAAATTTATGCCTTTATATGACAAAGGACTCTGATATTTAGTGGATATTTCGATCCCTTAATCAGGAAACAATGGATCAACTTCATTAAAAAGATCTTATTCACCCTCAATAATCTATAAAAGAGAATGTTGTGATGGATGTTTATAATATGTAGGGAGAAGATAATAAATTTTCTATATTTATAAAAAATAAAAAACCCAAGTAAGTGATCAAAGTCGTTGAGTGGAAAAAATTTATTAAAAAAATCATCAAATATTATCCTCACACTCTCTAACTCAAAATGGAGAAGGGTTTCCTTGGACTCTAGAAAAAGAGTGATGAATAATTTGGGAATATGAGGTAAAATTCACAATAATTTTTTGATACAACTCTATATTTTTCATTGACCAAAAAATGTAGTTTACCACTTATTTAGTGGAAAAAATATGAATCTATAAAATAATTTGTAAATTCAAGACTCTTATAACTTCAAGGAAATTGTATAATGTTCCCTCAAATTTGAAATAGTGATCATAGAATCCCAATAGTATAGAGGTAATAAGGAAAATATGCATCATAATTATAGGGGATTTATGGATAAATATAATTATGCTAATAATTTAAAATATCACACTTTCCAAATGTGTAGGAATGAGAATTCAAAAAAAATCTGAAGGGGACACGGAAATGCTTTAAGTTTGGGATGGAAGGGCTCTTAGATAGCAGATCTCGATAGGAGAAACCTACCAATGTGATTTAATAAAGGAATTATCTAGTCAATATTCATTAAGATGTATAATGATTCAATTAAAAGGTACAATGAAAATATGTAAACCAATGTAATTAGCCAAGGGTTTTCGATGATAACTAATTGCAATAACCTCCAATGACTAGATAGAAAGGGAGAGCTTATGCCATCACAACTACTAAAGTGTATCCCCAAAATGATGTAGTGATATGAATATTAGTTATTCATTAAAGGATATTGAATATGCTATTTGATTATGATTCTATGTATTCTTTCATGTCACATAATTTTTGTATAACTATTCAAAAACAACCTCAAAACATGGAAGTAGATTTATCAATGAAAAGGAAAAATGGGGAAATTATATCATCCCAAGTGTATAGATTCATTTAGAATAATCATATCATGAATTCATATTATTTCCTTATAAGAAATCAGATCTTACTCAAATTATTTATACTAAAGATAAAATCATACTTGATGATATGCCCATTATGAGGGAATATGATTATGTGTTTCATGAAGAATTTCTTAGTCTTCCTCCTTGCTAAGAGGTTGAGTTATTGATTGAACTTATACCCAAATATTTTTCAATATACTATAATCAATATTGAATATCCACTATTAAACTTTAGAAGAATAATACGAAACTATATGAGAATATAGATAAAGGGTTTATACACCCAAGTACTTCATTGTGAGGTGCACTGGTGAAGTAGGAGGATATCCTGAAGAATTTTTTTCATATAAGGTACAAGTGCTATGAGTTCATAGTGATTCTATTTGTACCTAATAATTTTGAATATATCATTATGTACTTAAATAAAAGAGTCTTTAGGGGTTACATAGAAAAACATTTTGTATTATATATATAAGATATTCTTATCTACTCTAAAAGAAATGATGAAAATGGAGAGCATTCGAATGTTTTATTAAAGATCATATAAAAGGAAAACTTATATGAAAATTATAGTAAATTTAAGTTTTAGATTGAGAAAGTAAAATTAATGGGACATGTTGTCACCAGCAAAGGAGTATCATTCGATCCTTTAAAAATATAAAAACTTTAAGAATGTCCCATACAATCATCTGTGACAAAGGTCTATTGTAACACGATAATATTTTAAGAGAAAAAAATTATGCTCAATAGAAACAAAACACGCAAAACTGAGTTGATAAGTGAATATACCACTCTAATATTTTATGATATATTTCTTTATAAATAAATTTAATCTCTTGGATAGATTGTGGTACATGCAACCCAAATATTTCTATGTTCAATATCACAACCAACATGCAACACTGAGCATAAACAACCAACGATATATATAACCGTTATAACCTAGCACTTAAATTGGAAAGTATGAATATTATTAAATAAATTATTATATATATATTTATGTATGAGTTTAATAATAAATATAATTTATAGATAAAAATTTAGTAAATTATTAATCCATTTTTAGTAAAATAATTTTATTCTGCAAAAACATATTTTCTTCAAAAAATGATTTTTATTGCTTTTCATGAAAAAAATATTATGATTAATTTTTGAAACATTTAGAAAATTTATTGGATAAAATTAAATTCATTTTTTGAATTATAATATCAATTTTTATTTTGGGTAAAATTTTGATATTCGTTTGGAAAATATTGAATTTTTAGTGAATAGTGTTATATACCGATTTCTGTAAAAATGTCATTTCTTTTAAATAAATTAAATAATTAAAAAATAAAATTATATTTTAGATTTTATTAAAAATAATATAATTATTATTTAGTTATATTTAATTATATTAATTAAATTTTAATTGTTAATATTTTATATTTTAGTATAAGTTTGATTTTGGGATTAAAATGGCAATTTTTTTAAAACAGTTTTAAAGTGAATAATGTTTCTTTATTTTAATAAATTAAGAAAATACATAATGAAGAATTTTTTAAATGAAATTTATATAATATATTTTAAAATAAATTAATTCATATTCATATTATTATTATTATTAGTCATAGAGTTAATATAAAATCATTTTTTGCTTGAAACATGCACTTCTTGAAAACTCACTTTGTCATCACATCTACATGTTTAATTTTAAATTAAATTATGAAAATTCTATGAAATTAATTTGATAAAATGGATTCCCTATTTTTAATAATCATAATTATAATTGGTAAATAATTTTAACTTAATATATTTTAATAATAATTAGTAAATACAATACAAATTAATTACAGTGATTAAGCTTAAAATTTGTTTTTTTACACTTGTTCGTGTTAAAATTAATTTTCAATGTGCATATAATTTTTATTTTATAAATTGGGTTTAAAATTTACAATAATTATTTTCAAATAAAATAATTATTCTCATTTTTTTAGTATTTAACATTTAATTACCTAGGTTAAAAAAACTAATTACCATGGTAGAAACTAAAGTGGTAAAAGTCAGTAAACTTAAAGGATAAAAAATAACATGTTTAGAAAATGTGTTTTTTTAGCTTTTTATCAAATGTATAATCACTCAAATAAATTATTTATCAGTTTTTCAGCCATATGAGATGATATTGACCTCCCCTTATTTGACACTTTTGTGTATTTACAAAAATTTCACTCCTCCCCAATTATTAAGTGGAACCACTCACATCATATATTTAAACCAATCAAACCATTTTCTTGACCAAACCCAACCCAAATAACCTAAAAACTTTCATACCATAATATTTGAAGCATTATTTTTTAAATAAGTCAAACCTATGAAGGCTTTTGGGGATAACCTAAAGAGGATACCCAAATAAGAGGTAACATTCTTCAACAAACATCTTTATGTTATTTCTCCCCCTCCTTAAATTATTATTAAAAACATGTTGATAAAATAACCAAGTTATATTATATATACTCATATTCTAAGTTAATAACCTATAAATATATCCAATTCTATCAAATGGGTTAGAAAATCATCATTTGTGTGTACGGTGAACTACCACCTCCCGAACTGATGCCATTAAATTTTCCATTACCACATATCATGGTTGGGTATGATGATGGATATAAAGTATATTTATGATATATATAAATTATTTGTATATATGGATTAATTATATCATACATACCTTTTTTTCATTCCATTCCATAGGTAATGCGATAACGTCACTCGTTTGTACGGCGGACTACCGCCTCGTGAAGCGATGTGATTCATTTTCACTAACACTTTACATGAAATATAATAAAGATAATGTTAATAAAAATATATGATATACAAGAAATAATTTTGATATTCATGACATATTTATCATTTTAAATTATAATATATCTTTTTATTTCTTACCTTTTCACTTACTGAATGATGATAATGTCATACGTGTGTGTGTGGACCACCACTTTCACAAAGCGATGTGACTCCCTATTTTCCTCACTATACCACTTGGATGATTTATATAAGTATATTTAAAAAATAATATGTTATTTATTATATTTTTATACTTATTAAAACATAAAATATTACTTACATCATTTCCATAGTGATCATTCAAAAATGGTTACGCTACTCAAGTGTGTGTATGACCTACAGTCTCCATGATCATAACAAACTTCATTTCTCAAAACCATATTTCATTATTAGTATTAAAAGTATAATTGATGTATAAATATGATAATTATATCATAATTATTATTTTTATATGATTTAACCATGATAAAATTAATAGTTATGAAAATAAAAAATAAAAATATAGATAAAAAACAAAGTGGTTATTACTTGAAACCTGAATTTAATAAGGAATTATAAATAACTGAGTAATAAATGGTTACAAGTAAATAAAATATTTTGTGATATATATAATAATAGTAATATAATATATTTATAATAAATATATATTTATTCTACTGGAGTTTCAAATGTGTATGAATGAATTCGAGACATAAGGTAAGGTATTTCTAATATTTCATTTATTTCTAGGTGACATATGAAAATCTACTACTCACTTATTTTTTATAGTGTGTATAGTGAAACATTAACGTGTTATATCATTAATACCATTATTTTAATTATATTTAATGTTATTTTATAT
Source organism: Viscum album (assembly GCA_963277665.1). Classification (NCBI taxonomy): domain Eukaryota; kingdom Viridiplantae; phylum Streptophyta; class Magnoliopsida; order Santalales; family Viscaceae; genus Viscum; species Viscum album. The sequence continues at coordinate 381,512,216 of OY728131.1, forward strand.
TTTATTATTTATTAGGGATTATGATTCAAAAGATTACTAAAGTAGTAAGGTATTTTTTTATCAATTTTCCTTTTTTGAGACTTATGTTGTGTTATACACCTATGTTATTTTATATAGTGTATATATAGAACATTTGACATGTAATATAATAAATTTATTTATTCTTATTATATTCTAAGTTTCATTTAATGTTATACTTTCATGGGGCTTACGATTCAAATTTATTAAAGTGGTAATTGTTTTATATTATTATCTCATTATTTGTAAAGATTATTTATGATTAAGTCTATAATGTTAAAATATTATGATCAACCTATCTGTAATTATCATGAAATTTATTTTCCTCTAGTGATTCATGACATTTTCAAGTAATATTACAAATTTTCCACTATTTTGTACTTAAAATAATAGATAAAAAATTTTAAGATAAATATTTTTTATTTCTCTCTCTAGTCGAAAACCTATTTTCTTTCAAAACCATGTATAATAAAAAACCCAATTTTTTTAGAATTATTAAAATGAAATATTATATAAATATTTAACCATTTTTTAATTTTTACAAAAAAAATAAATTTAATATTCATGTCATTTTCTAAACACTTCTTGTTTCTATTTTATAGAAAACTTGGAATGAATCTATGTTTTGAAGTGCACGACATAAACTAAATTTTCCACCGTCATGAATATTATTTACATAGATGATTCCTTTAAAAAAATAATGTTTATTTTAAAATAAAATTAAATTTAAAATTTTTTTAAAGGGAAATTATATTTTCCTCAAGAAATGTTTTAAATGATTTTTAAATCTTTTTTTTTTATTTTTTTAAGGTTTTTTTCAAAGAAAAAGATTTTTTCAATATTTTTTGAGTATTTATTTCTAAAAGGTAATTTTTTAAATAAAAAGGCTATTTTCCTCAAAATATATTTAATGGTATTTTAATGGTATTCTCATTCATCAGCATAGACAGCCCTTGTTTTTTTACTTATGATCCAACGATGATATTTTGTAATGATATTATCCTCATTCTTTCTGTGGATGGATTAATCTTGTTTCAAATAAGTTATTACAAAACCTATTTATTTCTAATGGTTTAATCAAATTTCAAAGATATTTTTATGAAATACATTTATTTTTTATCGGTTAATCATGTTCCAAATAGATTGTAATAGAACTCATTTCTTTTAATGGGTTAATCATTCTATAATAAGAATAATAGTTGTTTATGAGTTTTTTGATGAAATTAAAAATCTATATACTTTATTCATGCAGTGGTTATTATATATTTCATTTATGATGGGTTCACCTGGATAGAATTGAGTGAACCTTATATAGCTTAAATGATGGGTGTGTCCTAACAGTGCTTCAATGCATTGGGTAATGATTATATTATGTGGAAAATTATATTGGAATTTGATCTTATGGCTATTCTGTTTGTATGGTTTATATATGTGTTCTTTAATTGTTCTATGATAATGATGTTATGAGATAATAATACATTTTATCTATTATTTATATGGGATTATAGGGTTTCCTTTCATCAAGATTAATATCATATTACTCATTATTATTGATTCTAATGACTCTTTCCTTTGATAAATCTTTATTCCATGTTTCAGGATTGATGATTTTAGTATTGATGGGTATGAGTGCTTTTATGATTTACTTATGCACTCTGATTGTGTCGTCATATCCTTATGAACATCGTATGCTCATTAATGACATTCAATTCTTAATTCCTATGTTTACCCTTACTGAGTATTTGATCTCATCCTTCTTATATTTCATTTTTTAGTTTATCAAGATATTGTGTATAATTAATTATTACTAGAAGTTATTTAAATTTATTATGATGATAACTTAATGTGACATAAGTAAAATTGTTTTAAGTTGGAGAAATGATCATTCAAAGACATGGGTATTGTTTATGTACGAGATTTTTCTAATTTTCTAAAACTCTAAACCTAAAAGGTACTTGAAAATATATGTGATCCAATATTTTCTTTTTATATTGTATGTTTTGGATGGTGAAAAGTTAGTAACCTTCACCGATATCAAAGATAGAAATGTAATGTTTATGATTTTAACACTAGATCTGGGTGTGCAGGTTCGGGGCTGTTATAGTTGGTATCAGAGGAAAGTTTTAGATAAAATTGGAGATTAGGATATTATCTTCTGATTTTATCTTAAGAGTTATGGATACCATCGTAGATCTATAATATTTAATTTGATCATAAGTTCTAATTCTTAATCAACCCTTTGAGGTTTTAAGTAATGAGATCTTAATGTGATTGATGGTATTTTAGGAAAACGATTATTAGGTTGAAGTATATGTAATATTTTTAATAATGATATGTATGCATTTACATTTTATGGAAATAATATTTAAGTTATTGTTAACCATTATAGTTTATATAATCATGGATATTGTGGTAATTATGGGAATACGGGTTTTACCATATAGATAACTATGAGATTGGAAAGTGATTTGGTGACTGATTAATTAATTTTATTTCAAAACAATATCGCTATATTTTTTGGCTTAAAATCTGAAATGTATAAGATAAAATTTATATTAAAACACCCTTTGATTTTGAGGTTATTTAGAAATAATTTAGTTTGAAATTTGGGTATTACTGATGAATTTTGAGGATTAATGTATCTTAATAAGGTCTACACATTTTTGTAATTATCTTATAAAGATCTAACCATTTTGTTTTTTTGTTAATGTTGAAATGTAGGTGGAATAGACTATTTTCCCTTTTATGGTTATGTGATCCCTTAAAAGATGATTTCTAATGCTTCAGGTATGAAAAACTTATCTTGAATAATAATCATTTAGGGGAAAAAATGAGATTCTGGTGTAAATTGGATAAATGATGAAATTCTACTTTTCAAGTAATTATATTCCACTATTTTTCATTCTAAATGGTGAATTAATTCCTCAACTCTTAGAAAAGTCTCTTGAAATAAAAATATTATCTCGGTACCTTCATTTATGATGTCCCCATTATGTTTTCACTTAACACAGGTTTTTGATATTTAGGTTCTTAACTTTTGATTGATCATGAACTTTCATATTATCAATGATCTGTATCAATCCCCATAAATATTTATGCTTTTCTTCTATATCCAAATATTCACTTCCCACCTATATTCTATTATTTTGAAACCTATTATGTGTTATTTCAAATAACCCTCATACTCCCCTTTCACTTTTATCAAGAGGTTGTTTTATTAACTCTTTTTATGATGTGGGTTGACAAAAAAATAATTTTGAAATATACATTACTTTATTACCAATATAAATTTTAAATTGTGAGGATGAAGTATCTTAAAATGGATAATATGTAACACCTCGAGATTTTAAAAGAATAAAATTATGTTAGATAGCATAAACAACATGAAACACTGATTTTAAAAGAGAATTTAACACCCTAAAAATTTACGATATATTTTTTTTAAGTAATGTCAATCTATTAGATAGCTTGTAGTATGTGAAACCCCAAGATTTTTATGTTCGATAGATTATTCAGCACGCAAGACCGAGTTTAAGTGACCCGTAATATATACAACTATTATAACATAGTCATTAAATGATCGGGTATAAATAGTATTAACTACATTATTATATATATATATATATATATTTCATACTCAATATAAATAATTGATAAATTTTTACTAAATAATCAATCATTTTTTAGTGAAGTAATTATATTCATCAAAAATTTGTATTCCTAAAAAATATTTGTTATTGGTTTTCTTAAAAAAAATATTATAATTAATTTTTGGAACATTTAGGAAATTAATTTGATGAAATGAAAATAATTTTTTAAATTTTAATATAATATTTTATTTTGGGTGAAATTTTGGGATTTCTAAAATAATATTACTTTTTCTGTGAATATTTAAAAATACAAAGTTTTGTAAAAATGTCTTATCTTTTCAAAAAAATATGTAATTTAAAATTCACATTATGTATTGAATATAATATAATGTAACATAATTAATCTTTATTTATATTTAATTCACTTAATTACATTTGAATCATCATTCTATTATATTTTAGTATACATTTTTTAGGTTTAAAGATAAGATTTTTCTGAAAATAGTTTTAAAAGGAATAATGTTTATCCATTTTAATTAATTAATATAATCCATAATTAGGAATGTTTTAGTTAAAATTTATATAATATAAATCATTAAATATTAATTTTTATTCAAGTAATTATTATTATTAGTCATTGATTTTATATAAAATCATATTTTTCTTGAAAAATACACTTCTTGAAAACATGCTTTTTCATCATGCATGCGAATTTAATTTTAAATTAAATTATGAAAATTATTAAAAAAAAATTTGATAAAATGGATTCAGTATTTATAATTATAATAACTAATATTTTCTAATAATTTCAACATAAGTTTTTCCATAATAATTAGTAAAGTCAATAAAAATCAATTATTGTGATTGTGGTTAAAAGGGGTGTTTTTTCATGCGCTTGTGTTAAAATTATTTTTTAATAGAAATGGAATTTTTTATTTTATAAATTTTATTTCAAATTTAAAATAATTAGGTTAAAATTATCAAATCAGGATCATTTTATTTTATCCTTTAATATTTAATTGTCTTGGTTAAACATAAATAATTATCGTGGTGGAAACTAAAGTGGTAAAAGTGAGTAAACATAAAGGAAAATAAATAACATGTTTAAAACAAGTGTTTTTTTGTATTTGAGGTGTGTATCAACAATATAATCACTACTATAAATTATTTATCAATTTTTTATCCTCATCAAGTGATAGTGACCTCCCATTATTGAACACATTTGGGTATTTACAAAAATGTCACTCCTCCTCAATTATAAAATGGAACTCACTCCCAAAACTTATACACAACTCTCAAGCCATTTTGATTAACCAAAACCTACCAAAATCATCTCCAAAATTCAATACCATTATCCTAGAATCCTTATTTTTGAAATAAATATAACCTAGGAAGGCTTTTGATGCTAACCTGAGGAGAATACCCAAAGAAGAGGTAACGTTTTTCAATGAGCGCCTTTAATTTATTTCTTCCACTTACTACTTCAATTATTTTTTTTTAAAGATCATATAATAACATCAGTTTATTCCATATACTAAGATTTTAATTTAATGACCTAAAATAATCCCAAATTTCATCAAATGGGTTACAAAATCATCATTTTTATGTACGGCAGACTACCACCTTGCGAACCAATGCCATTCATTGTTTCTATTACCACCTTTCATGGTTGGGTAACATGATGAATATAAAGGATATATATGATATATATGAAACATTTACACCTAAATATTCATTATATCATAGATATAAATTTATAAATTCCATTCTGTTGGGTATATAATAACGTCACTCGTGTGCACGGAAGACTACCGCCTCGTAGATCAATGTGATTCATTTTCACAAATGCTTTACATGGAAGATAATAAGGATAATGTTAATAATTATATATGATATACATGAAATAATTATGATATACATGAGATATTTATCATTATGAAAATATAATATACCATTTTATTTCTTACTTTTCACACACTGAAAGATTATAATGTTGTTTATGTACGTGTGGACTAACTCCTTCACAAAGTAATTTGACTCTCTATTTTCATCACCACACCACCTAGATAATATGTATAATTATATTTAAATAAAAAATATGTTATTTATTATATTATTATAATTATTTAAAGATAAATAATTACTTTTCTTCTTTCCATAATTTTTATTGAAAATTGGATGTGTTACTCATGTGTACGTAAGACCAACCGTCTCCATGATCATAACGTAATTAATTTCTCAAAACCATCATTCATGATTTGTCTTCAAAGTATAATTTATGTATAAATATGATAATTATTTCATAATTATTATTCTAAATATGATTTATCAATGATAAAAGTAATAGGATCAAAAATAACAAATCAAAATATATATGAAAAACAAAGTTATTGTTACACAAACATGATTTTAAAAAGGAATTTTTAATAAAAGGGTAAAAAATGGTCATAATTAAATCAAATATGGTGTGACATGTATAAATATAGTTCTATAATTGATGTATTATATACTTAGATTTATTATACCCATGTTTAAAATGTTTATGAAGGAATTCGAAACTTATGGTAAGAGATTTCTAGGCCCTCTTTTATTTCTTAGATAAATATTCACCACACTTTTATTTTGTGTGGTGTATATACTTCATATTTTACACTTTTTATCATAAATCATATTATTTTTATGATATTTAAAGTTTCATTTAATTTTATTATTTATTAAGGATTACTATTCAAAATATTAATAAATTTGTAAGAGAGTTTTGTCTCATTTTTCCTTCTTTGAGTCTTATGTCATGTTATAAACCTGCCTAGTTTTATTAGGTGTATATAATTCCCCTTTGAAATGTAATGTCATTTTTTTCTCTTAATATTTAATTTTTCATTTAATGTTATCCTACCACGGGGCTTATGATTCAATGTTTACAAAGTGATATGAGTTTTATGTTGTAATCTCATCATTTATCAAGATTGTTTATGATTATATCTAAAATGTAGAAATACTATTATCTACCTCTCAAAATTTCAAAAACAAATTATCCTATGGTTCTTCATGATATTTTCAAGTAATAGTAACATTTCTCAACACATCAGTAATTAAAATAAAGTAGAAAATGTTTTTAATAAAAATATTCTATATTTCTCTCTTCGATTGAAATCCATTTTGTCTTCGAAAATAATGTTTCCAAAAAAAATTATCCTTCATTAAAGGGTTTATTAAAGACATTTTTAGGCATATTATAATTTTTTTTAAATGTTTTTAATGGAATATTCATGTCATTTTCCAATCAATGTCCATTTGGAGTTTACAGAAAATGTAAAAAGAATTTTTGTTTTAATATGTATGACATGAATGAAATGTTTTTCATTCATAAACATTATTTTATTTGAATATTACATTATAATTTGTCAAAAAAAATTAAAAGAAAGAAATTTTCAAATAAAAGTATTTTTCAAAATGGAAAGGATATTTTAATCAATAAATGTTTTAAATAATTTTTAAATATTCCTTTATATGTTTCCAAGGTTGTTTTCAAAGAAAAGTATTTTCACAATATTTTTTAAATTTTTAGTTTTTAAAAACTGATTTTTCAAAATGAAACGTTTGTTTTCCTAAAAATTTCTTGAATGGTATTTTATTGTTATTCTCATTTATCAACGTCACCAACCCTTGTTCAGTACAAGAAAATGGCCTTTTTCAACGGGTTATTTGCGACGGGATATATTTATGTTGCAAATAGTCTGTTGAAGAGTTAATTTGTGACGGGCCCTAAATCTCGTCACAAATAATTAGTTTTTGGCGATGGACCCCTGATCCTATCACAAATAATTAGTTTTTTGCGATGGGATTAGGGGTACCTTCGTAAAAGGATTGGCGCAGATTTGACACAAAACCATGGAAAGGGTATTTGCGACAGGGGGGGCTCCCCGTCGCAAATACCTAACGGCACTAAATACTATTTGCAACAAGGAGGCACCCACCCTTCGTAAATACCCAGTGGAGGTAAATACTTTTTGCAACGGGATATGCCCCCATCTCAAATAATGTGTTGATAGGTGTAACATCCAAGGTAAATAAAGAATATTAATTTTTCATATTTATTAATTTTTTAATTAAATATTAATTTTACATTAAAAGGGTTTCTATGTTCGATAGCGTACCCGGTATGTAATAACAGGTTTCTTTGAAATCTTACCTTGCACACTAATTATATATTATTATTTTAAAAGGTAGTTAACTCTTAGCAGTTGTATTGGAGGAATGAACAAAACTAACTAGAATATTATTATACATGTTTTTTAAATGTGTTTGAATTTATCCAAAAAAAGTTAGAGGCTTAAAATGTGAATGAATCTAATTTTAAGCATAATTTACATTAAAAGGTCGATTTATCTCCTTTTAATGGTGAACCCTTTTTAAATCTAGTTTTGGTCACTTTAATACAATCTATATGACCAAATAAAATCTTTCTTTAGAATGGGGACATCAAAATTTACTTTCTGTAAATTTTTGGAATTTTCCCGACAAAGTTCATTTTTTAATGAATAGTGAAAAATATTGTATTTTAATTCAAAAGTGCCTTTTAATCTAATTTATTTATATGGTTATATTATGTTTTTAATTGGTTTTAAATTAAAACTAAAATATATTTTTACCATTTAATCCAATTTTGGTCATTGGAATTAATTTCACTTTAAAATTGGACATAAACAAGTATCAATCTTTTGATAGTTATTGTTTCTTAAAAACACGCTATTTGTTTTGATAACGGGAATTAATTTTAAAATTAATTAATTCCACTTATATATTTTGAATTTGGAAAAAAAGATATCATTTTTGAATTCATAATATCAAATATATCTTAGGCTGAATTTTTGGTATTTTTTCTGAAAAACTTCAATTTTTTATGAATAGTGAAACCACTTAGTGGTAGTTAAAACACTGACTATTTCATTTAAATGAAATTTTACCACTTCTGTGAATTGAATTTAAAAAATCCTACATACATGTTTGGTATCAAGAATTAAAATTTGGTTTATTAAGATGAAAATAATTTTTGGTGAATAGTAACTTTTGACTTTTATTTACCGCGGTTAAAGGTAAATAGGGTAATTTAAGGTTAAAAGAATATTATAATAATTAAAAATTACATTAAAACTTGTGAAAACCTTATTTGTTAACTCATTAACGACCATGGACATCTTTGGGTCGATTTTGGGACCCCATTGAGCGACTTGGGAGTGATAATGACAATTTAGATTAATTAATATAATGTGAAGAAAAAATTGACATTAACAAAAATATTTTAGTAATTAATTTTTATATGGTGTTATATAAGTCATATTTTTTACTTTAAATATTCTTTGGAAATATAAAAATATTTCCTATATCATGATATTTGTTTTAAAATTTTTAGACATCATATAAATTAAATTATTTATGACACAATAATGATGCAGTATTTACCTCATTAATAAATGATTTAAATAAATAATATTATAATGATTAAAATATTATCCAAAAAATTCCCGATTATGATTGGATGATTTTATTTCGACCATGAATCATCTTATATTCGACTATAATGATTTTTGGACCATTAGAAACCGAATGTCATTATATTATAAAATAATATTTTCACACTTTCCTAAAGAGCCCCTCTGCTCCTGTATAAAAGGAGACCACATTTAACCAATTCTTCACACCTCTCAAGCCATTTGGCTCATCCAAACTCTGCCCAGTTAAGCTCCTTACATCCCTATCCTTCTCTTAGAAGCCTTAACTTAGGCATAAATCACTTCAATAATTCCTTTGGTTCAAACCAAAGGGAGTTACCTAAATTAAAGGTAACGGTTTCTCTTAATTTGTTTTCTTTTATTTTACTTCTCCAACCCCAAAATCTTTCTATTCCTTTCTTTTGTAACAACACCAGTATCCTCACTATACTGGGATTTTTTTATGGGAATTATTCAAACTATACTTACACACACCTTCATCTAATGGATGAAGAACATAATGTTTCTGTGGATGGAAAACTAAAGCCTCACGAAACGATGATTGTTCAATTACATCTTACCACCTATCATGGTTCACATTATGAGGGAACTGTATTTATATATGAGATATATTATGTTTATGATTTCCATATGCTTCTGTTCTTCCCATTAATAGCAAGCATTTATGGTTTCCATAGTGGGTAAATACGATAATCTTATTTGAGGAAGTGCGGACTACCGCCCCATCAAAGTGATATGACTCGTTAATGCCTTATGTGGGACATATAAAGGATGGAGTTAAAAATATTTTATATGATATTATACTATAATTATAATATAACTATGTATCATTATGTTTTTAATTCCATTTAAATAAGAAATAGAAATGGAAGTAGCGTTCATGCGTACATACGGCTTACCATCTCCATGAACGGTGCATTTCATTTCTTATCTCTAATTGTTATGTACTATTATAAATACATGTATACACTGGATATATATGATATATATGATATATAAATAATTAATTTTATTCTAGATATAATGAACTATTTACCACATGGACAACTTGTAAATATAAGGTGTTCATTTTTTACTCAAGTACCAAATATCGAAAAAATGGAAATTATTAACTTGAAATGATTACATAATGTTTATAACATGGTTATCAATGATATAAAAGTAATAATAAACTTATAAAATGTTCTTAATCATGTATAAATTAGCTTTATATTATTATTCAGAATATTAAATAATGATCGAGTCAAGTCGGACACGAGGTAAGGGATTTTCTTATCTCACTTTTAATTCCATGAGACTTCCATTGTTCACCACTTATTCATTGCATGTGGTGTATTGTATACTTCCATTTGATATATATTATAATTATTCTCATTATATTCATGGTATAATGTGATTCATTTTTTGGTTATTAACTTTTGGTCATACGACTCGATTGAATTACAACGTTGTAAGGGGTCTTCATCTCACTTGTTTTTATTCCCATGATATTCATGCTATATTTTCCACTATATCCTTTTGTGTGGGGTATGTACTACCCATGATTGTAATATTTTTGTAATATAATTTCATTTATGAGTATTTACATCTTAATTGGATGATCATTCTTTCATGTGGCGTATGTTTTGTAACTTACTAAATCCGTAAGGGAACCTTTCACCCTCCTCTTTTTAAAAGACTTTTTTTTGTTGTCTTTTAATTTACATCTTATTATGTTGGGATATGTTATTATATGTCCTTATTGATGAAAAATTTATGTCCAAGTTATTAGATACCTGTAGACCCCGAAAAACGCGTCCCCAAAATTTTCCAAATGCTTCCATACATGATCCAAGATCGTAGTCCATTTCGCAAGCTTCGATTTGGTAGGTCGCAGGGCCCGAACGGAGTTACAGATTAGGCGTTATGGACGTTTGAAGATTGGCTGGAAATCTGGTTCGCGAAGCCCATTCGCGAAGCCCCCCTCCGTGATCGCGGAGCGCCGCCGCGAAGTAATGAGGCGAGAGGCTCCGCGAACCCGTTTGACGTTTGCGATGCGCCGCGAAGCCCCCTCGTGAAGCACTAATGCGAAGCCCCGCCGCGAAGCGCCCCGACCATCACGGCCTCGCGAAGCTCCAGAGGCGGTGATGCTCCGCGAACGCATTTGACGTTCGCGAGCCGCCACGAAGCACCAGAGGCGGTGATGCTCCGCGAACGCATTTGACGTTCGCGAGCGCGCCGCGAAGCTCCTGAAGCGGCGCGGAAGTTTTGCTTCGCGGCGCCCCTTCCTATAAATACCCAGCTCACCCCCCCTTCTCCAGACGGCAAAAAGGGGACGGCCGAGGACGGCCACAGCCACTTCGCCCCTTGGGCGGCCGAGCGGAGCTCCGCATTGCGGCTCCGCAAAGCCATGCTCCGCGAGCAGCTTCCTTCGCGTTGCTGCTCCGCGAGCCAAGACTCCAGGAGTCCATGCTCCGCGATCCGATGCTCCGCGATGTTGCTCCGCGAGACCAAGCTCCGCGAGACCAAGCTCCGCGAGAGACCTTTGCTCCGCGAGACCATGCTCCGCGATGCTGCTCCGCGAGACCAAGCTCCGCGAGACCCATTTGCTCCGCGAGAGACCATTGCTCCGCGAGGCCATGCTTCGCGAAGCTACTTCGCGAAGACCAATCATTCGCGAGGATCCTACCTTCGCGCCCACCGGTCCATACCGCGGGGCCTTCACCCCCGCTCAGGGTCACTGTCGGGCTGCGGTCCCGGCCCTCCGGGCCGGTCCCTTCGCTACCGTCACAGACCCCCATGAAAAATGGAGAGTCACACCGCGAACTTTTCGGGCCGGGATGCCAGGATTTTCCATTGCGCCCTTATGCGCTCCCACCTTCCACCTATGGAATACCATGATTTGATACACTCCTCCGCACACCGTGGAACACCTAGAGTCGACATATTCCTCTGGGTTTCATTCCATGTCGTGAGTCGAGATTCTCATCATCAATTCCCCGAGTACCTCGAGTCGAACCATCCCTCAGGCAACTCCTCCAAACCTGATCACTTGGCTCCTATGCCAGGTTGAACCAGAAAGGGCCGCCCTTGCGTAAGTCCCGACACCAACCATTTCTAGGTACCTTCTGCCTAATAGTCCTATCTACAAGACTATAAACTATAGTACTCCCTATCTAACAAACGATAGGATGCCTCTCGCCCTATACGAGAGATGCCTCATGCTCCAAGCATGAGCCTCCAACAGTCCTATCTACATGACTTTAAACTGTAGCACTCCCTATCTAACAAATGACAGGATGCCTCTTGCCCTATACGAGAGATGCCTTATGCTCCTAGTATAAGATGCCAATAGTCCTGCTTACATGACTCTAAACTGTAGTATTCTCCCTATGTTCCAAACACAGGATGCCTCTTGACCTATACGAGAGATGCCTTATGCTCCTAGCATAAGATGCCAATAGTCCTATCTCAAGACTATAAACTGTAGTAAACCATGTGCTCAAAACATAGGATGCCACTTGCTCCAAATAAGAGATGCTTTATGCTCCAAGTATAAGATTCCTAATGCCATGATTACAACGACATAATTCCAAAGCCCCTTGGCATTCTCCCGCTTGTACACTAGCGCATAGGTGAAGGCCTCAACCCATCAGTGAGTTGGGATGCCCTCATGGACAGACATGAGGAAGACATTACGGGCAGCTTCTTAGCGTAAGCCCCAACCACCGTTTTCGTTCCTTATCGGCACCCGGGAAGCTTCCCAGCATAAGCCCCATTCACCAGTGCCACTCCTTAGCGGCACCCGGGCAGCTTCCCAGCGTAAGCCCCATTCACCAGTGCCACTCCTTAGCGGCACCCGGGCAGCTTCCCAGTGTAAGCCCCATTCACCAGTGCCACTCCTTAGCGGCACCCGGGCAGCTTCCTAGCGTAAGCCCCATCCACCATTGTCGCTCCTTAGCGGAACACCCGGGCAGCTTCCTAGCGTATGCCCCATCCACCATTTCCGCTCCTTAGCGGCACACCCGGGCAGCTTCTTGCGTAAGCCCCATTCACCAGTGTCGCTCCTTAGTGGCACCCGGGCAGCTTCCTCGCGTAAGCCCCATCCACTGTTGCGACCCCCATCCAGCGGTAAGCCGTTGTGATCCATCCAGCGGTAAGCCGTTGTGATCCTTATCCAGCGGTAAGCCGTTGTGATCCCTATCCAGCGGTAAGCCGTTGTGACCCAATCCAGCGGTAAGCCGTTGTGACCCCATTCAGCGGTAAGCCGTTGACATCCCTATCCAGCGGTAAGCCGTTGTGATCCTTATCCAGCGGTAAGCCGTTGTGATCCTATTCAGCGGTAAGCCGTTGACATCCCTATCCAGCGTTAAGCCGTTGTGACCCGATCCAGCGGTAAGCCGTTGTGACCCCATTCAGCGGTAAGCCGTTGACATCCTCATCTAGCGGTAAGCCGTTGTGACCCCATTTAGCGGTAAGCCGTTCTGGGCCTCCATCCTGGAGTAAGTCCCAACACCATGGGCCGCCTAACGCGTAAGCCCCTCTTCGCTTCTCACGGACGCACCCTTCGCGACGTGATCGTCAGGTCCTTGCAACCTCTTGTTTCTCACACCGAGCATGACTCACGTGGGCTTAGAGTGAGCACCAACCCTGACCAAAAACCCATTTGAACTACGAGGTCTTTGATCCATGTCAAGGCATGGTATGTAGGAAGCCTCTATGAGGTTCAAGCCCACCCGTCTTTCACGTCGGGTTTCACCCCCGTCCAGCATGACGTTAAACTACATTCTGGTCCAGTGGTAAGCCATTGCGACCCAACCCACCTGAACTACGAGGTCTTTGATCCATGTCAAGGCATGGTACGTAGGACGCCTTTATGAGGTTCAAGCCCACCAATAGTGGACCAAGGTCTACTTTCATGTCGGTTTACCGGCGAAACCCACCTGAACTACGAGGTCTTTGATCCATGTCAAGGCATGGTACGTAGGACGCCTTTATGAGGTTCAACCCCACCAATAGTGGACCAAGGTCTACTTTCACGTCGGTTCACCGACACACCCACCCGTCGCTCATTCACGTCGGGTCCCATTCCAGTCCAGCGGTAAGCCGTTGTGACCATTTGAACTACGAGGTCTTTGATCCATGTCAAGGCATGGTACGTAGGAAGCCTCCACGAGGATCAAGCCCACCCGTCGCTCATTCACGTCGGGTCTCATTACAGTCCAGCGGTAAGCCGTTGTGACCACCTGAACTACGAGATCTTTGATCCATGTCAAGGCATGGTACGTAGGAAGCCTCCACGAGGTTCAAGCCCACCAGTCGCTCATTCACGTCGGGTCTCATTCCAGTCCAGCGGTAAGCCGTTATGACCACCTGAACTACGAGGTCTTTGATCCATGCCAAGGCATGGTACGTAGGATGCCTTTATGAGGTTCAAGCCCACCAATAGTGGACCAAGGTCTACTTTCACGTCGGTTCACCGACACACCCACCCGTCGCTCATTCACATCGGGTCCCATTCCAGTCCAGCGGTAAGCCGTTGTGACCACTTGAACTACGAGGTCTTTGATCCATGTCAAGGCATGGTACGTAGGACGCCTTTATGAGGTTCAAGCCCACCAATAGTGGACCAAGGTCTACTTTCACGTCGGTTCACCGACACACCCACCCGTCGCTCATTCACGTCGGGTCCCATTCCAGTCCAGCGGTAAGCCGTTGTGACCATTTGAACTACAAGGTCTTTGATCCATGTCAAGGCATGGTACGTAGGAAGCCTCCACGAGGTTCAAGCCCACCCGTCGCTCATTCACGTCGGGTCTCATTCCAGTCCAGCGGTAAGCCGTTGTGACCACCTGAACTACGAGGTCTTTGATCCATGTCAAGGCATGGTACGTAGGAAGCCTCCATGAGGTTCAAGCCCACCCGTCGCTCTTTCACGTCGGGTCTCATTCCAGTCCAGCGGTAAGCCGTTGTGACCACCTGAACTACGAGGTCTTTGATCCATGCCAAGGCATGGTACGTAGGATGCCTTTATGAGGTTCAAGCCCACCAATAGTGGACCAAGGTCTACTTTCACGTCGGTTCACCGACACACCCACCCGTCGCTCATTCACGTCGGGTCCCATTCCAGTCCAGCGGTAAGCCGTTGTGACCATTTGAACTACGAGGTCTTTGATCCATGTCAAGGCATGGTACGTAGGAAGCCTCCACGAGGTTCAAGCCCACCCGTCGCTCATTCACGTCGGGTCTCATTCCAGTCCAGCGGTAAGCCGTTGTGACCACCTGAACTACGAGGTCTTTGATCCATGTCAAGGCATGGTATGTAGGAAGCCTCCACGAGGTTCAAGCCCACACGTCGCTCTTTCACGTCGGGTCTCATTCCAGTCCAGCGGTAAGCCGTTGTGACCACCTGAACTATGAGGTCTTTGATCCATGTCAAGTCATGGTACGTAGGAAGCCTCCACGAGGTTCAAGCCCACCCGTCGCTCTTTCAGGTCGGGTCTCATTCCAGTCCAGCGGTAAGCCGTTGTGACCACCTGAACTACGAGGTCTTTGATCCATGTCAAGGCATGGTACGTAGGAAGCCTCCACGAGGTTCAAGCCCACCCGTCGCTCTTTCACGTCGGGTCTCATTCCAGTCCAGCGGTAAGCCGTTGTGACCACCTGAACTACGAGGTCTTTGATCCATGCCAAGGCATGGTACGTAGGACGCCTTTATGAGGTTCAATCCCACCAATAGTGGACCAAGGTCTACTTTCACGTCGGTTCACCGACACACCCACCCGTCGCTCATTCACGTCGGGTCCCATTCCGGTCCAGCGGTAAGCCGTTGTGACCATTTGAACTACGAGGTCTTTGATCCATGTCAAGGCATGGTACGTAGGAAGCCTCCACGAGGTTCAAGCCCACCCGTCGCTCTTTCACGTCGGGTCTCATTCCAGTCCAGCGGTAAGCCGTTGTGACGACCTGAACTACGAGGTCTTTGATCCATGTCAAGGCATGGTACGTAGGAAGCCTCCACGAGGTTCAATCCCACCCGTCGCTCTTTCACGTCGGGTCTCATTCCAGTCCAGCGGTAAGCCGTTGTGACCACCTGAACTACGAGGTCTTTGATCCATGCCAAGGCATGGTACGTAGGACGCCTTTATGAGGTTCAATCCCACCAATAGTGGACCAAGGTCTACTTTCACGTCGGTTCACCGACACACCCACCCGTCGCTCATTCACGTCGGGTCCCATTCCAGTCCAGCGGTAAGCCGTTGTGACCACTTGAACTACGAGGTCTTTGATCCATGTCAAGGCATGGTACATAGGACGCCTTTATGAGGTTCAAGCCCACCAATAGTGGACCAAGGTCTACTTTCACGTCGGTTCACCGACACACCCACCCGTCGCTCATTCACGTCGGGTCCCATTCCAGTCCAGTGGTAAGCCGTTGTGACCACTTGAACTACGAGGTCTTTGATCCATGTCAAGGCATGGTACGTAGGAAGCCTCCACGAGGTTCAAGCCCACCCGTCGTTCATTCACGTCAGGGTTCACTTTAGTCCCGCATGACGTTAAACTATATTCTCCGAACTACGAGGTCTTTGATCCGTGTCAAGGCATGGTACGTAGGAAGCCTCTACGAGGTTCAAGCCCACCACCCATTGGACCAAGGTCCACTTTCACGTCGGTTCACCGGCGAAACCCCTGAACTACGAAGTCTTTGATCCATGTCAAGGCATGGTATGTAGGAAGCCTCCAAGAGGTTCAAGCCCACCATTAGTGGACCCACGGGTCTACTCTCACGTCGGTACGCTGACGATGCCCATCGGACCAAGGTCCACCATCACGTCGGTTTACCGGCACCCTCCCGAACTACGCGGACTTTGATTCCCTGCCACGGGGATACGTAGGAAGCCTCTTCAAGGCTCAAGCCCAACTTCACCGTCGCCCATGCGATGGTCCCATTTCACTCCCCCTCCACTTCACTCATTCATCCATCACCCATCCTGATTCTCACCCGGGCCGCCACATCCCGGTGGAATCATGCCATCCACCTCCTCGCTGCTCCTAGCGGCGCATGGGCCGCTTTCCATGTGTAAGCCCCATCATATCTCCGGGTCGCTGTCCTCTGTGTACACCCCGATTCATCGCCCTTTTCCCCTATAGGGAGTGCACCACCTAGGATCCGTCCTCATTGGGCGTTCTGATCCGTCTCTATGGGACCATAGCCGTCTCTATGCGATATACCAATCTGATCCGTCTCTATGGGACGTTCTGATCACCCTCATTCCGTCTCCGCAAGACGTTAAACTCGCGGCCTACCTCATGATAAACATGAGATGCCTAAGGAAAACCTCGGATGGAACGCCTTTGGTGTAACCGTCTCTGCTAGACGTTAATCTTGCAACATACCCTGTGCTAAACACAGGAAGCTGAGGAAAACCTCAGATGCACGCCTCGGGTTCTGCACCCTTGAGATGCCCTCTTATGAGGAAGAATACAGGTTCCCCTATGTCCACGCACCCAGAGATGCCCCGACATTCCTGATGTTGCCGTTTACTCCGACCGAAGGTCGCTACCATGTCAAGACCCTATGGAAAGTCTTGACGGAAGTAGTGTAATTAACCGGCGTCCATAGAAACATGGCACTGGGAAGAGTTTCACGAACTACGTATTAAATCTATAAGGGAGACCCGGACTAGGTGACGAGTTCTGAGGAGGAATCCACAGGAGGAAGAACCGACATCCCATCATCCCGTTTCGATCAAGGAGCAGACGTACCTGAATAAGGAACGAATGCCGCCCGCCTTTGGAAAGCGGGAATGCGGGGCAACAAAGTCGCGCGTCCCCCTCCCCCGCGGACGGATGCGCGCGCGCCCCGGTGAAAGCGTCGGAAACAATACCATTTTTATCTCATCAACTCATTCTCTTAATTTTAAAGTGACGTTGTTAGGCTGTCGAATTTTTACAAGGGAACTTCTTAACCCAATTTCAATTCTCTGGGATCAACTTGTACGTCTTGAATATGTCATCCTATGAATATTTTTTAATGACATATGATTGTTTTACACTTAATATTAACTTATATTTGGCGTATTTATATTTTTCACACATAATTATGTGATTGTTTAATCCTTAATTTAAGGATACCATCTTTATAAGGAATTTCATCTCAATTTACATTTCTATTGAGACTTCATTGTTGTTATGCACCAATTGACTCTAATATGGTGTATATATTGTCCTTTAACATAATATATTAGGAATCCCTTTATTCTCATGATATTATAATATTCTGATTAAATTTTATTCCCCAATTATTTGTATTTAAGCATCTCTCTTTTTGTTAAAAAAACTCTTTAACTAAAATATCTTTTTAAATGTTTTAAATATTTATTCTTCTAAATATTTCCCATTAAGGTCCATGTTTTAAAAATGGGTTTTAGGATTTATTTATATGGACATTAATGTTTTCAAATGATAATTCATTTAAAATCTTCAAAGTGGTATGGGACACTTTGATTCAAAAATCTCTTTTTAAAAGGTTTTGAAAAAGATTTGATAAAACACTGTTTATTTCAATATCTTGATTTGATATATTGGAATGTAGAAATGTTATCTTTCCTTTATACATGTGTTATTTGTTATGATTATGTTATAGTTATTGGGCATTGTTTACGTATACTGGTGGTTCTGTGATAAACCTAGGGTGGTTGAGCCCAAGATAGCTCTCCAATGCATTGGGTAACATGACGGAGGTGAAAATGATGTTTCTCCTATGATATTTATGGAATATACCGTGATGGGTATTCCAAGTTTAACTCCCTATATAGTTGTGATAGCTACAATGTAAGTTTTATATGGATGCCATAAGAAACCTTTATGATTTATGATTCATGTGTGTTATTCATAAATCTTATGATTTCATAAGGTATGATTGAATAGTACGGTTTCATTGATTTGTATTTATTGATGGGATAATTTTTTCCTTCCTTATTTTATAACCCTTACTGAGCTTTTTATGCTCATCCCAGGTTTTTGAAATGTTTTCCACAGGACTTAAAGATTAATAGGGTCAAGGATGGGATCAAAGAAAATTCATGCTATCTAAAAGATGGAACTAGACATGTTTCTTTTTAAGAGTTTATATTTTATAAAAACAATGGATACTGAGTAGTAGTTTCTACTTGTAATATTCAAGTTGTTATGTAATATTTATGGCCTAATTAACTAAAACTCTAAACTAGAAAAGATCCTCAATGTGAATTATTCATTTAATTCAATATTATGTAAAGGATTAAGGTCGGGTCCTTATAGTTGGTATCATACGTCATTTTAGATAACTTTAGAGGTTAGGGAATTCTTTAAGAATAAGTGACATTACCATAATGGTTAGGATTTGAGAAAGAGTCATAGTATTTTTTAGATAAATTAAATGAGTTTAAGATAACATGAATAAGTATATCTTAGTGTTTACCCTCCTCGTAATATATTATATGATGATTTTACTGATATAATCACACTGACCTTTTTGGTTTTAGTAAATGGATGGATCTAGAAGGCACCAAAGTAACAGTGGATATGAAGAAAACTGTGACGGTTTTCTGAACGAGCAACGGAAAGATATGGGAGCTGCAATGAGAACACTTGTGGTTATTCTCAACCAACTATATGGAGTCATTATTGTCCACCTGAACCTTAGTGATTTTTATAAGGCATCATATATGCGAGAAATAAATCCCTATGGATGTTCAGGTAATAATCATAAAGTTAAGTATGTTCAAAAACCTATGTGTCAAATATGTCGAAAGAAACACATAGGAAAATGTTTCAAAGGGACAGAAATATTCTATATATGTGGAATTAAATTTCATAAAGCATGAACCTTCCATGGAAAAAGGAAGCATCTAGTTGACTCTAGGAAAGGGAAAGAAGTTCTTTCTGAAGGATCAATTGAATGTTTTAAATTTGGTGGGCATGATCATTTTGAAAACACATGTCCTATGAAGAAGTTTTGGGAATGGTATCATCAGTATCGTACAAATATCAGTTTACTAATACCTAATGCCATTCCGATTGAGGATGAAGAAACTGATAATGACCAGTGAAAGGTATGCATTATTTCTTTACATGTGCTTTCTTATTATTGAAATATTAGGATATGATTCATGATTTTGTTTGCAGGAAATAAGTATTTCAGAGTAATCTGGAAATGAATGGTTAATGGATCATGAATAATGTTGAATAATTAAGAAGTCGACATATAAGGGAATCAATAGTTATGGTATAATTTAGGATGGTGAAATGATTAAAAGTATTAAGGCTCTTCTAATGATGGGATTACATTCGAAGACTTTTTGTAGTATGTGTTACCCTGATGTTTGATATATAAAAATTTTATTCAAGGAATAATTATCTTTTATTTTGAGTTTATAGTTATAAAGAACCATTTGGTTTTATATGATCCTTAAATTTGAGGCAATTACCGGATAATACATTTTGGGATGCAAAATGAAAGTTATTAGATAACCTTTGTGGTTAAAATATGTTGTGGTTATTTATGATGAATTTATCTATTTTTTGGAATGTTATATAATTATGTAGTTTTTGAAAAGGGAAAACACGCAAACCTTGTGACAACCCGTCACGTCAGACGAAGCTGTGGAAATCAAACCCACAATCAATGTGTGTTTGGTATTTATCACCTACCACTGGACTACGTGAAGTCCCTGGTTAGTATGACGAATTATTTTTAGTTAGATGAACTTATGAATCAGGAATAAGTTGATGTTGAGTTATCTATGGAAATGATTAACCTATCATGGTGGATATGTGATTAGGTTAATTACTTTTCAGTATGAGACTTTAAGAGTAACTGATGTTATTTGAGATAAATGTTAAGATTTACATTAGAATACTATGCGATTAAATCCTTCATAGATTTGGGTTTCAATCTTAGTTTGGATTACTTTGATTAATTTTAAGGATAATTGTTTATTTAATGGTCTTTCTTGAAACTTGGGTTCTTTTTGTTGAATTTTGGAGATTAAGAGTAGTATTTATTTTTATAAAGGATTATCCTTTTGGTGATTATATGATATTATACTAAATTTTTTGGTTTTATTTAATATCTTAAGACATGGGAAATATATAGTTCATCTTTTGTGGATTATGTGATTCTCTTGAAGTTGATTATAGTTCTCTTAATGTGAAAAAAAAGTCATCCTGAATTTTAATCGTTTGGGGAAAATATGAGTTTGTGTTAGAAATCTTGTTAAAGATAAATTTCTACATGACAAGTAATTATATTTACTTATGTTTTTGGTTAAGCTCATAAATAAAATTCCACAATGAAAAGTAACTTTAAACAAAACAACATGTCCATTAACTTTTCCTACTGCGGAATCAAAGACTGTTTAACCCATCACAAGTTTGGGATTTTCTAGTGGTAAACATTCTCCTAAACATGTTTCCTATCACTTTCCATCAGAACTTGAACCTTTTTTTCTCCTCCATATCCATGTTTTCATGTAATCTTATTATGGGTTAACTCGGGTGACCATTGTACTTCTCTTTCTTTCTTTTAAAGTGATAGTTTTACTGACTCTTTTTTCCAACATGGGACGTTCAATAAAGTTTCCGAGCCGAAATTTTAAAATTGTGAGGACGCAAATCCCAAAAGGGGGGAAGGATGTAACATCCATGTTAAATAAAGAATATGACTTTTTCATGTTTATTAATTTTTGAATTAAATATTAATTTTACTTTAAAAGGGTTGCTATGTTCGATAGCGTACTCGATACGCAACAACAGGTTTCTTTGAAATCTTACGTTACACACTAATAATATATAATTATTTTAAATGGTAGTTAACTCCTAGTTGTTGTATTGGAAGAATGAACAAAAATAACTACAATATGATTTTACATGTTTGTTAAATGTATTTTAATTTATCCAATAAAATTTAGAGGCTTAAAATGTGAATGAATCTAATTTTAAGCATAATTTACATTAAAATGTAGATTTATCACCTTTTAATGGAGAACCCTTTTTAAATATTGTTTTGGTCAATTTAATACATACAATATGACCAAATAAAATCCTTGTTTATAATGGGGACATCAAAATTTTCTTTTTGTAATTTTTTGGAATTTTTCCGATAAAGTTTAGTTTTTAATGAACAGTTAAAAATATTGTATTTTAATTCAAAAGTACCCTTTAATATAATTTATTTATATGGTTAGATTATCTTTTTAATTGGTTTTAAAGTAAAATTAAAATATATTTTTACCATTTAATCCAATTTTGGTCATTGGAATGAATTTCACTTTAAAATTGGACATAAACAAGTATCAATCTTTTGATAGTTATTGTTTCTTAAAAACACGCTATTTGTTTTGATAACGGGAATTAATTTTAAAATTAATTAATGCCACTTATATGTTTTTAATTTTGCAAAATATAAATCATTTTTGAATTCAGAATATCAAATATATCTTAGACTGAATTTTTGGTATTTTTCTGAAAAAACTTCAATTTTTGATGAATAGTGAAACCACTTAGTGGTAGTTAAAAAAACTGACTTTTTCATTTAAATGAAATTTTTACCACTTCTGTGAATTTAATTTCAAAAATCCAACATACATGGTTGTTATCAAGAAGCAAAATGTGCTAAATTAAGATGAAAATAATTTTTGGTGAATAGTAACTTTTGACTTTTATTTACCGCGGTTAAGGTAAATAGGGTAAATCAAGGTTAAAATAATATTATAACAATTCCAAATTACCATAACACTTATACTATCCTTATTGGTTGAGTCATTAACGACCATGGGAATCATTGGGTCAATTTTGGGACCCCATTGAGCCACTTGAGAGTGATAATGATAATTTAGATTAATTAATATAATGTGAAGACAAAATTGAAATTTACAAACAAAAATTAGTAATTGATTTTTATATGGTGTTATATAAGTCCTATTTTAGACTATAAATATTATTTGTAAAGATAAAACTATTTCCTATATCATGGTATTTGTTTTATAATTTTTGAACATCAAATAATTTAAATTATTTATGACATAGTAATGATGAAGTATTTACCTCATTAATAAATGATTTAAATAAATAAGATTATAATGATTAAACTATTATCCAAAACATGTCCAATTATTATTGGATGATTTTATTTCGACCAAGAATAATCTTATATTTGGCTATAATTATTTTTCGACAATTAGAAACAGAATATCATTATATTATAAAATAATATTTTCACACTTTCCTAAAGAGCCCCTCTTCTCCCTTATAAAAGGAGACCACTTATAACCAATTTCTCACACCTCTCAAGCCATTTTTTGCGTCCAAAATTTACCCAATTAATCTCCCTACTTCCCTATACTCCTCCTAGAATCCTTAACTTATGTGAAAGGCACTTCAATAAGTCCTTTGGTTCAAACCAAAAGGAGTGACCCAAATTAAAGGTAACAGTTTCTCTTAATTTGTTTTCTTTTTTTTTACTTCTCCAACCCCAAAACTCTTTTTATTCCTTTATTTTGTAACAAAAATAGTGTCCTAAATATACTATGGTGTTGTTATTATAAGGATTAAAACTAGACTTACACACTCCTCCATCTAATGGATGAAGAACATAATGTTTCTCTGGATGGAAAACTAACGTCTCACGAAACGATGATTGTTCAATTACATCTTACCGCATCTCATGGTGGCCATTATGATAGAACTATATTTATATATGATATATATTATGTTTATGATTTCATTATGCTTCTTTACTTCCCATTTATATTATGAATTTATGGTTTCCATAGTGGGTAAATATGATAATCTCATTTGAGGAAGTGCGGACTACCGCCCCCTCAAAGTGATATGACTCGTTAATGCCTTTTGTGGGATGTATAAAGGATGGAGTTAATAATATTTTTTATGATATTATACTTTAATTATAATATAACTATGTATCGTTATATTTTTAATTCTATTAAAATAATAAATAGAAATGGAAGTAGTGTTCATGCGTACATACGGCTTAACGTCTCCATGAACGGTGCATTTCATTTCTTACCTCCAAATGTTATGTACTATTATAAATACATGTATATACTGGATATATATGATATATATGATATCTAAATAATGAATTTAATTCTGGATATAATGAACTATTGACCACATGGACAACTTGTAAATATAAGGTCTTCATTTTTGACTCAAGTACCAAATATCGACAAAATGGACATTATCAACTTGAAATGATTACATAATGTTTATAACATGGTAATAAGTGATATGAAAGGAATAATAAACTTGAAAAAGGCTCTTAAGCAAGTATAAATTAACTTTATCTTATTATTCAAGAGATTAAATAATGATCGAGTCAAGTCGAATACGTGGTAAGGGATTTTCTTATCTCACTTTTAATTCCGTGAGATTTCCATTGTTCGCCAATTACTCATTGCATGTGGTGTATTGTATACTACCATTTGATATATATTATCATCATTCTCATCATATTCAGGGTGTACTGTGATTCATTTTTTTGTTATTAACTTTTGGTCATATGACTCGATTGAATTATAACGTTGTAAGGGGTCTTCATCTCACTTGTTTTTATTCCCGTGAGATTCTTGCTATATTTGCCACTATCTCCTTTTGTGTGGTGTATGTACAGACCATGATTGTAATATTTGTGTAATATAATTTCATTTATGAGTATTTATATCTTCATTGGATGATCCTTCTTTCATGTGGTGTATGTTTTGTAAGTTACCAATCAGTAAGGGAACCTTTCACCCTCCTCTTTTTAAAAGACTTTTTTTTGTTGTCTTTTAATTTCCATATTATTATGTTGGGATATGTTATTATATATCCTTATTGATGTAAAATTTATGTCCAAGTGATGAGATACCTATTTTATCTCATCAACTCATTTTCTGAATTTTAAAGTGGCACCGTTAGGCTGTCGAATTTTCACAAGAGAACTTCTTAACACAATTTCAATTCTTTGGGTTCAACTTGTACTTCTTGAATATGTCATCCTATGAATATGTTTGAATGACCTCTGATTGTTTTAAACTTAATATTCACTTACATTGGGTGTATTTATATTTTTCACACATAATTATGTGATTAATTTATCCTTAATTTAAGGATACCATCTTTATAAGGGATTTTATCTCAATTTACATTTCCATTGAGACTTCATTGTTGTTATGCACCAATTCACTCTTATATGGTGTATATACTCTCCTTTGACATATTATATCATGAATACTTTTTTTCTCAGGATATTATAAAGTTCTAATAAAATTTTATTCTTAAATTATTTGTATTGAAGCATCTCTCTTTTTGTTAAAAAAACTCTTTAACTAAAATATCATTTTAAATGTTTTAAAGATTTAATCTTCTAAATATTTCACATTAATGTCCATGTTTTAAAAATGGGTTTTAGGATTTATTTATATGGACATTAATGTTTTCAAATGATAATTAATTTAAAATATTAAAAGTTTTGTGGGACACTTTGATTCAATAATCTCATTTTAAAAGGTTTTAAAAAAGATTTGATAAAACATTGTTTATTTCAATATCTTGATTTGATATATTGGAATGTGGAAATGTTATCTTTCCTTTATAAATGTGTTATGTGTTATGATTATGTTGTGGTTATTGGGAATTGTTTACATATATATGTGGTTCCGTGATAAACCTAAGGTGGGTGAGCCCGAGATAGCTCTCTAATGCATTGGGTAACGTGATAGAGGTGAACATGATGTTTCTCCTAAGAGATTTAGGGAATATACCGTGATGGGTATTCCAAGTGTAACTCCCTATGTAGTTGTGATAGCTACAATGTAAGTTTGATATGGATGCCATAAGAAACCTTTATGATTTATGATTTGTGTGTGTTATTCGTAAATCTTATGATTTCATAAGGTATGATTGAAAATTATGGTTTCATTGATTTGTATTTATTGATGGGCTAATGTTTTCCTTCTTTATTTTGTAACCCTTACTGAGCATTTTATGCTCATCCCAAGTTTTTGAAATGTTTTCCACAGGACTTAAAGATGAATAGGGTCAAGGATGGGATCAAGGAAAACTCATGCTATCTAAAACATAGAACTAGACATGTTTCTTTTTTAGAGTTTTTATTTTATGAAAAAAATGGATACTGAGTAGTAGTGTCTACTTATAATATTCAAGTTGTTATGTAATATTTATGGCCTAATTCTCCAAAACACTAAACCAGAAAAGATCCTTAATGTGAATTATTCATTTAATTCAATATTATGTAATGGTTTAAGGTCGGGTCCTTATAGCAGGTCACTATTTGCGACGGGACCCGTCGCAAATACCCTTTTAACCGCCGAAAGTAATTAATGCGGCCGAAGGAATTTGCGACGGGACTCCCCTCACAAATAATACCGTCGCAAATAATCTAACCTATATATACCCCATCCTTTTTTTCATTCTTAATCTCAATTCCTACTTTCTCTCTCTCAAAACTCTAATTTTAGAGTTAAAATTTCTCTAAGTTGATATTTTTATGAACAAGTTTTGAAGTCGTCTGCACCTATAAAAGACCAAGTTTAAATTATTTATGTTTTCTTTAATTTAATATTTATTTCATTTTTTATATTAATTTTAATTATTGTTAATTAGTTGTAATAAAATTAAATTTAGATTGTTTTTTGTCATCAGTATTTTTTGTAATAATAAATTGAAATTTTTAGTACTAATTTGTAATAATTAGTAGTAATTCAGGATTATTAACGATAATTAGTAATGAATATAAATAATTAGCGGAAATTAGTAATTAGTAGCTATAATTTGAGGCTATTTTCATTAATTAGTAGCAATTAACGCTAATTAGTTATAATTAGCGGTAATTAGTAAAAATTAGGAATAAATGGTAATAATTAGTAAAAATAGTAAGATATATTAATAATTAGTAATAAATACTAATAAATATTAATAATTAGTAATAAATAATAATAAATACTAATAACTAGTAATAAATACTAATAATTACTAATAATTACTAACAATTACTAATAATTACAAAAAAATTACTAATAATTAGTAATAAATAGTAATAATTAGTAATAATTAGTAATAATTAGTATTAATTAGTATTAATTAGTATTAATTAGTATTAATTACTAAATAATTAGCAATAATTAGCAATAATTTGCAATAATTAGGAATAAATACTAATAAATACTAATTAACACGAATAATTAGTAATAATTAGTAATAATTAGTAATAATTAGTAATAATTAGTAATAATTAGTAATAATTAGTAATAATTAGTAATAATTAGAATTAATTACTATTAATTAGTAATAATTAGTTTTAATGAGTATTAATTAGTAATAAATAGAATTAATAAATATTAATTAATAAATAATTAGCAATAATTAGGAATAAATACTAATAAATACTAAAAATTAGTAATAATTAGTAATAATTAGTAATAATTAGAAATAATAATTAATACATAATTAGTAATAATTAGTAATAATTAGCAACAATTACCAATAATTACCAACAATTAGAACTATATAATAATAAATACTAATAAATACTAATAAATAAAAATAAATATTAATAATTAGTAATAATTAGTAGTAATTAACAATAATTAGCAATAATTAGCAATAATTAGAAATAATTACCAATAATTACTATTAATTAGTAATAATTAGAAATAAATAGCAATAAATAGGAATAAATAGCAATAAATAGTAATAATTAGTATTAAATAGTAATAAATAGTAATAAATAGTAATAAATAGTAATAAATAGGAGTAATTATGAATAATTGGGAATAATTAAAAAGAATTGTGAATAATTAGCAGTAATTTGAAATAAATAGTAATAAATGCTAATAATTACTAATAATTACTAATAATTACAAATATTTACTAATAATTAGTAATAATTAGTAATAATTAGTAATAATTAGTAACAATTAGTAATAATTAATAATAATTAGTAATATTAGAAATAATTAGCAAAAATTAGCAATAATTACTAATAATGAGCAATAAATACTAATAATTACTAATAATTACTAATTATTTGCAATAAATACTAATAATATGTAATAATTAGTAATAATTTGTATTAATATGTATTAATTAGTAATAATTAGTATTAATTAGTATTAATTAGTAATAAATAGTATTAATTAGTATTAATTAGTTTTAATTAGTATTGATTAGTAATAATTAGTAATAATTAGCAATAATTAGAAATAATTAGAAATAATTAGAAATAATTAGCAATAATTACTAAAAATTAGCTTTAAATACTAATAAATACTAATAATTAGTAATAATCATTGATAATTATTAATAATGAGTGATAATTAGTAATACAGAGTAATAATTAGTAATAATTCATTATAATTAGTAATAATTAGTAATAATTAGTGATAAATAGTACTAATTAGTAATAATTAGTATTAATTAGTACTAATTATTATTAATTAGTAATAATTAATAATAATTACAAGTAATTTGTATTAATTTGTATTAATTATTAATAATTAGGAATAATTAAGAATAACTGGGAGTAATTTGGAATAATTAGGAATAATTAGTAATAATTAGGAATAATTAGTAAAAATTTGGAATAATTTCGCATAGTTATAAATAATTAGAAATAATTAGCAAGATTTAGCAAGAAACAATTAGCAAGAAAAAATTAGAAAGAAAAAATTAGCAAGAAACAATTAGCAAGAAGTAATTAGCAAGAAATAATTAGCAATAATTAAAAATAATTAGAAATAATTAGCAATAATTACTACTAATTAGAAATAATTATAAATAATTAGCAATAATTAGAAATAACTATTAATAAATAAGGATAATTAGCAATAATTATAAATAATTTGATATAAATTGAGATAATTGTAATAAATTGTAAGAACATAGCACAATTTCTAGTGGATTGGCATCACTCCTTTTTCTCAATGGCTCTTCTCCTTTTAACTCTCACAGACTCAAAACATTATGAAAAATGTGAGTTTATGTTTGCTTATCAAATCTCGCATGTACAAGATTGGATATGCATTTATAGGACCATATTTTTTATAATGTTTTTAGGCAGTGATAGTTGCAAGAAGATGATTCATCGATGAAAAGGTGGCTCTTTTGTCTGACTGCTTATTTACTTGCGTCTTTCTCACACTGAAATCATAATGAGGAATCCGATCAGAGGTACACTTATATATTCTTATATGCATAGGAATGGATATGCGCTCCTCCAAGTAGATTCTTTATTGTAATTTCAGTGTGAGAAAGTTGCATGTAAATGAGTCACCTGACAAAAGAGCAGCTGCTAGTCCACTAGAAATTATGTCACCCATAATTAGTGTTAATTAGTAATAAGTAGTTGTAGTTATTTATCTTCTATTTTTTGGATAGTGTTTTTCTTATTTAAAATTATTCAAAAATAGGTAATGATTTTATATTTTGTAGAAAAATATGGAATAAAAAATTCAACACGATTCCTTATTAGATGATCATGCATGGATAAATCAGTGCATAAATCCAAAAAGTTCAGGTTTAAATCATATATATATTGAGGGTGTTGAATCTTTACTATCATTTGCATCATCAAAATCGAAATTTGTTTCATAAGTCACAATTAAGTGTCCTTGTAAAAAATGTGCTCTGAGAACGTTTGACACATTTAACAGCGTTGGGGGACATCTCTAGCATTTTGGTTTTCAACAAGATTATGTTTTTTGGTATCAACACGGTGAACACAGTTCCATATAAGATACTAATAATTTGATACCAGATCTATCATGGTTTCAAAATTTAGTACATGATGTTGTCGGTCCATCAGTTCCACAAACTGATACTTAGGATGATATTGATTTTACTCCTGAGTTGGCACCATCTGAATTTTATGAGTTTTTTGAGGTCTGCTAAGGATTCATTATATCCTGGTTACAAGATAAGAAAATTTGAAGTGGTTGTAAAATATATGGATATTAAATCATATAATGGAATTTCAAACAATTGTTTTGATCAGATATTTTCTTTTATTAAGACATTGTTACCTGATTGAAATGTGTTTCCTGTAAATTACTATGAGATTAAGAGGCTAGTTCGTAATCTGAGCCATAGTTATCAGAAGATTTATGCATGAAAAAATGATTGTATCTCATATTCTAGTGAAAATGAGTCGTTGGAAGGTTGTCCCACATGTGGACAATCGAGCTATCAATTCTCATTTGACTCATGTGACTTATTATGGTATTACTGCAATGTCAGTGTCCATCTCGAGAGGAGATCATAGAGAGGCATCATCTACTAGCTCATGGTATGAGGAGCAGCTGCAAGCTCAGAGTGAGCTTATAGAGAGTCTGTGTAAGTAGTAGGAAGAGATGCATCAGCATCAGAAATAGTCGCAGTATGAGGAGGAGATGTGTCGATGGATGGAGCAGCATCATGAGCAGATAGAGTACATGTGTCGTCTGACTCGTAGTTTAAGGATGGAGTTTCCTCCACCATCTCCTCCAACTCGTCCACCTCCTCAAGAAGAGTATCCCCCAATGAATTTTTTTTAATGTTAAAAAAAATTAATTCAAAGTTCATTGTAATATTAACTATTTACCATTTTTGTCTTTTATATTGGTGTAGATATTGCATAATTTAATTTTTTTTAATATTTTATTGTTTTAATATTTATTATTAGTTTTATATTTTTTATTATGTGTTTATTATACTAATAATATTATTATTATTTTTATTATTTTTTTTTATTATTATTTTTGCGAATATTGAGAATTATAATATTATATAATATTTATAATTATTTTCATAATATTCATTTTATTTTTTCATAAATATTAATAATAATAATAATTTTATTATTAGTATTATTTTATTATTAATATTATAATAATATAATTTTTTTATATTATTATTATATAATATTATATTATTTATATTAATAGTATTAATATTATTATAATTTTCTAATATTTATTTATCATAATTTTATTGAATATATATTTTTTATTTTATTAAGTATTTGCGAAGAGACCTTTTATAACGGGTTCCCATTGCAAATAGTCTATATATTTTTTAAATTAGTATTTGTGATGGGAAATCAGGACCACCACAAATATTTTTTGCGATGGTCCCATTGAAATAGGTTTTTATATATATAATATATATAAACAGAAAACTATTTGTGATGGGCAAATGGGACCATCAAAAATACCATTTTACAACGAGACCTTCACAACAGGTTGTTATATATGTAATATATTTAATCAGAGAACTATTTGGGATGAGAAATCATCCCGTCACAAATAGTATTTTTTTGGGATGGACCTGTTCCAAAATAGCATTTCTGATGGGATCCTCTCACAAATAGCCCATTGTAAATACCTCAAATTATAGTAGTGGTTGTTAGTTATTCTCCACTGAGGATATATTGGAGTGATACCATCCTCATTCTTTCTCTCGATGGATTAATATTTTTATAAAGAGATTTTTATGGAACCTATTTTTTTCATGGGTTAATCATGTTTCAAATGTATTTTTATGGAACCTAGTTCTTTTCTATTGGTTAATGATGTATCAAAGATATTTTTATGAAAATTTTTTCTTTTCTATGGGTTAATCATGTTATAAAATTTATAACGGTAGTTTTATGATTATTAAGATGAAATTTAAGCTCTATATAAATTATTCATATTGTGGCTCTTGGTCATTGCCTATACGATGGGTGTGCCCAGATAGTGTCAAGTGGGCCTGATATAGATTAAATGATGGGTGTACCAAGACATCTATCTAATTTATTAGTTAATAATTATGTTATATGGATAATTATATTGGAAGTTGACCATATTGTTATTCCATTTGTAAGGGTTCTCTAGGTGTTCTAAAAATATGATGTTCCAAGATACTGATAAATTTTTTTCTATACTTACTATGAGTTTAAAGTATTTCCTTTGATCAAGATTAATATAAAATTTCTCATGATTATTTATTTGAATTACTCTTTACTTTGTTAAATACTTATTTCATGTTTAATGATTGATGATTCTGCTATTTATGGCTATGATTTATTTTATGATTCCCTCAGGCACTCTGATTATGTCATCATACCCTTATGCACTTCTTATTCTCATTGATGACAGTTAATTTTTAATGCTTATTTTTACCATTACTGATCATTTGATCTCACCCTTCTTATATTTTATTTTCCCTAGGTTATCAAGAAATTATGTTGAATGAATTATAAGTACAAGGGTTTCATATGGATTATGGTGATGATTTAATGTGAAATAAGGAAATATGGGTTAAGTGGGAGAAATTCTCATTCAAATACATGGGTATTATTTATGTAATAGTTTTTTATAATCCTATAAAACTATAAACCTAAAATTCCCTTGATAAAGTTAGGGATCCAATATTTACTTTTGATGTTGTATGTTTTGGAAGGTAAAAATTGAGTCATTTTCATCAGTATCAAATTTGGAAATGTAAAGATTATGGCTTCAACATCGGATCTAAGAGTGTAGTTTTGGGGTTGTTATATCTATAGTATTTTTAGATTATTTGGGTACTATCACCAATTTGTGAGAAAAGTTTCACAGTTGTCAAGCCCACTATCCAATCTAACTCAGAAGGTAATGAAGTTTTTCTAGAATAACTAATGTAAGGAGTGTTTCAATGAGTTAAAGAAGAGGCTAATCCCAATACTCATTCTCACATTACAGACCAGTGGGGAAGAATTTGTGATCTATAGTGATTAATAAAAAATTATTGGGTTGTGTACACATTAAATTTAACAAATCGATAGACTATGTATGCCTTTAATTAAAGATACATGAGTATAATTACCCAACACATGATCTATAATTAGATGTAGTGATCTTTGTAATAATGATTTGAAAACATTATCTACAAAGGGAGAAATATGACATATATACAGATTATAAAATCCTCAAGTATATATTCACACAAAAGGATTTAAACATCTTCCAACTAAGGTGGTTATAATGGATCAAGGATTATGATTTTTTGATACATTGACACCCTATTGTGGTAAACGATTTGGAAGATGCTCTAAGTATAAAGGATCCTACAACCATATCCATAATGTGTACTAAAAGGGATCTAATATTATTGGAAATGAAAAAGGATGGACATTATAATCATTAAAGGATATTCAACCTACCTGGATCAAATAAATTACCAACCATTCATTCTTGATTGAATCAAGGGGGACCAAAAAGATGATAATGAGCTATATTGAAATGTAGAAAATATTTTGATGTTCATCTCTTTTAAAGATACATGCATACTTTTTAGAACGAGAATATGTTTCCCATAAAAAACCAGTGATAAATAGGTAACTTATAGATGATTCATATAACTCATCCTTCTCTATTCATCCAAGAATCACTAAGATATATAGTGATCTGATGAAAACTTCTTGTGGGGTAACATAAATAGGTATATTAAAGATTTTTTATCTCTCTGCCTGGTATGAAAATAAGTTGAGACTAATTGATAGAAGTATAAGGGTTTATTTTATCCATTTTCAATACTATAATGGAAATTGGAAAACACAATCCGGATTTCATCATAGGACTCCTTGATATATCTAAAGTAATTAACACCATTTTGGTGGTAATGGATCACGTTAAAAAGTTATCACATTTCATTACTATCAAGGAAGATTTATCTTTTAAATAACTCTCCATGATATATATAAGAGAAGTGAAATGACTTTATGGAGTGCCACAATCCATTTTATTTGACTGAGATATGAGGTTTACCTTGAGGCTCTAGAGAATCCTTTAGTAATAATTGGATATAGAGATAAGTTTTCATACTGGTGATCAACCTCATATGAATGTTCAGTTTGAAATAACCATTCAAACCCTAGATAAAATGATGATATAATGTTCAATGGATTTATTAGGATGTTGGGATCAACAACTTCCCCTAGTGGAGTTCCCATATTACATTTTTTTCTAATCAAGATTTATAATGGAACCTTATGAGGCTCTGTATGTAAATATGTGTCAGACTCCAAAATAATGGAATGAAGTAGGAGAGTGGAAGCTTATGGGACCTGATCTTATCTAAGATATGATAGAAAAGGTTTAACCCATTCAATATCATATGAAATCCATACAATGTTAGCAAAAAATATATACAAATAATCTTCAATGAGACAAAGATTTTGTGGTCATAGATAAGGGGTTCCCTCAAATATCACAACGGAATAAATTCATGAGATTTGAGAAGAAGGGAAATCTTTTTTCCAAGATACATCGGCCCCATTTAGATCCATGTCTACATCATAGTTTTTCCCTATCGACTAACACTCCCACATAACCTATCTCAAGTATATGATGTGTTCTATTTATCCATCTTGAGGAACTACGTGTCAAGCCCCTCGTGTTTAATGAATCCAGAGGTGGTGCCCTAGTAGAACAATCTTTCATATGATGAGCAGCTGGTCTATATCTTAGAACATTGATACAATGATTTATGATACATGAAAACTCTCATAGTAAAATTGATGTGGTGGAACCACAAGTTTTAGGAAATAACTTGGGAGTTAGAAGAGGTGATGAAACATAAGTACCCTATTCTATTTTAGTATATGAAATGAAATTTTGAGTGTGAAATTTATGAAGGGGGGAGAATGTAATGACCTAAACTTCTATAAATTAAATTCAATTTTAAATAAAAAAATTACATATTATGTAATATAGTTATAGAAAACACACACACTACTTTGGTTATTTTTCACCATTGTAAAATATATCCTTTCCAATTTCAAATATTGTTAAAAATCTTAACCAATGATAATATAGACTTTGTACAATGACTATTAATATTTGAAAATATTAATGGTTATGATAAAATACAATTGACATAGATGGAAGAAGAAATGGCCTTTACTGGTAGGTATGTACCACATAAACTACATTTATAAGAGCTTATGAGGAAGATTGTATCACTGGGATTTTCTCTTGACCAAGCCCAAGATAAAATTCAACAACTATAACATGAAAAAACTATTTATGGGATTATTTTTTCCTTATTTAGTACACACCACAAACCATATTCATCAAACTAACCTAAGGAGGAACCACCATTTCACACAATATCCATAGGTCATATGCTGGTGTAATAAAGTCTTATGTATCTTGAACCTAGTAGTATGAATTTACATGTTTTATTTATAATAAAATAATATTTATATTTATTCCTTATCATTATTTATTTATATATACAATTATATATAAGTTATTGAAAACAATATTTTGATGCAAAGAAACCAAAATTGTATTTTTGGAAAATATATGGTTTTAATTAAAACACTCTTTTTGATTAATTCAATAATTTTGAGTTAAATTATAGTTTCATGAAATATTATTATTAAGTAACAATTATTTAAATATAAATAATAACATAATTTAATAAAGTCTAATGTAATTTTGATAAGGTTCATACAGATATTAGTATCGTAAAAAAGTATTTTATAGTAAAAATGATTTTTATTTACAATTTTAAATTATTATATTTTTATAGTAAATTTAATAAAATAAATATTAGTTTTTTAATAATTAACTAAAAATTATTTAATGGTGAGTTTTTTATAATTTTTTAATACAGTCGATTTTTAGGGAAAAAATTTAACATGATATAAATATACAATCTATATTATAACATAATAATATCCCAAAAGTGATGTAATAAATTTTATAAAGGGTATCTATGACCAAAAATACGTTTCCCATTTAAAATAATGTGTTGGGATTTATTTTATTAATTTTATATATAACGACCCATACTTTATATACATTGTTAATACTTCAAAATTGAAGCACACTTATTACAACATATGACAAAACCACAAAGGACCGTATAGGTATAGTGTCTTTAGAAACTGGGAAACATAAACAACTGGTTCATAAATCTTCTACAGTGTCTCCCATTTATTTCATCATATCT
Organism: Viscum album; assembly: GCA_963277665.1. Lineage (NCBI taxonomy): Eukaryota > Viridiplantae > Streptophyta > Magnoliopsida > Santalales > Viscaceae > Viscum > Viscum album. The sequence goes on from OY728131.1 coordinate 381,548,340, forward strand.
AGGGTCCCTTTTAGCATATTCTACTTAATATCCATCTTCCTGACCTGGGGAAAAGAAAACATAAAAGGGTGAGCTCAAATGCTCAGCAAGGGAAAATAAAGGAAATAAAAATCATATCATATCTTTTGAAAATCATAACCTGCCAAAGAGATCATAATATCTTAACATGGAACAAATAATATAAGTGAAAATGAGATCCCAATAATCATAACATGAAACTTTAAACTTTGTGGCATGCACACATAATCATGGAAAATCATTTCTTATTAGTCATGACTCATTGCCAAGACTATCTTAGTGGACAAAGTCCCTTTCTGAACCGAGTCACCCTCATTCCAGTCCTGTTTCACTGAACTGGTATAGCCTACCATTCCAGCCATGTCTATCTCATGAGATATAAAGTCTTTACCCAATGCATTGGAGGGAGATATAGGTCCCACCCATCTTATGATGAATCCTTTCTTATGTGTGCCACATAATCATAAACCATACATCATAGCGTAACCCATGTAATAAAAATGGAATTCTTAAACAACATGACATCATAAAACAATTCATATAAGATAAAGGAATTCATAAAAATATTTCCATCACAACATAATCAAATCCATGTAATAATAGGGATAAAAATAGAACCCTTTTATTATCTTAGATGGAAAATAATTTTGATAAAATACTTGAACTCCATTCTTGAGGAAAATATCCTTTCTACTTCAAAAACATTTTTCCTTTCATAACATGTCATATGACATTAAAATAAAAGAAGTTGATTAAAAATAAACTTGAAAACTTGTAAAGGAAGCTTCTTGGAAATAATGTTTTAAAAATCCATTCATGCCGTATAAGTTAAAAAAACATTCTTCTCGTACTTTTGTCGGAAAAGTCAAAAAAGTACCTCGTACGAAAAACGACAAAATATTCCTTTCATATCCTTTAATAAATATTCACCGAAGGGTAAAATTGAATATAAACTATTGTATAAGTATATAAATATTACATATTGAGGAAACATGTATGTGGATGATAAAATACACCCCAGTAAATGCCAAAGTATAAACAATCTCGGATAAAAATGAGATTGTGATATTTCCCTTACCTTAAGTCCGATTTTCTTTGTACGTGTCCGAAGCTCCTGTATAATGGTTTAAATAATGTTATTGATTTATTCCAGAATCATACATATTGATATGATATCATATATGGTCATATTCTTAGCTTCTTGTTAGTAATATCTCATTGTTACTTGTTACTCAGGTCTTTATTGCCTTTTGTTCTTATGCGTGTTTTGCCGAATAAATTCTTATTATTATTTTAAGGTTATAGATACCTTATATCAAGAATGGTATTAGTGTAACATATATCATATTTATTCATTCAATTCATTTATATAATTACTATGTAATGATGATCATGTAGAACGAGTCGCATCACATCGTGGAGACGGTATTCCGTACGTACGCACGAGTGATGATATCGTTCCTATGATCGTGGAATTGTATTGGAGTATATATATATTATTTCAGTATCAAGATTACTTTATAATAATCATAAATAGTTACTCATTACACCATTATACCCATCCTTGTAAGGTGGTTGTGGAAAATAGATTACACCACGGCGTGGAGACGGTATTCCGTACGTACGCACGCGCGGTGATTTCATTTTTCCGTAGGATGGATAGAAGGTGAATTAGGGTTGTTTCATATTTATAATAACATATCAGTATTTAAGTAATACTGATTTTATTACTTTATCATGAAACAACTAAAGGAGAAGAAGTTGAAGAAGGAAGAAATTAAAAAGATCGGTAACGGATATTACCTCTTCTTTGGAACGCCTCTTTGAATCCTCCACTTAGGGAACTAAGATTGTTCTTTTAAGAAGACCAGGACCTCTAGGATTATTCTAGTTAAGTGGAGAGGAGAAAATTTCAGGGGTTGGCCGAGATTGAGTGCTCAAATTGGTGTGAGGAGGAGGGGGAGGAGGTGCCCTTTTATAAGGGAGGAGAGGGGCACCTTAGGAATACCTCAAAATATTATTTTATATTATTGTCAAAATCGGTTTATAATGGTTCCAAAGGGTCTTATTTAGAAGTTAAAGTGGGGATGGGTCGAAATCCTATCAACCAATAGGATTTAGACAAGTTTAGGTTATTATTTTAACCTTATCAATTAGATTTAACTCTAAGTTAAATAATTTTACTTTTACCGTGTCTTTTTGTTTTATTTCACTATATGGTTAATACACTTACTATAACATGCCAAACGAACCCCAAATTGTTTATTATTAATATATATATCCTTATATAAGTCATTTTGCTGAACCTTAGATTTTTAGGAATAAAATAACAATTAGTAATATAATATTTGATTTAAAAACTATTTTGTGTCAATTTTGACACTATTTGATATATGATTTTTGTGAAAGTCATAACAGAATTATATGTTCGAACCAAGTTGATTAAAGCAACACTAATATATTATAGTAACCTAGAAAATTAGTGTAATTCATAAAAAGTCTAAAATTACATTTATTTGGGTATTTATAACATCAATTATGTCAATATTTCATTAATAATATAATTACTGCCTCATCTTTGTATCATAATAAATGATAATTATTTAATCCCTAAAAATTCTCAATAAATTCCTATGATTTAGATAATTGTATTAGCTTTCTGGAGACTATTCATGTTCGAAGTTTCATAAAGTTTATCACTAGATTAAAATTATTATACTTATATAATTTAAGAAAGTGACATGTTGTCACATTCTTTGGTTTTAATAATAATTAAATCATTTCATTGAAAAAATTTAATTAAATAAATATAATCCGACCCTTAGGTGATATGGGTCGACTTTTAGTCATCCAATAGGATTTTGACATTTGTTAGGGTAATTTTAAAATATTATATTTACCCTTAATTACCCGATTTACCTTTAACTATGGTAAATAAAATTTACCATAATTACTATTCATAATTCCCAAAAAATAAAAAGTATCTTATTAACATAATTTGGACCCACTTATTCCAAATATGTAATCCATTTTTCCAAATTCAATACACAAAATATGCAGAAATTAAATTAAAATTAATAACGTTGTCGAAAGAAAATGGGTTTTTCTTTAAAACAATGCAAAAGATTGAATTGATTTAACCTACGAATTCAAGGTAAAATCAATGCTAATGACATACATTATATTAAATTGTAAAAATATATTCTATTTAAACTTTAAAACCATTCAATATTATAATTTAACCACATAAGATATTATGATGAAAAATGTTGTTTTTAATTAAAATATAGCGTGCTTTTACTATTCATTAAAATATGAAAGTTATCGGAAAAATATCAAAACTTTATCTAATGTAATTTTTTATATCCTGATTCAAATGAAGAATTTTATTTTGTCAAATTGAACATATAAACATTTCAAAAACTAGATTTAATGTGGGTGCGCCATCAAAAGGCGGCAAAACTGCATTTTTTGAAAAATACTTATTTTACCCGAAACAATTATTTTGTTCTTATAACATGTTCTAGAAATGTGTAAGATGAATAATAATGTTATAAAATTCAAAATTTAGTTAACACTATTCATAATGTCTAGTTTTAATAATATTTTAATAGCATATCGTTGTTTGTACGACGCAAGTTATCGAGGAAGATCGTGATTGCGTGTAAAGTAAGCCAAGCAAGTGTGTAGTGAAAGATTCCTTTGATGATATAAAAATAAAATATTACTCATAAAAATCTCGGGTGTTACATTATAAATCCTTAATTAATACTCCAAAACCTATATTTTACTTTAATTTTTTAAAGTCAATTCATTAAGAACATTACTCACTTCCACATCACTAATGGTATTATTTTAATGATATCGGTTCATGGACTAATAAAATATTTTATTCCACTCCTCTTGGGAAGAACCCATAGGAAATAACAAAGGTAATGTCTACAGTTTTTATTATTTTATCATATAGTGTTCAAAACCAATGTTTTTTAATTAATAAAGAATTATAACCTCTTTTTTTATAAATACCCACACAACCACCCACTCCCCTTCACTCAAAACCCATTTTTCATGAATTTACTCTCCCAATACCTCTCTAAATCCACTTATTTTCCCAATGTTTTAATAGGATTCTTCTAATCTTTTAGAATCTCTCTCTCATGGTAAGTGGTCCGCTTCTATTTCTTTTTATTTATACTACTTTCTTTGTACTAAGACTTTTAATTTTCAATTGTTCAGGTTGTAATGTGTTTTTAAACATCCCATTTACTATACTTATAATTCCATTATTGTGATAAAACACCATTCATTATAATTAATCACTTCCATGAACCATTGTGTACACTCATTATGATGCCATAATTATCCTATGATTTTTCATGATAAACTTTGTATTTTGAATACTCATCCCCAATTCCAATCAAGGGTATTTACCTAGATAAACCTATCATTAATTGATTGGTGAATTCCATTTATGTAACCCACACTCCTTAACCATGGTATTAAAAATTTATGAAAGGTGTTCTTATGTGGTATAATATGTGTGGCATGCACATTAATGTACATGATATAAATATGAGCTTAGAGTTATATATCCCTACAATACATTGGGTAATAGTTTATCATACGAGATATAATGTGTGGTAAATAGAATGTTATCTTAAGAACCATATGTTATAATTAATCAGTGGTTAACCTTGGATTATGATTATAATTCCATGTTTTAGGTTGTTTCTACATTCCTATGTTTCCTTGATGATGTAAACTTATATCATGCTTCAATGTTCATGATTATGATTTTAAACATTTAATATAACCTTGATATGCCTCTTAATTCACATGTATTACTTCCATTATATTATTATTTGATTATTATCTTACTAGGATTTATAGATCACCCCATTATTATGTATGTCCCTAGGTTACCACCTATAGGATTATATGATCATGTAAACTTTAGTGTGTGTTATGATGTTTTTAAATAATATTGGTGTATCCCTACAATATGTTCTTATGTTTTATATTTAATTACCAAAAAACATGAGGCCTTTTTATCTTTTATGATTGTATTATGTGTTTATTTATGTAAAAAAAATATTACGAAAACTTTATTAAATATATTGGTTTTCTTAGTAAAATCATTAACCACATTTTCCTCTTCACTTAAGAGAAATGAAAACATTAATCATGTGTATGTGCGGACTACCACCTCTAAAAATAAATGTGTTTCATTTTCCATCACTACCTAACCTAGCTAGTCCTAAATATAAATAAACTAAATATATAAAATATATATAAATAATATTTATGTTCTTAAAATGATAATCCATGTTACTAATTTCGTCTACCCTTCGAAAAATGAAATCTTCATCCATGTGTGCCTACAGACTACAACTTCCATTGAATTATGCATTCTATGTTTCACTACCACCTTCATAAATGATTTTAGTTTACATTTTATAATTATATATGATAAATATATATATAAGTAATATATGTCATGAATATGGTTCTTTATTGATAACTTAAAAAGTAAGAATAGTTATAAATTAATCCATCAATATCGGTAAATAACTTGAAACTTACTCATCATTATTTTGGTATTCATGAAACACAACTAAAAATACCATGGAATTTAATTATAACATTATATATCTTTTTAAAAAATTATTTTCAATACCTTTAATGGTTGTTTAATGATGAAATTTAGAATAATAAAGAGTATTGTGATAGCTTTTACAAACCTAGATCAAAACTAGCATGATTATTAACATCATATATTGAAAGAAGATAATAAAAATTTAATACATTGAGAGAATTGATAATAATGAACAGTATAAATAGGAATGTATATAAATAAGGTTTTAAAATAACGAATTAACATGATTATATTTATAATACAGGATATTAAATAAATTCCTTGTAAATCATGGGTAAAGGTAAGGTACTTGGTAACTCAAACTCCCTTCATTGAGTTATACAAGATTGAATTGAACTTTTTTTTCAAAGACTTCGCATTTTAAATAATGTTATATCTCCATTTTTATGGGAAAAGAGTTTTTTAACCAAATACACTTCCATGAAATGTTTTCTTTTCACATTTTTTAAAGATACCTTCTGAAAATAAACACATAACTATGGATTTAACATTAATGAATAACAAATGTTTTCAATGAATCTATTTTCATGATATAATTTTAATTATCCTCTCTATCTTGAAAATAATTTATCTCTAATGGAATCATGTTTTATGTTTCATCTTATATTTTACATTTATTATGTGATTACTTTTTGTGATAAATTTTTTTATATCAATATATTTAATTCATGATGTTATATTAAACCATTTGAAAGTTTTATGAAAACTATTTTTATTTATAAGGGTTATTTATAATATGTAAATGATTTTCATTTAGATCTTTTATGAAAACCATTTTATTTACATGGGTTATTTAATATTTTGAAAATTAATGATTTTAAAGTGGCACACATATGTATGGATGATGAGAGGTTGAGTCATATACTTCCCTCTTGTGTGTTTGTTAAGAGTTTACATCTCATGTGATAGGTATTCATGAGTATATTTTAGTTTCTCAAAATCATGTGTACTACTAGTGTGGATCATGAAATTATTGTTTCTCTATGATAAAATTTGTAACATATTTAAATAATGTTATTAATTATGATCGTATTCTCTCATGATTCATGGTTTATGTTAAATTATTTTAATCCATGTTATATCTATTATACTTCCATGTTGATCTTTTATGGATTTAAGTTCTTATGCCATATTCTTTGAAGATCACTTATATATTATAACTATCACTCATGTTATTATGATATTTCCATATAAACCATGTTTTTTAAATTTTATCCTGAATTCATCTTTGATTTAATGTTTACCCATCCCTTATTGAGCGTTTTATCTCACCCCTTTCTTATTTTTTTCATTCCTAAGGTTTTTAGGATGAGTCTTACTAATGAGTTGTATAGAAGATGGTATAGTATGGAACCTAAGAAATGATAGTGAGTTTCATAAAATAATATTATTAAATATAAATTTTGTAAAAACCCAAGTAATCAAATAATAGAAAATTATAATGTTTATTAATATTTATGAATTAGATACCTATATTCTTTATAAAATTATTAAGTATTTTTTAAAAAAAATTGGAAATAGTTTTAATTTAACTTTTTTTTATATGGTTTTATTTAAAATTTTAATTTATATATTATAGAATTTTAATTTTAAAAAATTAATTTTATTTTTGAAATCAACATATCAAAATTAACCAAGATAAAAAAAATTGGGAATTTTTGTAAAATATTGATCTTTTGCGAATAGTGAAAAATATTGATTTTAGAAAAAATATCCTATATTTTTATCAATTTCTCTAATTTAAAAGGCATATTATTTTTTAAATTTTATTTAAATTAACATAAGTATTATTTATTTATATCTAATATAAGTAGTTACCTTTGAATCATATTTATACTGGATTTTATTATAAGTTTATTGTTGGATTTAAAAACATGTTTTTCTATAAACTGTTTTAAATTGAATGATGGTTATCCAATTAAATTGATTAAAAAATCCTAATGAGGAATTATTTAAATGAAATTTATATATTATATATCTATAAATATTTAATTAAATACATACAATAATTATTACTTGTAGTGCCCTGAGTTTTTCTGATATTTTTTCAATAAATTAAAATTATTTGATGGATTTCTTTTCACCCAACATAAAGTTAAGCTCTCGCTACATGAAAAACTGATATTAGATTTTGGTACACACAAAAATAAGTTTTTATTATGTTACACACAATACCTAGTCCCTTTTATAGCTTGTGTTATATATAAGACCGAGTTTAATAAAACTACAATATGTTATTAATATTATTATATAAAATAATAGTTATCACAAAGTTATTTAAATAGAGGGACCAAATCGGATAAAATAAATTATCAAAATATATATTTTTCCCATGTTTATTAGTTATCTATTTATTTTAAATAAAATAATTACCATTTAAAACAAAACTAAATGTTTTATGAAAAACTGTATCTTTTCTAAAACATGGGCTAATCATGCATAGTGTACATAAATTAAAATTAAATTTTAGAAATTTTAGAAAATGTATTTGAAAAAATAAATTTCATTTTTAAAATAGGAACATAAAAATTATCATAGGGGTTTTTTATTTTTCTGATAAGTTTCATTTTTTCTATAAATGGCGAAAAATACTGAGTTTTAATTGAAAACTACCTTTCCATTTAATTTATTTTTAAATTTAAATTGTATATCAAATTTTTTTTAAAGTATAATTAGTCCAATTATACATTATTTATTAAAATTTATGTAATTTTAATAAATTGAACATTAAAATTTTATATAAAACATTTCAAACTTTTGAACGTTTTCTCTTTGAAAACACACATTCTCATCACATCTGCAGGATTAATTTTAAATTAATTTTTTCCACTTCTATGAATTGAATCTAGAAAAATGGATTCCATATTTGGAATAATAATAATTTATAATATCTAATAAATCCAAGTTATTTTTTTTACAAAATTGTTAGTGAAAATAGTTAAAATTATTTATGGAGATTTAGAGAAAATTGAGTTTACCATGTGACTAAACTTTAAGATTAAGATGGAAATTACCTAGAAACATGTCCAAAATAAATTATTTGGTCATATTTTGTGATCTATTTATATAAGTTATAAGTAACATTTACATTAAAGTTTCCTATATGATAAGTTAAGTAAATCAAAAGACAAAAAATATTCTTTTCTTACCTTTAATATCTACAAAACTTTAGGATAGGGAAAATAAATATTGATTAAGTTATACATATTATTTTTAATTATAATTTTTTTTTATCATAAAAATTTATCATTAATTTTTAGAGATGAATTTTTTGATTAAAATTATTAAGAATTCCCAATAGAGTAATTATTTAGTTAATAAAAAATAATATAAAAAATACTGAAAATAATAGAAGTGGAATAAATTGAATAAATTTTTATTTTACTATATATTATAAGGATAATAAATATTTTTAAACATTTTTTATCATAATATAAATTAATTACAATATTTCATTGGTATTTTTTAATTTCAAATAAAATCAATAATTTCAAAATTGATATTATTGTTATTTTATAATTAATGATGTTTTATTAAATGATTTAAAATTTATGAAAAACTCATATTCTACCAATTTAATAGTTAATGTTAATAAATATAAAATATTTTCGATTAATGGTCAGAAATTTCTATTATAATTAATATATTGACCCCAAAATATTGAAAACTATGTTATCATGGTTAAGGTTAAAACATCATTTTTGTAAGTTAAATGCGATTGTTTTAAAATTAATTTCCAAAAAAAATCGGATTTTTATTTTATAAATTAGATATAATATTTAGAATAAGTTGGAAAAATTATCTTTAAATTATATCTCTAATTTACTCTTAAAGGATAAATTACCAACTTTAGAAATCTAGTTACCGTAGTGAAAAACCAAAATTGTAAAAAAAATGGGAAACTTATATGTTAGGGAATAAAATGTTTCAAACAATGTGTATAAAAGTGTGGTGTATGTTTTTATAGACCTTATAATACCTAAAAGATTTTAATTATAATTTTTTTATCCACTTTAGTTAATATTAACCTCCCAATAGGCAATAATTTTATGTATTTAAAAGAATGTCACTTCTCAACTATAAAAGGAAACTCACTCTCTGAACTTCTTCACACCTCTCAAACCATTTGGGTCAAAAACATATACCCAAATTAATTACCAAATTCCCTATCCTTATCATATAATCTTTAATTTGGGAACATATCCAACCAAGAAAGGCTTTAATACATCCCTAAGGAGGATGCCTAAAGAAGAGGTAATTTTCTTCAATGAGCATTTTTAATTTATATCTTCCTCCACCTCCATAAATTATTTTTATATCATGATTATATAATCTCCTATTTATATTCCATATACTAATATGTTTTTATGAAAGGTTAATTAATTAAAAACACACAAACATCCATCAAATAGGTTATCAAATCATCATTCACGTGTATGATGAACAACCGCCTCGTGAACTGATGTCGTTCATTTTTCCATTACCACCTCTCAAGGATTGGAGTAATGATTTTTTTAATATTTATATATGTAATATAATATATTTATTATGTTATTATTATTCTTTAATTTTTATATCATACATACCTTCTTTCTTTCCATTTTATGGGAATATGATAACATCGTTCGTGTGTACGGCGGGCCACCACCTTGCAAAGCGATGTGATTTATTCATGTTTTACATGGAATGTATTGGTAATGGATTTAATAAACATATTTTATATAATTAATAATAATTATACTTTAATGAGAAAATATATAAATATATATATTTTTTTAATTTTATTCCTTTCAAAAACATAGCTCATGCGTACGTACGACCAACCATCTCCATGAATAGGGAATTTCATTTACTATCACTAAATTTTTTGGGTTAATATAAATAAATATATAATGAATATGTATGATATTTATATCATTTTCTATATTCTTAAAATTATGAAATCATGATCTAAGTAAGTGGACCAAAAAAATGACAAGTCAAAACATAAACAAAAAAACAAAGCAGTTATTACCCGAAAGGTAACTATAATTGGGAATTTTTATTAAACAGAAAATAAAATTTCATAATAAAACCATATATGTAATGATATATATAAATACGGTTCCTTAATATATTAATAATAAAAATATATTTTTATATTGTAGGTTTGAATTAGTATGATGTAATTCATGACTTAAGGTATGAGATTTTCATCTAACTTTTTACTTTTAGGAGACAAATTCTATATTCACCTTCAATTTATTTTATGTTGTGTATATAATTCCCATGAAATAACTTTATGATTATTATAATTAAATTTTTTGGTATTTACATATCAATTTTATAATATCTCTTTCATTGGGTTACAGTTTCAAAGTTACCAAATCGATAAAGTATTTTCATCTCACTTTTTTCTGTTGTGAGGTGCATGCTATATTCACGACATATTTATTCTATGTGGTGTATATAATTACCATTAATTTAATTTATGATTATATAAATAATATTTTTGGTATTTACAAATCCATTTTAGGATATCCTGTTCATGGGGTTACGGTTTCAAAGTAATTAAAGAGGTAGGTTATTTTTATCTCAATTTTGATTCTCTGATACATACGTTATGTTATGCACCTATATTATTTCACAAGTTGTATATAGATCCCATTTTACATGTTATATAATTATTTTATTCATTATAATGATATTTTATGTTTCATTTTATGGTATGCTTTCATGAGGCTTATGATTCCATGTTACTAAAGTGGTAAAGATGTTACATTAAAATCTCATCATTTATCATGATTGTTTACGGTTGAGTCTCAAATTATGAAACCTTGTGATCTAACACCCATGATTTCACATTAATTTTATTATACTCTATAAATTCATGATATCTCTAAGTAATTTAACCATTTTTTTACTTTTTTATACTTAAGATACTTAATATTTTTTTTAAAAAATACACTTTTATTTCTCTCTTTGATTAGAAATATGTTTTCTCCTAAGAAAATTATTTCATAAAATGTTTTTAAAATTTTCTATTGTTCTACTATTATTTTTAAAAGGCAATTTTACCCTTATTTTACCTTTTTTAAAAAAATTAAAAAGAATTTTATTTTCATTTTTCGATCTTGTCACTTTTGTTTTCTACCGACATTATGAAAGAAATATTTTTTATATATATGTCATGTATAGAATTAACCTCTCTCATGACCACTCCATTCATTGAATATTTTATTAGATATTTAATATTATATTTTCAAAATGAAAATTTTTTTTAAAATATTTTGGAAATATTTTTATTTTTATTTTATTTTATAAGAAAAGTATTTCTTAAATTTTTTATGTTTAAAAAGTGTTTTAAATGAGTGAAATATTACAGTATAAGCTTTCAAGGTTATTTCAAAGAAAAATATTTTCCAACTATTTTATTATTTAAAAAGATAATATAATAAAGGATAATTTCATCAATAAATGTTTTACATAATTTATCAAAATAATTCTCCATCTAAGATTCCATCCATTGAAATAATTTATACTTGACGGGGGATATGATCCAAGTATAACATTCATAATCTTAATCTGAATGGTTTATATTTTGAGGTAATGATTTTCATGACAACCTTTTATCCTCCACGTGATACAACATGACAAAATTCTTATGAAACCTACTTATTTTAATAGGTTCTATTATTTGAAATGGTTATGAAATCTATATCTTCTCCATAGGTTATGATATGATGAAATTTTGATGATGCCCTTTTCATTTCATGGGTTATGATATAATGAATTTTTATTATCTTTTGGAAACATAAATATGTTTTTCATTATGTTATGGTTGATAGCTATATCTCCCTTTAATGCATTGGGTAATAATAAATTCTCTAAAAGCTCAAAGGGTACATGGGTGACCAGTCTAATCCCATAAATAAGGGTACACTGGTTCTTATCCCAAGCCTATAAAGGAGGGTACATGGGTGGTTAAACCAATCCCAAATTAGGTACACAGATGTTAAGCCTAAGCCTAACATGTTATGAATGTCTTGGTGGGTAGCATTTACATAAGATATTCGATTCTTGTGTGTATTCCTGAAATATATTCCTTATTCCAATGTTATTTTCTCATAGATCATGTTCTTTTTTTGACCTTATTATTCATGTCTTATGAACTGCCAATATTTCTTCCATGAATAATGATTTTTATCTTTGATATACTGGGTATAGTTTTCTAATGTTATGATCATGTACTTATATCCCTATGTTCATGTTATGCTTATGTTTCTCTTATGTTTACCCTTAATAAGAATATGATCTCGTCATTCCTTATTTTTCTTTACCATGGTTATGAAGAAAAGTTTTATGTAGGGTATGTCTATGAAGAGTACTAAATATGAATATCATTATGGTAAACATTAAATATCTTTCACCATATTAGAATATTTTGTTCTAAGTTTCCAAAGGAACTAAACTATTACAATCCTTTGGAATGTACTTTTATAGTGTATTGAATATTCATCTAAAAATATGCAATATACATGAATGAAAAAATAGGGTCACTATAGTTGGTATCAAAGGTAAGGTTTATTCATCCTTTAGAAACTAGAAAGAGAAAAAATTAATAAGATCCCTATGGGTAATTCTAATGATACGTAGAGTGATGTCTCTAAGGATATGTTTAAGGGTGATTTAAAGTATAGGGAAATTTCCTGTAACTTTGGTAAAGAATAGAATTAATGGTTTCCTAGTAACACATCCCTTTCTATATAATAAAATTATATTTGTATCTAGAAAATATGTTCCTAGCAGTAACAACCCTGGAAACATTGTATTGATCTAAACTTGATCAATAACCAGTGTATGAAAATGAGCCTTACTACAAACCTAGTTTAAAACTCTTGGGGGGTATTTTTTGTAGATTCAGAAACTCTTTAAAAACCATAATAAAGGATTTCAATATAATATTACTATGAATAACCTTGGATAAACCTAGGGTTTAATAGATTAAAGAAGAAGGTTTCATGATTTATACATTCTATAAGTGATTTTTTATGAATATGTTCTTCCCCAATATGATTAATATTTCTCACACTATGCTTTTGGTTTTAGTCTATGGGTAGAACTAGAAGGAATCATGTTAAAATTTAATTTTATTTATAATTCAGTGATTTTGAGAAACCAAATTGGAATATTATTGGAGAGAAATATATTTTTATTATTCCTAATCATCTATAATGATATATGATTATAAATGTGAACTTAAATGAGATTTTTGACACATATAATAAGAGGAAGATGGAATTTTATAAAAATTTATGTGGTAATGAACAATTAAGAAAGAAGGCTTGTCTTTCTAAATGTTAAGTAGGTTGGACAAAAAACTGAAGGAATATCTCAAATGGATGTGAAAATGTTATCAATGAGGAAAATGGTAATAGAGTGAAAATTTATCAAGGAGTTCAATGCCTTATCTATGAAGAACATGTTAATTTACCAAATCAATTCCCCAACAAAATAATTCACTTCTAGACTATGGAAAGAAATATTCCATTCTAATCATTTATGTAGAAGGTTTTATGTAATTATATTGATTGAGTAATTATGAACTGTGAAATATATAATAATTTATAGTATAATTTTTTCATTAAGTATTTGAAGAAATGTGTTGAATAGTACTGATGACCTAGAATATTGATTTAATTAAAATGTTATATTTTTTGTAAAAAACATGGTAAAGGAAATGTAACCCTTAATATGTTCCAAATGTTTATAATATGGTTTTTAGTTTGGATAAATTGATGTTTGATAAGAATAATGTCAATTAGATAGTATTTATGACCTCAAAACTGATATAGGATTTGTTGATAAATTAGTTGGTGTAATCATTAATGAATTTTATAGAATTTGTGGATTTAAGGAATATATCCGTAAATCATTAAGAAGAATGAGTAATCATGCATATTTTCAATAAGGATTTATGGTAATTTAGGTTATTACTATGTTTTAAGAGATTAAATGATGAAGTTATTCACATGTTTGGTATGTGATAATATTGAGGTACTTTATGATACCTGTGGTGTTGGAATCCTCATGTATTAATCATGTTTTAATTATCACAAATCTCAATAATAATTAAAAATCTTAGTAATGATCAAAAATCTCACAAATCTTATTAATAATGTGTATTTATCTTTCAAGTTACTCATACTTGATAATGGATAAGCTCAATTCATTTTATGCATATTATTATTTAAGTCTGAATACAGTTATTTGTCTATGAAAAAAGACACTATGAAGTAATACACTAAGAATAGACACCGTGAAGCAAGACACTAAGAACAGACATCGTAATCCTGACACTTTCTTTGCCTAAGTGTCAGACATAGTTAGCAAGACATAGTCATCAAGGAACCGTGAATCCAGAAATTATGAGCAAGGCACCGGAATCTAGAAACCGTAAGTGAGACACCATGAAGGAGACACCGTGAAGGAGATACCATGAAAGATATACCATGAAGGAGACACTGTGAGGGAGGTACCGTGAAGAAGACACCGTTTTCATAACATACTATGACACCGTTTCTTAACCCATTTTTTCATCTTTCAATTTAACTTTTTAACGGTCATATTTGACGTCTTTAATGCAATGAAATAATTAATGTTTTCTTGTAGACATAGTATGAGGAATGCGGTACGACATATATGGAACCTGTCGGCTAAAGCTCATGCATTGTGAAGATAAAGAGAAGTTTTCCCAAGAGCAAGATATACACATAAAACACAGGTGACAACATTAGAAACATGAGTGCATAGTACTAAATAGAAAATAAAGCCTAAGAATAATTTTGAAGAACACATTACAAGATCTTCAAAGAAGAAATTGTCTCATGTATACAATTCGAATCTACTGAAGAACACACAAAGTACATTGGGATCAAGAGAAAATATTCACTTGTGAAGAACACAAGATGAACCACGACACTCTGTTTTACAACACAAAAACTAGAGAAGGACTCAGAAGCATTTTTGTCTTATCCAACGAGTCCAGAGCTGCACTTCTAATCACTAGAGCATTCTAAACTCACATCTACTCTCTCTTAGTGATTTATTTATTTATTTTCAAGCAATTTTTGTACTCTGTATATCTTACACAAAAAATTTCTCCTGCACTGAACTGGAGGATTTCAAAATCCTCATACAAAATTCATTACTCTTGTTTTCCCACGAAAAATGTGGAAGAGGTCCCTGTGTGACCTGGTCATTATTTTGTTTACCCACAAGAACTGTAGAAGAGGTCTCTGTGTGGCCTGGATAGTCCATGTTCTATTTTTAACCCTGATCCAGGGTGTGGATCAGAGTTTATTTATATAAACTTCTTGGTGGCAGGTGATCACCAAGTAGAGTGGATTAGGTCTCGTCTTGAGACTAAAACACTTGTTTTTTATCCATTGTGCTATTTAAATTTAGTCTACTCTATTTTACTACTTTACTGAACAATCCAGAAAAACACTAAAATCACTTTGATAGTTAGTCTTGGAAAGAATTTATATCTGATTTTTCATAGTAGGATAACTTGAAAAGTAATTTTAATAATTCCAATTAAGATTACTGAGAATTAATCAATCTTCTAAGAAGTTGTTTAAATAGTCAAACTCTTATAATAGTATAACCGTGATTAACTTGGATGTATGTATTTTTGGGGAAATAATTATTTGTGAAACTAATATCTTTTAAACAGAAATTTTTATAGTAACTCAATTCACCCATCCCCTCTTGAGTTAACTACTCCGACCAACATTTGGTATCAAAGGTTGCTTTATTATGACTTTGTGTAATATCATTCAACTATGATTGTAGTTGTACTTTAAAGATCTGTAGATTTCTGTTAATTCTAAATTTATATCTCTTTTAAAGTAATTTGTTAGTATGGATAATAGACTGTAAGGTGCTTCAAATAAAAGACCACCATTCTTTAGTGGAACAAACTATGCTCATTGGAAAATTTAAATGAAAATTCATCTAGAGAGCATGACCTTTGAAATCTGGTCATCAATTATGGATGAATACCAACTTTTTATGACTGATATAATTACATGGGATGAACCTACCAAACTTTCTTACAATAATAATTGAAAATCCATGAATGATTTATATTGTTCCTTAGGAGATAAATAATTTAATAGGATTTCTACTTGTAAAACTACCCATGAAATTTGGGATACCTTGTCTGTCTCACATAAAGGCACATCTAGTGTAAAAAAAATGAGACTTAATACTTATAATATAAATAATGATAATTTTAAGATGAAACCTGATGAGCCTATTTCTGATATGTATCTTAGGTTCAATGATATTTTCAACACAATGATTTCTCTACGAAGAGAAGTCACTACCAAAGAACAGATCATGAGAATTCTCAGATGTCTACCTGACAGATGGAGGGGAACCTCTGTCTCAATTAGAGATTCATGTGACATCACCAGGCTACCTATAAAGTAACTCATTGAGAAACTGATGATGTATGAGGAAGAGATGAAGGTCCACAAAGAAGAGGAGTATGAACCAAAGAGGAAATCAGTAGCATTCAAGACCACCCTCTCTAAGCACAAAGACAAAGGAAAACTGGAAGATTCTATATACAGTTCCACTATAGATCAATCATCACCAGATAGTGATGAGTATATGGCTCAATTGGATAGAATATTTAAACCATTTTACGAGAAGATTTTTTTTTCAGAAAGCCTAACTTCAAGGGAAAGTATGATCAAAAAGAAAACTGGAAAAAGGACTGGAAGAGAAGTGAAAAAACTAATGATATTGTATGCTTTGAATGTAATCACAAAGGACATATAAAGGCTGACTGTCCAAAGATTAAATATAAGAAGAAATATGAGGACAAAGATAATAAGTAAAAAAATGAAATGAAGGAAACCCAGAGTTCCTCTAAGGATAGTTCAAGTGACTCAGACACATCACATGATGAACAAGCTAACAAAGCCAATATGTTTTTTTATGACAAACACATCTAAGGTAACACTGAAATCTTCTATACATAATTCATACTATTCTGAAGAGGAAAGTGACTCTGAAAATATGACTAATGAATAAATGTTTGAATATTACAACATGCTTGAAGATACATGAAATGAATAAAGTATAAATATAAATCATTAAAGAAACATATTTCTCTTACTGTAACTATTAAATCTGAACTTACTACTGAAAAAGAGAAAAATTCTCAACTGATTAAAGAAAAAAATGAACTTAAAATGTCTAATGAGAAATTAAAAAGTGACTTAGAAAATTTTACTAATGGTAAAAATACCCTTACCCAAATTCTAGGAAAATAAATTGCTCCAAAATATAATACTGGAATTGGTTATCAACCTGGTAAAAGAAACCTTAGTACAACGAATTTTGTTTCAAAGACTAAGACATATAATTTTGTTCCCAGTTCAGGACATAGCTCAACTAGCTCGAGTCATGATACACATTCTACTGCTTCAAGTTTTTTTGGACCAAATAGAGTTTATTTTTCAAATTCTTTACATAATGCTTATAGAAAACCTATGAGACAAATATGGGTTCCTAAAGCACTTATTACTAATGTTACTGGACCCAAACAAGTATGGGTACCAAAATCTGTCTTTGATTGATCATGTTATAGGAAAGCTACTTAATGAGATACTGCACAAATCTATGGTACTTGGACAGTGGGTGTTCTAGGCACATGATAGGATACTACTCATGTTTCAAGAATCTGGTAAAATTAGATTGAGGACATGTCACATTTGGTGACAATGCAAAAGGGAAGATCACTGGCTTAGGCCATATTGGTAACTCTGATTCAATATTAATTTCTAAATTACTATTTGTTAATGTATTAAAATATAATTTTCTTAGTATCTCACAATTGTGTGATGATGGATATCATGTTAAATTTTAAAATGATGCATGTAATGTCTTTAATTCTAAAGATTAATTATTATTTTCTACATCAAGGAATGAGAATGTATATTCTATTAATTTAGTTTCCTTAACTTCTCAAAATGTTTCATGCTTAAGTGTATTTAATAAAGAATCTTGGCTTTGGCATAGGAGACTAGGACACTGTAATGTTCATTCCCTTATAAGTTATCTAGAAAAGGCCTAGTTAAAGACTTACCCAAACTTGAGTTTCCAAATGAAAAAGTTTGTAATCCCTATAAAAAGTGAAAATAGCATAAAATCTCTTTCAAACCAAAGAAGGAAGTTTTTACTTCTCAACCTCTCGAGTTGGTTCACATGGATTTGTTTGGACCATCTAGAGTTTCTAGTTTAAATGGGAATCACTATGTTTATGTTCTAGTAGATGATTTTTCTAGATATACATGAACCTTCTTCATGGATCAAAAAGTGAATCTTGCTCTTATTTTATTATGTATGATGAGTCTGTAGAAAAACTTAGTGGACTTAAAATTAAATATTTAAGAAGTGATCATGGTAATGAGTTTGAAAATCAAGAGTTTGAATCCTTTTACTCACAAAATGGTTATAGTCACAATTTCTCTGCCCCTAGAACACCTCAGCAGAAGGGTGTTGTATAAAGAACAAATAGAACCTTGAATGAAATTGCTAGAACAATGCTTCATGAATATGTCCTACCTATTTACTTTTGGTCTGAAGCTGTTAACACAACATGCTATATAATCAATAGATCCTTGATTAGACCAATTCTCAAGAAGACCCCATATTAACTCTGGAATAATAGGAATCCTAAGGTTAATTACTTTATAGTTTTTGGTTGCAAGGTCTTTATTCTCAACACTAAGGATAATCTTGAAAAGTTTTCATCCAAAAGTGATGATGGAATTTTCCTAGGTTATTCAATTTCAAGTAAAGCTTATAGAGTATTCAATGAGAGAACTAAATGTGTGGATGAATCTTCCCATATAAAGTTTGATGAAATAGATCCACATGATCCTAGAACCATCCTAGAAAATCTGAAGGATGATGTATCAAATCTGAACATCAACTCAAATTCCTCAAAATCTTCTGTGAAAGAATCTGTGGAAACTTCCAATTCTGGAAATTCTATGAAATCAATTCATAATGAAGCTAAATTTGTTGATGAACCTAAATTAATTAGTCCCTATTTTTCTAGAAAGGTTATAACCCTTATAAATCATCCCTTATATGATATTGTAGGAGACTTATAAAAAAGAACACAAACTAGAGCTTCTCTTAGAAATCAGGTTGAACATCAAGCCTTCTTGTCACAACATGAACCTAAAAACATTGATGATGCTATTAGTGATGAATTTTGGGTAATTTCTATGAAATAATAACTCAATCAGTTTGAAAGAAATAAAGTTTGGAAACTTGTTGAAAGACCAAAGGACACTTTTTTCATAGGCACTAAATCGGTGTTTAGAAATAAGGTAGATGAAGATGGAAATATAGTTAGGAATAAGGCTAGTTTAGTTGCACAAGGCTATAGTCAAGAAGAAGGAATTGACTATGAGGATACTTTTTCTCCAGTAGCCAGACTTGAAGCCATTAGAATTATACTTGCTTATGTTGCACATCTGAATTTCAAACTATATCAAATGGATGTTAAGAGTGCATTCTTAAATGGGTATATAGATGAGGATGTTTTTGTTGAAAAACCCCCTGGATTTACAAACCCTCATTTTCCAAATCATATTTTTAAACTATCAAAAGACTTATATGGTTTAAAACAAGCCCCAAGAGCTTGGTATGATAGATTAAGTACTTTTCTAATTTCCAAAGGTTTTACAAAAGGAGTAGTTTATCCTACCCTCTTTATAAAACGAATTTCTAATGATGTTTTAGTTGTTAAAATCTATGTAGATGACATTATTTTTGGATCTTCAAAAAATTCATTATGTATTGATTTTTCTAAAATGATGCAAAACAAATTGTAAATGAGTTTAATGGGTGAACTAAAATTCTTTCATGGATTTAAAATATTTCAAAATAATGATGGAATTGTTTTGAATCAACGTAAGTATACTAGAGATCTTCTAAAACGTTTTGGATTGGGTTGCACAAAAAGTAGTGACACTCCCATGAGTACCACCTGTAAGATGGATCTTGATGAAGATGAAAAATCTATTGATCCAACCACTTATAGAGGAATGATTGAAAGTCTACTCTACTTAACTTCTAGTCATCCTAATATTATGTTTAGTGTGTGTATGTGTTCTTGCTTTCAAGAAAACCATAAGGAATATCATTTAAATGTTGTCAAGAGAATTTTCAAATACCTCAAGCATACAGCTAATCTAGGATTGTTCTATCCTAAAGGACAATCATTTGAACTGGTTAGTTATTTTGATGCTGACTTCAGTAGATGTAAGTTAGATAGAAAGAGCACCTCTGGAACTTTTCACCTTTTGGGAAAGTCATTAGTATCATGGTTTACTAAGAAACAAAACTTTGTTGCATTATCTACTGTAGAAGCTGAATACATAGCCGCTGGCAGTTGTTATGCACAAATTTTGTGGATGAAACACACTTTACTAGACTATGTATATCAATTCAGACATGTACCAATAAATTGTGACAAAACAAGTGATATTAACATTTCAAAAAATCTTATTTCACATTCTAGGACAAAACATATTGATGTAAGACATCACTTTTTGAGAGATCATTATCAAAAGGTTGATATTACCTTGGAATTCATTGGCACTAAATATCAACTTGCTGATATATTCACTAAACCATTAAATTCTTAGAGAATAGACTACATCATACATGACTTTGGCATGATCAATCACAAATAGATATCTTACTAGTCTTACTGTTTAATATTTTACTATTTTTTTACTTTACTGTTTCATGTTCACGGTTTCTCGGTTATTGTCTCATGTTTACGGTCTCACAGTTAACACTTTGTATTCATGGTCTGTTACTCACTCTCTCACCATGACTGAACAAAGTTTACTTACTGTCACACCATGACAGAATAAAACACTCCCTATCTCACTGTGACGACCACTGACTGTCTCACTGTGACGACCATTTATCATGGCACCGTAACGAATTTTTACTGTCTCACCGTGAAAATTATTTTCAGTTTTCTTTTAATCTGTATCACGGTAATTTTTATTTCACCACTTTTTACATTCCCGTGTTTTTACTTTTGTGACATTTGACATTCCCAAATGATAAAACAAAAGGGTTTTCACTCGATTATTCACCCAAAATCTCTCCCACTCACTCCTTCTGAACCCTTTCAACCTAGAAACTATCTCTCTCTCTATCTCGACCTTTAGTGGATGCCAAGGATGAAGCATCCATCTTCATCTACTCCTAATAATCATAGCTCAATGAAGAAGAGAGCACCGAAGCTGGCGCCTGAAGTACCCTTGAATCCGAACCTGGTAAACTGTAGTGTTGTACCTGAAAAGGAAATTTTCCCTGAGTAGCTGTTGTCTAGAAAATTTCTGGTTTTGAAAGTTTTAAGAGAACAAGGCTGGCTCGAATGGTTCTCAAGGAAGGATAGACCCATTTAACTGAGGTTGGTAGCTCAGTTATATCAATATGTACAATTTTCTTTTGATGCTGGTGAAAGTTTTGTTGTGAGAAGCTGGATCAATGGATAAAGATGCTCTTTCTCATCAAGGTTATGGGCTGCTTACCTTAGGATTCCTCACGAAGGGATTTGGGATGATTATCAGAGAGACCCCCCACCTACAACTGATTTCATTGACCTAGAAAATTCACTAGAAACCCTAACTAGAAATGGCACCAAGAGAAGGTCCATAGCTGCTAAACTTTATGGGGAGACAAGGCTGTTGTTTAAATTTTTTCAAAATTTGATTATCCCAAGGAAAGTTGACTTTGTTGTCTTAAAGTATCAGGATTTATTTATGATTCATCTTATTAATAATGGCCACAAAATCAATCTGTGCAAGTATATAATTCACCATATGTGTGAATTGATCAAGGTCACATCCAAATCCACATCTCTGTTTTACTCTAGACTGATTTCAGCAATGCTTGTTGCCAAAGGAGTAGTTGGACCCACTAAAGAAGTACTGGTGGACTATAAATATTGTTTATCTAAACCTACCATCAAAAGGATAAAAATAAACTGGAACCCTTGGAAAAAGGAATGGGTTGAAGATAATGATAAGCTCTATGAGAAGTATAATCCTGTGGATTATCCAACAAGGCCAAATGACATTTCTGATCCTAGTTTGGAACCAGATGAAGTTGCTAAGTATCCAGAAGATGAAGAAGAATAGGATGAGGTAACTAAAGTACCACATATATAAGAGGTTGATATACCTAATAGGGAAGAAGTTGTTATTGAGGAAGAAAGGCCAATTATTCCTCCTGTTATTCTTGAATAAGAACCTCCTACCCCTAGAGATGATGTTAATATAGAAACCCAACCTAAGGCTGCAAGACATTTCATTGTCCTAGAATCTGAGCAGCAAGACCTGGAAGAGGTTATAGTAAGATATCTTCCTACTTTTCAAGAATCAACTCAAAAAGAACTCCATGTGATAGAAGAAACAAATATGTAACAACTCCCTGCTATGGGAGAAGAAAATCTAGAAGAAATCCATGTTAGGGAAGATGAAAATCAAGAAGAACTCCCTAAAGAGAAATCTGTTCCAGAGATTATACCCTCTGGTGAATAGAGGATGGAGATATCCTTTTAGTTGACTAGACAAGAGATGCTTGAGGAAATCAGAGATGAACCAGTGGATTTAAATCAAGTACTTGAGCCTCAAGGTCCTAAAAAGGAAGCACTTGTTGAGGGGGAGGAACCTAAAAATCTTGAGACTGGTGAAGCTGAGTCTGATAAAGCATCCCATCCAAATGATTCATATTTTGTTTACAATCGATATATATTCCCTAGCTTCTATGATGTGAGTGAATCTCAACAGGTTATTGCCACTGGAATTGATCTTTCTTCCTTGTATCAACTAAAATATACCACATACTTTGCACCTAAACCTAAAACTCAACCTGAGCCTCCACCTATACCACTTCCTGTCCCTTTACCTAAACAGCAATATTCTGTAAGCAAGGATGATTTGAAAGTATTTTGAGACACAATCTTAGCTGGAGTTGAGAAACTCTTGTCCTCTCAACCTCGTCTTACGACCAAACTGAGTCAGGAAGATGCCTCACTGGTTTTAGAGAAGAATATCTGGCACATTCAACCCAATATGATTCATGAAATTCAAGAAGTAATGGTTGAAAAAAAGTTGCAACTCTGAAAAGCATGGTTGAAGACCTATAGAGAGATCTACATTCAAGATCAGAGCCTCCTCTTGCACCTGCTCCTGCTTCTCCTGAACCTTCAAATATCTATCGAGATATTGTGTCACAGATTCATCCATACCTCTTATCCTTTGATGAAAATATTGGAGAAAGGCACACACAGATGTTTCACCACAAGAGAGAGCTTGTGGAAAACCTTAATAAGCTCACAGATGAATATATTGGCTGTCTTCAAAAGGTATTGAATCAATTGAAGTCTCTGACCACAGTTGTCAAAGATTATACTTCCTCTGGTCAAACCTATACTCCTTCATTGGATAGTTATTTTCTCAGATCTATAGTCAAGGAAGATATTAAGAATTCCTTAAGTGGATTTAATATGGCTCCTTTATCAGAAATTGTTAGGAATAGTGATAGAGTGCTTTACTTGGTTCAAATTCACTCAAAGATTGACAATGATGCTCAGTAGGAGATTTCTAAGAAAGTGGACTTATATTTCAACTGTATTTTCTCTAAGACTGATATGAAAAATCACTTTAAATATCTTATGGATAATTTGAGAATACCTCCTGTAACCCAATACTTCAAAGCACAAGTTCATAAGCTCACTGAGTTTTCCATATTGTTAGACAAGTTCATGGAAAATAAAATATGATTTTGAAAAGGCTGTGCAGTATAGAGGAGAGATTATTGCAAACTTCATTAAGCTTCTGATACCATATCATCATGTGCAAAGCACATCAATTATTCCTCCAGTGGTTGATCCTCTCAGACTTGGATTGCTTACTTTTACTTTTTCCTTAACTTCCACAACCATGTTTGTTGGCCAGGCTCTTAGTCAGATCAGGCATGTCATCCTTGACCAGCAACTGCCTCAATCTTCTACATCTCTTACACTGGCTCCATCAGTCTTTGAATGTCTCCCTTTACCTTCTTTGTCTACCACTTCTATGCCCTATTCTACATTAGCAACTGCCCATATGGCTTCTTTTTCTGCTACAGATAAAGGAAAAGAGAAGGACAATCCCTGAAGAAGCCTAGTGACTACTATTTTTTTATGGAGATGTCATTGATTTTTTATATTTCTATTGTTAGTTGTATTCTAGACACTATTAATGACATATGCACTGTTTTCCCTTTACTTTAACTTTTTAATAATCCCAAAAGGGGGATAAAAGTGAGATGTTATCTGTTATTCTATATGTTATATTCTCTTTAGTTGCACTAAATTTACCCTTTAACTGTACTTGATTTGTGATCATAAAAAAGGGGGAGATTGTTGGACTCTACATGTATTAATCATGTTTTAATGATCAAAAATATCAATAATAATTACATATATTTGTAATGATCACAAATCTCAAAAATCTTATTAATCATGTGTATTTATGTTTCAAGTTATCTCATAATTGATAACGGCTAAGCTCAATTCATTTTATGCATATTACAGTTTAAGTTTGAATACAGTTATTTGTCTAATTATAAGACACCGTGAAGCAAGACACTAAGAACAGACACTGTGAAGCAAGACACTAAGAATAGACACTATAAGTAGACACTATGTTTGCCTAAGTTCCAGACATAGTTAGGAAGACACAGTCATCAAGGCACTGTGAATCCAGAAATTGTGAGCAAGGCACCGGAAGCCAGAAACCGTAAGCGAGACACCGTGAAGGAGACACTGCGAATGAGATACCGTGAAGGAGACACTGTGAAGGATACACTATGAGGGAGATACCATGAAGAAGAAACCATTTTCATAACATACAATGACACCATTTCTTAACCCATTTTTCATCTTTCAATTTAAATTTTTAACTGTCATATTTGATGTCTTTAATGCACTAACATAATTAATGTTTTCTTGTATAAATAGTATGAGGTACGAGGTGCGACATATATGGAACCTGTTAGCTAAAGATCATGCATTGTGAAGATAAAGAGAAGTGTTCCAAAGAGCAAGATATACACATACAATATTGGTGACAACACAAGAAACACGAGTGCACTGTACTCAATAGAAAAGCAAGCCTGAGCATAACCGTGAAGAACACATTGCAAGATCTTCAAAGAAGTAACTATCTCATGCATACAATTAGACTCTACTGAAGAACACATGAATTACACTGGGATCAAGAGAACATCTTCACTCATGAAGAACACAAGCTGAACCACGACGCTCTATTTTTCAATACAAAAACCAGAGAAGGACTCAGAAGCATTTCTGTCTTATCCAATGAGTTCAGAGCTTCACTTCTAATCACTAGAGCATTATAAACTCACATATACTCTCGCTTAGTGATTCATTTATTTATTTTCAATTAGTGTGTGTACTCTATATATCTTACACACACACTGACTCCTGTGTTGAACTAGAGGATTTTAAAATCCTCATACCAAATTCTTTACTCTTGTTTACCCATGACAACTGTGGAAGAGGTCCCTATGTGGCCTGGTCATTATTTTGTTTACCCATGAGAACTGTGGAAGAGGTCCCTATGTAGCCTGGATAGTCCATGTACTGTTGTTAACCCCGATCCAGGGTGTGGATCAGAGTTTATTTATATAAACTACTTGGTGGTAGGTGATCACCAAGTGGAGTGGATTAGGTCTCGTCTTGAGATTGAAACACTTGTTTTTTATCCGTTGTTCCATTTAAATTTAGTCTACTTTGTTTTACTACTTTACTGCACAGTCCAGAAAAACAATAAACTAACATTGATAGTTAGTTTTGGAAATAAGTTATATCTGATTTGTTTTAGTAGGATAACTTCAAAAGTAATTTTAATAATACCAATTAAGATTACTGATAATTAATCAATCTTCTAAGAAGTTCTTTAAACAGTCAAACTCTTATAACAGTATTACCTTGATTAAGTGGGTTGTATCTATTTTTTGGGAAATCATTATTTGTAAAACTAAAATCTTTTAAACAGAAATTTTTATAGTAACTCAATTCACCCCTCCCCTCTTGAGTTTACTACTCCGACCAACATATGGGATCGATGATAATCTAATTTTGAAAAAATTAGTGACCTTCTTTCTATAGTTTTACATTTTTATCATTTATAAGGGTCAAAAGGGTTATCCACTAATGAAATGGTTTACGTTGAACATTGAATGAGGTTTTAAATATTAATGTTTCATAATATGAATATTTATCCATATTGGATGACTTTTTTAACCATTTTGTTGTGATGAAAACTAAAGATATAATTAATGACTTGTCATTCAATTTAAAGATCTTATGATCTATTAGTGCTTTAGATAGAAAAAATTAACCTTTATTTCATAGAGTGAGAGATGAAGTGAAAATTTATCAAGGCACAGCCGATGGATGAGATTATTCTTATTAAATGAAATGAAATCAAGTGCTTATATATCCTTTTGAAAATTATTCAACATTAGGAAAAGGATCTTCGAACAAAAATGTTATACAAATACCTTAATTTTTTATGAATCCAATGATCCCTTAAATCATCCTAGATTTATGTTTTTTTGTTGTCAAATTTATTTGTATCACACACTTTCTTTTGACCCGTTATCTCTATCACTTTTTATAATTATTTACATATTTCTTCCATGTCCAAATATTTACTTTCCACCTACGATATCCTATTTGGAAACCAAGTTATGATTTATTATAGGTTACTGTTATATTTCCAAATCTACACTTTTAAAGGAAGTTTTAGTATTAATTTTTACAATGTGGATTTCTATGAAATACAATTTCAATTATTACAACTTTGATGACCTAGATAAATTTTGAGGGTAAAATTCATTTTAAGGGGGGTAGAATGTCACACCCTATGTTTTTATGAATTATTTTTTATGAATAAATTAAAAAAATTTGATTAATTGATTTATATAAAAATAATAATAATATTGAACTAAAATGAAAACTGATTATATATTATGGTACACGCACCCCTAATTTTGTCTTGTGTTTTACACAATACAAATATCTTTCGATAGCTTGCGTTACACGCATGACCGAGTTTTACTAAACTATAATATACTATTAATATTATTATTAATATGAACAGTTATCATCTATCCATTAAAATAGTGAGAATAAATTGGATTAACTAACTTATGAAAATATATAATTTTTAAATTTTTATTAGTTATTTATTTAATAAAAATAAAATTATAAACAATTAAAATAAAAAGATGTGTTTTATAAAAAACAATACATTTTCTAAAGGATGGGTTAATCATGTTTGGTGCACATAATTTAAAATTAAATTTTAAAAAAAAATTAAATTTTATTTGAAAAATAAAATTCATTTTTTAAATAATAATATCAAAATTACCTTATAGTTAATTTTTGGTATTTTTCTAAGAAGGTTCATTTTTTAACTAATGGTGAAAATTATTGAGTTTTAATTAAACGATTATTTTTCATTTAATTTATTAATAATGTTAAATTATATGTTAAATTACTTTTAAATTATAATTAGTTTAATTATACATCAATTAATACAATTTAGTTCATTGGAATTAATTTCACATTGAAATTAGATATGAAAACATTTTGAACTTTGGAACTTTTGAAAATTTTCTCTTTAAAAACTCACTTTCTCATAGCATCTGTGCGATTAATTTTAAATTAATTTTTTCCAGTTACTTAAATTGAATTTTTAAAAATGTGTACCATATTTTTAATAATCAAAATTTTTAATTTCTAATTAATATAACTTAATTCTTTACCATAACTTTTAGTGAAATCAGTTAACATTCATCACGGTGATTAAGAGAAAAACAAGTTTATTAATCGACTAAACAATAAAATTAAGGGGGTAGATAACCTAGAAACATGTCCAACACCAATTTAATAGAGATATTTAGACCCTTATTACATTAGGATCCATTTTATGAGTTTTTGGGACACTTTTCCCTGAAATCTTCCTATATAACAAGTTAAGTAAAGAGAAATACAAAAGAGATAATTTTCCTACCTTTAATATCTTAATACATTGGGATAGAGAAAAAAAGATTATTTTGGTTATATATATTATTTTTAAAAATATTTTTTTTATCATAATAATTTGTTATTAATTTTTTATATGATTTATTTTCTTAAAATTTGAATGAAATGAAATTATAGTAATTATTTAGTTAATAAAAAAATAAAATAACTAATACTAAAAATAATAAAAGTGGAGTAAATTGAATGGATTATTTTGTTCCTATATTTTATTAGATTTATATACCATGTTACATAGATTTTATCATAATATAATCAAATTATATTGTTTTCTTGATATTTTTTAAATTCAAATAAAATTAATAATGTCTAAATTGACATTATTATTATTTTATAATAAATGATATTTTATTAAATGATTAAAAATTTATAAAAAACACATCTTATCCCCATGTTATTTTTAAATGTTAATAAATATAAAATTTGGTCCATTAATGGACCATGTGTTCTTTTATAATGAATATATTTACCCCTAAAGAGTGAAAACTATGTTAGCATGGTTAACGTTAAAATGGCATTTTTTCATATTAGATGCACTTTTGTTAAAATTAATTTCCAAAAGACATAAGATTTTTATTTTACCAACAAGATATAATATTTATAATATGTGGGTAAAAATTAACTTTAAATTATCACTCTAATTTAGTCTAAAATAATAAAACACCAAGGTTTGAAATCTAGTTACCGTACTGAAAACCAAAAATTGAAAAAATGGTAATTTTAGATGTTAAGGAATGATATGTTTAAAAAATGTTTCTAATTTATTTTTAGAGGTGTTTAATGACCCTATAATCCCAAAAAAACATTTAATTATCAGTTTTGGGTCCACTTTAGGTAATTTTGACCTCCCAATAGTGAATAATTTTGAGTATTTACAAGAATGTCACATCTCAACTATAAAAGGTAACTCACTCTCCCCAATTATTCACTCTTATAAATCTATTTGAATAAAAAAATTCTTCTATAATAACCTAAAATATTCCTTATACTCTACCTATAATAATTATTTTGGGAATAAATCTAACCAATAAAGGATTTAGTACAAACCTAAAGAGGATACATGAAGAAGATGTAATGTTCTTCAACGAGCATTTTTATTTTATGTCTTCCTCCACCTCCTTCAAATTTTTTTGTATCATGATTATATAATAACCTTAGTTTAATCCATATACAAATATGTTTTTATTAAATTTTATGACCTACAAACACACACTTACATCAAATGGGTTATGAAATCATTATTCATGTATATGGTGGAATACCACCTTGCAAACCGATGCCATTCATTTTTTCATTACCAAATATCAAGGTTAGGAATAATTATGGAAATACTATTTATATATGATATTTAGGATTTTAATATGATTCTATAATTTTTTATATTACACATACCTTCGTGATTTAAATTTTTTGGGAATACGATATCACCGTTCGTGTGTATGGTGGATTACCACCTCACGAAGCGATGTCATTCATTCATGATTTTCATGGAATGTATTAAGGATGGGTTTAATAAAAATTTGTGATATATATAACACAATAATTATTCTATAATTATAATATATATATATATATATGTAAATATAATTTACTTTTCTTCCTTTTAAAATTACTAGAAAATAGAAATAGTGTTCATGCTTACGTATGACATACTGTCTCCATGAACGGTGTATTTTTTTCCTCACACTGAATTTTATGGGTTACTTTAAATAAATATATAATTAATATATATGATATTTATATAATATTTTAAATTCATTGAATTATTAAATCATTATCAAAATAATAGAAACAAAAAATGATATGTCAAAACATATACGAAAAAACCAATCTATTATTACCCAAAATGTAACTTTAACATGAAATTATTAATAAATGGGTATTAAAAGGTCATAATAAAAACATATATGGTATGATATATATTAATATTGTTATGTAAAATTTTTATAATAATTTATATTTATTATACAATAGGTTTTAATGAGTACGAAAGAATTCAAGACTTAAGGTAAGGGATTTCCTTCTAAATTAATACTTTTATGAGAAACATGATATATTCCCCATATCTTTATTCTATGTGGTTTATATAATTGCCAGGGATTTTCTTAATTGTTATTCTAGATAAATTTTTTGGTATTTATAAATCCATTTGAGTATATATCTTTCATTAGGTTATAGTTTCAAAATTAACAAAGCGATAAGGGATTTCCATCTCACATTTTACTTTTGTGAGACACATGTTATATTCACCACCTCCTTCTATATGCTGTATATACTACTCATAAATTTAGTTTTTGATTTTTATACATAAAATTTTCTATATTTACATATAAATTTTAGGATATATCTTTCATGGGGTTATGGTTTCAATGTTACCAACGTGGTTAGGTATTTTTGTCTCAATTTTCCTTTTTTGAGACATATGTTATGTTATGCACCTATATTATTTAACGAGGTGTATAGACAACACATTTTACATGTTATATCATGACTTTATTCATTCTCGTTATATTTTAAGTTTCATTTTAAGTTACCCATTAATAGGTATTATGATTTAATATTACCAAATTGGTAAATATATTATGTTACAATCTCATCATTTATACAGATGGTCTATGATTAAGTATCAAATGTTGAAATATCATGATATTCCTATAAATATTTTATATGAATTTTATTCTTCTATGGTTATTAATTATATATCCAAGTAATGTAACCATTTTCCCACTCATTGGAACTTAAGATAGTTAAGAAAGTGTTTTTAAGAAAATATAACATTACTTCTCTCTTTTTTAAAAAATTTATTTTCTACCAATACCATGTTTTCTAAAAAGGTTTTGAAAAAAGGTCTACTATTCTCTTATGATTTTTAAATGAAATTTTTACCCATGCTATACTTGTTCGCAAAATGTTTTTAATATCAACATTATTTTCTTTTTCCAATCAAGGATATTTTGACTTCTACCGATAATATGAAAGGAATCTTTGTTTTAACATATATGGAACGTGAAATATTCTTCATCATCATGACCACTACATTAGTTAAAGCTTATATTATATGTTTTAAATAATATTTCCAAAAGAAAATTGTTTTCCAAAATATTTTGGAAATATTTTTTTAAATTTATTTACAATGAAAAGGATTTCATAATTTTTTTAGTTTAAAAAGTGTTTTAAATGAGATTTAGAGAATAATTTACATGTTTTCAAGGTTATTTCCAAAGAAAACAGTTTACAAAATGTTTTATGATTTACAAAGAATTTTTTAATGTGGAAAGGATATTTTCCTCAAGAAATGTTTTAAATTATTGATAAAAATAATTATCCATCTAATATATCATACTTTGATATAATTTATTATTTACTAGGGATTTGATCAAAGGATACCATTCATATTATTTCTTTAAATGGATTATTTTTTTATGGAATTATGTTTATGATACCGATTTCTCTTCCATGGGCTATATCCTAATAAAATAATTATGAAACCCACTTCTTTTCCTAGGTTATGATATGTTGATATAATTATAAACCCTATATCTTCCCCAAATGTTATGATATTATGAAATCTTTATGATACTCATTTCATTTCATGGGTTAAAATATGACGAATTGTTATGATCTTATGGCACATATAAATATGGTTTTCATTATTTGATGGGTGGGACCCATATCTCTCTAATGCATTGGGTAAAGATAAATGTTTTATAAGTCCATAGGGTAAACAAGTGGTCATCCAAGCCCATAAAGGAGGGTACATAGGTGGTCATCCCAATCCCATAAGGGGGGGTACACTGGTGGTCAGTCCAATCCTGAAGCAGGTATATGAGTGGTCATCCCAAGCCTAACATGTTATGAATGTCTTGGTGGGTAGCCTTGATATAAAATTTTATATGCTTGTGTGTATTCCATAAATATATGCTTATGCTAATGTTATTCTCTCATGTATCATGTTATCTTTTTAACTTATGATTCTTGTATGAGGAAATATCATTCTTTATTCCATGAATCATGATTATGATCTTTGATATATAGGGTATGGTTTTCAAATGTTATGCTCAAGTTCTTATTCTCCTATGTTTGTATTATTCTTATATATCTATTATTTTGAACCTTATTGGGAATCTAAGCTCAATTTTTCTTATGTTTCCTTCCCATGGGTTATGAATAAAGGTATTATGTAGGGTATGTCTCAAGAGAGTGCTAAATTGGAAGATCCTTTTGGTAAACATTGAAGATCTTTCACCATATTAGAAGATTGTGTTCCAAGATTCCAAAGGCAAGAAACTATTATGGACCATGGGAATATACATTTGTAATTTATTTAATATTAATCTAAAAATAAAATCTTCATTTATGAAAATACAATGTCACTAATTACTAATCATATAGTTAATATAAATTCAACTTATTCATGAAAAAAACATTTCATGAAAAATTGCATTTTTGAGGAATATGTGGATTTAATTTTAAATTAATTTTATAATTTACATAAATTGAATTTAGAAAAATTAATTTAATGTTTTTAATAATAATAAATTATATTATATAATAATTTAAACTTAATTTTGGGACATAATTAATAGCAGAAACATTAAAAATCTTTTATTGAGGTTAAGGTGAAAATGGGTTTATCGAGGGTTAAACTAAAAATATAAGGGTTAAAATGACAAAACATATTATCAAAAATATATTATGTAGACATGTTTTGACCTTATATCATATAATTATGTATAATGTTTCATTATTAATCCTATTTTCATGTGAAAAAACATGTATATAACTTTTTCATTTCAATAATTCCAAGTGTGCCATCTTCGCCATTAATAAAAGCCACCCCCTCTCCTATACTATTCACATCTTAAAAGAATTTTTTTAAAAGAATACCAACCAAAATTCATCATAGATTCCCTTAAAAGGTTATATATTCATTGGTTTGATCAGAAATTCAATCTAGGAAGGCTTTAGGTCTAATTATAAAGAGGTAGTTCGAAGTTCTTAACCGAACATTTTTTGTTCTGTTTCTTATTACACCTCATTTAAATATTACTAAATCATGATGATATTATAATATAATTATCCTGAATATTCTTATATGTTATTAAGTTAATTTAATAACCAATATAAATCTATTCTTCCGTCAAATGAAAAATAAAACCATCCATTGTGTGTGTGGGGACCACCGCCTCTAGAACCGGTGTAATTTGTTTCCATCATCGCCTCTCATAGCTATTTATAATGATGTAATTAATGTTTATATATAAAAATAATGAAATATAAACCATTATTAAAATAAAATATATCATTTACATTTTATCTTTGCATTCACTAAAAAAGTATAACGTCATTCGTGCGTACATGTGGACAACCACCACCACAAAGAGATGTGATTATTTTTTCATCACCACATCACATGGATGATATATGTAAGTATATTTAATAAAATAATATGATATTTATAACATAATTATAATTATTTAAATAAATAATAATACATCCCTTCTTTCCATAATTATCTTTGAAAAATGTAAATGTTACTCATGCGTACATACAGCCTACTGTCTCTATGATTATAACATGGGCCATTTTTCATAACAATATTTCATGATTGGATTTAAATTTATAATTTATGTATAAAAATGATAATTATTTCATTATTATTATTCTATATATGTTGGAATAATGACCTATTTGTCCATATTCAACCAATCAAATTCATATTGGACATATGATCCAAATATCATCAAAATGAATGACGTAAACTTAATTAAATAAGTAATTAATCATAAAATAAAAATAAAAGGAACAATAAACATTAAAAGGGTTATTAATAAAGATAATAATTAATATAATTTTTTTATATTGGAAGATAAATAACACATGTGATAAGTTGAACTGAGGGTGACAGACACTTTAACTAAAAACCTTATTTTTCATATGATGTGTCAATACTCCTACATGACTTTTATATGTTGGATAATGAGTTTACATAGAAATAATTTTTTTAAAAAGAGGTAATATAATTTATATTTTTAAAATAGAGATAAATCCCTTATCGGATATAATGGTATTCTTTTAATAAATGGTTTTCAATGGTTGTCCATGTT
This sequence comes from Viscum album, assembly GCA_963277665.1. Classification (NCBI taxonomy): domain Eukaryota; kingdom Viridiplantae; phylum Streptophyta; class Magnoliopsida; order Santalales; family Viscaceae; genus Viscum; species Viscum album. Next base: position 381,583,339 of record OY728131.1, read on the forward strand.
TTTCACTGGACTAATAAATTTCTTCTTTTTTTATAACTTACTACTATTTTTGTGATCATAACAACTTTTTAAAATATTTTTCTGAGGTTTTAATTATGGTTAAAGGAAAACAAGAATTCAATTAGAAATTTCTGATGATTTTTTTATGAAAAGAAAACAATTTTTATTTTAAAATTTTCATATTATGGGAAAAATAGATACTTGGTAGAAGTTTCCACCTTATAATTTTATAAGTTTTTTATGTAATATTTATGACCTATTTCTCTAAAACATTGAACCTGAAAATATCCTAAAATGTAAGATAATGAATTATTGAATTAAAAATTAAGATTATGTAATCTTTAAGTTTAGGTCCTTATATTTTTTATCAAAGGAAAGGTTTAGATAACTTTAGAGTTTAGTATAATATTAATAGAATACACTTCAAGGATTATACATTATAGTTAAGTTAAAATGATATAGCATTTTAAGGTTACCATGTTCCATCATCTAAACTATGACTTTTTAGAATGGTTTTTCATAGAGGAAATATGGAATCTATTATAGGAAGGCACCGAGAGGAAAATATCCTTCCAAATTAGAATCCTGAGATTATTATAATTATATATGAGTAGTCTGTTGTAGTGATGGATAAGTTTATAAATGATATAAATTATGGTGGTATCCATGATAGATATTATCCATATCTACCATATAGAAACATGACTATAATGAATCATTTTATGAGACAACATCCTCTAGCATTATGTGGAACTTCTGATCTAGTGTTATTTAAAGGATAATTCAATGCTCTATAAAATTTATTTTACATCATTGGGTGTTTAGAATTAAAAAAGGTAACTCTTGATGCCTATCATTTTGAATTTGAGGCTAATTGATAGTGTTCTTGAGTTATGAATACAAGAGAGAAATATAATCCTGATGTCATGGAATGGTACACATTTAAGAATATTTTCCTTGATAAATATCCCTATAATGTTGTTCGGTTTAGGATGTTGAAACAATTCTTGGAATTGATAAAAAAAGATAAATATTATGTATATTAATATAAAGAAAATTTTACAATTTTGGTTAGGTGAATAAAAAATTTTATTTGATGCATTTATAGTAAAATTAATAGATTTTATTCAGGATTAAAACCATGTTTATAAAGATATTTTTTCATATTATAATTGAAAATCTATGAGAAAGTTTTTTTTGTGCTGATAAAGTTGAGATAGAGTTTTCTAATACTTAAGTTCTTTGAGATGAGAAGAGTAAAAAAAGGCCTAGGGATAAATAAATGTGGAAGAATCCATAAAATAAATCTATAGGTAAGATAATAAATTTCCCATAATGTGATAAGTTTGGTAAATAAATCCTTGAGAAAGTCTTATAAAATTTTTGACATGTTACTGGTGTGGAAAGTGTGGACATATATCTCATTACTATAAGGAAAATGAGTATATCAATAATAAAAATTTGATGGTAAAATGATTCAATTGAAATGAATTGGTACATTATACAAATTTGTGTCTAAAGTTAGTTGCATGGGATTGAAATCATCATGATCAAAAGTAGAAAGGTGCAGCAAAGTAAAATGGTTATAGGCATGTTACTTATTTATTAAAATTATGTGTGTACCATATTTAACTCCGGATCTTCTCTTTCATTCATTTCTAATAAATTTTCAATTAAAATGGGAATATCCCCCCTTTAAAATAAGATAGAAATTTTTATAAAAACTCTAGGTGGAGGTATTTTTTTTAAAAGTTTGGGGCAGAAGCCTCAATTTATTATTTAAAGCAAAGACCTCTTTAGAGGGTAGAGGGAGACCCAATACAAAGACCAAAGGCCCAAGGCCAAGTGGCCTAAATACAAGGATTGAAAGCCCATTTTTTGGCCCAAAGGACCCTCTATGAACAGTACTGCTACAGTACCCTACGCAGCTACAGTACCCACCGCCGCTACAGTGTCCTGCAATAGTTCCTCCGCCACTACAGTGTTGTCGCCGCTGCTACAGCGTCTTCTACAGTGCCACGCTACAGTAACCCGAAAATTCATCCCTACTCGGATTTGAACCCAGTTCTTTTGGATGCTAAAAAGGAGCTTGTACCACTTGGGTACAGGCTCGTTGGCACTCTAGGTGGAGGTATTAAAAAACCAAGACTTATAGGAATCTCACTACTTGTATTATTAGGATGGTCTTTCATATAAATCTTGTTAAACTACCCATAGTAGAGTTTGATATCATTTTTAATATGTATTGGATTCTATTTTTCCATCCTAAGATCAATTCCATAGCTAAGAAAGTTTTATTAAATGATTTTATACCTTTGAAAACTTACTAACAAGATGAGAAATTAATTAGAGATGGTGTGGAAATTAACATGGATCGTGTTATTGAAAATAAAAAACTATTCAAATTAGTGATATGATAATAATGAATGAATACATTGATATTTTTTCCAAGGACTTACATAGTGTTTTTCCTAAACAAGAGGTTGAGTTTACTATTGGATTATTTCCTAATTCTAGGACTATTTCAAAACTCCCTTATCGAATGTCTCAAATATAAGTTTTAGTATTGAAAAAATAATCATAGGAGTTACTATATAAGGATTCAGTTTGACCTAGAACTTCACATTAGGGTGCCCCAGTTTTATTTTTTTTATGAAAAAGATGGTTAAATGAGGCTTTTCATTGATTATATAGCCTTATATAACATCACTATTAATAACAAGTATCATTTCCCTAATACTAATGATTTTTTTGATCATCTATAAAGATTAGTATACATTTCAAAGATTAATCTCATGTTGGGGTACCATCAATTGAAGGTGAAAGAGGAATATACTCTGAAGACTGTGTTTCAGGCCAGATATGGGAATTATGAGTTTTTAGATATGCAGTTTTGTTATCTAATGTACCTGTTGTATTTAAATACATTATGAATAATGTTTTCCATGAGTTCTTGTATAAGTATGGGATGTGTTTATTGATGATATATTGGTATATTCTAAAATGCGGGATGAACTTGAAAGACACCTAAGGAATGTTTTACAAGGCTTAAAATAAAAGAAATTATATGAAAAATTTAGTAATTGTGAATTTTGGTTGTAAAAAATTTCATTCCTTCGATATATTATTTCTAAAAATAGTATAATTTCTGACCTTGGTAAAAAAAGTTGTCAAAAAATGGCCAAGACCCACACATATCAAAGATATTTTAATTTTTCTTGGATTAGTGAGTAATTACCAATGATGTTTTGAAAATTTTTATTATTTTTTAACCCACTAACTAAGTTAAATTGAAAAGTAGTTAATTAATCTAGGAAAAATAATTTTATTACTTTTTTAGGAACTAGAAAAAATATTGGTAAATACTACAGTTTTTTCCTTATCCTCCATAAATATTTAATTTTTCATCTATAGTGATGCTTCTTTGAAGGGACATGGTTGTGTCCTAAAGCATAATGATTAGATAATTCTATACGCTTTGCATCAACTGAAACTTGATGAGTTAAATTATCATACACAAGATCAATAATCTACTTTTATGCTTTTTTTCTTTAAAATTTAAAGGCATCATTTATATAGAGTAAAGTGTGAAACATATAATGATAATAAAATTTTGAAGTATATATTCAGTCAGAAATAATTTAACATGAGATATGGAATATGGTTAGAACTAATCAAGTATCATGATTTAATACTTCATTATAATCTTGGAAAGGAAAAAAATTAGATGATTCCTTGAGTTAGAAAAATAATTCTACAGTAACCATGTTATGTTTGGAACATGACCCTTTGGTTAATGATTTGATGAATTTTTTCCTAGAATTTTTTGAAGTGGGAATATCCTATATTTTGTTTTAGGTGTTAGTATAATCATCTCTATTAGCAATAATTAAGCAAGATCAAAAGGAGGAACATGTTTTATATAAAATGGCAGAGTTGGTTAAGAAGTTAAAGTTCCCTAAATCTAATGTTAAAAATAAGATTTATTTTTATTTTTGGAAAGCACTTATGCATGCCTTGTGATTTCTTATTGAAGGTAAAAAAAATTATTTAAGCCCATAGTTCCTAATTTTACATTCATCCTGGTAGCATTAAGATATACTGAGAACATTGGGAGTATTACAGGTGGGATTGAATGAAAATATGTATTTATGACTTTACCATGAAATTTTTGACTTGTCAATAGGGTTAAGGTAGAAATACAGTTACATAGGGGAGTATATCAAGTTTTTCTAATACCAAAGTGGCAATGGGAGAATATATCTATGGATTTTATGGTGGGATTACCAAATACTTCTCAGTGTAACAATGATATTTGTGTTATTATTTATTGATTAAATAAATTTTCACATTTATATCCCATTTGAGATACTATGTCTTTAGGCGTATTTCATTCATATATATCAAGAGATATTAATGTTACATGGGGTTACAATCATAATTGTATCAAATCATGATCTCAGGTTCACATATAATATTAGGAAATGACTTCATAAATCCTTAGGTGTTGAATTAAATTTTAATATAGATTTTCATCCCCAATCTGAGGAATAGCCTAACTAAAAGATTTATAACTTTTTTGATAAGATTAATTCTTGTTAAATGAATTACCAGGTAATTTGGGATCAAAATATTTCTTTTTTTTTGAGTTTTCTTATGACAATATTTTTCATTCTTGTATACATGTGGTACCTTTTAATGCATTATATAAAAAGAATTATTGAATGCTATATTTTTGGGATGTAGTTGGATAATAGAAGTTTATTAGACCAAAGTTTATACTGTAAATATATATAATGTGTAATCAATTTAGTAATATATGTTGATGGCTCAAAAAAATTGAAAATATATGTAGATAACCGAAGGAATGATCTATTTTTCGAGGTAGGTGATCAAATATTTCTTAAATTATCCCCGTGGAAAAGTGTTAGATGTTTTAGATAAGGGGAATTTGATTCCAAGGTTCATTGTACCATATAAAATCATAGATAAATTTGGATCATTTTCTTACTAATTATCTTTTTCTCTAATTTTATCCAAGGTATACAATGTATTTCATGTTTCAATGTTAAGTAAATATGTTCCAGATACATCTCATGTTTTGAGCTCTGAAGTAGTTTAGTTGGAAGATAATATTTCATGAGAGGAATAGCCTATTTTTATTCTTGATTATAATGATAAATTGTAGTGGAATAATTTTATTCATTGTGTTAATGTTTTATGGAAAACTATAGGGTTAAATAAGCAACATGGGAATCTTAAAATGATATGAAGGAAAGACACCTTCATCTGTTTAAAAAGTAAATAAAATAGTGACTATAAAATCTATAAAAGTGGGAATTATTTTAAAAACTAGGTAATAAAAGAATAAACCATTTTTATGTTTATTAATATTTATTAATTATATTTATATATTCTTTATAAATATATTACGTAATTTTTAAATCAAATAGGGAAATATTTTTAATTAAACTCAATTTTAATAAGGTTTTATTTAAAATATTAATTTACAAATTATAGAATTTTAATTTCAAAAACAATAATTTCATTTTTTAAATAACCATATCAAAATTAACTAAGGGTTTAATTTTTTGGATTTTTTAGAAAATATTGATTTTTCAATGAATAGTTAAAAATATATATTTTTGTAACTGTTGTTTATTATCAATAAATTAATTAATTTAAAAGTGAAATTATTCTTTGAGTTTTACTTATAGTAATATAATTATTATTTATTTATATTTAGTCCAATTATTTACAATTGAATCATCTTTATACAAGATTTTAGTATAAATTATTTTTACGTTTACAAATGCATTTTTTCGAAAACTATTTTAAAGTACATAATATATCTCCATTTTAATTAATTAAAACATTAATTAATGAGGATTGATTTAAATTAAATTTATATATGTGTTTAAATATTAATTTAAATTCATATAATAATTATCACTAGTCATATATTTAAAATAAAACCCTTTTTGGCTTGAAAAATAGGTTTCTTGAAAACCCACTTTTTAGTCATGTATGTGAGTTTAATTTAAAATTAAATTATATAACTTATGTGAATAGAATACTATAAAATTGATTAAATATTTGGAATCATCATAATTTATATTATATAATAAATTCAAGTTAATTTTTTTCATAATTAATAGTGAAAATAGTAAAAATAATTTACTATAGTAAAGGTAAAAATGGGTTTACTAGGGGTTAAACTAGATGTTTAAGGCCTAAAATGACTTAAAAATTTTTATAAAATATATTTTATGGTCAAACTTAGACTTTATACCATATAAGGATCTACAGTGGTCCATTTGGAATCCTTTTTTCATGTGAAAAATGTGTGTATAACTTTTTCTTTTCAAAAATTCCAATTGTGTCCTCTCCCCCACCTATTAAAGGTCACCCCTTTTCTTATCCAATTCACACAATCAAAGAAATTTTTTCATACCAATACCTACACAAATAAATTCATAACTTCCATCCCCACATATTGGTGTTCTTTTTTTAATATAAATCCAATAAAGTATGGCTTTTGGCATAACCCTAAAAAGATGGTCTGAAGAAGATGTGTTGTTCTTAACAGAGCATTTTGGTTTTGTTTCTTTTTCCAACTCTTAAAAATATAATTCATCTATTATGATATAATAACATAATTACCAAAAATATAATAAGATTTTATTATTTTAATTTCATAACCTACAGCCATATCTTCTTCCATGAAATTGGAATCAAAACCATCAATTGTATGTATGGTAAACTACCACCTTACAAACTAATGTAATTTATTTTCCATAATTTCCTCTCACATATATTTTTAATGATGTAATTTATATTTATATATGATACTCATGAAATATTTATCATTATTTAAATATAATATTTCATTTACCTTTTACCATTCCATTCGTTGAAAAATGATAATGTCATTCATGTGCACGTGTGGACTACTACCTTTATAAAGCGATGTGATACTTTTTTTCATCACCACGTCACATAGAAGATATATGTAAGTATATTAAAATGAATAATATTATATTTATAATATAATTATATTTCTATAAATATAATATAATACTTACATTCATTCCATAACGATCATTGAAAATTGGAAATGTTGCCCCTGCATATGTACAACCTACAGTCTCCATGATTGTAACGTGGTTCATTTTTCATAATTTTCTTTCATGACTAATTTTAAAATTATAATTTATGTATAAAAATTATAACTAATTAATTATTATTATTATATTTGTGGTGTAATAATTACTTATTTTTATATAGTCAACCTATCAAATAAATTTTTGACATATGGGCCGAATATCATCAAAATGCCCGATGTGAACTTAATTGATTAAGTAATTGATTATAACATGAAAATTGAATGAATAATAAACTTGAAAAAGGTTCATAAGAAAGTAAATAAATAACATAAGTTTTTTATTTTGTAAGATGGAGAACACACATGACAATTCGGACTAAAGGTAAGGGAAACTTCTACTTAAAACCTTATTTTAAATGTTTTAAAGATATATTTTCTAAATCTTTTTCTTCTATATAGATATTTTTAAAATTATTTTATGGATGTTTTTATATGGATATAAAATATTTATAAAGAAAATTTTATGTGTCTTTTATCTTTTTCCCATGTTTTTTAAAAAGGAATATTTTTACAGAATGTTTGACTATTTTTTAAAAAAGAGAAAAGGATTATTTTATTTTAACGTATACAGCGACAACAACTTTTCCCACCACTGTAACCATTGTTTTATGTTTGTATTCCATTACAATATTTAATTTTTTATTCAAATAAAAAAATTCACATCTTCTATGTATTTTGGTATTGAAATGGGTTTTTTAAATAAAATTGTATTTTGATATCCAAAAGAGTTTTGCATACAGGTTTAAAAGAGTTCTTTAGGGGTTTTATGATAAATATTTGTAAGATTAAAAAAAAATTCATTATATATCTCTTTAACATTATTTATATGACAGTTTGAGCCCCATTATAGCTCATGGGTGATCCTGATATAGCTTAACAATGGGTGCACCCAGATAGCACCAAGTGAGAATGATATAGCTTATATGATGGGTGGTCCTGGATAGCATCAGGTGATCCCAATATAGCTTATATGATGGATTTTACCAAATATTTTCTTGTCATCCCATTAGAGATTATAGAATTGGTTCACCTAGATGGTGCTCAAATTCACTAAGTAATGATTTGTTTCTCTGGAGAATTATATTGGATGTTGGTCTTATGGTTATTTCAATGTGTAAGGGTTCTGTAATAGTATATAAAGATGATGTCCCAAGGAATATAAATGAATTTTATACATTTTATAATGAGTTTTCATGGAAATATTTTTGTTTCAAAAGATAATATAAATGATCTTTCAAAATTAAATATAATGACCTTTTCAGGTAAAAAGGTATGTTTTTTAGAAAATTTGTTTCATGGTTTTCTATATTTTTTACAGGACTAACAGATTTCTTATTTTATGTATATTAGTGAGTTTTTTTCTCATACCAAGTTTTTAAAAAAATCACAAGATTTAAGGGTGGGTAAAATAAAAGAAGAGTTCATGATTAAATTATTAAATACTTTTCATGAAAATAAAACATGTTTTATTTAAAATGTTTTATATTATGGGAAAAATGGATACTGGGTAGAGTTTTCCACTCTATAATTTTATGGGTTTGTTTTTTCAAAGTTATGACCTAATTTTCAACAACTATAAACCTAAAAATATCCTCAAATGTAAGGGAATTAATTCTAAACTTAAAACTCATGTTTAAGTAATGTATATGGACAGGTCCTTATATAGTCTCCAGATTCACTAAACCTGTTGATTCTTGGGATATTATTAATTATGAAATTTAATGTTTAAATATTGTGAAATATGTTAAATAAAGGTATGTTTAGGTAGGGTATCTATATATTTTCATTGAAAGACTCAAATATTTATTTATTCTATTAAAGATGGATTAAATTGAGGCACCAATATTGGTGTTATCTTATTCTCTATTTCAAAAGATCTGTAAATAAATTATTATAAGAGAAACGCATTCACTAATAATTTAAGAGTTAGTGATATTTCATCAAAAGAGGGTTATAAACTTTTAGGTTCAGCATGGACACTTAAAACTTGTAAAAAATAAGATACATTGAGTGTTTTTGGGGTATAAGTAGATTTCCATGCATGCTCCTTTGATTATCATATTTTAGTAAACCAAGTAAAATATTATGTGTCCCTTATTTATTTTTTCTTTATCTAAATCAATCAAGTAGGAGAGAGATAAATTCATTTTCAATTGGAATATGATCATAGATAGGGGTTGTGAAAATAAAATTATAATACCCTGATTCACTCCCTTATCAGAGTATAGACCCTTTTTTGGGAAAATAAGAGGCTTAAGAGTTAAAGGTTTAACTTGGATATTTCTCCCTAAAAATTAATGGCTTTAATGGTTAATCGTAAGGAAAACCTTGTCAATAAAGTATCTAATTTCCAATTGTCGTAAAATATAATGAATATCTACTTTCACTCCTTATAAATATACATTTTCATGAAAAATATATATGGAATCATAACCAACATGGATAGTTTTGTCCTTTTAGATAGATATCACAAGGAATTAGAAACTGATTCAAAGGAAAATAATGCACTAAGTGGAGCATTGGAAAACCCCATCTATTTAAAGGTGATATCATTGAAAACCTCACAAAATTTATGGGATAAACTTTTCAATATTTATAAATATGATTCAAAAGTAGGAGAGACGAATCAACAAGTATTATAGAATAAGTATGAGTATCTAATAGTGGTCTTGAATGAGATAGTTAATGCATTATTTTATCACATGAACATTATTATAGTAGATATGAATAGACTTAGATAGATCATTGATGATCTCAATATTATTAAAAGGATACTGAGAAGGTTACCTATATGGTTTAATGATAAAGTATCATGCTTTAAGATAATAATATAAATTAGGTGGTGTTGGGTATCTTATATTGTACTTTTATTTCATATGAGATTAGGAATAATGATAATGTGTCCAAATAAAAGGAATGTTCTCAAGAGGTACAATTCAAGAAAATAAGGAAATATTCATTTCAGTAGGACCCCCACGAAGTTGAATTAGTTGGAGTAATGTCTTTTTTATCCTCCAATTTTAAAATAAGAAAATGGAAATTCAAGGAGAAGAATTCACTTTCTTTCTTTTGATGTGGTAAATCTGGGAATATTACTTCCAAGTGACCTAAAGGATTTCATGATGATGAGGAATAAGAACCTATGAATAAACCATTCAATGTTAACAAAATTAGGAGAAGTACATAATGGAAATTCTTGAAGAGTAATAATTTTTTTGTCTCGTGAAGTTGAAATATTAGAAGATATATAAGTTAGGAGGTCGAGGATTTTAGAGAAATAAATGAAGAATTCATAGTGGATATTGTATAAAAGTAAAAAGTGGAAGATAGTGATGATGAAGGTGGTGAAATTGAGTGGATATTTTACCTCAAATATGAACTCAAAGCTTCTCTAGAAGAAATTTACATTTAGAGGGGGAACCTAAGAAGGATAATTTTTATGAACACATCCCCAAAAAGGTACCCCTCTTCAGCCGGTAATGAGATAAGTGATATAATGACACCTAGAAACCTTCTGTAATAGGCCATGGGTTGGAAAAAAGCACCAAGGGTACATCATACACTCAAATGGGAGGAAATAACCACTAATATAAAATGAGGAAATATAGATAAGATAAAACCACCATACAACTTCTAGTCAAGATAGAATAAAGGATACCAAATACATTCATGTGATGTTATAAAACTAAAACCTATAATGGGAACCAAAATCACGAAATTAAATCCTTAGTAGAAACCTCAAATCCCAAATATCTCTGGAACAACTCTACTATATGGTAATGTCCGGCTCGATCTCCAACTGGCTCCTATGGCCCAAAAAATAGTTTATATAAACTTAGGGTGAGCATAACATGTATACTTAATAATATTCTACCTGAATTCACTTTTTAAAAAGATAAATAAAATATAATAAAGACTATTGAACAAAAGTAAAGATAACTCGTCACATAATTAGGTATACTAAGTTCCCAACATCACTATGTCTCTCTCACTAAGTATCACATTGATGTGGTCAAATAATATAATATCAAATGAAGGCAACTCGCTACTACATCCTCACTTGTTTTCTCCTCTTCCCAAACATCGTACTTCCTAATTCATCTCTCTAAAAGTATGTCAGTCTGAAGATACATTGGATAATGTATCATACCATAAACCACATGTAACATGTCTTCCATCATCTTATTCCACATTTCAAGATAGTATTCTAGTAGTTTCAGGAGGCACTATATTGTATATATCATGTATTATACCTCAATCCATCATAGCCCATACATGAAATACCTATAATAATCTAAAGGATACTATATCAGGAGATACATATGTGTGAAATAACCAAATTCTATTACATATCTCTATATACATATATACAAAAGGTAACCACCATGCATACTAAAACATAATACTACTAGTATAATATATTAGAGCAAGAGGGGGTTGTCAGCCATCCTTTCCTTTCCAACTAATATATTGGTGAAAACACCCTCCTAGAGTCCACTATGTGTTAGTCACCATGCCAACATGGTTGGTGTAGAATATGAAATCACATAACCATAATATATATATATATATATATGTCTAATAAACATACTATGGGAATTTACCTAGTCATAGGCTCAACTGCATTTATCATCACTCAGGCAGTCGGCTACTACTTATAAGGACTTTGTATCCTATAAGTAAAAAATCATCAAAGAATTATTTCATTTATTTCTTTCCATAAAACATTACAGATTATTTTAATTCCTATAATTAACCATTAAAAAATACTTTAACATGATCATAAACTAGTTCCCATTCCCCCAGGCATAAACCAAATGATCCTAGGGTTTATCAAGGTTATCATCATTTGTATTCAAATAATTCGTCAACCTCATAGGTTAAAAAACATATTATTAATTATAATTACATATTTTCAGGTACTCTAGGACTCATCCTAAGATACTCTGAAAAGAGAAGCATAAACTATAGATAACCAAATGCTTTGAGTAGTAGGGAAAAGAATATAGATAAATAAGAAACTCAACCATCCTACCATTAAAGCATATTCATTAATAAGAAACAAACCCAGCTTTAATCACAATAATGTGAAATCCAAGGTTTAACCCATTAAATAAGTTAGGGTTCCATCCCAAACACGACCATGTATATCACCATGCATCCCACCATCTCTAGCATCAACTACTACCACAAATTCGGGCCTCCTCCAACATGTTTCATTATCCATCAGCCATCCCAAGCTCACATCACATCACCTAGAAAAGATCATGTCCAGAAAAAATTACACAAGGAAGTAAAAAAAAGTAATAAACAATCAACATGACATCTAGGCCCTAAAAACCAAGCCATCTAGCCTTTACACGAAAACATGCTTTCTTAAACCCAATCATTTATCATTATCAAACAACTATTTATTTTCTATCTTGAATTAACCTATTCATTTATCTCATATTACAACCACAGGAAACATAAGTCCTCATCCATCAAAATATAAACATTATTTAAATATTCTTCCAAGCATAACATCAAGTTTCATTAAACATAAGGAATAACATTTAAATTAAAAAAATCCTCTTTATTATTTCATATATAAGAAAAAAAACATTATGTTATTTATCCAATTACACTAATATAAGAAAAAATTGTTTTATTTAAACATTATTAGAGAATCAATTTGATTTCTATAAAAAACATAACAAAGAATTGATTTATTTAAAAATTTATCTTTGTTAATTAGAAAATAAGAAATTCATATTTATGTTATTTAACAAATTTCATCATAAAAAACATGTTAATTCAAAGAATAAAAAAACATGTTAACCATATAATTAACATAGATTGCACATTATCTAGTAAAATAAGAGTTAAATCATTATTAGGGTGGAAAAAACATGTGATCATGATGACCAAAACTAATTTTCCTTCATTAATACTGTTTAATAATTATTAAGGTTAATTCCACCATCGCCCTAAGAGGTAAAAATGTTAACATTATAATTACACATAAAATAATTGTATAAGAAATGTGTTAGGTCCACAAGGATGAATACCCTGAGAGGGGGGTCAATCAGGGTATGACTAATTAAAAAATATAGCCTGTTATGATCTTGTTTTGCTGTTAATCAAAACCTTCTTCTCTCTCTTTCTCGTTTCACAATATAAATAGAATGTAAAGCATGAATAGGACACAGAAATTATTACTTGGTTCACCCTCATTGGGCTACGTCCAAGGATCATACAACGATGATGTTCCACTGTACCAAATTCACTAAAGCACACTATTGTTTACAAGGTTCAGGATAGATCACTTATATGCCCAAGCTCACTTCCTTTACAAGGTTTAGGGTCACCTCACTGATTTCCCAAGGGTCACTCCATGTTTCTCTTTCTCTAGATCATTGTCGGTGGAGAGGATCACTTTCTTCCTCTTCCTTCTCTCACTACTCCGGAGAGGATCCACTCACAGTTTATAGACCTATAGGTCTCTTCATTTTCATTAAGGAATGCATCTTCCTCTGTATGTAGATGCTCTGTTGAAGTCCAACTTTCACCCATAGTTGAATCTCTCTTTGCAACGAAGGTATCAGGAAATCTTCTAGCCTTCACGTAGCCCTGAATAACCACCATGAATGAACCTTACTTGGCGCGCAGGTCTAACCTAGCGTGCAAGTATCGGCGCATAGGTCACAACTAGAACGCAGGTCACATCAAACACTTGCGCGGCACAATCTTTTGTAATCCCAAACCTGCATGACTCAACCCCTTTTACACCCAAACCAATATTGGCGTGAAATAACCAACCGGTGCACAACTTCAAACACTGGAGCGTAAGTCCATCTATGCGACCACACACCACTTGCACGACCACCACACCAGCGTGACAGGAGATCTGATTTTTCAAAGTGTTGAACTCCGTTAAAAATGAGGAAGGGTGGTCCTATATTTCTAGGCATTTGTTCTACCTACGTGGTGATGCTCAAGTCTCCCCTCGGCGTGCAAGTCCCGGTGCACAACTTCAAACACTAGCGGGCAAGTCCACCTGCGCGACCACATGCCACTTGCGCGACCACCACACCAGCGTGACGGGAGCTCTGATTTTTCAACGTGTTGAACTCCATTAAAAATGAGGAGGGCTGGTCCTGTATTTATAGAAATTTGGTCAGCCTACGCAGTGGCGTACAAGTCTCCCCTCTGCATGCAAGTCCCAGCACACAGGTTTCTTCCCCTAAAAGACACCTACGCAACCCTATTTCCATTGCCATATTTCGAAAATATGATCTTGAAAAACATATGGCGTGAAACTTTCCAACCCTCCTAGGCATCGGCACGCAAGTCCTTTCACGGCGCGCAAGTCACCTCTGCAACCACACCAATACCTGCGTGACCCTCTTCCCTTTGCCATATTTTGACCTTCTGATCTTGAAAAACATTAGGCGCACAATTTTCCTCTCCTTCAAGTACATGGCGCACAAGTCTCTTTTCCAAAAAACACTTTTCTTTATTTGTCGATTTTCAGGCCAAAAAAAATGGAAAAAACTAAAAATTGGTGCCACCTTGTATCTGTTCTTTTTATACCTCTTCCAGATCATCCATTCCTTTGTCGATGTTCTTGAATCAAACATGGATCATTGACCACAACTCTTGAACTCGACATTCCACCATGAAATCCCACTTTTCAACAAATTTGTATGTTATTGTTTTTCTTTTTCAACAATCTCCACACAGAAGTCCACTTTTTCAACAAACACAATTACCTCAAAAATGATTCAATGATACTTTGGGGGATTTTTTTCCCAACAATATCCCCCTTTGGGTTTGTTGAAAACTCTTCTATAAGAAGATACATCATTAATTCTTCATTAACCATTCGCTTATTGCAATTCCGATAGAGATCAAGGATTTACTCAACACATACTCTAATCCCACATGAGTAATGCTCGGCGTGAGAAACAAGAGTAAATAAAAATTTCATCAATGAATCACTTCAACTCTGACATCCACTATTGACACCAAACTGATACCAATTTTTGAAAATATTCTTTCTGCATCCCAAACCACTCTTATGCTTTTATCATGATCCTTAGCTATCGTGATATCTATTCTTTTATCGATCACTTATAGCATCGTCATATTTAAAATTCTCCCCCTTTCTCATGGATCTCCCCCTATCTCACTGTGCCACCTGTTAGCTTCTCCCCAATTCATTATGATTTCTCAAATATCCACACTGTCTCCCCTTGAACAATCGCTATTTTTCCCCCTTTGTTAATGAACCCAAAGATCACTCCTTTGTAGTTTGTAATAGAGTAGAGAACACATATCAGCACATTAGGGAAAAACAAATCATACCTCAGGGAGAGGGGGTTGGTCCACATCCACACTCTTTTAAGTGCGGGGAGTTGACTAAACTCTTAGATCCAGTCGATGTATCTCAAAAGCTTCCTTAGGTAAGGCCTTCATCAGAATGTCTGCAACTTGTAGCTCTGTAGGCACATACTCCAACTTCATGATTCCCTGGTCAACCTTATCCTTGATAAAATGATACTTTATCTCAACGTTCATTGTCCTTGAATTATGGACGGGATTTTTTCTAAGATTTATAGCACTTGAGTTATCAAATTGGATTTCGATCATAGACTTCACTTCAACTCCCATATCTTCAAGCTGTTGCTTCATCTATAATAACTATGTGCATGCTTGATTGGTCGCAATATACTCAGCTTCCTTGGTGTTCAATTAAATACAATATTGATTCTTTCTTAGCCAAAGATACATAATCCACCAAGATAGAATGAACCACCTGACGTTGATTTCCTATCATCCGCTGAACCGACCCAGTCGGCATCAGTATATCCCTATAACTTTATTTGAGATTTGTCATTATATGTCAAGATTAAGTCCACTATTACCTTGATATACCGAAGTATTATTTTCACTGTAATAATGTTGGTTTCCTTGGGATTACTCTGATATATTGATACTTGGCATGTGGTGAAAACAATGTCAGGTCTTGTTGTAGTAAATTACAATAGACTTCCAATGATTTGCCTATATTATGTGATATTTACTGTCTCGCCATCCTCATCATTGGAAAGTTTCATCCGGGTAGCAACTGGATTCTCCATATCCTTGGAACTTTCCATTAAAAACCTTTTCAAAACCACTTTGGTATATTTGGATTGAGAAATGAATGTTCCATTACTTCCTTGAGTAACTTGTAGACCAAGGAAAAATGTTAGTTCTCCAATCATTGACATTTCAAACTCATTTTTCATGAATTTCGAAAAATGTATGTGTTGAGCTTCATCTAATCAGACAAAAATTATGTCATTGACATACACCAACATCATCATCCTTTGATTACTATCATTGCTGAAATAGAGATTGTAATCAACTCCTCCACGCTAGAAACCAGGCTTCTTTAAGTACTGATCAAGCCTTGGGTACCATGCCCTTGGTGCTTGTTTCAGCCCATACAATGCCTTCTTCAGTCTGCAAACCTTGTTCTCATCCCCATGAATGATAAAACCATCTGGCTGGTCAATATACACTTCCTCCTCTAGAACCCCATTCAAGAATGCATATTTGACATCCATCTTGAACACTTTGAACTTTCTTTGCACTGCTATGGCTAAAAATAATCGGATTGTATCCATCCTTGAAACTGGTGCAAATGTATCATCAAAATCAATTCCCTCTATCTGGTAGTACCCTTTGAACACTAGTCATGCTTTGTTTTGAACCACTGCACCATCTTCATTCATATTTTTGAGATAGACCCATTTAGTCTCGATGACATTCTTATATGCTAGTCTCGAAAAAATCTCCCATGTCTGGTTCTTCTCAATATGATCAAGCTCTTCATTCATTGCATGAACCCAGTTTTCATCTTCAGCTTCATCATCAAAACATTTAAACTCTACCTAAGATAGGAAATATGTATGCTTCAGTGAATTCATTCTTCTTGTCAGAACTGGAGCTATCTGATCACCAATGATATTATTATTATCAATTTCTTCTCGACTCTTTGGATTCCTTAAAGACAAAGACTTTGTTTCATCTTTCTCATCATCAGTATATTCTTCTAAGTTAGCTTCTGCAACTTCAGACCCCCCTGTGTTGTTTACATCCTCATCACTTTCATCCAGAAACTGGTCCCTAGGTTGTTGATTATTCTATTCATTTTCAACTATAGTGACATCATTTCTCTCAAAAAATTTCCCAGCATTTTGTTGGAGCATTTGTATGCTTTTCTTTTTCCTGAGTATCCAAGGAATATTCCCTCTTCTCTTTGTGACTCAAACTTCATGTGCTTTTCTTTGTTGATAATGAAACACTTACTTCAAAATATTCGAAAGTATTTCAACAATGGCTTATTTCCGTACCACATTTTATACGGAGTCTTCCCTTGCTTCAAACACAACATAGAACTATTCGAAATATAGACCGATGTCAAAACTGCTTCCTTCCAAAATTTCTCTGGTAGGTCCTTTTCAATAAGAATTGTTATGTCCATGTTATTGATGATCTAATTTCTCCTTTCAAAAACTCCATTCTATTGGGGAGTTCTTACTTATGAAACTTGATGCCTTATCCCGTGTTTCTTGAGATAGTCTTTCACTTGACTGTTTGTGAATTCTGTATCATTATCTGTACGAAACTTCAAAATTTTCTACCCAAGAATCCTTTCTGATTCCCTCCTATACTGCTTGATACAACTGAACACTTTTTTCTTATGGGTAATGATAAATACCCAAGCCATTCTGCTATAATCATCAATGAAAATGACATAGTATATTTTCCCATTTATGGATCGTGATGAGATAGGTCCACATACATCAGCATGCACCAATTCAAGCACTCTGGTTGATTTCTATTCCTTTGGCCTATATTTCTATCTGATGATCTTCCCTTGTTGACAAGAATCGCATGTATGAGTACGATCACGTGATAGTTTGGGAAGGTCTCTAGTAGCATTACACTTTACCAGATCTTCCATGGATGGTTGGAATAGGTGACCAAGTCGCTTATGCCACAGCTATTTTTCTTCATCTTTGGATAAAAGGCACATATCTTCTTCCCTAATTACAAGTTAAAGATTTCCCTTTGTCCTTTTTCCTTATAGAACAACTACACCATCTTTTGCTTTCACAACACACATCTTCTTGGTAAATCGGATAGAGTTCCCAGAGTCACATATTTGACTAACACTGAGTAAGTTATGACAATGACCCTCTACTACCAAGACATCAGAACGTCTCATTTCTTTTCCCCCAAATTTGTCCTTTCTGGAACCAAAAATATTCAGCCCTTCATCATTCCCACACTTGACAACTCTTTCTTTGTCATATTTTATGCCTGTAATGAGATCCTTGTCCCCTATCATATGGGATGTGCAACCACTTTCAAGGATCCATACTCCTGATAGATCTGATGCTTTAAGGGAAATTTCCACAACAACTACCTTTTCGTTATTTTTCTTTTTGATCCATGTCTTCGACTTCACACTCGGTGTGGTTTAGAGAACTTGATCTTCCTTAGAGTGTGATGGACAAGCTTCATCTTGCAACACTGCAAATCTATTTTTCACTTTTAACTAACCTGTTGGTTTATTGATCTGCTACTTGCGAACATTTTGATTTTTCTTTGGCACACACTTCTATATGGTTGAAGTGAAGTACCTAGCCATGTGCCCTAATCCTCCACACCAAAAACAGTGTCTATTGAAATATGTTCTGGAGAATCATTCGCTATTTGACTGCCACCTTTGTTCTTGTTCCCTTTGATATCTCTTGGATATGGAACACACATACTGTGAATGTCCCATCTTCCCTCAACAATAACACATGATATATGGTTCATTCCCTCATGCTAGTTCAGCACTATGAGCTTCCCCTTGGGATATTTGAATATTTTGATTCTACTTTGTGCCTAAATTAACCTTCAATCTTGGGACTGGTGCTTGAGGTCTGACTTTAATTGTCACGTATTTCTATTTCTAATTAATCCCTGAAACGACCTTAACATATAAGCTCAATTGGTGCTTCTTCCCTGCTAAACAACTAGGCTCCTCTATCATCTTTTCAGTCTTCATAATAACCTACTTTCCCAAGAATGTGTTAGGAATCAAAGTTTTTTCCTGATATTTGACTTTTCTCCTCAGACTGAAAACTTCCTCTTCAAGATCTTCGATACACTTGACGTGATCTTTCAGTTTTCCATTCAATCCATAGATCTCCCTTTTCTATTCTTTAATCATGAGATTATGCTCATCAACATTTTCTATGCCCTCTAGCCTAGAAGACTTAAGGTTTTATATTTCTTTTACTAGCTCAGACTTCTCTTCTTCCTGTTATTTCATATAGAGTTTGGCATCATGTACCACCTTTTTGGATTTCATTGTTTTTTCTCTCCAAATATCTATCTCTTCAAGAGCTTCTTCTAATTCAGTTTCCATTTCAACTCTCCCTTAATTTCCTTCTTCTTCTTCATCAGCGTCAGTTTCTTTCTTTTCTTGAGAACTACTAACAACAGCCACCATTTCATTTTGTCCATGATCTTTACAATTTTCAAACTACTCAACCTCTTCACCCTCATACTCATCTGAACTGTCTATTTCTTGTGAAAGAAGATTCTTCTTCTTGAAGAAATTTCTCTTGAACTGCTTCTTCCCTTTCACATAGGCTGAATATTTCTTCTTGGGATTTTCAACTTCATCTTCATCATTTTCTTATTGAAACTTCTTTTGGGCATCTTGCAGCAAGATGACCAACTTTTCCACATCTAAAGAAAGAAAGTGGAAGTTTCCCTTTGAACTTTCCTTTTCCTCTTTGAAGATTTGAGGAAAGGAATGACATAACCTCATTTGTCTCTTCTTCTTCCTGAGAATATTCAATGGTGAGCTTCTTCTTGGCCTTAAATGTCATCTCTTTGGATTTCCCGTTTTCCACATCCTCGTTATCATCAATCCTCATCTCATATGCAAACAAGTTACTGTGCAAATTGTCCAGTGTCATCTCTTTGGGATCTTTATCTTCTAGTACTGAAACATTCAGATTGAACCGAGGTGGAAGCTTCCTCAAGATACGCTTTACGATTTTTAAATCTTCAATGACTTCACCAAGTCCTCGTATATCTTCCACAACAATATTTACCCTGTCAAATAATTCATCAACAGACTCATTCGGGTTCATCTTTATATCTTCATACATATTCCACAACACTTGCATCTTTTCCTCTCTGACCTTTGTATCTCATTCATATATATTCAATAGCTTTTCCCACATGTCATGTGATGCTTTTCATGACATTACCTTTGTATAGATGGTATTTTAAAGGGCTCCCCCTAAGACATTGATTGATTTGGAATCAGCATCCAACTCTTTATGCTCAGCTTCTGATAATGCACCACTATTAATATTAGTTGTGATACCATGCATAGCTGCTGAAAACACATCCATTCCCAAAGATTGAAAATAGTGTTGCATTAGATTCTTCCATATCTGAAAATTAAATCCTTCAAATATTAGAATCCCTTTATGATTAGTGACCTCCATTGAGAGAAGAACTAATATCAACCTTTCCCTATGATACCAATTGTTATGTCCACAAGGCTGAATACCCTGAGAGGGGGGGCGAATCAGGGTATAACTAATTAAAAATTATAGCCCTTTTTGATATTTTTTTCTATTAAAAAAAATCTTCTTCTATCTCTTTTCTGTTGCACAATATAAACAGAAAGTAAAGAATGCACAGGACACAACAATTTTTACTTGGTTCACCCTCATTAGGCTATGTCCAAGGAGAATACAACGGCGATGTTCCGCTGTACCAAATTCACTAAAGCACACTATTGTTTACAAGGTTCAGGCTAGATCACTTCTATGCCCAGGCTCACTGCCTTTACAAGGCTTAGGGTCAACTAAGTGCTTTCCCAAGGGTCACTCCCTATTTCTCTCTCTCTGGCTCACTGTTGGTGGAGAGGATCACTTTCTTCCCCTTTATTCTCTCATTGATCCGGAGAGGATCCACTCACAGTTTATAGACCTGTAGGTATCTTCATTTTCATTAAGGAATGTATATTCATCTGTATGTATATGTTCTTTTGAAGTCCAAATTTCAGCTGTAGATGAATCTCTCTTTGCACCGAAGGTATCGGGCAATCTTACAGCCTTTACGCAGCCCCGAATAACCGTCGTGAATCAACCTTACTTGGCGTGTAGGTCTAACCCGGCATGAAAGTATTGGCTCATAGGTCACAACTGGCGCACAATTCACATTAAACACTTACGCGGTACAATATTCTGCAATCCCAAACCTGCGCAACTCAACCCCTTTTACGCCCAAACCAATATTGGCATGCAACAACCAACTGGAATGCAACTTCAAACACTGGCACACAATTCCTCCTACGCAACCACTCACCACTTGCATGACCACCACACCAGTGCGACGAGAGCTATGATTTTTTAAAGTTTTGAACTCCGTTAAAAATGAGGAGGGGCGGTCTTGTATTGATAGGAATTTGTTCAACCTACGCGGTGGTGCGCAAGTCTCCCCTCAGTGGGCAAGTCCTGATGCGCAACATTCTTCCCCTGTAAGACACCTACGTGACCCTATTTCCTTTTCCATATTTCGAAGATCTGATCTTGAAAAACATATGGCACGCAACTTTCCAACCATACTAGGCACCGGCGCGCAGGTCCTTCCACGGCGCACAAGTCACCTGTGCAACCACACCAATACCTACGTGACCCTCTTCCCTTTGCCATATTTTGGCCTTCTGATCTAGAAAAACATTAGGTGTGCAGGTTTCCTCTCTTTCAAGTACATGGAACACAAGTCTCTTTTCCAAAAACCACTTTTCTTCATTTTTTGATTTCTAGGCCCTAAAATTTGGTAAAAATTAAAAAACGGTTCCACCTTCTATCTCTTCTATTTGTACCGCTTCCAGATCATCCATTCCTTTGTCGATGTTCTTGAATCAAACATGGATCATTGACCAAAGATCTTAATATAAGGCCCCAGCCTTAAACAATACTTAGTCTTGAGATATTTCAAGAATACACCTTGAGGATATTTTTAGGTTTAGATTTTTAGAGAATTAGACCATAAAACATGCATTATATCCCACATTTAAACAAAGTGGTTACAATAAAAGATAGTATTCATTTTTCCCATCAACGAAAAAATATTTAAAATAAAACATGGATTCTTTCTTGACACTTCCTTGACACTATCATCATATCATGTACCATTCCCTTGACCTGTGAAAAAAATTTCAAAAACTTGGGATGATCATAAAAAGCTCAGTAAGGGATATAAAAAAATATGTAAAGGAAAAATGAGAACATATATACATAATAATGAAATCATACTTTTCCCATAAAACATAATCACTTTAACATACCTCATCAAATCATGAATAAATCATAGAAATCAAAAGACATAAAGGTAACATGAGGCATTCATAACATTCTTACGTAGGGAGTAACCCTCTTGGTTACGTTTGGAATACCCATCACAGTACATTCCCTAAATATCTTCGGAGAAACCCTAAGATTTAACTCCTTCATGTTACCTAATGCATTGGAGAGCTTTATCGGTCTCACCCGCCCTTAGTTTATAACCGAACCACCCGTCTTCATATTAATTCCAAAGAACCATAACATAATCGTATCACATAAAACATGCATAAAGGAAACATAACATTTCCACTTTTCAATCACAAGATATCAATATAACACATTGATATAAAAACATTATGAAAAACATTTTCAATACCAAAATAAAAGAAAAGTAAAACATGGTATTTATTTTTCATTTAAAAAAAATATATCGCTTGTAGAGGAAGCCGAAACTCAAATAATGGTCACGGCAGCGGAGAAGTCGTTGTCGCCTCATACGTATGACAAAAAAACATTCCTTTTGTCGTTTAGTAAAATGCTTCGTATAAAAATATTCCTTTTGAGTAACGTAAAATTAAAAGGGGTTTATACACCATATAAAAGAAAATTGTGTATAAAACAAAATATGCCTCAATGAAAGGATATTGAGACGAAGACCCATACAAAGATCATTTTTTAAATAAAATAGATCTATTATGTTTATTCACTATAATTACACATAATGAAAGTAAAAATACAAGATAGGACATAATAATATCATGGCATAATTTGAAAGTAGGAGATTAACCCAAAGAATGGAAATTGCGTTAAGAATTTCCCTTACCTCGTGTCCGACGTGACTTGATTGCTCTTTAATCTCCTGAATAATAAACTTGAGTTAATTTCTACTTGCTTAAGAACCTTTTTCAAGTTAATTATTCCATTTATATCACTTATTACCATGTCATGGACACTGTGTAATTATTTAAGTTAATAACGGTCGTTTTAACGATCATTGGTACTTGAGTCAAAAATAAACTCTTTATAATTACAAGTTGTTCATGTATCCATTTTATCCAGAGTTATATTCATTATGTAGATATCATATATATAATATATATCCAGTATATACATGCATTTATAATATTACATAACATTTAGAGGTAAGAAATGAAATGCACCGTTCATGGAGATGGTAAGTCGTACGTACGCATGAACGCTGCTTTCATTTCTATTTTGTATTTTATGGAATGGAATAAAAATTACATTAAGGTATATTATAATTCCAGTATAATTTCATATATAATATCATTAACTCCATCCTTTATACGTCCCACATATGGCATTAATGAATCAAATCACTTTGAGGGGGCGGTAGTCCGCACTTCCTAAAGTGAAATTATCGTGTTTACCCACAATGGAAACCATAAAGGTATGCCATAAATGAAAAATAAAGAAGAATAAGGAAAACATAAACATAAAATATATCATATATAAATATATTTTCATCTTAATGGACACCTTTGAAGGTGTTAGAAGAATATTGAACAACCATCGTTTCGTGAGGCAGAAATTCGCCATCCACGGAAACAGTATGCTCTTTAACCATTAGATGAAGGTGTGTGTAAGTGTAGATCTAATCCATATCATAACATCCTAGTATATTGAAGATACTGGTTTTGTTACAAAATAATGTAATAGAAAGAGTTTAGGGGGTTGGAGAAACAAAATAAAACATAAGAACACAAGAGAAGACACTACCTTTAAAACGGGTAACTCTTTTTGATTTGAGCTCAAATGATTACTTGGAAAGACTTCTGCCCAAAGTGATGATTCTAGGAGTAATAGAGGGATGTGGAGAGACAAAATTGGCAGGGTTTGGAAGATACAAATGATTGAGGGGTTTTGTTAAGGAGGTAGAGGTGGGGGCCTTTTATAAGAGGAGAGGAGGGGCACTCTTGGAAAGGTATAAAATGTTACTTTATTTTCAAATGAGTTTCGGATTTTAAAGGTCCCACATTGATTTATTTCGAGGATAAGTTGATAAGTGTTCTAAATATACTCATCCAATATGTTTTTGACATGTTTAGGTCTTATATTTTACATTATCTTTTCATTTTATTTAAATCGTTAAATAATAAGGTAATCGCTGCATCATCATGATGTCATAAATTATTTAATTTATTTAATATCTAAAAATTATAAAAAAAATACTATGATGTAGAAAATCTTTTTAGATTTCCAATGACTATTTATAGTCAAAAATATTACTTGTATAATCCCATGAAAAAAATGTTTTAGTAAAAAAATACATGTTTGTGTCATTTTTACTTTTACTTTAAATAAGAGGCATTACTGTCATTATCTTACCCAAGTGGCCCCATGGGGTCCCAAAAATCGACACATGGGTTGTCTTGGTCGGACATGACACATCCAATAAGGGTAGGACATGTGTAAAGGTCATTTCATTTTATTAAAACATTATTTTTACCTTAAACTACACTAATTACCTCTAATCGCGATTAAAAACGTAAAAGTTACTATTCACAAAAAAATTATTTTAATCCCATTGAACCACATTTTACTTCCTAATTACAACTATGTATGTTGGGTTTTTAAAATTCAAAACACAGGGGTGGTAAATTTTCATTTAAATGAAAAATCGGTTTTTTAAGTACCACTTAGTGGTTTCACTATTCATCAAAAATTGAAGTTTTTCAAAAAAATACCAAAACATCACCCTAAGCTATATTTGATATTCCGAATTCAAATATGAGTTCTATTTTAAAAAATTAAAAACATATAAGTTATATTAATTAATTTAATAATAAATTCCCACTTTCAGAACAAATAGCGTGTTTTTATGAAACAATATATATCAAAAGATTGACACTGGTTTAAGTCCAATTTCAAAGTGAAATTAATTCCAACGACAACTATTGGATTAAATGGTAAAAATATATTCTAATTTAACTTTAAAAACAAACCAAAAGATAATATAATCATGTAAATAAATTATATTAAAAAGAGGTTTTGAATTAAAATATAACATTTTTCACTATTCATTAAAAAATGAACTTTATCGGAAAAATACCAAAAATTTACCCAAAGTAAATTTCAATGTCCCAATCATAAATAATAAGTTTATTTTGACAAATAGAGCTTATAAAATTTTCAAAATTTTGATTTAAAAAAGGTTTTCCACCAAAAGACAGTAAAATAATCTTTTAAAAGTATTAGTGTATTTCATGTTTAAGGTTGGATTTATTCTCATTTTAAGCCTCTAAAACAATATCTAATTCATAAATAGACATAGATAACTATATCTATTATTCATTACTTACTTGGGATGTTACATCCTTCCCCCCTTTAGAAAATTGCGTCCTCGCAATTTATTTACTTATCGAATAGGTGGGGGTATTTATCCCTCATAGCATTTTCAGATTCCCACGTTGCCTCTTCAACCATATGGTTTTTCCACAAAAACTTTACCTGATTAATTGTTGAGTCAATAAGGTTTTCCTTATGAATTTTTCATTCCTTCTTGTTTTGAAAATCACAAACACCTTATCTTTAGGAAAATTTCTTTTATAAGGAAAATTGTTTTCTTAAGGAAAATCGCTTTTATAAGGAAAATTGTTTTCTTAAGGAAAATAGCTTTTATAAGGAAAATTGCTTTTGTGAGGAAAATCTCTTTTATAAGAAAAACTATCCTTATCATATTTTTCATCTAGATTCTTCTTAAGGTTAATATTCAGTTTCATTTCTATTTTCTCGGAATTACTTGAAATTTTGATATGAAGTATTCTGTTTTAAGATCCAAATTCTGGATAAGAACTGTGATAAAGTTTCACTCTGAAATCCAGAATGAGAACTGTGATAGTGTTTCATTCCGAATTCTGGATACATTTTTAATCCAGATTCAGGATATGAATTCTTATGACGTTTGATGACGAATTCTCATTACGAATTCTAATGAGGAATTCTCATTACGAATTCTAATGAGGAATTCTCACTACGAATTATGATGAGTAATTCCCAATACGAATTCTGATGAGGAATTCTCATTACGAATTCTGATGAGGAATTCTCATTACGAATTCTGATAAAGAATTCTCATTACGAATTCTGATGATGAATTCCCATTCCGAATTCGCATTTCAAATTCATCTATTAAACAGAATCTAATCATCTTTGTTTTATACACTCTGAATTTATTCAGACTCCGAATCTTCACTCCGAACTTTTATTCTTCTTACACTTCTATAATTTGTCTACTCTTTATTATTTTCATTAAACTCCGAACCTTCACTCTGAAGCTTTCATTCCGAACTTTTGAGTTAGATTTTAAAACGATGTCGTACATTCTATTACACTTGTTTTGTTATAAAACGATGTCGTCTATTTTGTTATAAACTAGCCGTTGTCTAAGTGACACGTGTACAGGTCCCTCTGATCTTTAAGGAAAATATGACCGTTGGATAAGGAGTTGACCTTACCTATAAATAGAAGCTCATTTGAACGAGATTGGTGCTGAACACTGATGAAAAGCTGACTGATCTTCGACTCATGTGATTACATGCTTGAAGTGATTTCTAGAGACAGAGGCTCTTATTAACTCTCAAAGCTTCGTGCGACTCCGAATGTTAGTGATTACATTCGAGGGCTTCTGGGGATAGGAAGACAGAGGTGTCGACTACCTTGAAGTTCGAGGGCTTCCTTGCTAAGGAAGACAGAGGTTTCCAACTACCTTGAAGTTGAGAGCTTGCGGGGATAGCAAGATAGAGACTCTGATCTTCGTATCGAGGGCTTACCCTGGTGTGGGTAAGACAGACTTGCTTGAAATTATAAATCAAAATACCTTTATCCAAGGTTGTTGGATACCCTTCTCTTTGGGTTAAAAGACTTATATCTTGTTGCTTTTAGTTCTACTACTTGTTTATTTTCCGCTGAATTTTGTATTATAAGGAAAGTATAACTTTCTTATACTTCCTTACTTTTACTTTGATTCATTTAGATTTTATACGCTTTAAGGTAGAATCTCATATTGTAATCTTTTGATAAGTTTCAATTTCCGGAACCATATTTCTGGAACCTACTTTCGGAATCTCTTTCCAAGTTTGCATTCGGTGTTTGAGGTGTTGTGAATTTTCTTAGTTTAACTTTGTTAAACTTAGTCCTTTTCTTTGCTTAAGGAAAACATAGTTATTCGTAACTAACTTTAAAGGTTCCAAAGGAATTTTTAAAGTATACAATTCACCCCCCCCCCCTCTTGTATATTGAGCATCTACATCACTATTTCGATCCTACAATTGGTATTAGAGGAGGTTTTTGAAATACTTATACTTACGAATAAGTTTTTCTTTCTCACTTTATCATTCTGAACTTTCTCATTCTTGAACTTTCTCATTCCGAACTTTCTCATTCTGAACATTCTTGTTACTATCTTGTGCTACTAACAAGTTTGTGTGCCAAAGGTTGTTCTAGTATGACAGGAATTAATGTTGGTTCAATTGATAATCTAAATCCTACAAGACCACCAATCTTTGATGGTAATGATTATGAATACTGGAGAGATCGAATGAAGACTTTTGTTATCAATACTGGAGTGGACAATTTTGTAATGCTTACTGGTGATTATAAAATTCCTGACAAGGAAGTTAGAACTTTTACTAACCAGGAAAATCAAGAATATCAACCCAATTATAAGGTACGCAATACTCTACTTTGTTCAATGACTAGAAATATATATAGCCAAATTTCTTCTTGTGAAGCAGCTAATTGTATATGGAAGAAGTTAGAGGTTACACACTTTGGAACTTCTAAGGTGATTGAGACTAGGAGAGCTATGCTCAGAGCTAAATATCATGGCTTCAATTTTCCTTATGGTGAATCAATATGTAAAGTTCAATAGAGATTTATGACTATTTTCAATAGCCTACAGTCTATAGGAGAGAAAGGTTTAGATGATGAAGCTCTTGTGGATAAGATAATTGATATTATGCCCAATGAGTGGGAGTCTAAGATAACAGCTATAGATGAGAACAGAAAGGTCACTCAAATTACTCTTGATGAATTATTTGGAACTCTTCTCCAACATGAAACCAGAATGAAGAGAGATGATGTCAACATCAAGAAGAATAATGGAAATGGTATTGTTGCTTTTACAACAACTTAAAATCAGATGAAAGCTAAGACTCTTGAGAGAGTAACCAGATCCAAGTCTAAGAAAGTTATTTTCCAATCCGAATCTAGTGAGAGTGAAGTATCTGAAAATGAATTAGAAAATCTTGCTCGAAGGATGAACAAGATAGCTGGACAGAGAAATTTACAATCCAAGTATAAGAAAAAGGAAAGGAAAGATAAGAAAAATGGAGAAGTTACTTGTTATGAATGCAAGAGAGCTGGACATATTAGACCAGATTTCCCTTTTCTCAAAAAGAAAGAAAGGAAAGAAAGACATTAAGACAGGAACAAAAAGAAATATTATAAAGCCAAATCTAAGAAAGTTCTGAAAGCTAATGACACCTAGAGTGCCAGTGGTGGTGACTCTTCATATGAATCTTCTGATTATGAATCTTCAGGACAAAAGAATCTTGGTCTTATAGCCAGATTACCTATTGATAATCGTTGTCTTATGGCTAAGGTACGAAATGCTGAATCATTGACCAATGTTTATTTAAATTATAATGATTGTAAGTATTATAACACTTCTGATGAAGAATCTTCTTATGATGAAGAAAATACTTTACCTACTTATGAAGAAGTTTCTAGGTTTGCTGAACTTCTTGAGATTGAGAATTCTAAACTCAATAAAAAACTTGATAAAGCAAACTCTAGGAATTCTATCCTTAAAAAAGAGATATCAGATCTTTCTAAAGATCTTGATAAGAAAAATGCTGATTTTGAAAGTATTTCAAAGAATCTTGAGGAAGTATGTTCTGAGAAGAATAAACTTTCTAAAGAATTAGAAAAAGTAATTTCTAATAAAAATGTTTTTAAGCCTAGCTCTAGTTCTAAAACTAATGATTTTGAGGATAAAAACTTGGTTATAAAACTCAAGTCTGAAATTTTTTCCTTAAATAAGTGTTTATCAAACTTTACCCATGGTAAGGAAAATTTTGATAAAATGTATTCCCAAATACGACCTTTAAGAAATAAATCAGGATTTGGTTATACCCATGAAAAATCAGTTTTTAGTAACAATTATTTTGTTCCTCAAAGTGCCCCATTTTGTACCAAGTGTCAATGTGGTGGTCACTGGGCAAAGAATTGTTCCTTAAACAAAACCCAATCTCTAGGATTTCACAAAGCTTACTTTTCTAAGATGATGTGAGTACCTAAAATTTTATTGTCTGGAAATCTCAGATCCAAACAAGTTTGGATTCCGAAAGTCTAATTTTCTTCTTGATTTCAGGAAAATAAAGAGAGTACCAGCAACAATACATGGTACATGGATAGTGGATGTTCCCGGCACATGACTGGTAACAAAAGCTATTTTGAAAAGATTATCAAAACGAAAGGAGTAAAGGTAACTTTCGGAGACAATGCTAAGGGAGAGATTGTTGGTACTGGTAATATTGTTCTTCTTGGTAAAACTTTTATTTAAAATGTTCTTTTTGTTAAAGGTCCTAAGCACAACCTCATTAGCATAAGTTAGTTATGTGATGAAGGTTACCTTGTGAATTTTAGGAATGATAAATGTTTAGTTCACAATTCCAAGGAAGAATTTATTCTCTCAGCCAATAGGTAAGAGAATGTTTACACTTTGAACCTAGAAGACCTCAGGAGTCAAGATTTACCTTGCCTAAGTGCAATGGAAGATCATTCCTGGTTATGGAATAGAAGACTAGGTCACTGTAACCTTAGAAACTTATGTAAACTCTCTAAGAAGAAACTGGTTAAGGATCTACCGGAGCATAGGTTTGATTCTTCGAAAGTTTGTGATCCTTGTCAATATGGAAAGAAACATAAATCTAGTTTTAAGTAAATCGGTGAAGTCTCAACAACCGATGCATTATAGTTAGTATAGATGGATCTTTTTGGTCCAACACAAACTGGAAGTATTGGAGGAAAATACTATGTGTTTTTTCTAGTTGATGATTACACTAGATTTACTTGGGTCTATTTTCTAGTAAAGAAGTCTGAAGCTTTTTCCTATTTCAAAAGTTTTAGAGATCAAGTTAAAAATGAGAAAAACCTTCCACTGAAAACTATTCATAGTGATCATGGAGGAGAATTTCAAAATTCTGATTTTGAAACTTTTTGTAGTAAGAAAGGTATTACTCACAATTTTTCAGCACCTAGAACTCCTCAACAGAATGGTGTAGTTGAAAGAAGAAATAGAATTCTTTAAGAGATAACTAGAACCATGTTGAGTGAATATTCAATTGCTAGACATTTCTGGGCTGAATCTATAAGTACTTCTTGTTATACTATAAATCGATTTTTGATTAGACCTTTTCTTAATAAAACTCCTTATGAGTTATGGAATGGTAGAAAACCAAGACTATCTTACTTCAAGGTTTTTGGTTGCAAACTATTCATTTTGAATACTAAAGATAACTTACATAAATTCGCACTAAAATATAATGAAGGGATTTTCTTAGGCTATTCCACAACCTCTAAGGCTTATAGAGTTTTTAATAAAAATACTTGCACTGTTGAAGAAACAGTACATGTAAATTTTGATGAGTCAGATCCTTTTGTTTTTAAACCACCTCAACCTACATCTTCGGATGTGTTTTCAAAAACTGATTATCAACCTTTGATAGAAGAACCTTCTGATAAGGATAATGTTCTAGAAGATAATTCTGAAACATTTACCCCAGAAGACTTTCTACCCTATGTTGATGAACAGGTTTTACAAAACCCAAATCAGATGTTTCTTAAGAATCATCCCAGTGATAGTATCATTGGTGATGTAAATCAACCTGTAAGGACTAGAAGTTCCTTAAGAAATGAAGTAGAACATCTATCATTTCTTTCCCAATTAGAACCTAAAAGCACTGATGAAGCTTTAGGAGATGATGATTGGATTAAAGCCATGCAAGATGAACTAAATGAATTTGAAAGGAATAAAGTCTGGACCTTGGTTGAAAGACCTAAGGAAACATCTGTTATTGGGGTAAAATGGGTCTTCAGAAATAAATGTGATGAAAATGGATTCATAGTAAGAAATAAAGTTAGACTTGTTGCTAAAGGATATAATCAACAAGAGGGAATAGATTATGAAGAAACCTTTGCTCCAGTATCTAGACTTGAATCTATCCGTATTCTACTTGCTTTTGCAGCGTTCTTTAATTTCAAACTTTTCCAAATGGATGTGAAATGTGCTTTTATTAACGGTTATGTTCAAGAGGAAGTTTTTGTTGAACAACCTCGTGTCCTTGAAGATACAAAACATCCTGATCATGTTTTTAAACTTACCAAAGCTTTGTATGGTCTTAAACAAGCCACAAGAGCATGGTATGATAGAATTACTGGATTTTTGCTTCAAAATAACTATGTTAAGGGAAATTCATATCCAACCCTTTTTATAAAGAAAGATAAGAAAAATGTTTTGATTGTTCAAATTTATGTTGATGACATTATATTTGGTTCAACTTAGCAATCTTTGACCGACTCTTTTGCAAGTCTAATGAAATCTGAGTTTGAAATGAGTATGATGGGTGAGTTAACATTTTTTCCTTGGTTTTCAAATTTCTCAAAAACTAGAAGGAACCTACATATCTCAACATAAGTATATTGAAGACCTTATTAAAAAGTATGGTTATGACAACACTAAGTGTATAAGTACTCCCATTAGTACCTCAAACTCTTTAGATCTTGATGAAGCTGAGAAACTAGTAGATCAAACATCTTTTAGAGGTATGATAGGAAGTTTACTTTACTTAACAGCTAGTCGACCAGACTTAATGTTCTCAGTATGCTTATGTGAAAGATATCAATTCAATCCTAAGAAATCTCACTTAAAGGCAGTAAAAAGAATTTTTCACTACCTTAAGGGAACCATGGATCTAGGATTATTTTATACTTCTGGAAATGATTTTGTTCTAAAAAGATTTTCTGATGCTGACTTTGGTGGATGAAGAATGGATAGAAAAAGTACATCCGGAACTTGTCATTTCTTAGGAGATTCATTAGTTTCTTGGTCCTGCAAGAAGCAACATTCTGTAGCACTCTCCACTGCTGAAGCTGAATATGTAGCAGCCAGAAGTTGTTGTGCTCAAGTGTTGTGGATGAAACACACACTCACAGACTATGTCTTGAGTTTTAATAAAACTCAAATTTTGTGTGATAACACAAGTGCCATTGCCTTATGTAAGAACCCTGCACATCACTCCCGTGCAAAACACATAGATATTAGGCATCACTTTCTGAGAGATCACAGACTTAAATGAGATATTATTCTTCAGTTTATTGGAATGTAAGATCAACTTGCTGATATTTTCAAAAAATCTTTGCCTTCTGATAGATTTGAATATATTAAACAGAAGTTAGGAATGATAACTGTAAGGTAATCCTCCTTAATTAACTTTCTGTTGAAAAAGTCTCCTTACAACAATAAATTCCTTTTCATAGGGGGATTACATCTGATTGTTAGATTAACAAAGTTTTTCAAAATTTGTTTTCAAACTTTTCGGAACAACAATTCTGGAATGGAATTTCCGGAACTAAAATTTTCCAGAATGGACATTTTCATACAGAATACTTCTAGAATGAAAGTGTTCGTATTGAAAATTTCCGGAATGGAAAATTTCGTACTGGTATTTTCATAACTGGATTTTCGTACCGAATCTTTCATAATAAGTTTTTCATTTTCAATTTTTTTTAATAAAATTTTCATACTGAGTTTTCCTTATTGAGTTTTTTTTTCATACTGAGTTTTCCGTACTGAGTTATTTTTTCGTACTATGTTTTTTGTACTGAGTTTATTTTTCGTTGTAAAGTTTTTTTAAAGGAATGTTACCATTACGAATAATCCTCTTAAGCCAATCCGAAAGGTATGATATCCTTACCCAAGTTTTCGTAGTCATATTTTACTTGCTGGAATTTTCTTATATTTTGTTTACGGATTATAGTTTTCTTAATTTTGTGTTTTAATAAAAACCTCAAAAGATCGGATTCAAGAGATTTGGTTTTCGACCGTCAGATCTAATCTCAGCTTATCGCAACCGTTCGATCAACCGTGGAAGTTGAACCGTCATCTCATTGCCTATATAAAGAGGACCCAAATAGTTGTCCCACATTGGTTTTCAAGCTCTCGCGTCCCAAATCTCTGCCTCTCAGTTTTAAGGATGTTCCGAACTTCAGCTGTCTCCGTTCTGAACTTCTCAAAGGTCTTCAGATCCGAATGTCTGTGGAAGTAGCTTCTCAAGACATGTCTTCCTCCAAACCGATTTCGAAGTGGCTAGTATACAGAGAGAGGCTGGTCCATCCGGATTTCTTCAACAAGTACGATTCTCTTATTTCCAAGAATATCAAGCTTAATGGTTGGGAAGATGTTGCGGTATCAAAACTCGGGAATCAAGATGAAGTGTATTCGGATTTGCTTATCGAATTCTATGAGACAGTTTCTTTTCTTTAGGAAGATGGAAGGGAAAAGTTGTCTTTTAAGTCTTATGGCAAGACTTATAAACTTTCTATGCCAAGGCAGCCATCTTGGTAGGGCCGAATAATGAAGGTGAAGCTGAGTTTATTTCTCATGTGTTGTCGGATTCTAAAGGTAGCTTCGACAAGGAAAAAGCTTTAGAAACTCTCGGACTGGATGATGACAAGGCTCCGAAGATTGCTAGTTTATCTACAAATTTTCAGATTCTGGAGTTATGTGTACAGGGTCTTATCGTACCGAGGAAATGTGACAAAGATAGCTTGAAGAAGAGTGAGATCTACATCCTAGATTTTCTGATAAATCTGAGGAAGTTTAACTTGATGAAGCACATTCTTATCACTCTTGAGAATTTGAAGAAAGGAAATCTCAGAGCTCAGATTATTATGTATCCAGCAATCATCTCGAAGTTGATATTTCGGTGCCTTGAGTCTTTCAAGGAGGCTTGCAAGTCTAATACAAGAGTTTGAAAGATTATGCTGGTGAGTGATGGTACTCTTAAAATAATGGATGTAGCCTTTGACAAGGAGTCTGGATAGTTTATTGATCTACCTGCTCAAAAAGAAACAGTTCCGAAAGTTGCTGATCCGGAATCCTCTAAGCCAGTAAGGAAGAGAAAATTGAAAGAAGTGGAAGTAGAAGCAGAGAATCCCAAGTCTAAGGAAGTTCATTCCTCACCTCCATAACCAAAGAAGAAGAAAGCTTACCCAGATGAGGTTGTTGCTAAATGGAGGGAGATGAAAGAGAAGAGAGTGCAAGGGGAGCCTCAGTTCGGCTTGGACCCTGCAGAGGCTAAGGCCTTGAAGGAGAAAATTACGGATGAGCTAGAAAAACAAGAAAAAGAAAAGAAGCTCAAGAAGAAGATGTCTGAGGCTGAGGTTGCTCAGGCTTTGTTGAAATTCAATGAGATGGTTTCATCAAATATTCATGTTCTGAGATCTTTTTCATTGGAATCTCTTCCTGAGACTCCAGGAAGAAATTTCGTTGCTCCGGATGAAGCGGTTGCCAAGACTGCTGAGGAAGTAGAGCAAGTTGAGCAAGTGGAAGAAGAAGAAGATGTTGCTAAAGGAAGTGGTGAAACTGGAGATGTGTTAAAACAAGTAGATGATTATAAAGGGACACCTTCGGAACACTTATCGCTCCGAACTTCAGAAGCTGAATCTTTGAAACTAGTTACTCCAGCAATGGAATAAGAGAAAGGAGAAGAAGAAGTAGCTTATCATGGAGAGGAAGAATAAATTCTACATGAAATTTCTCAAATGGAAAACGTAGAGGTTGGTGCTCAGAAAGTTCCTGATGAGGAAGATATTGTTGTCCAAGTTTCTGATAGTGAGAAGATAACTCAGGAGCAGGATTCTATTCTGAAAAAAGACAAGGGAAAGCAAATTCTTGCTGATACTCCGAGCTCAGAAGTGAGGAAGAGGAAGGAAGTTGGTAGTTCTTCAAAAAGAAAGCTTGACCTTATTGAAGAAGAAAATTCTCCAAGCAGAGTCTCAGATTTGGAGTCATCTTCGGTGGGGCATGATTTTGTTGTTCAATCTTTAAAGAAGTTGGTAGGTTCTATTCCAACTTTCTCTAGTATTGATTCAAGATGCAGATACTCCAACATGCTTTGAATCAGAAAACAGACTCCATATCTATGGTTATGGACAAGTGCGTCGAGATTGAGGCTCAGTTTAAAACGTTCTTTGTTGGCTACGAAGCTCATAGAAAATCTTGAAAGAGAATGAAAAACTGGTCGAGGAAGACTGTAGAAGAGATGAGGCTATTTGATGAATTCCAAGACAATGACAAGGATGCCTTTGAGACATAGGACAGGAAGATAAATGAGATGACTTCTTCCTTTGAAGAGAATCTGACAGTTGAAAAGAACTTTCGGATTCAAGAAGTCAGAGATCTGAATGGGAAGCTAAATTCTGTCTCTCAAAACTGGAAGTTTGAAAGGGATCATCGGATTGAGTTTGAAGAAAGGATGAAGGCTCAGGAAGAAAAGATCAAAGCTCAGGAAGAAAAGCTTCAAGCTCAGGAAGAAAAGATTGAAGCTCAATCTGCAAGAATAGTGGTCCTAGAGAAGCAAGCTGAAGAAGATCATAAAGACTTAAAGAAGATCAAGACTATTCTAAAGGGTCTCATGGAGAAGGAGAAAGATCCCAAATAGACAGATCTGATCTTTTGTTGTAATATTTTTTTTGTTGCTGAGATTTCAAACTTAATGAAATTTGTGCTTGTCGTTCCTTTTGTTGTTGCTACTAATGTTTCAGGTACTTTGTTATTTTTTTCCATTCCCTCGATTTCTTTTTGAAAATCACAAAGGGGGAGAAGGAAAAGATCCTTAAGAAAAAGAAGAACTCCAATGAGAGTTTATCTAAAGGGGAGAAGGAAAAGATCCTTAAAGGAAAAAGAACTCTAATAAGAGTCTATCTAAGGGGGATTTTTTCATTAAAGAATACTTTCTTTTTCGTAATGAAATGTTACTCCGGAAATCTAGAATACGGTCCTTAGCATTTCAAATCCTAAGGGGGAGTTAGTCATATTCATCAATTTCCTTAAAGCCAAGGGAGATAAGCCTTAATGTTTTTCTTTCTTCTTAGAATTTCTTTTTCGTAAGGATGTTTGTGCTCTCCAAAAAGGGGGAGATTGTTGAGTCAATAAGGTTTTCCTTATGACTTTTTCATTCCTTCTTGTTTTGAAAATCACAAACACCTTATCTTTAGGAAAATTTCTTTTATAAGGAAAATTGTTTTCTTAAATAAAAATCTCTTTTATAAGGAAAATTGTTTTCTTAAGGAAAATCGCTTTTATAAGGAAAATTTCTTTTGTAAGGAAAATCACTTTTATAAGAAAAACTATCCTTATCATATTTTTCATCTAGATTTTTCTTAAGTATAATATTCAGATTCATTTCTATTTTCTCGGAATTACTTGAAATTTTGGTATGAAGTATTCTGTTTTAAGATCCAAATTCTAGATAAGAACTGTGATAAAGTTTCACTCCGAAATCCAGAATGAGAACTGTGATAGTGTTTCATTCCGAATTCTAGATATAGTTTTAATCCAGATTCAGGATATGAATTCTTATGAAGTTTGATGACGAATTCTCATTACAAATTCTAATGAGAAATTCTCATTACGAATTATAATGATGAATTCTCACTACGACTTCTGATGAGTAATTCCCATTACGAATTCTGATGAGGAATTCTCATTACGAATTCTAATAAGGAATTCTCATTATGAATTCTAATAAATAATTATCATTACGAATTCTGATGACGAATTCCCATTCCGAATTCGCATTTCGAATTCATCTATTAAACAGAATCTGATCATATTTGTTTTATACACTCTGAATTTATTCAGACTCTGAATCTTCAGTCCGAACTTTTATTCTGCTTACACTTCTATAATTTGTCTACTCTTTATTATTTTCATTAAACTCCGAACCTTCACTCCGAAGCTTTCATTCTGAACTTTTTAGTTAGATTTTAAAATGATGTCATAAATTCTGTTACACTTGTTTTGTTATAAAACGATGTCGTCTATTTTGTTATAAACTAACTGTTGTCTAAGTGACACATGTACAGGTCCCTCCGATCTTTAAGGAAAATATGACCGTTGGAGAAGGAGCTGACCTTACCTATAAATAGAAGCTCATTTGAAAGAGCTCGGTGCTGAACACTGCTGAAAAGCTGACTGATCTTCGACTCATGTGATTACATGCTTGAAGTGATTTCTAGAGAGAGAGGCTCTTATTAACTCTCAAAGATTCGTGCGACTCCGAATGTTGGTGATTACATTCGAGGGCTTCCAGGGATAGGAAGACATAGGTGCCGACTACCTTGAAGTTTAAGGGCTTCCTTGCTGAGGAATACATAGGTTGCCAACTACCTTGAATTTGAGGGCTTGCGGGGATAGCAAGACAGAGACTCCGATATTTGTATCGAGGACTTACCCCGGTGTGGGTAAGACAGACTTTCTTGAAAGTATAAATCAAGGGACCTTTATCCAAGGTTGTTGGATACCCTTCTCTTTGGGTTAAAAGACTTATATCTTGTTGCTTGTAGTTCTACTACTTGTTTATTTTCCACTGCATTTTGTATTATAAGGAAAGTATAACTTTCTTATACTTTCTTACTTTTACTCTGATTCATTTAGATTCTATACGCTTTAAGGTAGAATCTCATATTGTAATCTTTTGATAAGTTTCAATTTCCGGAACCTACTTTCGGAATCTCTTTCCAAGTTTGCATTCGGTGTTTGAGGTGTTATGAATTTTCTTAGTTTAACTTTGTTAAACTTAGTCCTTTTCTTTGCTTAAGGAAAACATAGTTATTCGTAACTAACTTTAAAGGTTCCAAAGGAATTTTTAAAGTATACAATTCACCCCCCCCCCCTCTTGTATATTGAGCATCTACATCACTATTTCGATCCTACATTAATCACCTTATTCTGCAACACTTTCTCTCTGTGGTCATGAATCTGGACCAGTTGTTCCTCATAAGATAGATTCTCTTCTAGCTGAACTACCTCTGGACTGAAAACATGAGATGGATCTGGCATATACTTTCTCAACATCAAAACATGAAAAACATTGTGTACCTGAGATAAACTCAGAGGTAAAGCCACTCGGTATGCAACTGATCCAACTCTCTCCAAAATTTCATATGGTCCAATGAACCTAGGACTCAACTTTCCTTTCTTACCAAATCGCATCACACTTTTCCACGGTGAAACTTTGAGAAAAACATGATCACCTACCTCAAAAGATAGATCCTTCCTCCTGTTGTCTGCATAAATTTTTTGTCTACTTTGAGCTGTTGTCATGTGTTTCTGAATCAAATGAACTTTTTCTGCCATCTCTTCTACCAATTCTAGTCCTATCAGCTTCCTTTCACCAACTTCATCCCAAAATGTTGGAGTTTGACACCGCTTCCCATATAATGCCTCAAACGGTGCCATCTGTATACTAGAATGAAAACTGTTATTATATGAAAATTCAACCAAAGAAAGATGTTGGTCCCAACTTCCCTGACAATCCATCGAACAAGCATGTAGCATATCCTCCAAAGTTTGAATTGTCCGTTCTGACTTCCCATCTGATTTAGGATGAAAAGTTGTACTAAAATTTAATTCAGTACCCAACGACTTCTGAAGGCCTTTCCAAAAGTTAGAAGTAAACCTGGGATCACGATCAGATACAATGGATCGGGAAAATCCATGCAACCTGACTATCTCTTTAAGATACAATCGAGAAAGTTGATCTAGAGAGAAATTATCTTGAATAGGAAGGAAATGAGCAGATTTAGTCAATCGATCAATGATAACCCAGATTGAAATATTACCTCGATATGTCTTCAGTAATCCCACAATAAAGTCCATGGATATGTTTTCCCATTTCCACTCTGGCATTGTTAAAGGCTGAAGCATCCCTTTCAGTAATTCCCACTCTGCTTTAACCTGTTGACAAGTCAAACACTTCACAGTAAAATCAGCAATATCTCTTTTCATTCCATCCCACTAGTAATACTCCCGCAGATCTCTGTACATCTTAGTACTACCAGGATGAACTGAAAACAGGGAACTATGAGCCTCACATAACAAATAATTCTTAAACTGTGAATCACCAGGCACACATAATATCTTCCCAAATCTCAAAACACAATCACTATCAATGTTAAATTCAGGAAACATACCCTTATGAACCAGTTATACCTTTTTCTACAACTCACTGTCTTGCTTCTGTGCTTGCTTGATTCTGTCTGATAGAGATGATCTCACTGATACCTGGAACAAAACAGAAGAACTTCCTACACCAACAACTTCTATGCCAAAGTTCATCAAATTAAAAACCAAAGGATCTCGTTTCAAATGTAGCATGGTTAATGAAGCATTAATTTTTCAACTAAAAGCATCAACCACTTTATTTGCTTTTCTCGGATGGTAATAAATTGTACAATCATAATCCTTGATTAATTCTAGCCATATCCTCTATCTCATGTTCAATTCTTTCTAAGTGAATATATACTTTAAACTTTTGTGATCGGTATATATTTCACACTTTACTCCATAAAAATGATGCCTCCAAATTTTTTAATTGAAAACAACATCAGCTAATTCTAAATCATGTGTAGGGTAATTTACCTCATGATTTTTCAACTGTCGTGAAGCATAAGCAATTACCTGATCATTCTGCATTAGGATGCAACCAAGTCCTTTCAATGAAGCATCACTATAGATAACAAACTCACCATTCCTGGAAGGTAGTGCCAAAACTAGATCATTCACTAATCTTCTTTTCAGTTCCTGAAAACAATCATCACATTATTTTGTCCAGAACAAATTAACACCCTTTCAAGTTAAGTTAGTCATTGGAGTAGATAACTATGAAAAATTTCTAACAAACCTTCGGTAATAGCCTGCCAAACCAAGGAAGCTACGAATCTTAGTTACATTTTTGGGTATTGTCCATTCTTCAACAACATTTTTTTTGCAGGATCAACAGTTATCCCATCTTTAGAAACAATATGAGAAAGGAAAGAAATTTGTTGCAACTAAAACTCACACTTGATGAATTTCCCATACAATTTATTTTCTTTTAAGGTTTTCAAAATAACCCTTAAATGAATTTCATGCTCCACTTTACTTTTAGAAAATACCAAAATATCATCAATAAAAACAACCAATATTTTTCACCTGAGTCAACTGAGCCATCACTACAAAAAATTGTTTAGTTCTGATTCTGACCATGTCAGGATACTAATTTGAAATGTCATTTCCATCTGTATG
The DNA here is from genome assembly GCA_963277665.1 of Viscum album. Taxonomy (NCBI): domain Eukaryota; kingdom Viridiplantae; phylum Streptophyta; class Magnoliopsida; order Santalales; family Viscaceae; genus Viscum; species Viscum album. The sequence goes on from OY728131.1 coordinate 381,624,287, forward strand.
CCTTCCCAGAAAATATGTTCTGTTCCCTCTATGAAAAACCATTCTTAACACAGAAATATCTTAGGAGAAGCAATATGGTAATCTTCAAATGATATATCATTTCATTCATTTCAATCATACCATAAATTAATTTATAATTTAACAATTGTTTTACTAAAAAAGTTGTATAAACCGACCTCTGATACCAACTATAAGTCTCCAGCCTTAAACATTACTTAATCATGAGATATTTCAAGAATACACCTTGATGATCTTTTTAGGTTTAGAGTTTTAGAGAATTAGACCATAAAACATGCATTACATCCCACATTTAAACAAAGTGGTTACAATAAAAGATAGTATTCATTTTTTGCATCAATGGAAACATATTTAAAATAAAACATGGATTCTTTCTTGACACTTCCTTGAAACTATCATCATATCATGTACCATTCCCTTGACCTGTGAAAAACATTTCAAAAACATGGGATGAGAATAAAAATCTCAGTAAGGTTTATAAAAAAATATGGAAAGGAAACATGAGTACATATATACATAAGAATGAAATCATACTTTTCTCATAAAACATAAGCACTTTAACATACCTCATCAAATCATAAAAAAATCATAGAAATCATCAGACATAAAGGTAACTTGAGGCATTCATTACATTCTTACATAGGGAGTAACCCTCTTGGTTATGTTTGGAATACCCATCACAGTATATTCCCTAAATCTATTCGGAGAAACCCTAATGTTTAACTCCTTCACGTTACCCAATGCATTGGAGAGCTATATCGGGCTCACCTGCCCTTAGTTTATCACGGAACCACCTATCTTCATAATAATGCCCAAGAACCATAACATAATCGTATCACATAAAACATGCATAAAGGAAACATAACATTTTCACTTTTCAATCACAAGATATCAATACAACACATTGATATAAAAACATTATGAAAACCTTTTTCAATACCAAAATAAAAGAAAAGTAAAATATGGTATTTATTTTTCATTTAAAAAAAGTTATGGCTTGTAGAGGAAACTGAAACTCAAATAATGGTCACGGTGGCGGAGAAGACGTTTTCGCCGCATACGTATAACAAAAAAACATTCCTTTTGTCTTTTAAAAAAATTCTTCGTATAAAAATATTCCTTTTGAGTAATGTAAAAGTCAAAGGAGTTTATACACCGTAAAAAATAAAATTGAGTATAAAACAAAATATGCCTCAATGAAAGGAGATTGAGACGAAGTCCCAAACAGAGATCATTTTTTTAAATAAAATAGATCTATTATGTGTATTCACTATATGTACACATAAATAAAGTAAACATACAAGATAGGACATAATAATATCCTGGCATAATTTGAAAGTAGGAGATTAACCCAAAGAACGGAAATTAGGTTAATAATTTCCCTTACCTCGTGTCCAACGTGACTCGATTACTCTTTAATCTCCTGAATAATAAACATGAGATAATTTATAATTACTTAAGAACCTTCTTCAAGTTCATTATTCCATTTATATCACTTTTTACCATGTCATGAACACTATGTAATTATTTAAGTTAATAATGGTCGTTTTAACGATCATTGGTACTTGAGTCAAAAATAAACTCTTTATAATTACAAGTTGTTCATGTATCCATTATATCCAGAGTTATAATCATTTTGTAGATATCATATATATCATATATATACAGTATAAACATTCATTTATAATATTACATAACATTTAGTCGTAAGAAATGAAATGCACCGTTCATGGAGATGGTAAGTCGTACGTACGCATGAACGCTACTTTCATTTCTATTTCGTATTTTATGGAATGGAAACATAATGACATAAAGGTATATTATAATTCCAGTATAAGGTCATATATAATATCATTAACTCCATCCTTTATACGTCCCACATATGGCATTAACGAATCAAATCACTTTGAGGGGGGCGGTAGTCCGCACTTCCTAAAGTGAAATTATCGTGTTTACCCACAATGGAAACCATAAAGGTATGCCACAAATGAAAAATACAGAAACATAAAGAAAAAATAAACATAAAATATATCATATATAAATATATTGTCATCTTAATGGCCACCTTTTAAGGTGTTAGAAGAATATTGAACAATCATCGTTTCGTGAGGCAGAAATTCGCCATCCACGGAAACAGTATGCTCTTTAACCATTAGATGAAGGTGTGTGTAATTTTAGCTCTAATAATTATCATAAAAACATCCTAGTATATTTAAGATACTGGTGTTGTTAAAAAATAAAGGAATAGAAAGAGTTTAGGGGGGTGGAGAAGCAAAATAAAACATAAGAACACAAGAGAAGACACTGCCTTTAAAACGGGTAACTCTTTTTGATTTGATCTCAAAGGCTTCCTTGGAAAAACTTCTGCCCAAAGTGAGGATTCTAGGAGTAATAGAGGGATGTGGAGAGACAAAATGGGAAGGTTTTGGCTGAGAAAAATGCTTTAGAGGTGTGGGTAAGGAGGTAGAGGTGGGGGCCTTTTATAAGAGGAGAGGAGGGGCACTCTTGGAAAGGTATACAATGTTACTTTATTTTCAAATGAGTTTCGGATTTTAAAGGTCCCACATTAATTTATTTCGAGGATAAGGTGATAAGGGTTCGAAATATACTCATCCAATAGGTTTTTTACATGTGTTGTTCTTAGATTTTACATTATCTTTTCATTTTATTTAAATCGTTAAATAATGAGGTAATCGTTGTATCATCATGATGTCATAATATATTTAATTTATTTAATGTCTAAAAATTATAAAAAAAATACTATGATGTAGAAACTATTTTTTATCTATCCAATGACTATTTATAGTGAAAAATATGACTTGTATAATCCCATGAAAAAAAAATTTAGTAAAACAATACATGTTTGTGTCATTTTAACTTTTACTTTAATTAAGAGGCATTAGTGTCATTAGCTTACCCAAGTGGCCCCATGGGGTCCCAAAAATCGACCAATGGGTTGTCTTGGTTGGCCATGACACATCCAATAAGGGTATTACATGTGTCAAGGTCATTTCATATTATTAAAACATTGTTTTTACCTTAAACTACACTAATTACCTCTAATCGCGATTAAAAACTTAAAAGTTACTATTCACCAAAAATTTATTTTAATCCCATTGAACCACATTTTACTTCCTAATGATAAACATGTATGTTGGATTTAAGAAATTCAAAACACAGAGCTGGTAAAACTTCATTTAAATGAAAAATCGGTTTTTTAAGTACCACTTAGTGGTTTCACAATTCATCAAAAATTGAAGTTTTTCAGAAAAATAGAAAAACTTCACCCTAAGCTATATTTGATATTCCGAATTCAAAAATGATGACTATTTCACAAAATTCAAAACATATAATTTACATTAATTAATTTAATAATTAATTCCTGATGTCAGAACAAATAGCGTGTTTTTATGATACAATATATATCAAAAGATTAACACTAGTTTAAGTCCAATTTCAATGTGAAATTAATTCCAAAGACAAATATTGGATTAAATGGTAAAAATATATTCTAATTTAACTTTAAAACCAAACCAAAAGATAACATAATCATGTAAATAAATTATATTAAAAAGAGGTTTTGAATTAAAATACAACATTTTTCACTATTCATTAAAAGATGAACTTTATCGGAAAAATACCAAAAATTTACCCAAAGTAAATTTCAATGTCCCAATAATAAAGAATAATTTTATGTTGACAAATAGAGATTATAAAATTTTCAAAAGTTTTATTTAAAAAGGGTTTTCCACCAAAAATCATTAAAACAATCTTTTAAAAATATTAGTGTATTCCATGCTTAAGGTTGGATTTATTCTTATTTTAAGCCTCTAAAACACAATCTAATTTATAAATAGAAATAGATAACTATATCTATTATTCATTACTTACTTGGGATGTTACACTTGAACTCGAAATTCCTCCATGAAATCCCCTTTTTCAACAAATTTGTATGTCATTGTTTTTCTTTGTCAACAATCACCACACAGATGTCCACTTTGTCAACAAACACAATTACCTCAAAAATGCTTCAATGATACCTCGAGGTATTTTTTCCCAACAAAATTAATACCCTATCATAGTTATAATTAAAATTATCTTTTCACAAGAACATATGATTGAGGATTAACCACAACTAAAAAAAGGACACTCACCAGATAACACCACCAAACCACTAACAATCCATGCTCATCAACACCAAAAACATGAGGTTTTGGGTTAATTACCATCTAAAAAGGGTTGAATAAAGGAATTTCATGATAACTAGAACCAATATCATTTTATTCTACCAAAACTAGTGATTTGAAACTCAAGGAGTCAATTATTGGTCACAAAGTGATATAGAACCACACATTCTCAGCAACAAATTAGTTTAACAAAACCTCCATGAAATAAATCAACTGACATTACCTAGTTCATCAAGTTTATATAGAAAAAATGAAATAATAATATAGGATCATGGAACAATTAATATAGGGGAATGATAAATCTAAAAAATGAATTTAGGAACCCTCATAAATCCTCATGCATTTCATATTTCAAACTGGTCACGATCCACAAATATTAGCAGTACTTTAGATCATTTCAAAGAAATATTGAATGCCTCCATAGCTTCCACCATGTATATGGTGGTTCTTGAGCTTGTTAGTATGAGAAATAACCCCATATGACATGTTTCCCATATCCTATCTATTTTCCCCTTTCCATAGAATCTAGACATTTTGGAAAAACATTCCCCTCATCTCCGTTTTTGAAAAAATACCCTTCAAGACACAATTATTGATGCCACACCCACCTTGGGTGTTTTGAGTTGGTTGTTTTGTATAGAAGGAAAACACCAATACTAAAATATCCTCCAAAATGGATTTACAAGTTTTGTTCCTTTATATGGAGCACCATCACCACACAAACGTCCCAAAACAACCTCAACCACACCCACCACTTTGGCACGGTGAACTTTAAAAAATCCAAAGGCCAGGTCCAAGCCCCTAGAACACCTCCAAACATCCTCTCACCACCATTTATCCCTAGGAAAAAAGGAAAGTTTGGAATGGTACAGACCATTATATTAAATACCTCTCAAATAATTATCATCCTCATGAATTCAAAACCAAACTGAAAGAGAGGAATATAGAATGTTTATCTGAATAGACTCCCCACATAGTACCTCTCAAAAATCACACCATCACCAGAGAAAAACTACCAAAACTAGAGGAATGAGGTAGAAATATATGAAGCAACAATAATTATCTTTTGAACACTCCCCTAGTATAGATACCTCTCAAATAAGATCAAGGCCACAAAAAATGAATTAAAGAAGATAAAACCATCTCATATACTAGATAAAGGTAAAATACCCAAAAAAAATTAATACCAAATAAGGGAAAACATGAAAATAGCTTGGGATATTGGGTGATTAACTATGAATCATGTTCCTAGGTGCTTCCCTACACACCACTATGATTCAAAAAATAATGAAACCAAGGGAATAGAATTTCTATGAAACACCTTCTCCTAACAGTCCTAGATCTCCACATGCCACTCCTAGAAGATCAAATCATTATAAACCTTAATCTCACCGCAATAAATTGCGTGAGAGTCATAATGAAGATAAAAAATAAGCAATGAAACTTGAAAAACATCATTTTTCTAGCTCATATGTAGGGGAATTTCTATGTGATAAATGAAGGATCTAACATAATCTAATTCCTAAAAGGACCGACAAACTAGGCAGATATCTTACTCCCATGACCAAACCTTCACTTCCCAAATTTCAGAATCACCTTTAGGAACACATAATCTCCAACATAAAACTCTAATGGTCTCTTCTTATAGTCAACATAGGACTTATGATGATCATACACTCCCATTATCCTCTTATTAATCAGTTGAATGATCTTTTCCATGCTTTGTACTAATTCTATCCCAAAAATTGCTAACACTCAGACATAGTCCATCACAAAAAAGACCGATAGGGACATCCATACAAATCATCAAATAGTGAAGGAATTAAAACATTTATTGTAAGAAAACTAGACCAATGGAAGTTGCATCATCCATGAACCTCCAAAATCCAAGACACAATCACACAAAATTTCTTCAAGAGTTTGGATGGTATGCTCTATATGGTCATTATTATATGGATAAAAAGAAGTGACAAATAAAAAATGAGAGAAAATAAAATACGAAATGCCTCTCCACACCCTGGAGTTAAAATGAGGATCATGATCAAATATTATTTTACTCAAGACTCTATGGATCCTTACAACCTCCTCCCAATATTTCCTCAATGAAACATCAAATAGGATTAACTTTTTTATAGAAATAAAGTGATTCTATTTCATGAAAGGTTCCAAAATCATCCATATATCATCATATCCTCCCTAATACCAATGTAAATATGTAATGAATTCTATTTAAATGACCTCCCACTCCACTGAAGAAAATCTACCAACTGAAGCAATCCACTAAAAACACGGTGTTTAGCCTTCACCTTATGGAAGAAAAAACATCAAAATACAAACTCTACAGCTAAACACTTCAACCCATGAAAAAAAATAATCTATTAAATAAAATTACATCTTTTTAACATCGGGGTGTGATTCCAAGGGTGAGTAGTGGAACTCATGAAGAACCACCTCACATGATACCAAATGAATGAAAAACCTTCCCTGAAACAACACCCAGTGTTGAAAGTACTTAGACCAACCATCAGTAGAATCACTATAGAAAAATCAATACTTCAAAACATCCACCACATTATACCACAGATAGGATGAATCCTCCTACTACACCAAATGTGAATTCCCTATCATCTGAAAAAGGAAATATTTTCCACCAACCAATCACATATCAAGATACATCATTGATAGCTCTTTCATCACTCTCCAAGAATATTTATATTCAACTACAGAACCATTGTATGAATTCATAATTAGTATTCTAATTACAATATTACCCTTTACTATGTTATTTTTTGATGTCAAAATCCAACAATAACTCAATCCAGTGTCACTGACACAAGTTCAGGTCGTGTTGGGTGAATACATAACTCGGGATTTTATTATTACTGAAAACCACAAAAAATTCAGTGATGAGGTAGTACCACCCCAACTTTAGGAAATCACAGCCACTGCCAACTTGATATCATTGGTCAAGTATTTACATTCATATCGATGTAAATTTCAAGACCCATAAGAAACAACTAATCTCTACTTCATTAAGACACTGCCCAATACAATTTGAAAAGAGTCATTAAAAACATCAAACTAAAATCCTTCTGGTAAATGAAGAATTGGAGTGATGACCAACATATCTTTCAAATACTCAAAAAATTCCTAAAATGTACTAGTTTATAAGAATGCGTTATTATTTTTGTTCAAGGTTTTTAGAGGATTCAAAATCCTAGAGAATTTGGGTATGAACCACCTATAATAGCCTATAATACTGAAGAGACTCTTCACCTATATAATATTCTTGGATGATGTCCAAGTAACAACTACCTTGACCTTCAAAAGATCCATAGTCACTCCACACTATAAAATGACATTCCCTAGGAAGTAAAATTATTGATCCAATAAATCACACTTTAACAGCTTCCCAAATAGCTACTTATGAAAAATAACTCATAAAACATCCCACAAATTCTCTATATTTCTTTCCTTAAACAAAGAGTACACATGGAATTCACCTAAGAAACCCACCATGTACCAATTAAGTAACTCTTGGAACACTATGTTTATCAGCTCCATGAACACAACTAGATAATTTATCACACTAACCAATATCAAAAATATCATGTAATTCCCATAAAAACATCCAAAAGTGGTATTTGGTGTATCCTTATAATTCAACTTCATCTAATGATATCTTAATCAGATATCTATATTCAAGAACTACTAATTTCTACTAATCCAATAAATCATCAATTTTTGGGAGAGGATAGAATTTCTTATCTATAACCTAAATTAGGTGACGATAATTGATAAAAAGATATAGACATACATCAACCTTCATAATAAACAAAACAATAGCTCCCCAAGGTGACACACATATCCAAAAAAATTGTGCTGAAAAAGATCATAGATTTATACCTGAAACTATCACAACTAAAAATTTATCATTCTACATGGATAAATCATGTTCGAGGAATTTTCCAACTATAGCTCTATCCCAAACTCAATTTCTCATTAAGGGGTTAATTTTAGAACCTCCTCAAAAAAGACATCATGTTACTCCTCTAAAACCATGGAAACATAATTGAATAAGCCTCTAATGAACACAACATCCAATTAGCTATCATGGAATACAAGTAAGGAACATTCCTCTGAGCCATGTGAGGGTCTCACTCCTCAACAAACACAACATAATCTTTTACAGCATCATAAAACATGATCTGCCTCTTAAAGAAATCCAAATTACCCAGCACTTAATATATCCATTATATGTTGAAGATGATTTAATATGTTTGTGTCTTAAAACATATGAAATCTCATCAGGAACTGTGTTACCCTATCATTATCACATAATCTCTACAAACTTTATACAAATAATCTCAACCTTCAACGAGCATAGTAAATTCTAAGGGAAGAAGTAGTATCATTACCTATAGTCCCCATTCATAGACTATTGAAGGTAATATGAAGTATTGTGTAGATTATGAATAAAAAATTCATATAACTAAGTATAAAGTAATAAAATGGTACCTAAAATGATGTCTGACTTTCCTGTAGATGGAAACATTAAAGCATGAAAATAGACACAACTTTAACCATGGCCTCGCTGACATTGATAAATACCACCTACATGGTCATGATATAATTTCTAGGGCCAAGTAACAACATGGTATTATCATATAACTACCCTATATCCCCTATTATAGTTCAAATATGGATCACCCTATTACTACTTCATTGACTGAAATTGTCTCAATAGAGGAACCTAAAGTGGAATACCTACCAAATATGGCCTACTCAAAAATTTCAAGCACTCTTACCACTAAAAAATATTCTATAAGAATAAAAACATCTCATATATTGGAAGATTATTAGAATCTACCATCCATATAGAAATAAGATGATGAATGTTGAGACCAACCATTGGATGTCAGAAAGCTCTTCATTCAAGGAAACTCGAAATCTAGAATATAGATTTGCTACATGGATAATCTTGAACACTCACCTCTCAAAATGATATGGTTTTAGATATAATACTCTCCACATCTTATAATCTCTCTAGTATCACAAGATATGATGTCAATATAAATTAGTTGACTTGGTGTTCGGTCTCTGGACACAAAGCCTCCTCACAATGCCTCACCATATCCTTCTCATCTAGAAATAGGTCTGAAGAATATCATAGAAGGGTCTTGAAATGGATCCTAGAATTTTGTACACTGGGGCTTTCCTATGGAATCCTAAGCATCTAATAGTGAATGGTTTCCCTCACAATTGAAGAAAGAAACCTGGCTCGAAACTAGTCTTATAAGTTCTCCCATGAGACAGATTACTCATCGTGATCCATGATAAAAAGAACCACCAATTCCTTGATACCCCTATAGAATCATCAAAACCAATAAAACCCATGGATCTATCTAATAATGGATCAAATTAAAGACTACATCCACCTACTCCATGTTTCATCATTAACAACCTCTACCCTATAGGGATTTGTTGGCACGTCATGTTGAACATATTCAGTGTGAGACAGAAGAGTATGTCGACCTAGATCCATTCCTGTAAAACAAAAAAAAATTGGACTCATAAAACTAGAATATAGAATATTAAAGATTCATTAATTAATTAATATTTAACCCAATCCTAAGGTCTACTCATTCAAATATAGGTACTAAGAAGATTTATGCATGATCATTTACTAGGTATCTAACCCACAACTAGTATCACTTCACTTATTAAGATTGATAAGATTAAAGTTTTGTGCATTAAATTATGGGAGGTCCCAAATACCCATTTTTTATTTTTAATCTCCTTTTACCCCACATTATAAGTTTGTGTTACACCATTTCCCTATCATCCAATGTAATCATCACCAGTTTCTAACTCTGAACTCTATCATATCAAAGGCAACCCATATTTTATTACAACATAATTCATAATTTATTACATAAGGATACACTTAATACAAAAATATATGATCATGAGGCCTAGTTTATTTGTGTAATTTGGTGAATAATATTATATCTTTCAAAAGAAAACAACAACATTATTTAAAAACTCTATAGCATGCAGTCAAATTCCATGGATCTTCTAAAACTGAACGGGATAACCTGGGGGTATACATAATAAAGGGGTGAGATATAAATTGCATTAAGTGAATAAAAAATCATAGAATGAGGTAAATAAGAATATGTGACCTAAGAGGAGTATCAAGGTAGTATTAGAGGGGTGAAAATAAAAATCTTGAATAATGGGGCATGATATAACATGATACCTTAAAGTAATGTTAGGAATGTTGAAATAACATAAAATATCATATCATAAACATAATTCAAAGATAAAATCCAGGAAAAAATAAAATATTTTTATTAGGATAACCTATCGTGCACCATAAATTGTATCTCATTAGATAAAAACATTACCCAATGAATTAGAGGGATATATAATGCTAGGCCCATCCATCAATTTCATACCATGTACACGCATAAATGTTTCACATAGATCATACAAAATAAGGATTTATTTAATCTATTTTAAAACCCATGATTAAGGAGTGGGTTTACATACATGTAAATCCTCAATAAATGAAGGATATTTATAACTAGGTGAATACATTTGAGTGGAAATGGAGACAGGTATTCACTACAAAATTGTTTAGTATGGAAAATCACTGGATAATTTTGGTAGCATAATGGGTGTATATAAAGGATTATAGAAGGGGTGGATGAGAGTGAAAGAGGTTTCTCATTACTTGTAAATAATAAGTATAGTAAGTGGGATGTGTAAAAACATCTCCCAACTTGAACAATTATAAATAAGAAATAATTACATAAATAAGGTTCTTGAATAAAGACGAGAAGGAGATCATCCCTTACCTTGAGAGGGTGCTTCTTAAAGCTTGTGATGAGCTTATGAAGAGATTAGAGGCACATTATAAGGAATTTAGAGACGGAAGAGTAAAGTAAATTCTGGAACTAATTTTTTTTAGTAAAGATGAATGTTAGTTTGGTTGGGTATATATAGAAAAAGAGTGGGGAATTATTTATTAATTTCTAAACATAGGTTTTAGAATCTATATGATAAATTAATCAAAAATAAAAAAATTACCATGGTTTTTTACCAAATATTCTAAAAAATAGGGTTGGTTTTCATTATTTTATTAGGATAACAAGGGAAAACCTTAAAATAATATCATTGGTGAAGTGTAAGTGATTCATGTTTATAAATAATTGATTTTAAAACTGTAAAATATAATATAGGTTTTAGAGGATTCCTTAAAGGATTATAAAATTAAAAAAAAAATAACATAAATATACATTATTTTAAAGGTGAGATAATATTTCATCCATAGATACATTTTATGGAATATATTACATCATGTTTTGTTCATTATGATTTCATAAATCATATTTTATATTTATATCATATTTAATTTTTTCCTAAAAAATCGACGTCTAAGAAAATTATAAAAAAAATCATCGTTGGATAATTTCAAGATGTTGATTTTAAAAATAGTATTTATTTTATAAAAAATAATTCTCTATATACTATAATTAAAACTTTTAAATAAAAATCCCCATTTGTTGAAAAAAATATTGGTTTTTTTACAATAATAATTTTCTAACCCCTATAAAAATTACATTTGACTTCCTAAAATTATATTATAATTTATATTTAATAAATATTATTTAATAATAATATTCTATTAAAATCTAATTTATTTTTAAAATTATTGAATTCATTAAAGTCATTGTCTTAATCGAAACTATATATTTCTTACAAATATAATTTTTGTTTCATTGTATCAAAATATAATTTTTATCAAACTCATTATCTAATCATTTAAAATATAATAATAAAAAAGAATAAACATGATTATAATTTTATTTAAAACAAAATAAAAAATTTCATACAGTTATGGTCTAGATATAAATCCCTTTATTATACCAGTGAATTCTATATGGGTATAGTGTGAAATGGTGAGATTTTCTTAGGATATTTAGGTGAACATGGTTTAGGACATGATCTCAATGATCTTGAACTTATTTCGTAAATTATTTTTTTAGTGCGTGTATTATTGAATCTCATATTGTGTTTGGTTATTAGAAAATACCAATTATGCAATCTAGCTTAGAAGCTCTAATAAATAGACTTCATATTGTACAATCTTGTTGATTGAGGCCATCAATTCCTTTGTCTATGTCAAATGAACTTTATTATAACCCTTAATATACTAATATTAATGGTCACTATGCAATGGATATATTATCAGTTTTTATTAATATTAATGGTCTTTTAAATTTTTAATAATATATAATGGTCCAAGATAACCAAAGTAGTGAATGTGTTTTCTATAATTTCATTTCTTAATAAGAAATTTACTCATTTAAAATGGTTGTTTTATTTATAAATGTTTAGGTCATTACATTATTCCTCCCTTGAGAAATTTCTCTCTTGAAATTTCCATTTCATAAAATAAAATTGATGAGGGTACTTATGTTTAATTTCCTCTTCTTGTTCCCATTTTACTTCCTCAAACATGTGTTTCAACCATAGAAATTTGACTAGGTTAGTAGTCATGTTTCATAAAAATTTGTCTCTATGATCTAAGATCTTCACAGGATACTCCTTATATGAAAGATAATTATCCTAAGGCACTATATTTGGATTTGGAAATGTGAGGGGTATGGTATGTACTTCTTCAAGATGTATACATAGAGAAGATCATATACTTAAGATATTTTAGGTGGTAGTGATAGTATATAGGCAACCGATTTGATTTGATCAAGGATCTCAAAGGGTTTGTTATATCTATGACTATGCTTTCCATTTTTCCTAAACTTCCTGACTTTTTTTCATGGTGATTTATAAAGTTACACTTTATCTATAACCTCAAACTCTAGGTCTCACTGATGATTGTTTTCATAGCTTCTATGTTGAATTTGTGAGTATTTATTATATTTTTAAATATTTTGAACATTTTCTATGATATATTGGACAATATTAGGTCTCATCAACTTCCTCACTATGAATTCATCCCAGCATGTCAGATTCTGACCCCTCTTTGCCTACAGAACCTCATAAGGTTCTATTTGAATTCTAGACCAGAAATTGTTGTTCTATGAGAACTATACTAGGGGAATGTGTTGGTCCCAAAATCCTCGAAAATCCATTGAACATTATTTCAATAAGTCATCCAGGGTTGGAATGGTCCTTTCTGACTGACCATCCATCTGAGGTTGATAAGAGGTGCTGAATCTCAGTTCTATATCTAACTCTTACTAAAGGATTCTCCAAAACCTCTAGGTAAACCTAAGATCTCAATAATATAAAATAGATAGTATAAATCCAATAAACCTTATAAATTCACTTATGTATATCATGATGAGTTTTCCAATAGAGAAATATTTCCTGATAGTAATGAAATTCACTAACTTTTTAAGGTGATCGACTACCTCCCAAATGGTGTTATTTATTTTAGGTGTCCTAGGGAGTCCTATGAAGAAATCCATAGTTATTTTTTACCAGTTCTATATTGTTAAGGGTAATGGTTTCTTCATACCCTTAGACTTCTTTCATTCCTACTTAACATGTTTTCATACAAAGAATCGAGATACAAACTCTGAAATATCTCTATTTATGTTATACCAATATAAGTTTTTCTTCGAATATCTATAAATATTAGTGCTTCCTAGATGAATATAGAATGATGATCTATGTGGATCATCCAAAAGTTACCTCTTTAGTTATGGTTTTAAAGTGATACATATCCATTTTATAAACCATATACCTCCATCTTCAACAAAGATAAACATTGAAATATTTTGTCCATTCTTCTATAGTAACTCATCATCTTTATAAGCCTCCATGATCCTCTCAAGAATATATTTTTGACTAGTTTTTTTAAATTTTGCATAAATATCCTTTTATTATTATCATATCCATAATTTTCATGTCTAATAAGATTGGATCACTTTAAATCTTCATCATGGATTGGGTTTTGGGATCCTTTTTACTCAGATCATTTGACACTTGTTTTCCTTCATATGATGGTAATGGATTGAACAATCATACTCATTGATCAGATATAACCACATTTTTTGGAACATATTAATCTCATTTTGTTTGAATATATACTTGAGTTTTTTATTATCCATATATATGTGAAACTTTTCTCCATAGAGATAATGTATACAAAAATTCAATGCAAAGATCACTACTGCAAATTCTATATCATGAATTGGGTAGTTATACTCATATATTGTTAATTAAAGGGAGTCATTTTATATTAATTTTTCATCTTTCATGAGTACACAACCCAATCCCTTTTTGGAAGAATCACTGAAGATAATAAATATTTCCCCATTAGTGGGAAATGTGAGCACAAGTGCGGTGATTAGTCTCCTTCTCAACTCTTTAAAGATTTCTTCATATTCTTTTATATAGAAAAACTTAAATACCTTCCAAGTAATCTTGGTTATTTTGAATGACATTTATTATAAGTTTCTTGTAAATCAATTATATTACCTAGATAATCCAAGGGAACTATATATTTTTATAACATATGTTATTTTAGGCCATCCTTCAATTGCCTATGTTTTTGAAGGATCCATAAATATCTCTTTTCTAGTGAAAATAAGCCCTAAGAATGTTACTTTCTCTATCTAAAACTCTCATTTACTATTCTTAAAAAATAAATTTTTCTTTCAAAAAGTCTTAAATATGGAATTAAAATTCTCATCATGTTACTCCTTTCTTTTGGAGTAGATAATGATATCATATATAAATACAACCATAAATTTTTTGAGGTAATCCCTAAAGACTCTATTTGTAAAGTACATGAATATTTTTATAGAATTAGTGAGTAAAAAATGTAATCACTATGACCCCATTGTGCTCGTACCATGTACAAAAATTAGTCTTGGGGATATCCTTCTTTTATAAATTTACTTGGTAATATATCAACTGAAGATCAAACTTGTAGTGTTATTGGGATCCATGAAGCTGATCAAAAAATTCATTAATCCAAGGAAAATGATACTTTTTATTTCTTGTGATATTATTAATCTCACAATAATCAATGTATATGCACATTTACCCTTATTCTTCTTGAAAAAAAAGACTAGTACACCCCATTCTAAATCATTTGGCCATATAAACCCTTTATCCATATTCTTCTATAATTGGAGCTCCTCAAGTTCAACAACGTCTATTCCATATGGATTATTAAATATTGGAAAATATATGATTTTAAGTATGATCAAGAACTAAAACACTAAGCTATGAGGAAGCTATGTAATTCTCCTCGAAATGCATCATTGAATACCCTTACAATGGAAAAGTCACCAAGGCTGGTATTTTAATTAGTATCAATCATTTAATAAAGACAATATTTCTCATAATTAAATAATATTATTTCTTGAGATGATGATACCAAATAAGATTCATTCTTATCCTTTCACTTTTATAGATTCATAGGGTGATTTCTGATATGAAGGTTAATTTCATTATCTTAATAATTTAAGTTTCCTCTATACAAGGAAATTCAATCCATTCCCAAAATAGAATTTAATTCCACTGAAGGAAGTATCACAAGGTTTCATAGGAAATTAAGCCCACAAATTTATATAGAGGATGATTTATATTCTTGGGATGAACCAATTACCCATTTATCATATTCACTGTTAAATCAACTTCTATGTATTGAGGTGATGATTTAATAGTTCTACTAAACTTGTGTGATATGAAAGAATATGTAGAACCGTTGACAATAAGTATAGTTTTAACTATTTTATTTTGGTTTTGATCATTTAATTAATCCTAAATGGACTTAGGTATGAGAAGTTTTAAAACATTATACACATAAATGGAAAACCATGCACATTAAAAGGATAACTCGGAAATAAAATACATATATTATTTGACCTATAAATTTTTATATTTTAATCTAATTAATCCATGATCTATTTCCCAACATAAAATTTTATAGCCTTTTTTGTTCCCATCATAGTAGTTCATAATTATATTTTGAATTTACCAAAGTATATACCTTAGTATTGTCAAACCAGGTGTGTATCAAGGCGTGTTTTCTTGTAACAAGTGACAATTGAGTCCATCTCAATGTTTCCTTGTCAGGGTTATTACCCCTAGGTAAAACTATCCTGAGACACATCCACTTGTAGTATCAGGAAATTATTGTATTTATTGGGAAACAAATTACTCTATACTTTACCAAAATTTTGAAATGGTTTCCTATGTTTATTATTGTCCCTAATTCTTTTAATAAAATTTTATAATCCTAATAACCAAATGTAACTCATATTTTCTCTGATACCAACATTGAAGACCAATATTTTATTACACCTTAATTCATGATTTTTTACATAGAGATACACTTAATACAACCCCAGAATAAAGCTTTACCTGGTGTCTTATGATAATTAGGTACATAATATAACAACATGAAAAATAAAAACAAAAATATTATTTAAAAACTTCATAACATGCGCTTATATTAAATAGATCTTCTAAAACTTAACGGGATAAATTAGGGGCATACATAAGAAAGGGATGATATATAAATCCAGGTAAGGGAAGAAACAAATCATATCGTAAGTTAAAGTAGTACATGTGATACAAGAGGAATATAAAGGTTACATGAGAGGGGTGATAATCATAATATTGAATAATGGGGAATGATATGATAACATAAAGGAACCATAGGAATGTGGCAACAACATAAAACATGACATCACAAATATACGTTAAGGATAACCGCAAAGATTATATACAATAGTGTGCATATGATAACCTATTTTTTCACCATAAATGGAATCTCATGAGATAAAAATATTACCCAGGGAATTGGACTAATATATAATTAAGGGCCCACCTATCACTTTCATATCATGTACATTTATATGTGTGCCACATATATCATAAAAAATAATGATTCATTTCATCAATTTTAACACCACCATTATGTAGTGAAGCTTTCATACATGTAAATCCCTAATAAATTAATTATAGGTACAACTATGTGAATACTCATGAGTGTAAATAGAGATGGATATTCAATACACAAATGTTTGGCATGGAAAAGTACAAGATAATTGCAGCAGCATAATGGGTGTAAATAAAGGTTTATAGATGGGTTAATGAGAGTTAAAAGGGTGATTTCATTACATGGGAATCATAAGGAAAGTAAGTGTAAGTTCATTGATTCATTTGGTCCAACCCTTTGTGATTTTTCAAGGCTAAGGGAGCTTAGAGGAGGCTTGGAAGTGGTCTAGAGGGGTTTGGATGTAAAATGATAGAAGCAGAGAGATTACACGTCATGTAAGCCTTACATGTTATGTCATTGGGGTTCAAAAATTTTTTAGGGAAGGTTCTTAACATGAAAATTTTTTAAGTTAAATAATAAAAAACCAATGGTTTTTTTTGTGAAAGTCATACCCCAACATTTAAATGATGTGAAAGGGTATTACACATTGTATAAATTATTAATGTTGAATTCTTAAAATATTTAATAAACTTAGGTATTTATCTAAAACCTATATTTAGGGGCTCTCACTCACTCATTATAGGTGATCCAAAATCTCTCCCTTATGTGCTTTGATATTCCCTCAAAGGGAATCTATCCATGGGCTTCTTACTTCAATTTTTGGTGACTTGAGTTGATTTGATGTGTGATTTGTTATTGAGAGGGTCCTCAAAATTTGATCTTGCTTACTTCTATATATTCTCCACATTCTATAGAGATTTATCACTATTGTTTTTAATGTGCTTTTTTCTATGTTGTTGTTGGAGTAATCTTGTCACAGCATCCTTGGATGGGTGCATTAATTATGGGAGAGGTGATTGGATATCTGCAACATGGTCCATTTTTGTGTGAAGAAAATTGAGGGATTTTGAGGTAGGGGATTCATTTCTTATCCTCAATTTTTAAATGAAATCATAAATTGATCATGATTCATCCCTTTATATAGAAATCAAATTGACCTAAAAAATATTGAATCAGATTAAAGAAATTGGACAGCGATCGCATGTCGATGTTATTGCATTACACCATGATAGTGGGTTGCCTCTTTATTTACTAGATAGTATGATATTTATGCTTATTATTTGTTATCATATTGTTCTTATTGAAATTGGTAAATAATTTAAATCTATAATAAATTGATAATTAATTTTCAAATGAAATTAATGAGGCATGTTTTTAATTTGGTGGTTAATGTAATTTGATGATAATAAAATTGATGCAGTGTGCATGTCTAATTAAATGTGACATTGCATGTGATTAATGAAATTGATAAAAATTGTGAATAATTTGTATTCTTGTTCATAATAATAATTAAAAATTCTTGTTAATTGAGAATGGTACATCTCTAGGTTTTTTGAAACTAGAAGAAATGCTAATTGAAATTTATTCCTTTGTTATATTTTTATAGCATGATTCCTTAGGTTACCCATATTTATATCTTATTAATAAATGAATCAGTTAATTCAAGGTATAATAGGAACTAGTTGTGTGATAATGATAATTTTATAGGTCCTCAGTTTCTCAATTTCTTGAGAATGCCGAGTGTCTTGTTTTGGAGTTGTGAGAGATCATTTCCATGATAAGGTTTAATGACTTGTTTTGAGGTCATATTTTCCCTATTGATTTTTTTTTGTTCCTGCTACTTTATGATGTTCTCTGAATATGATCCTTGTGGTGTGATCCCAGTATGACTGAGCCCATAGGGTTGATGTGTGATATGGGGAGGGGAGGCATGGATATGATGTGATCCTAGTATGGCTGATCCTGGGATGGTTATTGTTGTATGTGGGCATGGAGGCCCAGATGATGTGGTAGAAGTTGACACCTATGATGGTGAGATGCATACATATATGCATATAAGAGTATTGGATGGAACAAAAGGTTATATAACGGGTTAAATATAGGAATACCCATTGATGAGATGTTGAGAACTGGTATTCTCTCTTGAATTTGTTTAATTGTTGATGGGTGGGTTGTTTTTTTATCTGTATTATTTTCCCCACTACTTGAGGTAGCTAGAGTTTCTTGGATTCATGTTTTCTCTTGGTGGTTTATTGGGATGGTTTTATTAGAGTACCTAGATATGTAATTATGTTAATAATTAATTAAATAAATGTTTAACCCACAAGATTTGTTGTTATTAGAATTCAAATTCTTAAAGATGTTAATCTTGGTGAACCATGGGCTTGGCTTGAATTACACCTAGAGGGCATGGATTTTTTATTCTGATGATTAAGGTAATTCATTGTAATGTAATGAAGTATAATTTAACTTTTTAACTAATTTATTAATGGAAATAATTGATAAAAATTAAAAAATAAATTTAATGTAACTCTTTTATATGCTTCTGTTCTTATAGGATATATGGTCTTAGCAATGTTAGTTGGGAATCTTATTAAAGTTTACTATAGTGGAGTCTAATACTGGGTTTTACCCATAGTGTGGTTATGATCAATATTATACCTTGTATATTCTAAGACTTCATACACTACCTCATACATTTCAATTAGGGTAATTGAAACCTAGTGGACTATGGGAGGGTCTTTTCCAAAACATCCTAGTGGGAGGATGGATGAATGACTACCCCGTCTGGCCCCTATCTCTTATCATGGTAGTTACTTATGTCAGTATGCATGGAATTTTGTTTTCCCATATATTTCTGTAGAGGGATATTATGGATTGTGTTTATTTCACACAAATGTATTATTGGATATAGTTTCTAAAGAATTGTTATAGGTATAACATGTATAGTTTGTGATGGATTTAGGTACTTACTCAATGTGTGGGATATATTAGATTGAGTTGTAATCCCAATGTTAGATATACATCATACAGTTTGTGGTGGATTCTAAAAACTACTTGGTTTCTGCATGTGGTTATGTGGATGGGATTTTGTGGTTATGTGATTCACAAGGTGCATGTTGTGAGGAAATTCCCATGTTTTATAGGGTGGATTACTTTTGGAGATAGATGATCAAGATGTGAGAAGTTGGGGAAGAGAGAAAACCCATTGGGGAAGTAGGAGTGGGGTACCCTTGATGTTTTATTATTATATTTTATGCTCTATTGTATGTGTTACATGGTGAGAGTTTACCAAGGTGAGTTTGGGAACATAGTATACTTGTTTAAGTGATTAGTTAGTTTAAATATTGTTCTCTTTGCTTTATCATGCTTTATTTATCTTTTTTACAAGAGGATACAGAGAGGATCCTACTGAGTATATTTTTATATGCATACTAAGTATATATAGACTATTTTTTGGTTACTCAAATAAGGTTTTCAATCAGGTTGTATATTACTATCTCGAGGTTTAGTAGGTGTTGTTTGTTCTTCATGGTCATTGTCATCTTTACCTTTTTGGGTACTTGTAGTTTTACTTTTAGTTATTTAGTACTATATGGAATTACATTTTTTCACATGGGATTTATTTTATATATATTTTTGAGTAGGTATTGGTTGTTTTATCCTTCTTATGTCTCTCTTACACATGTTTCTCTTAGAGGGTAATTCCTCCCATACACATGTATATTATACCTTCGGTGATATTCGCCAACTCAAGGCCTATTGGTGTGGGACTCGGGTAGTCACAATCTATCTCCCCTCATTGAATTATCTTTTTGGGGAGGGGTCCTAACATAGTGTTATCAAAGGTTAAAGTTTGAGGGATAGGATGGAGTTTAGTGTTAGTCACAGGTGAGGTTTCATGGGTTGGTTGGGAAATAGTGTCAGTAAGTTTATTGAGTGATGTAAACCTGGAAAAACATCTATGACATGGGTATTAAGGGCCCTTGTGATCTGATGCATATACCATTAAGTTTACTAAGCCTACTAAATGAAGTGATGCTGGTTATAGGGTAGAGACCTAGGAAAGGGTCAGGCATCATTCTTCTTTGCGCCTATGTTTGAAATGGGTAGACCTTGGGATAGGTTAAAACCATAACAGTATAATAAAATAACAAATTAATTAATGTTAATTATTCCATTATATAGTTTTAAGATCTCAAACTATTTTTTCTTTTTTCAGGCATTACTCTATGTTGGCATCCTTGACAGTTTCATGTTGAATATGTTCAGTAGAATGTTCCAAAAGAACATTGTAGATTAGAGGTCGATGATGATGGAACTTGGAAGAGGAAACTTTGAGAATTTCAGTTCTTGAGTTTGTAAAATTATGATGGATCCATTTCAGATGTATTCATAGAAGATTGGTTGGAGGAGGTTGTGATAGCTTTCAATTCAATCCCTACTCAGAAGAAGCATTAGGTTTCATTGGTTATGATTATGTTTCATGGAGTATCAAGGTAATGGTGGTTCTTATTCCATAGCGATCATGAGGATTAAATTTTATCAAGGGAGAAGTTTCAAGACCTATTCAGAGTAGAGTTTCCTTCTTCGTCTATGAATGTGACCAGTCTCTAGGAGATGCTTACCCTTCACCAGGGGAGCTCTAGTCTGTGATAGTTTAGTATCCATTTTAGGACCCTTCTGTAATATGATTTGGACCTATTTATAGATGATTAGGCCAAGGAAATATATTTTGAGAAGTCTTTTCATCAAGATATCTAGTTCCAAGTCACCCCATTTATGATGAAGACATATCTTCAGGTTCTAGTGAGATAATAGGTTATAGATAGGATAATATCCAAAACTAGGTTATCATGGGAGGGGAGTTATTATGATGACTCAGGAAGAAAATCTCTTGTCCAGGGTTCCTAGTTTTTAGGATAGAAGAGTTCTCCATTAGCTAGGGGTAGGTTCCAGCCCTCATCATCTCTTTTATCTAGGACCAACAACACTCATACCTATTCCAAGGGTTGGACACGTGTTTTTATTGTGGAGGTCAAAGTCATCATCTACTAGAGTACCGGAATTTTCTGAGTAGTCAGTGTGTGCCAAGTGTCCCACTTTAGGTTCCTCCACTGAGGTAGTTTCAATTGAGGAAGCAACAACAGGGTATTCCATTTTATGATCGGTAGATAGAAGATGGGGTTGGTATAAGGTAGTCCCAAGATACTCCTCATCATCAGAGAGCAGAGTGTGGCCATGGATGTGGTCATCATTAGGTTCAGAGAGGACATAG
Source organism: Viscum album (assembly GCA_963277665.1). Taxonomy (NCBI): domain Eukaryota; kingdom Viridiplantae; phylum Streptophyta; class Magnoliopsida; order Santalales; family Viscaceae; genus Viscum; species Viscum album. The sequence continues at coordinate 381,646,602 of OY728131.1, forward strand.
AGTAGGTTGTGGTCAGTTTCATTCTTTATCGTTGCTTATGCCAGGTGATACAGACCTCATTTGATGTGTTATTTTCATGTTTTTTACTTGGGTGCATGCTTTTTTATTTAAGAGTGACACACTTTTTTATATCACCTACCATTATCCTTACTTCAAGACTTGAGGTAGAGAGGATTCCAGTACCCTTAGTGTTGATAATGCCAGTTGGAGTTTGAGTAGAATTGTATGTAGTGTGTAGAGACTGTGATCTATTATTGAGGTATCACCACTCTTGGGGATATTTCATATGTTTATGGATATAGACGTATGACATCATTCTCGGCATATATTGGTTGTATTCAGTGTTGGATATTGTGGATTTATTTAGGAGGAAAGTTAGGTTATATGACGCTAATGGAGATCCAATGGGGTTTTTTGGTGAGAGAGACCCTTGGATGTGTCATAACTGTGTTCCATACTTGGAATATTTTTGTGTCCAAGATGATATTGATTTCAACATAAGTTTAGAAGTTGGTGTTTTCTAGGGTTATGGAAGAGTACCCAAATGTCCTTCCCAAAGAGGTTGTAGCATTACCCCATTGATGGGAGATTGAGTTTTGGATTGAGATAAATCTAGGACTATCTCTTATCTCAATGTCTCCATATAGGATGGCCCCATTTGAGTGGAAATAACTATGGGTATATCTCGATGATTTGTTGTATTGTGGTTTTATTCAATTGAGTTTTTTAACTAGGGGTTCACTAGTTTGTTCATGAATAAGGCTGATGAAATTTTGAATCTTTTTATCTATTATCTTTGCTTAAACCAAGTGACAGGGAAGAACTATTATCCTCTTTAGCATATTTATGATTTATCTGATCATTTGAAAGGAGTAATTTGATTATCAAAGATCTACTTGTGACTTGGATATCATCAATTATAGGTTAAGGATGAGGATGTTCATAAGACAGCTTTCCAGTGTCATCATGGGAATTATGAGTTCATTTTAATGTTGTTTGGTGTGATGAATACTTAGGTTTTGTTCATGGTTTTGATGAACATAGTTTTCATATAGTTCTTGGATAATTTCATGGTGGTTTTCATTGATGAAATCATCGTGTACTCTGCACCATAGGAGGAGCATATAGAACATTTTCATGTGATTTTGGGAGTTCTTTATGGTGAGAAACTATTTGATAAGTTGTCAAAGTGTGAGTTATGGTCTTTTGAAGATCATTTATTGGGGAATGTGGTATCCTATGAGGGAGAAATTTTGGATCCTTTGAAGATAGAGGTAGTTGTGTCTTGGGAATTACCCAAGACAGTGGTAGAGGAGTGGAGTTTCCTTGGTCTTGCAGGCTATTATAAGAGGTTCATATTCAATTTCTCTCAGGTTGTGACTCCTATGATGGCTTTGACACAAAAGGATCGGGAAATCATGTAGACTGACCAGTGTCAGGTAGTTTTTATGTTCTTGAAGTAGAAGTTTTTTATCACTCTAGTTCTTTGTTTTCCAATATAGTGATTTTAGTTTGAGGTTTTCTGTGACTTTTTGTATCTTTTATTGGGTAGTGTTTTGATTGAGATCAATTGTTTCATATGGGTATCAATATTAATTTCTAAATGAATGTAACTACTCCATACATGATCTTGAGTTGGTAGTAGTGGTGTTTTATTTTATTTTGTGGTAACATTACCTCATTAGAGAGCATTTTTTTGGTTTTTACTAACCATGAGAGCCTGAGGTATGTTTTCTCCCAGTGTGACTTGGAATTTCACCAGCTTTGGTTGAATTAATTCTTAAAGTATTATGAATTTGAAATATTTTATACAATAGTAAATGGATATATTATATCTGATCATCTAAGAAGGAAGTCACATATTGACTTTGTATGTGAATCTAGGGATTCCTGGAGAGTTATGGAAGAATCCTCAATGATTCATCTTGATTTTGGAGATTTTGGAGGAAGAGGTTGAATTTTACAAATGATAGTATAGTCATCATTTGTGTAGAAAGTATAGGACTCCTAGCTAGGGGATTCTAAGGTAGAGGTATAGAGAGACTACATTGTTTTTTCCAATTCCCCTAATAGTTGGTCTGAGTATGGACAACACTGAGTGTTGTTTCCGGGAATGCTTTTCATTCCTTTGGAAATGCATGAGATGGTTCTCTGTGAGTTTCATAGTTCACCTTTGGTGGTACATACCATCATGAAAAATATTTAATGAGGGTTGAGAGGTCAGTTTTTGTGGCCTAGGTTGAAGCATGTAGTTGTAGAGTTTGTTTCTTGATGTTTGGTCTTCCAAAATGTGAAGTTTGAGCATCATGTTCCCGATGGTTTTATACAACCATTAGATATTCCCATTTGGAAGTGGGATGAAATCTTTATGGACATCTTTACCATTCTACCTCAATCACAGGGATTCTATGATGTTATATGGGTTATATTGGATCATTTTACAATATCATCCCACTTTATAGTGATCATGGATTTAAGTTCAGTGGATTTTTTTTGAGGAAGTATCTGGACGAGGTGGAATGACTCCAAAGAGTCCCAAGGATTATATATTATAATAAAGACCCTTGTTTTACCTCCAAGGTGTGGAGAGGTCTCTAGTAGAATTTTGGTTCTCAGTTATTCCTTAGTACCTCTTTTCATCTATAGACAGATGGTCAGACAGAGCAGACTATAAAATCTCTTGATGACATGTTACACTCCTATGTCTTCAATTTTAGAGGTTCATGAATGATAAATGTTCCCTTGTTCAATTTTTATTAGAATAATTGTTTCATATCCACCATTGTTATGGTTTTTTTGATGATTTATGTGGCTGACCTTCCTATTCTATATTGTTTTGGAATGGGGTTGGAGAGGTAGTAATTCTCAAGATGGAACTGGTACAGAATATGTCTGAGATGGTTTAGGAAATTTTAGAGGGTATGAAAGAATTTTATGGTCCTCATATATAATATTTCTATCATCATAGGAGAGCTATGAAGTTTGAAATTGGAGATCATATGTTCCTAAAGGCAACTTTACATCATGGGTAACAAAGGTTTGGTTGTGGGTGTAATATTTCTCTACATTTTGTTGGGACTTTTGAGGTGTTGGATCATGTTGTATCTGTGGCTATTAGATAAAATTTACCCCACATATGATTTGGATACATTATTTCTTTCATGTGTTACATATCTGTCATTATCTTCATGATGAATCCCATGTAAATGATTGGGGAAAGTTCATTATTTATGATGATGTGATGTTCAAGGAGAGTCATGTAGAGATCTAGGAAAACTAGGAGAAGGTGTTTCATGGGCTTGTTATTCCCTTGGTTGGTGTCTCTTGGAGGTATATTGGCATGAATGAGGGTACCTGGGAACATGAGTCACATATGCGTTCTTAGTAACCCGAGTTGTTCTCTATTTATATCTTCTCTTATAAAATTTTTCACTTAAGGATGTTGATCTTTTTGGTTTATGAGATGGTTTCATATTTTTTTTTGTATTTACTCTCATTTTAGAGGTATTTCCACCGGGAGAGTGTTTAAAAGTTGGTTTGGTTGTTGCATGGTTTGGATCATGTCCCTCTGATGAGGTGGTTGAGCTCATATGGTGGTGATATCTTTGAGAGGTATCTCATAGGGTAGATATTTGGATGACCCCTTTTCATTTTCTCTTTGGTTTGGTCTGCATTCTCATGGAAAAGAATTTTTTTGAGAGATATCTAATGTAATGTCCTAGATCTATGTCATCTAACCCTTTTTTAGTTTTCAAGAATAAGGTATCTAGGTGGAGTCTTGGAAGTGGTCAAGAGGGGTTTGGTTATAAGATGATGGAAGTAGTGTGATTACAAACTATGTATTCCTTACAAGATTTGTAAGTGTGGTTCACAACTTATTCAGTGAAGATTCGTGAAATATATGTTTTTGGTGTTAAATAATAATAACATGATGTGTTTTAAGTGAAAATGGTACCCTTCCATTTACACAATGTTAATGGGGATAACACATTGTGTAAATATCCAATGTTGTATATATTTAAATGTTTCAGATGCTTGGGTTTTTCTAAAAACCCTATGGACAACATCTCTCTCTACCTTGTTCCAGGTGATCCACCAAAACTCCCTTTATCAATTTGAGATTCCTTTGAAGGGAATCAATCCTTGGGATTCCTCCTTCAATATGTGGCTACCCAAGTTTATCCATGGTGTTTTTTTCTTTCCTTTTCTATAGGGTTCTCTCTAGTTGATCTTATTTCCTCTCATATATTCTATTCATGCTATAAAGGTTGGTCTTCATTGTTTCTAATGGATTTTTCTATTATTATTTTGTGTGTTCATGTTGTGATGTCCTCATATGGATGTGGTTCTTGTGAGAGAGGTGATAATATATCTAAAATGTGGTTTATTTTTGTGTGAAGAATGTTAACGACTTCTGAGGTAGGGGATTAATTTATTCTCTTATATTTTTCATGCAATAATAAATTGATCATGCATTAGTTCTTTGATTGGTAATGAAATTGAATTAATAAATATTGAACCATATTGAAGAAATTAGATAGTGATTGTATGTCAATTTTGTTACTTTATACCATGATAGAGGGTTGCATCTTGATTTTATTGATAGTGTGATATCTATGCTAATGATTTGTTAGCATGTAGTTCGTATTTAAATTGGTAAAGAACATAAATCTGGAATTAATTAATAATTAATTGACTAAATATATTAAAGAGGCATACTTTTAATCTAGTAGTTAATGTAATGTGATCATAATAAAATTGATGCAATGTGAATGTTTAATTAAATGTGCCATTCCATATGATTGATGGAATTTATAAATAATGTGAAGTTTTTTATTATTATTGATAATAATATTATAAAAAGGATTTTTAATTGATAATGGTACGTCTCTAGGATTGATGAAACCAGAATAAATGATAAGTGCATGTTTTTCCTTTATTATCTTATTATAGCATGTTGCCTTAGGTTACCCATAGTTGGAACCTATTAATAAATGAATAGATTAATTAAATATGGAATAAGAACTATTTTTGTGATAAATATAATTTTCTACGGTATGAGTTTATAATTTTCTTGAGAAGTTTGGGTGCCTTGTTTTGAAGCCATGAGAGCCCGTTCACATGATAAAGTTGAATGCCTTATTTTGATGGAAAAGTATCCCTATTGTTTTATTGTTTTTTATGATTATTTGGGATGTTTTATGAATATGATTCTTATGGTGTGAGCCTAGAATGACTAATCTTGTGGGGTTGATGTGTGATATGTAGTGGGGGATCCCACATATGATGTGATCCAGGTATGGATGAGACTGGGATGGTTTTTGTGGTATGTGGGAAATAAGGTCTAGATGACGTGGCAGCAGTTGACACCTGTGATGGTGAGATAAATTAGTATAAGCATTTGGGTGTTAGTGATGGAACTATAGGTGATGGAATGGGTTTCATTCAGGCTTACCTATTGATGAGATGTTGAGAGATGGTATGATCACTTGAATTTTTTTAATGGCTGGTGGCTGGTTTCACAACCCGTCCCATGGGCCCCGGACATGACTACCCCAAGCCCGCCTTCTATAGGCCAGGGGGTGGTGACTAGCACCTGAAGTCTTTTTCCAAATAGGGAAGGAATTGCCTTAGAGATCTGTACACACTTAAAAAGGGAAACTAAAGTAAACAACCAACCAAAGTAAGGTATAACCATGAAAGTAAAGTAAAACCAAAAGTACAACTGTAAACTAAAAATAGTTGGCTGAAATACAAGCCCTAAAACTGAAAAGAAAGTAAACAGTTATTGCATCTTCCATGGAGATCTACCTGGATGATAGTAGCTATAAGTCGTAATTTGAAGAATAGGATCTCTACTCCTCCCGTCACACCAATCTACACCAAGTCCCAAACCTCAAAAGTATGTCTCAGATCATCGGTAGTTTGCACCAAACACACATGTGTGGGATGAGCTCTTGAAGGGGTGAGTATAACAACTCATTAGGGTACCCTGATACCCCCGAAGGTCTCTCAGTGATCCACAAAGGAAAACATAACAATAAATACCTCAAAGGTAATATCATGAGCATGATATAAATCATGAAGAACAAAGAAAAAGAGATTGTTCACTCTAACTGTATAACATCAAGGTCACGTGGATAGGGATGACTAGTCGTAAACCGAGATCATCCTATCCATAGTAACTCTACTGCTGACCCACAAGGTCACTGCATGTTGACCCGTATTGGTCGCTAGATGTTAACCCGTATTGGTCGCTGGTTCTGACCTATATTGGTCACTGGTGCTAACCTGTATTGGTCGCTGGTGCTGATTTGTATTGGTCGCTAGTGTTGACCAGTATTGATCACTAGTACAGAGGTAGGGATGGTTTTCATACAGCTATATCATCCCCCTCTGCAGTTTCTTATGTTGACTTGTATTGGTCACTCTTCTTCTTCATGTCACAGCAAGCCACTGGATTCCAGCATGAAGCACGCCTGATCTCTGAAAGAATCTGTTCCACAATCCATTGTCCATATTTCAATAGATACAAATTCCATAAAAAAATTATCCAAGGGATCACCCTATCATAGGGGTCCCAACGTGAAAGATGGCACGTCAATCAGATGCATGTTCTGTTAGTTATTGGAATTTTAGTTTTGAGGTCTAGGTTGGATGTAGAGTCGATCAAACCTGGTCAAACTCCAACATTCATCAAAATTATTATAGAGTATCTCAAAAGTATTTTCTCACTCCAAGGATCCCATCACCCTAGAAGATTCATCAAATGGATGTCTGCTTCACAAGTTATGGCCCTTTAATAGTTTCTGGGCCTAAGAGGTGTCCGGGTCAAGTCTGACCCAACCCAACCCGTCCTCGGCTGACCCAGCCTAAACCGGCACAGTCTGAATTAGTGGGGTTGGACTGAGGTGGGCTCGGCCTACTAGGCCATGGACCGGCCTGGCCCGCTCTGGTTGGATTGGGACGCAGACCAGCCTGGCCCACCGGCTAGGAGTGGCCCGCTAAGCGACGCGGCCTGGCCTGCTGGCACGCCCCACGCGGGGCACGCGGTCTGCCTCCCAAACGGCTCATAGAGTCATTATGTTTCACTTAAGGGTAGAAACAGGTGGCACCGCCATGTCACATGTGGGACCCGTAGGAGGCAGGTCCCATACCAGCACACCACGACTCCCCTGCAATGTGGTGTGCAACAACGCGCCACATCCCCATCCATGGCCAGCCCGCCTCCAGTTGCATGTCCAGCCACCGCGGCGTCGAGCAGTGCCCTGCTCTTCCATGAACGGTGAGCGTCATCCACCTTATTTTCCATCATGCTAGTGTCGCACCAGAAGATCTCTCGTAGGGCTCCAAAGATGCTCTGGAGATCCATTTCAATTCCCTTCTATGCCTACGGGCCTCCCAAATTGATTATGTCACAACGTGACCCTCTTTATTTTGTTTCCGTCAAATTGGGAAAACATTACCCAAAGAACACAATGATAACCAAAGTGTCGGAGGGTTCGGGCCTTGTTTGTTTGGCCTGCACCCTTCGTGTTCGCATTATAACAAGCGGGAATAATTATTCATCACATTTCAATAATATTAAACCACATCCAAACGTAAACCCCCTACCTAGAAGAGACGTCTGCTAATGATAAACAACGGAACCTCCTTCATCATTGTCGTCAGTTCATGATTCATTGGTGCTCATCACCGCTCGCTGAAACCAATCTCATCTTCCAGGTGGATGTTGCCGCTGGACTTCTCCAGAGTTTCCTCACTTGAAGAAGTTATGACAAAACCCCACCCCAAGCTCTATTTAAATAGGAGGGTGGAAAGTGAGTAACGCATTGAGGAATTAATGAGGTTTATTTCATGAATGATCCCCTTAATTCCCCAACAGTGTGGTTTCAAAAAAAAGGTGATTCAAGACATTAATTGGCATGACAAGTCACTGGTCCCCACCACCGCCGCTCATCCGCTGGAGAAAAATAAATAAAATAACATGTTAAGTTATTTTATTATTTTTCTATAAAGTCCAAAATTTAACTTTTTCTACCAACCTACTCCAATTGAAGTGAATCTTCCCTTATGTAAATCCTGGCACTAAGGATTCAACAGTGCCCTCGTATTTTTCATTTTAAAATCGGTTCAAATATAGAAAATGCCACCCACGCGTTTACTAAACATACTTAAGAAAAAGTTTAGAAATTCATTCTGGGCACATCAGGCCTCGGAATCACGTGCCATTAATTTTTGCAGACTCATAAAAATCCCAAAGAATTAAAAAAATTTCATGGAATTTTCAGATCTTTACATTTGCATTTTTTTTTTAATTTTCATTCCTTTCCCCACTTATTGAGGTGGATGGAGGTGCTTCATTTCATGTTTCCCCTTGTTGGTATCTTATGATGGTTTTCCATATAGTACCTGTATATGGAATGATGCTCAAAATGAATTGAATAGATGTTTAAACCATGGGGTTAGTTGTTGTTGGAATGAAAATGCTTAAAGATTTTAATCTTGATAAACCATAGACTTGGTTTAGATTATTCTCGGAGGGTGTGGACTTTTTATTATGATGATTAAGGTAATGCAGTGTAATGTAAGGCAGTATAATATAACTAGTTAATTAATGATTAATTAATTAATTATTGAAAGGAATTGATAAAAATTAAATAACGAATTTAATATATATCTATAATATTCATGTGTGATTTAGTATATCTTGTCTTAGTAGTAGAAGTTAGGATTCTGAGTGACATTTGTTGTTGTTGATTCAAGGGAAAGGTATTTTCTATAGTGTGGTTGTGAGGTTTCTTATATCATGTATATTCTATGATTTTATACACTGCCCCACCCATGTTGGTTAAGGAAACTAGAAACCAATGGACTCTTAGAGGTTATTTTCCCTGACATCCTAGTGGGAGAATGGATGATGAACTACCCCCTCTGTTCTCTCTCTCTTCTCTTAGTAGTTACTTGTGCTGGTATGCATGCTGGTTAGTTTTACCTTATATGTGTGTAGAGGGTGGGTATGGATTGTGGTTATTTCACACAAATTTATTACTATATACTACTTGGTTAATATATTTGGTTATGTGGGTGGTATTTTTTGGTTATGTGATGCATGAGGTGCATATTATGAGGCCATTTTAAGGTGCTTTCAGGACAGTTTACTTTTGGAGAGAGATTCTCATGAATTGTGATATTAGGGAAGAGCAATAAACCAGTGGGGAAGTGGTATTGGGTTACACTTCATGATTTATTATTATATTTTATTCTATCTTGTATGCATTACTTGGTGAGATTTATACATGGTGAGGTTGGTAAGTTAGTATACCTATTTAGGTGATGAGTTAGTTTCACTGTTGTTCAATATATTTTGGCATGATTTCTTTATCTTTTTTAGGAGAGGATCCAGGGAGGATCCTACTAAGTATACTATTATACTCACCCTACGTGCATATAAAATATTTTTCAGTTCATCTAGATCAAGTTGGTAATTGGTTAGAATATTACTAGATCAGGGTTTAGGAGGATCTATTTGGGATTCATGGTCATTGTCATCTTTACCTTTTGGGTACTTGTAGTTTTCCATTCATTTGTTTATTATTGTATGAAATTTCATTTTTTCACTATGGATTTAATTTATATATATGTTCAATAAGGTTTTGGTGGGAGTATCCATATTATCTCTCTCTTTTTTCATGCTTCCCTTAAAGGGAAATTCCCCCCAAATTCATGTTTAATGTTTCATTGGTGCTAGTCGTCAACCTAGGGCCAACTAGAGACAGGACTCATTCAGTCACCATCTCTCTCCACTAATTATGGTATCTTTTGGGGGATGGGGTCATGAAAGTAAAAGGTATGTGTAAAAACATATCCAAACATGAAGAACTTGAAATCAAAAGGCATGACATAAATAAGGTTCTTTAATAATAAAGAGAAGGAGAGGATCTCTTACATTGAGAGGGTACTTCTTAAATCTTGGGAGAAGCTTATTGAGAGAATGGTGCACCTTGGGAGGAATCTAGAGAGGGAAGGGTAGAGTAACTTCTAGAACCAATAGTTTTGAGTGAATAGTAATGGGATTTTGGGTAGGTTTATATAGAAAAACAGAGGTTAATTATTTGTTAATTTCTAAACATACGTTTTGGACTCTACATGATAAATTCATCAAAACCACAAAACAAACCATTTTTTCCCATGGATTCAAAACAATAAGGGAGGTTTTAATTATTTTATAAGGATAATAATTGAACTCGTTAAAATAATACCCTTGGAGATGTGGAGTGAGTAATGTTTATAAATAATTGATTTTAAAACCTTAAAATATAATATAGGTTTTGGAGGATTAATTAATGGTTTATAAAATTAATCAAAAAATCCAAAAAAACTATTTTAAATGAGAAAAAAGATATGGGTTGGGGATACCTTTTATGGAATATATTACATCACTTTTGGTTCTTTGTGATTTCATAATGCATACCATATATTTATACTATATTCAATTATTACCAAAAAAAATTATTGTCTAGAAGAATTATGAAAAATTAATCATTAGGTAATTTCAATTTGATGTTTTCAAAAATAATATCTATTAAATAAAAATAATTTTATAAATACTATAGTGTAAACTTTTAAATAAATATTCCCCATTTATTGAAGAAAATACTATCTTTTTTATAATTATAATTTTCTAACCCTTATAAAAAATAAATTTGACTTTTAAAAATTATATTATAATTTATATTTAATAAATATTACTTTATAAAAATATTTTATAAAAATATAATTTATTTAAAAAATTCTTGAATTCATCAAATAGAGTCTCTTAATTTTAACTATATATTTATCAAAAATACAATTTCTACTTCATCGTACCAAAATCTAATTTTGGTCAAACTAATTATCTAATAATTTAAAAATTAGTTGTCAAAATTATTAAATTTGATTATAATTTTATTAAAAATAAAATACCCAAATTCATACTTTTAAGTTCTAGATACATATCCCTTTATTACACTGGTGAATTACTTAATAGTAAGGTGTGTAATAGTGAGATTTGTTTGGGGTGGTTCAGTGAACATGGTTTAGGCTATAATCTCGATGATCTTGAACAAATCTCGTGAATGGTTTCACTCATGCTTCAATTGTTCAATCTTTGTTTGAGATTGATTAATAGAAAATAATAGTGATTTTATCTCCCTTTGAATCTCTAAAAAATGGTATTCATAGGGTATGGTATTACTGGTTGAGGCCATCGCTTCCTATGTCTATGTCAAATGGGCGTTATCATAACCCTTAATATACCAATATTAATGGTCACTATAGAAAAACTATATTATAATTTTTTATGATACTTAACATACTTTTGAATTTTCAATACCATATAATAGTTCAAAATAACCAAATTAGTTCATGTTTTTTCTATAATTTCATTTATAAATAAGGAATTTACTCATGTTAAAAGAGAATATAATTTATAAATGTTCAATTCATTACACTATCCCTCTTCATAATCCTATGATACCAATCTATCACAACACCCTCCCCCCAAAGGTATCCATACTAGAATGAAAGTGAGATATGGGAGAAAATGATTCACGAATACCACTTCCAATACTCCATGGATTTGTGACAAGAACCGAGGGTACATCATACATATAAATGGGAGGAATTTCCCTTCAATAGAACATGAGGAAATAAATATAAGATAAAACAACCAAAAAAACATACTAAAAGTAGATTAAAAAAATCCCAAATACATGTATGTGCTTTCATACAATTGAACAACAATAAATGAATATACAAGAACAAAATTAATTCCTTGGAAGTGATCTCAAAGACCAAACACCTTCTAAACAAATCAATGAGATAGAAATATCCATTTGTATATCTAACTTGTTCCTATAGTCCAAAGAAATTTATATAAACATAGGGTGGTGTTAATATGTATACTCGGGAGTATCCTAGTCAAAGCCTCTTGTACAAAAGATAAAGAAATCATACTAAATCCTTTTGAATAACAAGTGAAGTTAACTGATGACCTAATAAGATATGTTAAGTTAACATTCTCACCATGGATCTCTCACCAGGTATCATATACAAGTAAACATATATTATTATTTCCAATTAATGTAACTTGCTACCACTTTCCGACTAGTTTTTCACTCTACCCAAACATTGCACATCTTGATCCATATTTCTCCAAAAGTGAGCTATTTTGACGACACATAATCTAATGTATTACACCATTCACGTCATGCATCACATCATCTCATTATCACATAACATACACCCCATGAATGACATAAACTCATTATCCCATGCTACATCGGCATCTAGTAACTAGTTATTTTCTAAGATCCACCAAATCTATTTGTTGTGTATTATACCTCAATCCATCACATCCCATACATGACATAGCTATAATAATCCATAGGTTATTATATTTAAAGATACATGTGTGTAAAATAACCACAAGTCATTATATCCCTCTATACACATATATGTGAAAGGTTACCACTTTACATATTAGCACACAATATGACTAAGTGAAGAGAGTAGGGTAAGAGGGGGTAGTCAGTCATCTGTTGCTAATCAAACTAGATGTTTGTGAAAACACCCTCCTAGAGTCCACTAGGTGTCAGTCACCCTATCGATATGGGTGGTGTAGCATATGAAATCACATAGCATACATGATATATATATATATCACAACCACACTATGGGCATCTACCTATTATTCATCTCAATTGAAACTATTATCACTCGGACACATGTCTACCTCTAATAAGGACTTGGTATCCTATAATAAAACAAGCATCCAATAATACTTTCATCTGTTTATTTATACTGAACAGTTTACATTAAATTAATTATTCCAAATAACCATTAAACATTACATTGACATGATCATAAACTGATTCCCATGACCTATAGGAATAAACCAACCTATCCCATGGTTTCTCATGGTTATCCTGATTTTCATTATAAAAATACATCAAATCCACTGTTTAAAACATTTATTTTTCATTAACATTCCATATTTCTAACTAATCTAAGAATCATCCTAGTCTTCCATAAAAGAGATGGATAAGCTATAAACTACCAAAATCTTTGAGGAAAGGGGAAAGTAATACATGTAAATATGACACTTCAAAATATAAACTTTAAAGTAGATGCATTAAAAAGAAATCATACCAAATTTTAACATAATAATAGGAAATCCCATATTTAACCCATTTCATCAGTCTTGGTGCCATCCTTGAAACCAATATAACCATGCCTCCTTCCATCTCATGTAAAAAATACTACCAAAACCCTAATCCTATATGTCAATGTCTCATCATCCATCATCCATCCCAAGCTATCATCATGTTTCCTAGTAAGGATCATATACAAAAAATCACATAAGGAAACAAGGAGAACAAAAAATCATCAACATGGCATCTAAGCCCTAAAAACCAGGGCATCAATCCTTCACTCAAAATAGGCTTTCTTAGACCAAAACATTTATCTTTTCACACATCTAATTCATTACCATCTTGAATTAACAAATTCATTTATCATAGGTTACATCCATAGGAAACCTAAGGCATCAACCCTCAAAATCTAATAATTATGTAATCATGATTCCAAGCATCACTTCTAGTTTCATTAAACATAAGGAATAACATTTTAATTAAAATGCACCTCTTTATTATTTAATCAACAAGAATAAAAGATTCAAATTATTTAGACAGTTCCATTGAGAAAAGAAATAAATATTTCATTTAAACATTCATAGAGAATAACTGTTATTTCTATCCAAAATATAAGTAATAATGTATTTATTTAAATATTCCTCTTTGTTAATTGGACTACAAACAATTCCAAATTTATGTTCTCTAACCATTTTCAAATTAATATACATGATAATCCAATATATAAAAAAATTATAACTAAATCATTAACATGGATAGCACAATATCTAGTAAAATAAGAGGAAAATAATTATTATAGTGGAAAAACATGTGATCATTACAATGAAATCCAAGGTTCATTCTTTAATCCTATATAATATTTATTAAAAATAATTACACTATCGCCAAAATAGATAAATCATGTTCACTTTAAGATTGAACATAAAATAATAGGAGAATCGATAAATCCCCTACCTTGATTAGAATTCCAACAATATTTACACAAGAGTGGATAATTGAGGATCCACCACCACTGAAATTGTAGGATAATTCTCTAGAACCTAACACTAGAAAGCCACCAACAATCCACACTCCTCAATACCTAAAATAAGAGGCGTTGTCTTAACAAACATTTGAATAAAAGGGATAAATAAAGGAATAGAAATTTACTATGAGCCAAAAGTTTTATATTCTCCATGAACTATGAATTTGAAAGTCAAGGAGTTTATCACTAGTCAATAAGGGATGAAAAATCTATACATACCTAGTAAAAAAAATTAGTGAAACCTACACAGGTTAAATCCTTCAACCCAACCCTTGTTTATCCATTATGTATGGATATAAAAATAATTCCAAGTGAGGTGCATAGATCAGTAAATATAGGTTAAGTATCGATATAAAAATATATTTTAAGGTCCCTCTTAAAACCACACTTGTTTCCCATTTTGAACCAATCAAGATCCATGAAGATTTGCGGCCAATTTGGTTGTTTAAAAGTAATCTAAAACACCTCCACAGCTTCCACGATGTCATGTACAAGGCCATGGTGGTTCTTGATCTATTTATACATACATATAATCCCCTGTGATTTTTTTCTTATATCCAAGTTGTTTTCACCATTCCCTGGATTCTAAAACGGATTAGAAAATCAGTTCCATTGCCCCTGTTTCAGAAAGGAAACCCTATAAGACACCACACCCAGTACTACACCCACCTTAGTCATTTTGAGTTTTCCATTTAAAATATAAGGAACATGCTGATCCCAAAAAGGCTCTAAAATGGATTTACAATTCATCTTTCTAGCCATAGTTCACCAACACCACTTTAACTTCTAAGAATGGCCTCAACCATTCCAACCACCAGGGTGTAGTGACCTCCAGAAAATCCCAAGTCCCTCTCTATGCCCCCATAACACCTCTAAACTCCCTATCAACACCAATAAACCTTGGTAAATCACAAATGAAAGGTTAGGAAGGTTTGCACCATTAAAATAGTAGTGTTTTGTGTGACTCCAAACTATATATGTAGCAATAAGAAGATAAGAAATTATAATTGAAATTAGAGATTGAACAACATAAAACTAAAATTTCTAGAAACTCAAAGAAGGATGTTTAGTTATATCCCAACATTAAAAAGTAGAACTTAATTATTTATATCTTGACCAACTCAATGAAATAATGGATAAAAATAATATAGGAACTTAAATGTGAGGTCCTGATGCTATGAAGGAAGTGTGATGTTCATGAAAACCCTCTTACTCTCATAAAGATAATGGGATGTTCAAGTGAACGATCTATTATATAAGAAAAGGAATTTTTAAGGTAACCTTATAAAAATTTTGTGCATTTCACATAAGTACAATTATTCATGGAAAAATTAAAAAAATTATCTAATGATAAACCATAAGAACCCATGCCTCGAAAGAAAATTGAATTACATAGAACCCAAAAAACTCATATGGATCTTGCTGATACAACAAGGGAACACAAGAAGACACAAAGGATCCAGTGTTATCATTATAAAAATACTAGGAATACCCAATAAGTGTGCTATATTTAAAAAATATATTTTAGTGATCTTGTAAAATGAAAACATGTGAGTATAATTTTATACTCTCAATATAATTTTAATGGTTAATTATTTTCTAATAAGGGTTTTGATCACAATGGAATTAATTATGATTTAAGGGATAAAAGTAATGTGTACATGGAGACATAGAGAATGAGTATATAATTGATATAAACATCATTAAGGAAGATGAAAATACATAAAAAAAATTAGACTTTCAGGATGAGGAAGAGTTAATGGAGTTGGAGGTGGAACATGTTTATTCACTGCTAAAGGAAGCTAAACAGCAGGCATGGTCTAAGTAAGAAAAAGACACAAATTCCAATATTATTAAAATTACCTTCAATACTATGGATAAATCTATTAAATATATTCTTAATACCACTTTTACTACCCCCATGGTAGGAAATAAATATCTTTTTATAAGAATAATTTATAATAAAGATGAGTTTGTTCAATTTGGAAGTGATGAGGAGATAATAATCATTAGATCTAGAAAGAATAAATTTTTCTAAGAGACCTAATGAATGTGAATGTATTATTAGTTGAATGTATTGGTCATATTATTATTATTGGTATTTAATTGTGTGGTTTTGGGTATTTAGTGATGTTAAACAATAATACATGTATCATCAAAAAAATATGGTTCATCTATTTTGAAAGGAAAGAAAACAAAGGGAAATATTTACCTTCTTGGTCAAAAAGATAGATGTATGTAGTCTGATGAGGAATAAAAAAATTGCATAAAAGAAATTACCATTTGGTCCAAATAAATATTAATTATTTGGTGAAAAATGATGATGCTCATTATATCCATAATTCATTATGTGGTCACAAACATATGTGTGATAATTTTAAAAAGGGAAGATTGTTCAAAAGAACTGCAATTCAAGGAAAGATAAATAAACAAGGTTTCTTTAGAAAATTCATGAGGATGTGTGTGAAACCATGATTCCAATGTCCATGGTTTTAAAATGATATAATTTCTTGTTTATTGATGACTACATCAGGATGGTACAGTTAATAGTCATTTCTCACTAATGAAATGTACACAAGTTCATTTCCCAGTATCAAAGGTTGACTAAGAAGACTCTTAGACTAAAAAATAAGGACCTCTAAAATAAAATTTAAATACAATTAAAAATTAACTAGGTATAATATTATCATGAAAATACTATAATTATACATCAATTTTAAATAGTGGGGACTCCTCAATAAAATATAGTCGCTGAGAAGAGAAACCAGATTATCTACAATATAGTCTGAATAATTATCATCAAAAATAAAATACAAGAGAATTATTGGAAGGAAGTGGTATTTAAAAAAATTTATATCTCTAGTAGGTACTTGTTCTTCCTAAATAAAGAGAAACTCTGATGCAAGATGTGTTATGTGAAGAAACTAACTTCTAAGTGCTTCCAAGTATTCAAAAGTAATTATTCTATTTATAATAATAAAAATAACCAGATGGTTGAATCACAAGGGTGTTAAGGTATTTTTATTTTCTATTTATACAAATAAAGTCACATAAGTTGTATAACAATATAATTTAGAAAAAAAATTTAAATCCAAGATGTAAACATTGTTGACATTGAGTATAATTTTCAAACTGGAAAGAAAATTACATAGTTGTAAAATGAAGATATCAAGGAAGAAAATGATACTGAAATGAAATGTTCAGGGGGATAACACATGGTTGTGGAATACTTAGGAGCATCCATTGATGATGAAGGAAATATTATAGGACTAGTAGATACAAAATGGAGAAAATCATGGCTTAAAATATAGATGAAAGTATTTTTGGTGATCAGACAGCTCTAGTTCATACTCAAATAATGAAGGATAAAAATAAAACTTAATTTATATCATAAAAGGATACTAAAAGTTTTTAAGATAATGTTAAGGATGATAATTGGGTTAATGATATTCATAAAGATCTTTATCAAATAAAAAAGAACCAAAAATGGGAAGTTATTATCAAGAAAGATAATAAAAATTTTACAAAAACCAAGTGGGTATTCAAAAGTAAACTCAATGAATATTGAATTATAAATCAAAACATAGAAAGGATAATGTTAAAGGGTTATTCATAAATAAAAAAAACTAATTTTTTTAAGTATTTTTTACTTGTGTCTTAGCTTGAAACTATAATATTAGTCTTAGCTATGGTTAAAAAGGATTCAAAGTATATCATATGGATGTTAAATTAGTCTTCCTAAATATAGTACATGAGGTGGAGGTATGAATTTAAAAAATAGATTTATTTATCATTAATAAAGATGGAAAAAGGTTTTATGGTTGAAAAATAACTATATGGATAGAAACAGGCACCAAGAGCATGGTATTCTCAGTTAGAATAGTATTTGAAGAAGCTTGGATTCCAAAGAAGCGAGTTTGATGATAAAATTTACATAAAGAAGTAACATGAACAATAGATATTGGTGATAATATATGTAGAAAACATCATTTTTTGAGTATCAACACCAAATGAATTTATTATTTTGAATTTATGTGGTGTAAATTCAAGATATCTATGATTCCAGGATTGAAATTTTTACTTGTTATGAAGGTGGTCCAAAGTGAGGAATGAACATTTATTCATAAAACTAAATATGATAGCTCAATAATCAAAATGTTTTAAATTAATGATTCAAAGTTAATGGATACTTATAAGGATACCTAATTTTTTTTTCCAAAATATGTGGATGAAAAAAAGTTTCATTTGATATAGTATTAATAGATTACTAAGATAATGTTATATCTCATAGCCACATGTCCAAATATAATTATTTACATGTGTTAAGATACTCACTACTAAAATAATCTTAAGGAAAGTCACATACTAACTTTAAATGGGATACATAGATATTCCATCCATATAGTTTTTTTTGTTTTATCACATCACATCACAATATGAGTTCTTAGTATTTGGTGATGTTGATTGGGAAGGTTCATCTAACAACCAAAAGTAAAAATCATGTGGTAATTTTTTACTATAAAATTCGTTAATTTTGCTCAAATTAATTACCTAAATACTAATATATAGAGGTAAGATATTTTAGAGTGTCTAAAAGGAATGAAAATTGGTATTTAGGTATAAAAAATGACTAAAAAATTCAAAAAAACAACAAAAACATGCATGAAATGATCACTATCATGGTCTTAACCTATTAAGAGCAATATATGAATGGTATGAAGATTTTTTGAAAGATAAATAAAACATGGAAATTATTATTGAGAAAAGTTATAATATGAATGAAATTATAGGAAAGTATTGATTTTATTGGATAATAATTTTCCAATTTTGGAAGTTTTAATTGAATCAATATTCAAAAAACATAAATTTGGAATATAAATCAAGAATATTGACCAAAAATTGAATGATTATATAGCTCCTCACATAAAAACTCATCCAATATAAAATAATATGAATTTGATTAAAATTTAGAAATGATCACACAAATAAGGATTAAAATGTTAAATAAATATAATCTAACTTCCCCACAAAATATTTTTAGTCAAATGTCATTGTTTCATTAAACATAATAAAATATTCCAATGAAAAATAATTCATGTAGAAAGAAATAAATAAGTAGGGGATGATTTAAAATTAATTCTCTCTATCTAGTCTCACCAACTCTAGTTTCTTGTTGTAATCAAAAATCACTCTCGGTCCCTTATTTATGAACTTTGGTCTATAGGTTGTGTTTTCAACCATACTTCCTCCTTTTTTTAGGTGACCCCTTCTCCAATATTATTATTCTACCCATCTCTCCTGTTATGTGTCAAACCCCCCTCAGTATCATGGTCATTGTCCCATGGTTAACTCTCTAGATTCCATGTGTCATGCTTGTCACCATATATCTTATTCTATTGTTACTAAAGACAAACCCCTCTATAATAGAATGCACAATTGCACAAAACTCTATTTCATGAAACGACCATGATCTAACTCTAAGATTTTCTCCACATGGATGGATGAACTATCATGATTACTATGTGAGGCCACTCAAATATCTAGTTCCCAATATCTCCTTCACCTAAAAAATTAAAATTATATAATTAGAACAATATAGGAAATTGATCACGTAGTCGTCTGGGAGATGTATTTGATTCACTGCGTAGTCGATTTCCCTCACATAGTCATTTGGTCTCATGTATCCATTTGATATCATATAGTTATTTTACTTATATAACAAATTTTCCATATAAGTGATTAATTCCACATAGGTAATTTGATATCATTTAGGGGATTGGCTCTCACATAGGTGATTGTCTCTCACATAGCCATATCACCCAAGTAATCAATTTTCTAATGTAACCAAATGGATAATGTATCATAAATGGATCATTCTATATAATCCCCAACCCATCCAACCACAAAATATAAATCATCAAATGTCAAAGACACTAAAATTAAGAACACGACGTCTTGTTGATAGACTTTTATTAGATTAGGCTTGGAAGTTATGGCCTACATGATTATTAAATAGGATCATCAACTCTTCAAAAAAATAATGTTTCTAATAAAATGTGAGAGGAGAGGAATAAATATACCACAAAGAGTGTCAATGTATATTCTTTAGAAGATTCCACAATTCAATTTTGAGGTGTCTTAGAATTTACATTGATTTTTAAAGAAAGAAACATAGACTCAGGTTGGCTCTATGTCTTAGAATAACATCATCTTCACTTGTGTAATTTAAATCCTTATTTCAGTGGAGATTCCCATCTTGTCTGAGGTAGAATTGGCTTCACAGTTATCAGCACTGATGGGAAACTTATTAGATCAGGAATTTTTAGTCTTTGTATATTACTACAAACAAGTAGTTTATATATTTTTATATTTTGATGTTTTATGTATAGGTCCCTTGATCCAACATTTTTCCACATATCCACTGTAGCACCTAAAAATATAATTTTTTGTTAAACTTTTCAAGGAATACAAACATTTATTATATTTTTTATGAATCCAATAATTCTCCCTTAAAAACTCAATTTTCTATTGAAACTCATTTAGTTCACCAAAATAGGTGTGGAAGACTATCATAAATTAATGGCACATAAAACACACCCAAACTTAATCCATTTAACTATTGGAAAATTATAATAAATTTTATTTTTTAACAAAAACAAATAATTACAAACAAAATAAATTATCATCATTCCTAAGATCTAATTCACACTAGAATTAAAGAATATCCATAGATTATTCTATTAAAAACCCTGTAATTCCTCCTATGTGAATTCTCCAAACTATCCTACTTCAAGAATAATCAAATTCTAGTTAAAGGAGTGAAGAGCTATGAGACTCAAGTGTAATTAAATCTATAACAAAAGGAACTTACATCATTCAGTCTCTTCCATATTTTCCAACCTATGTTCCCTTACCAATTCATTGATACAAATAAAAATATTTTCTTATAAATAAATTTTTTACTAGTTCATTTGGGTTCAAAATTTTCCTTGCCTAAATGAGATAATTTTTGAAAATGATCTTTATTTTAATGTTTTTCAGCCAAAAGTTTATTCATAGAATTATGTATATAACTTATTTATTTTTTATTAATTTATTAATAGAAATACACCATGTGACCTTGTCTCAAAGACTCACCATGGGATCCCAAATGACCATTTTAATCTAAATTAAAAGGATTTATGTTACTCTTTATTGTGTTGTCTCCCTGCGATGTTCCATTTTACCAAGTCTATGTTACTAGGTTCAAGTTCAAACATCAAGTTACCTCAAGTTATAATTAAAATTCCAAAAAAATATAACCTATCACATTTCCATTAATAGTTTCCAAATAGTATTTCCATAAAATTATTGGATTTTATCACTCAGTAATCATTTAATTCAAATAACTTCAAAACTAGTGAAAACCCTCAAAATAAGAATGAAATTATTCCTAGGAATATTACATTGAGTTTCTATTTTTTGAAAATAGTGGCACGGAAAAATTTTATTTACAGAAAAAAATCAATTTTTATTTATAGAAGCCTAAATTGATGCTTTGTGGGGAGGAATTTTGAAAAAAAAGTAGGGATTTTTTATGTATAATACATTGAATAAAAGTTAAGGCATAATAAAAAACCCCTCTCCCTCGCTAATAAAATCCAAAAATGTCCCCATTGATGAATATAGAAGTGGTAGATATAGTTAAATGGTTTTGATTCATACAAATTTAAAAATGTATCATATAATATATTTTATTTTGAATAGTGAAAGTAAATTTTAAACATATTTTTCCACATAGTAATCACACAAAACACATTACGCACAATCAATCCCTACTAGACACTTCCAGAAAATAAATTATAGAAAATGAATGTCAAAAAAATCATGTAATGGATGAGTTTATTAAATATTTTCAAAAGATAAGAAAATAATGTCTGCAATGAAAACTTATTTCACACAAATTCAGCTCAAAACTTGGGAAGTGACCCAATAGAATTTCAGAAATTTATCATGAAAATAATTTAAACAAATAAGAAAAAAATAATATAAAATTAAGGTAAGTAACAAATATAATATATTAAAACACGTACTCCCCTAAACATACAAAAGCTTTTCTCGTTGTTGTAAAACACATGTATCCCCTTCAAAGCAATTGAAATAACAACCTTGTTAAAAATTTTGATCTCCTATGAGAAAAATAGATTGTAATAAATTGATGAATTTGAAATTAACTAGAGTTTGAGTATAGGTAATTTTATCAAATTTTATCCACTAGAAACTTCTTCAGTCATTGAATTTTATAAATATTTTACTATTGGTAAAAAGATATTCAAAACTGATAGTGCCTTTTTTGTGTTTTCGCTTCACCAGTCGGACAACCACTTTCCACGGTATCTACACCTACTATGTACCACTGTTTACGATCACTTATCCTAATGTAAAATAGATTCACCTCACTGTTAGAAGATCTTTCCACTTCTTGATAAAATGATCATAAGTGAGAGTATCTAGTAGAAACTCTAGAATTTTTGTTCAACAACATATTGGGAAAAACAACAGAGTGATTATAATTTATTTAAAAAAATAGAAAAGAAATAAAATCATGGGTTTCCTCCCATGTAGTTCTAGTTTTAAAGCCCCTACCAGACTCAAAGTTTTCTCAATTTTTCAAAGAAATATATGGAATCCAAGCCCATCGGCTTCTCTAAAAAGTGATGTTTGATTCATTGGTTATTCACCAATAAATGTTGGTTATATTCTTCTACCATCACAATAGATCCGTTAAAAAGTACTCAAACAATGGTGAAAGGTACATACCACCAATATTTGATCTTCCTAGGAAAAATTTTAAGCCAAGAGTCATAAATCAGAACCTTTTGATCAGCTTTAAAATATATATTTTAAATGAAAGAATCATGAAAATATTTATTTCTCTTCTTTTAAATACTATAATTTTCATAGTAATCTCTCTTAATCTCATTAATCTCACTCAACTCAAGAATCCTTTTATCTCTAGTAGTCTTAAAATAAATGTATAGGGACTTCATAGTCCAGAAATACTTGTGTTGAATCTCTACAAGAAAATGACAAGTTTTCCCCAAAAAAATCAAGTGTGGACACCATTATGGGTATTATAAAAGTTATTCTTTATGCCCATAATGCCACATCATGTTTTAATGTTCAGTCCTTCTAATAATTGAAAATATTTTTTTCAATGTTTTTTAATTCCCTATTTGATATTTTTACATGTATTCTCGATTGTTGAAGGTAAGTTGTTCATTTTATATGGGTACGACCATATTTATCCATCAATTATTTGAATTTTGAAATTATAAAATGTGTTTTGTTAACTGTTTTGAAAGAATTTGGCAATCAAAAACATGAATAGATAATCTTTTTAATGAATTTAATATAATTTTTTTTATTCTTGGAATATTCCACTACCTCAACCCATTTGGATACATAGTCCACAATAACTAATATGTACTCATTCCCATGAGAATATGGGAATGGTCCCATGAATCCTAATACCCAAAAATAAAAAATTTCAACCTATAAAATTCATTTATGAGGAAACTCCTACTTTCTTCAAATATTTCCTAACCTCTAGCACCTATCACATCCCACCGCTAAACTCCTAGAATCCTTAAAAATGTGGGAAAATAAATTCTAGATTGAGTGACTTTTTATATTTTCTATCTCCTCAATGATGGCCTCTCCAATGTGAGGAGTGGAAGCTCTCTAGAATAGAAAACATTTATTCTTTTAGAAAACATCTCCTATGGATTCCATCACACACCTTCTAAAAATCAAAGTTACATCCCACAAATAGTACTTAAGTTTAGATATAAATTTATTCCATTGATTAATTGAAAAATACTTAGGTATGACACTTGATACTATGAAATTACCAAAATCTATTTACAATGTAGACTGTTTAACCGGAATTATGAGTAACATTTCATTAGGAAAATAAGAATTAATCTCTCTAGGATATTCACACTGAGTACCCAAAACATTGAAAGATGATCTAAAACAACATTCTATACTATTAATTTGACTTTATTCTCAAAATCAAATTATTATAGAAAAATTATCCACCTAATGATTTTAGGTTTTACCTTTTTATTTTAAAGTAGATATTTCAAGGCATTGTTGTCTATTAAAATAATATCTTTGGAACCCAAAAAAATTACCTAAACTTATCAATAGAAAATAAATAGCCAAAATATCCTTCTAAGTATTGGTATACCTTCTTTTAGCATCATCTATCATCTTTCTAGAATAAAACAATGCTTGAAATTTCATATCATTCCTTTGGCCTAAAACTGATCCAAGATCCATATCACTAACGTCACACATAATTTCAAAAATCATTTTCTAATGGGTGTAGTGATGATGGGTGAATAAGTGAGTTTTTCTTTAAAAAAATTAAATGATTCTAAAAAATTCTCATCATGTGGGAATGTGTAATCTTTACCCAAAAAGGAGCACATGAGATTTATGATATTTTAAAATTATTTGATAAGCATCTGGTAAAAAATATCATGCCGAAGAAATTTTCTCTCCCTCTTGAAATTAACTGGATGGGTTAAATTTAGAATGACCTCAATCTTAGAATTATCAAACTTTATACCCCACCAAGAGACTTTATGTACCAGTAATATTCAATATGTGACCATAAAATAGCATTTCTCCTAGTTTATAAATAATTTATTATCTTTGTATCTTTCTGAAAAAAGTTCCCATTTAAGAAAACATCTCTAAAAAATATACACAAAAATGGAAAATTCATCCATAAAAGCCTCAATGATTCTCTCAATCATATCTGAAATGATTTCTATCAAGCACCTTTTAAATGAGGTTGGAGAACCACACAAAATGAAGGGAATTATCTGGTAAGAAAATGTACCAAATGGAAATGTGAATGTGGTCTTCTCATGATCTTCTAGGGATATAGGGATCTAGTTATAATCGAAATAGCCATATAAAAAATAAAATATATCATTCTTATCCATCCTCTCAAGAATTTTATCTAGAAAATTCATATGAAAATGATCCATCCTAGTAGCCAAATTGATCTTTCATTAGTCGATAAATACTCTCAATTTGGTAGATTTTAGAACCTAATTTTTTCATTATTATCATTAGTGACAACATTGAATTCTTCTTTATTTGGGACTACTTAGATAGGATTGACCCAAGAACCATCTAAAATGTGATAAATAATATTAGTATCCAATATATTAATTACCTATTCAATCGAAACCTATTTCAAGTTTGGGTTCTATATACTTTGAAACTATACTCTGGGTTTGTGTTCTAGTTTCATAGGAATCTTATATAGTCAGAATATAGGGTTAATCCCCTTGACGCAAACTATGGACCAACCTATTAAAGTTTTGAATTTTTTTATAACACCTACTAGTTTTTCATCATGATTTTATTAATCTCAATAGATATAATGACATGAAATGTTGAGTCTTCACCTAAAAATTAATATTTTAGGTTTTCTAATCTTCAATGTGGGTTCTTATTCACTATATAGAATACTATTAGGCTTTGTAGGTCTAAGATCATCAATATGTTTCTTATAATGAGATTGAACACTATATAGCTTTTTGAATTTGAGGACTATATTTCCATTTATTTTTAATACAATCGAAATTGGAAATTACACCCCCCCTGAATGGCCCAAAGGCCTTATTTTTTATTTTTATTATGGATAATCCCCCTTTTAAGGGTTTAAGGGGAACCCATACATGACCAGTATGCCCAAGTCACAAGGCCCAAAAAACCCACAATACATGACCTGAAGGCCCAGAGGCATACCATGCCCAATACATGACTCGTAGACCCATCCCACTTGAACTGCCCCTCCCCTGATTTTTGCGTCATTGATCACCTAGCTCGCCACCTTTCATTGCTGATCGGCTAGCACTGCCCCGTACAAATATGCACGGTGCCTGGTCCTGATGACGGCTATCATACCCTCTCATTCTTCTAATTTGGTTAGCTCTACATCTAGTAGCTTCTACTCTGGTTGCTCTGATCCTCTTCTGGGGCCTATTCTATGTGAACTGGGCTACTCCATGGTCTACGTGACCCGAAGGCCCTGAGGCCCGAAAGCCTTTGATGACCTGAAGGCCCTGGAGACCCGTAGGCCCAAACTGGTGGCCCAAAGGCCCAAATCAGGTGAATAGTTCCGGCTGCTATAGTACCGAAAAGTAAATACTACAGTGACTGCTACAGTAACTCGGAAATTCACCTCCACCTGGTTTTGAACCTGGGTCTCTTGGATGCCAAATAGGAGCCCTTACCACTTGGGTACAGGCTCGTTTTCTTGTAAAGTACACACTCGTGAATTTATAGATAATATTTTAATAGAATAATATACGTGAAATAATAAAATTGTTTTTACATATCTCCCTAAACTATATCAAATTGTTCTCCTTTTTTTATTGGACGTAAGAAATAGACCACAAAACTCAACCAAAAATTCCTTAAGATTAGAAATAGAAAACTCATCTTCATAATAACTCTTTAGATATAGAACATAGTTATTTTCTAGTTACATAAAATTTAAAATATTTTCATTTTCATCTCCTCCAAATTATTGAGAAAAATATGTTTAGCATCTACATCAGTTTCTTCAACCATGAAATTTTTAACGGATTATTCTTCTTATTTTATTAAACCCTCACCTTCTAACATCTCAACTCTTGAATAGTTCTCACAAAATATTGGTTCTTTCACATTTTTAAACACATGAAACTCTTCTTATTTCTCACCAAGATTGAAAATAAAACCACACATTTTCACATTGATAACAGCTTATCATATGGCTAAGAAGGGACTACTAGGAATTATGGGGACCTCTTGGTCACACTCCATGTTAATAATAAGAAAATATGAATGTAAAATAGCTTACCAAATATAACTATAAACTCATAAATTTTCCTTATAGGACGATTAAAATATATGTCAACTAACTGTAAGACAAAAGTCGTAGGTTTTAACTCTCTTAATCCAAACTATTTAAAAACTGATCAAGGGTGAAGGTTAATTATTTCTATTATATTACAAATGTAATTCAATTAACATATTTTACCTAAGGAGTATGGAATAATAAAAATAAATGGATATTTAAGATTTGGTGGAATATTCTTTTTAAAGAGAGAAATGTACCCTTTAGTGAGGTTGTAAGGGGAAAATTATTCTAAAGTTTTATTATTTGAAACAATTTTTTTGAGTGACTTGAAGTATTAAGGGATCTGAACTAAATTTTAGATAAAAGGAATTTTCAATTGGATCTTGTTGAAAAAACTAAGGAATTGATGTAATTTAGTTGTTTTATTTTTATATTTCAACCTTTATGGGAAAGGGATGAATTGGGAAAATCTTAAGAATATAAGGCATTTCCCCAATTTCCTCCATAAAATTTTCATTTCCTTTATTATTTTTCATTTTAAAGTATTTTTCTTCTTGAATTTTAGAAGGAATGGATTGATTTTCTTGATTTCTTGAATCATTGTATAAATTTATAGAATATGTGTTTCTTGGATTTGGGGGTTCAATTTCTTTCAGATTTTCAGTTTGTAAAATACTAGAGTCAACTCTACCCCTTGTTGATTTTCCATAACTTTCCTAGTAACCACAGCCATGTAACTCTCCCTAGTGTTCATTTAGGTGGTACTAGGTATCTTAAATTTATCTCTAGAACCAATTATCTATCCAATTGACTCATTTGCAGCCTTAAATTATGTATTCTAGAATCATTTTCAGCTTTTTAAAATATCATGTTGAGTTCTTTTTAAGTCAAGATCCCCCGTAAACTATTGAAACAAACCTTTAACATCATCTTGAGAATAATAATTTTTATCCTTATCTAGATTCTGAAATAATTTTCTTTGATGTTTTCAAAAACCAAATGTAGTATGTTTCAATCTAATATTTCATTTTCCTTTCCACGGTAAATTGGGATGGTTCCTACTATCAGGGTTATAATTGTTTGAAAAGGAGTCATCTTTAACTTATTACCTTTGACCATATACAGTAAAATTTTCATCTTTAGAAGATTAGTATGGTATGAAAAAATTTGGACAGTAGGAAATTTAGTGTAAAAAAATTTCACAGCATTTACACTCTTCTCTAAGAATTTAGTCCTAATTTTGATTGCCTACATGACTTGAAGATTGTTTGAAATTTTGATTCAATGGAGACTAGAGTTGGTATTTTATTTCATAAAATTGGGAATTCATTTCCAATCCTATACTAGTTTCATTCCCACCACCATTCACTATTCTTATCCTTGAATATTTATGTTTTAAATTAAGAGGCAATGTATTGAAATTTTTTATAATCTCTTCATCAGTTTTTCAAGTGTAGTTCCTCAAGTGGATTATTTAACCACATTCAAATTAGTATGTGAAAAACCTTCATATAATTCATCAACAAGTAGATAGGGAGGGGGTTTTTTACGAGGAAACTACTTAATAGGGTCCATGAACTTATCCCATGATTCATGAAAATACTCTTTACCCTATTTATAGAAACTTTTATTCTTATTTATAAATTCTCCCTTAAGCATATTAGGGTAAATTTTCTTTAAAATAGAGATTTAAATTTGTTCCAAAGTATAAAACATGTTTTCATCAAGGTCCAAAAACCAAATCTTTGTATTTACCTTCAGATAAAAATGGAAAACTATCATTTTCAGCTCATTTTCCTGAAACCCATGAATCTGTAGTAGTTTTAATATGTTGTAAAAATATCTAATGAAGGATAAGTAGTACTCATTATGAATTCAATTAAATAATGATATTAGGTAAAGGTATGAATTTTTTAGCTTATAATTTAAGGCCCTAGGTTTAATACTAATGGAATAAGAGAAACTTGACACCTATAGATGATGGTACTAGATCATCCTGGTTCGATCAACATTTTCTTGGATTATTTATGGTTTACTATCTTTAGTATCTCTCTCACAGAAGTTTTTTATTTCTTAATTTTCCTTTTCTCAGTTCTATTAAATGTTCTCAGTATCTGGTTTGATGGGATCTAGATCGTGATACATAAATATAGTGTGCATGCACTAAATAATTTATCAGATTCATCCTAGAGATTCATATTTTTTATTGGAATGTTATATTTCTTTATTTTTTTATATTTCCTAATTTTCTATTTTCTCTTTAGATTTTTTTAATTTGAATAACTATTAACAAAAATCCTTCCCCATAAATGATTCCAAAATTTTGATAGCAAACATCATTGATTTTTCTCAAATTAATTCCCAAAATACTACTAGATATAAGTAATATAGTGTATCATGTCCAATTGGAAGGAAAAAGTGTGTACAGGTACATAAAATAACAAAAAAAATAAAATAAAACAATAAAAACATGAATGAAATGATTATTATGATGGCATTAACCTATTAATATCAATAGATTAATGGTATGAAGATTTTTTAATAAATTAATAAAATGTAAAAATTATGATTGGGTAGAGGTATAATATAAATGTAAAACTAGGGAATTTTTTATTCTTCAGTTAATGAAGTTTCTATTTTTGAATTTTTAATTGAAACAACATTAAAAAATGAAGTTAAAGTCTCAATCAAGAATGTTAACCAGAAATTGAATGACTATATGGCTCATCACTTACAAAACTCATTCAATTGATAAGTATACAAAATTTATTACAATTTAGATATGATCACATAAACAATGCTTAAAATGATAAATTGGTATAATCTAACTTCCAAGCACAAGATTTTTATCCAAAGATCATGGTTTAATTAAGAATAATCAAAGATTCTAATTAAAAAAGAAATCATGTAAAAAGAAATAAAGAAACCAAGTAAGGGAAAAAAGGAATTCTCTATTTCCAATTTCTCTAACTCCAGTTTCTTGTTATGATCCCAAATATATCTTGATACCTCATTTCTACCCTATGGTCTACATATTGTTGTTTTTTTACCTTCCATCCTTCTTTTTTTTTATGTCCCCTTCTACACTCTTCTTATTCTTCCCCTTACATAAGTTGTGAATAAACCCCCCCACCCATAGTCTCATGGTCACTATCCCATAAATAACTGTCTGACTTCCACATGGAATGATTTTCACTATACATATTTCTCTATACTGAATGAAACCAAAACCCTCTACAATAGATTGTGAAACTACTCAAAAATATATGCAATGTAGTAACCATGATCCAACTCTTAGATTCTCTCCATGTGGATGAATAAATGATTGTGACTATTGAGTGTGGTCGCTTGAATATATAGTTCCCAAGATCTATTTCACCTAGAAAAATTAAATATTAAGAAATTAGAATAGCATGGTCAATTGATCACATATCTGAATAGGAGATATATTCAATTCATCGTGTATCTAATTTCTATCATGTAGTTTTTTATCCTCAAATATCCATTTCATCTCATATAAAAATTTTGTTGAGTTAATCGATTTCCCACATATAAAATTGGTTCCACGTAAGTGAGTAACTCTAACAGGGGTGATTGGATCTCATATAGGTGATTGGATCTCAAATAGATATTTCACCCATGTAGCTAATTGGATGATGTAGCATGATTGGATCTGCCTCTTCAATTTCAAACCCATCTTGTTACTGAATATAAACTATCAAGTGTCAGAGGAACTGTAGTTTATAATAAGATGTACTCTCAAGTATCTTTTCTTATAATAGGTATGGAAGTCCTAGCCTGTGTGATTATTTAAATAGGATCCTTAACTATTTAAAAATTCAATAGTTCTAGTAAAACCTGGGAGTAGTGGCCTCAATATTTAATCAAGGATATCGATGTGGATTCTTAAGAATTGGATCCTCTCATATTTTGATGAATCAAATAATTTTCATCGATTTTCAAAGACAAAAACACTGGATCATATTGGATCTGAGGCTTATAACAACATCATCTTAATCTATGTAATTTATAGCCTTATTCTAGTGGTAAGTCCCATTTTAGTAGGGGAATCACTAGCTTTAGAATTTTCAGCACTGGAAGGATACTTTTTGGCTGAGGAATTTTTAGTCTCTATATGTTCCTAGGAAAAATTAGTCTAGATTTATTTTCTCTTCTGAATATTTTTGTATAGGTCCATCAATACATACTTTTTCTACATGTCCACCATAGCACCAAAAAAACAAAAAAAAATGTTAAAATTTTCATAGAATACAAAATTCAATAAGATTTGTTCTAAATCCAAAAATTATAAATTAATAACTCTATTTTTTATTGAAACTCATTTACTTCACCAAAACAGATGTGGTATAATGTGATAAATTAATAACATATCCATTTTTATCTTGTAAGTTATTGAATTTATTGACTATATAAAACTAGGGATTTATTTATTTGAGCACTGTGGATTTTGGAAATATTATAGTCCCCCAATCGTATACTCAATTGATTCAGATGAGAAAACATCTTAATGATATTTCCATTGATGTGAAATATCCAATTTTTATCATGTGTGATAAGTCATGTTATATTATTCATAACAAAAATCTTTTCCATAATTCAAGAGCCGAAAACATCATGATAATGTATCAATGCATTAAGGAAAATGTAGATCAAGGTCTAGTGAAGATAGATTATATTACCACTCAAAATAATATTGTTAAGATTATGATAAAGGCAATAGATGAGGTGGAATTTGAAAGGCATTGATTGTTTATTAAAGTTTAATTGACTTCATTCTATATAGATATTTTATAGAAGGGTCTGGAACTCCACCATGGGATTTTATTCAATAGAAATATTTTTGGTATCTCTCTCTTTTTTACTATTTAAATATATAAATATCTGTTATAAAATTTCAGAGAATTTATATTTCGGTTTTTTTACAAAGGGGGAGAAGTTTTTTATGTGTATAAGGTAGAATATGTCCATATAGGGTTCATTCCAATTGATAAAGGGGGAGAAATTTTGTTCTAGAATGGGTGGAATTATTGAATTCATAATCATGAAAGAAATTTTAGAAGTGAATATTGATGTATTTGGATACCAATGAAGTGTTTTCATGATGATATTCTCATCAAAATATATTTTCTTATGTTGATATTGACTCATTTTGACTTATAATTTTGGATTATTAAACCATTGATACACTCTTTTAAGGAAATATATTTATATAGTATTAAAGGTAAGATATTCTCAAATTTTATGTTCTCCAAGAAAAACATGTTGAATCTATTTTTTAATTTCCAATAAACACATATGGGGTGTTATTAGAAAAAAATACCTTTTGTGATTTTTTTGGATTGTGTTTATTGAAAATTGTTTATGAATAGTGTTTATAATTATCCTAAAGGAACTTACAAAGTAGTTAGGAAGGATGAAAAAGTTTATATTTATATAGAAGGATTTATTTCTACATGAAAAATACAACTCTACATTCTACCAAGTTGCGTCATGATGGGAACTTCATAAGGGTCCTCAAAAAGTTCATAAGGGTCCATAATTTATAATTTTGGGATGAATCAGAGTTTTTATCATTGAGGAAAATTTTACACGATAAACGGTATGAGAGGATTTTTTTGTGGATCTTTTAATTTTGGGATTCCCATTACATTGAGAAGGTTTTTTCATCAAAGTATTTTTGTGTGGGACTTTATGGTTTTGGTGTCCATGTGTTTTCATCATGAGGAGGACAGTTGTGCCCCCAAAGGATATTAGATTGATTCATATGGTTCTGTAATTTTTTATATTCGCA
The DNA here is from genome assembly GCA_963277665.1 of Viscum album. NCBI lineage: Eukaryota > Viridiplantae > Streptophyta > Magnoliopsida > Santalales > Viscaceae > Viscum > Viscum album. The sequence continues at coordinate 381,679,544 of OY728131.1, forward strand.
CACCATAGGATCCAAACACACTACATTATTATTGAAAAAATATTTGGCAACACCATATAGTAAAGGAAAATTTGTAGTCGGTTTAAAGATTTTGTGAGATTGATGGAATTGTGCTAAGATCAATAGTGAATAAAATAAGATATAAGTTTATTTTTTGGATATGGGATTTGAAAAGTCTCAATGCCATAAAAGGGATACTTTACCTCAGATTTACTAATTTTGAGGAACATCATAATATGTTGAAGGATAATTCATTGTGTTTAGTTTGTTTTTCCTTGTATAGTTGGAATTCTAAATTAAATATTTCTCATGATTTTTAAGGGGTTCACTCAGGTTTATTGGCAAGTAATGACCAACCTAAAATATGTGGAACCCATAGAATGATATTACTGAATCAATAATGGTATAATTAATCCAAATTATTTGATTAAGGGATGATTTATATGGTTTTTATAAGAAATATGTATAGAAATATTTTTAATTAGAGATTACACAATAGAGTAAACTACATTGAGATATGAAGGATTAATTCTAGAGATTTGATGAAAATTTTGAGAAGAAGGAAGTGGAGATCCTAAATTTATTATCACTAGTAAATTTTTTAATTTATTAAATTTATAAAAGGTGGAAAAATGTAGACACCATCATTGGTGTTGTATTATTCTCTATTTGGTAATATCAAAAATGTAATGCTAATTTAATCGATGTGTTTCAGAAGCATTTGAGAGTAGTGAGATTTCATCTTATGGTTATTCTAAACCAAGAGGGTTAGTGTAGCCAATAAAAAAATCTAACAAAGATTTTAGATTTATTTTCTTAGGTAAATAGGAAAATTCAATGAACTATCCTTGGATTAGATGATTTGGGTGAAGAAAGTAAAATCTTTTGTGTCACTTCTTTATTCTTTATTCATTTATCCCAACCAAGGGTAAGTGATATACATTCCTCTTCAAAGGAACTAATATCAATGTAATATTTTGATTAAATAAATTTATATTAACATAATTCACTCCCCCCCCCCTAAGGGAATTCAACCTTTTTTATGACCGACAACTCAAAAATTATAAAATACAACTAAATTATCATAATATTTTAAAAATAATTTAGGATTAATTTGTGAACTTTAATAGTGAAAAGTACTTCATTTTTAAATGTGGTGTGTTCAGAATGACTAAAAGTATGTGTTTTCAATTTAAAATATACTTTATTGTTCAAAACATGTGTCACAAGATCAAAATTGAGCGAACAATCTCATATTGTTATGGAACTCTTGGGTGGTGATTGTAGATTTATTTTTTACCCATGTGAATGAACCACATTTCATTCTGATATATAGTGTGGTGAAATTGATTTAAATTGTATTTTGTTTTCTTTTCATCATTAAATAAGTTCATACCACACATCACATACTCATACCATGTAAAATAAATTCATATTTTTTTTGAAACTCTATAATGATTATCATTCATTTATGACATGTAGGAATTATTTCATGCATTCTAGTGTGCGGTGTGTTCTAAATGTCTAAATATGTATTTTTTCATTTAAATTTAGGTTTAAATATATTATGTTTTTTCTAATAAAGAACATATTATTTATTAATACTTATATATTAATTTTTTTCAATTATCGTTTTATTTTATTTTTTGGTTAAAAGTAAAAGGATTGTTGATTCAATGAGACACTCTTCAAAATATGTTCTTATTATATAAATATTTTGTTTATTATTTATTTAATAATAATTTAGTGTACAAATATGTTGTTAAATAATGAAATTTATTTATTATATTTATTATTTCAATTATTGTATGCATTATATTGATTTTTTTCAAATTATATTATATCTCTATATTTTTTCTTTCAATTTTGGGTTGTTTGTGTAACACATTTGTTTTTGTGATTATTTAATAAATTGGATTATGAATTTAGATTATTAATTTATGTGTTAGTGACATGGAGTGTAGTAAAATTCTTATAATTTATTTTTATATTATACAATATTACTTTTATTATTACATTATTCTTGGGAGTTATAAATTTATATTGGAGAATAATTATTTCATGTAGTTTAATATGCATATATTAAAGAGTTATTTCTAGAAAATATTAATTTGTTGAAATATCATTGATGGGGGATTGATTGATAAAATTGGGGGGAAATTTTGATTGTTTAATTGTGGGTGTTAATGACCTGATGTTTTTGGGGGTTTATAGAATTAATTTATGTAATTAATTTTCAGTTTTAAGGTTGAAATAATTGGATAGCATTAATTTTGGTAAAATTACTTGAATTAGAGGAATATGTGAATATGGTTATAGCATGGAAAATATTAATGGAGGATGTTGGGAATTAATGGAAGATAGAGGTAGTAGAATGAAATTATGTTATGAAATAAGAAGTTTAACTAGTTATTGGGGAATCATCTAAGGTGACATAATTACAGAAATGGAGGGAGTAAAATGTGATTATAATAGTGCATGTGAATTCTCTATTTTAGGCACACCTCTCATAAATATTCTCTCAATGACCTCAATCTCTCTTTTGCCCTAGAATTATCATTTGGTAAAGGTGTATTGATGGAATGGTGAATCCGAGGATTAGATGAGTGTTCTGAACATTGAGGTATGTAATATGATATATTTTATATATTTTATAGAAAATATTTAATGTGTTTGACTCTGTTTTGATTTCATAAAATATGGAATTCATAAGTTCTCATATTTTTATCTTTAATAATGGATTTATAAAATTTGGCACTACTCATACTAAAATGGAATAGGGAGCATGCCACATACTGGATAATTATCCTTTGACCACATATTCTTCTATGCCTAGAAAATAAAGAGTTACATAGGTCCTTATAAAATTTCATAGGGTTCGTGCCTATATTTTTATGTCATAAACTATTAAATAGAATATAACATGGGCATCATGATAAATACTACTAGAAATTAAACAATGGTTCCAGTTTAATTCCAAACATGCATGTCTCATATCAAATCCCATATAGATGAGAATTATTCTATTTTATATATGAATCATTATTTACATAGGTCCCTTGGTGGTAGGGATCAATGATTCACTCCATAAGGATAATCAAATTAAAGGTTTATGTAAATTCTTAGGAAATCATATCTAGGATATCTATTCCTAACATGGTCAGGTTTTTATGTGAATTTTTAATTTATTTAAATAATATGATTATTTATGTATGTTTTTTTAGTAAACTAATATGTCTATTTTTTGAATCATTATTTTTTTAAAATATTATTTTATAGTAAAATGAGAGATTTTATATCAATCTTGTTTAATTTTTAATAATGTATTTTTGATAAAATATGAAAGAATTTTTTTTTAAATGGTTGATTTGAAAAAAAAATACTGCATCATTTTTTAGTGATCATTTAAAATAAGGGGTCTTATAACATTGTTTTCCTTAGTTTAGATTATTTAAATGTTTTTGTTTTGAAATTTATTCTAAAAGGGTTATTTTATTTATTTTAAAAAATTATAATTACATTTCCTTTAGAGGTATTTTTTATTATAAATACTAATATTTGTGTTGTTTTTCATGAGAAAGAGTTGATTACCAAGTTTGTAGGGCCAGACTCAGTGTTCTTCCTTTGGAAAGTCAACGATGGTCGGTGTATCGTTAGGAGACCACTTTATTTATACAAATAAATATAGGAGTGACTATTCATTTTTATTGGTTTGTAATAAATAGAATTCCTTTTTATCTTTTGTAATTTCTCATAATAATCCTATGGTTCAATTTATGTGGACTAAAAGGGTTTACCTACCCTTGGAACTAATTGGATAGATGTGACAATTGGGTATCATTTCCTTGAAAATGTATCAATGCTCAAAACAATCCTTGGTAATCTTGTAGTTTATTTGTAAGGTGGATTTTGAGAATAATTGATGTTTTTTAATATAGGTGTTTATTATTTATATTTAGGGTTTTAAATTTTATTATTATTTATTTTTTTGTTAATATATTCTATTTATTATTAAATTGATGGTTAGTGTTCCTTTAAAATTATTATTACCTTATTTATTGTTTTAATAATGTGATAATTCATTTTAAAAGGTTCTGTACAACTTTCTATATTAATGTTTTATAAATTCATTCATTTACCATGTATTATTATATTACTTATTCATGATTTTATTTAAGAGTCTTAGAGAAATTCAATTGTATCTATAATCCTCCCCTACTTATGAATTTTTATGGACTTATTGATGTCGTTTGTCATAATGAGGGGAAAGGGAAGACTTTATTATTTATCAGTTGTGAGATATATATCCATGGCAGAGATATGGAATAATAAGTTTGGTGAATTGTAAATTGATTCACCTCATCATATTTTTATATTTATCTTTCCTTATTTTGTATTTTCATTCTAAAACTTAGATCCATTCTATAAAAATATCTTTATCCTTTTAATTTATGAAAAGGAGTTTTACAATACATGAATTAATGGTTAATTATTCATTAAGTTAAAATCATTACTTAGTTATTTATCTTATCCCTTGATGTTATTTATTATCTTTTAGAAATTAGTGAGCATTCTTGATACCTTTTTGCAGTCTGATGTGGTTTTTAGGGTTAGGGTAACTAAGTTAGACCACTACAAAATTGTATCAAGAATGGTTAATTAATGTGAATCCTAGTTGTACAAAATAGGATAATTGGGACTTCAAATATACCAATAAAAATACATAGCTAACATTATTATGTAAAAATTTTAGTTACTAGGGAGTATGGGTAGAATAAAGTATGACAAAAACTTTATTTTTTATTTTAAGATACTTACCAAGACAGTTTAATATGGGTAGGTTTTCATCCATCAATATAGAAATGATATAGCTACATCATGTAAAAATGATTCTAAGAATGATTTTTATAATTTCTTTTTAATCATTCATGATTATTTATTTAAAATGATTTTAAAATTAGATATTTACTAGCTTAAATATTTTAATAAATAATAAATGAGGTTGAACATCACAAGGATCTTAATTGGAAGGATTTCTAGAAACTCTTAGATTGACAATATTATCTATATGAATTAAATATGAAAAAGTCAATTGAATATCTAGTTTATAACTAATATATTATATTTAAGATTGAATATGAATCTAATTACATAGAACTTAGGAGGTATTCATTGAAGTTGATAAAAAATGAAGGAATGAATATTTGAAATGTAACTTCAACTAGATATTTGATCAAGATTTATTTTACTGATATTACCTACTTATAAGGAGGTGGTAAGTGTGAATTCTAGGGAATATTTTTTAATGATTAAAGTGTAGATTGTTACAATATTACTTCCACAAATAGTTAAAAGGAAGAGTAACATAAGTGGACAATAAAATAAGTTTAATAGTTTCTAAATTGAATCCTCGATGATGTTCTTAAGTGATCTACGTGTGTAAATTTATCAGCTTCGTATTAGTATGAGTATAAGGGTCACATAAATACTAATTTCTCTATTATGCCTCTGGAATCCCATCAAATATGAAATATAGGTCACTTAAATTTTTTTTATGGGTTTTTCACTTGAAAAAAAAAGTGTATGAGAATCTAAAATAATTCGGTGTTATTGTATGTAAACAGAAAAGATAAATTATTATGGGTATTGAACCCAGGTTAAAAGAGATAAACCATAAAAAGAAAAGGTTTTAGTCTTTTTAGGAAAAAATCAGCTAAAGAATATAATATCGAGGTAAGACTGTTAACTATCTAAGGCACTATCTTGATCAGTTCTATGCTCATGGAAACTTCATTTGATATTAGAGAATCTCAATCTTCTATAAATATTTAATTTATATACATATTTGGATTTCATATTGACATGATTACTTTTACCATGAAAATTGATACCTTATTGAGTGAAACTAAGGAAAAAATATTCTACTTTCCATCTTGTACCATTATAGTAGGAAATGTGGAAGTCTCATGGGATTTTCTAGTCCTTAATATTATAACATATGATATTATCATTGAGATGGAGTTAATTTTCAAATAAAAATCTTAAATATACTTTCATAGTCAAAGGGTGTTTCTTTGTTTCACCTCATGTTATTATTCATTTATTTCATGGTGAGTGGGATGTTAATTCAAGTAGAAGTTTCCTAATTATTTATAGAATTAGGTGCATATATTGTGATTTGTTGGGTTTATTTATTAAAACCCTGAAGATAGATGGCCACCTCAAGCTACCAATTATTTTGGAAAGGTTCCCTAATTTATTTACTAATGATTTCATAGGGTTACCCAAAAAAGAGAATAGGAATTTTACATTGAACTTTTTCCATGAAATAAAAAAATTTCTCTACCTCCATACCACATTTCCCTAGTTTCATCATGGGAGATAAAGAATTAGTTATAAGAATCAGAATAGAAGTGATTAATTTCGGTGATTGTTTTTCCTTAGGGTTTACATTTATTATTTTTTTAAATGTTAATGGTGGTATACGATTATATATAGACTATCATTAATCTAATCAAGTGAAAATAAAGAATAAATATTCCCTACCATGTATTGATTTTTTGTTTGAACAACTAAAGTGGTCTTGGATGTTATCTATGATTTATTTACAACATAGATATTAATAGCTAAGTGTATGAAAGGAAGAAAGAACCAAGATATATTTTTAAATTCATTATATCCATTACAATGTTTTATTCATTCTTTTTGGTATAACTAATGGACCAAAAATGTTTGTGGCCTTGATGAATTAGATCATCCAATAGTATTTATATAAATTCATGGTATTTTTCATAAATAAAACATTGATTTATTAAATATAATAATACAATCATAAAAACATATAAAAGTTATTTTGAGAATTTATCTTGAGCATAAGTTATATGTAAAGTTCTCTAAATGTAAATTTTGGATTAAGGAGGAGAAATTTCTAGGACATGTTGTTTCTAATGAAAAAATATTTATTAATCCTAATGAATTAGAGGCTATTATTTCTTAGGATAAGCCCAATAATGTATTATAGATTTATAGTTTTCTTAAACTAGTTGGGTATTTTTAAATATTTATCAAATTATTATAAAAATTATCTTTTCCAATTATGTCTTTAACTCATAAAAGAATTAAATTTGAATGGGGTTATAATTTCCAAAAAAAAATTGAAGAGAAGAATAGAATATTTACCCCAGTGTTATTTTTTATACTGCCCAATCATGGTTAATGATATATGGTATATTATGATACTTCAAGAGTGCGTCTGGGGTGTGTTTATGTGAAAGGATTTCATGTCATGGTGTATGAATTATTATAGTTAAAATAGTATAAAAATTGTTATCTTGTGTGTGATTCAAAAATAGTTTTGGTGGTTCTTGAATTGAAGAAGTGGTGACAATACCACATTGGTGAACTGTTCATAGTATATAAAAATCATAAAAGTTTGAATTATATCTTCTCATAAAATGAATGCTATTTTAGACAACATATGTGGGTAGAGTATCATCAAACATTTGATTTTAAAGTATCATAAAAACCCAAAAAATGTAATATTAAGTTAACGCTTCAGTAGGAATAATGTAAATAATGGTATTATAGAAGTAGAATAGAAGTGGTAGATAATGGGTATGTTGGTTGATTTTTACTTTGAGATAGAAAAAATAGAGAGCATTGTAGTTCCTTCCATCAGGATTATGACTTATTCATTATTAATGGAAGTTAATTAGTTGTGATTATCAGACCCTAAATGTAAGGGAATACAATATAATTTTTTAGGTGGTGATACAACTAATGGGTGGAGGATGATGTTTAATTTTAATCATATCTAAAAAGAGTTAGTGGTTTTGCCTATACGTTTTAGAAAAAGGGGATTATGAGTTTTCATCATTATAGTTATATCAAGACCTGACCCAAATAACTTACTAAAATAATACTCGAATACCACCTGAAGTAGCCTAAAGAAAATTCCTAGTCTTTGTGGGCTGGAGACTAACACCTATGAATAAAAGAATAAAGGTGGAAGTATTTCATCACAATAATAACTCAACAAGAAAAAATAATCAAAATGAATCCACAAATAGTTGGCATTCCAAAATAATCATCAAGTGTAATGTACCATAAGGTAAAGAAGCATAAACCACAAAATTGTATATCAAACCAAGATATTGCATAACCAATGACCACATAATCACCAAGATATACATGTAATATATGGGTAACATAATCTTCCTATAACCATCAACTTCCAAGGTCCTACTGTCAATAATACCCACCACATCTAAGTGGTGCCTTCCCTTTCCCTAGATCTGGAAAAATAAATTCTACAAATTCCCAAAGGAAAAGTATGGTGTGGAAAACACTTTCCCATTAGCTGGCTAGTGGATTTCCATTATGGTATCCATTATGTCATTCTTCCATCATATTGCTAGTGGACCTTACCGATGAATTGGTGGACTTTATATAGTAAATCCCTACTATCAACCTCGTAGTAGCTAACTAGTGGTCCACCTGTATAATTTTTCAGCTACGATTTGGTACCCACCCTTAGATAAACCCTCTAAGCACTCCCCAAACTCTCGAACGAGAATCAAATAAACCCCAATAACCCATCAATGGCTAGAAACAGTTTGAAACAACTAATAATAAAATATAGAAAGTATAGATAATCATGAAAAAATAGAAAAATAAACCAAGGATCATACCTGATATAAACTGTCGAGATGTTACCATTCTCCCCATCAAAAATTATTATTTTTCTATAGAAATCCATATTGAGGATACTGGTCCATAAATATATGATTCTATTACTCTCTCATAATCCTCTCATGCTCCCATGTCTCGTGAGAATCAGAACCATACTTCCATAGAACCCAAACTGAAGGTATGGGAATCCCATGGAGAGCCATTATTTGAGAATCCAAATTCTTAATTGGCTACTCATTCATGGTCTTATTAGTTTCCACATCGTGGTCCTCCCAATTCAAAACAAGATATGAGTCACAAATATATTTCATGATCTAGGATAAGTGAAACATGTTATGGATATAAGTCATCTGTGGTGGTAAGGACAAAAGGTATGACACCTTTCAAATCCATTCAACAACCTCAAATGGTTCCACATATCTTGGTGTCAATCTTCCATATTTTTGAAGACATTGGTGACCCAACCAATTTGGGACTCTCAAAAACATTTTTCCAACAATAAATAACCCCAATGAACATCGAAAACTATACATAAAATATTTATATCATCTTTGAGTCGTAACCAACCTTTGAAGAATCAACTTGATCTTCATCATCATCTCCGGGACTAAGCTAGTTCATATTAGGGAAGATTATCCAACATTGGACTAAAAAGTGAATATTTATAAGTCCACCAATAAAACCAATCAAAGGTTTCCATTTTAATGGAAGACTAGTAGTTTTTTTATAGGAAAACTCAACCTGTCCTAAATGGAAATCTCATGCTCCTCTAAAGTCAATGTCATGACCATGAGTCATATCTTTAAAAATCTATATAGAATGTTTTGTTTGACTATCCATTTGAGGATGGTGCATTGTGATTAACTTTACCTGGGATCCAATCACCTCCCAAAGGACTCTCCAAAACTAAGAAGTGAATTTGGGATCCCTATCCGAAACAATGTTAAATTAAACTCTTTAAAACCTATAAATCACATGTATATACAGATTTCATAAGTCCCCAACATTAGTGGTATCACGAATATGAATAAAGTGAGAAAATTTTTTCAATCATACAATCAACCCCAAAAATCACATTCTTTCCTTGAGGAGTACATGGGAACGTAATAAAAAATCATAATTATTTCATATCTGGACCCCAAAATAAACTCCTCATATCATAAAACATATTAATAATAAATTGGTGAATCGGCCATTGGGAATGATGATTATCCCACTATCGTAACCTTTATCATGGGTGACATAATGATATAATTTTTCCTAAAGTAGAGGATTACCTCTAGGGATATACACCATCCATTGATTCTATTCCCACCATATAATGAATTTATAATACCTCAAAACTCATCATCGTGATATTGATCATGGATAATTAACTCTATAAGAGAGGATTTCAATTGAACACTTTTCAAAAAAACCTTATACTGATCCTCCTAGACTCCAAATAGTTTGTGAGAAAAAGGAAATTGAGATTCCACTCCTATAACAACTCCTTCATACCATGAGATGGATATTTCCTGGTGATAGTGTTAGCTTTAACTTTTCCCTTCCAAGGGGTATACGAAATATCAAATTCAAAAGATTTTATATACTCCACCCATATCCTCAGTCAAATATTCAAATATATTTGTGAAAATATATAACTCAAGCTCCTATGATTGGAGTAAATGGTAATAATTTCTATGAAAAGGTAGTACTTCCAACTATTAGAAAAATGTATCACTATTTTGAGTTACAAATCATGTGTGGGGTACTTATTTTAATGAGGTGAATGCTAAAAGGAACCATAATCCATCATGTGATCACCCTTTATGATAACATGGCTCAAGAATGAACCTGGAACATCCCAAAATACCACATAGCCCCATCCATCCTCTGGAAGAGTCAACACAAGATCTAAAGTCAAAATATGCATCAACTTGTCAAAGTTTGAAATTTTTAACCTCAAGTGAACTTCACTCCCTTATAAGTGAGATAAATCATCAGATAATAAAACTTAGAGAAATATTTTAAGAACCATTGATAATACCCTACCAAACCTAAAAAAATTATGTATCTCAAAGACATTCCATAGTTCATCCCATAGAATAATAACTTTAACCTTTTCAATATAAACTGAGATTTCAGGTTTCAAGACCATGATCCCCTATAACTTCACCTCATAAATCCAAAATTATCACTTTGATAGTTTTTCATAAATTTAGTGATTCCTCAAGATATATAAAATTTCTCTCAAATGAAGTGTTGGATCCTCCTTCATTTTCGAATAAAAAAATATTTCATCCAAAAATAACACACACAAAAAGTGTCTAGATACTGGTGAAAGATATTTTTCATTTATGAAATAAACACCAAAAAAGTTTTGGTCAGAAAAAATTTCATAACAAGATACACATAGTTCCCATAACTGTTCCTAAAATTAGTCTATGGAATATCAGACAACTTGGTCCATAGTTGGTGGTCCCTAAATCAAAGATTTATCTTAAAAACCCACTTCACCCCTTTTAACTAATTAAGTAAATTATCAATATGGGTAAATAGAAATTTTTTCGTAATAGTATCTCAATTTATCTTGTGGTAATCAATACACAAGATAAGGTTTTCATCAACCTTCTTAGTGAAAATCACTAATACATTCCAAGGAAACACACTAGGTTGAATAAAGCCTTTTCCCATCAAGTAACCCAACTGATCCTTTATCATCTTTAGTTTAGATGTTACTATACATTAGGAGGGAATATATGAGGGTTATGTTTCTAGAACCAATTCAATTGAGAACTACACCTACATCACTAACTATAAACTGAAAGAGTTCAATGGAAACACTTTTAGAAAATAAAAATCTACTGGAGGAAGTTCAATAAAAGAGGTTTCCTTCTCTAACTCAAAAAAATACGCATATATCAAACTATCAGATCTATAATATAAGTCCTATCTTGGATAGACTTCAATCCCATTATCCCAGAAAGACATGGAAGTCCCCATAGAGGGAATTAAAGAACACCCATAGATGATAACAGTAAATCTGAGCTTTGTGAGTAACCAACTAGTCCATCCCAAGATGTCTAGAGGTTTCATATTAAGAACCAAAAATTCCCCGATGAGATTGGTTTATGAAATATATAAATGAAAAGAGTGGACTTAGATATCATGATCTCTCCCCATCTCAAGAAGCATTGGAATTTCCCTTATATAAGGCATGATATTGGTTGGAATATTTAACAGATCCACAAAGAAATTTGATGTAAAAAAATTAGATTCATAGATATTAAATAAAATAATCATTAAAGATAAAGTAATAATGGTATCAATCACTATCATAAGATCTTCATCAGTTCCTACCAGATACACATTAACTATGTGATGTTACTTCATTTATAATTATTTTTTCTAGAACACCATTATTATTGAAGCATCTAACTACACTTTAGATCCTCTCGGAACTGACCAGATTGTGCCGCTACATGGAATGATAAAGACAAAAAAATCTATGTAAGTGACTTCAGTATCTACATGATCTACAAATATTTGGATCCTACATAAAATCATGCTTTGAGTGCCCAACCTTTACACACTAGAAAAAGCTCAATGTTCCTTAAGTATACATATAAGATGGCTTGTAGGAAGTATTTTTTCAAAGACCATGCCACTATTTCCACCATGAGACTCATTCTAATTTATATTCTAATTAAAGGAACCAATGAAACTATCACATGGTGTAGAAGGAACTCTGGTCAACCTAGACTTACCATCCAAGTCAATTTCCTCAATCATGTCCATATCCAGAATATCATCATAATAGGTGAGATTTAGTATAAAGACCTAAGAATATATATATGATCCAAGACCCATTTAAAACCATTATTCCTTCATATTTTCATTTGATACCAACTCATGGGAAAACTAACCAATTTTAGAAAAACAATTTTTGTAATGATTCATTGACCAATCACCTAGTGAAGGTTGGTAAACTCTATAGATTTATCCAATACCATCGATTCTGAATAGAATTTATCTATATAAATATTCTTGAAGTATTTCTACTCCAATTCCTCATTCTTATTTTCTATATCTAAAATATCCCACCATCTACTATTAGGCCCCTCAATATTGAATATAAAATACTTAAAATTAATGGAATTTAGAGTCTCTATGAACTCAAAGAGTCATTCATTATTTATCAACCAATCCTACACTTTATAAGGATCATTCTTTTACTTGAAATTTAGTGGTTTATAATGAATAATATAATGGGATAGATATCTACTATCATCCCTATGAGGTTCCACCTCTATAGCCTGAATGGGGGTAGGTGTGGCTCCCTGTAATAGGGCTTAGACCACAGCCAATACTACCTATATGTGGTTCTGGTAAACTAGAGGGTTTTCTGTTTTTTTTTTCACTAGTATTTACCTCTTAAATTCTTATTGGAGGCATGGTACTTCAAAAAATCAACATACAATAAGAAAAAATCAGTTGAGTGACATATTAACATCAACTTTATCAATTATAATTCAACTTTGGAATATAAATATTTGATCATTGTTTTTGAAAAATATATAATTATATCAAAAAAACTCCTCAACGATACTTTTTCCAATGACCTATGTTAACTTATTGCCCATTATGATGAGAGTTGGTTAGAAACTCACTCATAACCTACCCATTATATTATAAAAATATTGTCTCATGTCTACTAAGACATCCCAAACTATATACTGACATCCAAGCAGATACACAGCCTCATTTTATACCAAATTTTCATGAACCAACCTAGATAACCTACTAAAATGGTACCCAAATCAGACCTAAAATTGGACAAAAGGAATTCTCAATCCCTAAACGCTCATGATTAGATCTTATACATAAAAAATAATCAAGAGGTAATTATTTCACTATAATAATAACTCAAAAATAAAAAACCTTTTTAAATATTCCATAAATAATCAATATGCTAAAACAGTCATCAATTGTAAAGTAACACAAGGTAAAAAGAACAAATACTAAAATTGTATATCAAACTAAGACATAATATTACCAATGAAAACATCATAACCAAAATCTCTACATAAATTATATATCACATAATACTCTTATCACCACCAACTCTCAAGGTCTCACTATCTTGAACACCCACATCCTCTATGAAATTCTTTCCCTTTCCTTGGACCTAGAAAAATAAAGTATAAAAACAGCCAAATAGAAAGGTCTGGTGCCATAAATACTAGCCTAGTTGGATCCCACAAAGAATTCCATAAGCTGTGAATATCAAATAAACCAAATATGATAAATTTTAAACAAAAAATGGCATGGTAATCCTTTTCACAATCTATAAAAAACAAACTTTTCAAATCATTTCAATATAAAGTATAAATAAGGTATAAATAATAATTTCCAAAAAATTAGGAATGAATAAGAATCTCAAAAATATATCCATAAATAAATAAATTTATAAATATTCACATGTATAAATCATTTTAAATCATAGAATCATGATTATAATCTCTGGGGTTAGTTAGATCAAGGGTCAAGGATCAGCACACATCTCAATGAAGTATGGATCTATGTGTGAAAACTTCCCTAGATCTTATAACTAAGGGGACTAGGAGTCCACACCAAAGAATGAACTCCCCACCCTCATCAAGATTAGTAACATTTTCAATATTAATCCATGGATAGGTATATCTAATACATTCCTAGTGTATGTTTCATGGACTACTAACTAAACAGGCTCCCATGTGATTTAATAAATCAATCAAAGAGAAATCATTCATCTCAAATCAGTTTCATCGATAATTTTTTAGGAATCCCTCAAAAAAGTTTTCAAACATTCCATTTAGTTTTAAAAACTGACATAAAATATTTTTCATCAAAAATATTGCCTTAAAAAATTAATTATTTAATTTATAATCCATGAAAAAATTCATTACTTATTGTATCAAAAATCATCTTCAAATTCATTCTTCAGATAATTTGTTTCAATTGGAAATCATTTTTGATAAATCAAATCATTAGTTAAAAATCCATTGAAAAAATTTTAGTATCACACACATCATGCCATTAAGAGAAAAAAAATATATTAAAGAATAGAATCATTATTTAGAAATAAATTTGAAATCTATTTAAAATGAAATAAGAAACAACTATTTAAATTGATACTAATTTTATTATGGAATCACCTACCTCAATCATGGTTCCATTAATCACCAACATGAGCTTCACAATCGATGGTAGATGAATAAATATAATTACACAAGAGGGAATCCTAGAAATTAAATTATTAAATCAAAACCTAATATAATAATATCCTTTGAATTCAAAGCCCTCATGGATGAAAAAAACATGTGGGATAAGGGAATTCAAGAACAGATCTAGGAAACACTTACCAATAAATATTAAACACTTCAATCGGAACTTATATCTGTGAAGATTAAAGGTTGGAAGGTCCAGATTTTCCTCAAGAGAGTCTTTTAGATCATAAGGGTTGAATTAGGGTCAAGGAATAAGTGATTATAAATAAAATTTAGATTATGAGAATCAAAATATGTTACATCCATTCTATTTATCACACAGATAAATGGTACTATCTAGTCAGTGGTGCTAGACAAATTTCATATTCCTCTGAGAACCCCACTATTTTGGTGGAGTTCCTATAAGAACTCTATTTTTCTATACTTCCATTGGCTAGGTCATGGTCCTCACTGATGAGTTTGTGGAATTCCTATAGGAAATACCCACTACCATCCTCTCACCAGTTGGTTGGTGAGTCTCACCTTTTAGACAATGGGAAACCTATATAATTTTTAGAAACATGTTGGTATCCACCCTCAGATAGACCCCTATATCACTCCTTGAACTCTCAAACTAGAATTGAAGATACAACCTAGACCCCTCAGAGGCTATAAACAAGATGAAATGACCAAGAATCAATGGGAAGAAGTAGAGATCAACATGAAAAAACAAGATAAGAAAAATAATCCAAGGATCATACATGAAATAAATTATTGGGATGTTATAAGTTGGGAAGTGTATCCAAGATTTACAAAGATATATCACTATATCTAAAGTTCCTAGATCTGTTTGGATAAATATGAGGGGGTGATTCATTGATCTCTTTTTCATTAATGAGTTACTCCCTTTTAAGAAAACCTATATCACTTGA
The DNA here is from genome assembly GCA_963277665.1 of Viscum album. Classification (NCBI taxonomy): domain Eukaryota; kingdom Viridiplantae; phylum Streptophyta; class Magnoliopsida; order Santalales; family Viscaceae; genus Viscum; species Viscum album. The sequence continues at coordinate 381,695,397 of OY728131.1, forward strand.
TAAGGTTATGATCCACTCTCAAATAATTATCTCACCCCTAATCATATAAATGTAGATAAAATCTCAAGAAAAGGCACACAAGGACTTACAAGGTATGGTCTTAAATAAATACCCCTTATCATGATTAGTTATACATCCCCAATTTGGATTGAACATAATATATGTGAGAGGTTATACCATGGAAACTCCCATTATGACAAAAATGGTGTCCTAATATGTTAATTATTCAAGTGACTAGTTATACACCCCAATCACTATTCTCCACTATAGTATTTTATGATCCAAAATATAATGATATCTTGTATGATTTTGGTTTCTTATACACCAGGTTGTAAAAAAATCCTCTAAAAAAAGTATGGATCAATAGGTCTGGTCATATATAGCTTCAAGATTATATGATCAAATGTTCTTCAAATCATGGAAATATTTCTTTCTTAACACTTGTTCTTCACAAAAAATATTTCTATTTATCACTTTGAATACTCATAGATGTAGGTTTTTTATTCCTTAAATGATTTTCATCTTCAATATATTTTTCAATATTCAATAAATATGTGTATAGAATTCTTAATTATTTTCAAAATTCTATTGAATAGTGTATTTGGGTTCTCTCAATATTATTTCTACATTATTCTTTTCTTCTTATTTTTTTATATTCAAAAAATATTATGAATTTTCAAAATGGAATTTTGGGAATTCTCTTTCTTCAATAACAATACTATTTAAATTTTTAGGTAGTAGAAACATTCCACTGAATATCCTACTCAAAATACCAATCCATATCACCCATTGATTCATGATATGATATAAGGATATAAAAATTCTAAAATATTACCCATATTATTAAATATTGGTAAAATTAAACTCCTTAATCCACTCAATTTTTTAAAATAAGTATCAAAACATGTCTTATATTTTTATCTCAAATCATCTAATAAGTTGTATTTATAACCTTGGATTTTATCCATTTAAAACTTAATTAGTTGCATCATTTTCTTTTTCAACCAATCCAAAAAATTTATAGTGTATGAATTTTTTAAAATAAAATCCACACTTTCATGATTTTATGCATTGTGACATGGAACATTCATTTGTGTCAGGAAACTCTCATCTCCATCACGCAATATCTTGTATATTTTCCATGTAGAAACATCCTTTCTAGTGTGAATATCTTTTCATCCCATAACATCATCCTCAATTAGGAAACCTTCATTACTGGATTTAATGATGATTTCATGTTTGGTCGTAATTTTTTGAATCCATGAATATCATCTAAAGTATCATTTTATTTATTCTATTTTATTTTAGAAATTATTCATTGTGGAATTTTTAAATCCTCATACTCACTAGAAAATATTCTGCATGTAGTATACAAATCACATGGTCAGTTAAAATGTCTTACTCCCTTCTCAATTTTCCTATTCTATATTGAAATGATATAAACCATATGAATTTGTCCTTTATGATCTTTTGGCATACTCAAATGTTATACGGGCTTCATAAAATATCTTATAGGTGGATAACATGGCTAAATTCACTTACGGCCTATTCAAATTTATTATAAAAAAGTTGAAATTTAATATAGTCTAGCCAACTCATCTCCATGTATATCAATTTTATTAGCCACTGGCCAAATCATCTCTATGTAGATAAATTATCTTACACATTGCTAAAATAACTTCCATATTGATTAATTCACTTACGTTCATGGAAAATTAAATCTGTATAGATTGATTCTCCATATGGTTGATGAAATAAATTCTATATAGACGAATTTTCTTAAGTTTTGGCCAGATCAATTCTTTATAGACAAATTCTATGATGTGTTATTGAATTATATTATACATAGATTAATTCTCTTACATGATGCTGAAATATATTACATATATAATAAATTCCTTCTCATTTATCCAAACATAATCTATTGACTAACTAAAAGTTTTATTTTTGTTATTTTCAAACACTTTTGAGGAAAAATTGAGAAACTTCATAAAGAAAAACCAAAAACCCATCATGCACTATAAGATATCACTAAACCATTAAAACCATGTTTTATCGAATTAGAAGAATTATCCCTATATAATTTCAAATAAAAACCAGTTACCTTGATATCCAGTTCATCCTTGATAAGTTCTTCAAACTGATAGTACATATCGTCGTAAGTATAAATGGAATCCTCCACATTAATCTTCCAGTTTTTGAATCCACTTGTCAAAATAAGTCCACACTTGTTGATCTACTCACACTTATCTTTATTAGTGTCCACTAAAATCAATCTCTCACTCTTCCAGTCTGCATTCTTTGTAGATGCCTTAATCCATAAGGACTTATATAACATTTCTTCCTCATAATGGATGACAATTTCCCATGTAGTCCCCCTATTTATAGACACCCTACCTATATCCTATTGCTAATTATCCAACACATCCTTTATGGTAACATCCAGAATAGTGGTGTCCTAACTTTTATCATAATCCACCACTACAGATCCTCCATACCTTGGGTTAAGGTCTTATGTTACACCACCTTCCATCCAAAATTCCTTAACATATCTGCCTTTGGGGTACTACTTAATATAAGATAAGACAAAGTCCATCTCTTTGGATCTCTATTTCATGAAAAATCTTGTTTCAATAGTTTCAGGTAGATAAGAGTAATCATTCCTCTCTTTTTTTCTTTCCCTTGACCATAATGAAACTCCAAGAATATTAATTTTCCTTCCACCACTTTTTCCTTATTAAGATGTGGAGAATTATATTATGGCTCTCTTATATGTAGTATTTAGAAAATTGGCTAGTTACCTCATCACTTGATTATGTCCAAGACAGATCATTCCCTTATTTGGAGAACTTTGCATGTTCAAGAAATTTTTTATCTGGTACCATCTATTCTATTCCCAGGATTTCAAAGAATTTTATAATTTTTATAGATGTCATGTTCATAACAATAATGGACTCATATGTGTATTCCACCCTACCATCCGAGCCTTGCATAAAACTCTCATGAGCCTTATATCCAATTGAACCTCCCTTACAAGACTCCTGAATCCCAACTTCGAAATTTAATTCATTTATGAAATGAAAATATCCTATATATGAGGTATAATTAGAATCGTTTATGTAAGGTACCAAGAAAAAAAAACACCCACCTCCTCAGTTCCCAATGATCAACACTAGTCTCAAACAATTTCATAGTCATTGTCTATTTGGTTCTTATCACTAATTCCTATCAGCTTAAAAACAAAAAATCATTTATGTGATTTTAAAATTCATCAACTTATCTTTCTTCTCATAAATAATTTTTTAAAACTCATAATCTATAAAACTCTTCAAAAAAATTCAAAATATGTCATAGATAATACTCTCACAATTATCACTTTTATTTAACATGAATATCATAACATCAATCATCATAATTAATTTTACACTTTTCTTTAAATCTATCCAAGTGTCATGAATCTATATTTACAATAACACCAAGTTACATCTTCAATATTACTTTTCTAATTAACATAAAAACATGTTAATATACTAAACAAACATTAACTTTAATTATAAATAACCTTACTGATAAAAAAAATCCTCTTTATTTGGGCACTTCAATCTCCCCCTTTGTATTTGTTGATTAGTACCCCTTTCATATTCTATAGATTCAAAGTAATTCATCTCTCACTTATTGAAAATAAATGCAAAGGGGATATTTGGGAGTTATATTGTCTTACCAACTCCTTCACATTTCAACAGGTTATCTTCTTCTTGTTTATTTAATTAGAATCACAGTTTGAACCACTTTTAGTAAATAGATGACACAACATTATGTATTTTATAAAATATCATTTAATTATAAAACTCCAATTATATATGGGTTAACCCTTTATAGAAAACAAGATTTCATAATAACGGTTCTCAATATTATCAATAAAAAACTATATATGTGAAAGTATTCTCAATAACTCATTTTAAGGGGTATTTTAAAAAAATAGTCAAAAGGATGTAAATTTCACTCAATTCAACAAACCCATCAAAAATTTCAAGTTTAAGACATAAAACTCCCCCCCCCCCATTTTCTTACCTTTTTTAACAAAAACTTCATCATCATAACATGATTGATATAATCAAGAATAAGAGATATATGTATAATCTGACTAACTCATTATTAAATATAAGGAGGCTATCTAGAAATTCCATATTTTCCAAATTCATACATCTTAGGATATAATTAAGTTCACTTACCATCCCCCCCCCCCCCCCCCTCAATATATAAACTCATTTCCTATATATCATGGTAGATGAAGGACCCTAAAAACAACCTTTTTTTCATTAGTGATATATTTACACTTATAACATCCACAACCCAAGTAATCCTAAGTTAGGGTCCACATTATTACATTGGATCAAGATACTAAGTATTTCACCATGAGGTATTAATTATTTCATTGGTCTTGGAAAACTATATATATGCACGAATTCCATATTACATTGGAAGATAAAAAATTAAGAAAAACATTCATAAAACATTGAGTTATATTCAAATATATTTTCTTCATATACTAGGTAAAGGAAACAAATAAAGGGTGTGCTCAAATACTCATTAAGGATTACATAAAACATAAGATTTCATGAGTAAATAAGGAATAAACGGTATGATAAGATGGATAATTAAAACACATTCCATATAATCAATAAATTGATAATGAAATTAATCCATGGATAATACTGAATAAATAATCATAGGGATAATAATAATTGAATTATAAATGAATAAAATAAATAATTACAAACATTCATGATCTTACTATCAAGGCCTCGACCAAGACGTCGTGAATATTATAGTTGATTCCTTGGCCTAAACACTTTCATTATATGGGTAGGTATACACCAAATACCCAACTAATGTGGGTAACTATATTTTCTCATGATACTTGTCAATGCATCAAGGGTATATATATATATAATCGGTATATAACATACATGTTTCCAATGAATTCCTTGTATATTGAATCAAAAATATGATACATAATCAATATTCATTATCAATTAATAAATATTCATATTGAATCAAGAATACGGAACATCAATATTTCCCCAGAAAATAAAAACCCTTCTTAATAATATTACTTGAATTAGAACCATATAAAGTAATGGTATACGGTTAATAAAACATCAAATTGGTTTAAATAGTATTGTATAAATCTATGATACATAAAATATGGACATATAGGACAAACTAATGACTGAAAAGATTATATAGAGTGATAGGGAATGTGATCATGATAAATTTAATGACAAAAAAATCATAAATCAATAAAGGATGAAATAAGACATTAAATTTAGTTAAAAATGAGGTTTTATAGTAAAACCAAGACTTTGGTAAATATAAAATAAAATGGAAGAAAAAAAATTAAAAATAACTTCTTTACAACATTGTTTAAGAATGAACTTATAAATCACATTCAAACTTATTTTAATTCCTCTAATAATATAATACCTTTTTTATAAATTAGAAATTCAAAAAATGGATTTTATTTTAATAACCATATAAATATTTATCGAAAGATAAATAGAGAATAATGATCATGGAATATGTAAAATCCATTTACACTGTATACATTAAAATAGACATTCCTCTATAACTTTTGTAAAGAAAGTTAAAAATACCCTTTTTGAAGAAAAAAATAATTAGATGATTTCTTATTATTATTATTTTGAAAATACTTAAAGGTAGTTGAAAATGAATTCAAATAATACCAGTATTTTATAAAATAAAAATCATAAAACAATATGAATAATATATATATGTAGGAAAAATATTCCAGACAGAATAGAAGATACATGGTAAGTATCCCTTACATGTAACATATTTATTAATTTTTGACCAAAAAATAGAAGAAATATAAAATAAATATGTAATCACAACACATAAACATATTATAAGAAAATAATTTTTTTAAGATATTAGGATTATATAATTTTCCCAAAGTAAATATAAACATAAACAATCCATAAATAAAATTAGATTATAACAAATATCCCATAGGGCTATAATATCTTTGGAATATAAGCCTATTTAAAATAGAAAACAAGAAATGAAACATTAAATGCCATAAATAAATAAGTATTAATTATATAAAATTTTAAATGGGTAGTATATACACCGTATAAAATAAATTAGTTTCATAATATAAAATATGTCTTAATGGAGTGGAATTGAGATAAATACCCCTTAGTTTAAGTCCAACTTTCTTCATATCCACTCTTAAACACATAAATAATAAATTTATATTTATTAAAAATATATAAAAGAACTATATTTATAGTTATCATACTATATATGATTCACATATTACATTATATCACCAGTTTATTAAGAATTATTTATTAACATCATCATCTCAGGTATTAACTATTCTGTTTTTATGTATGTTTTAGATAGGTAGTTTTGGTCCTTCTATCTTTTTAAATATTTTATCATCTACAGAATATTATTCATGATATAATAAACATATTTATCTACTAAAAATAGTTTTAAAACCATTAATAAATGTGGTTATGAGAAATGAATTTCATCAATTCCTCGAGATGATAGTCTGTACGTACGCACGAGTGATGTTTTCACTTTTTAAAGGATGTAATTTAAGAAATATAAACATTAATTAACCTTTAATGGATTATAATTATATAATATATATTATATATATTGATTATATATATTCTTATGATCATACATATAAATAAAAAATGGAAAACGAATCACATCACTTCATGGAGGTAATAGTTCACACATACGCACAAGCAACATTATCTTCTGACAAAGGATGGGAAGGCCAGAATGTATATAATATTACATATTTATATAATAATAATAAGTATATAAAAATTATAAATATTCAGTATATTCATCTATATAACCATCCATGATAGGATGGGATGAAAAATAAAATATATTGTTTTTGGAGATGGTAGTTTGTACATACGCATATTAAAGTTTTCATTTTCCATTAGGATGGATGATAAATAGATAATGGATATTATAATATGATAAAAACTTTTAGTAATATAATTTTACTGATTTTACTATTTTAAAATGGTTAAATAATTTTTGTAAAAGTTATAAGAAGAAATAAACATAAAATTACTTGGTGAAGATGATTAAGACTTCTTTGAGAAACCCCCTTTAGATATCTTCTTAAAAACCCTTAGGTTGGTCTGTTAAGATTATAATCACATTTTTAATGTTTATTTTGAATCCTAGAATAATTTTTGAAAGGTTTTTCTTGATATAAGTGTCTCATAAAGTTTATGTAGGATAAGATAGGTGGTTCTCTTTTTTAGTTGAGGTGGGTGGAAATCATGTAAATACATGAAATATTAATATATAATATGTGTATATATTAGGTAAAATGGATCCAAAGTTATAGATATTATAATATAAGGTGTATAAGGTTGAAATAAATTCAAACAATAATATTTATACAAGTATAAGTGGAATTTTAAACCTTATTTTTTTGGATTAACCCCTCATTAACACTTTTACCCACTACTGTAGTAAAAAAATATTTAGTATTTAAACGTCAATAATGCCATTATAAATTGGTAAGTGGATGATAAGTGTATAATGGATAATATTATACAATATTTATCATTAACTTGAAAATTTTAAGATTTTTATGATTTTTAAAATAATTAATTAAATATTTTTTAACATTAAATATCTATAAAGTCATTTTTGAGACTATTCCCATAATTTGACTATAAAAATATAAATATTACCATGGATTAAGAATTTTAATATTTAAAACACTTAAAATTTTGATATTTATCATGAAATTTTTTTAAATACTTCAAATTATCCAAAACATATCACTTTTAATATTTTAATACTATTTACATTTGTTTTTAACCTACTTGTACCAGCACTACATGAGTGATGTATAAGCATTTTAAGTCATTATATCATTACTAAAAATAAAAAATAAAAAATTATAATAAAAATAATTTATTAATATTAAATATAAACTTTTATAATAATTAATAATGAAATTTTAATCTTATGAAAACATATTATAGATGTGAAAAGTAAAAGAGTGATAGTTTGTATGTATTATTTACTTAAAATAATATAAGTGTTTTAATCACAAGAAAATAGGAAAAAATAGTATAAGATTAAATTTATAATGATGGTGGAAAATATAAACACAATCAATGAGATTTAGGAAAGTTTTCTCGATATTTTTAGTCCTTATCCCACATTTTTAATATCGTTTAACCCATTTTACCATTTACAGAGTTATTATAGTTTTACCATGGTTACTATTCAATATAACCAAAATCAATTTGAACTTATTAAATAATATTAATTATTATGATTTTAAATATATAATCCAATTCTTAATATTCAATTTTGATATGTGTCTTAATTTTATTATAAGTATGAAAAACACATTGAAAATAGTTTTCAAAAAAATAACATTTTTAACTATAATAATGATTTTACAAAAAAAAATCAAGTATAATGTTGAATGGAATGGAATTAATTAGATTTTTTTAGTAAAAATTTACTTATGTGACTTCAAATATAATCTAAAATATAATGGAATAAGATAAATGATATTTTTTCTAAAATCTTTATTTTTCACTATTCACTTAAAATCAATCATATTTAAAAAAATCAAAAAATTCACCTTAAGATAATTTTTATATGAGGATTTAAAAAATAATTTTAATTTTTTCATATAATATTAATAAAAAATTTTGAAATAAATTCTAATAACCATTATATAAAATAATAGAACCAATGTTTTTAAGAAAATTAAATTTAAATCATGAAATTAATTTATTCTAATTATTTTCATAATAATAGTAATTTAATGAATATTGAATTTAATTATTGGATTTATTATTTTTATTGAGGGAATTTTTAATTACAAATATTTTATAATGTGTATATTCTTATTCATTCCCATCAACCTAATCGCTAGGTTACAACAATTATATTTAAATAATATTATTTTGTTGTTCATTTAAGATCGGGTTTTTGTGTGGTGTATGCTATCGAACATAGTTTTATTTTCCAAGAAAGTATAAAATAAAATATAAAGCGATTATACTCTCCCCTCCTTATAGAAAATGAATCCTCACAATTTTAATTCTTCTTTTCTAAGCCTAATATAACATAACATAATAATAAAATCATATGTACATTTTTTCATGAAATTAAATTTTTATATTTTAATTAGGAAACTTATTATGCATGTACCTTTATAAGACTCATATTTACAAAAAAACTTATGAAACTTACCTTAGTAAATTAGTTTTATATTCCACATAAGACTTGATAGAGTTATCTCTATTTTCCTTGAATTTGAAAAATTATGTTACCATCAGGATAAAGAATATGATAAAATTTGTCACTTGATTTTGTACCCATTAAATAAACATTATTTCATCTTGAGATGGCCATCATAATGATCATGAATAATTTTCCATGCTTGAAGCACAAAAATATACTTTTTATTGACCATAAGATCCATAATATGATGAGAAGTTATTCCTCTAGTCTAAAACAAAAATATTTCATTTAATTTAAAATGAAAAAAAAATATGAATAAACATTTATAAAAATTAATATCCAAAATCTCAATGATAACCTGTGATCAACTTAAAAACTCTTCAAATGTGATTTATTTAATATGAAAAAAAAATAAGAAAGGCTTGATCAATTATTCTTCATTTTATCCCAAAACAATCATTATCACTTATACAGTCACAAACTAAAGTATGTATATTTCCTAAACACATATTTCAAAATATAATTTTTGGAAAATTACCTTAATTACCAATATATAAACTACAAAAAAAATAGTAAACTTCACTAAGTATAACATATCATATCACCCAATAACTTTAATGTTCATCTATACATTCTTCCAAAAAAATCACATTACCGTAAAAATAAATTTTCAGGGTGACTAATATCATTAAAAATATTTTTCAAAGATTCACATTTTCTAAATTTTCTACAAAACTAAATATTATTACAAAAATACTTGTGAGTTTTCTCTTACCCACATACCAAACTACAATATTATTATATCATAATCACATATTCCCTAACATAACTATAATTACTTGAAATTGAAATCCTTAAAGGATATATTCAAACATGAGGGATATTCTTTTATTTCCTTTTGTCTTATAAAGATCAAAAAATATTCCATCCATGGAGATTGTATTTATAATAAAATAATATTCCTGAAATAAACATTCACACTTAAAAAAATTATCATATAACACCTTTTCCTCTAAAATATTAAATAATGATTCTCATGATCTTTATAATACTTATATTATTTTCAAGATATCATCATTAGAAAAATTATCAAGGTAATCTTTTATTCTTGGTGAATCAGATTGCATAATAACCTATCTTCTTACAGTTAAAGTGATAGACCTTTCTAGATTATTTCTTTCCTTTTTAATTATGATTATGATGGTATTTTTCTCCATGATTGTAACAAACTATCATTCCCTTTAATAATTTTACCAATTTATTATTATTTTATTATTTACATATATGATATTGAATCTTTTTTCCTTTTTTATTCTTTATCACCTAAACTTCCATGAAACTCTATTTTTATATTACTTCATTACATGAAAAGTTCAGTTAGGTTTAGATTGTTATTCATAACTTGAGATAGTTGTTTAGGTATAATTATAATATTGTTCACTCTAGATTCTATATTGCTTGTATAATCTATACAATAAATGATATTAATCATAAACTATGTAAATTTACCTAATATGTTCGTAATCTACTTATATCTAACACATGTTGTATTAGAATTATTTGATAGGTAATCCCTATATTGACCATGAGTTTTTATTACCTTCTTCTAGGTTAAATATCTAAAAAATGACACATTCTTAGTTATCTAAAAATCATCATGAATATTGATCCATATAATAAAAACCCTAAAAAAATTTAAAAATATTCTAAGGGATTATCATAAATCACTTGATAGCTATATTAATTTAATATATGTTTCCAAATATTTTTACTAACCTTTATTTTATATCAACTCTAATAGACCCAACTCCAGTAACCCAGATCCAATGTCTACTTTTTTACATTGGTATAAAATAAAATTTATTACACTATAAAGGGTCAATTAGTTTATTAGTATTTGAAAATTATATATATACATGACTTCCATATTATTTTGGAAGAAAAAATCCATAGCATGAAGAAATTTTTGGCATCCATAAATTTCATTCAAAGATCCCTTCATATCCTAGGGAAGGAAAAAGAAATAAATGTTGATATCAAATGATCGGTAAGGTTTATGTTTAGTATGAGTTATCATGAGTAAAAAAAGTATAAACAATATATCAGGGTGGGTAATTAAAACACATTTCTTACAACTAATAACTTGAGAGTGAAATAAATCCATGGAAAATATCAACTAAATAATCATATGGATAATAATAACTGAATTATCAATGAAAAATATATATATCGTCAAGAATTAATGACCTTACCATCATATACTAATCTAAGACATCGTGAATAATATAGTTAATGTAACATCCTATACTCATTGGCCACTCTCCACGCCCAGTAGGTCACAAGACCTCAAGCGCAATTCCTCAAACGTTAGAGGGTAAAGACTGGAAGTGAGGACCTGGGTGTGTTAGTGGGGAGACAATTCCCTCATCACCACAGTATACACAACGGAATATAAATAACATACTAATATTGGAAGTAGATAAACAAGTAGACAACTAAAAACTAAATAAGACAAGAATAAAAAACAAGCCATAAGTGTCTCATATACAATCAGGATAATGATTCATGTCACATTTCTAGCAAAACATACAGAATATGTACATAGGATCATGTTACAAAGTATGTATCCAAAGACCAAAAGAACAAAAATGTTATCTCTAATAGTATCGCAGGCCTCATCTCGGTCCCGTGCTCTGCTACTCCTAAGTAGGAATCAACAACCTATATTAGTGTTCTTTCCCATATCTATACCTAAAATGGTATAATCTATTTGGTTCTTTCATATGTGGCCCAAATAGGTTGTGATATAACATCCCAGTAGGCAACCACCCAAGTTTATATACAATCCAAGTTATTAAATGCAATAAATTAAATAGGAAAAATAGTAAAGTAGGTGAGTGGTAAAGAAAAGTAAAGTTCCCTTGGCACATCCACTACTAATCAAGAGATACCAAATATCCTCTCAAGGATCTCTATATAACAAGTTTCAATCTTCTTATAAGAAATATACAAATGAAATAAAGTAGAAAACGTAATGGCGCCACCATAATTCCATAGTAACATTTCCACCATGGCCTTTCTATACAACCATAAGTGCTAGAAATATCCACAGCCTATCCATGAAACAAAACATGTCATAATTATCGTGATTATGTTATATTTCAAAGAGTTAAACCATGAAGTTCAAGATCTAATGTTTATAATACCATAGCATCCTCATAGATTCCCAGTAGCATCTCGATGGAAAATCAGTTTGGTACTGGTTAGATTCAAAGGATCATGTCATACTAGACATGTCCTACATGACTCCAAGTATGTTGGATACAAGGGTTATCAAATCCCATTTAATGACACTAAATTAATACCCAAGTAGTATCTATATTCATGGTGTCCACTACTATTTTCTAGATACAAGGATCATGTCCAAAGTAACTATTCATATATTTACCATTCACATCATTCATCATTCCAAACTATGTGAGTATACCCACTCACATTACCCATTTTCATGAAATTCGCCTTATGAGTATACCCACTCCCATTTTCATGAAATTCGCCTTATGATTATACCCACTCCTAATACCCAATTCCATTTCAAGTAACCAAGGATCAAACCCACTTGTTTTTACAATTCACATTAAAAATATATATAACATGAGTTTACCCACTCACATTTCCACCGTTATTTAGTTTACCCTTTAGACAATTAAATTGAACCAAATGAGTTTTCCAAATCATTTAACCATTTAAAATTTAAGTCATTCGACCAATTAAATATTGTCATATTAACATGTCATTACGTAGGAGGTAGAAAATCTCACAAACTAACAATAAAATTCCATTTAAGAGTGATTGGGATTCCTATGTATATTAAAGCATGAGAACTCACCCCTTTGGGTGGTTTATCCAAGTAAAATAGGTTAAAACATATGGTAAGCCCCATGGGTGACCATGATTTGGGAAATGGATACCAACACATCTCAATAGAATCTATAGGCATCCCTAACATGTTTGATTGTATCAACAATATTTGACCAGTTCAAAAATAGGGCCATGCTGGAAAGTCTTGTTGGCGGCGTAATAGAAGTTAGCCTAATTAAGCCCGAAAACTCAAATAAGTTGTATATAACACCTATATTAGATCAGTAGTGAAGTGATCGTCTAGTATCATCTCATGATTCAACTCATGTTGGAGGAAATCTGAAGAACAAATGAAGAACGAGAAATTAGAGTATATGAGATTAAATCCAAATAGCATAGCCAATATCTAAAATAATTTAGAATGGATGTAAAGTAATGTAGATCTTATTTATGAAGATCATATAAGAAACATTTCTCTCAAATCTGATATTAGATTAAGTAATAGTCATAAATACAATAATATCCCAATAAAGAGCTCTCAAAAGAGGTGAGGTTCTGTACATAGAATGAAATAGGAATTAGGTTTTAAAATATATTTTTATTTTAATTAAAAAATTATAAAATTAAAAAAATATAGGGGTCAAATGGTTTAGGTTCATGATTAATAAAAATGTGTGCCAACCGTGCATGGATTCCTATAGTCCTAGGGTTGCCCACACAGTTTCCCCTCATGGTTTACAAACCACGCGAAAACCCTACGACAACCCACTATCAATATCTGGAAAAATATTAGTCTTGTCCACATGTCCATATGGCATATTCTGCATGGTTTTTACTAACTATATAGCCTATATCTTCCCACTTTCCACCCCTTGCACTATGCAACCTTCCCCACACGTTTTACACTAACTATGTTCCAAGCTTAAATCACCCCAAAACTGGGATTTTAGAACCAAACAAGCCCCAAACACCCTCAAAACCTCCCTGAACTCAAATGGAATTCACAATAAGCCATATTTAAGAATTTAAACTAAAAAAGAATGGATTTTTATCTCATACAAAAACCAAGTTCTTATAATCAAGTCCTTGGATAAGTCACTTTCGTTGTATGGGTAAGTATACACCAAATACCCACTTAATATAGCCACGTATTTTGCCTCATGGAACATGTCGATGCATCAAGATGATATCTACAACTGGAACATAGTTATCACTTACATGAGTCTGAATCATTCCTCATATATTTAATGAACAATATAATACATAATCAACAAACCTTATCAATCAATAAATACCTATATTGAATCAAGAATATGAAACATCAATATTTCCATAGAAAATGAAAAAAATTTCTTAATAATACTTTTTTAATTGATACCATATATATAAAGGGTATAATGTTAAAACAACATCAAATTAGTTTAAATGATACTATACAGATCAATGATACTTAAAAAATGAACATGAAGGAGAAAATAAAGTCCAATGAAATAACGGATATTGATAGGGAATGTGATCCTGATAAAAATGGTAACCACAAAACCATAAATCAAAATAAGATGAAATAAGTCCATTATTGAATCAAAAATTATGGTTTTATAGAAAAACCGAACCTTTCATAGATTTTAAAATAAAATGAAAGAAAAATATTAAAATACACTTCCATGTAACAATTTGTAAGAATGAATTTATAAATCACTTTCAAATTTCTTTTCATTCCATTAATAAAATAATAATATTTTACTTTCAATAAAAAAATAATTAAAAAGTATTTTATTTTAAGAACTATATAAACTTATATAGTTATCTAGATATATAATAATGGTTTTATAGTTAGGAAAATCCATTCATTGAATATATAGTAAAAAAAATTCCTTTCACACTTTTGTGAAGAAATTCAGAAATACTATTCTGGAAAAAAACCATTAGAAGATTCCATGTTAAAACTTTTTAAAAAAATTAAAAACTAATTAAAAATAACTAAAAAATAATCACTTTATTGTAACCAATAAATATCTTTAAACAATATGAATAATATGGATATGGTGGAAAAATATTCTCGATAGAAAATAATAGATAAGGTTGGTATCCCTTACATATAACTTAATTGTTGATTATTCATCCAAAAAGAGATTAAATAGAAAATAAACATGTAAAAACCAAGCATAAACAAAAGAGAACAAATGATATAGGGTTTAACATATAATGATCATATAATTTCCCCAATGTAAATATGAACATAAAAAATCTCAAAATAAAATTATATTATAATAGATGTCTCTTACGTATTTAATAACTTTTGAATTAAAACCACTATAAAATAGATAAAATTAAATAAAACTTTAAATACCATGAATAATAAAATATTCATGATATAAAATTGTAAATGGGTATTATATACACTTTATAAATGATATAAGTTGTATAATATAAAATATGTCTCAAATAGAGTGAAATTGAGATGAAAACCTCTTAGCTCAAGTCCAACATTCTATGTACGTGCTATTAAAATCCTATATAATAAATTTATATTTATTATAAAGATAAAATGGAATTATATTCATGGTTATCATACCATATATTATTCACTTATAATATTCTATCACCTGTCTATTAAAAATCCATTATTAATATCATCATCTTAAGTGTTAATTGTTCCATTTTCATGTATATTTTAGTTATTTAGTTTTGGTCCTTGTATCTTGGTAATTATTTTATAATATATAGAATCTTATTAACTGTATAAATTTCATATTTATTCATTATATATAATTTTTTAACCATTTATATAAGGTATTTATGATAAATTAATTGCATTGATTTAGTCTATACATACGCACGAGTGATGATTTCACTTTTCAATGGATGGAATGAAAGAAAGTTAAATAGTAATTCACCTTTAAATCATCATAATTATATCATATATATCATATAAATTTATTAAATTTATCCTTATTTTCGTTCATATAAAGCATAAATGGAAAACGAATCGCATCACTTTATGGAGGTGGTAGTCCAAATATATACATGAACAATGTTATCATCTTACAATAGATAGGAGGTTCATAAGGAAGATAAAATTTTATCTTTATATAATCATAATAATATTGAAAAAATAATATATAATAATTAAATTATTATATATAACCAACCATGAGCAGAAACGATGAAAAATTACATTGGATATAAAGACAATAGTCCATATATACACACGGTGACATTTCCATTTTCCTTTGGTAATGATGATAAATATAAAATGGTTATTATATTAAAACTATAAAATTTTATTAATCTAATTTTACTAATTTCACTATGTTAATATGGTTAAAGAATATGAGTAATAGGTAAAAAAAATAAACATAAATGGATTTGCTGAAGATGACTACCTTTTCTTTGAGAAACCTCCTTTTAATGTTTTCTTAAGGAACCTTATCTTTTTATTTTAAGTAAAATAAAATATCTATAATGTGTCTATAGAAGTTTAGAAGAAAAAAATTCAATGCTTGGATGAGCTTATTGTCCCGTTAATTATGAGTAATAGATGAGAGGTGGTTCCCTTTTATATGTGAGGTGGAAAAAATATTGTAAATACATGAAATATTAATATATATAATAAGTGAATAACTCTTGTAAAATGGCTCCAAATTTTAATATATTTTTATAATAATTTTATAAGGTCAATGTAAATTCAAACAATAAGAAATAGATAAGTTTAAGTGAAATTTTAAGCATTGTCTTTTCGATTATCCCCTCATTAACACTTTTAACCTTATCTATGTTAACAAAATACTTAGATTTTAAGGATCAATAATGTCATTATAAAAGGGTATTTTGATCATAAGTGTACAATGTTTTATATTATTGACCATTTCCCATTCAATTCACAATATATAAAATTTTTTGGGTTTTTAAAACAATTAATTAAATATTTTTTAACAAAAAATATCCTTAAAGTCATTTTCAAGATTATTCACATAATTTGAATTTAAAAATATCAATATTACCATGGAGTTGGAATTTTAATTTTTAAATCATTACTTACCATAAATTTTGATTCATAAAAATCATGAAATAATTTAACTTATCCAAAACACATCAATTTTAATATTTTAAAACTATTTACTTTGATTTTTCACCTGCTTGTACAAGCAATGCATTAACGATGTGTTATTGTTTTAGGTAATTATACAATTAAAAAAATTAAAGATAAATAAATATAAAAAAACTAATTTATTAATATTAAAAATAATTATTTATAACCATTCATGCCGTTTTTTATTCTTATTAAAAAAATATTATAAATATTAAAAAAGTGACATTTGGTACTTATTATTTACTTAAAATAATATAAAGGACATATCATAAGAAAATGAAAAAAAAATCCATATTTTTTATACTATGATAATAATAGACAAAATGAAAACATACCATTAGATTAATTAAAGTTTGTGAGAAATGTTTAAGCCTTGTCCCAAAATTTGTCCCTTTTAACCCATTTTAACATTTAATAAGGTGTTAATCTTTTACAATGGTGACTATTCATTATAACCAAAAAATAAGTTAAACTTATTAAATAATATTAATTATGTGCATTAAAAATATTAAATCCATTATATATGACTAAATTTATAGATGTTGTGTAAATTAATATTATTATAAGCATGAAAAATGCATTGAAAATACTTTTTAGAAAAATATCCTTTTAAGCATAAAATTTATTTTACAAAAAAAATCAATTATAATATTCATTAAAATTGAATTAATTGGATGATTATTAATAAAATTTTATTTAAAAATTATATTTTATATATTTTATAATGTGTTTATTCCTATTCAAACCCAAAATACCCAAATTCTAGATTATAAGAGTCATATTTAAATAATATTATTTCACGATTCATTTAAAATGGGGGTTTGTATAGTGTATGATATTAGACATTATTTTATTTTAAAAGAAAATATAAAAAAAATATCTGGGTATTACAATAACTCTCCTTATATTCCTTATAATTTAACATTAATAAATAATAGTTTTAGAGACTAAGGAGGAACCTTTTGATTTCTCAATTAAAACACTAATGTTGAGAGTTTACTCTCAACTCATACCACCCTTTACGTATAATATCAGTATGGGAAGTGTTATTTAGAATATTTTATATTAGGATAATTAACAGTTTTTTTTATCATTCTTCCCTTGAACCAGATATTTTTGTGGGGTAATTTTCTCTAACTTGTGTGTCAAATAATCCTTATTGTCTGATACTTACATCTAATTCCTCAGAAATTATACTTGGGATAATAATATTATCATACATTCTATTATGTCATGCCCATTTTATTTACACATTTCACACAAAATTGATTGAATGTTTATCTCAGCATTTTTGGATAGTTTCTCATTTCCGCTATACTTTTCATATGTTACCAATTTATTTCCTTTGGTTCTATCATTAATCTCTTTTTTCTCTATTTTATTTTCCATCTCCAACTACTCTGGCCAGATCTTGAAGCCTTCCTTTTTGGTATTATCAACCTCTTTTCTCAACTTCTAATTTTCCTACCCTTTAACACCAGATAGAATATCTTCTATTAAAATAGTTCTTCACTACTCATCTCTATGGAATTGCAGATAACACTTTTCATATATTTCATTCAAGTACCCAGAATATTTTCATAAGATGACTTGATGGATTGTTTGTATTAGCATTTATTCTCTGGAAAACTATTATTTCTTGATCAGTGTGACTCCCCTTAGGTTTATAAATCCTTCTTGGTAAAAAACTATTGTACCAACTTGGATAATCTCTATATCCATACATTTCACAACCCCATCGAAACCCTCTAAATTTTTAACTTTCATTTTAATACTGAATTCGTACAAAATTTTATTAGGATTAAACTTCATTAAACCAGTCCTTATATTACTTTATGGGAAGTGTTATCCTTGAATTATTTATTTCTACTATTTATATAGAATATTTTCACTCACTTTTTTTCTTGATAAAAACTTACTCATACTAGTTTTTATGATCTATAATGTAAAAAGTATTAGATTTCTGTTAAAACTGATTAGGAGTAGATTTAAATTTCCTTCTAAACTCATTAATTTAAATAACTTGAGAAGGTTAATCTTTTTATTTAGTAATTTTATGAAACCTTATATAATTTTTTTCAACCCATTTTAATCTTTAATAGATACAAATTGTGTCTCAATAATATTTTTTTCCTTTATCAATAACTTTTATTTTAAATATTTGAAACTATTTTATTATTTATCCACTTTCAGTCTATATTTATAGATCTTAATGATAAGATCATGTTCCTTATTGTCCCAACCATATTTATTAGATACAATATTTTTATTTTCTTTCACTGTTATCTTTTCCCATTCTTGATCTGTTTATTCTTCTCAAAACTAGATTTGAAATTTTCTTTTTTATGTACTCAAGTTCTTCCCTTTCTTCTCCATCATTATTACTTATTGATGAATATGTTCCTCTCTTGACATGAGTGATAAAATTTAATTTATATATTTTAAATCTTTATGAAGATGATTCATATTGTTCTATTTTTCTTAATAAATGCCTCTTTCTACTATTGGAAAAATCTTATTACTTTTACCTTATTTATGCTTTTCAAATTTGTTATCTTCCTCATGTCACTAAAATTTAACACCCTTATTATGTTGAGACTTATTTTGAAAATGTCCAATTTGATAATAGCTATATAACATAGTTAATTTATTACCCTTATATTTTTATTTTCCATTATTGAATATCTTTTTTAGAATAGAAATAATTGTGTTCATTTCCTCATCATTTGAATCACATAATTTCGCAGCTTCTTCTAATTTAATATTACTTTTCTCATGGATTCAAAATATATATCATGTTTTTATTTATTTTTTAAATCTGGATATTTTCTCATATCATAATATATAAAAATATTATTAAGTTTATACAAATATATATTTTTCTAATCCTCCTAAGTAGAAGCCTTGGGATTTAATTTTTCTGGGAAATTTATCATAAACTTCTTCACAGTGTTAGAATTATCCAGATTCTCACCAAATCCTCATATGTTTATGACAATCTCATTGAATCTTGTAAAATAGTATTCAAACTCTTTATCATCACTGATATTTATATATTTAATTATACTCCAATATAAGTGTAACTTTTCTTCCCATACTTTAATATTTCCATCATGACTACATTTTAATTTTTCCCAAATCTCCTTAGTAGTTTGAAGCCTAATAACTTTTTTATATAACTTTCTTAAAATATATATTTAAATTTAATTTGGATACTTAGCTTCATTGTATATATTTCTCTTATCATATTTTGTAATGTTAACTACCTTAGTAGTTAGTGGAAATCCCACGGTTGCAACATCTCTCACTTCAAGTCAAAGAAATAAGAGGTAGGGTATAATCGTATTCCTCCAAAAATGATAGTTCCTACCATAAAAAGTTGTAACACCCATACTATTCAAAAAATATATATTTTCTATCCTCAATAACTTTTTGGATATTTAATTCTTGGCATCCTCTTTAATTCCAATTTGAGTTTTAAGATCCAATCGAATCACTAAGATATGGTGGGATGAACTAGTGATATATTTTTATTTTATGAGTTACTCAATTTTAATACAACATATATGAGTGGTTATGTTCATGATCCATGAAAAAATAATTATATCACACTTAATTGATTGCAATCAGATAAAATATCAAAAGAATGAACTTATGAATTTATAAGGTTCAACCTTAAAGACCTGCTACATGCTGTGATTGGTTAGACACCATAATCAAGGATTAATCACTATATAAGAAAAATGTTATAGCTCAAAAATTCTCAATACAATCAACACAAAGCACCACTATGTTCCTTATCTAAGTTATTGGTTATACAGCATGATCATACTTTTTCACTATAATGGTTTACGATCCAAAATAGAAAGATCTCTTGTATGATCCTTGTAACTTTTTCACTGGGTTATAAAATAATCTTCCTTAATGGAAAGGTTGGATAAAAATCTATTTACGTGTATAAAATAAAGTCTATATGACCAAGTATTCATAAAAACAAGAAAATAAAACTTTCTCAACCTTCCAATTATTCACATGGACTAGTTCTTCTCAGATCATTGAATACTTAGGGATGCAGTTCTTGTAACATCATGATATATTAAAAAAGGAACATCATGTTTGATAGTGTATATGATGAAAAACAAGAGTATTAGAAGATAATTTAACACCCTAAGTTATTATGATATATTTATTTTTAAATAAATTCAATCTCTTAGAAAGCTCGTGATGCATGAAACACCAGGTTAAATGAAACGCAATACTCTATTAAGATGTTATTCTTTAAATATTTCAATTATAACCTAATCATTAAGTTAGAGATTATGAATAGTAATAACTAAATTATGAAAATTATTTGTTTTAAACATGTATAAAATACAATAAAAAATTATTTATTAATTACAAATTAAATAAGAACCATTTTAAAGAAAAGAAAATATTTTTTGAAAAACTAAATTTCTCGAAAAATAGGTTTAGTCGCACTTTATGAAAATTATATAAATTCATTTTTACAAATTTTAGAAAATTTATATCAAAAAAATAAAATTAATTTTTTAAAATTTAAAATTCAAAATTATCTTTGGCTGAATTTTTGATAATTTTCAGAAAATAATAATTTTTTTGATGAAGAGTGAAAAATATTGATTTTTATTAGAAAATGATTTTTTGTTTAAATTTTTTACAAAGTTAAATTATATTTTTAATTAGTTTTAAAGTAAAATTAGTTTAATTTTATTATAGTTTAAATAAATTAGTTTATTGTAATAAATTTCATATTGAATTTGGATGTAAATAAATTTTAAACTTTTAAAAGTTTTTCTTTGGAAAACCCATTTTTCAACGTGATTGTGGGTTTAATTTTAAATTTAATTTTTCCAATTATATGAATTGAATTTGGAAAAATGGATTCCATATTTTAATTTAGTACAATTTATATTATATACTAATTTCAACTTAATTTTTTACCATAATGAACACTAAAAACAAAAAAAATTAACTATTATGGTTAAGGTAAAAATGGGTTTACCATGGGATTAAAATAAGAAGATAAAGGTTAATATGGCCTAAAAATTTTATAACACCTAGATTTGATCCATATTTTGACCTCATAATCTCTAAGGTTCTAGAATGACCCATTTTTTAGGCTTTTGGTAAGAGAAAAATGTGAGTATCTCTTTTTCTTTTCAAAAATATCAAGTGTGTCTTCTCCCCCACTTATAAAAGGTCACTCACTCTCCTGTACTATTCACAGATAAAGAAATTTTTTATAGAAAATACCTAAAAAAATATCTTCCTTATTTCCCTAGAAAAACCCTACACACCTTGGTTTGATCAAAAATACAATCTATATTGACTTTTGGTATAAACCTAAATCGATTCTCCAAAGAAGAGGTACAATATTTAACGTGCATATTTGTTTTATTTATTCATATAAATTATTAAAATATTATTAATATTTGATAATATAATAACAATTGTATCTACTATATATTGATATTTATTTATGTTAAGGTTGTGACCTATATCTATCTTCTCTTCCATAAAATCGAAAGTAAAAACATAAATAATGAATATATATGATATTTATATCATGGTTAACCTTTTTAGGATGATTTAACCTTGATAAAATTAAAAGGACCAAAATTACCAAACTAAAACCTACATGTAATACGAATAAATTATCACTCAAAATGGTGATTTTAACAAAGAATTGTTAATAAACTGGTGATAAAAGACTATAAGTAAATCATATATGATATGATATATGTGTGTATGGTTCTGTAATATATTTATAACAAACATATATTTATTATATTATAGGTTCAAATACATATGAAGGAAGTCGAACTAGAGGTAAGGGACTCCGTCATAATTTCCTTTTATTGTGGTATATTTTGATTTTATGCACAAAATTTATTTAATATGGTGTATATAGATACCTTTTTAAATGAAATATCAAGAAACCATAATGATTAATGGTATTTTAAGTTTAATTTTAATTATTTTATCTAAAATAATTTGACTTGAAAATTATGAACTGATAAATAATTTCATAACTCAATTTATTTTCATTGAGTCATATTACTTATTTTTGGTCTTTTATATTATTATATTATGTGTGTAATTACTTTTGAATATCTTATGTTGTGTTTTAAATTTTTTATGTGGATTTACATTTGATAAACATAATTGATTTATTGATTAATTCTCACTTCAACATTATGATCATTGTAAGGTATTTCATCACAATTTCCATTACATTGAGACATATATGTTAATATGAACCTATTCACTTTTATTTGTTGTATACACTTCCCCTTTTATGATTGATATTTTGATTCAAGTTTATTATTCAAGGGGTTAATTTTTAAAATTAACCAAATATGTAATAAAAATTATTATTAAATTTCACTTTCTTTTGTGATTGTTTTCTTTCTCTTGAAACAATCACTTTATTTTGATCATTTTTCAATGGAAACTAGATTTTTATTAAATATCAATATTATTTTATGATGGATATTATTATTGAATAAAACATATAACATTTTCACATATGATGTTTTCTTTGAGAATTATTTGATTAACTATGGGAATATTGATAAATTTGTATCCTTTACTCAACATGGATACTTGATGATAAGGAATATTGATTAATGAATTAAATTTATTATTAGATATATGAGGAATGATTTTTACATTCATTTATAGTTGGTATATTGTTATAGATAGCTATTTGATATAGGTATAGGTCACATGAGAAAAATCAGTTGGTCAAACCAAATGGGTTTTTACCTATAGTTTTAAACTATCTTATAAAATATGTTGATAGTAGAGGTATCATGATGCCTGAGAACATGATGTAAAATAATTAATCATTTTCTTCATTGGTAATTCAATTATTATTATTATTATCCATCATATTTTCACATTGATATTATCTAGGGATGAATTTCATTCTAATTTAATTTATTAAATGGTATGGGTGTTCAGTTAGTTACCTTACCATGGCTTATTTTATGGTCATTTTATTGATTAAATGAAATGTTTTTTTAGTTATTTACCTTTTTATATTGAATAATATTATTTATTCATGATATATTCCACCATATGTAACCCTTTGTGAGCATCTGATCTCACCCCTTTCTTATGTTTTATTTTCCCCAGGATCCCAAGAAGTGTTTTATGATTGATATTCAGGGATAAGATAAGGGTAATAATGGTGCTCTCAAAGAAAACAATTTGTGTATTTTTTGTTTTAAAAGTTAATTTTAATTTAAAGTATGTATATAGTTTACTATGAATAATAAATTATTCAGTCCATTGGGTTATGATTTTGACTATCTTGTTCCAATATATTAAAGTAACCATCGACTATGGGAATTTGGGTTCAAGGACTTTATATTTGGTATTAGAGTAATTTTAGTAGAAACATTGAAAACTAGATTTAGGAAAAAATAGATTTGGGCATATGACCCTATGAATTACTTTAAGGATAACTCTATGTATAATATAACATTTGAGTGTTTTTTTAAGGTAAGAATTTTGTGGTTTTACTATAAATACATCATTTCTTGATACTATAAGTGGATTTGGTTCTAGAACAAATATAACTAGGGGTAATAACTCTATAAAAGGTGTGTTAATATTGACTTCTGAATTTTCTCATACACAATAATGAAACTTACTATGAAACTGGTTTGAAACTCTTGGAGTATAAGATTTGTTTAATTCATATTTTATTTATAATATTTTATGAAGGATTTGAATACATTTTAGGATTTTGAAAATTTCTCAAAGAAACCATGTTTATGATTATTATATATTCCATGAATAAATTTTTTAATTTATGTTATGTACTTCACTAGTTTTGGTAACATACTTTATGATACATAATTTTATGATTTAATCAAATGTATTTCGTTTCTTATAAATGGAACATAGAAGAAGTAATGGGAACTGTATCAATGCACATAATCTAAAGAGTAAGAATGATTGTTTCCTTGATGATGTTAATATATTATTTTAAAGGAAACTAGTCTCAGATTCATTATAATCATATGAGAACATAGTATCATGTAATTTTAATATAGATAAATAATTCTCTAAGTATTATGTATTTGAAGGGGAGAAAGAGAAGAAGATGAAAGTGGAACAAAAAATGGATAATGGGAAGAAGGAAAATAAGGTTTTTCCCACATGTGATAACTGTGGAAAGAAACACACTAGTACTTTATTGAATAGAATGAGAGTTTTATTCAAGTGTGGAGAGAAGTCCCATAAGGTGTGTGAATGAAATTGTAAGAAATAAACATTTTATGTTTAGTGTTTCAATTGTAAGGTGATGGGGCACTATAAAAATGAATTCCCCAAGCATCAAGGGAATATACCTCAAAAGAAGCCAAGGGACCAAGGTCAAGATTATACTATTACTATAAAATATGTGGAATGATTAATGTTCTTGTGTTTATATTAAATATTTATTTTATAGTAGTATTTGACCAAGGATATTATGAGTATAATAATTATGAAATGTATAAAGATTGTAATGTAGTCCATTTTCTTTAAGGATTTGAGAGAATATGTAGAATGGTACTGATGACCAAGAAAAGTGATTTAGTGGCAATTTGGACTTATTGTGAAACACATTATTGATAGAATATAACCATTGATATGTTCTCTATGTTTTGATAGTAGTGATAAATATATATTTATGGGATATTATTGGAGACCTTTAAATTGGTTGGAGTAGTTTACTGCATATTTGGATTAACGAATATATTTGACAACATCAGATTTTATTTTTGGAATAATTCATGTTATAATTAAGATTTTTTGGTGATCAAGTTATTATAATATTTCTAATGTGATATTAATATCCACTTTATATGGTCTAGGGAATATAATGTTGATTCGGTGACCTTCTATCTATGTTTTTGTACTTTAAATTTATCCATAAATATTTTTGATGAGTCTTAATGTTATCCATTTATGAAATGGATTAAGTTGAATTTTTACAGTTAATATTGAGATATTAGAGACTAATATAACATATTGAATATCTTATAATGACCCATACTTTGCATACATTGTTATTAATTCGAAATTGAAGCATACTTATTACAACATATAACAAAAACCACGAAAGGACCGTATATGTATAGTGTCTTTAAAAAACTAGGAAAAATCAACAACTGGTTCATAAAGCGTCTACATTGTCTCCCATTTATTTCTTCATATCTATAGTCCCTTTTTGGAATATCTTACTTAATAACCTTTATCCTGACCTGGGGAAAGAAAACATACAAAAGGGTGAGCTCAAATGCTCAGTAAGGGTAAACAAAAGAAATATCAATCACATCATATTCATAAGAACATAACTTTTAGAAATAATAAACTGCAAAAGAGAGCATAATTTCATAACATGGGATAAATCATAGTAGTGAAAAGTAATCCCAATAATCATGACTTAAAACATGAAACTTTGTGGCATACACACATAATCATAGAGAATCATTTCTTATTAGTCAATACTCATTTCCAAGACTATCTTAGTGGACAAAGTCCATTTCCAAACCCAATTCACTCCCCGTTTCAGTCCTATTTCACTGAACCGGTATAACCTACCGTTCCAGCCATGTTTATCTCATGAGATATAAAATATTTACCCAATGAATTGGAGGGAGATATAGGTCCCACCCATCTCATAATGATACCATTCTTATGTGTGCCACAAAATCAGAAAACCATACATCATAGCATAACTCATGTAATAAAAATGGGAATCTTAAACATCGTGAAACCATAAAACAATTCATATAAGATAAAGTAATTCATAAAAATATAATTCCATCACAACATAATCAAATCAATGTAATAATAGGGATAAAAACATAACCCTTTATTATCTTAGATGGAAAATAATTTTGATAAAATACTTGAACTCCATTCTTGAGGAAAATATCCTTTCTGCTTCAAAAACACTTTTACTTTCTTAACATGTCGTACAATTATGAACTAAAAGAAGTTAATTAAAAATAAACTTGAAAACTTATAAAGTAAGC
Organism: Viscum album; assembly: GCA_963277665.1. NCBI lineage: Eukaryota > Viridiplantae > Streptophyta > Magnoliopsida > Santalales > Viscaceae > Viscum > Viscum album. The sequence continues at coordinate 381,722,697 of OY728131.1, forward strand.
TTTTTGGAAATAATGTTTTAAAAATCCATTCATGCCGTATAAGTTAAAAAAAACATTCTTCGTACTTTTGTCGGAAAAGTCAAAAAGTACCTCGTACGAAAAACGACAAAAGATTCCTTTCATATCCTTTACTAAAAACTCACCGAAGGGTAAAATTGTATTTAAACAATTTTAGGTGGATGTAAATAATATTAAATATTGAGGAAACATGGATGTGGATGATAAAATACACCCTAGTAAATTCCAAAGTATAAACAATCTCGGATAAAAATGAGATTGTGATATTTCCCTTACCTTAGGTCCGATTTTCCTTGTAAGTGTCTGAACCTCCTGTATAATGATTTAAATAATGTTATTGACTTATTACAGAATCATAATTATTGTTATGATATCATATATGGTCATATTCTTAGTTTCTCGTTAGTAATATTTCATTGCTACTTGTTATTCGGGTGTTTATAACTTTTTGTTCTTATGCGTGTTTTGTCGAATAAATTCTTATTCTTCTCTTTAGGTTATAGATACCTCATTTCCAGAATGTTATTAGTGTAATATATATCATATTAATTCATTTAATTCATTTATATAATCATTATGAAATTAAGATCATGTAGAACGAGTCGCATCACATCGTGGAGACGGTATTCCGTACGTACGCACGAGTGATGATATCGTTCCTATGGTCGTGGAATTGTATTGGAGTGTATGTATAATATTTCAGAATCAGTATTACTTTATAATAGTCATATATAGTCATTATTTACACCATTATACCCATCCAAGTAAGGTGGTGGTGGAAAATAGATTGCACCACGGCGTGGAGACGGTATTCTGTATGTACGCACGCGTGGTGATTTCATTTTCCGTAGAATGGATAGATGGTGAAATAGGGTTGTTTCATAATTATAATAACATATTAGTATATGAGTGATACTGATGTTATTACTTCATAATGAAACAACTAAAGAAGAAGAAGTGGATGAAGAAATAAAGATGAAAGAATCGGTAACGGACATTACCTCTTCTTTGAAGTGCTTCTTTGAGACCTTCTTTTAGGTCACTAAAATTGGTATTTGAAGAAGGCCAGGACCTCTAGGATTTCTCTAGGGAAGTGGAGAGGAGAAATTGGCAGGGTTTGGACGTGCTTGAAGTCTTAAAGTGGTGTGAGGAAGAGAGGGAGGAGATTCCCTTTTATAAGGGAGGAGAGGGGCACCTTTGGAATAACTAAAAATATTATTTTATTATAAAGTCAAGTTCAGTTTTAAATAGATTCAAATTGATTTATTTCAAAGCTAAGGTGGGTATGGGTCGAAATCCTCTCATACAATATAATTTAGACAAGTTTAGGTTCCTATTTGAACCTTATCATTTAGATTTCACATTAACTTAAATAATTTTACTTTTACCGTGTCTTCTTGTGTTCTTATACTATAAGGTTAATAAACTTACTATAAGCAGCCAAACGAACCCCAAGTTGTTTATTATTAATATATATAACCTTATCTAAGTAATTTGACCAAACATTAGATTTTTAGGAATAAAATAACAATTACTAATATAATATTTGTTTTAAAAACTATTTTATGTCAATTTTGACACTATTTAGTAATTAATTTTTGTGAAAATCATAACAGAATGATTAGTTAGAACAAAGTTAATTAAATAAATACCAACATGTCATATTAATCTATAAAATTAGTGGAATTCATAAAAAGTCTCAAATTATATTTATTTGGGTATTTATAACATCAATTATGTCAATATTTCATTAATAAGATAATTACTGCATCATCGTTGTGTCATAAATAAATTAAATTATTTAATGTATAAAATTTACAAATAAAATACCATTATGTAGGAAATCTTTTCAGATTTCTAATTAATATTTATAGTCGAATTTATCTTATGTATAACCCCATATTAAAAATGATTTAGTTATTAAACTTTGATTTTAACTATTTTAACCCTTCTTTAAATAAATTAATAATAAATGTCCTAATCTAATCCAAGTGGGCCTAAATGGTCATGATTTATTACTAAGTTTGCTTTTGGTCGAATTACACTTGTCCAATAGAATTAGGACATGTGTTAGGGTAATAATAATATCATTTTTACCCTTAATTACCCTATTTACTTTTAACCATGGTAAAAAAAAGTAAAAAGTTACTATTCACCAAAAATTATTTTCATCTCATTGAACCACATTTTAGTCCTTGATATTAACCGTGTCTCTCGGATTTTTGAAATTCCACTCACAGAAGCGGTAAAATTAAGTTTTATGAAAAAATCAGTTTTTTTAACTACCACTTAGTGGTTTCACTATTCATCAAAAATTGAAAGTTTTCAAAAAAATACCAAAATTTCACCCTAGGATAATTTCGATATTACAAATCCAAAAATGAAGTCCATTTTGAAAAATAAAATTTATAAAGTTTCAAAAAGTGGTTATTACTATTCATAACGGCTAGTTTTAATAATATTTTAATAGTATATCGTTGTTTAGTGAAATTCGGTATTGCGTACGACGCAAGCTATCGAGGAAGCTTGTGATTTCGTGTAAAGCAAGACAAGAAAGTGTTGTGTGTAGAAAAAGATTCCTTTGGTGATTTATATAACATAAAAGTCTCAGGTGTTACATTCTACCCCCCTTAAAATGAATTTCTCTCTCGAAATTCGTCACTTTGTAACAAACAGATGAGGATACCTCTCCCTCATCATATCCTCAAGTTCCCATGTACCTTCTTCTAATTGGTGGTTCCTCCATAAAACTTTCACCAATCGAGTGGTCTTGTTTCATAGGACTTTTTCACTACGATCCAGAATCTCTATCGCTTGTTCTTCATAAGAATGATCTTGCTCCAGCGGTACAACTTCTGAGCTGAGTACATGTGAAGGATCAGGTATGTACTTTCTCAGGAGAGATACATGGAACACATCGTGAACTTGAGAGAGATTCAGTGGAAGCACCAATCGGTAAGCTACCTTCCCAACACGATCCAGTATTTTGAAAGGACCGATATATCTAGGGCTCAACTTCCCCTTCTTTCCAAATCTCATAACCCTCTTCCAGGGAGATATTCGTAAGAACACTTTATCACCCACTTCAAACTCTAGGTATTTTCTTCGGTTGTCGGCATAACTTTTCTATCGACTCTGAGCTGCTCCTATGTGTTGTTGAATAGATCTGACCTTTTCTTCCATTTCATCAACGAGATCAGTTCCTAATAGATTTATTTCCCCAACTTCATCCCAGCAAGATAGAGTCCTGCATTTCTTTCCATAGAGAGATTCATAAGGAGCCATCTGAATACTGGAGTGAAAGCTATTATTTTAAGAAAATTCCACCAAAGGTAGGTGTTGATCCCAACCACCTTTGAAATCCATAGAGCAAGCTCTCAACATATCTTCTAGAGTTTGAATTGTTCTCTCAGACTGACCATCTGTCTGAGGATGATAAGCAATGCTGAAACATAACTCTGTATCCAGAGTATGCTGAAGACTTCGCCAGAACTTTGAGGTAAACCTCAGATCCTAATCAGATATAATATAAAGTGGTACTCCATGCAATCTTACCACTTCCTTTACATATATCCTGGTAAGCTGATCCAGAGAGATATCCTCTCTAATAGCAATGAAGTGTGCAGATTTTGTAAGACGATCAACTATGACCCAGATAGCATTATTGCCTTTGGATGTTTTAGGAAGTCATGTGACAAAGTCCATAGTGATGTTTCCCCATTTCCATTCGGGTATGGGTAATGGTTGTAACATCCCCTTAGACTTTTGTCTCCCAGATTTAACTTTTTGACAAACTAAGCATCGAGAGACATATTCAGCAACATCTCTTTTCATGCCATCCCACCAGAAGTACTCTTTCAGGTCCCTATACATCTTCGTGCTTCCATGATGAATAGAGAATGAAGAACTATGAGCCTCATCCAGCAGCTCCTTCTTTAATTCGGGGATGGGAGGAACACAAACCTGATTCCTGAACTTTATTATCCCATCACAATCAAGGTTGAATTCAGGAACATTTCTCACATTCTTTTGTAACTCAAAATATTCTTTTTGTGCCTCTTTAATCTTCAGATGTATATATGGTTGAACATTCATTTGAGAAAGATACAATTTTTCCCCTTTCATTATAATTCCAAGATCCATCCTTTGTAAATCCATAAATATTGGATCTTTTGTGATCCTCATCATGGATAAACTATCATGGTCTTGTCGACTTAATGCATCTGCCACCTTTTTTGCTTTCCCAGGGTGGTAATGGATTGAGCAGTCGTAATCCTTAATCAGCTCTAACCATCTTCTTTGGTGCATATTCAGTTCCTTTTGTGTGAAAATATACTTTAAACTTTTATGATCAGTATAAAGTCACACCTTTCTCCATAAAGGTAATTCCTCCAAATATTTAATGCAAAGATTACCGCAGCTAACTCCAAATCATGAGTTGGGTAATTTTGCTCATGTATTTTCAACTGTCGTAAGGCATAAGCTATCACCATATCATTTTTCATAAGAACACACCCCAATCCCTTCTTGGATGCATCACTGTAGATCACAAACCTTTCTCCACTACAAGGCAGTGTGAACATAGGTGCACTGGATAACCTTCTTTTCAACTCCTTGAAATTCTCCTCACATTCCTCCGTCCAAACAAACTTAACTCCTTTCCGAGTCAACTTGGTGAGTGTATTAGATAATCGTGAAAAATATTTCACAAAACGTCGATAATATCTATCCAAACCAAGAAAACTTCGGATCTCAGTCACTGTTGTTGGTCTCAACCATCTTTCGATAACCTCTATTTTTGCTGGATCCACAGATATCCCCTCTTTTGAGATTATGTGACCGAAAAATGAAACTTTTTGAAGCCAAAATTCACACTTGGTAAATTTGGCATAAATCTTCTCCTTTCTCAGGGTATTCAATATAATTCTCAAGTGATCTTCATGTTCTTCCTTGCTCTTTGAATAGACAAGAATATCGTCAATAAAGACTACCACAAACTGATCAAGATAGTCTCTAAAGACTCTATTCATCAGATCCATGAAGATAGCAGGGGAATTAGTAAGACCAAATGGCATCACTATAAATTCATAGTGTCCATACCTTGTACGGAAAGTCGTCTTTGGTATATCCTCCCTTTTGACCCTTATTTGATGATACCCTGAACGAAGATAAATCTTGGAAAAGTATTGAGCTCCGTATAGTTGGTCAAATAGGTCATCAATGCGCAGGAGAGGATATTTGTTCTTGATAGTGATCTTGTTAAGTTCTCGATAATCAATGCAGAGTCTCATTGATCCATCTTTCTTCATAACAAACAGAACAGGTGCTCCCCAAGGTGATGCACTAGGGAGTATCAACCCCTTATAAAGATTCTCTTGGATTTGCTTCTTCAATTCCTGCAACTCAATTAGGGCCATTCTATAAGGTGACTTTGAAATAGGCAAAGCACCTGGTACGAGTTCTATTGAAAACTCAACTTCACGATTTGGTGGAAGACCCGGTAATTCCTCCGGAAAGACATCATAAAACTCCCATACAATGGGTATATTTTTAATCATGAGTTTCTCACCAACCATTTGAGATAAATAACCTTCATTTAGTGGAATCAAGACCCATAAGTGGAAGAAATTTCCACTAGGAGAATATGTTCATCCTTGCATCGATAGACGATTATAGATTGATCTGGAATATGAAATGTGACTTCCCTTCTTTGGCAATTGATATGAGATCCATGTAGAGAAATCCAATCCATGCCAAGAATCACATCAAATTCCACTATAGGAAGGATCACAAGATTTTTAGGAAGCAATTTCCCACAAACTTCAATCAGAGAAGAATTATAAACTTTTGATGCGACTGTTGTGCCATTAGGTGTTGTCACAGCTAACTCAACATCTAATTGTTGAGGTAATACGGTGATACCCTTAGAAAATTATTCAGAAATAAAGGAGTGGGTGGATCCAAAATCAAATAAAACATTTGCAACTTTAGAGTGTATGGTAAGTGTACCTTTCACCACATCGTTATCATACTCCACATCGCTGATAGAAATTGCATGTGACTTTCCTTTGTCTTTAGCCTTAAGAGTTTATTGACGTCGACCATCATCATCAACCCTTGGATTTGGGCATTCATTGGCATAATTCCCCATCTCCTTGCACTTGAAACATTGAAGTGTAGTAGGTTCATTCTGTGCATCCCTTCCTTTGTTTGCATCATTAGACATCTTATTCCCATCATTACAGCATTTAAATACCCGATGACCTTCCTTTCCACATTTGAAACATTTACTTGTCCCTTTAAGACAACTCCCTCCATGTTTCTTTCCACATTTTTAGCATAAGGGAAGGCTCATCTTCTTTTCAGTGTGCTCTTTAGATTTTCCTTTGAATTCCATTTTTCTCTTCTTATCAAACCCATATGACTGATGGGTTACCCCAATCTCCATCTCAACTTTGATAGAACATCGAACGATTTCCTCATAGCTATTGAAGTCCCTTATGGCTAAGGCCCTTTTAAGACTTGGTTTTAAGCCACTAAAGAATCGATCGATCTTACTCTCAGGTTGGATAATAATACCAGAAGCGTACCTTGCAAGTCTTGTAAAATTTTCTTCATAAGTACCAACAGATTCATCATCCTTTTGCTTCAGTTCAAGAAACTCTTTCTCCATCGTTGTTCGGAGAATACGAGGGGAGTACTTATTGAAAAATTAGTTCTTGAACTCATCCCATTCCATGGACTCAATTTCATCCCTTTGCCTCGTATTCTTAATAAGATTCCACCATTGATCAGCATCACCTTACAAACGATACACTGCTAAGATGACTTTATCATGCTCAGAACATTGAAGAACTGAAAATAACTTTTCAGTAGTACTAATCCATTATTCAGCAACTAATGGATCAGTGGACCCGCTGAATGAAGGTGGACGCTATCTCATGAAGGATTCAACAGAATTTTGCTTCTTCCTTTGCTCGTTTGGAAGTCCTGCATGATTCATAGCTTGAGACAGTTATGTGAGCATGGTTACAAGATTCTGCATTCCAGTTCCCATAATGTTTGGTTGCTCAGGGGGACAATCATTTCATTGCACGTCGCATTCCGCATTAACACGGTTCCTTCGGGTTCCAGCCATTGACTGAAACCAAGAAGAATAGTGTGAGCAACACTAATTATAATAGGAAAACCACATAATCAAGAATAAAATTTCACACTTAAGGTCTTATCCTAGGTTATTCATGGTCATTTCTAAAACACTAAGATTGTGCTCTATGCTTAGACTTATCCTTAGGGTTCTTACTACGGCTTTCACATCTTAGTTTCCAAAGGTTGACTATACCTTTCCTCTGATACCAATTATAACGACCCATACTTTACATACAATGTTATTACTTCGAAATTGAAGCATACTTATTACAACATATAACAAAAACCACGAAAGGACGGTATAGGTATAGTGTCTTTAGAAAACTGGGAAACATCAACAACTGGTTCATAAAGCGTCTACACTGTCTCCCATTTATTTCATCATATCTATAGTCCCTTTTTGGAATATCTTACTTAATAACCTTCTTCCTGACCTGGGGAAAGAAAACATACAAAAGGGTGAGCTCAAATGCTCAGTAAGGGTAAACAAAAGAAATATCAATCACATCATATTCATAAGAACATAACTTTTGGAAATAGTAACCTGCAAAAGAGAGCATAATTTCATAACATGGGATAAATCATAGTAGTGAAAAGTAATACCAATAATCATGACTTAAAACATTAAACTTTGTGGCATACACACATAATCATAGAGAATCATTTCTTATTAGTCAAGACTAATTGCCAAGACTATCTTAGTGGACAAAGTCCATTTCTGAACCGAGTTCACTCCACGTTTCAGTCCTGTTTCACTGAACCGGTATAACCTACCGTTCCAGCCATGTCTATCTCATGAGATATAAAATCTTTACCCAATGCATTGGAGGGAGATATAGGTCCCACCCATCTCATAATTATACCATTCTTATGTGTGCCACAAAATCAGAAAACCATACATCATAGCATAACCCATGTAATAAAAATGGGAATCTTAAACATCGTGACATCATAAAACAATTCATATAAGATAAAGGAATTCATAAAAATATAATTCCATCACAACATAATCAAATAAATGTAATAATAGGGATAAAAATAGAACCCTTTATTATCTTCTATGGAAAATAATTTTGATAAAATACTTGAACTCCATTCTTGAGGAAAATATCCTTTCTGCTTCAAAAACACTTTTCCTTTCTTAACATGTCGTACAATTATAAGATAAAAGAAGTAAATTAAAAATAAACTTGAAAACTTGTAAAGGAAGATTTTTGGAAATAATTTTTTGAAAATCCATTCATGCCGTATAAGTTAAAAGAAAACATTCTACGTACTTTTGTCGGAAAAGTCAAAAAGTACCTCGTACGAAAAACGACAAAAGATTCCTTTCATATCCTTTACTAAAAACTCACCAAAGGGTAAAATTGGATTTAAAAAATTGTAGGTTGATGGAAATAATATTACATATTGAGAAGACATGGATGTGGATGATAAAATACACCCTAGTAAATGCCAATGTATAAACAATCTCGGATAAAAATGAGATTGTGATATTTCCCTTACCTTAGGTATGATTTGCCTCGTAAGTGTCTGAACCTCCTGTATAATGATTTAAATAATGTTATTGACTTATTACAGAATCATAATTATTGTTATGATATCATATATGGTCATATTCTTAGTTTCTCGGTAGTAATATTTCATTGCTACTTGTTATTCGGGTGTTTATAACTTTTTGTTCTAATGCTTATTTTGTCGAATAAATTCTTATTCTTATCTTTAGGTTATAGATACCTCATTTACAGAATGGTATTAGTTTAATATATATCATATTCATTCATTTAATTCATTTAATTCATTTATATAATCATTATGAAATGAAGATCATGTAGAACGAGTCGCATCACATCATGGAGACAGTATTATGTACGTACGCACGAGTGATGATATCGTTCCTATGATCGTGGAATTGTATTGGAGTGTATGTATACAATTTCATAATCAGTATCACTTTATAATAGTCATATATAGTCATTATTTACACCATTATACCCATCCAAGTAAGGTGGTGGTGGAAAATAGATTACACCACGACGTGGAGACGGTATTCCGTACGTACGCACGTGCGGTGATTTCTTTTTCCGTAGGATGAATAGATGGTGAAATAGGGTTGTTTCATACTTATAATAACATATCAGTATATGATTGATACTTATTTTATTACTTCATAATGAAACAACTAAAGAAGAAGAAGTGGAAGAAGAAATAAAGATGAAAGAATCGGTAACGGGCATTACCTCTTCTTTGAAGTGCTTCTTTGAGACCTTCTTTTAGGGCACTAAAATTGGTCATTGAAGAAGACAAGGACCTCTATGATGTCTCTAGGGAAGTGTAGAGGAGAAATTGGTAGGGTTTGGTATAGCTTGAAGGCTCAAAGTGGTGTGAGGAAGAGAGGGAGGAGGTGCCATTTTATAAGGGAGGAGAGGGGCACCTTTGGAATAACTAAAAATATTATTTTATTATAAAGTCAAGTTCGGTTTTAAATAGCTCCAAATTGATTTATTTCAAATATATGGTGGGTATGGGTCGAAATAATCTCATCCAATAGAATTTAGACAAGTTTAGGTTCCTATTTTAACCTTATCATTTAGATTTAACATTAAGTTAAATAATTTTACTTTTACCGTGTCTTCTTGTGCTCTTATACTATAAGGTTAATAAACTTACTATAAGCAGCCAAACGAACCCCAAGTTGTTTATTATTAATATATATAACCTTATCTAAGTCATTTGGCCAAACCTTATATTATTAGGAATAAAATAACAATTACTAATATAATATTTATTTTAAAACATATTTTATGTCAATTTTGACACTATTTAGTAATTAATTTTTGTGAAAATCATAACAGAATGATTAGTTCGAACAAAGTTAATTAAATCAATACTAACATGTAATATTAATCTATAAAATTAGTGGAATTCATAAAAAGTCTAAAATTATATTTATTTGGGTATTTATAACATCAATTATGTCAATATTTCATTAATAAGATAATTACTGCATCATCGTTGTGTCATAAATAAATTAAATTATTTAATGTCTAAAAATTACAAATAAAATACCATTATGTAGGAAATCCTTTTAGATTTCTAATGAAAATTTATATTCGAATTTATTTTATGTATAACCCCATATTAAAAATGATTTATTTATTAAACTTTGATTTTAATTATTTTAACCCTTCTTTAAATAAATTAATAATAAATGCCCTAATCTAATCCAAGTGGGCCTAAATGGTCATATTTTATTCCTAAGTTTGATTTTGGTCGAATTACACTTGTCCAATAGAATTAGGACATGTGTTAGGGTAATAATAATATCATTTTTACCCTTAATTACCCTATTTACTTTTAATCGTGGTAAAAAAAAGTAAAAAGTTACTATTCACCAAAAATTATTTTCATCTCATTGAACCACATTTTAGTCCTTGATATTAACCATGTCTCTAGGATTTTTGAAATTCCACTCACAGAAGCGGTAAAATTAAGTTTTATGAAAAATTCAGTTTTTTTAACTACCACTTAGTGGTTTCACTATTCATCAAAAATTGAAAGTTTTCAGAAAAATACCAAAATTTCACCGTAGGCTAATTTCAATATTACGAATCCAAAAATGAAGTCCATTTTGAAAAATAAAATTTATAAAATTTCAAAAATTGGTTATTACTATTCATAACGGCTAGTTTTAATAATATTTTAATAGTATATCGTTGTTTAGTGAAACTCAATATTGCGTACGACGCAAGCTATCGAGGAAGCTCGAGATTTCGTGTAAAGAAAGACAAGAAAGTGTTGTGTGTAGAAAAAGATTCCTTTGATGATTTATATAACATAAAAGTCTCGGGTGTTACATATCTCGTGCTAACTTTTTTTGTTTTTGAAGACATTAGAAATCGCTTGTTACTCTTTTGTTGATATTATAAACCTTTAAAATTAAATTTTAGTGCATCATACATACAAAAAACCATTTTTACATATTCATTTCTTAGAGAAAGAGATAGAGAGGAAATTCATATAAACACAACCAAATAATGAAATTTTTATTATGAAATATAAATATATTTATTAAGTATATTTCATTATATTCTTAGATAGTAAAATAATTCCTTAACTTTAGGAAAAGAATATTGAAACAAAAAGGTTATAATATTACCTTCTTATCTGATGAATAAAATGGTCTTTTAAATCATCAAATATTTATGGTTTTTAAGTCTTTAAATTTTCATTAATCATTCACTTTCTTGGGATCAATGTTCTCTATCACTCTTTATAATTATTTATTTTTTTCTTCTATGTCCATATCTTCACATCCCACAAATGTTATCCTACTTGGAAACCTAGTTATGTGTTATTATAAATGAACTTTGTACTTATATTTATCTCTCATAAAGAGGATGTTTTATTTACCTTTTTTATGATGTGGGTTACCAAAAAATTTATTATCAAATTGCAAACACTTAATTTTCAAGATCAAGATTAAATTGTGAGGATGTGATTTATTTAAGTGGGTAGAATGTAACGCCCTGAGATTTTAAAAATAGAATATCATATTTGATAATATATATGACACAAAAAACCAATATTAGAAGATAATTTAACACCTTAATACCTTATGATATATTTATTTTATAATAAATTCATTCTCTTTAATAGCCTGTGATGCACGCAGTATCGGGTTTAAACGAAACATGGTACTATATTAAAATATTATTCTTTAAAGATGACCATTATATTCTAGCCATTAAGTTAGAGGGTATAAATAAGACTACTTAAATTATGGATATTATATGGTTTTCACATGTATAAAATAAATTCAATGGTTTTATATTTATTATAAATAAAATAATAATCTTTTGGAAGAAAAATAAATATTTTCGGAAAAAATTATATTTCTCTAAAGAGAGGTTTAGTCAGGATTTACGCAAATAAATTAAAATAAATATTTACCAATTTTATAAAATTTATTTGAAAAAATAAACTTTATTTTGGAAAAATAAATTTAATAATTATATTTGTTTATTTTTTGATAATTTTCTAAAAAGATTAATTTTTTTATGAATATGGAAAAATACTATTTTTTATTAAAAACTTCCTTTACGTTTAAATTATTTAGCAATTTAATTTATATTTAAAATTGGAATTAAAGTATAATTAGTTCAATTATATTACAATTTAACTAATTTAGTTCATTTAAATCATTTTTTATTGAATTTTGATATAAAAACATTTTAAACGTTTGAAATTGTTTCTATGGAAAAATTGTTTTTCGATGTGCATGTGGGTTTAATTTTAAATTGAATTCTGCCACTTCTATGAATTGAATTTGGAAAAATATATTAAAAAATTGGAATAAAAATAATTTATTTTAATTTATAAATTTAACTTGATTTTTTAATATAATAAATAGTGGAAATTATAAAAATTAATTATTGTTGTTAAGGTAAAAATAGGTTTACCATAGGTTAAACTAAGTAGATAAGGGTTTAAAATGTTCTTAAATTTTTTAAAAATCCATTGTATGGAAATATTTAGACCTTATAACCTATAAGGTTCTATAATTACCAATTTTTAGTCTTTTTTCATGATAAAAACATGGGTATTACTTTTTTCTTTTAAAAAATACTAAGGGTGCCCTCTTCCTCACTTATAAAAGGCCACCCCTATCCTCCCATATTTAGACTTAAAAAATCAATTTTTTTGGTAAATAACTATAAAAATATCTTCATTGATTACCTTAAAACATCCTAGATACATTTTTTTATCATAAATCCAATCTAGATATGGTTTAGGTATAAAGCTAAATTGGTTTTTCAAAGAAGAGGTAAAATACTTAACGCGAGTATTTGTTTTATTTCTCCCTCCACCTCCTTCAAATATTATTATCATATTATAATATAATAACAAAATTAAATCATATATACTAATATTTTATTATTTTTATTTAATGAACTATATTCATATCCCCTTCCATCAAATGGGAAACAGAACTGTTGATCATTTGTATGATGGACTACCACCTCGCGAACTGATATAATTTGTTTTCCATAACCACCTCTCAAGGGTGGATATAATTATGGATTTAACATATATATATATATATATATATTATTTATGAAATTATTATATTTCTATAATTATAATGTCACATATACCGTCTTACTTTCTATTCTGTGGGGGATATGATAACGTTGCTCGTGTGTATGGCGTGGTACCGCCTCATGAAGTAACATGATTTGTTTTTTTATTATGATTTACATTGAAGATAATACAGATAAAGGTAATTAATATATGTTATATTTATGATATTTCAATATTTATTGAAAAACAAATATTATATCTAACTTCTTACCTTTCAATCTGTTGGAAAACAATAATGTCGCACGTGCATATGTGTGGACTACCACCTCTACATAGCGATGTGAAATTGTTTTCATTTTATTTTTAAATGTATGGTACTAAGGATGGATTTTATTAATATAAATGATATATATATAACATAATAATTATTTTTTAAAGGTGATTTATTATTTATTTTCATTTCATTCCATCAGTCAAGAAAAATGGAAACACCGTTTATGCATCTGTACATCCTTCCATATCCATAAATGATGTAATCCATTTTATATATATAACATTTATAGATTAATATAAATACATATATAATTAATATATATAATATTTATATAATTATTAAAATTATAAATATTATTTAACCATGATAAATTTAAAAGGAACAAAATTACTAAACTAAAACATATACGAAAAATGAATCAATTATCACATGAAACAGTGATTTTAACAAAGAATTGTTAATAAATGGGTGATAACAGATTATAAGTAAATAATATATGGTATGATATATATGATTATATTTCTATAATATATTTATAATAAACCTATATTTATTATACAATAGGTTTTGACACATGCAAAGGAAGACGAACTTGAGGTAAGGGACTTCATCTCAATTTCCCTTCATTGAGGAATATTTTGATGTTGTGAGGTTAATTTATTTTATATGGTGTATATATTTACCTTTTTAATTTTAATATCTATCATGACTCGAACCTAACTTGGGATCAAGTCACAATTAACCCAATCCTTCCTCCATAGGCCAGGGGTGGTGATAAGCACCGAAAGGCACATCCTAAATGGGTGGCCTTTGATTAAAGTACATGTACGCACACACCTGACCATATCAATGAAGAAGTGAAGAGGAATAATAATAAAAATATTCAGTGGATATAAATTAAACTAATAATAAAAAACCTCTAGGTTTTATAAGAGTATGATAGTGACAACTAAAAAGTGAAGCGGAAAAATACACACCCTAAAAAAATGATATCTCAACCTGACTAAACTAGAAAGTAAAATGCTGAGAGATCCCAACTCCTGATCTCCAAGATATGACCATCATATACAGTCCCAAGTACTTAGTATCACTAATATTCTCTGAATATACTGCCAACCTATTTTCCATTTTTATAATACATGACACGTGTAGGAAAATCCCATGCAAGGATGAGTATATACATACCCAATTGGACGTCCCAAAATCAGAAATGGGGAGCAGTAAAAGAAACAAAAGGAATAGATAGTATATATTAAATACAATGAAACTCAATCCAAAGAAATAGAATGTAACCTAATCTAAACACAAGGGACTCATCACAGTGTGTAGGTGGACTACACGTCGAATCTTCACCACCTATAGTAGGAGAGTGACCTCATCTAACCATGAGGTGCTCAACACAGTGAGTAAGTAGACTACCCCATGCATATCTGAAATCCATGGAAAGAGAATAATCACATCCAAATGTATGGGTACAAAGATATATATGCTGAGTAAATGAATCCCAAATGAGAGAGAAAGGGGATCTCTATATTATGGCCCATCCTTGGAAAAGAGACACCAGCAATTCCAAAAGTCCATCAATGAGGTCAAACATCTCATGAATCTACCCAACAGAAAACATCCAAGTTAATCCACACCTCATAATTGTGTCACACGGTAGAGGGGATACAATTTCTAGTTAGAGGACCCATGCCCTAGTAAAAGAGGAGGGTTACAATCTAATGGTGGATAGAGGAACAATGCCCTGTTCCACATGAAGGTTCCACTCATATGGTAGAGGAACCATGCCTTGACTCTATAAGAGGGTTCCACTATGATGCTAGAGGACCCATGCTCTAAATCTATAAGAGGGTTACACTATGATTCTACAGGACTCATGTCGTAACTTTACAAGAGAGTTCCACTCTAATACTAGAGGACCCATTCCCTAACTCTACAGGAGGGTTTTGCTATAAAATATAGAGGACCCATTCCCCATCCCAGTTGGATTATTTCACTCTTACAGGTAGCTAGGGGACCTATTACCTATGCCAACTAGATTTTTCCACTCTATAATGTTGTAAGGCCCATTCAGTAACTCCTCAAGAGGGTTTCACTCTGATGGGTGATAGAGGACCCATGCCCTGCCCAGCTAGAGGGTTTCACTCTGAATACCTCTAGTGATCCTACATGATCATTGTCATCATAAAGTATCACCTAAATAAGCACCACATCTAGAACATCTCTCATCATATCCAAAAATTCACAACAGAGGGACCCATTGCATTCTATGAATAAAAACACTTAAGATAGTCTACTCACAAGCCAAATTTTGAGTCCAAAATAAGAATACATGAGAGATTAAAATATCCTAAAAAATAACCAATGGGTGCATAGTGTGTGAGGGGACCCACATGACATCTGGTACCACTCCATATACGGGTCGTGTCACTAGAGGTACACGAATCACTGACCATGTATCATTAAACGGCGTGTAGGGAGTCTATATGATGTGTCCAAGCCGCTCAATGTCCCTGCTCGTGCACCTTGGTCATGTCTGCGTACTCAATTCATGTCTATGTACTCAGGTCATGTTTGTGTACTTTAGTACATGGTATGTTGCTTCCCATAGGGTGTCAACCATGACTTCATCCAAGCTTGTGTACTCAGTACATGGCATGTGTCTGGATGTGCATGTCCCCATGTCGGTGTACCACTGGAGTAAATTCTAGACTTCCATCACGAGGTTACATGATGTATGGGAATTCTATATGACATGTGATACTTGTAAATTTTTCAAACCCTATTAATTATAGCACAGGGGATACATGTTGTGTGTTCATGGAACAACATGGTGTGTTGTTGACTTTTTCGAAGAATCCCAGATCTGAACCCACCCATCCATATCTGGATTGTCCTTTTAAAATTTGGACTCAAATTCATCCAAAAAATGGTGGATCTAGTCCTGATTCATTATTTCAGGTCATTCAGTGGCCATAAATTAGTTCTTTCATATTGGGGGCATTATCTGTACACACCGTACGCACCTCTGTCATCCTCCATCTTCAATTCAGACTTCGAATCAATAAATCAATCACTTGAAACCTATAACACCATTGTTTCCATCCCTAATTTGACATTCCAACCATTGAATGGGATTATTCCATGAGTCTAGGGGTCTGATCGGGATTGGTAACACCCGCCAACATCTAATCGAATCCCCATAGGTAAATAGGTGAAGAACGTGAAAAAACAATTAGGGAGAAAGGAACAGTAACAAGGGTTTTAACAATTATTTCCAGTAGTTCGTTGTTAAAGATCATGAATAGAGATACTTGAGGTTATAAATGAAATAATAGTTAATTTAATTCAATACATGGGTGTATTCAAGGATCAACAATTGGTGCAGATCATAGAAGGCCTGATATTGCTCAATAAATTAAATCATTAATGGAGAAATAAATGAATTGATGAGTCCTACCTGGAAATTAGATCATTATTTATTAAAGAGATCGCTTTCCAATGATTGAGAGGGGTCATTGTGTTTGGTGCATCTCAATCTACTCAGATCGAGAACTTCGTCATCATTGGATCTCAATTCGCCAATGGAAGGAGGAAGAAAACTCTAGATTCTTCTAGGTTTTATGTGGAAAACCTTGAGAAATTTCCATAGTAGTAATTTTATATAAGTAATATATTGTGTTAATTTAATTAAATATTTTAATTAATAATTTAATTAATCCACTAATCTTACCATTAATGGTCGTCTTATCCAAATACCCCACGTTGACCTATTTTAAGTCGCGCTTAGGGTAAACATCATTTTCCAAACTCAAATGTGGTCTTAGATTTCTAATTTCATCTTTCATTTAATAGTTATCTCGTTTTATTTAGGAAAATACACACACATAATATAAAATATATTTAATATTTCTATAAAATTAATTATGGGCACACCGGGACCCAGAATCATAAGTCGTCTCATCTCTTATATGCTTAAATATGTATAGAAATATTTCAAATACTTACAAGGAAAAAATTAGTGTCTACAAAATTCCCTCTTTTAATATTTTCATCCCTAAAAAAACAAAACTATACAAACAACTCAAGCTATTGAGCCCGTATCTGGATTTCCCACTCCCAGGAACTCTTATGCATGTTCTCATTCTACCACAACACATGGACCAAGGGGATTGTACCTCCACATAGATCCCTATCCTATCGATACTTGGTCATCACTAGGTGATCTGTAATGGTAGATCCATCCTCAATGTACAAATCTCTCCAGTCTATGATGTGCATGGAGTCAAGCATGTATCTCCTCAACTAAAACACATGGAAAATAGAATTCAACCACTCCAATTGTGGGGGTAGGGAGAGGTGGTAAGCAACATCGCCAACCCTATACAAGCTCTCAAATGGAACAATGAACCTCATGGGTATCTTAACTCCCTGGTTGAACCTCTAAAATCATTTTCATGGGGAGATACTTAAGAAGACATAGTCTCCTTTCTCAAACTCCAAATTACTAGGACGTCGATCTATGTAAGATTTATATTTACTCTGAGCTATCCTCATCTACTTACAGATAATGTGAACCTTCTCTATCATCACATGCACCAACTCTGAACCCATAAGAGATGTCTCGTTGATCTCTATACAAGCATAAGTGTGATTTTCAAGTTATCTCAAACAAGGCATCAAAAGGTTCTATACTGATGGTAGAGTGGTATCTGTTGTTGTAGGAAAACTCTACCAAGTGTAATTGAACCTACCAACTCTAACCAAAGACTATCATGCAAGACATCAGCATGTACTCCAACACATGGATACTGCACTCAGTCTACCCAATGGTCTGAGGTGAATGGATGTACTCATCCTCATTTGGTTCTGGAATGCCTCCTGCAGGACTCTCCACAACCGTGACATAAACTTTGAAACCACTTTTAGAGACAATAGTCAAGGCCACCCCATGAAGGTGAACAATATCTTGTATGTAAAACTGCCTCAAACTCTCCACAGAACTATAATCCCTTATAGTAAAGAGGTGCACCAACTTTGTTAGTTTTTAAACTATCACCCTCGTGTCATCATGGTCCTTCGATCTCTGTGGAAGACCAATTATAAATTCCATATATATGACATCCAACTTTAACTCCAGGATAACAAGAGGCTACAAAAAACTCATCAAAACGTGGTGCTCAGCTTTTACCTACAGAAAGGTGAGACACTGTGAGATGAAATCAGCCACACTTTATCCCATTTCGGACCACCAAAACTATCATTGAAGGTCTCTATAAATCTTCCCCACATCGGGGTGTACAACTAGTGGAGAATTTTGGAACATTCACATCACCTCCTCCCTTGTGATGACTAGGACCACCATCCATACCTATAAATGGATGATGTGATTCCCTCCTTCATAATATCCATTTGTTGAATCTATTGTGGATATATGATCATGAAATACCTCATATTTAATGTCTAACACCTAGGAATCTATCACATTTATGAGAAGAAGAGGAGTCGACATAATCAAATTAAGAAAAGTTGCACCATCCTACCCCTCCAGGGTCAGTTGTAAGTAATCCAACTATTTCGAAGCCTCAACCACTAAGAGATAATGGGAGTTCCTAGTAAAGATATCTTCTACCATGTTTCCCTTCCCTAGAGTATAGACTATCTTAAGATCATAAACTAGTAAGAACACTAACTAGTGATGATGTCTTAGGTTCAAGCCTTTATATTTGAAGACTAACTCGATACTTTAATGGTTTGAGTAAACCACAAAGTGTTATCCCATAAGAATGTTCCTCCACAACTATTGTGCAAAGACTACCACTATTATCTCTTGGTCTTGATTCATGTAGTTATGCTTGTGGGGTCTCAATTTCCTTGACCTATATGTGATAACTACCTATCACTACATTAAGACATATTTGATCCCATATCCTAAGACATCTCAATACACTATGTACTCCATTCCCTCCTCTGGTAGTCTCAATAAAGGAGCACACATCAGTCTCAGCCTCAACTCCTTGAAGGCCCTATGGCATTGCTCAGTCCAGGTAAATGGATACCCTTTCCAAGTCAAGGAAGTAAAAGGGGTTGTAATACTAGATAATTATTCCAAAAACCTCTAGTATTATAACACCTTGATATTTTTTTATGAAATATATTTTTACTATCTTTCATTATATGCGACACTGATTTATCTTGTGCCTCACATAACACAAAGTTTCTATGAAACATAATTTAATTATTATTTAAATAATATTATAACCTATATCTTAAATTATCAGGTATGAAGAGAATTAACTTAATTATGAAAATATATGTTTTATAAGATGAATGCATTGGTTACCAATTAATTAGAAATGAAAATATGTTCCAATTGATTATAATGAAAAAAATATATATTTATTATTATCCCAAAGTTGTTTTTTCTTAATAATTAATTTAATTGCAATTTGTGAATGATATTCAATAAATATATATGTTACATATTTAATAAAATAATTTTAATATCCATCCAATATATTTTATTGGCATAAAATAAGAACAAATCCAATTTTATGATTAAAAGCCTATATATTTCTCAAAGGGGTAATTTTTCCACCATTTAATAGCAAACCCACTTTAAATCAACATTTTGACACTTGTATAGTTTTTATATGACAAAATAAACTTTTTATTTTAAATTATAATATAAAAATTTACTTTGGATTATTTTTTGGTATTTTTCTAATAAGTTTCATTTTGTTATAAATAGTGAAAATACTGATTTTTATTAAAAATGGTATTTTATTTTAAAATCATTATAAGTTAAAATTATTTTTTTATTATTTTTAAATTTTAATTATTTTATTTTTTATTTTAAATAATTAAATTATGGTATTTAAAATGAATTCATAAATTAATTTATTATAAAAAAATTATGTTTTAAAAAAGGCATTTTTTCAAAAAAACTATTTTCATGGCAGTTTACCGGTTTTATTTTAAATTTAATTTTGTAACTTAGGTGTTTTGAATTATTAAATATGGATGTAATATTTTGATTCATAATTTCCAAATCTATTGATTATGTTCCTTTATTTTTTTGGCCAATATGAATAGTAACCATAGTAAATTTTATTACCATGGTAAAAGGTAAATTAAGTCATTTAGGTTAAAAATAAAATTATAATGACTATAAAATGACCATAAAAATGCCAGAATTATATAGTATGAATTAATTTAGACCATTTAAGTATTTTAATTAAGTCATTTAATGGACTTCTTTCCATGAAAATGTCTTATATAATATTTAATACAAAGAAAGAAACAAAATGTCATTTTCTTTGTCTTTAATATCTATTATGTGACCAAATGGGGAAAATGAATGTTATGAACGAATATCATGGATAAATTTTAACTTAATAAATATAGTTTTATAATATAAACTTACTTTTGACGTTTTGGGCCACTTGGGTGAAATTATAATATTTATATTGTTTTATTTGATAAAAATTTAAAAATATCACATTCATGTTTTAAATAATATATAATTTTTAATATAGGGTTCTAAAAAATATAACTTTGATTATAAATATTAATATAAAATATAGAAGATATATATTCACCATAATAATTTATTTTTAATTTTTTGGTAAAAAATAAGTATATTAAATAATTGTACAATAGTGATGTAGTAATTATTTTAATAATGGAAATATCAAATAAATGTTAATAAAAATATTATAATAAATATATTTAGAGATAATTAATGTAAATATAGAATTATATAGATTATATTGGCCTCTTGGGGATATAATAAAATATATTTTTTGAATTAAAATTCTTATATTGATATTTTTAAAAATCCATGAATTAAATAGTGTCAAAATTGACACTATTGATATTTTATCAAAATAATGTTTAATTAAATTATTTAAATATAATAAAACATCGTTAAAAATACCAAATAAATATAATATTGTATATAATTTTCTAAATTGTTCATTTATGTCCTCATTAACATTAAATAATTAAAATTTACAATCTTTTAATATTGAAAAAGTTGTTACCTTACTTAACATTAAAATATGTTAACTAAGGGTTACTCAAAAATATTAGGTTTAAAATAGTAAAATTATATCTAAAATTTATTTTTTGATGATATTATAACCTTATATCATATTATATTCAAGAAAATATCATTTTGGTGGTATTAGTATTGAGATTGAATTTATTATAAATTGATATTTTTGATATTCCAAAAGTGTCCCTTACTTCAATTATAAAAGGGAACATCCTCCCTCACAT
The DNA here is from genome assembly GCA_963277665.1 of Viscum album. NCBI lineage: Eukaryota > Viridiplantae > Streptophyta > Magnoliopsida > Santalales > Viscaceae > Viscum > Viscum album. The sequence continues at coordinate 381,744,508 of OY728131.1, forward strand.
ATTTGAATCCCTTTGAGCCTTGAATATCAACCATAACCTGAAAATTTATCTTCTAAACTTTCATAGTAACATTATAGAGGATATTTTCTTCTCAAAACACCACCTCTAGTGTCCAGTAGAGGAGATCTAGAGGGAGCTCACTGAAGAAGAGGTAATCTCATTAACTGACTCTTTCAATATTATTTCTTATTATACTTCCTATTTATGTGTTTATTACATTATAAAATAATAAATACATTATCAAATATATTATTATATGTTACTATGATTATGGAACAACCAAATTCAGCCTTTTATCAATCTAATGAAAAATGAAAATATCACATGTGCGTACATATGACTTACCCTCTCCACATTGTGGTATAATCTATTTTTTAACACCACTTTACTTGGATTGATATAAGAATGGAAATAATAAATATATATGATAATTATAACATTAAATTGATTCTGTAACAAAAATATATACCATCCACTTTCATACCATTTTACAATTAATGGAATGATATCATCGTCCGTGCATATGTATGGCCTACCGTCTCTACGACGCGATGTGAATCATTCTCCATGACCCCCAATAAAGAATGATTATATAAATTTATATAATACATAAAAAATTTATATATTACATTAATATTATTATTCAAATGACAGAACTATATTATATGTGCATGAATCATGACTTATATGACAAAACAGGCATATAATAATGAATCATTTAACACATGAAAAAAAAAGAGTAATAATGAAATGTTTCTAACAAATGGGAGATAAGATAATCGTATAAGATATCATAAATATGAATATTATTATTGAATAAGTTAATAACATTCTTTAAACAATTATATAGGAGTTTCATATATTTATAAAGTAAATTGGACCTAAGGTAAGGGAATTTAGACTTACTTTTTATTTCTGTGAGATACATGTCATATTCACCACTTGTTTCTTTTTTGTGGTGTATATAATGACCTATGATATTTTAAATCATTAATTTAATTTTGTTTAATGATATTAATATCTTTAATTTATGTTAATATTTTATAGGGTTCATGATTCTAAAGTTACTCAAGTAGTAATGGATTTTCGTCTCACTTTTATTTATGTGGGACACATGCCTTATACACTACATGTTTCTTTTGTGTGGTGTATATACTGAACATAAATGTTTTTATGAGTATTATTATAAAGATTATGGTATTTGAATATCCATATAACTTTATTTATTTTATGGGTCATAATATTCAACTAATTATGAAGTGGTAAGGGATAATTTCGCAATATCATTATTATCCGAGATTGTTTATATATAAGTACATACTAGGGTATATTTATCATCCATGTCAATGTTACTTAAAAATATATTCAAAAAATTTCTATTATTCTAAAAAAATTAATTCTTGTTTACCCATTTTTTATTTTTTACTAAATGGTTTTAAAGGAATCTTTTTCAATTTCCCTACGAGGTACTTTTTGACTTATCTGAAAAAAGTAGGAGAAGAATGTTTTCTTTTAAAATATATATCATGAATTAATTTTTACACTTTCATTTTTCCTTATTTTCATGAATCTTCTCTTAAAATACTACAAGGTTATTTTCAAATAAATTCTTTTTAAAGTTGTGTAAAATTTTAAGAAAATAAAAAAAATTCAAAGAAGAAATGATATTTTCCTCGAGATTTATTTTCAAGTCATATCTCAAAATTATTTTCCATCTAAGATAATATTCTTTGATATTATATATGATTTAATATGGATATGTTTCAATTATAATATACCTATTATTCCTATTATTTTATTATATTTATGATGGAATGGTATTTATGAAACCCATTTCTTTTCTATGAGTTATGTTATGATTGAATGACATTTATGAAACACATTTCATTCTATATTTTTTGTTTTGATGAATGAATTATGTTATTATGGCACACATATGTATGGTTTTACTTATGGTATGGGTGGTACCTATATCTCCCTTTAATTCATTGAGTAAATATTTATATCTCATGAGATAGACAGGTCTAGAACATAAATTATCTTGGTTGAGTAATACAGTGTTGGAATGGGAAGTAAACTCTGTTTAGTATGTTAGACTGGAACAGGGAGTGAATCAGTTTGGTAAAGGACTTTTTCCATTATTATGGTTGGGGGAGTGAACCCATTCCACTATTATAGTCTTGGAAAAGAGTCTTGACTGCTAAGGAAATTATTTTCTACTGTTATGGGTTTTTTACAATTCCATGTTTTATACCAATGCTATTTTCTCATGGCTTGTGTTCCTTTATGTTTTATTACTTATGAAATTCCAATATTTATTCCATGACTGAATACTTTGATATATTTTATACATGGTATGATTTTCAAATGTTATTTACAAGTTTTTACATTCTTATGTTCATGTTTTGTTTGATATGTTCATTGTTTACCTTTACTGAGCATTTGATCTCACCCTTTTCATATGTTTTATTTTCCCTAGGTTATAGAGAAATGTTTTAGGTAGAAAATCTAAATGGGGAGATCTTTATAGGGGATATTGAAGATCTTTCACCAAATTATAATAATGTGTTCCAATTTTCCAAGGGCACTAAACTAATACGGTCATTGGGAGTTTATTTGTCTAATGTATGAAATATTCTAGAAAAATAATATAATTTCTATGTACATCAAATTTGGGCCATTATAGTTGGTATTAGAGTTAAGGTTTTGTCAACATTAGTAAATTGGATGAGAAAGCCTTAGTAAGATACCTAGATATATTTATAAGGATATATTTATAGATTTCTCTAAGGATGAGTCTAATTATAGGTTACAATCCTAGAGTTTTCATAATGATCATGAATAAAATAGGATTAAACCTATGGTGTCATAGATTGAAATTTTATAAGTAATTTCCCTAGAGTATGTGGTTTTCCCACAATGATTATTATTTCTCACATTATTCCTTTGGTTTTTGGCGATGGATGGAACCTAAAGGAGTCATGTTAACATTGAATTTGATGGAAAGTTCTCTGATTATGAGAAAAAAATTGAAAGATAACTGAGGAGAAAGATATTGTGATTATGCCTAATCAGCTATCATAATATATTATTTACAATGTGAACCTCAGTGAGATTCCTAATACATCGAATAAGAGGGAGATGGAATTTTATGAAATTTCTTATGGTTATTTTTAAGATGGTATGTGGAGTATGATATACTCTATAATACCAAATGAAGGATCAAAATAATATAGATACTGAATGAAGTATCTAATAATGCTCAAAATACAAGAGGGAGTGAATTGTACACTTTAAAAATTCCTTGTAACTTTTAAAGGTAAAGATGTTTTACACGGTTAAAACAGGTTGTTTACAAAACCTCTAGTTTACACACATGCTTGATCCCGGAAATATGATTCCGTGAAATTGAATCCTAAAATATGGTTCCGAAAAAAATGAAACTTAATGAAAGTTTATAAAGATAAAGATTATAACTTAAAGTGTATATAATCTTACTAAATCATAGTACAAGTATAAGGAATTATAAGATAGTTATACTTTCCTCAACAAACAATCAAATAGTGGAAAACTTGAAACAAACAAGTAATAAGTAGTAAATCTTTTAACCCAAAGAGAAGGGTGTCCAATAAACTTGGATAAAGGTCCCTTGATTTATACATTCAAGAAATTATGTCTTACCCTCACCAGGGTAAGTCCTCGATATAAAGATTAGAGTTTGTCTTGTTATCCCCGCAAGCCCTAAACTTTAAGGTAGTCGTCACCTCTGTATTCCTAAGTAAGAAAGCCCTCAACTTTAAAGTAGTTGGAACCTCTATCTTCCTATCCCCAGAATCCCTCGATTGTACATAGTAACAATCGGAGTCACACAATGAAAATATGAACAAGATGTTCTGTACGCACAAAGCAATAAAGTCTCTCTCTCTAGAAATCACTTCAACAGCATGTAATCTCTAGATTGATCAAATTTTTATTGATCTCTTTCAAATGAGCTTATATTTATATGCATGGATTCAATGATCGGCTCCCTCCTCCAACGGTCATATTTTTCCTTAAATTTCAGAGGGACTTGTACATGTGTCACTCAAATAATGGTTAGTTAGTAACTGATTGCATGATGTCATTTTAAAACCAAAACATGTGTAAGAAAAAATATGTTAACATAAAAAAAAATTTGGAATGTAAGAAAATAAAATTTCTGAGTCTAACCAAAAACACGTTCGGTGTCTATAATACAAGGATATTCGGATTTTGTTTTCTAAGGAATTCAGAACCTGAACTCTATAGAATTATGGAGTCTGAATTTCAAGGAAATTCCAAATCTAGGTTCACAAGAATTCGAAACCTGAACTTACAAAGTTTGGAGTTAGATTTCATGATAATTTGGAGTCATAACTCACAAAGTTCTGAGTCTAAATTCATTAGAATTCAAAGTCAGAACTTTCAAAGTTTGGAGTTGGAATTCATTAGAATTCAGAGTCAGAACTCAGAAGAGATTAGAGTCAGAATTCATTAGAATTCAGAGTCAGAACTCAGAAGAGTTCAGAGTCTAAATTCTAAGAACTCGGAGTCAGAATTCAGAACCTGAAAACAGAATGCTCTGCATCTAAGTATTATATGATTCCGAAGTTTTTTAGACATGAAACTGAATTTTACATTTAGTAAGAATAATAAACAATGAAAAACATGTTAATGATAAATTTCCTTGGGGAATAAAAATTTTACTTATAGAAGTAAAACACAGGGTAAAATGAGATTTTCCTTAAGATAAGGTGTTTGTGATTTTCAAAACAAGAATTAATAGTAAAGTCATAAGGATACCTTATTGACTCAACAATCTCCCCAAACATGATGGAATTAAAAATTCATAAAGAAAACCTTATTGACTCAACAATATCCCCCTTTTCGGAAAGCACAAACATCCCTATGATAAAGAATAAAAGATCTTAGACAATATTTTTCTAGACTTTTAAAGTAAAACTTATCTCCCTTATCATATGGGAAAGGATGAATAGGACTAACTCCCTCTTAGGCTTTAGAACACTAAGGATCTTATTTTAGATTTCTAGAATGAGATTTTTCATTATATTGAGTGTGAAAATCTCTATAATGGAAACTCCCCCTTACTTAGGGATATTTCTTCTTTACTTAGTATTCTTTTTCCTTTATCCCCCTTTGTTATTTTCAAAAAGTATTTGAGGTAATGGAAAAGGAAATTATTTTAACTAAAAGATTAGTACAACACAACACAAAAATGAGCAACCAAAAAATTTATTAAGATGGGAAGAATTTGTACAAGGAAAGAATACAACAAAAGATCGGATTGGATCTATTTTCCTTCCTTCTACTTGGATATCAATTTCTTCACTATGGTTTTTAGCTTTTTCAGTTCCTTATGTTCTTACTCTACTTTCTTTAGGAGTTGATCAAAATCCTCTGCTTTCTTCTCTAAAGCTTTTATCCTTTCTTACTGAGCCTTCAGAGCCTCTGCCTGATCCTTCAACAACTCATCTTGCTTAACTAACCTCTCTTTGATCTCAATCCAAAGATCCCTTTCCCTCTTCCAACTTTGGGAAACAAAATACAACTTTCCATTCAAATCCATTACCTCTTAAATCTGATTATTCTGCTCAAGAGTTATCTTTTCCTCAAAGCTAGTCGTGTGATCCTTGATTTTACTATCTTCATTATCAAAAGATTCCTTAACTTCATGTTGAAACTCATCAAGCTCTCTCAAGTATTCAACTACATTATTTGACCAGCTAATCACTTTCTTAAAAGATTTTTTGTGGGCATCATAGTTAATGAAGAAGTTCTTGAAATTAGCTTCAAGATTTACACACTTCTCCATCACCATAGATACTGAATCTGATTTTTTATTCATGTTGTGTTTGAGCATATGACATCTCAATTCAATGCATGGAAATATCGAAATGGTGTCAACAAGCTTCTTCAGTGATTAAATTATGAAATCATGTCCTAGGGATGATGATTCTGAAGTTGAGACTTTTCTTGGTGAAGGCTCTTTCTCTAGCTCGACAATCTTCCTCTTCGAAGATCTACCAGATTATTTTTTCTTTAAAGCAACTTTAATAGTTGTATCCACAATCACATGTTTCCCTTTATTATTTCTTGGAATAGCTTCCTCTTCTGGGGACTATTTTTCACTGTCAGACATCTGAACAATTCTATCTTCATCTATTTTCTCCTTCTCAGCTCCTACCTCAAAATCTTCAAGATGAATGAAATGATGATTTTAAATTTCTTCCTTAGTGGGCTTATTCAATTCATCTTAAGCATTTATATATAACCCAATAATACAAATATTTGAAGATTCGGATTGAGAGGTCTATATTGAAAATATCTTAGATGAACTTTCATTCTCATGAAAGTCTTAAACTTGCATTATGAGGTATTCTGTGTCACCAATGCTTTCTTCTTCTTGGGCTTATTTCACTACTTCCTTTTCTTCAACAATATTTTCTTTTACTTTTTTTGGAGTGAGAAATTTCTTCCCCGGTGTCTCAGGTAAGGCCTCTACCAAAAATGATTTCAGTACAGGGATATTCTTAGATGCTTTCCCAGTACCCCTTAGAAGGGATTAAACAATTTCAGCCTCCGACATCTTCTTCTTTTTCTTATTTTCCATTGCTTCTTTATCAAGATCATCAAATATCTTTTATTTTAAAGCCTTAGATTCTGCAGGATCCAAGCTAAAATGTGGCTCTCCTTCCTTCTGATTTTTCTTGTCTTCCCTCCACTTAGCTACTACCTCATCTGGATAGAATTTTACTTTCTTGGGCTTTTGAGGTTAAAATTGGGTTCCTTTAGCCTCTGGGGTTTTAAATTCAACTACTACTTCTTTCAACTTCCTCTTCTTTCCTCATTTTTTAGATGGTTCAGGAACTTTTTGTTCCTTTGGAACAGCTTCAGCCTCTTCCTCTGGTAAGTCATATAATTCTCTAGAATCTTTAGAGAAACCAAAATTCATTCTCTTTAATGTATCATCACTTACTAACATGACTTTGCAATTACTTGGCTCTGAACTACAAGGAATATTGAAAGACTCAAGGCACCGAACAATTAGCTTTAAGAGGATGGCTAGATACATGATTATTTGTGCTTTAAAGTTCCCATTCTTGATATTCTCAATCGTAATGAGAATATTCTTCATCAAGTTAATCTTCCTATTATTCACCAAAAAATCTAATATGTACATGTCGCTCTTCTTCAAGTTTTCCTTATCACCTTTTCTCATAATTATGAACCCTTGAACCCATAATTAAAGGATCTAATTATTTGTTCACAAATGATTATCTTCGTAGTCTTGACATCTGAAAGTCCAAGACACTTCATAACTTTTACCTTGACAAAAATTCCTTGTACATCCTTCAATTTATGAGAATAGAATTTAGTTTCCCCTTCAAAAGACAATTCCACCAAGCTAGCAGCCTTGGTGTATGAATGGGAATATGTTTTTCCATAGATTTTGAAAGAAAATTTACTCCTCTTTTCTTCTTTGAAGAAACTCACATATTCATAAAATTCCATGAGCAGATCTAGATATACTACATCTTGAGCTCCTGGCTTTAATATGAAAACACATTCCCATCCATTCAACCTGATGTTCTTTGATATAATGGAATCATACTTGGAAAATAAATTTGAATAGATCAAACTCTCTCTGTAAATCTTACACTCCAAAATCGGCTTGATAGTTGACATCTCTTGAGAAGTAACTTCCACAGACATTCAGATTTGAGCAAGACTAGATAAGTTCAGAACGGGCTTTTGAAAGGGGGCAGAGCTTCGACACGCAAAGTCTTGAGATCGATGTGGTTAAACGCTTCAAGGGTCCTTTATATAGGCATTTGAAGTGACGGTAGAACTTTAAGATTCAATCCAACGGTTGAGAAAACTTCTGATTAGATCTAACGGTTGGAATGATAGCCGCAAGGAAAATTTGATAGAATCCGATCTTTTGAGGTTTTTTAATAAAAAAAAAATTGGATTTAAGGAAAAGGGAATCTGAAAAATAAAAATACAATAAAGTAAATGATGATTACAATAACTTAAGAAAGAAAATTATACCTTTAAAATTATTGAGGAAGATTATTCATAATAGGTAATATTCTTCTTGAAGAAAAATTGACTACGAAAAATCTCAATGAAAAAATTGAGTATGAAAAAATCTTCATTACTAAAATTTCAAGTACGAAAATATTCATTACGAAAATTTCAAGTACTAAAATCTTCATTATGAAAATTTCTAGTACTAAAATCTTTGTTAAGAAATTTTTTGAAAAACTTACTATGAAAAAATTTCATTATGAAAATTTTTGAAAAACTGACTATGAAAAATTTTCATTAAGAAATATTTTGAAAAAATGACTAACAAATGTACTCCCCCAATAAAAAGAAGTTTATTACTGTAAGGATACTTATTTCAACAGAAAGTTAATGAAGATGATTACCTTGAGGTTATCATTACTAACTTCTGCTTAATGTATTCAAATCTATTAGAGGGTAAATATTTTGTGAAAATATTAGCAAGTTGATCTTGCGTTCCAATAAATTGAAGAATGATATCTCTTTTTAGTGTGTGATCCCTAATAAAGTGATGCCTAATATCTTTTTTTTTTAACGAGAGTGATGTGTAGGGTTTTTTCTTAAAGAAATGGCACTAGTATTATCACAAAAAAATTGTGTTTTGGTAAAAATCATACCAAAGTTTGTGAGTGTGTGTTGCATCCACAACACTTGAGCACAACAACTTCCAACTGCTATATATTCAGCTTCAGCAGTGGAAAGATCTACTGAGTGTTGCTTCTTACAAGACCAAGAAACTAAATAATCTCCTAATAAATGACAAGTTTTTGATGTACTCTTTATATCCATTCTACATCCTCCAAAGTCAGCATCTGAAAAACTTTTTAAAACAAAATCATTTCTAGAAGTATAGAAGATTCATAAATACATGATTCCATTTAAGTATAGAAAAATTATTTTCACTGCCTTTAAATGAGATTCCTTAGGATTGGATTGATATCTTGCACATTAGCATACTGAAAACATTAACTCTGGATGACTAGTTGTCAAGTAAAGTAAACTTCCAATAATACATCTAAAATATGTTTGATCTACTAGTCTCCCAACTTCATCAAGATCAAGTGTATTTAAGGTACCGATAGGAGAACTTATACTCTTAGTGTTGTCATATCCATAATTTTTAAGAAGATATTTAATATACTTATGTTGGGATATATAGATTCCTTCTGGTTTTTGAGAAATTTAAAAACCAAGTAAAAATGTTAACCCACCCATCATACTCATTTCAAACTCATATTTCATTAAATCCAAAAAAGAATCTGTTAACAATTGCTGATTTGAACCAAATATAATGTCATCAACATAAATTTGAACAATCAAAATTTTTTTCTTATCTTTATTTATAAAAAGGGTTGGATCTGCATTTCCCTTAACATAATTATTTTGAAGAACAAATCTTGTAATTATATCATGCTAGGATCGAGGGGATTTCTTAAGTCCATACAAAGCTTTGGTAAGTCTAAAAACATGATCAGGATGTTTTTTATCTTCAAAACCAAGATGTTGTTCAACAAAAACTTCCTCTTGAACATAACCGTTAAGGAAAGAACATTTCACATCCATTTGAAAAAGTTTTAAATTGAAGAATGTTGCAAAGGCAAGTAAGATACGAATAGATTCAATTCTAAATACTGGAGCATAGGTTTCTTCATACTCTATTCCCTCTTGTTTATTATAGCCTTTAGTAACTAACCTAGCTTTATTTATAACTATGATTCCATTTTCATCACACTTATTTCTGAAAACCCATTTTACTCCAATAACAGAAGTTTCCTTAGGTCTTTCAACCAAGGTCTAGACTTTATTCCTTTCGAATTCATTTAGTTTATCTTGCATAGATTTAATCCAATCATCATCACTTAAAGCTTCATCAGTGATTTTTTGTTCTAATTGGGAAAGGAATTCTAGATGTTCTACTTAATTTCTTAAGGAACTTCTAGTCCATGCAGGTTGATTCACATCACCAATGATACTATCACTGGTATGATTCTTTAGAAACAATAGATTTGGGTTTTATAAAACATGTTCATCAACATAGGGTAGGAAATATTCTGGGTTAAATGCTTCAGAAACATTTTCTTGAACATTTTCCTTATCAGAAGGATCTTCTAACAAAGGTTGATAATCAGTTTTTGAAAACACATCTGAAGATGTCAGTTGGGGTTGTTTAAAAACAAAAGGATCAGTTTCATCAAATTTCACATGTACTGTATCTTAAACAGTACAACTGTTTTTATTGAAAACTCTATAAGACTTAGAAGTTTTGGAGTAGTATAAGAAAATTCCTTCATTATATTTTGATGTGAATTTGTGTAGATTATCTTTAGTATTCAGAATGAATACCTTTCAACCAAAAACCTTAAAGTATGAAAGTCTAGGTGTTCTACCGTTACATAACTCCTAAAGAGTTTTATTTAGAAAAGGTCTAATAAAAACATGATTTATAGTATAACAAGCAGTACTTATAGCTTCATCCCAAAAGTATTTGGCTATAGAATACTCACTCAACATGGTTCTAGATATATCTTGAATAATTCTATTTCTTCTTTCAACAACACCATCCTGTTTAGGTGTTCTGGGTGCTGATAAGTTATGAGTAATTCCTTTTCTCCTACAAAAAGTTTCAAAAATTAGAATTTTGAAATTCTTCTCCATGATCACTATGAATAGTTATCAAAGGATGGTTTTTCTCATTTTTAACTTGGGCTCTAAAACTTTTGAAATAATAAAAAGCTTCAGACTTCTTTGCTAGAAAATAGACCCATGTAAATCTAGTGTAATCAGCAACCAAGACAAGTAAATAATACTTGCCTCAAATGTTTCCAGTTTGTGTTGGTCCAAAAAGATCCATATGCACTAACTATAATGCATTAGTAGTTAAGACTTTGCTGACTGATTTAAACTATATTGATGTTTCTTTCCATATTGGAAAGGATCACAAACTTTTGAAGAATCAAATCTAAGCTCTGGTAGATCATTAACTAATCTTTTATTAGAAAGTTTTCATAGGTTTCTAAGGTTATAGTTACTAAACTTCTATGCCACAACCAAGAATGATCTTCCATTTCACTAAGGAAAGGTAATTCATGGCTTCTAAGGTCTTCTAAGTTTAGTGTGTATACATTCTCTTGCCTATGGGCAGAAATAATAAACTCTTCCTTGGAATTGTGTACTAAGAACTTATCATTCCTAAATTTTACAAGGTAACCTTCATCACATAATTGGATTATTCTAATGAGTTTGTGCTTAAGACCCTTAACAAATAAAACATTGGAAATCAAAGTTTTTATAAGAAGAACGATGTTACCTATAACAATAATTTCTATCTAAGAATTATCTCCAAAAGTTATTTTTCCTCCTTTCATCTTGATAATCTTTTCAAAGTAGTTTTTGTTACCAGTCATTTGTAGGGAACATCCACTATCCATGTACCAAGTATTACTGTTGTTACTTTCTCTATTTTCTTGAAAACAAAAGATTTAGACTTTTGGAACCCAAACTTTCTTGGATCCAGGAATTTCAGAAAGAAATATTTTAGGCACCCATATTTTCTTAGAAAAATAATCCATATAAAATCCTAAAGACTGAGTTTTGTTTAGGGAACAATTTTTTTCCCAATGCCCACTGCACTAACACTTAGTACAGAATGGAACACTCTGATGAACAAAATAATTGTTACTAAAAACTAATTTATAAATAGTGTAACCAAAACCAAAAATATTCCTTATAGGTTGGATTTGATAATAGATTTTATCAAAATTTTCCTTACCATCGTTAAAGTTTGACAAACACTTCTTCAAGTAAAAATTTTCGAATTTTATTTTGATAACCAAGTTCTTGTCTTCTAAAACATTTTATTTTGAACTAGAGTTAGGTTTGAAAACATTTTTCTTAGAAATTACATTTTCTAGATCATTAGAAAGTTTATCCTTCTCAAAATTTACTTCCTCAAGAATTTTTTAAATACTTTAAAAATCAAAAATTTTATTATCAATATCTTTATAAAGATCTGATATTTTCATAGTAAGAATAATATTCCAAGAATTTTCCTTATCAAGCTTTTTCTTGAGTTTAGAATTCTCATTCTCAAGAAGTTTAACAAACCTAGAAACTTCATCATAGTAAGGTAAAGTATTATCTTTTTCAGAAGAAGATTCTTCATCTGAAGATTCATAATATTTATCATTACTATAATTTTCATTTAAGGAAACATTTGTCATTGATTCAGCATTATGTACCTTATCCATAAAGCAATGATTTTCAATAGGTAGTCTGGAAATTATACCATGATTCCTCTATCCAGAAGATTCAAAATCTGATGATTCATCTGAAGAGTCTCCACTAATGGCACTCCAGGTGTCATTAGATTTTAAGACTTTCTTAGATTTATATTTTTAGTAATTCTTTCTATTTCTATCAGAATGATTTTGTTTTATTTATTTTCTCTTGAGAATGGTACAATGAGGTATTATATGTCCAGCTCTCTTGCATTCGTAACAAGTGACTTCTAAATCTTTCTTATCTTTCCTTTCTTTCTTCTTATATCTGGATTGAAAGTTCTTCGGTCCAAAAATATTGTTCATCCTTCGAGCAAGATTGGATTGTTCATTTTCTAAAGATTCACTTTCACTAGATTTGGATTTAATAAAAATATTCTTGGATTTGGATCTAGTTACTCTCTCAGGAGTCTTAGCTTTCATATGATTTGAAGTTGTAGTAAAAGCAACAATTCCATTCCCATTCTTCATCTTAATGTTATCAGCATCTCTCTTCATTCTAGTTTTGTGTTGTAGAAGAGTTCCAAAAATTTTATCAAGAGAAATATGAGTAACCTTTCTGTTCTCATCAATATCAGTCCTCTTGGATTCCCACTCATTGGTCATGATGTCTATCATATTGTCTACAAGTGCCTCATCATATAATCCTTTCTCAACCATAGATTGTAAACTATTCACAATAGTCATGAATCTTTGTTTCACCTTACATATGGGTTCTCTATAAGGGAAGAAAAAACCATGATATTCATCTCTGAGCATGGATCTTCTAGTTTCAATCACTTTTGAAGTTCCAAAGTGTGTAACTTAAAGTTTCTTCCATATACAATTTTCTGCTTCACAAGATGAAATTTGGATATATATATATATATATATATATATATATTTCTAGTCATAGAAAAAATCAAGGTATTGTGTACCTTATAATTCAGTTGATATTCATGATTTTCTTGATTTTTGAAATTACTAACTTCCTTGTTAGGGATTTTATAACCTCTAGTAAGTATAAAAAAATTATCTACTCCAGTATTGATAATGAATTTCTTCATGAGATCTCTCTAATATTTGTAATCATTCCCATTAAAAATAGGTGGTCTGGTTGGATTTAGATTGTCTATGGAACAAACATTGATTCCTTCCATCTTAATAAAGACTTTCCACACAAACTTATTAGTAATAAAAGTTTTTAAACAAAGAAAATATTTCTCAGCAAGAAAAATATAGAACATGAGTAACTCTAAGAAAATAAATGAATCTAAACTTTATGAGTACGAAAAACTAATTCCAAAAATAAGAAAAATATGAATTCTCTTCTGAATCTAATCATGAGATTAATTAAGATTGAACCAATGCTCTGATACCAATTGTTGAGATGGTATGTGGAGTATTATATACTCTATAATACCAAATGTAGGATCGAAATAATATAGATACTAAATGAAGTATCTAATGATGATCAAAATACAAGAGGTAGGGTGAATTGTACACTTTAAAAATTCCTTTAAACTTTTAATGGTAAAGATGTTTAACATGGTTAAACAAGGTAATTCACAAAACCTCTAATTCTACACACTTGCTTGATTCTAGAAATATGATTCCGAGAAAGTGAATCCGGAAAGATGGTTCTGGAAAAAATTAAACTTAATGAAAGTTCACAAAGACAAATATTCTACCTTAAATAATATATAATCTTACTAAATCAGAGTATAAGTATAAGGAAGTATAGGATAGTTATACTTTCCTCAACAGACAAACAAACAATGGAAAACTTGAAACAAACAAGTAACAATTAGTAAATCTTTTAATCTAAAGAGAAGGGTATCCAACAACCTTGGATAAAGGTCCCTTGATTTATACTTTCAAGAAATTTTGTCTTACCCACACTAGGGTAATTCCTTGATACGCAAATTGGAGTCTTTCTTGATATCCCCGAAAGCCCTCAACTTTAAGGTAGTTGGAACCTCTGTCTTCCTCAGCAAAGAAGCCCTCAACTTCATGGTAGTCAGCACCTCTATCTTCCTATCCCCAGAAGCCCTCAGTTGTACATAGCAACAATCGGAGTGGAACAAAGAAAATCCGAAAAAGATGTTCAGTACGCACAAAGTAATAAAGTCTCTCCCTCTAGAAATCACTTCAGCAGCATGTAATCTCTAGATTGATCAACTTGTTATTGAGCTCTTTCAAATGAGCTCCTATTTATAGGCATGGATTCAACGGTCGGACCCCTCCTCCAATGGTCATATTTTTCCTTGAATTTTAGAGGGACATGTACAAGTGTGACTCAAATAACGGTTAGTTAGTAACTGAATGTATGACATCGTTTTATAACCAAGACATGTGTAAGAAAAAAAATATGGTTACATAACAAAAATAAAATATTCGGAATGTAATAAAATAAAATTTTGGAGTCTAAAAAACACATTTAGTGTATATAATACAAGGATATTCAGATTCTGTTTTCTAAGGAATTCGGAACTTGAACTCTATAGAATTCTAGAGTCTGAATTTCAAGGAAATTTGGAATCTGGATTCACAAGAATTCGGAACCTGAACTTACAAAGTTCAGAGTTAGAGTTCATGAGAATTAGGAGTCATAACTCGCAAAGTTAGAAGTCTGAATTCATTAGAATTCAGAGTCAAAACATTCAAAGTATGGATTCAGAATTCATTAGAATTCGGAGTCAAAACTCAAAAGAGTTCGGTGTCAGAATTCATTAGAATTCAGAGTCAGAACTCAGAAGAGTTCGGAGTCTGAATTCTGAGAACTCGGAGTCAGAATTCAGAACCTGAAAACATAATGGTCTACATCTAAGTATTATATGATTCCGAGGTTTTTTATACATAAAACCAAATTTTACATTTATAAAGAATAATGAACAATGAAAAACATGGTAAGGATAAATTTCCTTGGGGAAGGAAAATTTTCCTTATAGAAGTAAAACACAGGGTAAAATGAGATTTTCCTTGAGATGTCTTTGTGATTTTTAAAACAATAATTAATAGTAAAGTCATAAGGAGACCGTATTGACTCAATAATCTTCCCAAACATGTAGGAATGGAAAATTCATAAGGAAAACCTTATTGAATCAACAGTTATGAACATATAAGAAAAAATATTTGGATTCCTACATTTCAAGAAGGGGGGAAGAATAGCCTATAAGAATATCTCAAATAGAGGGGAAGATGTTATTTATGTGGAAAAGAAGGTCATAGGGTGAAAAATTATCGAGGATTTCAATGTCTTATGTGTGGGGAATATGGAATTATCCAACTTAATACCCTGGCCCAAGGATTAACTTCTAGATAAAGGAATGATCTATTTATTTACAATCATTGATGTAGAAGTATTAAAGTATTTATGTGTTTGGAATCAAGTACAATATTTTAGAAGTTATTTTATTGTATTATGAAATAATTAAATGTCTAGGTATTAGTCCACTTTAGTTTTTTCATAAGTATTTAAGATCATATATTGAATGGCGCTAGTAACTATGAAATGTGATTGTCATGGTAAGGTGATATTTTTGGAAAACGCATGATTAAAGGAAGGATATCCCTTAATAAGTTCATGATATTGTGATAATGAAGTACAGATATGTTTGGTTATTGTAAAATAAATGGGATAGTATTGATGACCTTCTGGATAATAAGAGGACAAGGTGGTTTAAGATATCATGGATTGAGTTTTTAGAATTTTTTTGATTTTTGGTATGATGAAAGAGTTTATTTTTGAAATAATTCATGTTTTTACTACATTTTTATAGTAATTAATGTCATTAACATGTTTCAAGAGAATACATGATAATAGTCATCACATGTTTGGTGTGTGGAAATTAAGAGCTACATCATATTGTCTGGGGGATTAATGATGAGTTTATTTTTAAAAGTAAGTTACCTTATTTAAATAGTTTTGGATTCTAATATTTTGGAAGGATTATAAAAGTAACCATTTATGAGATTTTTTTGCATTGAAATTTGGATGGGGTTTTAGAGATTGAAGTATTATCTATCTATATGAGGATTTATGGATAACCTCTATTAACTTTTTTGTTTTTATATTAATATTGATGGAATAACCTATCATTCTATAGATCTTATGATCTTATATTTCTTCAGGAAAGAAAAAATCACCTTCATTACATAGATTAGGATATGAAGTGGAAATTGATTAAGGCACAACAAAAAGATGAGATTATAATTAATCAAGTGAGTATTTCTTCTCATGAAAAATTATTCAACTCTAGGGAAAGGATCTTGAAACCAAATAAAATTATCCTAGTACCTTCTTTTATAATGAATCAAATGTCCCTTTAGATCATCATGGATTTATGACTTTGTGATTGTAAAATTTATTTTTTCCATGTTCTCTATATCTCTCTATCATAACTTGATGGTTTGATTTCTCTTCCATGTCAACATCTTTACTTTCCAAAAATGTTCTCCTTTGTTGAAACCTAATTATGAGTTACTTTGGGTAACAATTATGTTTTCAATTTTCTTTTTTTAAGGGAGTTTTAGTATTCATTTATTTGATGTGGGTTTCTAGGAAAGGAAATTTTAAGTATTAAACTATTGATGAACCCAATGAATTTTGAAGAAGAAATTAATTTTAAGGGGGAAAGAATGTAACACCCTGAGATTTTTTTTATGAAATTTATTTTTAGTATCTTGCATTGCAAACAACACTAGTTTATCTTGCGTTTCATGAAACACTGATTTCCCCTCCGCGGTGACTCCTCCCTCCCCCCACCCCCGCAAAAACTAAGGTTTACCCTTCGACCTCGCTTCCCCCTTCCCTCTCTGGCCTTAATCAGTCTCAAGTTAACTTCCTCTTGATCGTCTTGGCATAGATGTGGATTAGTGATGGTGTGATACGGTGGGATTTTGGCTTGGTTCGATGGTGTATTTAGCTTTCTCGGTGAAGACATGGCTCAGTGGAACACCATCTTCTCATCTTGGTTTAGAGTGTTGGCATCGTCAACTCAGTGTGAGGCTTAGATCGGTAGGGCTCAGTTTGTTCGGATGATGTGGTGAAAAGTGGATATGGAATTGGTTCATCCCGGTGATGCCTTTGGAGTTATTCTAATGATGGATGGTGACAGATCTGGAGTGGCCTGAAGGGGGGAGGTCTTGGTTCCCATAGTTTTTTGTGAAGATTTAACAAGTTTGAAGGTTTTTTTATGTTCTTATTTTGTTCAGTTGGATGTGATTTTTGTGATCTACATGCTATTTTGGATTGTTTGATTTGTATTTTGGGATGCGTTTTCACTAGTGTGGCTCTACTACTGGTCCCTATAGGTTTGCAACGGGGTTTTCTTATGGCATTGGTTATGGCTTCCAAGTTGCGGGAAATGTTGGTGATGGTTTCAATGGTTTGACATTATGGTTTAGTTTTATGATTTTTTGATGTGGTTTTAATCTGTTTGATGGAGATGCACCTGGACACTACCACATGGATTAGGACCAAGAGGAGGTTCCAAAGCTAGTTATTAATCATTTAAGTTCTTTACGGATTTGAATATTTGAGAGGGTATGGCACCAGCCATCAGATCAGGTCTGTGCTTTGACACAAGATACTTGATTGTTGTTCATCCACGTAATGACGTAGAGCTTTACCATGATTTTGTGTTGGGGAGGGGTGCTCCATGTTTTCTGTTTGGTTTATCTCTCTTGACCTTCAGGTGGTTATTTATTTTATGTCCATGATGTTTGTTTGGGTTCTCCCCCTTCTTCCCTTAAAAGGGGGATTCCTTATAATAAAAATTTTGAAGGCCTTCAGGTCGTTGGATGGATTATTATTTAAATAAAATAATAACCTTGTTGTTAAATTAGCGGGTATGAATAGTATGAAATAACTTATTAAAATATATGATTTATAATAGGAATTCATTGGTTACCAATTAATTATAAATGAAAATATATACTAGTTGATTATAATAATGAAATGTTTTTATTATTATCCCAAAGTTGTTTTTCTTAATAATTAATTTAATTACAATTAATGAATGATATTAATGGAATATATATTTTACATATTATATAAAATATTTTTTATATCAATCCAATAGATTTTATAGTCATAAGATAAGAACAAATCTAATTTTATCCATAAAAGACTATATATTTCTTAAAAGTGTAATTTTACCATCTTTTAATGAGGAACCCATTTTAAATAAAAAAAATTACACTTTAATAGTTTTTATATGAAAAAATAAAACAATTATTTGGAATCAAAATATAAAAATTTACATTGGTTTATTTTTTGGTATTTTTCTGATAAGTTTTGTTTTGTTGATGAATAGTGAAAATACTGATGTTTATTAAAAACTATATTTTCTTTTAATGTCGTTACAACATAAAATTATGATTTTGATTAGTTTTAAATTTTAATTAGATAATTTTGATTTTAAATAAATAAATTATGGTTTTTAAAAAGATTTTATACATGAATTTATTATAAAAAACGTTTTCTATTTTAAAAAGGCATTTTTTTGAAAACAAATGTTTCCATTGTAGTTTACCCGTTTTATTTTAAATTTAATAATTAAACATCAATATTTTTATTTTGAAAATTGGTTGTTAAATTTGGATTCATAAGGTAAAAATTTAGTAAGTAGGCTTATTTTTTTGGCCAATATGAAAAGTAACCATGGTAAATTTTGTTACCATAGTAATGGGTAAATTATGTAATTTAAGTTAAAAATTTATAAAGACTATAAAATGACCCTAAAAAGGACAAAATTTTATTATATGAATGAAGTTATACCCTTAAAACTTAAGGGTCGAAATTAAGTCATTTAATGGACACTTATCAATGAAAATGACTTATATAATATTTAAATCAGATAAAGACAAAGAGTCAATTTCATTATCTTTAGAATAACTTGTGTGACCATATAGGGAATAATAAATTTTATGAATTAATATCAAAGACAATTTTTAACTTAATAAACATATTTTCAGAACAAAAATTTACTTTTTATGCTTTGGGCCACTTGGGTGAATTTATGATATTTATAACGTTTAAATTAATAAAAATTTTAAGATATCGCATTCATGTTTTAAATAATATATCATTATTAATATAGGGTTATACAAAATATAAATTAGAATGTAAATATTATTATGAAATATATAATATTTTATATTCATAATAAATATTTTTTAAAATTTTTAGTTTACATTTCAGTATATCAAATAATTATACAACACTGATAAATTAATTATTTTATTAATGTAAATATCAAATAAATGTTATTAAAAATAAAAAAAAAATAAAAAATTGAGATAATTAATGTAACAAAATAACTTTATAGATGACATTGACCTATTATGAATATAATAAAATATTTTTTTCAAAGTTAACTTTTTATCTTGATATTTTAAAAAATCCATGAATTGAATATTATTAAAATTGAAACTATTGATATTTTATCAAAATAATGTATTATTAGATTATTTAAAAATCATAAACGATCATTAAAAATATAAAATAATTATTATATGTTCCATAATTTTCTAAATGCTTAATTTATTGTCTAATTAACATCAAATAATTAAAATCTTTTAATATTGCAAAAATTTGTTACCTTACTTAAAATTAATATATGTTAACTAAGGGTTACTCAAATTGATAATGTTTAAAACAATTAAAAACATGTATAAATTATATTGGTTAATGATATTACAACCTTATCTCATATTATTTTATAATATATAGGCTTTTGGAGGCATTATTATTTATATTGAATTTATTGTAAATTAATATTTCTAAAAATTCAAAAAAGTTCCCCTCACTTGAATTATAAAAGGGAACCTCCTCCTCACATCTTCATATACCTTTGGGCCTTTATGCTCAACCATACCCTAAAATTTTCTCATTTAAACTTACCTAGTTACATTATAGAGGTTATTTCATTTTCAAAAGACCAACTCTAGTGTCCCTTAGAAGAGGTCTAGAGGGATCTCTCTGAAGAAGAGGTAATCTCCTTCACCGAATCTTTCAAGATTATTTCTTCTTATACTTACTATTCATTTGTTTTTTACATTATAAAATAATAAATTTAGTATAAAATATATTTTTAGGTTTTATTATGATTAGTTAACAACCAAATTAAACCTTTTATATGTCCAATGAAAAATGAAAGTATCACGTGTGCGTATGTACGGCTTATCGTCTCCACATCATGGTATAATCTGTTTTTCAACATTGCTTTACTTGGATGGATATAATTATGAAAATAATAAATATATATGATAATTATAACATTATATTAATTTTTTAACAAAATATATATCATCCACTTCCATACCATTTCACAATTAAGGGAATGATATTGTCGCTTGTGTGTACGTATGGCATACCATCTCCATGACTCAATGTGATTCATTCTCTATGATCACCAATAAATATTGATTATATAAATTAATATAATGAATAAATATGTTATATATTACCTTAATATTATTTTTTAAATGACATAATTATATACTATGTGCATGAACCATGACTTATACGACAAAACATGCATAGGAAAATGAAGCTCTTAACACTCGAAAGATGAGTAATAATGAAATGTTATTAACAAATAGGATATAAGATAATCATATATGATATAATAAATATGAATATGGTTCTATAATAAGTTAATAACATTCTTTATATCATTATACATTAGTTTCAGATATGTATAAAGAAAATCGGATCTAAGGTAAGGGAATTTCATCTCACTTTTTATTTCTGTGAGATACATGTCATATTCATCACTCGCTTTTTTTGTGTGTTGTATTTACTGGCCTATAAAACATTATATAATTAATTTAATTTATTTAATTATATTAAAATATTTAATTAATTTTATTCTTTTATGGGGTTCACGATTCTAAAGTTACTCAAGTAGTAGGGGATTTTTGTCTCAGTTTTATTTTTTGTGGGACACAAGCCTTACACACTACTTATTTCTTTTGTGTGGTGTATATATTACCCATGAATTTTTTTATGATTATTATTATGATGATTATGGTATTTACATATCTATATAATTTTCTTTATTTCATGGGGCATATTATTAGACTGATTATAAAGTGGTAAGGGATAATTTCACAATCTCATTATTATCCAAGATTGTCTATACATAAGTATTTATTGGGGTATATTTATTATCCATTTACATGTTACTTTAAAATGTATTGAAAATATTGTTACTACTATTATAAAAATTTTTAAAGTCATTTTTAACCATTTGTGAGTTTTTACTAAAATGTTTGAAAGGAATCTTTTGTCGTATTCCCTATGAGGTACTTTTTGACTTATCCGGAAAAAGTATGAGAAGAATGTTTTATTTTAACTTATATGGAATGAATGAATTTTTATGCTCTCATGTTACCTTATTTAATTGAATCTTTTCTTATAATATCATAAGGTTATTTTAGGAGAAAATTTTTTCTTCAAAATTTTTGTGTCATTTTAAGAAATGAAATCTTTTACAATGAAAAAATGATATTTCCCTCAAGAATTATTTTCAAGTAATATCTAAAAATTATTTTCCATAAAAGATAAAAATCTTTGATGTTACATATGATTTAATAGGGATATTTTTCAAGTATAATATGACTATTATGCCTATGATTTTATTATGTTTATGATGTAATTATATTTATGAAATCCATTTATTTTCTATGGGTTATGTTATGATTGAATTATGTTTATGAAACCCATTTCATTTCATGGGTTCTAATATGATGAATGAATTATGTTCTTATGGAACACATATATATGGTTTTCATTATGTGATAGGTGGAACCTATATCTCCATCTAATTCATCAGGTATAAATGATAGGGCTAGAATGGGAAATGATCTCAATTTAGTAATACAGGTATGGAATGGGAAGTAAACTTGGTTCAGTAATGCAGGGCTGGAATGAGGAGTGAAATAAATTTAGTAAAGGAATTTTTCCACTATGATGTTTTGGGGAGTGAACCATTTCCACTAATATAGTATTATAAAAGATCCTTGACTACTAATGAAATTATTTTCTATACTTATGTGTTTTCCACAATTTTATGATTTATATTAATGCTATTTTCTCATGGATCGTGTTCCTTTATGATTTATGCCTTATAAACTAACAAAATTTATTCCATGACTAAATATTTTGATATATATTATACATATTATGATTTCCAAATATTATTTTCATGTTTTTACATTCTTATGTTTACTTTTTATTTGATATTTTCCTTATCTACCCATACTGAGCATCTGAGCTCACCCCTTTCATAAGTTTTCATTTCCCTAGGATATAAATAAAGGTTTTAGGTATGAAAACTATAGGGTAAGATCTTTATAGGATATGTTGAAGATATTTCACCAAATTTGAAGAATGTGTTCCATGTTTCCAATGGAAATAAACTAATATGGTCTTTGGTCATGTGTTTGTTTAATGTATATAAGATTCTAAAAAGTTTAATGTAATTTCTATGTGCATAAAACCTAGGTTATTATGTGTAGTAACCCTCCAAGCTAAGAAAATTATACACCTTTGACATGTTCATGGGTGGATCCAAAGTAAGAACTGTATTCATATTTACAAGGCCCATGGATAAACCAAGCCCAGAAATGACATGCCCGAGAAAGTGAGCCTCATGAATCCCGAACTTGAACTTTGAGATATTTCCATAAATCTGGTTCTCTTAAAGTAAATATATGACCATCCTCAAGTTCTATGTATAATCCTCCTATAATGTTGATTAGATTATTATGTCTTAAATGAAGATAACGACAAACCGGTCCAAGTTTAGTTGGAAAATTCAGTTCATCAAAACCATAAATATGGCAAGTGAATTCATCACACCAAAGGGCAACACTAAGAACTCATAGTGTCCATATTAACATTAGAATTCCATATTTAGAATATCATCCTCACAAACCCTCAAATGGTCGTAACATAACCTGATATCAATCTTCAAGAACCACATTGTTCCTCACAACTGGTTGAAGAGGTCATTAATACTCAACAATTGGTACTTGTTATTTATCATGGACTAGTTTATGTGATAATAATCCATGAAAATTAATACGCACCCATCTGCCTTTTTTACAAATAACATTGGAGCTGACCTGGGTGACCTACTGGGTCTGGTAAAGTCCTTCTCTTGAATGTCCTCCAACTACAACCACAACACCCAGATCTCTATAGGGGTCATATGATATTTTGAAAAAGATATTGAAGTAGTCTTGGGATGAAAGTTGATACAAAACTCCATCTTTCTCCCTAAAGGTAGTCCCAAAACATCCTTGGGAAATAATTCCATGAAATCCTCCACACAAAAAAATAATTCAAATTCCTAAAGAGCCTACTTCACTAAGGGTTATACTCACCAACTTATGGGTTATGGTTTGTCAACTCCTGCTCCCTACACCCACTGTCCCTACCATGATATCCCTCTCACCTATAAAGTAGAATATCATCCCATCAGTGTGAAGGAATCTAACTCATCTATGGTGATAATCAATCTAGTCTCGGACTATGAACAACTAATCCATACCCAATTTTATTTCATAGGGAACCATAATGATGAAAAAAAGGTCTCACGTGAACTAATCTTCACCAAGAGATAGCTCACACTGTCGATAGATAAAAGATACAGAAGAAGTATTCTTGTAGGAACCTCAAGATGAAGCTGATAGGTTAAATCCTCAATTGGGAGATCTAGGTCTCTCACTAGAATTAAATAGATGAAGTAATTAATCACATATGTGTATACTAATACTTAATAAAGAGTATAAAATACACATATCATAGATTTAATCATATCATGTATCATGGGGTCATAAGACTCCATATCCTATAGTTATCCGCAGACCTGAACACTAGCTCCCTAAGCCTAAAGTATGCCTCCCGATGGTGGTGGTGTAAGGATATAATGGAATATTCCTCCACCCACATCTCCTCTTCCAGCTCTGGCTCTCTAGGAACCACCCTGCCCTCAACTGGGAGATCCCTAATCACGGTGATGCCTCTATTGTGGCAGTTCATCAACTACATTCCTATTCTCCTCATCATGTCTAGTCGGGTATTCACACACTATGTGACCTCATCTGTCATAGTCATAGCACCACCCCTCTACATTATTTCTTGACTATCTGCACTATCCCTATACTTCATGACCATGTGTCTGATTCTGACCATTATAGGATCTCATACACTATGATCCTGCGGACCGGAACCTGCTAGATGTTGCAAACAACTCAGCTCTGTGATACCCACTGCCAGCTCTAGCTACCTGGACTCCCTTTGAAATGAAACTCTCTATCACTAGTGCCCACTCCAAAACCCCATTGTAGGTGGGGATGCACAAAGGCGCCATGTTGGCATGGATCTCTCTGTGGAGTCCTTGCTCAAACATATGTTCTCGGAAGTAGCCATCTCGGGTCATATAAAGGGAGTACCATGTATGGGTTTTTAACATCACTACATACTCATCCATTTTTCATCCCTCCCTATTGTATCTCTAGAAGCTCCTCAATCCAAACTGATCTTAAATAAGAGGGGTGGTACTCCTCAAGAAACAACAATTGGAATTTGGTCCATGAGAGTGTTGACTCATCGTGCATCTAGGTAACAAGACTCCACTAGTGCTCAGCTACCCCATGGAAAAGGACAGTTTCCGGTGCAACTGACTGATCTTTCTGTGTTTGAATAATCCTGAAGATACAAACCACTGACTCTATCCAATCCTCTACAGCTTAGGGATTTGGCTCACTATAGAACCTCAGTTTCCTCTGGCACTATAACTCATGGAGTACCCTGATCCTATACACATCCCCAGCCTGATCGGATGATATAATCTACTTCTTAACAAGTGTGGGTGCTACAAACTATCCACCTGAATGAAGAATATCAGGGGATGGAACCTGAACTATGGTCTCATCACTCATCGGATCATCTTTATGATCTGAAACTGGAATCCTGGATGGCATTCATCTTGAAGGAATCTTGAAAATTTAGTCAATATGTTCCATGATAATATGACCATATAAATATAAAAAAATGGGGAGAAGAATCAAGAAATATAGTCAAATAATCAATCCTATATTATGTATTTATTATTGATTCATGCAACCAATGTCTCAGTATGTTAAGTTGACAAGTAGGTTGTCATGGTCTTGGTGAATGGATATATCAACTGCTCATACCATCACTGGGTACCCTAGCCTGAGAGCCACACTCGAGACACTTTGAAATTATTTCCCTAAATCCCAACCAAATACTCATAAGGTGACTACTCCAGACAATGTACTAAGGAGTGAACTATTCTAATAACAATCTATCATGACCCAAAACTAATCAGGACTCTAGCTTCAACTACCCCAAACCCACCTCCATAGGCTAGGGGTTGGCGACAAGCACTGAAAGTCATATCATAAATGGGAGGCCTTTTCCTAAAGTACCTGTAAGTACTCCCCCATCCATATCAACGTAGAAGTGAATATGAATAATATTAAAAAGATATAATAGATAAAAATTAAACCAAGTATGAAAATCCTCTAGGGTGTACAAGAGTAAGATAATGAAAACTTAAAAGTAGAGGGGAAAAATACACACCTATCCAAAAAGATTCCCCAACCTAAAAAAACTAGAAATTAAAATGTTGAGATAGCCCAGCTCCTAATCTCCAAGATACGACCATCATACGCAGTCCCAAGCACCCAATATCCCTAATCTCCTCTGAAGTCACTGTATACCTATCTGTTATCTACATAATACACGATATATGCAGACAAATCCGATGAAGGGGTGAATATATACATACCCAGTAGGATGCCCCAAAATATGAAAGGGGGGAAATAAGAGACACAAAAGGAATAGATAGTAGAAAGTAAATATGACACAGATCAAACCAAATAAAGAGAAAGTAACATCATCCAAACACAAGGGGATAAACATGATGTGTGTGTGGACTACATATAGATAGTTCACTGCCTATAGCAGAATATTAACCTCATCCAACCATGAGTTTCTCAACATGGTGAGTAGTTGGACTACCTGACACATCTCTACAACCCATGGAAAGAGAGTAACCAAATCCAAAGTTGAAGATACAGATATATGTGATCAATAAAATAATCCCAAATGATAGAGAAAGTAGATCTCTATATCGTAGCTCATACTAGGAAAAGATTATTTATTAGTTCCAAAAGTCCATCAATGATTCTCATAATCTCATGTGTTTGCCCAGCAGAAAACATCCATGTCATTCCACACCACATTATTATGCCTCACACTCATGGGGAAATAATATCTAGGTATAGGACTCTTTCCTTAGTGTAATAGGAGGGTTCAATGCTAATGGTAAATAGAGGACCCATGATATGTTCCACAGGAGGGTTCCACTATGATGCTAGAGGAACCATGCCCTAACTCTGTCGTAGGGTTCCACTCTGATGCTAGAAGACCCATTCCCTGACTCTATAGGAGGGTTCTACTATGAAACATGAGGACCCATGCCCTAAATCCATAGGAGGGTTCCACTCTGATGTTAGAGGACCCCTGACTTAACTCTTCAAGAGGGTTTAACTCTGATGGTTGATAGAGGAACCATGCCCAACCCATTTAGAGGGTGCCACTCTAAAATATGTAGGACTCATACCTTGTCCTGGCAAGAGGGTTATGCTCTGATAGGTAGGTATAGGACCCATGCCCTATAAAAATAGGATGGTTCCACTCTCTTATACTAGAGAACCCATTCCTTAACTCCACATGATGGTTCCACTCTAATGTGTGATGGAGGACCCATTCCCAACCCATCTAAAGGGTTCCCCTTTGAATCCCTCTGGTGATCTTGCATGATCACTTTTGTCTTCAAGCATCACCTAAATAAGAACCATTCCTAGAACATCTTGCATCATATCCTAAAAACCAAAATGGAGGAAACCATCATTTTCTACGTGGAAAAAAACTCAAGATAGGCTACTCGTGGGATAAAATTTGAGTCTAAATTAAGGACATATGAGATATTAAAGTTTCTTAAAATGTAACCAAGGGGTAAATAGTCTGTGAGGGGACCCACATGGCATGTGGTCCCACTCCATCACGGGTTCGTGTCCCTAGAGGAACTTGACTCAACAACAGTGTATCATTCCATGATGTGTAAGTAGTCTACACAGCATGTCCAAGACACTCAAGGTCACTGTCCATGTCCATGTACTCAATACATGTTTGTGTACTTTGGTACATGACATGTTTCTTCAAATGGGGCATTTCCCATGTCTCTGTTCATTCACATGTACTTGTCACATGGTGTGTTTCTAGCCAAGATCATGCTTGTGTACTCCCGTATTACATGCCAGACCACCAACACAAGGTTACATGGCATGTTTTACTTCCACATGATGTGTGATACTTATAAATCTGTGAAACCCTATCCACTACAATATAGGGTCAACACATCTTGTGTTCACCAAAATCAGAAGAATAAAAATCCTAGATCTTCACCCATGCATCCAGATATGGATTTTTCAATTTGAATTTGGCCTTGACTTTGTTCGAAATTGATGGATTAGGTCCCTCTTTATCATTTCTGTCCATCTAGTGGATAGAAATCAGTTTCATTATTTCGTGGATGTTCAGTATATGCAATACACATGCCTCTTCCATCCACCATCTTTGATTCAGACTTCAAATCTACAAATAAATCAATCAAAACCCGCAACTCCTCTCTTTTCATACCTGGTTTGATGTTCCAACTATCACACATGATTTCCCCATGAATTTGAGGGTCTGATTAGGCTCGATACCTCCCAGCAACATTGAACCAAGGCCCTGTAGGCCAATCGGTGAAGAATGCAAAGAAAATGAGGGATAAAGTCACAATAAAATGGGCTTTGATAATTTTTTCCAATAATTTTTGGCTGACTATCATGTACAGTGATAGTTGGGGTTAGAAACAGAAGAATAAGAATTTTAATTCAATACATGGGTTCATGAAAGGATCAATAATTGACAAAAAACATATAAGGGATGATCCTTCTCAATAAATTAAATAAATAAAGTTGAAATCCATGAATTGATGAGTCCTACCAAAATATTTGATCATTATTTATAAAATAATATTCTCTCCAATGATTGAGAGGTTTTGTTGTATTTACTATGTCTCGATCTGCTCATATCCAGAACCTCATTGTCATCGGATCTTGATTCTCCAATGAAAGGAGGGAAAAAGCAATGGATTCTCCCAGTGTTTATGTGGATAACCCTTGACAAATTTTCAAGTGGTGATTTTATGGAATTAATATATTATGTTAATTTAATGAATTAAATAAATTAATAATTTAATTAATCCACTAAATGTACCGCCAATGACCATCTTATCCAAATGCTTCGCGCTAACCATTTATAAGTTTTCGCTAGGGTAAACATCGCTTTCTAGACTCAATCATGTTATTTTATTTCTGATATGATATTCTATTTAATATTTATCTCATTTTCTTTAATAAACTCTATGTGTGTAATATAAAATATATTTAATATTTTTATAAAATGAATTCTGAGAACACCGAGCCTCATAATCACACATCATCTCAGATCCTAACTCTAAAAATATATATACAAATACTTAAAAGTATTACAAGGAAAAAATGGCCCTCTAAAATATCATTTATCCTTCACACTTCATGTTTTTTTAAGTTTAAATTTCAATTATTTCATTCAAAAAGGTTTGAATTTAAAATTATCATGTGGTAAATAATTTCATAACTCAATTTCTTTTCATTGGGCTATGTTACTTCTTCATTTTCTTTGATATTATTATATTATATGTGTAATGAATTTTTAATATCTTATGTTTTATTTACACTTGTTTTATTTTGATTTACATTTGAAATACATAATCAATTCATTGATTAATTATCACTTAAAAATTATGATCATTGTAAGGTATTTCATCTTAGTTTCCATTTCATTTATACATATTTGTTAATATGTGCATATTCAATTTTATATGGTGTATATATTACACCATTAATTTATTTATTTAGAATAATTATTTATTCAGGATTATTAATGTTTCATTTCATGTTTATTCTTCAAAGGGTTACAATTTAAAAATTACCAAAGTGGTAATCAAATTATTGTACAATCTCACTTTCTTTTGTGATAGTTTACTTTATCTAGAAAAAACACTTTATTATGATTATTTTTCATTAGATACTAAGGTTTTAATAAATATCCACATTAATTTATGATATATATGATTATTTCTTAAATCATATACCATTTTTACATATGATGTCTACTGTGAAAGTTATTTAGTTAATTGGGGAAATATTTATAAATCAATATCCTTTACTCAATACAAATATTTAATGATAATGAATATTAATTCATGAATTAAATCAATTAGTAAATATATGAGAAGTTATTTTGACATGTAGTTATGGGTGTGGTTTTGTTATAGATATCCTCTCAATGCATCTACGGGTCTCATGTGACAAATCAGATGGGTTTTTACCTATAGTTTTTAAATAGTCTTGTGAAAGGTCTTGATAGTAGAGGTATCATGATTCATAAGATCATGATTTCCAGTAATTAAGAATTTATTTAATTGATAATTCAATTGTTTTTATTATTATCCATTATATTTACACATTAATATTAGCTATGGATTGGTTTAATTCTTAGTTTATTGACTAAATGGAATGGGTGTTCAGTTAATTAACATTCCATAATGATTATAAATTATTTCATGATCAAGTTATTGATTAAATTGAATGTTTTTTCAGTTATTTACCTTTAGATATTGAATATTTTTATTGATTTATGATATATTCTATGGTATGTAACCCTTACTAGGCATCTGATCTCACCACATTCTTATGTTTTATTTTCCCCATGATCCCAGGAAGTTTTTTATGATTGACATGCGAGTATATGATAAGGGAATAATAATGTTCTCAAATAAAACACTTTGTGTATTTTATATTTTAAAATTTAATTTGAATTTCATGTATGTATCTAGTTTACATTTATATTCTTTACTAAATGATTCCTGGATTTCAACTCTTATTCAATATTTAATATAAATATGTATCAGATAATCAATTCTTCTAAGAATTATTTTATACATTGGTCATGATTTATTTTAATATTCTTACTAATTCATTTTTTTCTTTGTACATTTTTATTTAAAAAATAATATCATGAATAATATTTGTTTCAAACATGGAATTTTGGAAACTCTTTTTTCTTCTACTATAGTAATAATTTCTTTTTTTAGATTAGAAATATATTCTAGTGAATATCCTTCTCAAAATCATGATCCATATAATACCTTAATGGGTATAGGATTATAGGGATATTATAATTCCCACAAATCACCCAAAATATTCTATTTTGGGTTAATCCAACTCCTTAATCCAATCCCTACTTTACAATAGGCACTAAAACATGTATTATTATTTCATCTCACTTAATAGATCAAGACCTCTTAATATCTCATGATTTTATATATTTTAAACTCATTTAACATCATATGTTTCCTTTTTAATCACTCTATAAAATTTATTTCACTTGACTCTATTTGAAATAACACTATGTGGGCATGAATTTATACATTGTGACATGGAACCTTCATTTTTAGCATGGAACTCTAATCTCCATCACACAACATCATTCATCCTTTCCACATGGAAAATTCCTTTACATTATAAATATCTTCTCATTCCATATCATCATCCTTAACTAGGAATACTTCATTTTTGTATTGAATCATGTTAACATGCTTGATCATGATGTTATGAATCTTTGAAGATAATCCCAACAATCATTTTATTTATTCTCTTTTATTTAGAAAATTATTCATTTTAGGAATTTAAAATCATTAGACTCAACCAAAAATATTCTACATGTAGCAAAAATATCATACATGTAGTCAAAATACCTTACATTGTTCTCAATTTTCTTATGACCTATTGAAATTTCATACACTATATGATTTTTAACTATTTTAAATTTGATCATGCTCAAATATCATACAGCATTCCTAAAATATCTTACAAGGGGATCACATAGATCAATTTGCTTATGAACTATTCAAATTACTTATGTATATATGAAATTTCATACATTATATTTAAATAATGTCCATATATATGTATTATCTTATGTTTTTTCCAAATCATCACTGTGTAGATAAATTATTTTACATGTTTTTGAAATAATTTCAATGTAGATGAATTTTATTATATTCTCACAAAATCATCTCTATATGGATGAATTATATTATACACTGCTGAAATATCTTTTTCATAGATGAATTATCTTATGTTATAGCCAAATCATCTCTACATAAATTAATTCTCTTATGTGTTACTAAAATCTCTTCCATGTAGGATAAATTTAATTTTCATTTTCCCCAACATAAAATCTTGAACTGTAATTCTATTATTTCATCAAATCAATCCAGAACCACTTGGAATATTTTTAAGGAATACTCAATGATCAAAACTCATACCAATAAATATTAGAATCATTATCTAATGGCTTTGTATCATCCATTTATAGCATCTTCAAAAATCAACATCATTTTGGTGATTTATTTTAACTTCATGTTTTCTTTCTTCTTATAAATCATTTTATTTATTCTCCTCATCCATAAAACTATTAAAAAAACTTTATTGCAATCAGGAAAATGTGTCCAATAATGGACCAAATTATAAGGTCCTTGATGAAAAAGCATACTCATTTCCCAAGCTTTAATTTTATTGGTTGTAAATCCCAAATAGAGTTGTGGATCAAAAGTTATGGTTTTTTGATTTAGACTTTTAAAACTATGCAATAAGTGAAATTTTGGGACAAAATACAAAACTTCATGAAGTTTAAACCACAAAACTCAAACCTTCACACATATTATATTTGGTTCATGGAGGTCTAATTCATAGAGGTCTAGTTCATAGATGTATAGTTCACAGGGTATCGATTCATAGATGTTGGGTTCATGGAGGTCTGTTTCATGGAGGTTGGGTTCATGGAGGTTTGTTTTATAGATGATGTCTTATAGAGGCTAAGTTTTTGGAGTTCTGGTCATAGAGTTCCATCTCATAGAGGTTAGGTTTGCATAAGTCCGATTCACAGAGGTATCATTCATAGAATTGCCCATCCACACAAAACCTTGATGGTAACCTCTGTGTAACATACATAAAAATTCATAGAGATCCCTTCATGAATGTATGGATCTTTGATGGTAACCTTCATACGGTGTCACCCTAGTTCATTGAGCACTTTAAGTTTTCAAATCACATAAAGCTTTAGTAGGGAATCTATTATTCACAAAACCAATGTCATAACCTATTTTGGGACTATAAATACCCCCTCATTTCATCATCTAAGAGGAGGATAAGACAAGTTGTTACATCATTCTCTTAATTCATAAAGCTCCATATCTTCTCCAATTCATGTAACTCATTACCCCATGGGTAATCCTTTTTGAATTCCCTCATGTGATCCCTTCTATATATGGGTTAGTGTTTGAGGATGTTTCTCAAAACACCAATCCCTGAAGATCACTATTCATGAAGATGGTCATGCCTCGTGAAAATATAAATTTTAGGAAGCTCCAAATATTCACAAAACAGTATTTTCGATATCCATTTGGATCCCTCCTTTCATTGAGCATACTTTCATAAAATTTGAGCACCTTTGTGAAACCCCTATGTTTTTTTAGAGCTCATGCCTTTGTGCCCACTGGTCCTTACCATGGGGCTTCACCCTTGCAACCCCACTTAGGATCAATTTCAGGATATGATCCCAGACCTCCAACCTAGTCCCATCACTACCATCACTCACCCTTATGAAAAATAGAGAGTTGAAACATGAGCTTTTTGTGTTGGCAAGATGATATTTTGGTTTGTGCCATATATAACCCCAATATCTACACTATTTAATACAATTAGTTGAGATACTTCTCTAAACTTCTTTAAATACCTTGAGTTTACCTATTCCATTTTTTCCCTTTCCCATTCCACGAGTTGAGTTTCTCCTCTTTGATTCCCTAAGTAACTTGAGTTGAAATACTCCTCAAGAAACTCTTGAAACGTCATCACCTAAATCTTATGCTAGGTTTAACTAGAGAGGTTTAGTATTACATAAGTCCTTCACCATCCATTTCTAAGAATCTTCTACCGAGTGGTCCTCACTACATGACTTTAAACTATATTTTACCCCATAAAAATATAGGATGCCTCCTATGACACACACTAGATGACTTGTGCATCAAGCATAAGATGCCTCATTCCATGATCATGAGATGACCCCCTTAGTCCTCACTACATTACTTTAAACTATATTTTACCATATGTAATTATAATGGGATGCCTCTTGTGACACACATGATATGCCTAATGTTTCATGTGTAAGATTCCTCATGCCATGATCATGAGATGACATTCTTAGTCCTCACTACATGACTTTAAACTGTATTTTACCTTATGTGATTAGAATAGGATTCCTTCTATGAAAATCATGAGATTCCTTGTGTTCTAAGAGTAATATTCCTCATGTAATAATCATTATATGACCACTAAATAGCAACCATGGGCCTCCCTATCATGTGTAATCTCCAATCATATCCCTCCACCCATTAGAAAATGGATATTCTCTCATAACCTGACATGAGGAAGATGAATAGGTATCTCTGGAGTGTAATAAATACATATATCCCTACTACTCCCAAGAATCCCCCATGTGCCTCCATATTAGATTTAATCCCCAATCATATCCCTTAACCCATCACCAAGTCAATATTCCCTCCTAACCCGACATGAGGAAGATGAATGAGAAACCCTAGAGTGAAAGCCCTACATGTATCTCTACTGCTCCCAAACATACCCCATGGTAATCCTCCTCAGGTGTAAGCCCCAATCATATTCCTCCAACCCATCAGTGAGTTCGAATGACCCCTTTACTAGACACGAGGAACAAATAATGGGTGACTCAATACATAATCCTCGCACACCACTTCCTTTGACATGACGTTAAACAATAACCTTACCACATGTTAGGAACATAAGATTCCCTCATTAATAGACATGAGGACTAAAGTATGGTAATCTCAATACATAATCCCTACACACCACATCCTCATAACATGACATAAAACTATAGCCTTACCTTATGCGATGATAACAGGATGCCCCATGTATAAATCACATGGGATAACCCCATACCTCTAACCCTATGTGATAATGAAACTCCACCCCTGGGGATGAAACCCCCACATCTTTGAAGATTCCAAATGTAATCCCCACACCTTCTCTCACTGATTCTCCTTCTATGATGTGATCATCCTTACTGCATGATGTTAAACCACTTGGATTTGTCATGTCACACAACCTCAAACTGAAGCATCAAACTACGCTGGTTCTGATACCTATCTCTTAAATATGGTATATAAGATTCCTCCATTAGGTTCAATCAAAACAACCATCAAATATTGGTGTGAAGTGTTCCCTAATATGAAATAACCCCATTGATCCATCTAAATAGTATGTTCTGATATGTCCCCGCAAGACATTAAACTTACACCCATCATCTCCCATGATACATTAAATATGCGCCCATAATATCCCTGAAAGATATTAAACATGTTCCCATCCTATCCCAACAATACATTAAACATACACCCATCCTATCTTTACTATATGTTAAAACAATTCCCATATTATCCTCACAAGACATTAAATGTGTGCCTGTCTCCACAAGATGTTAAACTCACACCCTAATCTAGAATCCTTACCCCATACAATAAAAATGGGATTCCTTGGGTAAAAATAATTGGAATACTTATTCCCCTAGAATAAACTACCCTATAATCAATAAAATATTCCTTGGGTTCCACACCTAATATGCCTCACGCATGAGATTACCTCCAAAAGAAGAGAACGTTATAGGTTCCCAACACACCTAGTGTCCCAAGACTCCCATAAATGCTCGATGTCACCATCCAATCCAAATAAAGGTTTCTTACCAATTGAGATATAAAAATCATAATTAATCGGCATCCACCTAGATATGTAACCAAGAATGAGTTTCATGAACATGGCTCAAATATATTAGGGAGACCATGACTAGGATAAAATCTCCAAGGAGGAATCCATGTAAGGAGGAACCAACATCCAATCATCTTATTTCAATATAAAATCCAACATCACCAACCATGGTGGTGGGTTCCACTCAACTTTGGAAAGTTGGAATACAAGTAAATAAATGAAGTTCATAGTATCTATGCATGCCCAGGTCATGAAAGTGTCGTAAAAATCCTTTAAAAAATGTTGTATATATTACTCTCACATTCAACACTTATCATTGACTTGAATATGAGAACAAAAATCATCAAAATTAATTTTATTATTTTCTATGAATCCACCCATTTTTCTTGTATTTTTACACATAATAACTCTAGGCTACAACCTTAATATTCCTTTACCATTTAATATGTAAACACACTCATCTAATCAATACACTTTTACTTTACTTCTCAAGATCCATATAAACATAAAATACATCTTATTCATTTGGTCACTTAAATATCAATAGAATTTTTTTTGTGTATATTCATGGGAAAAGATATCATTGAATATGTTTACCAATGTTTGTTTTGTCAAAAGGTTCAAGTGGAACACCAAGAACTATATAGGTTCTTATAACACTTGCCCATACTGACTTGGAAATGGGAGAAAATTTCTATAGATTTCATGATAGTTTTATTTAATTCACCATTATGGCATGATTTTACTTGGGTTATAATGTATTGAATAAAAATTTAAACACACTTATTGACAATTTTACATATAAATTATATTAATTTCCTTGAAATTTTATATGTCAAGGTGATAGTTGATCATCTTGAAGCTCCTTAATCTGTAATTTATAATAGATAACATTGTTTAATATCATGATTATAGAGGGTAAATAATCATTCCTTTAATAATAAAATGAGGTTGATTATGGACTATAATCATCAAATAAATAGGTAGACATGTTGGGTTATTTGAACTTTGGAGGATATGCACCAGGAGTAAATTTTTATTTTAGGAAATCATAAGATGATCATTTTCCTTGGTGTAAATTTCCTATTATAATTGTTATAAGTCCTAAAACCATATGAACCCATTCAAGTATTTTTATTATATACATTTTCAATTACCCTTATATTAGTTATACATGAGTGAAAAGTTTCTTATTTGACTGGGAGTACCCAATAGATTGAATGCAATGTTTTTTTGAGAGAGTATATGTTTGGTGAAGATTGATGTAACCACCAGGAGATTTAAATGGAAAATGTATAGTGGGATATTAATATTTTTACTAGATTAGGATTCAATATAAATAATTTATTGATTTATATATTATTATGTGAATTATGATAAATAAAAATAAGTTATATATAAATATGATATGTTTTAATTATTCATGTAGGAATTTTATTATACATATTTTGAAGATTAGAAAAAAAAACTAGATTTTTATATTAATTAAAGTTCAATAAATACTAAAATAGATAAATTTTATGAGTTATAAGAATATTTATAATGCTTAATTGGGTTTTATATTATTTATATAGTGATGTGTTTGAAGGATAAGATGTTTCTAGTTGATTTTTGGGAATATTATACAAACATGATGTGTAGAATTGGTTTATAAAGTTGATGATATTATCATATATATAATATTTATAGATTCTCTATAAATTTATAAAATAATGACTTAATTATTTGAGGAGTTTTAAGAATATTTAAAGTTGATGAGATGAGGGGCTAAGTATTAAATATCAAGGATGGTAAAACATCTTATGTGAGATGAAAAAAGAATGCTAGAAATTATAGGTTATATATTAATAAAATATGTTTAAAAATTTGTATTAATTAGAATATGAAATAGTATACTTATTACTAAATATTTTGGTGAGTTTCGTAGTGTTTTAATATCTTACTAAAAGTAATGATTCTATTATTGAACAAATGAGTCGTTTATAAGAATTCACCTTGGTATTACTAACCCAAAGGTTACTATAGAATTTGAATGGAACAACCCAATGATGATGAGGAATGAAATATGGAGTTTATTTTATAATGATAAATTTATTGAATTAATTTTTGAATTATTGATGCAAAATTAGTGAAGTCCATGACAAAATTTGAGAAGAATTAAATTTTTTTAGAATGTTTTTGAGCTGGTTTGGGATAAAAATATAATTTTATATAAGTGTTTATGAGGATGGATAATATATTATAATATATATTTTTAGAATATAAATATCATAATAGATAATTTATTTAATATAAAACTTAGAACAAATGAAAAAAAATCAACTTTTAATGATGATGCATATGAATAAACAAACGAATCTATACCTTGTATTTGAGTAACTCCATTGTTTCAAAGTCTATATAGGATTAATTTGGATATCATGTAAGATTAATATAAAATTAAAATTATATTAGTCTTGAGATCTCAAGGATCACATAAGAGTAATCTCACCATGTGAAAAAGTAATCAAAAATATTTTATGTGTTAATAGGATCAATATAGGTGTTACCTTATTTTGAAAGAAATTTAAGCAAAATTTAAAGGATAAATTCATAGAGATATAAATTTTGTATACCACTGGATATTTTTAAAATATATTTTAATGAAACTTATGGAGATTTAATTTTGAAGATATATTTCTATATTTTGAGGATCAATATTGTATTGTTTTAGGGTATTATTTGACTAGTGATTGAGGAAATTTTAATTTGTGGATTATGTGACCAAATATCATAGAATTTATAATATCTAAACATAGATAGTATTTCATATTATCATGGTTAGTTTAAATAAAATGAGTTGATTTGGTTATAAGAAATATGATTGGGATATATATTGATTGATAAAAATGTAAAATTGTTGTTGAATGTTTCTATACCAAAGATGTCTAATGTTATTGATGAATATCATAAGCATTGACTGAGGGATAATAAAACATGAATATGTTTTTCTACATCGATGTGTGGATCATTATGAAGAATAAAAACATGTATTTTTGTTCAATATCAATAGGCTTATGAGATTTAGTACATTCAATAGTTTCTTTATGCAAGATATTACTTATTATTTTGATCCAATATTGATGTGGGGAGATCTATACAATGATTCTATATAATTTTAATTATTTTTTAAGATCTTTTTCATTAGTTTGGAACCCCATTTTTTGAATAAGAGGGATATAGTATAAAGAACATGTCAGATGATAGAACTACCAGGAGAAAAAGTTTAGGGAAATTATAAAGCTCATGAATATTACTAAGACTTCCTTTTATATTTTGGATCATTTTGTGGTTTAAGAACCATTTCATAAAATTTATAAGGTGTTTTGAAATGATTTCATAAATTATCAAGATGTTTTAAAATGTTTTTTAAAATTATGGAAGTAATTTCTAGTGTAAAAAAGTTTATTTAGAATTAAATTTGGATGTTTTCAAAGTGATTATAATTTTTTAGAAGTGTTCTTGGGATTTTTTAGGTGTTAATAAAGACTTTTTTTAATTATTTATATGATTTTGAAAATTGAAATTAAGAATTTTTAGAGTTTTTCTTACCCAAAATTAAAACCATGCTTCTATATAAGGGTAATGGTGTTTTTTAATGGATTTTGTAAAGGTAAGGAAAAAGTCTATAAGTTTTGTAAGGGTAACCTCTCATTTATATAGTTTATGTAAGGGTGAACTAGAAATACCATGCGCTACATAAAGGTATCTCCCTCACTAAGTAAAAGTAATTTGTGTATTTCTTTAGTTCTGTAAGGGTAAAAAATAGTTTCTAATTATTTTTTAAGCGATATATGACCACTATATAAATATATCCTAGTTTTTAAACCAGTTTCATAAGGGTATTACCCCCTATTTAAAGGTACACAACAGTTTCCATAAGTTTTGTAATGGTATAGGCTGGTTCTCATAGGTTGCATAAGGGTAATCACGTAAGTGTGGAGTTATATAAGGGTATCTAAATAAGTTTTCCATAAAATTTATGATGTTGTGTAAGGGTAAAACAAGTTTCCTTTATGAGGTTCTATGATGTCATATAAGGGTAACGAATTGTGTAAGGGTAAAGGTACATTACCCTTACATAGTGCATATCTCTTGCATTTGTATATTAGTTTTCACCTTTTTTTAATATTCCTCTTCAACCTTTAAAATTCATTTTCAATGTTTTAAAAATCCAAAAATAATGGGTTTGATTACTTTTGACTTGTTAAATTATATCCAATTATTTCAAAGGCTTTAAATGGATCTCAATTGAGTTTTTTGTTGGATGAAAATTAAATGGGGAATAAAATATGAAAATTGATAGAGTATCTAAGGAGGAATATCCTTGAATGTTAAAAATAATTTTCTCTCCCATTTGAGTTCCTCCCTATAAATTTTTAGTCTAAATAATATTAAATCTTCCTATGGAGTCTTTCAATTCCATATGAAGTTTATTTGAAGCTTCTCTTGTGTTTCTTAGGGCTACTATCATCTTCCTCTCTCCTTTATCCTTTTGGGTGCAGCATAAGTCTAGTACTGACACCAGGTAGGTGATACTTTGTCTTTATTATAGTTGTAACATGTGGTATGGATCATGATTTTGTTATCCTTTTGTATGATTGTAAGAACCATCCTAATGGAGATAATTATTTAGATATAATTAAATTTAAGGGGATGAGGGGATTTACCTTTTTTTAACTTATTTCTTCATGTTGGAGATATTTTATTCCCTATAAAATATTATAACATGCATACAGAATTAATATTCTTATTATCACATGTCATGTTAATTTATATAATCAAAATATTATCATAGAAATATAAAGTGACTACCACATGAAGACAATTAACCTTGTTTATATTTCATTAAAAAGAAAATGTGGATGATTATGAATTATGTCTTCTATAGTGAGTATGTTTTTTTCTTAATATAATTGTGTAATCCCCTCAACATGAAAATGGTAAATCCCTTAAATATGGTAATTCAACAAGTTGTTTGTAAATTATGGATTGTTTTGTTTACCCTTTACATATAAATATGATTTATGTGATGTTATGTGTAATTAATTGAATTATGGGTGTGGTTATTTTATGGGTTTGAATTTTGGGATAAGTAGTGGAGATATGTGATAACAAAATAGGGAATTGGTATGGGAATGGTTGGTGGTGTTATGATTTGTCTTAGTATATTTCCAATAGAAATGAAATTCTTGAAATAAAAAACATACTAATATGGAAATGATTGGTTATGGAAATAAATGAAATGTAAATGGGGTGATGATATTTAATTTGAGTATGTAAAGATGATTAATGAATGTGAAAATGGTTGGTATTTTAAGTGGTTAGTTGAGAACTATTGAAATGATGTATGGTGTTTGATAAAAATGAATTAAAAGATAAATGAAGGAGTTGTATAAAATGTAATGGCTGGGAAAATGGGTGTTAGTGAAAACTCAATAATTTTGAAAATAGTATAACATAAAATTTAAAGGGGAAGTGTGGTTAAAGAGGTTGTTTCTTAATATGAAATGAATGGGTTAGATAAATGAAATCAGTTGGTAATGGAAAAATATATAAATTTTATTAAATTGAAAAGAAAGGTGGAATGTAGATTATGGATTATGTCTTAATTGTGTGGTGTTATGAATTTAGAAGTGGTAGTGAAAGTGGTAGAGGTTGTGAGGCCTTTATGGCGATGTTGTGAATGGAATTTTATTGTGGTTGAAAACCCATGGATTGGGCTTATGTGTGTGACTATTATATATATTTTTTATTTTTATTTTTATTTATATACTCACCCTATCCATGTCGATAACCATATTCCGACACTTAAATGTTTCAGGGGTGTTTTTTCAAATACCTTTATAATGACCCGAACTGTTATAAATAAAATTCCCCCTGTGGTTTAATTAAATGTATTATTATATGTTATGGTTCAATAAAAAATTAACTTATTTGGTTTTATTATATTAGATTTAAAATACCATTAATCATCCTAACTATTGATAATATATCCATTGAATAGTGAATATATGATTATTATAAATATTGGGTTTTGAACAATCCAATTGACACAGACAAAGGAAGTGGAGGACTAAACTATTAGGATAATACCCTTTGAATCTCATTTAACAGAACTTCTAAGGGAGATAGAATCGTTAGGATTTTCCCTTGACCAATCCCTAGCTGAGATCCAACAACATAATCACGAACAAAACCGTTTACGAGAGAAGTTCAATCTCATCGACATCACGACCCAAACCATGTACACTGAACCACCTCATGAAATTATCACCATCATGAATCTCACCCTTAAGGAACTTATTGATGTAATAAAGGGGTATATATCAAGACCCCAATAATATTAATATGTATATTTTATAGAATAAATGAATATATTTTTATCTTATGATTGTTACTTTATAAATTATTTTGATTTTGATACAATAAACCACAAATTTTATTTTGGGTAATATTCAAATTCATCTAAGGAATATATTTTGAAAAATTAATGGATTTTTGAAATAAATAATATTTTAATAAAATATTGTTATTAAATATAAATGATCATATAATTTTTATGAAGTCAAATGTAATTTTATAAAGGTTTGAAAACTGTTATTGTCAAAAAACCCATCATTACTCAATAAATATTGATTCTTATTTTAAAAGTGAAAATTAAAATATTTATAAAATTATTTTTTGGAATTTGAACTTTGAAAATATCCAATCATGTATTTTTCATAATTTTCTAATAGTCGAATTTTTGGGTAATAATTAAATATGGTATAAATATATTGTGTGTATTCTACCATCATAATGAACCAAAAATAAACTAATAAATACCTATAAATAGTATCCATGACCAAATATATAATTACACTTCAAAATAATGTGATTTTATGTTTATTTGAATAATTTTATAAAGACTTTATAAATCCTCCAAATCCTGTAATAGATTTTAAGATTTTAAAATCATTTCTTTAAGGACATGACACACTTCTACATTAATAAGGGAAATATTTTAATAATTTTAGCCCTTGTGATAATAAAATAATTAAAAACAATCCCCTTTGGTAGAAACCATGGGTAAACCCCATGGTAAGGTTTTTTTATTACTTTATTATTTAAAGTCCAAAACCTAAGTTTGGGAAATAATAAAAATCTACCCACTCATTTCCTATATTAACACACCCAAGATCCCATTTTTATTCACTCAAAAACCTTGAATCACATCCTTAATATGACCTACAATATCTATAATACTAATAATGTGTCCCCAATCTCTTAAGAAGCTCCTCCCAAGCATTGGGAATCAGCCTCTCAAGGTAAGGGATCTCTCACTCTTCTTTTTATTCAAGCACCTCTTTTATATTATTCCCCCTAAATTCCATTTTTTCATGTTTTGTGTATGTTTTTATACATACATATTATTTTCATTTTTATTTACATGAGATTATAGATCCCTTTCACTCTCCTTAATCCCTCCC
This sequence comes from Viscum album, assembly GCA_963277665.1. Taxonomy (NCBI): domain Eukaryota; kingdom Viridiplantae; phylum Streptophyta; class Magnoliopsida; order Santalales; family Viscaceae; genus Viscum; species Viscum album. Next base: position 381,787,448 of record OY728131.1, read on the forward strand.
ATGAACCTTTATGTACACCTATTACCATGCCAAAATTTAGTAAAGTATCCTCTCTTTCTCCTCTTTATTCATGCATCTTCATTATCTTATGCCCTTATTATCCATTTTATAATGTTGGGATATATTCACCCATATCCCACTTAATTCACTTTTGATTTGTAAATTATGATATACCAATGTTAATCTCATTAAGTCCTCCCGTGAACATTTATACACCCTTGTTATGATTCTGAAATTTCACCATGATTCTCCATGCCAAGCAATTGTGTTGTGAATACCCATACCCATTTTCTATCAAGGGTGTTCAACTTTATGCACTTATACTTATTTTATTGGGTAATTACATGTATTTATTCCCCAATCCTTGATCTTGGAATAAAATTTGATTATAAATGACTCTATATTTTATTATCTATGTGGCACACTTATGCATGTGAATGAAATAAAAGTGACAGGTTCACTCAGAATTATATAACACTTCAATGCATTGGGTAATGTTTTAGTCTCATGAGATATCATGTAAAGTATTGAGAATTAAACCTAATATATCTTGGTACTATATCTATCATTATTCCTTAGCAGTTATCCTTGACCTATGTTTTTGATTCCATGTTTTAAGTTGTTGTCACATCTCCTAAGTTTCCTTTATGTTATCATGTTATATCATGTTTCATTATTAATGTTTATGATTATCACCCCTTTATATGACTATTATATAACATGTAATACTTTATTCATGTTATTCTATGTTTATTCCCTTACTGGGTTTTATAGCTTACCCCTTTCTTATGTATGACCTCAGGTTATCCCATGCGGTTTTAAGTATGATAGTGTAATATGAGTGCGTTAAGTAATTTTCAATAATAGAGATGTATTACCTATTTTAAGTTGTTATATAATGTACCTAATTTATAAAGACACTATACTTCTTGATCTTTTTGGTTTTTTATGTGCACTCTTATGTAATAAATCATGAATTAATTTGTAATAAATAGAATATTTTCATAGTTGGAATCAAAGGAAAGTTTAGTTATTTTTTGGATTAAGATTAGGAGACTCTAGAGAAAGACTTAAAGATAAGACTAAATATATGAATACACCCCAAAATATTGGTAAAGCATAGTGTAAGTGGTTTCTAAGAAAATACATCCTTGTATGGATACTATAAGTGGATGTGGATCTAGTATATATGCACATAGTGGTAAAACCCAAAAACATCACATTGATCTAGACTCAATTGGGAACTAGTGAATGAAAAAGTTTCTTATTGCACAACTTGTTTGACACTCTTGGGTTATATGATTTGGTAAATTCACAAGCTCCTTTTGAACCATTATTTTGGGAACAAAAATTCCCATAAGAGTTTATGTTACTAAATAGAACATGGAAAACATAGATTGAATCCTATAAATTCTTATGTTAAGGAAATACATATAATTTTTTAGTTAACACTTTATTGTCATTGGATTACTGTTATGTGTTTAATATTTTAAAAATACTCATCCCTAATTTTTCCTCTATTCTAGCCAATGGCTGGAAATATGAGGAACCAGGAAAAAAACCAATGTGAAGGGTAATTTGATGACTGACCAAAAGAGATGCCAACCCCAATAGGAGTAAGAATATAAAACTTTGTGATGATACTCTCCTAGATGAATAACAATATAAATAGAAACCTAGATTAGGAGGAGCACCCAAATACCACTAAGAAATAAAAATCTACAACTTATACATTTATGCAAAAAATGCCTCTTAATTTTAATAGATCATTTTATCCATTAATGGTGGAAAAATGGATCAAATTCATTGAGAAGATCTTCTCTTTCCTTCAATGTTATGAGCAAGAGAAGGTTATACTGTATGTTTATCATAGAGAGAGAAGTTTATTGGTGATGGACATTGATCAAGAATATAAATCCTGGTTGAATCTATGGGGTGGATGGAATTCTGCAAAAAAAATTCAAAAAATATTTTCCTTACACTATCCAACTAAAAATGGAAAGGGATTTCCTTGTACTCTAGAAAAAAATGAGGAATCTATCAAGCGTATGAGGAAAAATTCACAAGAATTTCATGATATAACTATGGATTTTCATTACCCACAAATAAAAGGTCAACCACTTCTTTGTTGTGATAAAACCTAGTTTACGAAAATCCATGGTGATCCAAGACTTTGATAACTACGAGGAAATTGTATGATGTTTCATCAAAATAAAAATGGAGATCGTTGAATCTCAAGGGTAAAATGGGGATAATAAGTGGAAAGTGGAGTTTAATTATAGAATTATGATGGATAAATCTAAAAATGAAAAGAAATTTCAACATCACACTTGTCAAAAGTGTGTAAATAAGCCCCTTATAAATTGCCTAAGGGGGTGAGGAAATGATTTTGGTGCAGAATGGAAGGGGACCTAGCTAATGATTTTCTATGGGATAAATCTACTAATTCAATGGAGTAAAGTAATACTCTATTAAACCCTCAGTTTATTTTTCATTGTTTCAACTAAAAGGAATAAGGACACTTTCCAAACCAATTTATTAATCCAAGGGTTTTTCGAGACAACTAATAACTTCCAAGGAAGGAAGGGTGAGCTTATTCCACCATAACTATTAATGTGGGTCCCAAAAATAAAGTGGTGATAGGTACACTAGTTATTCATTTATGAATAGAAAATTAAATTTTTTATTCTAGTTCTATAAATTCCTTCATATTACAAAATTTTAGCAGTTTTATTAAAACACCACCACAAATCATAGAATTAGAGTTGTTGGTGAAAATAGAAAATGGGGAAATTATTGCATCCCAAGTATTTTACTTCTCCATTGTCAAAATTTTTGGGTTGAAATTCCCATAAAACCTTATTATACTCCCTTTAGTATAATTTTATGTAATCCTTTGTATGTATTTTTTCCTATATAGATCCAATATAAATTTCCAAAAGAATAAAATCACTCTTTGTATCGCAAATTGATCCTGAATTCTATAAAAGTGCGAGGAGGATGAATCTTCTTTAGCACCAACATATCAAAAATATATATTATTGCTTTACGGGCAAGTATATCATGATAAAATTATTTTTTATAAGGAAAATATAATCCTTGGAGACATTCCCATTGTGATGGGATTTGATGATGTTTTTCCTGAAGAATTATATTGTCTTCCTTCTAATCGAGAGGTTGAATTTTCAATCAAGCTTATACCTGGGGAATTTCCATTATCCATGAATCTATATAGAATGGTTTTTTGTAACTTAAGAACCTGAAGAAAAAACTATAGGAGAATCTGGATAAAGGGTTCATACTCCCAAGTGCATCAACTTGGGTTTCCCCAGTCCTCTTTGTCAAGAAGAAGGACGGGTCAATGCACCTTTGCATTGATTATCGTGATCTAAAAAAGATCATGATAAAGAAAAAATATCCTCTGATACAGATTTGTGATTTATTTAATTAGATACATAGATAAAAATAATTCTCTAAGTTATATCTTTGATTAGGGTATTATCAAGTAATGTTAAAGAAGGAGGATATCCCCAAGACTTCTTTTCGTACAACGTACAAGCACTATGAGTTCGTAGTAATGACATTCGGACTCAATAATGATTTAGTAATCTTTATGGACTTTATTAAAATAATCTTTACATATTACCTCAATATATTTTCGGTATTGTTTATATATTATATTCTAATATACTCCAAAAGTAAGGAGCTGCATGAGGAGGATCTGAGCACTGTTCTAAATACCTTACAAAAGGAGAAGATTTAAGAAAAGTAAATGAAATGTGAGTTATGGTTGAAGGAAGTCTAATTCATGGGGAATATTTTCACAAGAAATAGGATATCTATGGACCCTTAAGAGATAGAAGAAATTTAAGGATGGTTGAGGCCAACATCTTTGATAGAAATCTGTATTTTCCTTAGATTATCTGGGTAATAACATTTGTTTGTGATAAATTTCTCATAAATTTCAAAATCTCTAACCATGATAAATAAGAATGGATTCAAGTTTTCTTTTTGAATACTAAATTTGAAGAGAGATTCAAGTAGTTGAAAATAGTCTTATCAATACACTTATACTAACTCTACCCACATGTGGAGAAATATTCATGGTATACAGAGATGCTTTAAAAAAGGGATTGGGTTGTGTCTTAATACAGAATAAAAAAAGTGATATCCTATTATTTAAGGAAATTGAAAGTTCACGAATATAAGTACCCAAAACATGATTTGGATTTATATTCAGTGATATTTTCATTGAAAATATGTGGTAATTATCTCTTTGGGAAATGTGTGAAATATATTAAGATCATAAGAACCTCACGTGTATATTCACATAGAAAGAGCTAAATATGCACTAATGAATATGGTTAGAGCTAATCAAGGACTGTGATTTCTCAATCCACTACCATCCTAGGAAACAAAATAAAACGATAGATGCTCTAAGTAGAAAGGATCCAAAAATTTTATCATTGATGATAATTGGGAAGTATCTAATCTTATTAGACTTTAGAATGATGGAAATGGGAATCATAAAGGAAGGAATATCATCAATCCTTTCACAAATTATTTCTCAACGGTACCTTTTGGAGAGGATAAAGTATGCTCAAAGATATGATGTGGGAACTCAATAGAAATTGGAATCTATAATAAAAGGTAAATCCTTAGGGTTCAATGTTGATTAATAAGGAGTTGTAATATTTGGTTCACGACTATGTGTACCATAAAATCCTAAGTTAAAGAAGGATTTGTTGGATGATGCACATAGCTCGGCCTTCTCTATCCATCCTAGAAGCATGAGGATGTATTAAGATCTCCAAGATCACTATTGCTGGGACAATATAAATAAAAAGATCACAGAATATACATCAAGATGTGTTTTATGTCAGCAAGTGAAGGTCTAAAGGAAAAAATACAAGTGGATGATGCAACCATTACCCATACCTACATGGAAATGGGAAAGCATCACAGTGTACATTTTTACTAGTCTTACAAAGACATAAAGAGGAAATAATGATATAAGGGTTGTAGTGGATCAACTTAAAATACTTCTCACTTAATTACAATTATAGAGTAATTTTCACTTGATCAACTTGTAAGGATATACATTAGATAAGTGGTGAGGATTCATAGAACACCACTATCAATTGTATATGATCGAGATCTAAGATTTACCTCTAAGTTCTTGAAGTGTCTTTAACATGATCTAAATAATGATTTGACCTTTAACACGTCTCATCACACTCAAAGTAATGGACAATATAAAGGGACTATCCAGACACTTGAAGAAATGTATAGAGCATGATCAATTGACTTTAAAGGAGGATGGGACAAACATATTCCTCTATTCGAGTTCTCATACAATAATAGTTTCCACTAAAGAATCTAAATATCTCACTAAAAATACATTTATGAGAAGAGATGAAAAACACCTACATTTTGGGATAAAGTTGGGGAATATAAACTACTATGTCCTGAAATGGTAGAGGAAATGATGGAAAAGGTAAAGACCATTCTGCAGCACATAAAGGTTGCTAAAAGCTAACAAATAAACTATAATAAAAATCATTGATGAGAGATATAGTTTTATGTTGGATAAAATTTATTCTTTATCATATCTATATGGAATAAATTCATAATATTTTTGAATAACAGAAAGATTAGTTTAAGATATATCAGTCCCTTTGAGATCCTTGACCGTATCGGAGTAGTGGCTTATCGAATAACACTCTCACATAACCTATTTCAAATATATGTTGTGTTACATGTATCACTCTTAAGGAATTACATACCAGACACCTCACATGTACTCAATACAGAGGTGGTAACATTAGAGAATTATCTTTCTTATGAGGAGTATCTAGAGAAGATCTTAGATCATAGAGAAAAAAGTTATACTGAATAATACAATTCACCTAGTCAAAGTGTTGGGGAGAAACCACAAGTTTCAATAAGTGGTGTGGGAACTGAAGGAAGTGGTTAAATTAAATTAGCCTCATTTATTTTAGTGTGTGAAATTAAAATTTCAAGGGAAAGTTTTCTGAAGGGGGAGATTGTAACGATCCATACTCTTATAAATAAAATTCTCTTTGTGGTTGAATTATATGTCTTATTATGGGTTATGTTTATATAAAACACATGAACATATTTGGTTTTATTATATCAAATTAAAAATATTTTTAATCATAATAACTATTGATAATATAGTCATTGAACATTGGTCATATGATTAGTATAAATATATGGTTTTAAAAAATCTAATTGACACTAACAAAGGAAGTGATAGCCTCAACCAGTAGAATCATACCCTATGAACCCCATTTATCAGTGATTTCAAGGGATATAAAATCATTTGTATTTTCGCTTGACCAATCCTAATATGAGATCCAACAACTTAATCACGTGTTAAACCATTTATATGAGATGATTGAGCTTATCTAGATCACATCCCAAACCATGTACGCTGAACCACCCCATGAAATCCTCACAGGAGCACACCTTACCCTTAGGAAATTTTCCGATTTAATAATGGAATATTTATTAAGACCCTAATAATATGAATAGGAATATTTTATAGAATAAATGAATATATTCTCATCTTGTTGTTGTTACTTTATAAATGATTTCTATTTTGATACAATAACACACAAAATGTATTTTGGGTAATATTAAAATTCAATTAAGGAATTTATTTTGATGAATTAATAGATTTTTTAAATAAAAAAGATTTTAATAAAATATAATTATTAAATAATGTTTATTAAATATAAATTATCATATATTTTTTATGAAGTCAGATGTAATTTTTATAAGTGTTTGAAAATTGTTATTGTCAAAAAACCCATCATTTCTCAATAAATAATGATTATTATTTTAAAAGTAAAAATTAAAATATTTAGAAAATTATTTTGATAAAATAAATATTATTTTTGGAATTATAATGTTAAAATTATACAATAGTTAATTTTTCATAATTTTCTGAGAGAGTGGAATTTTAGGGTAAAAATTAAATACAGTATAAATATACGGTGTGTATTATGACATCATAATGACCCAAAAATGATGTAATAAATGATATAAATGTAATAAATGACCAAATATATGGTTAACCTTTAAAATAATGTGATTTTATATTTATTTTATTAATTTTTTAAATCCTTAATGATTCCTCCAAATCCTATAATATATTTTATGGTTTTAAAATCATTTATTTAAGGACATAACTCACTTCCTCATCAGAAAGGGTAATATTTTAATAAGTTAGACCCCTTTAATAATGCAATAATGACAAACAATACCCTTTTTAAGAAACCATGGGAAAAACTAGTGTAAGGTTTGTGGTTTGAATTACATTATTATATAGAGTCCAAAACCTAAGGTTGGGAAATAATAAAGAACTCCTCACTCATTTACTACATAAAATCACCCAATATCCCATTTATATTCACTAAAAAACATTGTATAAATTACTTAATTTTACCTCCCTTATCTATATTCCTCCCAATGTTCCCCTAAGATCTCAATAATCTCCTCCCAATCATTTGGAATCACCCTATTAAGGCAAGCGATACCCCAATATTCTTTTTATCCAAGCACCACTTTTATATTATTCGTCTTAAATTCCATTTTTTCATGTTTGTGTTATATTTTTATACATACCTATTACTTAAATTTTTATTTAAATGAGGTTATATACCTTATTCACTCTCATTAATCCCTCCCATGAACCTTTATGTACACCCATTACCATGCTGAAATTTAGTAAGGGATCCTCTCCTTCTCCTCTTTAATCAAGAATCTTCATTATATTATTCCTTTATTATACATAATATAATGTTGGTATATGTTCTAACATATTCCCCTTACGTCCATTATGATGAATAAATTATTATAGACCCATTTAACTTTTATTAATCCCTCCATTAACATTTATACAGCCCTATTATGCTGCCAAAAGTTTGTAATGATTTTCCTTGCCAAGCAATTGTGTAGTGAATACTCATACCCATTTTATCTCAAGGGTGTTCACAATTATGAACTTATACTTATTTTATTTGGGTCTTACATGAATTTATTCAACACTCCTTGATCATGTAATAAAATTTGATAATAAATGACTCTATGTTTTATGATCTATATGGTACACTTATACATGTGAATGAAATGAAAGTGATGGGTGAGCTCAGAATTATATACCACTCCAATGCATTGGCTGATGTTTTAGTCTCATGAGTCATCATGAAATGGATTAGTTAGTGAGCCTAATCTATCATAGAACTATTTCTGTCATTATGTCTTATAATTTACCCTTGACCTATGTTTATGATGTCATGTTTTAAGTTGTTTCCACATTTCCCATGTTTCCCTTATATTATCATGATATATATTGTTTCATTATTCATGTTTATGATTTTCACCCATTGATATGATTTTTTTATAACATTTAATACTTTATTTATGTTATTCCATGTTTATTCCCTTACTGGGCTTTATATATCACCCATTTCTTATGTATGTTCGCAAGTTATCCTATGCAGTTTTAAGTACGATGGAATACTATGAGCATGTTAAGGGGGTTTTCAATAATGGTTAGGTATTTCATATTTTAAGTTGTAATTTAATGTACCTAATTCCCAAATACACTAGACTTATTTATCTTTTGGGTTGTTTTATGTGTACTCTTGTGTAATAAATCATGAATTAATGTGTAATAATGAGAAGGGTTGTTATAATATCAATGGTGAGGATAGATGGATGGGTACTCCCTCTTCCTTACTCTCTCTTCTATTGATTTTCTTATACATGGGTTGTATATATTGCATATATAATACACTATTTTTTATTATTAAAAGAATATGATGGATTGTATATTGTAGTTCACTTATGGTTGTGTTTTATGAGTGGATGATGTGGCTCATGGTGGGGCTAATTCATGGTAGGGGAGGGAATGAGATTGATTTCATTCATTTTAATCATACCCTACTATTATTTTTTATGTCCCAGATTTCTTTAGGATATATGTGATGTGATGTGATGTACCATGTGTCTTTGGATGAGATGTGATGTGATGGCCCATCTATCTTTTGGTGAGAATTGATGTGATGGCCCAGGTGTCTTTAGGTGGGTTTATTATATTAAATAGATAGAATCATAGGATGTATTATTTTGGGGTGTGATATTGTAATTCTAGTGGAAAATTTGGGTGGGGTACCCTTTTATCGATAGGATTATTATTATATTACTATACTTGTATGCGTTATTTGGTGAGCATGCCTTGGTGAGGATGTAATTGGTTGGTTTACCTATTAAGGTGGTGTTGGATCTGTTGTTTTCTCATTGGTGCATTAGTATTCTATTTTCACATGTGAATAATATACTTTGGGTAGGAACATATTTATTATATGTGTATGTTTAACCTATATATATATATATATATATTCGGTTTCTAGGAGGAATTCAGGGACTAAACTGGACATTACTATCTTGGACATTTAAGATGTTGTTGAGGTGTTATCCTTGGATTTTCCTTAATATTTCACTTGTATATTTTGGTTACATTCATATGATACCACAAGAATAATAGATATTGTGTATTTACCTTTCTTATTTTATGGAGTTTTTTAGTGGTTGGTATCATATCTCTCAATCCAATTATTCTTTTTCTTGAGGGTAATATCTCCCTATGTGTGACATTTTATAACCTTAGTGATATTCACTAACCTAGGACCTACTTAAGGTGGGACTTATGGGTCATTATCTATCCTTATCCATTGATGTACCAGGAGGGGTGCCTTTAGAGGGATGGGGTTGTGATAGAAATACTCAATGGGTTAAGGATGATTCCTTTATTAGTGTATTAACTATTTCATATTAGTGGATATCTATGATTCATATTTCATGGAACACATAAAGTTAATGGTCATCATCATTGTTGTTGAACCTTATATTAATAGCTTGTGAATCTATTAATTTATATCTTACATGGAATGTGGTGTGATTTTATTTTGTTATATAATAAGATAAATTCATCACAGTATGTGAAAATGTTAAAGTTAAAATAATTTGGTAAAAAATAAACATGGATCCCCCCCACAACACACACAAACTCAGTGTGGCCACACACATTCACTGAGAATCATAACTATTATCAAAGATAAGGATATAACTATGATTGTATTTATGTGTTTCCAGATGGTTTTTAAATTTCATATATATATTTTAGATCTAAAGAAGTATCTAAAAAAGTATAAATAGAGAATATAGAGCTTTAAATTATCAATGAAAATATAAAGATTAATTTTTCTAAAACATTAAAAAAGATAAAGAATAAAAATGAAAAAATAAGTTAAAGAATATATCATTTATGATAAAAAAAGAATAAAAATCACAACTGATTGAAGTTAATTGAATTTAATAAATTTTTCAAATATCTATTTATAATTATCCTCTTAAATAATATTATTCAGGTTATGATGAGTATGTGTCTATTGAATCATTTCATGAGTTTTAATCTGAAATAAATAATTACATGGGAAATATTCATATAGAAGTTTTCATTTTTATATATGTTTTTTTTCAAGTACCTATAGGATGAAAGTATATAGCCAAAGAGAGATGGGTGAGTTAGAAAAAAACTAGTTGAGAAGATGTTGATGTGAAAAAATATCATCAAATTACTTTATGTTAATGAGTAATATAAATTATACACTCAAGAAAAATAATATTATATGATAGTAAAATTTCTAAAATTATTTGATAATAATGTTTGGGATTGAAAAATATTTTCAAGATAATATCCATGCATTGTAAGAAACACAAAACTACATTATTACTATCAACAATAGTTAGTTTAAGATAAAAGTAAACTATAATAAAAGAGACTGAAAATTAGTTAAAATAAATATGTAAGATAAATTAAGATAGGGGAATTCATTTTGACATGATTAGAAGAGAATGTGTTTAGAGAATTAAATTAGCTTAATATGAGAAGATCATTCTGATTCAAAAGTTTCCTGAGCTGAAATAATGTTGAGAAATATAGAAGTTATTTAAGATGAATCTTTACAAGCTAATATGAAAATAGATGACTCAATCAGTAATTATTAATTAATACTTTATGATAAAATATATAATTTTATAAGAAATAAAATATTTTTAACATATGATGATATATCTATTATAAGCTCAAAGAAAATAGAGGTAAAATTTCTTCCAAAAAATTAGTTAATAGAAAAATTGTTTCTCTGAAAACTTCAAGTTTTAAAATGAATTATAGATAAATATGGGTTGAGGAAAACAATGAAAAACCCACCTCTATATCAAAGGAGTATGTGGGAATTTATAGAGAAAAAAATTCCCTAAAATATTCTCAATTACAAGGGCTCTTTTGTACAAAAATAGCATGGTGATAAAACTAGTTTGATTTTTTTTCAAAGAAAAAAAAACAATATTTGTTGGATATTATTGGTGTGGTGAATATTTATGAAAAAAGTGTTTAGTTTTTTGAATATTTTATAAATTTATTGAAGTTAAATAAGGCCTATATTAAGGGGGAGGTCTAAAATCAAGAATTATTTTACATAGATAAGGCATAGTACACATAATAATAATGGAATGAATCAATTAATCTATAATAGATTTCAATGATTGAAAGAATCATATGGAAATTTTGACAAAATTAGTCATTATGATGAAGAATTTTGGTTTAGATCAATCAATAAAGTCCCACAATATATTGAATAAATAATATAACAATGGTATAGAAATAAAGAAAAATAAAGGATAAAGGTGAGTTTACCTTACGGAATGTGTTAAAAGAAAGTATTCAAAAAAATAAACCAAAGAATACTAAAGATATATATTACCAAATAAATGAATAAAATTATTCTAATATGAGAGAAAATGTCAAATAATATATTTCTGTAAAAATTTCTTGAATTTTTTTATTATAGAAGTAAAATAAAATAAAAATGGAGAATCAATTCAAGAATAAAATGAGACAATTTTCTTATTTGAAGACATTTTTTAGGATATTCAGTGTAAAGAGAATTAATTTCATGATATGTTTCCAAAATAAGGTTACTCATAGATGCTTGATAATCTATGTTGAATAAATATTAATTATATACATATTATAAAATAATGCATGATTATAATAGAAACATGTTTGGAAATGTTGAGAAATAATAAGTAATCACAAAGGGATTGTTGTTCCATACTAGCTATAGTGAGAAATAGAATTCTATTCAAGGAGAAAATTAAAATGAGCAAGAATACTATGTTTTATAAGGTGATTATCTTTTTTGAAAAATTAAAGGAGAAAATATGTTGAGTTCTCATAATTTCAGAGCTGAAATGAAAGGAGATTTTAGGTTGACAAACAAATATCAACATTTTTTCTCTCTATTAGAAGATAATAAATAATTCAAATTATTACCTTATAAGTTTATTTTAATTCTATGTAAGGAATTAGATGTGTTGTGTCTAAGTGTCATAATTTCATTAATGTTGTTTATGAAAATAATGCTTGAAGTACTTATTTTAAAAGATAGATCATACATGATGATGAGATAATGGAGTTTACCCATTGAGGGGGAGAAATATTGGGAATCCATCGATGTAACAACCCCGACTCTAGTAACCCAGTGTTAGTGGTTACTTTATTACATCGGCATGAACATAAGGGTTTTAATCCTAGAGGACCAATTAGTTTAGTAGTTTTGGAGAACCAGATACATACATGATACCCATTTTACATTGGAAATATAATATAAAACATACCAAAATAAAATACTTAGCATCCTTGAAAATAATTCAAATAATTCATCTTCATATCCTAGGGAAAGGTAAAAAAAATAAGGGTGATCTCATATTATCAGTATGAGTTATGTACAGTAGAATCCATCATGAGTAGATAATTCATAATCAATATGTCAAGGTAAATAACTGAAACAACATGCCATTTAATCAATAACTTGAGCATGAATTGAATCCATGTATAATATTAATGAAAAAATATCATGGATAATAATAACTAAATTATAGATGAAGGAAATGATTAATATTGTACATTATGATCTTATAAATCATGATATATATACTGTCAAGACTTTGTATCAAGATAGTTTGAAACTATGGGTAAAACCCTATTTAATTTGGACAATCGATTTTTCTCATGAGACCTATCGATGCATCATGGAGCTATATAATTTAGGTCCCCACCCATAACTAAATTTATAATGAATTACTCATATATCTAATGGTCAATTTAATTTATGAACAATATTCTCAATCAATAAATGTTTATATTTAATAAAGAATATAAAATATCAATATTTCCCCAGTCAATCAAACAACTTTCAAAATGTCGTATGTAGAAATGATATATGGTTTAATCAATAAGAATATACATGATAAATAATATATATATATATAAGGGAAATATAATGTAAAATGATCATAATAAAGTGAATGTTTTAGGATAAAGTTAATGACCACAAAACTAATCAAATACAAGAGATGAGCATCAGTTCATCGCAAATTTAGGTTTGTAATAAAATCATGTCCTATGTAAGAATTAAGGAAATATAATGAAATATTAAAATAAGATTTAATAAAATATTATTCTTAGTAAAATCATTTAAAATTTGTATAAGATGATAAATTTCATAAAATGGTTATGGTAGTGGGAAGTGTGTTATCACCATATATAGTAAAAAACACTTTTTTGACTATTTATAAAGAAATTGGAAAAAAAATTAGAATACATTAGAAATATTCATTTCAAAAACTTTTAAATATTAAATTATAACATAAAATTTCCTTAATAAATAATTTGATTAAATAACAAGTCTTTTTTAAAATAATTTTAAAAACATAGATGTGGAAGAAAAAATATATCTGGTTAAAAGAGAAATAAAATCAGAATTTCTTTTAAAATTTTATTTGCTTGATTCAAGAACAAAATAGAGGAAAAGTTGGAAAAAAATAGTTAAAATCATTAAATATATAGTGTATAATAAAATTATTGTATTCTATGAAGGATAAATTATATTATTCCTTTAATGAAAATAAAATCAATCCCAAAATAAAGTGATATTGTAAAATAGATTGTTACCTCTTTGATAACTTTTAAATTATAACCCCTTGAAATAATAGAGTTTAATTGAAACATTAATCATCATGAATAAATAGGTATTAATTTTAAATACATAAAATGGTAATTATATACACCACATAAAATTTAATAGGTAAAAAATAACATATACGTCTCAGTGGAGTGTAAATTGAGATGAAATCTCTTGACTCACGTTTCCCTTTATTTTAACATGATTTAACCTCTTTTATAATCATTTAAAACATGTTATTATTTTATACCAAAACCATATTAATATTTAAAATATCATATATGGTCTTTTATAACATCTTATCACCCATTATTTAACAATATTTTATTATTTCTTTTGTTTCAGGGGTTAAATATATATTTTTCTCATGCATGTTTTTTCATGGAAGTTTAATTTATTGTGAATATGATATAGATCCATAATCTATAGAATTATATTAATGTTATAAATATTATATTCACTCATTAGATTCATTTTTATAATAATTATTCAAAATTGTACGTGAAAAATTAATCACATCACTATAGGGAAATGGTAGGTCGTACGTATGCACGAGTAACAATATCATTTCCTTAATGGGTGAAAGGGTTAGTAAGTGGATGATATATAAAATTTATAAAATAATTATAATTTCATAATTATCATATATATTCATTATTTCCATAATTATTATTATCCACGTGATTTGGTGATGGAAAAAGAATTACATCATTTCACAAGGCGGCAGTTCGTCGTACACACGAGTGATAGATTTGTTTCCCATTTGATAAATAATGATATGGATAAATATTATACCATAAACATAATAAAATCTTGTCATATGGTATATATTTGTGTTATTATATTTTAATTTTTAAGATATAATTTAAGGTGTTAAAAGAATAAGTAAAAAAGAAAGAGCTTGGTGAAGACGATTAACTTTGCTTAGAGAAACCACCTTTAGATCTTTTATTAGGTTCCATAGGATTGGTCATTTGGGAAGACTAAAACCTCTATAATGTGGATAAAGATATTGGAGAGATATTTTTTTAGGGTTTGTTCTAGATAAATTTTTTAATATGTGTGAATAAGTTAGGGGAGTAAGTGCCCTTTTATATGTGGGGGTGGGGCCCTTCTTGGAAACCACTTGGAAATTTTCCAAAAGAATACATAATGATAAAGTAATTCCCAAGAAAAATGATTCAAAATAGACTTAAATTAGAAGTTAGGATAGTATATGGATAAAATATATCCATCCAATAGGAACTTTACAAGTTTAATTGGCAAACATACCCATATCTTTTGGTTTAACCCCCCCCCCCCCCCCCAGTAAACTTCTTCTGACCTTAATAGGGGTAATTAATTATTAAAATTTTTACTATTCCTTATGACCAAAAATTAATTTTACATTATTAGATAATATAAATTATAATTATTAAAAATATTTAATCCATTTTATTAAATTCAATTTATAGAAGTGGAAAATTTTAATTTATAAATGAACCCGCAAATCGTGTTGAAAAATGATTTTTCAAGAAATGAATTTTTCAAGAATAATATGATAATATATTAACTATATGACAAGTAATAATAATTATATATATTTAAAATTAATTAATTTAGATATATAATCTATACATTTCATTTTAATCATTCATTATTAAAGATTATTTTAATTAATTAAAATGGATATACATCATGCATTTTTAAACAAAAACAGTGTTATGAAAAATATACTTTTTTACCTCCAAATGATTTTTTCATTATTTATATCAAATTATAGTCAATAAATAATTAATTTAAATCATTATAATAAATTAACATTAATAAAATCAAGAATAATTAAATACTATATTTTTAATTATTCATAAAAGCTTATTTCGAAGTGAAAATTTCAAAAGTCAATTCTAGGAATATTTTGACCAAGGAAGTTCAAAATCATATTCATCCAATAAAATTATATTTTTTATGTCATGAAATTTTAAAATTTAAATTATACTATAGTTTTATTAAAAAATAATATCTTCTTACTATAATTGAGGCTCAGGTGTTACATTCTTCCCTCTTGCAAAAATTTGATCCTTGAAATTTTCATGGATATTACCTTCTAAAAAATGAGGGTGGTTATTATTCATAACATCTTATAGTTCCTACATTTATTCCACCATTTTATGATTTCTCTAAAGTAACTTTACTTTTTTTTCATCTAATTCCTCAATACTTTCCCTCTTGTATCAATAATATGGATGATCTCTTCATGGTAAGATAGATTAGGTTCCAATTCTATTTCTTCAGAGGTGACCACATGTGTTGGGTCTAGAATCACTACTAAAAAATAGGCCTTTAATAGTGCTATAATAGGCCTTTAATAATTCTAGAATAGGCCTTTATCATTGCTAAAAAAGTGATATTAATCAGAGTGTTATTAAAAGCCCGAATATTTTATCAGTTCTTTTTTTACACAGTTAAAAGGCCCTTTAAATAGTGTTTTTTTAGCATTGTTAAAGGGTGCCTTAAATAGTTATTTTTTAGAACTAATAAAGTTATAACTTTTTAAGGGGATAAAATTTTGTTTTTTGGACGTCTATGAGCCTGACCCCTTTATATCTCTTTCATGACACCTTTAATAATGCTTCCCCCACTTTTATCTGCACTTTCCACCCCACCACCCCTTTTATCATCATTTTGTCAATTTCTAGCCTCATGTGTGCCTACTTGGATTTAAACCTTTCACATATTCTTTAAATATGGAACACCTTTACACCTACACTATATTGTTTTGTTGTCTATTTAATGATATTTATATTTATTTATATATATATTTACATATATGTTTTTTATTTATATATTTATCTGTATAATATAAAAAATGGTTGTATATTGTTTTAGATACATTTTTATAATATGTATTGACTTACATATATTAAAATATACATTTTTATGTAAATATGTCGATATATGTATTTATATGAGTGATTTATTATAAGTAAATATAATAAAAAAATGTGTATATTTAATTATAAATAAAATTACATTGTGAAAAATGATACAATTTAAAAACCATAATATCAATATTAATGCAATACCTGGGAATAAATTTATCCTCCACAAAAAAAGGAAATCATACCACCTTAAATGAGGCTGAAAATCCATCAAATGTTAAAAAATTAGGGTACCCCAACTAAAAACTCATATTTGGAAGCCTTTTGGGGCTTTTTTGGACTCAAAAAATGTGACAAAGGTTTACCACTATAATTGAAGGTGTAGAGATCATCGTAGGCTTCTATTTGATGTGAGGTAGAGCCTAAATAGACACTCAGATAAAAAAATATGGTCATTTGAAGTTCGAGTTATGTTTTAATCTTATTTTAGATCTTTTAATGAATTTTTCAATTTTTTATCTTAAAATTGATATTAAATGACTATTAATCATAAATAATAAGAAAATTATTAATTAAAAATAGTTTTTGAATTATTTTATATGTCATTTTAACTAAATATCTTATATATTAAGTGTAAATGCCTATTTATCTTATCTAAAACATATTTTAAAAAATATATAAAATATTTATATCAATGTAAATATATAAATATATTGTTTTTAAATAAATATAATTTTTTTTGAAGTATATCATTATAAGTGATACTAAAAAAGCATTGAAAAAGGTGGTCTTTATCAGCGCTTCTAAAAAGTATAGATAACCCCCCCCCCCCTATCTGAACTTGTAAAAAACACCAATAAATTTCCCCCTTTAACACCACTTTTTTAGCACTGTTAAAGACCCCCTTTAACAGTACTATAAAAAATCAATGTTAAATACCCCCTTTAATAGTTCTTTTTTTATTTATAACAAAGGGGGTCTTTAACAGCACTTTTAACTTGCACTGTAAAATCCCTAGCGCTAGATAAACTGTGTTTTATAGTAGTGCATGTAATTCCTTAACAATGATATATGGAACACATCATGTACTTTATAGATTCTTGGTTTCATTTTGAAATGGTAATAGATTGCTCTAATTTTTTCTTGAATTTCAAAAGGCCTAATGTACTTGGGCCTCAATTTCCCTTTCTTATTGAACCTTATAACACCCTTCTATAGAAATAATTTCAATAAAATATAATCTCCCAGTTGAAATTAAAAATCATTCATATTATTATTAGAATAACTATTTTTCAACTTTTACCTACTTTAATATGAGTTTGAATTTTCTTTACCTTAGTTGTTTTCTCCTCAAAATTTTCTAGACCTATTAGTTTTATTTCACTAATTTCATCCAAACAAGTTGTAGTATAACATATATTACCATGCAATGCTTTATACAATTCCATTTTAATACTGGAATGGAAACTATTGTTATATGATAACTATACCAATGGTAAATACTAACACCGCATACCTTGAAAATCAAGTGATCCTAACCTAAACATGTATTCCAATGTTTTGATAGTACTTTCAGACTTTCCATCTGTTTGACGATGTTAGGCGGTTCTCAAATGAAGCTTATTATGAAGAGCCTTCTAAAGACTCTTCTAGAATTTTAAGGTAAAATTGGGATCACAATTTAAATTAGTGCACCATAAAGTCTTATAATTTCATTAATATAGATCCTTTAAAGGTACCCAAGAGTTAAATATTATCTTATAGTGAGGAAATGTACAGATTTGATAAGGTGATTAATAATAATCCAAATTTCATCATTCCTTATAGGATTATTTAGTAATCTTGTGATAAAGACCATAGTAATGTCATCCCATTTTCATGTATAAATAAGAATAGGTTGTATGACTCCTCTAGGATGTGGTATCCTAGCCTTAACTAGTTTTTAAACCATTCATCTTGATACATAATCAAAAATTTCCTACTTTATTTTATACAACCAAAAATGTTCCCTTGAATCCCTATACATCTTAGTGCTACCTGGGTGTATAGAGATATTTGAGATATGAACATCAACCAAAAAATATATTTTTAGATTAGGTATAGATGGAACACATAGTCTCTTTCAAAATTAATATCTCCATCTTCAAAAATTAAGTCTTCCAATTTATCATCATTCATGGATTTAATTTTATTTTTAAAATTATCATCATAAGATTAAGAACATTTTATATTTTTTAATTAATATTATTTTGTCATAATTTAAAACGGGTTGATGCCTCACCTTCCTTAGCAATTCCCATATCCATCTTTACTAGATCCATGAACATAGGATCCCTCTGAATCCTTAGTTGGGTCATATCTACATGATCTTTCATACTAAATTCATTTAATCCCGTATATTTCTTCACTGGGTGGTAGTGTTTTGAGTAATCATAATCCTTGAGTAGCTCGAGTCATCACTTTTTCCTCATATTGAGCTCTTTTTTGTAAAAATTTATACTTTAGGCTCTTATGGTATGTGTGTGTGTGTCTCACATCTTTCACCATAGAGATATTGTCTCTATATCTTCAAAGAAAATATTTTGACTAATATCTCAAGATCATGTGATGGATATTTCTATTCATGAGTCTTTAACTTCCTTAATGTATATGCAAGTATAATTCTTCATAAGTACACAACCAAGTCCCTTATTTGATGCATCAATATATGTCAGAAACCCTTTATTTCCTGATGCTAGATTCAAAATTAAAGCATTTACCAATATTCTCTTCAATTCTTCAAAACATTATTCTCATTCCTTTTTCTATGTTAACATAACCCTTTTATGTGTAATCTTGGTTAATGAGTTAGTCAATTGAGAAAATTCTAAACAAATCGTGAATAGTATCCTACAAAATCAATGAAACTACATGCCCCTATTATGTTCATTGGTGTGAGTCATTCTTTTACTGGATTTTTCTTTATAAGATCAACTGATATTACATAATTAGAGATAATATGGACAAGAAAAGAAATATCCTAAAGCTATAATTCACACATGATAAATTTTCTATATAACTCATTTCCTCTAAGAGTCACAAGAATGATATGAAAGTGATTCTCATGGTCCCTACAGATCTTATAATACATTGACATATCATTAATGAATACTATAATAAAATTATCAAGATATTCCTTGAATACTCTATTTATTATATCCATAAAAATATATGGTGCATTGGTCAATCCAAATGGAATTACTATAAACTCGTTATTATTATACCTTGTTACAAATGTTTTCTTCAGATTATCTTCCTTATTTGATCATAATTTATGATATCCAGAATGAGGTTTAAACTTTGAAAAATATTAATCTATGTGAAACTGATTGAATAGGTCATCAACCTGAGGTAGAGTGCAGTTTTTATTTATCATAATAACATTGATTTCCTAATAAGAAATGCACAACCTCATGGATATTTATTTCTTATTAACAAAGAGAACATGGGCTCCTCATGGTGAAACACTTGGGAGAATAATTCCATTATCACACAACTCGTCTGGTTGTTTCTTAAACTTGATTAATTCTATAGTGTTCATTATATAGAGATTCTTTTATATAGTTATTTAATTGCGGATTGAATTAATGGAAAACTCAACTCTATGCTCTAGAGGATGTCTAAGTAATTACTCAAGAAATACATCAATTTATTCTTGTAAAATAGGTATATCCTCAATTTTAAGATTATATTATCTATCCATAGATTTTTTTTTTCTCTTATTCCCCAAGAATATAATTCAAAATAGCTACTGGGGTGGATATAGACATGACTCAGATGATGAGTTCTTTAATCTAAAGATAAGTAATTCCACATCTTTTTCAAGAATCATAATTTCCTTATCCTTGAAATAAAATTTTATATCATATTTTGAAACCAATCTACACTAGGATAAATATAAAATTTAACCATAGGTGTGATAATAAATTTTGTAAATAGAGCACATTTATGTGTCATAATAGTAACTTCCTAACACATCCTAGTCACAGTGAGATTTCAACTCTGAGTTTTGACTAAAAACTATATTCTTAAGGTGTAAAGAAAATATCTGATTTTCTTGGAAAACATTGAAGATATAAGAGAGAGAAGATCCAGAATCAAATAAATCATTGGCTAAATTTTAGGGTATGATTAAAGTTTCTAACCCCATATCATTGGGAGAATCCACCTTATCTGTAGTGATCACATAATCTTTCACTTATCCCCTCATCCTCTTTTTAAGTATGTTCCCTTGATGGTTGAAGCATTGGTATGAATAATGTCCCATTTATCTATAGTTAAATCATTGAACATCATTTATTTGTTTCTTCTCCATTTAATCATTATCTATATGACCCTTATTGTCACACATGTAATAAACACCCATGTCATTCAAACATTTTCCAGGTTGTTTCTCTTCAAAATTTTCACATGATATAAATTGATTCATTTTCTTATTATTATCTGATATATTATCTTTTTCGTGATGTTTAATCAACCTATTCTTCTCTTTATTCCCCTTGAATATATAGGATCTATAAAATTCTTTCTCTATTTTGATGGACCATAAAACTATATCATCATATGATGAAAAAGTTTGAGAAACTAGTACCCTTCAGAGACTTGGTTTAATCCAGTCAAATAAATAGTCAATATTGTATATGTAATCCTTATAAAACCTAGATATTCTTGTAAAGGTAGTCTCATACTCTTCAATACTTTGTTCTTCCTTTTACTTTAAGATGAGGAACTTTTTTCCATTTTAGTTCATTTCTCATGAAGGAAATATTTTATGAAGAATATTTCTATAAAAGCTCTTTATTCAATTTTTTCTATTTTATCTTCCTCCCTAATATTCTGGATCAATATCTTCCATTAATCAGCAGCACCCTTTAGATAGTATACTACTAGTATAACTTTTTCCTTATCATTGTATCCTAAGGTATGAAATATATTTTTAAGGGACTTAATCCATTATTCAGCTTCCATAATATTAGTAATCCTACTAAATAATATGGGTTCTATCACATGATGTTATCCAAAATAGTATAATTAAATTGTGGACTAACAATTTGTTCTATTCTTTTAATGTTATTTTTGATAACCTAATTAAGTTGTCCTAATATAGCTATGATCTACTCGGTTCTAATACCAATTGTACTAGCTTTCTTTGTAAGTAAATTTCTATATTAACCATGAGTGTTGATTTCATTATTTATATAGTCACCATTTATAAATAATGTCATATTCTATATTAGATCACGACAATATAAATTTTAAATTATATCATATGATTCTAAATTCTGTATAACACATAACATAAATAAAAAATGTATTTGTAATTAATCTCATAATATTAAACTAGTTTCTTGGGGGATATAAAAATATTTTCAAATACTTCATAATAGTTTATAAAGAAAATGTAAACTAAAAAAACTATATCTCCCAGTAGTGTCAAATCAAGTGTGAAGTAAGGCCCATTATCAAGCACCTGGTGACGATCAATTTAAATCCCAATGCACACTTTTTGGAGGTATTACCCCTAAGTAAAACTGTAAGAACCCAGTTCTTATTCTTTAGGTATGGATCTCTTCTTTTCCTTTTCCTTAAGTTTTTTTAAAAAACAAGGGAAATGTGTGAAAATCCCAAATTTATGGGTACACTTCGTGTAATTTTGTAAACACACCATGTACTTTGGTTATGTGGGATGAGAATACAAGTCATGTAGGCTTGTCGGTGATTAAGGGTGTAAAAACAAACTATACGTTGTGTACTTTTGTACACACACCATGTACTTTTGTACACATTCCATGTACTTTGGCTATGTGAGATGAGAATACAGGGTGTGTAGGCTTGTCGGTGATTAAGGGTGTAAAAACAAACTACACGTTGTGTACTTTTGTACACACATCGTGTACTTTGGCTGTGTGGGATGATAATATAGGGCGTGTAGGCTTGTCGGCAATTAAGGGTGTAAAAAATAACTACACATTGTGTACTTATTAATGCACGTCGTGTAATCAGTCGGTAGATGAACAGCGAGGTGGTGGAATATAGCCGCCAGAGGAACGGTTAAAAAGGATAGTAAATGTCATGTACTTGAGATTAAACATTGTGTACTTATGTTTTTCATTAAAAATAGGCAGTAGCCTCCTCATTCGGTAAAGGAGGCAAAGGGCTCACCATGAGAAGTAGGAGATGAGGTCGAGACTTTGAGGAGCTTCTGATCGCTCACTGGGACTCCAATTCTTCCGATGTTGGTCTCATTTGAACCTCACGGGTATGTTCTTCCCTCATATAGAATATTTCTACCTAATTATTTCCCTAATGGAAGTTATTTAGGTTTGAATGGGTAATCGTTTATCTTAGATCTACGTCATTCCTGGTTGTTTCAGGAGGCGCCTTTCACGGATATCGATCAGAGGAGATCGAGGTGGGTGGTATTGTGTTTAATTCCAACTGTCGAGTAGATTTTGTGTACCGTTGTGCCACGTGCCCATGTTTGGGGTGTCTTATGGCTGAGACTTTGACTGTTGAGATACCTATAATTTCATAGGTAGTCTAATGAATAAGTATAAACTGCTATTTGAGATTGTTTCTTTGATCTAGGGCCACCTTGAGGGTGCATTTCCTTTGTTTAGTCATTTTGATAGGATACCCGTGGGTATTTCGTGATTATAGTATGTTTTGAGTTTTCTTGAGAGGAAACATATATAAATTTCTTGCATATGCGTTGGGCTTGGCCCAATTAATTTATTTTCATATGGAATGCCTAAGGGAAGTGTTTTGTTTAGCCTGAGGGCAATGTTTTGTTTAGCCTGAGGGAAACATTTTTTATGCCTGTGGGTAGTAGCTCCCTTGCCTAAGGGAAATATCTCATATGCCTGAGGGAAATATTCATTATGCCTAAGGGCAGTCACCTGAGGGTTCCATTTCTGCTTGCCTGAGGGTAAGGACATTCATGTCTAAGGACAATGTTTACTTTGAATATTCACTATGGTGATTTCTTATGTTGTACCTGCCAAGCTAATGCACAGGCTTATTATTATTATTATCTTTTACTTGTTAGATAGCGTGTTGTAGTTTCTGATATGGCACTGGTATAAGAGATTTTTGGTCGAGGCTGAGTCTCGAAAAACTCATAATTTAGTTATATTGAATTGTTAAATAATTATTAAAATATCAATGTAACTAGTAGGGATGGTTACTTTTGAGTACTTCCTAGTTTACTACATTTCATTATTACACACTGTTGTTGCACATTTTCGCTGACAGTTGGGCACGGTCCTTTAGGTGGTTGCCTACTGGGATTTATTTCTCACACCCTGTTTGGGTCATGTCTTGGGACCAAACAGATTATATTGTTGCATGTGTCGATAAGGGAAAGGTTCCCTACACAGGTACATGATTTTTGAAGAGGAGTAGGGGAGCATGGGACCGAGCTTAGGCTTGCGGTGCTGTTGTGTTCCTGTTGCACTGCTTGGTTTTGTTTTGCTGTACTTTTTACCCTGTGTTGTATTGTATTATATTGCATTTTATCCTATTATGTATGCTTTCTTAGAATTAGAGACATATTGCATCATCATATATATGACTGTTTGTTATCTTTTAATTTAGTTCTGTTGTCCATTTCATGTCTATATTGTTTACTACTTCTGCTTTTTTATGTTTATATTTTTTCCCATTGTGCTACACTTTGACAAATGAGGGCATAGTTTCCCCACTATTAGTCCTAGGCCCTCACTACTAGTTGGAAACCTCTGGTGTTTTTGGAAATGCACTTGAGGTCATGTGACCAACCGGGTTCGGGGCACCTGTTGTGTGGCACCTGGATCTGGGACATTACAAAGTGGTATCAAAGGATTTTCTTTTCTCTAGGTTATTTTATTATTTAGTGACAATGGAAAGAGATATATTGTTAAGGGATTCAGTAATAAACTATGCCTGGGAATAGCTACCCCGTGTATAGGTAAAATCTGGATTGCCTCGAATTAAATTGTGATTTTATGTTATGATTATTACAATTGATTAGATTTCACCATTTGGTGACACACTTGTGGTGTTATGTTTATATTTTATACTTAGGTTATATTTAGTTGCAACCCGATGAGATGGGGGTATGAAATCTCATGCTTCATTTAGGCACATGTTAGAGTCACATGTCATGCATACTTTCCATGCCATATAGGTGAATTTGAAATTTCATGTTGTTGTGATATATGTTCTGCTAGTAAATGAATTTTTTTGTGATAGGTAACTTGATAGATACCCCAATTGTTGATAGGGTATTGGTACATGTTGTAGTTGGGTTTATGGATGCTAAACTTTGGTTCTTGATAAGTATTGGCCCTCTTGGATGAGAATTTGGCGGATCATGATCCATATTTTTGTTACGTTTTTTACTATAATGTAAAAGTTTGGGTGATAAACTTTGGTTCGTGGGGAGTATGGGTCCCCACGGATCAGAATTTGGCATACCGATGCTTGAAATTAAAGAAAAGGGGATCTGGAGTAGTTTCTAAGGTTTACTACATAGAAACCCAGACAAAACGGCGTGTGGTTCTATGAACACACACCATGTACTCTTCTGTTCGGGAAGAAATGAAAATTTTCTAAGTACACTCTATGTACTTATATGTACACGCCATGTAGTATAAGGCAATGTAACCCACCGTGTGGGAGGGAACATGGGTCTTCCAGATTTTACTGAGGACATGTCATGTACCTGTGGGACACGCCGTGTAATCTTGACCGGTAGGAGACTGTGTGGACTTGGTCATGTGGCTAGGGAAACATGGTGGTGTACACACCATGTGCGGGTGTAACATGTCGTGTACCTAGGGTTGAGACACGCCCAGACTGGCATCAGAACACAACCATGTGAGGTATTAAGGGTACATGCTGTGTAGACCTTATACACACTGTGTAGTATATTTTACCAATTCTTGTGGATATTTCCCTCTTTTCGTTGGCACTCTTAACCGAACAAAATAAACCTCGACGGTAAATTAAACTAAGGCATGTGTTTGACCTTGTAGAGTCATTCCACCGAGACGACCACGAGTTGTTCTCCAAGAGAGTGGTGACGATTATACTCGAGAGATGGTAGGCCAGAGGCAACCAATGGATCCTCCAGTAGTGCCTAATGTTGCGCAAGCTATTATACCGGGCGCAAGTGCGGATGCGCAGTTCCATGAAGGCTTCATGCGGTTCATGAAGACCTTCTAGGGAGCACTGTCAGTTGCCACATCTATGGAAGAGATTACACATATATTCCAGCAGTAGCATCCACCTATATTTTCAGGGGATGGAAGACCATAGGCTACGGATTCATAGCTGGATTCTATGTAGACAATCTTCAAGCATCTGGAGATGCCTCCTAAGAGGAGGGTCAAGCTCGCTACTTACATGTTGCGTGATTCCGCCAAGAGATGGTGGGACGTTACCACCCAGACTAAACATCACTGAGACATGGCGTGGGAATATTTTCAAGCAGTCTTCTATGAATTTTTATTTCCAAATATGTTAAGGGAAGATCGAGCTCGAGAGTTCATGAATCTGCAGCAGGGCGCCATGTTAGTGATGGACTATTCAGTCCGCTTCACCAAGATACAGTTTTTTGACCTGTTCTGGTGGTTGATGAGATGTTGAGGGATATACACTTTGATGATGGTCTTAGATATGACATCCAAGTGCTGTTGAATGTTTTCAGGTTTCCTACAATGCATGCTATTGTGAACCAGGTGTTCATTACTGAGCAGAATCTGCAGGAAGCTAGTGGCACGGACTAGGGCTGTTCGGCACCGGTAACTTGTACTATTTCTACCGGAAAGAGGAAGAGGCAAATGGATTTCTCTCACAGTGGCAGTACTATCCATAAGAATTATTTAGGTGGCCAGGTAATGTGTTACCGGTGTGGTATAGAGGGACATAAGAGACCTCAGTGTCCACGTGACCTAGTGGAGTGCATAACTTGCAGCAAGATGGGTCATCTTCAACGTTTTTGCAAGGTGTTTCCACCAATGACTAGTGAGGGGGGTTTTGTGCAGACTTTGCATGTAGTATTAGGGCCATTAGCATCTTACCAGTTAGGGAATTGGAATACATCAGGATCTTCAGTCCAAGGTGGTGGTTATGGCCATGGTATCCAGACACCGGGATCTTAGAGACAGCAGGGTAGGTAAGATCAGGGTATCCAGGCTGTGTCACTGGGCCGCGGCACTGGGCAGACATATGCAGTGCAACAAACCCAACAGGAGCAGGATCCTGGACCTTCCACTGTCATAGGTACTATTCTAGTTGCTTCTATTTTATCTTCTGTAATTTTTTATACTGGTGCTACACATAGCTTTATATCTATTCTTGTTATGGAGAACCTTGGGCTCTATGTTTCTTTTTATTCGGATATCATGACGCTAGACACTCTATTGGGAATTAGAACGGTAGGTGTGCGTTAGTGCAGGGAGATCCCCCTAGAGGTTGGTGGGTGTCACTTTCCATGGGACCTATATGTCTTATAGATGATAGCTTATGATGTCATTATCAGGATGGATTGGTTGGTACCCTTTCGAGCCTTTGTAGATTGCTATTGTCGTAGGGTCAGTTGCACGTCACCAGAGGGCAGATAGTTTCTATACAAGGGCGAATGGGATGTCCAGGCGAGCCAAGCTGGACCCAAGCATCATGGGTGAGGTGGAGTGATAGCCCAGATTGCGAGTTTATATCTAGATGACCAGGGAACTTTTCAGAAGTATTTCCCTCCAGTGTTTAATTGTTTCAGGGATGTCTTCCTGGACAAATTTTTAGGTCTGAATATGGAGCGAGAGGTGGACTTCTCTATTGATCTTGTACCAGGAGCGGCATTGGTGTCCATTCATCCTTATAGGATGGCTACTCCAGAATTTTAGGAGCTCAAGAGGTAGTTAGAGGATTTACAATCCAATGGTTTTATTCGATCCAGTATTTCTCTATGGGGTTCACCTGTCCTTTTTGCTAAGAAGGCAGATGATACCCTCAGACTCTGCGTGGATTATTGCAAACTGAACCAGTAGATAGTTATGAATCGATATACCTTACCAAGGATTGATGATATTTTTGATCAACTTTGAGGAGCACGAGTGTTATCGAATATTGACTTGAGATTCGGATATCATCAGTTGCGTGTTAGACCATCGGACATACCAATTACAGACTTTCAGAGATAATATGGTCTATACGGGTACTTGGTCATGCCGTTCGGACTCAAAATCATTCCAGCAGTTTTCATGGATCTGATGAATCATGTGTTCCACCCATATCTAGATTTTTTTTGGTAGTCTTCGTGGATGATATCTTGGTGTACTCTCACACTCGACACGACCATGTCACCCATATTGAGCGTATTGAGTACACTGAGAGAGCATCAGTTATATGCTAAGCTCTCAAAGTGACACTTTTGGATGGACCATATTCACTTCCTGGGTCATATTATCTCAGAGGCAAGAGTTACAGTAAACCCAAAGAAAGTGAGAGCAGTAGTTTCCTCTAAGAAGCCTAATAACATGTTTGAAATATGGAGTTTCTTAGGGTTGGAGGGTTACTAAAGGCGCTTTATATAGGACTACTCCCACTTATAAGCGTCGTTGATGGGTAGAATAAGAAGGTTATGAAGTTATTTTGGTCAGAAGCTTGCGAGATAGCCTTTGAAAAACTGAAGGGAAGGTTGACATCAGCACCAGTCCTGATACTTCCAAAATAAGGGAAGAGATATACAGTTTACTATGATGCATCATGTATTGGGCTGGGAGTAGAGTTGATATAGGGAGATCGAGTATTTTTTTATGGGTCTCGATAGTTGAACCCACATGAGAGGAATTACCTGATGCATGATCTCAAGTTGGCTGCAGTTTTTCATGCGTTATGCTATTGGAGATATTATCTCTCGGGAGAACACTTTGTGGTGTTTACAGACCAAAAAAGTATTAAATACATCTTTACCTGGTGGGAATTGAATTTGAGATAGTGAAGGTTGGTTGAATAACTTCATTCCTTTGACTTTGAGCTTGCCTATACACTTTGATAGGGTAACGCAGTAGCTGATGCACTGAGTAGGAAGAATTAGATACAGGCAGTTCAGGTGGTTGGTGGTGAGTGGAATCTTATGGATTTTTTCTCTTAGATGCATTTGGAGGTGCACGATAGTCAGGGGAGAACCTATCTTTCATCCTTAGCTGTGACTTATACCCTCCTGGATAGAGTGATGATGAGACAGCTATTAGATTCAGAAAGCCTAGTTCTATGGGAGCCATTGTAAAGTGAAGACCCTCCTCTTAGTTGGATGATAGGCGATGACAAGGGACTACATATCCATGGATGAGTGTGGGTTCCAAGGGATATACGTGAGGATTTGATGTGAGAATTTCATGCTTTAGCTTGGGTAGAGCATCCTGGAGTTACCAAGATGTATTGTGACTTGAGACGTCAGTATTGGTGACCAGGTATGAAAAGATAGGTAGCTGGTTTTGTTACGAGATGTTCCACCTATCAGTAGGTGAAGTCAGAGCATCAGAGGCTAGTCAGGCTGTTACAACAGTTACCCATTCTGGAGTGGAAATGGGATGATGTCGTGATGGACTTCGTGACCGGGTTTCCAAGGTCACCTTGAGGAAATGATGTCGTATGGGTTTTTGTGGATAGACTTGTGAAGGTAGCTCACTTCTTTTCAATCAAGGAGACATTCGGTGTTGACGAACTCAGGAATTTGTATATCCGAGAGGTATTACATACTCATGGGGTCCCTCATTCTATCATTTCAGATAGGGATGCCCATTTTACATCTCATTTCTGGCAGAGCTTTTAGAGGGCACTGGGTACACAGGTGCTTCTGAGCACAGCTTACCACCCTCAGACTGATGGCCAGTCAGAGCATACAATACAGGTGCTAGAGGACATGCTATATGCATGCATCCTGGACTTTGGGGTATCTTGGTAAAATCACATACCCTTAGTCGAGTTTCTATACAATAATAGTTTTTAAGCTACTATTGATATGGAACCTTACGAGGCTTTATATGGTAGGTCATGTCGATCACCTTTGTGCTGGTTGGAGGTAGGTCAGGTAGCTTTTCTGGGACCACATCTCATGTAGGAGACTTTAGAGTAGGTCTAGTTGATTCAGAAGCAAATGGATACTACACAGTCTTGTCATAAATCTTATGTTGATTGTTGTAGATGACCCTTGGAGTTCATGGTAGAGGATCAAGTTTTTCTTGCATGTTTCACCGAGGTTGGGACACAGGCGGATCAGGAAACAGGGTAAAATTTCATTGAGGTATGTAGGGCCATTTGAGATTCTGGAGAGAGTCAAGCCGGTTGCCTATCGGTTGCAGTTACCATAGAGGTATCAGGCCATGCACGACGTCTTCCATGTATCTCATCTACATTGTTATCACTCAGACCTATCTCACGTTTTTTAGCCCGAGGAGGTTGAACTTCAGGTTGATGCATCCTTTGAGGAGCATGTGATTCATATTGTTGATTAGAGCATGAAGGTTCTCTGAGGCCGGTCAGCTCCTCTCATATGAGTGCTATGGAAGCATGGCCAAGTGTAGGACAAAACCTAGGAGTGAGAAACCGACGTACATGATCAGTGGCTCGAATTATTCCTAGCTTTATCTTCACCACCTTAGAAAGGAAATTCGGGGATGAATTCCTTTAAGGGGGGAAGTTTATAAGAACTTGGTTCTTATTCCTGAGGTACGGGTTTCTTCTTTTCCTTTTCCTAAAGTGTTTTTGAGAAAATAAGTGAAATGTGGTAAAATTCTCAAATTTATGGGTACATGTCGTGTAGTTTTGTACACACACTGTGTACTTTGGCTGTGTGGGATGAGAATACAGGGTGGGTAGGCTTGTCGGCGATTAAGGGTGTAAAAAAATTACACGCTGTGTACTTTTGAACACACGTCGTATAATTTGGCTATGGGGGATGAGAATAGAGGGCATGTAGGCTTGTTGGAGATTAAGGGTTTAAAAACTAACTACACACTATGTACTTAGTAATGTACACCGCGTAATCAGTCGGCAGATGAACAGCGAGGCGGTAGAAAGTAGCCGCCATAGGAATAGTTAAAAAGGATAGTACACATCGTGTACTTGAGAATAAATGCCATGTTGTTTTATTTTTTCATTAAAAACAGGCAGTAGCCTCCTCATTCGGTAGAGGAGGCAGAGGGCTCACCAGGAGTAGCAGGAGAGGAGGCCAAGACTTGGAGGAGCTCCCGATCACTCACTGGGACTCTGATTCTTCCGTTGTTTGTCTCATTTGAACCATGCGGGTAAGGTCTTATCTCTTCTGGAATCTTTATTTCTGATTATTTTTCTAAGGGAAGTTATTTATGTTTTAATGGGTAATCGTTTATCTCAGATATACGTCATTCTTGGTCGTTTCGAGAGGCACCTTTCATGGATATTGATTAGAGGAGATCGAGGTAGGTGGTATTGTGTTTAATTCCAACTATCGAGTTGATTTTGTGTACTGTTGTTCCACACACCCATGTTCGGGGTGTCTTATGGATGAAACTTTGACTGTTGAGATACCTATAATTTCATTGGTAATCTAATGAATAAGTATAAACTGCTGTTTGAAATTGTTGCTTTGATCTAGGGCCACCCCGAGGGTGTGTTTCCTTTGTTTATCCGTTTGGCCAGGATACCCGTGGGTATGACATGATTATAGAATATTTTGTATTTTTTTAGAAGAAACATATATAAATTGCTTTATTATGTGTTGACCTCAGCCCGATTAATTTCTTTTCCTATAGAATTCCTAAGGATAGTGTTTTTTTAGCCTGAGGGAAATGTTTTGTTTATCTTGAGGGCAATGATTTGTTTAGCCTGAGGGCAACGTTTCTTATTCCTATGGGCAGTAGCTCCCTTTCCTAAGGGAAATATCTCATATGCCTGAGGGAAATATTCATTATGTCAGAGGGTAGTCACCTGAGGGTTCCATTTCTGCTTGCCTGAGGGTAAGGACTTGCATGTATGAGGATAATTTTACTTTGAATATTCATTGTGGTGATTTCTTATATTGTATCTTCCAATATAAAGCACGGTCTTGGTATTATTATTATTTTTTAATTATTAGATAGCCTATTGTAGTTTCTGTTCTGGCACTGGTATAGGAGATTGTTGGTCAAGGCCGAGTCTCGAAAAACTCATTATTTAATTATATTGAATTGTTAAATAATTATTAAAATGTAAATGTAACTGGTAGGGATGGTTACTTTTTTGTACTTCATAGTTTACTGCATTTCATTATTTCACACTTCTGTTGCACATTTTCATTGACAGTTGGGCACAGACCTTTAGGTGGTTGCCTACTGGGATTTATTTCTCACACCCTATTTGGGTCATGTCTTGGGCCCAAACAGATTATATTGTTGTAGGTGTCAATAAGGGGAGGTGTCCCTACATAGGTACATGATTTTTTCAGAGGAGTAGGGTAGCATGGGACCAAGATTAGGCTTGTGATGCTGCTACATTCATATTTCACTGATTGGTTTTGTTTTGTTGTACATTGTACCATATGCTATATTGTATTAGATTGTAGTGTATCCTATTTTGGATGTTTTCTTAGAATAAGATTCATATTGCATTATCATATATATGATTGTTTGATATCTTTTACTTCAGTTCCGTTTTCCATTTCAGGTCTATATTGTTTACTGCTTCCACTTTTGTATGTTTATATTTTTTTCCACTATGCTAAACTTTGACAAATGAGGGCATATTTTCCCCACTATCAATCTTAGGCCCTCACTGCTAGTTGGTAGCCTCTGTCATTTTGGGAAATGTGCTTAAGGTCATGTGACCAACTGGGTTCAGGGCACCCGTTGTGTGTTACCTGGATCCGAGACATTACAAAAACTATTCCAAAAACCACATGTACTTGTAGTATTAGACATAGATTCATTGATAGGAAAAAATAAATAATATCTAACTTACCAAAAATTTAGTATATTATTCCACAATTTTACATATCCTCAAAATCTATCATACATTTATGTTACCTAATCTATATTTTCCTAAATCTAGTTTCTAAGGTGTATACTAAACTTTCTCTTATAAAAAGTGTAATAACCCCAACTCTAGTGACCTAGAGTCATTGGTTAATTTATTACATTTGAATATATACAAGGGTTATAATCCTGAATGAACAATCCATTTATTAGTCTTCAATAACTATATACATACATGACACCTATTTTTTCATTAGGAATGGAATATAAAACATAAAAAAATAAAATGCTCAATATCCTTGAATCTCATTCAAAGAATTCATCTTCATATCCTTGGAAAAGAAAACAAAATAATGGTTAGATCAAATTTTCAATAAGGGTTATGTACAATAGAATATATCATGAGTAAATAAGGAATAATCAATATGATAAGGTAAAAAACTTAAAACACATTTCATTTAATCAATAATCTGATCACAAAATGAATCTATGGATAATATCAATTAAAAAAATATCATGCATAATAATAACTAAATTATTAATGACTAAAATTAATAATATTTAAATTCATGATCTCAGATATCAAGATATCTATATCACTAAGACATTATTCTAAGATAGATTAAAAATATTGGTAAGAACCAATTTAATTTGACTAATAGATTTGTCATATGATACCTATCAATGCATTGGGGGGCTATATAATTCTAGTCACCACCCATCACTTCATATCTAATGCATTCCTCATATATTTAATGATCAATTTAATTCATGAACAATATTACTTATCAATAAATTTCTGTATTGAATAAATAATATGGAATATCAGTATTTCCCTAGTAAATCAATTAACATTCAATGTAAAACATCGTATATAGAAATGACTTCTGGTTTAAGAAATAAGCATACTCATGGTAAATAACATGTATATTTGAGGGAAATTTAAGTTATATTTATCATAATAAATTTAATGTTTCAATATAAATTTAATTACCACAAAATTAATAAGATATTAGAGATGACCATCAGTTCATTAGGAATATCGGTTTGTAATAAAATCATGTAATTTGGAAGAATAAAGATAATGCAAGTGAAATATTAAAAATAATATTTTATAAAATATTTTTTTTGTAAAACCAGTAAAAACTTGTAGAACAAGTTAAATTTCATAAAACGGTTATGGTATAGGGGAAGTTTGTTATTGACGTATACGTTTAAAAAAAATTCTTTTGATTGTTTGTAAAAAAAGTTAAAAACATCCCTTTAAAAAAATATTTTAAATAATACTTTCAAAACCTTTTTAAAATTCAAGTATGACGTAAAATATCAGTAATAAATAATTCAAGTAAATAAAAGTTCTTTCTTAAAAAAATTTATAAAAACATACCTGGAAGAAAAAAATATCCAATTAATATAATCTATTTTTCTTTTATAATTTACTTTACTTGATTCAAGTAAGAAAGAGAGGAGAATTTAGAAAAAATAATATGGAATATACTTAAATATCTAGTGGATAATAAAATTATTGGATCTTATGAAATATAAATTATAATATTCATTCCACAAAAATAAAATAAATCCTAAAAGAAAATGAAATTGTAAAATAGATTCTTACCTTTTTAATAACTTTTAAATTATAGACCCTTGAAATAATGGACTTGAATTTAAACATTAATAATCACTAATAAATATTTATTCATGTTAAATTAATCAAAGGGTAATTATATACACCATATAAAATTGAATAGGTGCATAATAACAAATATGTCTCAATATAGTATAAATTGAGATGAAATCTCTTACCTCGTGCTTCCCGTTATTTGAACGTGATTTAACCTTCTATATAATGGTTTAAAAAAATTTATTAATTTATTATAGAATAATATTTATATTTATATTATAATATTTGGTCTTTTATAAAATATTACCACCTGTTCATTAATAATATTTTTTTATTACTATTGTTTCGGGTGTTAATTATCTTGTAATCTCATACATGTTTTTTCATGGAAGTTCTAGTTCTTGTGAATAGAATATATATATATATATACATAATATAAAGAATAATATTAATGGTATAAATATCATATTTACTCATTAGAAACATTTTCACAATCATTATTGATACTTGGACATGGAAAATGAATCTCATCGCTTCATGGAGATAGTGGATCGTATGTACGCATGAGGGATGATATCATTTCTTTAATGGGTGAAAGGGTAATGAATTAGATGATATATTAAATTTTAAGAATAAATATAATGTCATAATTATCATATATATTAATTATTACCATCTTTATGACTATTAATGTTAGTTGGTAATGGAAAAAAATTATATAGGTTTATGAGGTGGTAGTCCTCCATACACATGAGCGATGGAATTGTTTCCCATTTTATAGAGAATGATATGGATAAATATTATGAAATAAAAATAATAAAATATCAATATATATATTGGTGTTATTGAATTGTAATTTTTAATAAATAATTGAAGGTGATAAATATAATTAAAAAAATAAAGAGCTCGGTGAAGACGATTACCTTCGCTAAGAGAAACCTCCTTTGGATCTCATATTAAGGACCCTAGGATTGGCCTTTTGGTAATACAAAAACCTCTAGAATGTGGTTAGGATTTTGGGGAGATATTTTTTTGTGGTTTTGTTGAGATAAATTTATTAATATGTGGGAACAATTTAGTATATGTGGGGTACTTTTATAAGTCGGATAGGGGACCATCTTGGAAACCACTTGGAAATTTTCCAAAAGAATACAAAATAATAAAGTCATTATCAAGAAAAAATGCTTTAAAATGACTTTATATTCAAATTTGGGATATTATAATATCAAAATATATCCATAAAATTTTATTTTTAAAAGTTTAATTGAAAAAACTACCCTTATCTTTTTCCTTACCCCCCCCCCCCCCCCCCCCGTAAAGTTTTTTTAACCTTAACAGGGGTAATTAATTTTTACTATTTTTACTATTCATTATGAACAAAAATTAAGTAGACCTTATTACTTGATATTAATTATTTTGAGTCCAAAAATTGAATTCAGAATATAAAATTCAATCCATGTAAGTGGTAGAATTTAATTTAAAACTAAACCAGCAAATCATGTCAAAAATGACTTTTTAAGAAATTCATTTTTCAAGCATAATATGATCAAATATTAACTATATGACTAGTAATCATCATTATATGTATTTAAATTAATATATTTAGATATAATATATATATATATATATAATTTAAATATTTCATCATTAAAGATCATTTTTATTAATTAAAATGGATAGACATTATGCCTTTTTAAACAAAAATCAGTTTTCTCAAGAAGAAAAAAAATTCTAAAAAAATATCCATTTTTACCTCCAAATGATCTTATCATTATTTATATGAAATTTATAATTGATAAATTATTAATTAAAAATATTATAACACATTATTATAAATGAATTTTTTAATAGTTAAATAATGCATTTCTAATTATTTATAAAATCTTATTTCTACAGAAAAATTTCAAATTTTCATTCTATGATTATTTTGACCAATATTCATCCTATCAAATTAGAATTTTTTTTCATAAAATATTAAAAAATTTATTTTATTATATTTTTATTAAATAATTATTTACACCTAATATAACTGAATCTAGGGTGTTACAACCATGTATTTTTTTTCTTGAAGCTAAAAAATCAGGAAAGTTCTTAAAATGAAGTTTTTGAGGTATTATTGACATATTTTGGAATATTGATTTATTAAATAATTAGTTTTTAATTTAAAAGGTTTGTAATTGGATATTTAAATGTTATTGGAAGTTTAAGAAAACATATCTTTGGATTACCTAATTTAGAAATTAATTTATCACACTTGTTTTATACACTGAGAATTTCTCACTTATACTAAGAGTTGGTAAATTGATAACTCAATGATTATAGACTTTTTATTTATTACTAATAAGGTTAAGGGATAAAAAAAGGAGAGGTAAAATATATATTTTGAGCATAATATTTACATTTAACTATTTATGGAGTATTGAAAATGAATCTAAAGGGGGAGATTAAAGTACCCAATTGATTAAATACAACATAGTATATTTTTGAGATAGTTATATTTATTATCAATAAGTAAGGATGTCAATATATGTCGGGTAAATATTGAAGTACCTAATGGGACATTGAATCACGAAATTTATTGGGTAGATTAAAGTTTCTACTAGAGTAGGTTTCCCTATGAATAATTTGTTTATTTATATATTTTATTATGAAGAATAAGAAATATGGAGATATGACATATGAAGTTGAGATTTTGTAATTATTCTTATGGAAATATGGTTATTCATATATTGAATATTTAATAAAATGGTTGAGTTTTTTAAAATTATTGTAGATCACTACATACTAAAATATAGAAATTTTATAAGTTGGAAGGAGTTTGAGAGAGCTTGATGAGATGATGTTTTATTTTGATAGTGAGTTGTTTAATGATTGAGATGTTGTTACTTGATGTTTGGAAATATTTTTTATACTTTATGTGAAGAATAAAATTTTCAAGTTAATAAGTTGATCATGGAGGTCTTTTTTTAATATTATCCATATATTAATAAATGATTAACCTAAATAGTTGAGGAGTTGAAAGAATATAATGATTTTATGACATAATAAGTTATGGATTAAATTTTAATAAGGTCTAAACTCCTATTTGAGATGATTCTAAAATGATGAAAATTCCGAGTTATATAATAATCAAATAATTTTTTTCAACTAGATTACAATGTTCATGAAACAAGATACACAATACAGAATATTGAGGTGACACTAATGATGTTTTATGATCTTATTAAATGTTATGAATTTATAATTAATGAAATGAGTTGGATTTGAGAATTCATCATTATATTATTATCCTGAAATATTTTACAAAATCTTAAAGATTCACCTATAATATTATGAATAATTAAATCCATAGTTTTTGTTATGATGAGAAATGTATTGCATTAATTAAATAATGATTGAAGCATTGTCATTGAAGGCCTTGATAAAATTTGAGAAGTATTAAAAGTGTATGATAATATTTTAAATTTATTTTATATTAATAAATAATACTATATAAATGGTTATACAGGTTAAAAATATCATAAATGATAATATATGAAATATAAATCTTAGAATCGATAAGATACATAATATAAATCTCATAACAAATAAGATTCATAATAATAAATACATATTTTTTATATTGTGTATGAATAAACAAAAGACTCTAAATATTATGTAAAAATCCATGGTTTCAATGTCTACATAAGATTAATATGGAATTAATATAATATTTATATAGAGCTCATGTCAAATTAATATGGATATTTTAAGTCTCGCATAAGAGTAATCTGATCATGCACAAGAATAAGCTAATATCGCATATGTGTTCACGAGAGTTGTGTAAGTGTTAATTGATTTTTTAGTATATTCGAGTTGAATTTATGGGATGATTTTATAGATATTGTAATATTATATATCATTTAGTATATTTATTAGATCCTTGAATGAGATATGTATATATTTGAATGATAATATATGTTTACGTATTTTTAGGATCATTGTTATGTTATTCTCAGATATTATTCAACTATAAATTACAGAAATTTGAAATGAGTATCGTGAGACCAAAAAATATAGATTTTTTCAATAATAAAACCTTGAAAATATACATGTTATCATGATGATTTTATATAATAGTATATGAGTTAGTAATAATAAAGGTGAGTGGGAGAGATATTTTTAGATACTGACATACAATTACTAATGAATGATTCTGCTTCTAAGAGAGCAGTAATTATTCTTGATATCATAAGGAATAATAGAAGGAAAATACAATGTGAAGTTTCTTACTATAATAATTAATTGATAATTATTAATAAAAAAATTGTGTGCTATTATTGAATATCGGAAGGTTGTTTATATTGAGTGCAATCAAGGGTTTCTTTATGCAATATATTTTTTATTATTGTGATTTCACTCGTTGAATAGGAAGAAGATATATATGTTGGTATTAAGAAATTTTGAATATTATTGATGGAAGTTTAAATTATATTTAAACACTATTAAAAATAGGATGGATATAATATAAAGAACCATTTCGGAGATAAAACTTTTGGGTGAAAAAGTGTAATGAAATACTCAAGGGTTCAAGGATAGTAATTTCCCTAATTTATTTACTTTATCATATCTGTGGATATATGTGGTTTAGATTTCACTAAATATATCAAGGACATAGTCGCCAATATTAGTGGAAGACCTTATAATAATATTGTGTGTTTTTTTCATTTATATTGTTATTTTCATGATATGTGATGGTGTTTGTTTATATGAACAGATCAAATCATCCTAACAGGTGTAGTGTTTTGAGTTAAAAGAATTTAATAAAACATTTTTAGACATTAATGACCCCCACCACCACCTAAGTGTGGATACACATGTCCATGAGGGCTAATGGGATCATGTTTGGTGTATAAAACAATGGACTAAGTTAAAGTTATTTGAAAAAATAATAATTATATAAGTAATTTGATAGAAGTATTATACTAATCATCAACTATAACCCTTAGAGTTAAAAGTGGGTGATGATTTATTCTTGTAGGTGTCACTTTGTTTGGTATACCAAATACTTGGTAAGAAAGTAAAGTCATCACCTCGATTTATGGGTCCTTTTGAAATTATAAATAAGAATGGTGAAGTGTTATAACATTTTTCATCACTAACATGATATAAATTAATTCATAATTTCATTCATATATCTCATTTGAGTATATATTTTCACGATCTATCTCACGTTATTGATGTAAAATCAGTGGATTTGGAACCCAATATGAATTTTATTGAAAGACCTCTGAAAATATTTGATTAGAAAGAGAAGTTGTTGAGGGTAAAGTCTATTCCTTTTGTTCGAGCATTTTGGAATCTTGAAAATGTTCGAGAGTAAGAATGGTAGTGAGAATATTTCATATGGAAACAATGGATAAGAATCTATGAGGGAACCATTTAACATTAAAAGGGTGAAAATTCTATATGTTGGAGATAATTCTAAGACCATTATTTTTTATTATTAAATAAATTGTATTATGGATTTAGTTAATTTTTATTTAATTGTGGATTATGGAATATTTCTTTTGTTATTGCATGTTTTTTTAGAGTTGGAATATTATATGGGTTGAAAAATTATTTTATGGGATATAATTTATAGAAATTTACATAGATTGTTAAAAATAGAATATAAATTTCTTATCCTGCTATTAATGAAGGATTGATTTATTTAATTTGTAATATATATTGAGTGTTTAAATATGGGTGCTAACAACTAAAGATTATGGGGGTTGGAGAATTAATTTGTGAAATTAATTATGGG
This sequence comes from Viscum album, assembly GCA_963277665.1. Lineage (NCBI taxonomy): Eukaryota > Viridiplantae > Streptophyta > Magnoliopsida > Santalales > Viscaceae > Viscum > Viscum album. The sequence goes on from OY728131.1 coordinate 381,827,848, forward strand.
TTATGAGGTAATAATAATGAGATAAAATTAATTTTGGTTAAATTTATTAAATTCGAGGAATGGGTGGAGAGAGTTTTATCATTGTAAATAATAGAGGATTTAGGGAACTAATAGATGCAGGAGACTTTATGGTGGGAAATGATAAGTTTACCATATTATTAGGGAATCTTCCATGGTGATTTAATTATAGAGATAGTTTCAGGAAAATTTTATTATAACAAATTATGATACTTTTCTATTCAAGAAACACAGATCATAAATATTCTCCCATTCCCCTTAAGCTATATCTTTCCCTAGAATTTCTATGCAGTGAAGCTATGGTGAAGGAATTATGAATTTATGGATTATAGGAGTGGTTGAAACATTGAGGAATATAATATGAGCCATGTTATAAATTATATATATATATATTATACAAGTTTTTTAACAATATATCAGTTTTATAAAACCTTCAATTGTAACATTATCATATTTGATACATTACAAAGATATTTATGACATTTTTCATCACTCGTGCTAAAATGAAATGGGGTTTGTTCTATATAAAATAAAATTCACCTCCAGTTTCTTCTTCTAATAGGACTTAAAATTAGAGAGTTACATAAGTTCATACCAATATTCATTATGGTTTTTCCACTCTCTAGTTGGTATACAATTTTAAAGATCATGTTACACTAGAATTGTATCAAATATTACTATTCATACCATAGTGGCGCATGATTTATTCCAAACATGCATGTACCACGATGAATCCCCTCTAGGATTGAATGGTTTTATTTGTTTATGAATAATGATTTATGGAGGTTTCTTGGTGGTAGTAATTTGTAACTCCATAATATTTTACAATATATATTTCCTTTATATAAATATATTGTTTAGATATATTTCTTCACATTCAATACCGAAATAAAAAAACCATAATAATTTTTATTAAAATAAAATTATAAGTATCAAATATAACTATCATAATGTAGCCATTTAATTTTTAGGCATAAATAAAAGTAACTAAATTTTTAAATCTATTTATAAATGAAAATAAATTATTTGTTTTTATAACAATTCACCGATAAAATTCAATTAGTATAGTTAAATAACTAATAATATCATTTTATGATTGAAATTGTATTTTCTAAAAAATTACATTTTTAGGTGATATGTATTTTTATATATTATGTTTCAATGATTATAAAAAATTTATTGATGTAAATAGTGTATTATCACTAATTAAAATTCCAATCAATAGGAAATGAGAATTGAAATAGTCAATATCTAAAAAATTATTTTCCTATTAAAAAAGTTTTTCATTATATTTTATGATTCCTTTTAGAAGGTAAATACATTAATTTTATAAATTTAATTTGAAAATATTAAATTTATTTTTGGATTTATCATGTTAATATCAGCTTAAGATTAAATTTTGGGTTTTTTTCTAAAATAATTTATTTTTTAGGTGAATAATGAAAAATATTGTTCTTAATAATACTTTAATGTATATACCATGATTATAATGTAAGTATTACTTATTAAATAATAATAAAATTCGTTACTACTAAAATATATTTTATAATTTAAAATTAAACATTTAAAAATACTATTTTAAATTTAGAAAACTCATGTTTCACATTTTGAAACATAAGTAATCTTTTATTCTAATAAAAAAAATTTATTCGTATTTTTCTTTGGATTGTGGTTTCATAAGGTACAGTCCTATTTTGGATTTTTTTTTAAAGACACATAAATATTATTTTATTAATAATAAACCAATTAATTTCATAAAATCTAATAACATTGATAATTTTATCTTAATCGTAATTTTTTTAAACAAATAAACTTTTTCTAAAAATGGGTTTTTATACATTACGTGTACTAAAATTAAAATTAATTTTTATCACCCTTAAAAATATTATTTTAAAAAAATTATTCCATATTTTGAATCAGTGTGTCCAAATTATCCAATAAGGATAATTTTATTTTTATGCATAAAAATGAATTGCTTAGCTAAAAATTAGTTATCGTGGAAAATATAAATTTATTAAAGGGTTTAACCAAGGGTAAGAAACCTAAAACATGTTAAAAACATGTATTTTAATGATTTTATGTTTGTTTTATCAACCTTAAATCATCACATTTCCATTATTTTCTATTATTATATCCTTTTGACCCTTGAATAGTGACTTCCCCTTTTATATTATTACAAATATGTCACCTTATCGCTTATAAATACCACCCCATTCATCCAATAATTATAAAGAATTATATCAACCAACAATCTACCATATTGTCTCATAAAATTTCTCCCCATGTTCTAGAAACTTTTTTATTTCCAAATTACCAAACAAATGAGCCTTAAGGTGTTACCCAAGTGAGAACATCTAAAGGTAGCGGTAATGTTCTTAATTGAGCTCTATTAACTTGTTTCTTCTTCTACCCCATAAGTTATTTTCTATCCATGAATTTATGATTACATAAGTATTATTAATATTATGAAATTTTATTATAATAATTTAATATCTATTTTCTAACTTCCTCCAAATCCATTCAAAAAATGAAGATTTCGTAATGTGTATGTGTGGACCACCGCCTCCATAAATGGTGTGTTATATTTTTAATATCCTCCTTACATGGTTAGTTTAAAAGAGTTATTTAATGAAATAATATAATATTTTTAACATTATTAATATTATAAAATTATAAATAATTTTTTTATCTACCTCCCTCCTATTATTCTATAAAAAATGATAATGTTGTTTGTGTGTATGTGCGGACTACTGAAACCGAAAAATATCATATTTAATTATCCAGTTTTACCTAAAATGGATGAATTTAAAAATATATTTAAGTTATAGACATGATATTTATGAAACTATTAATTTTAAGTAATGATAATATTTTATATTCAATAAGTGATATTAACAACAAACATTCATAGTAAATTTAACCACCTTAATTGAACATATTGAGGCACATTTCTTAATTTGAGTTCATTTTAGAAAAACCGAATAAACTATATAAATTTTTTTAAAATATAATAATAAAATACATAAACCTATATAATTATGGAAATTATGGTGCTATTTTTAAAATATAATTTACCACGGTCAAAATACCAAAGATACTTAAGAGAAATTGACACAACCACCTCAAGTAAATGACATAAGAAAAAATTATTTAATAAATGAATCGTACCTGATAATAAATAGACCTTATAAAATAAATATTTATGAAAAGGGTTATTAATAAAGTTTTAATAAACTTAATCTTATTTTTTAAGAATTTAGGCACATTCACAGAATGAATCAGGACTCGAGGTAAGGGTTTCTACATCTCAATTTTGATCCATTGAAATATGATTTATATTCATCACTTATTATATTTTTTTGATGTAAATATTACCCTTATATGAATTTTTATCATGTATTTATATAAATATAAATTATTTAAAAATCCATATCATGTTCTACCTTTATGGTTTTTTATTTGAAAATAATGTAGTCATGAGTGGTTTGTTTGCTCAATTATCCTTCAATTTGGTACTTGGAAATATTTCTAGATTATTCTCTTATTAGTATCCTTATTCTACCATTTCACTATTCTATATAGTAACTATACTTTATCTATTGGGTTAATTACTTATTGAAAACAAAAACTTATTTTTTGGTTGATTTATTCCTAAAATTTATAGCAATGTTATTATTTATACTCATCCTTTCTAATGGATTTTTCTCCCCCATGTCCATATTTCCCCTTCTAACCAATATTATCTTTTACTATTTGGGAACCCAAATATATTTTAGCTAATTTTATCCTTATATTTATCCTTACCCCTTTTTAAAAAGTTTTTTATCATAATTTTAATTTTTTGGATTTCAAAAAATATATTTTATAACATAAAAAGGGATATTCTTAACCCCATCATAACATTTGCGTAACACATTCTCTTTATTTTTCTCCCCTTTCCTATAGATTCTTAAAATGTATTTAATCTAATATATATATATATATATGTTCCTTACATATATACCTATTTTCATTTACCTTTATTTTTAGGGATAATACATGTTTTATGTTCCCTTCATGATTTTCTCTTTTAAGTCCAATTTAAAGGAACTTCTGAAATTCTTATTTTATTTCAAGTTCCACCTCTATAAAATGTTTTTTAACCATTAATAGATTTTAAAAACCCTTATTATTTTATATAAAACCCTCATGTCTCAATATATTTATAATTTAAAATATTAATCTCCCTCATTATTTAAAAGTTTATTTACTCATTTCATGAAGCATCACCTAAGTGGATCAATTTTATTCTTACTTCAGCATTTATTCTCATAAATTTTTATAAATTAGAACTCATTGTTCAATACCTATGTTTCTATTTCTATAGTGACCCTACCTTTTCATACATTACTATTACATCATTTTAAAGATAAAAAACATAATAGTATTACACATAGAGGATCCAAAGGTTTAGTGTCTTGGGAAAATGAGGACCGTACATAACAATTACAACATCAAGAATAAACATTTATTTAATTTATTCTTCTCTAGATTCTTATTGACACTTGTCCTCTCCTTAGTAAATGTAGCCACCGGAGGATATACATAAAAAGTGTTGATCTAAAAGCCCAGTAAGAGGATAGATAAGAAGAATATATAATGGGGTGAGCATAATCATAACATAGGAAAAAGATCATGAACATGAGAGGAGCTTAAATAAAATACTTGAAATTTGGCAATGCATAAAAATGAAACATCATGTCTTAGTGGTTAACTACCATAAATACTTGTGAACAAAGCTAGAATCTTATTCACACATCATTTCACATTTACTCATGAGGTTCATCACTTTACCCAATGCATTGGAGCACTGTATAATTTCGGGCGCACCCATCACATTGAAACATTCATATTGTGTTATATAATTCTGGGTGCACCCATCACATCATAACATTATCATTATCATGCTTGCCACATAGAAAACATATCAAAAATTAACATAAATAACCCATGAAAAGGACTAGATTTCATCTCATAAGAACACATTCATAAACTTTGGGTTCCCAAAAGAAAGAGGGAATAACATACATGTTACAAGAACTGTCCACTTTGAGTGAGAAGTAAAAGGAGTGTTCATAAAAGAAGAGTTCTATAGGGAAAAAATTTGACATAAAAACTAGTGAAAACATGTATATCCAATAAAAGTAAATAAAATGATGAAAAAATGATCTTTAAGGAGTAACCATATCAAAAATGGAGTGAAAGAGGGAGAACCCGAAGGATGAAAGTTTGGTTTGAGAATTTCCCCTTACCTTGTATCTGAATGCTTCCTTCTCTTTAATGTCTTGTATAATGACATTATATTCATTAATTAGAAATTATAGAACCTTTTATACATTAATATGATTCATTTTGGTTTCATTATGTCATTTTATGGGCCTTTTTATGAGTTATATGGTTTAAAAACTTTGTTTGGGAATGTTCGTTTTTATGGTCTTCTTGAGTGGTTAACTCGTATTCTTAAATGAAAGTTTGGGTAGAACATGGGTAAACATCCAGAAATAAAATTACATGTTATTAATGATATTACAAGAGTTTTAATGATCTTATAATTAATTATATTATATACATGTAGATGAATCATTAGATAAGAATTAAATGATGATTGTTTGGGTTAATTTGAGTGGTTTTTCGATCATAATGAACTTGTTTTATTTTATCACTAGTAATATGGTCATAAGTTAGTACCAAAACTTTAAATAGGAGATAATAAATATAAAATATTATGTTTAAAACATAAAAATGGTTTCATGACCATATCTGAAGGTATAAATGGAATAAGAAAACATGTCATTCTTGAAGGTGATAAATTAACACCTCACGAACAACGTTCTCTTTAAGAAAATAAAAGGAAGAGGGAAATGGGTTTGGATAATATAATATCCCATTATAATCATAAAGTTAAATTAAAATTATAATTATGGAGTTAAAATACCATTTTTATGAAGATATATGGAGAGAGATCAAGAAATTAACTTGAACTTGAAAGGAAATTAAAGGAGAAGAGGGAGAGAAATTACCTCTTAAATCCTCTTCTTGAGATCCTCCTTAAGGAAGCTATGATTGGTCTTTTGATGAGACTAGATGCTCTTGAACGTGGGATAGGGTCTAGGGAAGATGTTTGGGCAGATTTTAGGGAAGTCTTGGAGCTTGATAGGTGTGAGTAAATGAGGGTGTGAAGGGTGGTTTTTATAGTGGAGGGGAGAGGGGTTTTCTTAATATAAAATTTATTAGTTTATTATTTCCTCACAAAACAAGGAATGGTGAGTCATCCATGACCAAGAATCCTAAATAAGGCATGTGAGTTCAGGATTTGGGTTCTTACATCACTTGTGATGTCAGGAATAGTGGGTTTTAATTATAATGTATTTATACGGTAAATTATTGTATTTTACTATTCACCAAAAATTCAAATATTTTAGAAAAATCCCAAAAATTCACCCCCACCATTTTTTGACATGTAGAATCTAAAAATTGATTCAATTTATCAAAAATTATTTTCTAAAGATTATTAATTTAATATTTAATGAAAATCATAATTTATTAAAAAACAGTTTTTAAAATTAAAACTGATTTTATGGTGCTTTAAAAAATTATGTAGGGTCTTATAAAATTACCTAAAAACTATAAGAAATTGATTTGATAATTTATGAACACATTTTAAGAAAATACATTTTCTTTTAAATTAATTAATTAATTATAATTAATTATTTATGACTTACAAAATACCAAAACGTTTACTAAGGTCAAATTGTTACTTTCTAAGATGTCTAAATTTTATTTAATTATTCATGGGTAAGGTTACTCTTATGTTGTATAATTTAATATTCATAAGTGTCATGTTACTATTCATATGGGTAGGTTTCTATTCACAAGGGTATGTTACTATTCATTGAAAATTATTTTTGTTTCATTAGACTCCAAAAATCATCTTGAACACAACCATGTATGTTGGATTTTCGAAATTCAAAACACAAGAGTCACAAACTTATGTTTAATGGTCACTTAGAACTTATTAGTTCATTATGTTGTGTTCTCATGTGATTTTATGACATATTTATAAGAAGGGAAATTTCATTGAAAAACTTTGGGTCATTACATTCTTCCCCCCTTATGAAATTTCAACCTCGAAATTTTGTTTTACATAAAAAGTGAGGGTACTTCTCCTTCATCGCATTTTCTAGTTCCCAAGTTTCTTCCTCAAATGTATGGTTCCTCCATAACACTTTGACAATATGGGTTGTCTTGTTGCGTAGAACCTTATCTCTCTAATCTAGAATCTTTACTAGCTGCTCCTCATAGGAGAGATCATCTTCCAGCTGCACCACCACTGAGTTCAGTACATGTGAGGGATTAGGTATGTACTTCCTCAAGAGTGATACGTGAAAAACATCATGAACTCGAGCCATATTCGGTGGAAGTGTAATCTGATAGGCCACAGCTCCTATGCGGTCAAGGATTTCAAAGGGGCCAATGTACCTTGGGCTGAGCTTCCCTTTCTTTCTAAACCGCATGACAATCTTACATGGTGATATTCTAAGAAAGAATTTATCTCCAACGTCAAACTCCAATTTCCTTCGACGGTTGTCAGCGTAGCTTTTTTGCCAACTTTGAGAAGCTTTGATGTGTTTCTGGATGAATTCAACTTTCTCTGTCATCTCTTGTGCAATATCGGGTCCAAGTAGATTTCTTTCTACAACTTCATCCCAACAGGTTGTAGTTCTACATCACTTTCTATACAGAGATTCATATGGAGCCATCTGAATACTCGAGTGGAAGCTATTGTTTAATGAGAACTCAACCAATGGTAGATGCTGATCCCATCCACCTTTGAATTCAAGAGAGCAGGATCTTAACATATCTTCAAGCTTTTGAATATTCCTTTCAGACTGGCCATCAGTTTGGGGGTGATAGGTCATGCTGAAATTTAATTCAGTACTCAAAACATGTTGAAGGCTCCTCCAGAATTTAGATGTGAACCTTGGATCACAGTCAGATACAATTGAGAGTGGAACTCCATGCAGTCTCACCACTTACTTCACATATATCTTTGCATGTTGTTCAAGCGAGAGATCTTCCCTAATAGCGATAAAATGGGCAGTCTTGGTGTGTCAGTCAACCAAAACCCATATTACATTATTTACATTCAACATCTTTGGGAGACCCATGACAAAGTCCATAGTAACATTTTCCCATTTCCAATGGGTATAGGTAATGGCTGCATCATACCTTTGGAATTTTGTCGCTCAACTTTAACTTGCTGACATACCAAACACCTTGATATATTCCACGATCTCCTTTTTCATGTTATCCCACTAGAAGTTTTCTCGGAGATCACAATACATCTTGGAGCTACTAGGATGGATAGAGAATGTTGAGCGATGTGCATTGTCCAATAGATCCTTCTTTATCCTGGGTGATGAAGGCACATAAAGCCGCATTCAAAACCAAATCACACCATCATCATCGATATGGAACTCATGCAGCTTCCCTTCCTTTACTGCATTCACCCTCTTTTGTATATCCACATCATCCCTTTGTGCTTCTCTAATCTTCCCTTGAATATATGGTTGCACAATCATTTGGGCAAGGTAGTATGTATCCCCTACCCTTATGATTTCCAAATGCATCCTTTTCATATCTATGAAGATAGGGTCTTTCTCAATCCGTAACATGGATAGAGTAGCGGGTTATTTTCTGCTTAGAGCATTAGCTACCTTGTTCACCTTTCCGGGATGGTAGTTAATAGAGAAATCATAATCCTTGATTAGCTCTAACCATCTCTTTTGACGCCTGTTGAGCTCATTTTGCATGAATATATACTTTAGTCTCTTGTGGTTGGTGTATATGTCACACTTCTCACCATAAAGGTAGTGTCACCAGATTTTCAAGGAAAAAATCACAGCTGCCAACTCGAGATCATGTGTCGGGTAGTTCTGCTCATGGATCTTCAACTGTCATGAGGCATAGGCTATCACATTATCATTTTGTATGAGTACGCAACCCAAGCCTTTCTTTGAAGTATCATTGTATATCACAAAACTTTCTCCACTTTTCAGTAGTGTGAGTACAGGTGCAGTGATCAGCCTTCTCTTTAGCTCCTTGAAGCTTCCCTCACATTCTTCTGTCCAGACATACTTTACCTCTTTCCTTGTTAACTTAGTTAGCAGGATAGACAATCGTGAGAAGTTTCTCACAAAACGTCGGTAGTACCCAGCTAATCCAAGAAAACTACATATTTCTGTGACACTAGAGGGCCTGGTCCATTCCTCAATCACCTTTTTTTAAAGATCCACAAAAATTCCCTCACTTGTGATCACATGTCCCAATAATGTGACTTGCTTCATCCAAGAGTCACACTTTCTGAACTTGGCGTTCAACTTCTCCTTTTTTAATGTCGCCAACACAAGTCTTAGATTTTCTTCATGTTCCTCCTTGCTCTTGGATTATATGAGAATATTATCAATAAACACTACCACAAATTTGTCAAGGTAATGTCTAAAGACTCTATTCATCAAATCCATGAAGATTTCAAGGGAATTAGTGAGTCCGAAGGGCATCACCAAAAACTCATAGTTCTCATACCTTGTTCGGAAGGCAGTCATCTGAATATCTTCCTTCTTCACCTTTACTTGATGATATCCAGAATGAAGATCCACCTTTGAGAAGTATTGAGAACCTCCTAACTGATTGAACGAGTCATCAATACTTGTAAAAGGATACTTGTTCTTTATGGTGATCTTTTTGAGTTCCCGATAATCGATACACAGCCACATTGTTCCATACTTCTTCTTCACAAAGAGCACAGGTGCACCCCAAGGTGATGCACTAGGGCATATGAACCCTTTGTCCAGATGCTCCTGTAGATACTTCTTTAACTCCTCTAGTTCTATAGGATCCATACTATAGGGACACTTTGAGATATGAGTAGCTCTGGGTATGATTTCAATTGAGAACTCTACCTCATGATCCAGGGGAATTCCGAGTAACTCTTCGAGAAATACATCATTGTATTCCCTCACGATTGGCATTTCAACAAGGTTGGAACTATCCTTTGACCCAACCATTTGAGAGAGGTATGCTTCTTAATAGGGAATCAATACCCACACAGATGAAGGATTTTTCAAAGGAGATTTATGATCTTCCTTGCATTTGTAGAGGAGAATGGGATGGTTCGGAATATGAAAATATATTTTCTATTCCCAACAACTGATATGATATCTATATAACAAGAGCCAATCCATTCCCATTATAGCGTCTAATTCTACTAAGGGAAGTATTACAAGATTCTCTGGAAGAATCTTCCCATATACGCCAACAGGAGAGGAGTAAAACACTTGGGTTACAATGATTTCACCACTTGGTGCTTTTATAGATGTCTCTACTTCAAGGTTTCAGGGCTTTGATTCTATAGTTCTAGCAAACTTTCAAGATATAAAGAAATGCGTAGAACCATAATCAAATAAGAATTTTTCCATTCTTGAGTGAATAGTAAGTTTACCTTGTATGACTTCATTATCTTGCTCCACTTACGCAGTAGTGATGGCATAAGCTTTACCTAGTTCTTTTGTCTTTGGTGGCTACTGAAGTTGATTACCCTTGAGAACTCGAGTTTTATTGCACTGGCTTGCATAGTGCCTTAGCTCCATACAGTTGTAGCATTGAACCATGGGTGGTTCTATCATTTCTTCTACTATATTATCCTTCATTTTCATGTCTTTTCGATACTCCCGAGCATGATGCCCTTCTTTATCACACTTGAATCATTTCCTCATCCCTTTGAGGCAGTTCCCATGGTGTGACTTTCCACATTTTTGGCATCTGGGTCGTTGAGTTTTCTTCCCACCTTTGTCATTAGATCCTCCATCTTGAAACTCCATATTTCATTTCTTATCACCAAATCCATGGGACCATTCTCCAAAATCCATCTCCACTTTGAGAGCACATCGAACAACTTCTTTATAACTCCCAAAGTCTCTAATTTCACGAGCCTTTTGAAAGTGTGGTTTTAATCCACTAAAGAATCTATCAATTTTTCTATCATTATTGATAACAAAACACAAAGTGTACCATGAAAGCCTTGTGAAATTTGCTTCATAGGCTGTGACAGATTATCCTCATTTTTTCTTGAGCTCTATGAATTCTCTCTCCATCTTCGTGCGAACAGTTCTTGGGAAATACTTGTTAAGAAACATTATCTTAAATTCTTCCCATTCCATCTCTTCAATTTCCTCCATTGGCTTGGTGTTCTTAATCAAATCCCACCATTGATCAGCTTCTCCATCTAGACGATAAATGGCTAGGGCCACCTTCTCTATCTTAGAACAGTGAAGAACGGAAAAGATCTTTTCCGTGGAGTTGACCCACTATTCCGCAACTAGTGGATCAGAAGATCTATTAAACGTCGGTGGTCATTGCCGTATAAAACATTCGATAGCTAGTTTCTACCTCTTTGGTGAAGGAGAAAGTTCTCCATTATTATGGTTATTGTTCATAACCTGAGATAATTGGTTAAGTATCACCATGAAATTTTTAACTCCACCTCCCAAATCATTGGGGATGTCGTTCGGGCAATCATTGCATTGGCCCTCGCACGAGTTGTTGGCTGGATTTCTCCTAGTTCCAACCATTTTTTAAAATAGAAAAGGTTAAAACAAAACATAAGTAAACAATTCATGAATAAATTATTAATTTAAACAATTTATACCAAAAACATAACATATGGGATCCCTATGTAAAGATTCTTGTGTGCCTATTTGTACTTAGACTCATGCTAGATGTTTTCTCTAGGGTTTACTAATTCTAATTCCCAAATTAACTAAACCTTTCCTCTGATACCAACTATAGAGACCCTGCCTTTTCTTACATTACTATTATGTCATTTTAAAGATAAAAACATAATATTATTACACATAGAGGATCCAAAGGTTTAGTGTCTTCGGAAAACTAGGACCGTACATAACAATTACAACATCAAGCATAAACATTTATTTAATTTCTTTTTCTCTAGCTTCTTATTGGCACTTGTACTTGCCTTAGTACAAGTAAACACTTAAGGATATACATAAGGGGGTTAACTAAAAGCCCAGTAATAGGATAGATAAGAATAATATATCATGGGGTGAGAATAATCATGACATAGGCAAAAGATCATGAACATGAGAGGAGCATAAATAAAAGACTTGAAATGTGGAAATGCATAAAAATGAAACATCATGTCTTAGTGGTTAACTATCACATATACTTATGAACCAAGATAGAATCTTGTTCACACATCATTTCACATTTATTCATGAGGTTCATCACATTACCCAATTCATTGGAGCGCTGTATAATTCCAGGCGCACCCGTCACATTTAAACATTCATATTGCGCTATATAATTCCAAGCGCACCCATCACATCATAACATTATCATTATCATGCTTGACACATATAACACATATCAAAAATGAACATAACTGACCCATAGAAATGAATAGGTTTCATCTCAAAATAACACATTCATAAACTTTGGGTTCCCAAAATAAAGAGGGAATAAAATACATGTTACAAGAACCGTCCACCTTGAGTGAGAAGTAAAAGGTGTGTTCTTAAAAGAAGAGTTCTTTTGGAAAACATTTTGTTTGAAATAAAAACCAGTGAAAAACATATATATCCTAGAAAAGGAAATAAAATGATGAAAAAATTATCTTTAAGGATTAACCATTTCAAAAATGGAGTGAAAGAGGGAGAACCTGAAGGATGAAAATTGAGTTCAAAAATTTCCCCTTACCTTGTATCTGAATGCTTACTTGTCTTTAATGTCCTGTATAATGACATTATATTCATTAATTAGAAATTAAAAAACCTTTTATACATGAATATGGTTCATTTTTGTTTCATTGTTTCATTTTATGGTCCTTTTGATGAGTTATAGGGTTTAAAAACTTTGTTTGGGAATGTTCATTTTTATGCTCTTCTTGAGTGGTTAACTCGTATTCTTAAATGAAAGTTTGGGTAGAACATGGGTAGACATACAGAACTAAAATTACTTGTTATTAATTATATTATAGGAGTTTTAATTATTTTATAATTAATTATATTATATCCATGTGGATGAATCATTAGATAATAATTAAATGATGATTTTTTGGGTTAATTTGAGTGGTTTTTCGATCATAATGAACTTGTTTTATTTTATCACTGGTAATATGGTCAAAAGTTATTCCAAGAACTTTAAATAGGATATAACACATATAAAATATTCTGTTTCAACCATAAAAATGGTTTCATGACATATCTGAAGGTAGAAATGGAAGAAGAAAACATGTTGTTCTTGAAGGTGATAAATTAACACCTCACGAACAATGTTCTCTTTAATAAAATAAAAGAAAGAGAGAAAGGGGGTTGGATGATATAATATCCCATTAGCATCATAAAATTGTATTAAATGTATAATTTTGGAGTTACAATACCATTTTTATGAATATAGGTGGAGATATATCAAGAAATGAACTTGAACTTGAAAGGAAATTAAAGGAGAAAAGGGAGAGAAATTACCTCTTAAATCTTACTCTTGAGATCCTCCTTAAGAAAGCTAGGCTTGGTCTTTTGATGAGACAAGAAGCTCTTAAACGTGGTATAGGGTCTAGGAAAGATTTTTGGGTAGATTTTAGAGAATTCTTATAGCTTTAGAGTTGTGATGAAATGAGGGTGTGAAGGGTGGTTTTTATAGTGGAGGGGAGAGGGGTTTTCTTAATATAAAATTCATTAGTTTATTATTTCCTCACAAGACAAGGAATAGTGAGTCATCCATGATCAATAATAGTAAATAAGGAATTTGAGTTCGGTATTTGGGTGCTTACATAACTTGTGATGTCAGGAATAGTAGGTTTTAATTATAATGTATTTATACGATAAATTAATGTATTTTACTATTCACCAAAAATTCAAGTATTTTAGAAAAATCCCAAAAATTCACCCCAACCATTTTTAGATGTGTAGAATCAAAAAATAAATTCCATTTTTCAAAAATAATTTTCTAAATATTATTAATTTAATATTTAATTAAAATCATAATTTACTTAAAACAGTTTTTAAAATTAAAACTGATTTTATAGTGCTTTAAAAAATTGTGTAGGGTCTTATAAAATTATATAAAAACTATAAGACATTTATTTGATAATTTATTAATAAATTTTAAGAAAATACATTTTCTTTTAAATTAATTAATTAATTATAATTATTTATTTATGACTTACAAAATACCAAAATGTTTACTAAGGTCAAATTGTCACTTTCTAAGATGTCTAAATTTTATTTAATTATTCATGGGTAAGGTTAATCTTATGTTTGAGGATTTACTATTCATAAGGGTCCTATTATTATTCATAAGGGTAGGTTTCTATTCACAAGTTTATGTTACTATTCACCGAAAATTATTTTTGTTTCATTAGACTCCAAAAATCATCTTGAACACAACCGTGTATATTGAATTTTCAAAATTCAAAACACAGAATTGACAAACTTATGTTTAAAGGTCACTTAGCACTTAGTAGTTCATTATGTTGTGTTTTCATGTGATTTTATGACATATTTATAAGAAGGTAAATTCCATTGAAAAACTTTGGGTCGTTACAATTTCAAATATGAATGTCAAAATTAATTAATTCCTTATTCTATTTGGAATACTTATGATATATCCTTTATTTATTACTTGAGATAAGATTATGAAACTCATTTCCTTATCATGGGTTTTATTATGATTTCTATTTATATAAGGTTTCTTTTCCTCTTGAGGTGCACTTATTAATGTACATGTTATGAATATGAATGGTTCACCCTGATAAAGTTCCAATTCATTGGATAATGTTTTCATCTCATGAGATGTCATGTTTGTTGCATGAGCAGTTGGCTTAAGCACACTATGTTATTTTATCTTGGCTGTGAGCCTAGACTTATGCTTATAAATTTATGCTTTATACTGTTACCACATATTTATGAGTCCATTTACATTTAATATTATACCCTTATTCCATGTTTCCATACTTTTCAAACACTATTATTCCATGGTATATGTTTTTTTATTTGATATTACATGTTCCACTATCATGACTTAAAGAAAACTCTTATTGTCCCATGTTTTCTTAATAATATATTTCTCCCCTACACTTTTTTCATATGATTATGATCTAACCCTTAATAGAATATTTATAATTTTTACCTTACTGAACTTTTTATCTCACTCATTTAGTATTTTTCATTTTCTAAGGTCATTAAGATGAGTATAAACTATGATGCGTCTATAAAGGGGTGTAGTGTGGTCCAATTATAGAGAAATGTGCACAAGTATTGACATATGTAACTAGTCATAAAATAACCTAAACCTTATATTTTTTGTATTGTGATATTATTATGAGATGTAATGTTTAAGTTAAAAAATGATGTGAAATATATTTATGTTTTTCTTGGATCATATCACATTATATCCAAGCCATTATTTGTGTGTTTTTAGCACTGGAACCAATAGTATGTTTCTATGGAACCACATTTGGGAGGATTAGTTTAGTTTTTTTTTAGGATTAGTTTCGTTATTTTTAGGAATTAGAATGAGATAAATTTATTGAAAACCCTAATAGTAATTCTATGTCTAGGATAAAAATCTAAGATTTTTTTAATGTTTTGAGTATGTGGGTTCCTATTAATTACAACCCTTTCTAGATACTGGAAATTGGATATGGATGTGTCATATATGAACCTAGTTTTAATCAATTTGGAAAAGTTTGTTTGAGTGTTAACTCAATCATCATTTGGCATATGATGAGAGGGCCAAAAACTACACACCTGGATAGACACTCCTGGGGGATATGATTTGTTTGACCACATTCACTTTATGACCCATTATAAAGGATTTATTATTAGGTCAAGGAGAATGAGATAACCCAACCTAAAGAAATCTATATTTTATCGATAGTTATTTCTGTTGAATTTGAAGCTAATGTGATAGTTTGGAAGTGTGATACATTTCTAGGTTGAGTTATTCATGATATTATTTATGATAATTATCTTATGATGTTATTTATTTTTTTATCATGTTAATCCTTTTTCGTTTTACTAATGGCCAAATCCTTAAGGAACTAGGATAACAATGGATGTCATGGACAACGTAAATATTGTCCCAATGAGAAACATAATGTGATAAGAACTAGATTAAGAAATAATTTTATTTTTCTAAAACAACTATCATGAATTATGATTAACAACATGAACATAGTTAAATTCTCAAACACATCAAGTGATAGAATGATAGAGTCTCATGGGATTTTAGGTGATGAATATGATGGATAAAAGAAGATTCAATTTATTTCATGCCAATAATTTGGGAAGAGGTGCCTAGGGGAATGTCATTAAGGAACTGGAATATGTTTTATCTGTGATAAAGGAGGGAATCAAGCAACTAGATTATGAGGAAAAAAGAATATTTTAGTTAACACTATAGTGAAAAGTAATGTTTTTCTTAAGGATCCAATTGAAATTTGATGTTTCAGATGTATATAATTTGGGCACTATGAAAACCAGTGCACTAATCCAAGGGATGAATATGGAAATCAACATCTATAATCACCTAGACCATAGGAACAAGGAAAAACCAATTCAATTACTACTATTGAATTTAATAGTGATAGTAAAGTCGTATTAAGAACACTTATTATTAACTCTATATTTTTGGATGTCTTATATCATGTAATCCTTCACCAACTATTTACTATTGAATTATAAATGAAAAATCTAGTGGTTTCATTATTGTATCCAAGGTATATGAAGTTTCTTTAATGTTTGTGTGATTATGATTCATGCAAGTATTATTATCCATCCTTTAGATTAATTTTATGGAATTTCATAAATGTATTGGCTATCTCCACATATAATCCATATTAATCAACTAAATAGGGAAATCACATTTTATACTTCAAATCAACCTCGAGTCATCTATCAATGAATGGATAACCATATACTCTCTTGGAATACTAATTATGTCATATGAGTTATGATACCTAATGTAACACCCCAAGATTTAAAAAGAAGAAAATTATATTTTTCATATTAAATTAAATAAAATACTATATTCAAATTTTATTACACACAACATCCAATTTATCTTGTTTTACAGGCAACCCTAATATTTTTATATTCGATAGAGTATTCAACACGCACCACCAAACTTAAATAACCCATGATATATATAACCATTATAACCTAGCTATTGAAATGAAAGGTATGATCCAGATTAACTTAATTATAAAAATATGGTTCATGCAAATATATATAATTAATTATTTGGTGACCAATTAATTATAAATGAAAATAAAATCCTATTGAAAATAAAATGAAATCTTTTTCTGAAAAACTATTTTAATTTGTACAAGTGTGTTTTATACCAATAAATTAAACAAATAAAATTATTTGGATTATATTGATTAAATTTATATATGATAAATCTAATCTAATATTTAACATTCATCCTATTTGTTTTTTATACATGATATAAAAACAAATCCAATTTTATGCTTAAAATTCTATATTTAAAAAAAATAGTTTTGTCGCATTTTTATGGTGAACTTATTTTAAAAATATTTTTTAATAATTTTACAAAATTTATCTAAAAAAATAGACTTAATTTTTTAAATATTAATATCAAAATTTAATTTGGTATAAATTTAGGGATTTTTTGGAAAATATTGATTTTTCGTTGAATAGTAAAAAATACCAATTTTTTTAAAAAAAAATCCTTTCAATAAATTAAGTAATTTAAAAGTAATAATATGTTTTTAACATGTTTTAAAGTAACCTAAGTTATATTTAATCCACTTAATTACTTTTATTTGACCTTATATTGGTTTTTAATGTGATTTTTTTACTTACAAATGGGGTTTTTCTAAAAAAATGTTTTAAAATACATAATGATTTTCCTTTTTAATTAACTAAAATAATCCCTAATGTGTAATGTTTTAAATAAAAATTATAGATTATATAAAATTAAAAATTTATTTATTTTTATAAAATTATTATTATTAGTCATAGAGTTAATATAGTATCGTCTTTTTCTAAAAAAATATACTTCTTAAAAACCCGTTGTCTTGCCGCATCTACAGGATTAGTATTAAATTAAATTTTACCAATAATGTGAATTTAATTTGGAAAAATTTATTCCATATTTGGAATAATCATAATTTATTATTTCTAATAAGTCCAACTTAATTTTATACTATAATAATTAGTGAATGAAATTAAAATCAATTACAACAATTATGGTAAAAATGAGTTTACTTAATGGTTAAACTTAGAATATAAGGTATAAAAATGACATAAAACTTCTATAAAACACATTGGATGTCCATATTTTGACCTTATACCTTCTATTATGTATTTTCATGTATTATTGGGTCTTGGAGACACGAAAAAATCATTGGTGGAATTAACTCTTTGAAAAAATTACAATTGTGTTACTCACCTCTCCTATAAAAGGCCACCCCTCTCCTCTATTCTTCACACATTAAAACCTATTTTTTTCGGCCAATACCTACCCAAATCACTTAAAAACTTCATTATCATCATCCTTTAAGCCTTATTTTGGTCAAAAAATCAACCAATAAAGGGATTTTGTGCAAACCAAAAGGAGTTACTAGAAGAAAGGTAATGTTCATCAATAAGTATTTCTATTTTATTTCTGCCCACATTACTTAAATTATTATTATATCATGATGATATAAAAATAATAATTATATTCCATATAATTATATTTTTTTATATTAAGTTTATGACATAAAATCACACACACTTACATAAAATTTGTTACTAAATCATCATTCATGTGTTCGGCGGACTATCGTCTCGTGAAACAATGTTGTTTATTTTTCCATTATCACCTCTCACGGTTGTGTATAATGATTTATATAAAGTTTATATAATATATTTATAAAAAAAATTATACCTATTATGTTATTTTATAATATATACCCTTATATATTCCAATAGGAAAGGGATATGATAACGCCACTCGTGTGTATAGTGGACTATCGCCTCGCGATGCAATGTGATTTGTTGTGCACTAACGCATTACATAAAAGGTAATAAGGTTAAATATAATGAATATGTGTGATATAAATGAAATATTTATGATATTAATTACATATTTATCATTATTTAAGTATAATATATCATTTTTTTAAATTTTCAATCACTAAAAAAGTGATAACGTCGTTCGTGGATGTGTGGACAACCGCCTCCTTGAAGCGATGTGAATCCTTTTTTCACCAACACATCACAATAATTATATATATAAGTATAAATAATTAAATAATATGTTATTTATGATATTATTATTATTCTATAAAGAAACAATATTACTTACCTTCTTTCCATAATGATCATTGAAAAATGGAAACGTTACTCATGCATACGTACGGCCTACTACCTCTATGATCGTAACATTAGTTCATTTTTCCTAACCATATTTAATGATTGGATTTAAAATTATAATTGATATATAAATATGAAAATTATTTCATGATTTTTATTCTGTGTATATTTAAATAATTACCTCTTTGTCCATAGTCAACCTACCAAAGTCATTTTTGACACATAAGGAAAATATGGTCAAAACATCTAACATAAACCTAATTGATTAAGTAATTGTATATGACGTGATAATAAGTGAAATAAAATTAATAATAAACTTTAAAAAATTTATAAAAAGAGTAAATTATTAACATAATTCTATTTTTCATGAAGATAAATAAAAAATGTGATGAATTGAACTCAAAGTAAGGGTTTTTCTCATCTTACTTTTATTTCTATGAGATATATGCCATATTCACCACTTATTTTTGTTTTTGGAATATATAATAACAATTATTGTATTGTATTATTCTTATATTTAAATTTATATAGATATACATATCCATTTTAGTATCTCTCTCTTTCATGGGGTTTACAGATTCAAAGTTACCAAAGTGGTAAGGGATTTTTGTCTCAATTTTCCTTCTTTGAGACGTATGTTATGTTATGAACTTATCTTATTTTATGAGGTGTATATAATGATCCTTTTTCATGTTATATCATGAATTTAATTATTTTTATTATATTCTAATTTTATTTTTATTTTATTTTAATTTTATTCTTTCATGGGGATTACGATTTAAAGTTACAAAAGTGGTAAGATTCCAACCATACAATGGCCCTAAGTCCTTCATTTTTTATTTATTTTGATAATCCACCTTTAAAGGGGTGATGTGGAACCCTTAAAAGGCCCGTAGGTGTGATTATTACATGTCTCATGGGCCTTAGATGAATTCATTGCTCATAGGCTTCAGACATTACATACAACCCAGACTAACTACTTAGATTTGCTCCTCCCCAATATCTTCATCATGAAATCTACTCTCCACCTTAACATGGTTGTTCGGATAGGATATACCATGCATGCATAGGCTTTTCCCGATGTAAGGTGTTATACCTTTTCATTCTTGCAATCTGTGTAGCTTCTGTGGTGGTGAAATATCCTTGCTCATCCTCCTATAGAGCTTGTTCCTTGTAGGTTGTTTGGTTTTCATCTGCACTTTAAGGTGTCCCAAAGGCCTTGAGGTGTCCCAAAGGTCTTACTGGCCCGAATTCTTGGGTAGCCCAAAGGCCTTAAAGGAATCGGGGACCAAATCGGTGGCCTGAAGGCCCAAATGGGGGCAAATTCCCAGCTGTTATAGTGTCAAACAGTGCCTACTACAGTTCCCGCTACAGTACCTACTACAGTACTGCTATAGTTCTGTTACAGTACTACTACAGTACCCCCTGAAATTATACCTCTACCTAGATTTGATCCTGGGTCTCCTGGATGCACTTAAGAGTCCTCACCAACCGGGTTGAGGCTCATGTGCAAAAAGTGGTAAGAGTCTTTTGTTACAGTCTCATCATTTATCGATATTGTGTATGATTAAGTATCTAATGTTGAAATATTATAAAACTCATTAATTTTCTTCTCCTAGGTTTATTTAAGATATTTTAAATTAATTTTACCATTTTTATACTCTTTGGTACTTAAAATTTTTGAGAATGTGTTTTTAATAAAACCTGACTTCATTTATCTCTTTGGTCAGAAAGTTGTTTTTTTCCAAAACTATGTTTTCTAAAAATGTTTTAAACAATTTTTTTTTTAAAAATTAAATTTCTAAAAATTATTTACTAAATAAAGTTTTACCCATTTTTTATTTTTAAATTTTTTTTGAAAGGGTCCTTCTTGTCGCTTTCTGAATAAGGTACTTTTCCAAACTTTTTACAGTGTAAAGAGAATATTCTATATGGAATGTACAAAATTACCTGCTAACATGACCATAATTTATTTAAAGCCTCTTTTTAAAGATTACAAGATTATTTTTAAATAAATTTTTTTCTTAATATTCTATAAATTCATAGTTTCTAAAATTGTTCTTCAAAGAAAAGGATTTTTGAAATGTTTTAGGTTTTAAAAATTTATTTTCAAAATGAAAGGAATAGTTTCCTCAAGAATGTTTTTAATGACATTTTAAATTTATTTTCATTAATAAACATCAAAAACCCTTGTTATTACTTATTCTCTATTGAGGATATTTTTTAATTATACCATACTCATTATTTATCTAGATGGATTAATGTTATTTCAAAGAGATTGTTGTGGAACCTGTTTTTTTTCTATGGGTTAATCATGTTTCAAATAGATTAACATGGAACCAATATCTTTTCTATGTGTTAATAAGGTTATAAAAGAATAATGATTATTTATATGATTTTTGTGTTGAATTATCTATATACTTTATTCCTATTGTGGTTCTTGGAAATCTTATATAATGGGTCGGCCCAGATAGTGTCGGGTGAACCATTACAACTTATATTATGGGGTAGCCCAGATAGAACTGGGTGAGCCCATTATAGCTTAAATTATGGGGTGCCCTAGATAGTGTCTAGTGATCCTGTTATATCTTATATGATGGGTATTCCCAAATAGTGCTTCAATTCATTAGGTAATGATTATATTGGAAGTCAGTCATATGGTTATTCTAATTGAAATTATTTTGAAATTATTTTATGAATATTATGTTACAAGTTACCAAAAATGGTTTTAATTGATTACTATAGGTTTATAATTTTTCTTATGATCAGTATTGATATAACATGTATCATGATTATTAGTTCTTATGAATAATTCCTTTCCCATGTTTTCATATTGTATGATCCAGATATTGATGGGTATGAGTTCTTTAATGATTCTCTCATGCACTCTGATTATGTCATCATACCCTAATGCACTTCTTATGCTCATTGGTGACATTCAATTACAAATGATTATGTATACCGTTACTGAGCATTTGATATCACCCTTCGTATGTATCCTTTTCCCTAGGTAAAAAGAATGAGGATGAGAAAATTAAGTCTATAAGGGATTTCATATGGATGATGCTGATGACCTAATTTTAAATAAGAAAATATGGGTATAATGGGAGAATATTTTCATTATTACGAACAAGTAGTTTATGAATCCAAGTTGATATAATTTGGTCCAAATTCTATAAAAATATAAACCCTAAAAGATCCTCAAAGTTAAAGAAAGTATATTCTTAACTAAAACTCAAGATTATGTAATGTTTAAGGTTGGGTCTTTATACTTAATCATATGATATGTTTTTCTTACATGATTATAGAAAAACAAAATATTATAATTGACCTATTATGATGTAAAAAGATATAATTACTAAGTTTATATCTCTCTAGAAATTATATCTTAAGTCATGTATATCTTTTAGATAATATTAGTTATTTTTAGTAGCAAGTGATAACTAAAATTGAGAGGATGAGGTTTATTTTATGGGAGGAGAGTGTAATACCCAAAGATCTTACTATACATCTTTCTATTAAATAAATATAATCTTTTTTTATATCTTGATTCACATGCAACACTGAACTAAAAAAACCATTATACTTTATATTAAAAAAAATTATAAGTAATAAATATAATCATCATAATATATCCACTAAACTAGAATGTCTAAATAAAAGTGAGCATATTTTTAAATATATATATATATAAATGAAAATAAATGGGTCATTTTTAATACCAATGCACTGATAAAATTCAATTAGTATGGCTAAATAACTAATGAAGTTATTTTATGATTAAAATATATTTTCATAAAATTTACCATTTTAGGTTGTATTTATTTTTATATATTATGGTTCAATGATAATAAAATACATTGATGATAGGAATAATATGTTATTATTGATTCAATTAGAATTTAATAGTAAATAAAAATAAAAAAAGTTAATATTTAAAAAGTTATTTTCCTGTTAAAAATAGTTTTACATTATATTTTATGTTTTTATTTAAAATTTAAATTGTTAAATTTTAGAATTTGAATTTGAAAAAGAATTTTTTTCAGATTTAGCATTTCAATATTATTCTAAGATAAATTTTTTATTATTTCCTAAAATAATTGATTTTTAGGTGATAGTTTAAAATACCATTTTTACTAATAATCGAATGTTTTTAACTTTATCATACAGTAAGTATTTCATAATAAAATATAAAAAAATTATACCAAAAATATATTTATGAAGTAAAAAATAATACATTAAAAATTGCTACATTAAATTTAGAAAAATCATGTTTAACATTTTGAAATTTAAGTATTCTTTTATTCTAGTAAAAACTATTTTTCATATTTTTATTTTAATTATATTTTAACAAGGTAGAGTTATATTTCTTCTTGTTTTTAAATCCACATAGATATTATTTTTTTAATAATAAAACAATTAATTTCATAGATACCAAAAACTTTGATAATTTTATCTTATTCCTAATTTTTATGCATAAAAATACACTTTTTCTAAAAATGGTTTTTTTTGCATTCTGTGAACTAATATTAAAATTAATTTTTTTCACCCTTATAAATTTTATTTTATGAAACGAATTTCATATTTTTAATCATTGGGTCTAAATTATGTAAAAAGTTTCATTTTATTTTTATGTATAAAAAATAAATTACTTAATTAAAAATTAGTTATTGTGGTAAAGGTAAAACCATGTCTCCAAATGATTATATGAATGTGTCTTGACCTTAACATATCCCCTATTCATTATTTTCCATTATTGGATCTTTTTTACCCTTGAATATTTACTTACCCTTTTATTTAATTACAAAAATTCCACTCCTGTCACTTTAAAATACCACCCACCACCACCCCATTTATCCACTCATTCTAAAGAATCATATCAATAAAAACTATACCCCAATCTCTTCCCAACCATCTAACCATGTCAGAAAATCATTTTTATTTGAAAAATAATTTTCTAAGGTGCCTTAAGTTGTTACCCATGGGAGAACATCCAAAGGGAGATGTAATGTTCTCAACAAATCTCTATTAATTCATTTCTTATTATACACCCAAAAATATTTTCTATCTATGAAAGTATTATAACATAAAAATTCTTAATATTCTTAAATTTTATTATACTAATATAAGATCCATTTTCTAACTTTTCTAAAACCATTCAAAAGATGAAGATGTCGTTATTCCTACATGCGGACTACTGTCTCCATTAATATCATGTTCTATTTTTCATAACCTACTTACATGAATGGTTCAAATGATTTATTTAATTAAAAAATATAATATTTATAAAATGATCAATATTTTTAAATGATAAATTATTTTATTTTCTACCTCCCTATTATTCTAGGAAAAATGATAGTGACATCTGTTTGTATATGTAGGTTATCGCCCCCACATAACGATGTATTTTGTTTTTTTATTGCTGCCTAACATGGATGAATTTAAAAAATAATTTATAAAAATAATATTTATAACATGATAAATATTTTTAATGATAATTTATTTTATTTTCTATCTCCATACTATTTTAGAAAAAATAATAGCATCATCTATCTGTACATGCGGGTGATCACCTCCACAGAACAACGTATTTCATTTTTTCATTACTGCCTAACATGGATGACTTTAAAAATATATTTAATTTATAAAAATTTTATTTATCACACTATTAATAATATTTAATGATAATATTATTCATTTTATAATTGATATTAATAATAAATGTTCATAGTAAACTTAACCACCTTAAATAAATATGTTGAGGCAACTTTCTTAATTTAAGCCCATTTTGAGAAAAACTAAGAAACTATATAACTTTTTTGATAATGGAATAATAATATACCTAAATCTATACAATTATGTTGATTATTAATCTATTTTTACAACACATTTGACCACTGTCATCATACAGAGTAAGTTTCATAGAAATTGATCAAACCACCTTAAGTAATTGACATAAGAAAAATCTACTTAATAAATGAATAAAATATGATAATAAATGGACCTTATAAAATATAATATTTATGAAAAAAAGTTATTAATTTCTTTTTAATATACTTAATTTTATTTATAAGTAATTTAAGAATACAAGAAATACAAATCAAGTCCTAATGTAAATGTTTCTGAATCTCAATTTTTATTCATTGAGATATGATTTATACTCTACACTCATTCACTTTTTGTGAAGTTAATATTTCCCTTGGATTTAATTTTATCATAATTTTAATGAAATATAAGGTATTTAAAAATCCATCTCATGTTCAACCTTTATGGATTTTTTATTCTAAATATAATTAAGTCATAAGTTGTTTGTTAAGTCTATTTTATTTCAATTTGGGTCTTGAGCTATCTTTCTTGATTATTCTTTTCTAAATTTCTTTAATCTACCATTTCTATATTCCACATGGTAACTCATATTTTTTACATTGGGTTAATTAGTTATTTAAAACAAAAACTTCTTCATTGGTTGATTTCTTGTTAAAAGTTATGACATTGTTTAGATTAATACTCATCCTTTATAATAGTTTTTTCTCCTCCATGTCCATATTTTCTCTTCTCACCAATGTTTTCCTTTCCTATTTTGGAACCCAAATATGTTTTAACTCATTTTATCCTCATATTTAAACTTAAAAATTAATGTTTTATTACCCTTTTAATAATGTGGGTTTAAAAAAATTTATTTTAAAACATAAAAATTGATATACTAAACCTGCCTTGTTACTTTTGAGTTATGATTTCTCTTTCTTTTTCTCTCTTTACCTCTATATTATTCTCATGTATTTCATTCATATTATATATATGTTAATTACATATATACCTAGTTTAATTTACCTATATTTATTGGGGAGAATACATGTTTTAAGTTCCCTTTGCAACCCTCTCTTCTAAGTAAACCTAATTTAAAGGAAATATCCAATTTCTTATTTTATGTCAAGTACAACCTCCATCAAATGTTTTTTAACCATTAATAGATTTTGAAAATATTTATTATTTTATGGAAAATCCTTATGTTTCAGATCTATTCTAAAGGAAAATAATAATATTCTTCATTTATTAAAATATCCTTTATTCATTTTATAAAGAATCACCTAAGTGACTGGTTTTTATTCTTACTTATCCAATATTTATTATAATACCTATGTTTATTTTTTAAAAATTAACATAAAAAAATATCTTAATTTCTTATTCTTTTAGTAATACTTATGATATAGCCTTCAGTTATTCCTTGGGGTAAGATTTTGAAACCCACTTCCTTTACATGGGTTTTATCATGATTATGATTTATGTGTGGTTTCTTTCCTATTATAAAACACACATGCATGCACAAGTTATTAATATGAATTATTCAC
This sequence comes from Viscum album, assembly GCA_963277665.1. Taxonomy (NCBI): domain Eukaryota; kingdom Viridiplantae; phylum Streptophyta; class Magnoliopsida; order Santalales; family Viscaceae; genus Viscum; species Viscum album. The sequence continues at coordinate 381,854,654 of OY728131.1, forward strand.
CCTAATAGCGATCTAATGCATTGGGTAATGATTTTATCTCATGATATATCATGTATGGTGCATGAGCTATAAGCCTAAGTGCATTATGTTATGTTTCCTTAGTGATTAGTCTTAACTTTTTCTTATGATTTCATGGTTTATGTAGTTTCAAAATATTTATGATTACATGAACCTTTGATATCATTCCCTTATTCCATGTTTTAATTATTATCTCACACTATTATGCCATGGTGAAAGTTTATTCATTTGAGATTATATTTTTTGCTATCATAACTTATAGAAAAATATTATTATAAAATGTTATTTTAATTATATATTTCTATCATGGCCATGATTTATCATATTATTATGATTTAACCCTTAATTTCATGTTGATAATTTTTTCCTTGATGAGTTTTTCAGCACACCTATTTCTTATGTTTCCATTCCCCGGGTCATGAAGATGAGTATAACCTATCAGGAGTATAAAAGGGGGTCTAGTGTGATTTGATTATGAATAAATGTTCACAATTATTATAAAATAAATTTCATATGTATCTAGTCCTAAAATACACTAAACCTTTTATTCATGGTATTGTGGTATTATTTTGAAATATAATGTTTAACTTATGAAAATGATGTAAAATATTTATATGTTTATATTGAGTCATCTCACTTTGTGTCAAACCCATCATTAAAGAAAGGGTTTTTATAACCAGGGTCAGGAGTGTAGGTCTGGGGTGTAACACCCCAATATTTTAAAAGAACATTATGTATGATAGCGTATATGACACACAACACCGAGCCTAAACGAATCACAAAATATTATTATTTAAATATGATCGATATAACGTAGACATTGAATTGAATGATATGAATAGTATTAAATAGATTATTAAATATATATAAAGTACCCACTCAATAAAAAATCATTGGTTAATTTTTAAAAAATAAGTACTCAATTTTCAGTAAAGTAATTTTATGCTTCCGAAATATTTTTTCTTCGAAAATGATTGTTATTATTTTTTATGAGAAAATATTATAATTACTTTTTGGATATTATATAAATTATATTTTATAAAATTAATATAATATTTTTAAATCAAAATATCAAAATTATATTAGGGTTAATTTTTTAGATTTTTCTGAAAAATTTGATTTTCCAGTGAATAGTGAAAATAACGATTTTTGTAGAAAATTGTATTTTTTATTAAAGAATTTACAAAGTTAAATTTTATTTTTAAAATTATTTAAATATTAAATTAGTTATATTATATTATCAATAATCCAATTAAGTTCATTATAATCAATTTTATGATTGAATTTGGTATAAAAACATTTTTATACATAAAAAAGTCATTTTTCTGAAAAAACAATTTTTGGTTGCATTTTTCATTTTTTTAAAATAATTACTAATAGTTATAAGTATTGAATTTGATTAAATTTATTAAATGTTTTTAATCATGAGATTCAAAAAATTTAAATAGGACCCTTTTATTTTTAGGCATTATTAATAGTAACCTTGGTAAAATTTATCACCACGGTAAAGGGTAAATCGGGTTAATCTATGCTAAAACTTAGTGATAAGGTCATAATATTTAATCCTAATTCTTACTAGATGAAGGTAATTCAAAACATATCACCTTAGTCTATAAATTTATTTATTTTAATTGATACATGTCCATGTAGATGACCAATATAATAAGTAAATCTAAGAAAGTTACAAAATGTCACTCTATTAGTTTTAAATATCTCTTATGTGTTCATATAGGGAAAAAAGAAAGTTATGAATGAATATAAATATCTATATTGATTTTAATTAAATTATTTTCATGATTTAACTTTATTTATAATTTTAAGGTATTATATAATTACCTTAAATTCTTATACAACGTTGATATAATATTTATTCAATTAATAAAATAACAAAATAAATTATTTTAAAAATATTATAAGTAATATAATATTAATTAGTTATAGTGTTACATAAATTTTATAGATTAATATGAAATATTATTTTTTAAAAGGATTATATTCTAATTAAAACTTTTTCTTTATGTATTTTAAGTAAAATTTAATTAATAGTGTTAAAATTGATATTAATGATGATTTATCAAAATAATATTTTATTAAATTATTTAAAAATAATTAAAATATTTAAAGAGGAAAAAAGGTATAATATATTTCTGAATATTTAATCCATTTTCCATTTATGAGTCAATATTTACCTTATATATAAAATTATAACCCTTTAAGAGTGAAAAATATGTTACCACGGTTAATGTTAAAATTGGTTAACTATGGGATTAAACCAAAAGATAAGGTTTAAAATACCACTAGAAACTGTCCAATTTTTATTGGTTGATGAGATTTAAACCATATCATACTTTAAATTTGAAACTATTTGAAACATTTTAACTAGAGAATGACTTTATTATAATTTAATTTTTTATGAAATTCCAAAGTTGCCCCTCACATATATTATAAAAGAGAAACTCCTCCCCTCACTTATTCACACTCTTTAATCCATCTAGATTGACCATACCCTACCAAAATATCTTATAAATTTCATTATTCACATTATATAGGTTATGATATTCCCAAAATACCAACCCTAGGATCCTTAAGAGGATATCTAAATGATTTCTTTTAAAGAAGAGGTAATCACCTTAACCAATAACATTCTTTTTACTTCTTCTTTTACCTCCTATAAATATATGGTATTTATGATAAAATAATAAATTCAGAGTCCTAAATATAATAAAATTTTATTATGATTTTTAATTCACCATTATCAACCTTTTTTCCATCAAATGAGAAGTAAAAGTATCACTCATGCATACGTACGTCTTACTGTCTCTACATAGCGATACAAATCATTTTCCACCACCATATTTCATGGATGGTTATTATTATGGGTTTGAGGTTTATATATGATACTTAAAATATAATAATACTTTTATAATTATATTATCACATTTAACTTTTTACCTTCCTATCCATTGGAAAATGATAATGTCGCACATGTGTATGTGTGGACTACCACCTCTACAAAGAAATGTGATTTTTTTCATTTTTGTTTAACTTGGAAGTTAATAAGGATATATTTAAGGAATATAAATATATATATATATGATATAATAAATATTAAATACAGTTTAATTATTATTTACCTTTCATTCATTCTATCCTTCGAAAAGTGAAAACAATGTTCTTGAATACGCATGGTCTACCGTCTCCATGAACGTTGTAATTCATTTTTATATATCTATATTTTATAAATCACTATAAATACATTTACAATTAATATATATGATATTTATATAATCATTAATATTATATATATGGTGGAACCATGATAAAATTAAAATGATTAAAACTACCAAACCAAAACATACATGAAAAACGAAGCAGTTATTACCCAGAATAGTGACTTTAACAAAGAATTGTTAATAAATAGTGATAAAATATTATAATTAAATAATATATGGTATGATTCTAGAATATATGTATAATAAATATATATTTATTATATATAAGGTCCACACGCATATGAAGTAATTTGAACATGAGGGAACAGTTTATTTCACAACTCATCATTATTTTTGGATTGTTTATGTTTAAGTATCCTTTGAAGGAATTGTTTGATATTTCTATCTTAAAACCAATATATTTTATTCTACTATATTTATTCATTAACTTTTCAAGTAATTATACCATTTTCCTCTCTTTGTTACTTAAAATGATTGAGAAAATGTTTTTAAGAAAATATAACTATATTTCTCTCTTTGGTTGAAAATAATTTTTCTTCCATAACCATGTTTTCTAAAAATATTATCAAGAATATTTTAAAAATTATCCAAATAATTTATTAAATAAATTTTGACACATGATTTAATTTTTAAAAATAGTTTTAAAGGTATCTTCTTGTCATTTTCTGAATGAGGTACTTTTTAACCTTTTTACAAAAGTGTGAAAAGAATGTTTTTTAACTTATAAATCATGTATAGAATTACCCATCATCATGAATTCTTGTTTATTTCAATATTCCTTTACAATTTTCCATGATTATTTTTAAATAGTTTTTTACCTAATATTTTGTAAATTTTTAGTTTTTAAAATTTATTTTCAAAGTTAAAAGGGTATTTTCATCAATAATGTTTTTAATAACTTTTTTTATATTTCTATTCATCAACAACAATTACCATCATTTTAATTTTTCTCTACTGGTGATATGTTGTAATGATAACATCCTTATTATTTATCTAGATGGTTTATGAACAGTTTTACTAGGGATGTACTATTTTTTATCATTCTTCATGTTACTCTAGATAGTTTATAATTATGTTTATTGATTGGGGAAATTATTGAAATTTCATATTCTAGTTTTTCAATATGAATGTTTATTTGATTATGTTTCTCCCCTTTTAGTTGAGGGGTGTATTGGACTTATTATGTGATGGTCAGGGCCTGCTATAACCCCTCAAACCATCAGTAGGCCTCATGAGACAAACTAGCTTCAGTATTTGTCTGAGGCCTAACCCATTTATATAAGATTTATTGGAATGAGTACTTGACAATATGTTTATGATGTATGTAATTATTCATTCCCTTGTTATTAGATTAGTTATTTATGTATATTTGATTATTTGATTTGCCATGATATCCAAGAATAAATTTCAAGATCATTTGGTTGTTTATATAGAATTATTTGATCATAATTTATTCTTGGAATATTATTATTAATTCTCAAGTTATTGATTAAGTGGCATGTGTTTCAGATATTTACCTTGACATATTGATTATGTCTTATTTATTCATGATATATTATGGTGTATGCATACTAATACTAGGCATATGAGCTCACCCCTTTCTTATGTTTCCCTTGACTATGATTCTAAGAAGTGTTTTATGATTGATGTTAAGGGATATGCTAAAGAGAATAATGTTGTACTCAAATAAAATATTGTATTTTATTTTATTTTTTAATGTGTAATGTGAGATTCAAGTATATATCTGGTTTTCCAAGGCAACTAAACTATTCAATCATTTGGGAGGTGATCACCTGTATCTAGTGTTAATGTAATAAAGTAACCATCGAATATAGGCTATTGGGGTCAGGGTCTTTATAGTTGGTATCATAGAAATTTTAGTAAAAACCTTGGGAATTAGATTTAGGAAAACCTAGATTATGGAACATAATCCCATGAATTACTTTTAGGGTAAGTCTAAGTATAGAATAACACCCTAAAAATTTATAAAGGTAGAGATTATGTAGTTTTCCTAATAATACATACCTATCTAGATACTACAAGTGGATATGGTTTTCGTACAGGTGAATCTATGGGTAATAACCCCAAAAAGAGTTGATTGAGTATATATCAACTATCATTCTAGTTTATGGTGTGTATGCCCTTACTACACACCTAGTTTAACAATCCTGAGGTATATGCTTAAGTTAACTCACATTTTCATTAAGAATAATTATGACAGATTTGAATAGATAATAATCAAGGACAACCTAGGTTAAACCTAAGGTCTCATAGAGTAAAAATAAGGTTCCATGATTTATACACCCTATGATTGTTTTTTCTTATACTATGACTTTCGTATTTAGTCAATGGTCGGTACTATAAGGAACCATGTTAATGTTTAATGTGATGAAAAATGTGGTTTGGAGTGAATGATATTATGATTATGCCTAATTAGTTATCAAAATATATGAATAACAACTTGTATCTTAATAAAATATCAGACTCACCAAAGAAGATAAGGATAAAGTTCACTGAGATAACATGTAGTAGATATCATAGAGGAAATAAAGCACAATTTTATTTATGTCAGAAATGTGGAAAGAGGCACCTTAGAGAATGTCTCAAAGGAATGGGAAAATGTTTTATGTTTGGAAATTAAGGGAATAAATCATTGAATTATCATGGAAAAATTAAGAGTATGATGAAATAGAAAAAATTATATACTACAACTCCATTTTTAGTTCAATGTATTATGTGTGAGGAATATGGGAATTATCCGAATCAATACCCTAATCCAAGGGTTAATTCCTAGATTAAGGAAATACCTATATTATGTAAATTTTTGAAGTGTAAGGATTGAAGTGTTTTTGTATTGGTATTTGAGAATTATGTTTTATAAGTATTATATAAATTATATTCTAGATATAAGTATCATGAAAAATATGTGGATTATTCCATAGTAGTTTTTCTTTATGGATTTGAAAGCATATGTTGAATGATAATGATAACCTAGAAAAGTGATTTAGTGATAAGGTGATATTTTTAGAAAACACATGATTGAGGGACTGATAACCCTTAATATGTGTTTGATGGTTGGATAAAAATAAACTATATTGGTATGATATATATAAGTTTGATCATATTTTTTAAGGAATAAATACCCCTTTTGAGGTTTTATGTGATGATATTTTAACATGATTAAGGAAATTTTGGGAGATATATATGGGAATAGAATCCTTTGGTTTAGTATATGGTTTGGTTAGAAATTTATTTGAGGAATAATAATTATATATTTTTAGGAAATAATTTAATATTATCATTGATATTAAGGTAATAATAGTCAATTAAGATTATTTGGTTTTGTGGGAAAATAGGTTGTATAGAAAACCATAGTGGTTAAAAAGTGATTTGATGACTAATTTTATTTTTAATGATTTTAATCATATTTTTTGGGAATTATATTAGGGTTATATTAATCTAGTTTTAGAAAAGGGACAACCATCAATCCATGTGAAAACTTTTCACATCTAACAAGGCTGCAGGGCTTGAAACCATAATCGAAGGGTGATAAGGGTGCAGCTCTTACCACTGGCCTACATGATGTCCTGGTTAGTATGTCATTATTTTTACATAAATGATTTGTTGGATAAATATTTAGTTGGTTTTCTGAATCATATTATAGGATCAAATATCATATATTTTTTGGGATTTTTTTATGATTAATAAATTTTGGGAGACATTTTATTGAGTTGAGATATATATAACCTTTAGGTTTAACATGAAGGATTATTTGGGAAGAATGTTATTACATTAATAGATTTGTAGGTTGAAGGGTGTGAAATAACCTTTGAGTTTAATTTTTTTTTTAATTTTGAGGTTATTGAGGTTATTTGGGATGTAGGGTTATTTTTTTTTGAAATAATATAAGTTGAACCCTTGATGTTATTGTGGAAATTTTTAAGTAAAATGCTTTATCTCTTCATATGATGGATTATTGATTTTGTGTATTATCATACCTTGTGGTAACTATTTTAGATTTTGTTAATGTCTAAAAATAGGAGGATTATATTTTTATCCTTTTTGGATTATGTGATCTGTTAGAAGTTGATTTTTGTGTTTTAGGCATAAACAAATTCATCTTGAATGCTCATTGTTTGGAGCAAACGATGAGATTGTGGTGGAAATTGATTAAAGGGTGAAATTATAATTTTTAAGTGCATATATTTACTCATTTTATCAGTATTGATGGTAAGGTAATTTATCCACTCTAGGAAAAGGATCAAGTAAAAAATTACCCAATTATGATCATTTCGGATGAATTGATGGTCTTTTCACCCATCGCAAATTTATGTTTTTGTGGTCAACTTTCTCCTAACTGTGTTCTATGTTACTCACTAATAGTCCTTGGGAATTATTTTTATCTTCCATGTCCATATTTTTACTTCCCACTAATGTTCTACTATTTTCAAACCTAATTATGTGTTATTCTGGATGACCGATGTATTTCCCTTTCCCACTTTTCAATAAGAAGTTTTATTAACCCTTTTTACGATGTGAATTTTCAATAGTGGAATTTTTAAATGTCAAACCCTTGATTTTTGGAAGTAATTTTAAATTATGAGGATTTAATTTATTTAATGGGAGAGAATGTAACACCCTAATATATTAAAATAACACTATATTCGGTAGTGTATACAACACACAACATTGAGCCTAAACAAACAACGAAATATTATTATTTAAATATGATTATTATAACCTTTTCGTTGAATTGGTGAGTATGAATAGTATTAACTGAATTATTAAATATATATATATATATGGCTGACTCAATACAAGATCTATTCTTAAAAAATATGTACACAATTTTAGTAAAGTTATTTTATGCTTTAGAAATGTGTTTTCTTCAAAATTGATTTTTATTACTTTTTGAGAAAATATTATAATTAATTTCCATAAATTATCAAAATTTTATTTTATAAAAATATTATCCTTTTTTAAATCATCTTATTAAAATTATATTAGAGTAAATTTTTTGGATTTTTCTGAAAAGATTGATTTTCTAATAAATAGTGAAAATACCATTTTTTATTAAAAACTATATTTTTATTTCAATAATTCAAAAAAAATTCTTTTATTTTAAAATTATTTCAAAATTATATTATTAATAATATAATTGTGTTCATTTTAATAAAATTAATGATTTAATTTGGTGTAAAAACATTTTTATACGTAAAAGGCATTTTTCTTAAAAACTGTCTTTCGTTCCGTTTTGTGTTTTGATTTTAAAATAATTAATGAATATTATATGTATTTAATTTGATAAAATTGATTCCATATTTTGAATCATGAGGTTTAAATTTAGTAAATTGGTCTCTTATTATCACTCATTACGAATAGAAACCTTGGTAAAATTTATCACTTCGGTAAAGGGTAAACCAGGTTAATTTAGGATAAAACTAAGTGATAATTCATAATATTTCATATTAATTATTATTGGATTAAGGTAATTATAATATTATCACCTTTGTCTTGAAATTTATTTGTTTAATGGACACATTTCCATGGAAATGATCAATATGATATTTAAATCAAAGAAAGTTACAAAATGTCACTCTCTTGGTTTTAAATATCTCTTATGTGTTCATATAGGGACAAAAGAAAATTATGAATATATATAAATGTCTATTTTTAATTTAATTTAATTATTTAATTGATATAAATTTATTTATAATTTTTATTTATTAAATAATTACCTTAAATTTTTACACAATGTCGGCACATTATTTATTCATATAATGGAAAAACAAAATAAATGATTTTAAAAATATTGAAAGTAATATAATTTTAATGATTTATATTTTTACAAAAACAAATTACATATTAATATGACATATTATTTTTTTTAAAGGATTATATTTGACTTTTAAGTTTGTATTTATGTTTTTTAAGTCAAATTAAATGAATAGTGTAAAAATTGAGATTAATGATAATTTATCAAAATAATATTTTATTAAATTAATTAAAAAATAATTAAAATATTTAAAGAGGGTGAAGGGGATAATATATGATCTAAATTTCACTCATTTTCCATTTATGAGTCAATATTTACCATATATGTAAAATTATAACCCTTTAAGAGTGAAAAATATGTTATTGTGGTTAAAGTTAAAATAGGTTAACTAAGCGGTCAAACCAAAAGATAAGGTTTAAAATAAAACTTAATCCTATCAAAATTTTATTGATTTATTATATTTCAGTTATATCCCACTTTAACTTGGAACTCGTTCCCATTTGGGAGCATTTTATCTAGAGAATGAATTTATTATAATTTAATCTTTTAAGAAATTCCAAAAGAGCCAATCACCTCAATTATAAAAGGAAACCTCCTCCCCTCACTTATTTACACATTTTTGAGTCATCTAGCTCAATAATACACTAAAAATCCCTTATAAACATCCTTATCCACATTCTAGTAGTTGTGGTCTTCCTAAAAACCAACCCTTAGATCCTTAAGAGGGGATCTAAAAGAGTTCTTTCGAAGAAGATGTAATCACCTTAACTGATCACTTTCTATTTACTTCTTATTTTACCTCGTCTAAATATATTTCATTTATCATAAAATAATAACTTCATTATACTCAATATAATGAAGTTTTATTATGTTTATAAAATTACCATTATCCACCATTCTCCCCAACAAATGTGAAGTGAAAGTATCACTCATGTGTACGTATGGCTTACCATCACCACATTGTGATATAATTCAATTTTCACCACCATATTTCATGTATGGTTATTATTATGGGTTTAATTTTTATATATGATCATTATGAAATAATTATAATTCTGAAATTATAATATCACATCTGACTTCTTACCTTCCAATCTGTGGGAAAACGATAACATCGCTTGTATGTATGTGTAGATCATCACCTCCACGAAGTGATTTATTTTTTTCATTTATATTTAACCTTGATTGTAATAAGGATATATTTAATGAATATATAATATATATATATGATATAATAATTATTTTATAAATTTGAATTATTATTTACCTTTCTTTTGTTTCATCTGTCAAAAAGTGAAAACAACGCTCATGCGTTCGTATAGTCAACTGTCTCCCTGAATGGTGTAATTAATTTTTCTATCTTTGTCTTTTATGGATTAATCTAAAAACATATATAATGAATATATATTATATTTATATCATGGTTAATATTCTGTAGATAATGAGACTATAATAAAAGTAAAAGAACTTAAAATATCAAAACAAAACATACATGAAAAACAAAACACGTATTACCCATAACAGTGGTTTGAACAAAGAATTGTTAATAAACAGGTGATAAAATATTATAATTAAATCATATATGGTATGATTCTAGAATATATATATATATATATATATATATATATATTATTTATTATATAGTAGGTTTGGACACATGTGATGGAAATCGAACCTGAGGTAAGGGTTTATTTCACAATCTCGTCATTATTTAACATTATTTAAACTTAAGTATCCCTATGGGGAATCATTTTATATTTATATATTAAACCCAATATATTTCCTTCTCATATTTTTATTCATGAATTTTCACATAATAGTACCATTTTCCTCTCTTTGGTACTTAAAATGATTGATAAAATATTTTTAAGGAAAGTTGACTTTATTTCTCTCTTAGGTCAAAAATATTTTTTATTACATATCCATGTTTTCTAAAAATATTTTCAATAATGATTTCAAAATTCTACAAATGATTTATTAAAGAAATTCTTACACAAGTTTTAATTTTCTTAAAATGGGTTTAAAGGAATCTTTTTTCATTTTCTTAATGAGGTGTTTTTTTACCTTTTTACAACATTGTGAAAGGAATGTTTTTTAAACTTATACGAAATGTATGGAATTAACCACCATCATTACCACTTATTTATTTGAATATTCCTTTATATGTTTCCATGCTTCTATTAAAGGAAAATGTTTCTCATAATATTCTAGAAATTTTTAGTTTTTAAAAGTGATTTTTAAATTGAAAATGGTATTTTCCTCAAGAATGTTTTTAATGATATTTTTATAGTATTACTATTCATTAATGAAAGCATCCCTAATTTTACTTATGATTCAATGGGGATATATTGTAATGATATAATCGTTGTTATTTCTTTGGATGGTTGATGATCAGTTTAACTAGGGATGTACTATTTTGATACCATTCTCCATATTACTCAGGATGGTTTATGGTTATGTTTATTGATAGAGAAAAGCATTAACATTTCATATGCTATTTTTTCAATATTATTTTTCTATTGATTATGTTTCACCCCTTTTATATGAGTAATTAATTGAACTTAGTAAGTGAAGGGTGGGGTCATTTTTTGCACCTCGATGCATTATTAGGTCTCATGGGACAAACTAGCTTGGGTATTTGTCTGAGGCCGTACCCATTAGTGAAAGATATTTTGGAATGAGGCCTTGATGGTATGTTTATAACATCCGAAATTATTCATTATCTCATTATGAGATTTGTTATTGATTTCCATGTGATTATTTAATTAGTCATGATACAAATGGAAAATTATCAAGATCATTTGATTGTTTATAAGTCAGTATTTAATAATCATTTATTCCTACCATATTATTATTCATTCTCAAGTAATTGATTAAATGAAATGTGTTTAGGATATTTACCTTGCTATATTAATTATGAATTGTGTATTAATGATAGCTTATATTTTGCACACACCCTTAATGGGCATCTGAGCTCACCCCTTTCTTAGGGTTCTTTTCCCTTGAATGTCAGGAAGTGTTTTATGATTGATATATAGGAATATGATAAAGGTAATAATGGTGTACTCAAAGAAAATACTATGTTGTATTTTTATGTTTTAAAATGTAATGAGATATTTAAGTATGTATCAATTTTTTCAAGGATACTAAACTATTTTGGTCCTTTAGGATTCAAACACTTGTATCTAGTGTCAATGTCATAAAGTAACCACCAGCTCTAGGCTACTGGGGTTGGGGTCTTTACATGGGGTGCCTCAAACTTGGTGATTCGTCATATAATGATGATTAAATAAAAGGTTTTCAGAAATTCCAAGGAAAGTGTGTCTAGATAAGTGGCTCTGAACTATTCCTATTATTTGAATTGTTAATGGATTTAGAATAATGATCATTTATGAAAGATTTTGTAACAAATAAATATATGTAGATTTGGAAACATTATTTGTTTTAAAAGCTTATTTTATCATAAATTGGGAGTTTTTATACCCCTCTTGTTCATTTGTTAATTGTCTTTTTTTTATTTAATGTGAATGCATGATTTTTTAATGAAAGAATTAAAAAATAATTTCCAATAGTGTGTCATGTTTTGTAGTTAATTTTAAATTAGGGTTTTTATAAATATGTTTTACTTGGTTTTGACTGTTGAAAAATGTGGGTTTGGGAATTTATCAAGGAAAATGGCTGTTGACTTATTTTAAAAAACATGTGTTTATATTTCCCATGGGGTTTTGTTGTTATTGGAAATATCAAGGGTTATGATATTTGAATTAATAAATGGTTTATTACAAAGTATGTACGGCTATACTCGATGCTCTTCCATTTGGATGTTAGTATGGGAGGGTATATGGTCAGGGATAACTTTCTCCTTCAAAATAACTATGTGAGGGGTGGTTTGTTTCCAGTTGGGTTGAAACTAATATCATTTGTGTTTTCCCATTATTAATTGCTCTTAATAAGCCTTTACTTTGATCTAGGCTGGTTAAACGAGCTAATGTACCTACGAGACTAATTGGATCGATATGACAACCAGGGATCATTACCTTGGAAATGTATTAATGCTCATAACAAGCCTCAGTAACCTTAGGGAGTTGTTGAGAATATTTGATGTTTTTTCATATGGGGGTTTATCCTCGTGACTTGAGGGTTTTGAATTCGATTATCATTCTTTGTTGGATTGATATCTTCTATTTATTATTAAAGGGATGGGCAGTTTTCCTTTAAAATTATTATTGCCTCATTTCTTGTTTGAATAAGGAGATGTTTTATTTACAAATGTTTTGGTAAAATGCTTATGTTAATGTTTTATAAAATCATACATTGACCATGCATGGTTGGATTACTCAGGTTTGGGTTTATTTTGGAGTCTTGAAGATAAGATATTGAGATTATACTCACCTTGCACTTGTGCATTTTGATGAACTTGTAGATGTTGTTGGACGTGAGGCGTAAAAAATGGAAATTTTGTTCTTCGTCAATGGTGAGTTGTAAATCTATGACAAAGATATAGCAGGTGCAATTTGGTGGCTTGGAGATTGAGTTGCATCACCATATTTGTGTATGTGTGTTATCTTCTTTTGGTGTTGGCTTGTAAAACTAAAAAACATTTTTCATGCAGGATATTTATCCATTTAATTTTTATAAAAAGAGTTTTACATTACATGCATTTATGGTTTGTTATTCTTTGAGGGTAAATTGATCCCCAACATTTTATTTTATCCCTCAGCACCACGTGCTAGTCTCTAACTATTGGGGAGCGCACATGAGGCCTTGTGGCTGTCCAATTTGTATATAAGGATTTGGGTATATTCAGGTTAGGTCGTTATAGTTGTATAACTAAATCATAGCTGCAATAGTCAGTAATGGCCTTTCTCAGGACTTTTTTTAGCACCAAGAGAAGCCCCCTTTCTCAGCATTGACTTTTGTTACATGTGTGTTTTTTTTTTGATATCATATTTTACTTAAAATGTTATCAAGTATTCTTAATAAGATATCACGTATTTAATTTTAAAAAAAAATGTGCCTTTACAATTTGCCTTGGTCGATGTCAAAATATATTTAATGATATTTAATTAAATAACAAAATTTTTGGACCAAGTAATCAAACAATAAGTTCAAAAAATCTAACCAACTTTTGGACTCAATTACACCCAAACACTTTTTGGACTATAAATCCACATTCATGAACTTCATTTTGTGGCCTCTTATGTTACAGTAATTATAAATCTCTAATCGGAATTATAAGCAGCATCTTGTAACAAAATATTTCAATCAAAAATTATAAATGGGTTTTGGTGTAATCCATTCATCTATGTGTTCGATAAACATTTTACTTGTGTCCAGTATGTCGATTCTTAACAAGTTCATAATGTCTTGATTCTCTTGTCAAGATGCATTAAAACATTTCATGTCATTAACATGTGTATGCTCATTACAATTCTTGGTTAATCAAATAACCTACTATTTAAGTACTTTTAAATAAATTGTTGTTGGGGTGGTGAGTGGTCAACCCCGTAATCCTACATCTAAAAGACTGGGGTTTGAATCTTGACAAGCCCCTTGGAGGGATTTATGACGCAGACGATAACTTTGATATGACGCAGATAGACAATGGTGTAGACGGGTAGTCTGAGGTTTTTAATTTCATAATAAAAAGAGTATTTCGTCTCATTTTTTTTTTAACTTTTAAATAACTAAAAGACTGGGGTTTGAATCTTGACAAGCCCCTTCGAGGGATTTATGACGCAACGATAACTTTGATATGAGGCAGATAGATGATGGTGTAGAATGGCAGTTTGAGGTTTTTTATTTCATAATAAAAAGATGATTCCGTCTCATTTGTTTTTTTAAAAAAAACTTTTAAATAACTATTTTAAATAAAATAAATATAATAAAAGTCCAAAACGGTCCATTTCCAGAGGTTAAAGTTCAATGCTAAAATGCCGTTTCGGACAGAAAAGCGTTGTAACGGAACCGAACTCGAACGGCGCGGGTTCGCCCTCGTGCTTTCTGCTTCTCACAGAGCCGAAATTCGAACGAGCCCGCTCACTGGAAGAAGGCAAGACGATATAATGTAGTCTACTTCAGCGAAACTTAGAGAAACAGAGAGAGCGAGGGTAGTTCTTGGCCTGGAGATTGGTAATGGCATCCGCATTGGTATTGATTCTTGTTTTCGTCTTCGACCTGGGTGCTTTTGTTCTTGCTGTTGCAGCTGAGCAGCGGCGGAGTACTGTTAGTGCTCTCTCTCTCACAGACACAGAATTTTCCCTGATTTTCCTCACTAGATGCTTTGTTGAATATTGTTAGCTTGCTATCATGTTTCGAAATCAATTTCTGTGTTGTTTTACTGCAAATCAGGGTTTTCAATTTGTTATTATTTCTTCTACTCAGGAACCCTACGTTTTGTGTTCATCTATTGTGCTGCTGTTGAAAACATAATGTATATTTGCAGGCCTTAGACGCTCTGACTTTGGTTTTTGTAAATATTTGTTCTGATGGGTGGTATTGTCTTCTTCTCTAACAGGCAACGCTGGCCAAAGACGGCCTAATGTCATACTGTGTTTATGACTCTGACATTTCGACCGGATTTGGGGCGGGCTCTATGTTTTTGCTTCTAGCAAGCCAAATCCTTCTCATGGTGTCAAGTCGATGCTTATGTTGTGGGAGATCTTTGAGTCCTAGTGGGGCAAGAGCTTGGGCAATTACCCTTTTCATAACTTCCTGGTAACTGCAGATTTCATTGTTGAGAGGTTTTATGGCTTGTTACAACAGTGAGTTTAATGAGTGTCTGAATAACAACTTAATTCTTGCGGCCTTCTCTTGTAGGCTTTGAAAGCAATGGTATGGTATAAATTCATTCTCAGTAATATGTCCTGGTGTTAAATATGCTATATGTATCACATTTTCATAACATTTTTTCTGTTTACCTTTTGTTTTTACTGCTAGTCTCACATTGATAAAATGGTATAATGGTTCAAATATCTTGTTTGAGTACACTTTTAACTGTCAATTGGTTTTGTAATAGATGTTTAACTTCGTATTAGAACCCATGTTATAATCTCTCTTTGATAGGATGGTGAAGTATAATGTTTGAAGTCACATTTTGGTACCCTAACATTGCGAATTGGTTTTGCGACCAACGTTTGATATGGCATCAAACCTTATGCACTATTTGGTTCAAGGAATTCTTGGTAAGTGAACAATGGTTCCAACAAAATTTTACTATGGAAAAGTGTTTTTTTTTATTTAAAGATTACTATATTCCAACATTTATATTGTTCTACTAAATGATTTATAAAAATTTATCATCATTCATTCCTTAGGTACCATGCCCAATAATAGTTTACATCATTCTATTTCAGAAACCATCATTGCAATTCATTAAAGAAATGGAACCAAATGTGATCTTATTGATGTTTGTGGGAGGGTGTGTTTAAGTCTCACATTGATAATATATCAAAGGCAATGATGTTTCATCTATCATATCAGATCACTCATCACACTACCAATTGATTTTGTGATGACTACTCATTTTCTCAATCAAAATTGACCTTTAGTTTTACTGGACTAACAAGTAATTTTACCATCTGCCGTTGTCGCAGGTTGGCATTTTGTATTGCTGAGGTGTGTTTGTTGGCTGGTTCAGTGAGGAATGCCTATCACACCAAATATCGGACCTACTTATCCTCACAAACCCCTCCATCCTGCCAGACATTAAGAAAGGGAGTCTTCGCCACTGGGGCTGCCTTCATTGTCTTCACTGGAATCACCTCCCAGCTTTATGGCATTTCATATTCCATGGCTAATGATGGCTCCTTGCCTGCATCTAGTGGCGGCATCGGTGTGAGGATGAGTGCCCATCATTGATGTCTCTTCAGATTAAGGTTAAAAAAGTAATATTTTTTTGTTTTATTTCATGCATTTTTAATGGGTTGTATTGTGTTGGCTTTGAAAGCTTGGTTTGGATGCATTAGAACTACATTCATGAATATTGTGTGGTTTATGATTGTCAATGTTGTGTTTTTCTTATTTGGATGAGTTCACACTGTAAAAAAAGCAGGCATTAGCGGCGGTTATTTTTGCTAAATCAGTTAGCGGTGATTATTAAAACCGTCGTGTATTTCATGGTTGTCAATCATTTAGCGGCGGTTATTTTTTTAGCGGCGGTTTTTGTGTGTTGTTTTTGGAGTATTTAGTAGCGGTTTTGATTTTATTTAGCAACGTTTTTTTTAAATTAACCGGAAAATAAAATAGATAAAATGAGCACAACTGTCGCTAATATATGTAGCGGCACTTATGTTTAGCGGCGATTAATAGTAATCACCGATAAATAAGATTTTAAGATACTTAGCGGTGGTTTATAAAAACTGCCGTTAAATATTTCTCTTAAAATTTATTTATTTTTAAATATTTAATAAAAAATATAAATACGTTATGAAACATTGTTTAATGGATTTCATAATTATGATAATAATGATCATGACTCCTCATTACCCAATGTGTCCAACCTTTGATATGCCAACTTTTGAAATTCTTGTGTACTCTATAAATACATGGAAATGTTAATGAAAGATATGGTTTTTTTTGGCTCTACATTGTGCTCTTTCTCTATTGCTTGTATTTCTCTTATATTTTTATTTCTATTTGTCGTTGTCTTCATCATATGTAAATTCGATGCTCGTTTCATCAATGATGTGTTTCACCTACGATCCCTCTTACATTTTCGATTTTGAAATTCTTCACAATTTCAATTAACGTTTGATCGATTTCACAACACTTTATCAGCACAATCGTCTTTTCTGCATTGCGTATCGTGACTTACCGACATCATCTTTATCATCGACGTAAGATGATTTTTACATGAAGGTGTCTCATGTTTTTCAGACATTCTTTTTTTTTTTGCTTGATCTTTCGCGTGCACATCAGCTCCACTTGTTCAAAGAGAGGCGAGTCTTATTTTATATATAAGATATTGTTACATTTATTTTTCCCTTCTTGATAAATCTAAAAATAATATACAATCTTCTTAATCTTTTATTTCGGGAAATATAATGAGCTCTTGAAGAGGTGTAATGACTCAAGAATGACAAATTTCACTTCATTGCTTAATAACCAACGTGGGCGATGTTAAGACAAACATCATTCATAAAAAAAACGCCACCAAAAGTGGTCGAATGATGAACATCACATACCTAATGTGCGTTGAGCCGAAGTTTTCTAATCGGTGATGAACATCGCGTACATGTCGTACGTCGAGTCAAAGTTCACTGATCATGCTATGAACCATGAAATTTCATATATCTTATTCCTTTGTTCACCTTGAAGATATTAAGTTTGATTATGTTTTATAAAAGTTCATAACAGAGATGATATTTACTTTGAATATTTTTAAATATCATATTGTTTTATTTCTTTTCTCTTTCTCTTTATTTCATATAAAATATTTGAGAGAAAATAAGTGTTCATGAAGAAAAATGTAAGCATATTATATATATATATATATCCATCCCTTGAAGTGGATGAAATTGTTGAATTAAATATTCATGTTATTGTCTTGAAGACACTATAAAACCCGAACAAATAATTTTATTCTATTCCTTGAAGTGAATGAGAATATTTATTGAAAATGATTTATTTCATTCCCTGAAGTGAATGAAAATACATATGATTCTATTTAAACTCAAGTTTGAGGTGAATATAAGGCCTGAGGGGGGAAACCTAGTAATAGGGGATGCCCTTGGTCTGCAGTATTTCAGCCCCCCTAGATCATCCTTTGTCTTATTTTTCTAGTGTATGCTCTTAGTACTTTTTAAATAAATAAATAATGATGTTGATGAGGAATGATCATTTTGGGTTATTTGTTTAAAATAATAACAATATAACAACTAGAAGTGGTTTGATGACAATAAATATTTATAAAGCATAATGAATTTTATTAATATTTATAAAATAATGCATCCCTGAAGGATGATATAAAACTAATGTCCTTTGACATTATATTGAAGAATTTCTTCATTTATCAATTATTGTTCCTCCAGCAACAATATCAAGGGAACAAATTATTTATCATGTGATTATGAATTACCAATATCATCTCAATAATTCATTCGATTTTATCCTCTGAAGTGGATGTTATTATTATTCTAGTTCATAAATGAGATGATTGAATTACATTGTTTTGATAATCCAATATATTTTATGAAAATGATTTTACCACCTGAAGTGGTTAACACAATGATCATTATAATCAATAAAAATTAATATTTTATACAAGATGCTCATTATTGATAAATAATGAATTATCATTCATGGATCATGAAATTCAATGAATGAATGGATTCCTTGATGTGAATGTAATTACAATATCTCATTCCTTGAAGAGAATGAAATTATTCATGAAAAATTTGATATGATTTGTGTTGATCATAGAATTTTATCATAAATATTTGAGACTTGATGAAATTTGATCAAATGATTTCTCCTTCATTTGGTAAAGTGAATTTAGTTATTCAATGAATTATAATTTTGGATGACAGTTTGGTTTGTGTTGTGAATCTAGAAGAGTCTTCCACATTGGTTCTCGCTACCACATTCACTAGCTTCAAAAGATGTGGGGGATCCACTCCCAAGTAGATGTATTGTAAAACAATATTTGGACAAGAAGTTCCAAAATATACAATAATCCATTTGTTGATGGGCTTAACCCATTATGATTATATTATGAGTTCATCTACCACCACAAGTGGAACATATAATGAAAAATATGAGTACGTACAATGAAAGATTCTTGAGATCTTATATACATCGATCTTGAAGAAAAATATTTATAAATATTATTTTGATTAAATTATTCAAAAGAACTTATATATGAGTTTGTAAATGTTCTTGTAAGTACATTTACTGGTAGAGAAAATTAATTAATGGCTCTATAAGAGTGAATATATTCCTACCCGGTAGTACAAATTCTTAATGCTTAGTTTTATATGATGTCTTGATGAGATATATCAAAGAATATTCTTAAAAAATATATCATATGGAGACATTGGATAAAAGAGGTACTTCGATATCTAACAACCATTCCTAAAAAGTGATTATAAAGAATTTTTTATGTACAATCGAATCAATAATGGTAAATCAGAAGTTTACCGATCCTGACACTTTAATACATGACATGATGGTTTAGTCCATCTGAGATCAACTATAATGAAAGATATTGATTCAAGATTAATAATTTACCATGAGGTACTCATTTTTAAGTGAAATTATTTATATTATTAGCAGCTATTTTTGGAAATAAATTTCCCATGTATTTATGAAGAACAAATTATGAAGTATATATGAGCACACCCACAGGTCATGTGATCCATTTAAATACTATATGAAAGATGCATCCACTAAATTATCACATGTGTTATCTTCTGCTGGTGAGTGTACATTACATGCTATGAATTTTGATAAAATAAATACTAATCATCACATGCCATATATAAATGGTCCAGAAGAACCATTGACAAGATGTTCACAACACTTACATAAATGTAAAGTGTTGGAAATTAGTAGTCTGATTACACACCTAAAGTGTGGTTGGACTAATCATTATTCACCATGAGTAGAAAGTAATAAATATATTTTACCCTGATGAGGAAAATTAATATGTCGACAACATTATATCTTTTAGATATTGTCCCAGAAGTGACATTGGTACCAAAAAAAATTATGAGATATCTTTCAATGTTGATGATACTATATTTAAATTTTTAAATGCTTTCAAAACTCACCAATGACAATGGATTTTGACAGATGTCAACATCACAATAATTGGACAAAATATTAAAGGAACTCATGATATGTTCACCATATAAAGTTTTGGATTATTTATCCAAACTACCAAGACTAATGAATATTGATGATTTTATTATAATAAATGTTCTTCCTTCTATATTTGGATATTTATATCTGAATCCCAGAATGGTTTGAAACGCCTGGAGCATATTCAAAATTATAAAAGTTTCACCCAATATGATAAATTATGGGGTGAACTAAATAAGATGTATTTCATGTATCCATAATAAGTTAAGGAATAATATAAATTTAATTTATCATCCCATGGTTTTTATGAATCATTTTATTCATTATATTATTAAGATTTTTTGAAAACATCTAAACTTTTGATGAGTTTTCTGAAATAAATAACTTATTTTATCATGAAATAACATGGAATATCCTTATATTTTGAGTTAATCATCCTAAAGATGAAATATTAAATTTTGGAATGATTTTACCCTTAAATATTTTGCTTCCAAGAGTGATATATTTCACACATGAGGGGTTGATGAATAACATACATATCCTAAAAGGATTAAACATAAATGCACATTTTATTTATCCCAGTAGGATATATATGCACATGTGCATAAGTACCTTGTAAATAATAAGAAATATTATTACACTGAAAGGTAATGTTCTTCCCTATTCATTGAAATATAAAGGGTATAAATTATTATCATTCCAAAATTCAAAACTAAATGTTTTGCTTACGAATTGATCATGGACATTTTGTAATGTAATAGTGATGACCATTGTAAGTGAGAGGTGTAATTGTTGTACTCTTTTTTCCTTAGTTATGTTTTTCCAATTGAGGTTTCTTGATAAAGTTTTTAATGAGGTAACACTATGGGGACTTGATATTATTGTACTCTTTTTCCCTAATCAAGTATTTTTTCCCTGAAGGGGTTTTCCTTGAGGTGTTTTTTAATGAGGCAATGATATATCATAATAGATATCTAAGGGAATGTTATAAATTATTATGGATATCTATAATTAATGACAATGATTTTCCTTCCCTGAAAGTTATAATCTCCAATGATATCATTCATTTTTACCTATGGTCTTCCTCCCATGTCCCAAAGACATAATTAAATAATAATATTAATTGATGACCTAAAGATACAATTAAATGATATAATCAGGGGGAGTTAATAACACCACACTCTTTTTCCATTCATTGGATTTTCCCCACTAATTTTTCCTGGTAATGTTTTTAAAAAGTCAACAAGACATGAAATTCAATTAGTTTGACTTCATTTATTTTTCCCACAAGATTTTTTTACGTGAAGATTATATAATATTCCATGAAATTATGAAATCCAAGGGGGAGTGTTATGAAACATTATTTAATGGACGTCATAATTATGATAATAATGATCATGAATCCTCATTACCCAATGCAGCCCTTCATGCGCCCAACCTTTCATATGCCAAATTTTGGAATTCTTATGTACTCTATAAATAAATGAAAGTTTTAATGAAAGATGATGGTTTTTTGGGATCTAAATTGTGTTCTTTATCTACTACTTGTATTTATTTTATATTTATATTTCTATTTTTCCCCGGAATCGGCATTCACAAATTTGATGATCACTTCATCAATAATGTGCTTCACCTATGTCCGATCTTACATTTCTAGTTTCAAAATTCTTTGCGGTTTCAATTGGTGTTTGATCGATTTCACAACAAAATATAAAAACACCAATGTATAATAAAATAAAACATAAATGTAGAGTAAAATCATCATACATACATCATACATCATACATGTATTGTCATATATTCATACATCCACAATCACTATAACCTTAGTCACCATAACTTCAGTTAACTAATAACCTCAGTCAACCCATACCTAATTCATTGATATATACATATAAAATATGTCCAAAAACAAACCATGCCCAATATATCTCCATCCCATGACCTCTAATACATTGATCTGCCTCCACATCATCTCATCAACTAGACCTGACCACATTATCTCATCAACACTAACAAAAAAAGAAGAAAAAAATTTAAACTGAACATAATAAATTAGAATTACAATAGAATCATTGATAAAATTTAAGCATACCACAGAAACTAAGAACTATCACAACTTTCTTCTAAATAATCTTGTGGATTAGAATGGTGAAACTCTTTCCTACTGCTGATATCTATCACCTACAATAAAAAACACAACATTTAAAAAAAATACGAAAGAAAAAAGACACAAAATATATTTAGAATGTTGCACATAATTTTTTTAATAATCAAATAGAAGAAATTTTAACATAAAAAAATAATATATCATGAGAAACACTTTGAAAACATAAAATTACCTAATTAAGATATGATTCATCACTTGAAACTTAAAAGGGATATGTATATGACAATCCAATTAATTTTTAAATTGATATGTAGTGTGCTTTAAATTTACTTAATAAACAAAATTTAAAGAATATGATATGAAAAAATGTCCTATATTTCAAAAATAACTCAAAAATAGTTTTCCCATTATTTCACATCAACTTGAGGTCATTTTATATAGTTTTACCATTAAACGAACATTTTAGTGTTTTAAAACACTAAAAACGCGTTTATGGGTATCTCGAGAAAACTGCAACTTGGAATGATGTGCCATTGGTTCCTACATTTCATCAATCAATCAATGTTATTTTTTATCTTATTTCATGTAAATTCAATGTTGGTTTCCTATTTTGACCCCCAACACAAATTTTTAATGGCATTGGTACCTTTAAAAACTCTTTATCAAGTCATTACGACCAAACTACATGTCATATTGATGTGTTTTCTATGCATACAAATCAAAATAAACAATGGTTGTATCATGATTTTATGTCGATATGAGTTTTTTTCTATGGTTTTGACAATTACATGCACATTTCAGTGTTTTAACACACTAATAATGTGTTTACGGGAATCCCAAGAAAATTGTAACTCAGAATAAAATTTCATCAGTTCCTAAATTTAAAAATTCAATCTTTAGTTTTTTTAGGATGGTGGTGTCTTAATCAAGGTCCAAGACACAATTTATTAAAAGGAAATAAAGGAGATACAAGAGTCTGATGGAGGGGATCTTATTACAATCTTTTTCATAGAGAAAGAAAATATCAAGAGGAAGATCATCAAGCCAAGTAATTCCCTGGTTTATTACTTTATTGGAAATACCATCTACAACCATGTTTGCTTCATGAAAGGCATGAGTGACAATGTATTTGACCTTTAGAAGCAAAGCAAGTAATCTCATCCAATGAGTAGTGAGCAGTCGGGCAAGGTGCACCACACCATTATAGAGACATGTTTTTAAAGGCTTCAGTGCATTTAAAAACAATTTACCAAGTCATTATAACTACACCACATGTTGTAGTGAAATATTTTCTATGTTTAAATGTAAAAAATAACTAAAAGATGGGTTTACCATGATTTCACGTAAATATGATGTCATTTTCCATGTTTTTGACTGTTACACGCATGTTTTAGTGTTTTAAAAAACTAAAAATACATTTACATGGATCTTGGAAAAATTGTAACTTGTAATGATGTGGAATTAGTTCCTACATTTCAAAAATAAATCTATGATCAATTTTCTACGTTTTCATGGAAATCCAACTTCGTTTACCTAGTCTTTACCCCATAACACACATTTTTAAAGGCTTCAATGCATTCAAAAACTATTTACCGAGTCATTCTAACTACACCGCATGTTGGATTGATGTGCTTTCTATGAATACACATAAAAAATAACTAAACGGTGGTTTTCCCATGATTTCACATAAATCAGAGGTCATTTTTATGGTTTTGACCATTACATGCATGTTTTAGTGTTTTAAAACACTAAAACACGTTTACAGATATCCTGGTAAAACCATAACTTATAATGATGTTTTTTTGTTCATATATTTTTAAAATAAATCTATGGTCATTTTCCTTTGATTTCACGGAAATACGATGTCATTTTCCTAGTTTTGACCTTTAACACATGTTTTAAAAGGCTTTGATACCTTTAATAACTATTTATCGAGTCATTCTGACTACACCGCATATCAGATTGATATTTTTTTCTATGAATACACTTAAAAAATAACTCAATGGTGGGTTTTACCTTATTTCATGTCTATATGAGGCCGTTTTCTATGGTTTTAAATGTTACATGTATGTTTTAGTGTTTTAAAACATTAAAAACACATTTATGGGCATCCCAGGAAAACCATAAATCAAAAAGATGTTATGTTAGTCCCTACATTCCATAAATAAATATATGATCATTGTAATATGATTTCATGGAAATTTGATGTTGTTTTCCTTATATTGACCCCTAACACATGTTTTTAAAGGCTTTGGTACTTTTAAAAACTGTTTACCGAGTCATTCCATCCACACCACACATCACATCGATGTGTTTAATTCGCATAAATTTCAAAAATAACTCAATGGTGGGTTTACCATGATTCACTTCAATATGAGGTCATTTTCTAATGTTTTTACTATTACACACATGTTTTAGTGTTTTAAAACACTAAAAAAATGTTTATGAGCATCCTAGGTAAATTGTAACTCGAAATGAAATGTCGTTATTTTTTACATTTCAAAAATAAATATATGGTAATTTTTCTCTAATTTCATAGAAATATGATGTTTTTCCTAGTTTTGACCCCCTGACACATGTTTTTAAAGGTTCTCGTACCATTAAAAACTATTTACTAAGTCATTCTGACTACACCACACATCAGATTGATGTTTTGTCTATTTGAATACATCAAAAATAATTCAATGGTGTTTTTTCAATTATTTCACATCAGTATGAGGTCATTTTCTATGGTTTTGACCATTACAGGCACATTTTAGTGTTTTAAAACACTAAAAACACCTTTATGGGAATCACAAGAAAACCGTAACTCATAGTGATGTGTCGTTGGTTCCAATATTTAAAAATTCAAACAAAAATTGTTTTTATCTAATTTCATGGAAATCTGATGTTTTTTTCTTGGTTTTGACCCCCCGACACATGTTTTTAAAATCTTCAATGTCTTTAAAAAATGTTTACCAAATCATTTCTACTGCACTTCACATCAAATTGACATTTTTAATATTCATACATGTCAAAAATAACTCAACAATGGTTTTATAATTATTTCACATCAATCTAAGGTCATTTTATATGGTTTTGATCGTTACACACATGTTTTGGTGTTTTAAAACACTAAAAAAAGTTTATAAGTATCCCAGGAAAACCATAACTCAGAATAAAGTTTCATCAGTTCCTATATTTCAAAAATAAATCTATAGTCATTTTACTCTAATTTCATGGAAATATGACATCATTTTTCTAGTTTTAAACCCTTGAAAAACATTTTTAAAGGCTTTGGCACCTTTAAAAATTGTTTACCGAGTCATTCCGACTAAACCACACTTCATATTGATGAGTTGTATTCATGTATGCATGAAACAATAACTTAATAATGGTTTTCCCATGATTTCACATCAATATGATGTCATTTTATATGATTTTGACCATCACATGCATGTTTTAGTGTTTTAAAATACTAAAAACATGTTTATGAAAATCTCGGGCAAGACATAACTCAGAATGACATGTTACCAATTCCTATATTTTAAAAAATCAATCTACGATTGTTTTCCTCCAATTTCATTTCAATCCAACATCATTTTATTGGTTTTGACCCCTCGACACATGTTTTTAAGGGATTTGGCTCCTTTAAAAACTATTTATTGAGTTATTTTGACCACAACACATGTTAGATTGACATGTTATTGTTATGTCAAAATAATAACAAGCAACCCAAGAGGGGGGGGGGATGAATTACGTCTTTTTAAGAAAATTCCATAATTCTTGACTTTTGAATCCCTCTATAATTTATATGGATATGCAATATTTACTTCTGTAATGAGTATAAGCATTGGATAAACAAAAATAAAGACCACAACTTTTTATAATGGTTTGGGGCACAAACATCCCCTAGTCCACTCCACTAATTACTCTCTCTGAGAGCTTGGTGAATTTCACTAGTAAGTTCAATTTATCATAAGACTATAAATCCACAACTGAGTGTTAGCAGTTGAAACTTTTACAAATAAGGCCAAAATAGCCTTCTGGTTCTTTTAATAGAGAACCAATTATCCACATATTAGATTGAGAAGACGATACTCCACCCCAATTGAGTCTGAGTAGTTGAAACTCCAACAAATCAAAAGAGACTGATTTGATGATGAATTGGGTTGAACTTCACAATTAAAGCAGCAACAATTGACTGTAGATGGATCTTATTCTTCAGAAAATAAAGTCTTAAAGTAAGAATATATCTTAAGAAATATCAGTTGCAAAGAGATCTTCAATAAAAAATAGCAACAAAATATTAGCAACAAACTTACAACAGTAAAATATTGAAAATGTATATCTCCAAAGTGTAGAATCTTTTAGAAATGACCGTTCGTTGTAGAAGCACTACAAAATATGTTCACCAAAATAAAATATATGAATTGTATATCCTATATATTGAAATGATACTCTGGTAAAATATAAAAAGTAGAGAGACTTCTTTATAATTCCAGATCAAAATAAATTTCCTGGTATATTGTGGAAATTCAAATCTAAATTGACTAGTGGAGTCATAACTTCCCTTGATAATAGGAGAGATTTTCTCCATTGAATATGGTCCTTTGAACCAATCATATGAAGCTTTGAATCAGTAAAAAATAAGCTTAAAAAATTATGTAACTCTGTAAAGACTGCAGTAAAAATCTCAGATAAAATCGTGAAATTAAATATCCGACTTTGAAAATTAAAACACAGGGTTCCTACATAATGCGAAAAAATACCAAACATAGGGTTCAACTTCATAGAATTCATTATCCAAATTTAATCTTGACAATTTAAGGTTGATTATAAAAGTAAGGTTGATGAACCATATGTTTGTGTCTTTAAACATAGAGATTCTTACTTACATAGGGTTCTTTACCCATACTTTCTTCTCTTTACAAACGTAAGGTTCCATTCAAACATAAGTTTATTTATCCATATGTTCCTTCCAGTATAGGTTTGATGATTCATATTCATTTTCATTCAATGTAAGGTTGAATAAAAACATAAGGTTTATGATCCATACACACTTTCAAAGCGTAGGGTTTTATTCCTTACATTACATTCTAAATGTAGGGTATAAACAATGTTTCTAGAATACACTTGAGAGAATTCCAAACACTTTAAAAATATTTCGAGTGAATTAAAATCTTGAATATAATTCCATATTAAATAATACATTTAATAATAATTTCTTTAAATAACCTTAAAGTAATATCATTAATAAAACAAACAAGAGTATTTGTGAGCATCAAAATCAATAAGATTTATAGAGTATTATCGAGACAATACATGCCCAACAATATCTACCTTTTCGATGATCACAAAACCCATAAAATATCTAACATAATATATAGAATTTTTTAAATACCATGTATAGAAATTATTATTTCGATTTTACAGAACTATTTCAATTAAAATATAATTCAAATGAAATGTTGTGTTTACCCAAATTTCCCCCTTTTTTGATATAAAAAAGAAATTAAAAACAAGTTAAAACACTTTTAATTTTGTACAGAACAATAAATGAATGTTTATAATGTAATGTTTAGATAAATAAGGCATTGATTCTAGCATTAGAGATACAAAAATAATAAATGATAAAGAATTATAAAATGATAAAAATAAATCATAGAAAATAATACGAATAAAGTAATTTTATTATTAAAAACTATACAAATACATTAAGATAGTTTTGGATGTAGAGAAACAAGGTGGAAAACTAGTCAGGTGAAAGTTTAAAGGTTAGGATTTGTTACTGGTTGAGGTTCTATAGGAGCCTGATTCATTTAAAAAAACACTTTCAGTTATACCATCTGAGCTTTTCACTTTTCTATAAGATTATATCCTAACTTCCTTATTATAATTATTGAATATTGACTAAATTTTAGATTCTCAATCAAATTGACGTTAAAAAATTCATGTAAATTATCCTCTTTGAAAAAACTAAGCTAACTTATCACTGAACTTACTTAGCAGTAGCCTAATACCTGGTTCACTTGAAGTGAGTTGCTGAAAAAGATATCCCTAATTATCCAACAACACTGAAAAAGGTACACTATTGTACTACAAATTTTGAAGATGGTCATTCATATATTCTAGGACATTTGTGATAGCCTGAGACATTCTAATCATATTTGGAGAGGTTGGAGGTGCAAATATAAAAGTACCATCTTGACTGAAACTTCCTTTGATGGATTCAAACTAGCTCCCCAAATACCATTTCAGATCTTCAAAATCTAATTTAGAAATAGATTTAGATTTTATCTTCCCAATATCATCTAACATTTATCTCTTAAAAGCATCAAAATGTCTTTTTGACACAAAATTCTATTTATTCTCATGAAGCTGAGTCTGAACAGACTCTAACTCTATCCTTGGAGCAGATGAAATTTTCAAATCATCATAGGTTTTTTTATTGAAGCTTCTAGATCCTATCTATGATTAGAATTATACTCCTGAACCTTATTAAACTTGATCACAAGATCCTCAATCTGATTTTTTAGGGAATCAGATATCCCTTAATCTATATTCTTTGATTGATCAACAGCTACGATAAATAAGGGAGATGCAAAAGAATTTTCCACAGATTTCTCACTTGAAAAGGATATACCATCAACCACTTCTATCTATCATCCAGATAAAAATTCTAGTTTCTATAAATGGTGATCAATTATAGAGATATCTTGTAACTCAAAAGTTATAGAGAATGAATGATTAACTTGAATAACTTCTTGAACAACTTCTTTTTTGTATAACTGGTTGAATAACAACCTATTATTGGGGTTATCTCCCTACCTTTTGATCCTAAAAATGATCTGTTTCTTCCAAATGAACTGAATGAGTTACTTTTCTAGATCCTAACACTGGTTCATCAATCTGTTTTTCTTCTCTATTCCTTGATTTCAAAACAAGTTCCTCTTGAAATTTTTCTTCATCATCTTCTTCAATAAGGTTTGCGGTATCATATCTTAGGTTTATTTTGGTTGATTTTGTAATGCCTTATGTTCTGGATTCTCCAAATCCTTCATTTCCTAAAGAACTTTTCTCCCCCTGAGAAAAAGATCCAAAAATCCATTGGTTATCTGCACCTACTGGCATAAGCTTTCCTTCACAACACTCCAATAAAAACTAAACTTTTTTAGAGTCCCATCATTCAACACATTGCTGTGATGACATTTAAATCCAGAATGAAAAAGAAGAATCATGTTCTTCCTGAACAGAATTAGAGAAAGGATCCTTACATAAGGATAAAATGACATATTTTCCTCTAAATGGAAACAATAACTTTGATAACTCATCATGTATCTAGGAAAATTCAACTTGATGTCACTGATGAACAAAAACATGATATACATATCTTGGTATAAGATTTTCTCCATCTCAAATACTCTTGGAGTAATTGCAGTTTGAATAAACTTGACTAAAACTTTATGATCTTCCTCAAGATCCTTAACAAACATTTTCATTATATTTTTTTATCCAAATAGAAAAGAAATTATATCTTCATACTTATGATCTTGATTTCCAATTGATCTGAGATCAAAGTAGAAAACACCTTCATGAGGGAATTTTAGAATTTGAGTTATTTTTACTAAAGAAACTAAAAATTCCTTATTTTCTATCTAAAAGGATATCATAATCTTCTATTTCACTAAAACTAAACTGTATGCTACTATAGAAGTGTTTCAATTCTACCTTACAAATAAAATATATATCGTCGCCATTGAACAAAAATTCTTATCCTTGAAACACCAATGCTTGTTTGAGTAGAAGATTTGTTTGGTACAACCGTTCGAAGTCTACAACCTTTCTTTGAAGAATATTTCTCGAGGAAACGTGCTGACTCTTCGGATCACTGGGTTCACCTTTATCAGTCACTTGGTATTCATCATTTATGAGAATCTGAATGTTGAAGGTTTTCAGATTCTAGGGTTTAGGAGAAAGACAAGGGTTTTGGAAGGCGAAATAGTTCAAAAATGAAAAGGTAAGATAAGTCGAAGGGTTTTATAACAGGTAATGATGCGATATTGTTTCTTGTACCAATTACATAGGGTAATCATTAATTTTTAGATTCTAAAAACATGTTATTTGAAATTAAAAACAAAAAAAATTAAGTAAATAAATGAAATATAAATTTTATAGGGGAAATAAAATAAGTAAATAACTAAAAACAGTAAACCATTTTAATAGAAATAAATTAAAACAAATAAAAACTAAAAACATATTCATTAAAATAAATTATTAAATATTTATTTAAAATTAAATATACCCAAAGACACCTTAATAAAATCAAAACATACCGTATGAAGTGTTTTAGTGAAAATATCAGCTAATTGATATTCAGTATTGAAAAATTCTAAAGACATATTCTTTTTAAGAATATGGTCTATTAGAAAATGATGTCATATATTAATATTTTTATCCCTAGAATGACTTATAGGATTTTTAGAAATATTTATAACACTAGTATTATCACCTAAAACAGGGATACTAATAAAATTTAATCCAAAGTCTAGTAGAGTGTTTTTCATCCACAAGACTTGTGCGCAACAACTACCAGCAGACATATATTATGTTTCGACTGTTGACAAGGCAACTGAGTGTTGTTTTTTACTCAACCATGATACTAAGGATTTTCCTAAAAAGTGACTAGTTCTGAATGTTTTTTTTCTATCTAACCTATAATCTAAAAATCATCACCTGAATATGAAATTAAATCAAAATCAGAATTTTTAGCATAAAGAAGATATTGAAAAATATTTCCTTTTAAATATCTAAAAATTATTTTAATAGTAGTAAAATGAGATTATTTTGGATTTAACCATAATATAGAACATAAAAATAAAAAAATAATGTTCGGTCTGTTAGTAGTAAGATATAACAAACTACCAATCATACCAATATATAACTTGTTGTCCACTAATTTTCCAGCTTTATCCAAATCAAGTATTATATTGGTATACATAAGAGTTGTGTATGTGTTGTTATTATCAAGTCCAAAATTTTTGAGTAAATAAAGAATATATTTAATTTGATTTAAAACATTTCCATAATATATTTGATAAATCATAAGTCCCAGAAATGAATTTATTTCTATCATCATACTTATTTCAAATAATTTTTTCTTTGGTTTTGAATAATCATCATAAAGTTTTTTATTTTTTGAACCAAAAATAACATCATCAACATAAATTTAAACTAATAAAATATTAGAACAAACAATTTTCTTAAAAATTATTATATATACCAATCCAACAATAAATTTATTTTAATAATGAAAAGAATCCAGTCTTTCATACCAAGCTCTAGGTGCTTGTTTAAGGACATAGAGAGCTTTATTAAGTTTAAAAATAGAATTTAGTTTTTGAGGATTTTCAAAACTAGGAGGTTGTTCAACATAAACTTATTACATTAAATAACCATTTAAAAATTCATATTTTACATCCATATGATATAATTTAAAATTCATATGAGATACATAATCTAAAATGATTTTAATAGCTTCTAATATAGCTACATGAGAAAAGATATTATCATAATCTATACCTTCTTCCTTATTATATCCTTTAGCTACTAATCTATCTTTATTTCTGGTTATGATCCATTGATCATACTGTTTGTTTCTAAAGACCCACTTAGTTCCTATAATTAGATAATTGGATGGTCTTTATACTAATTCTCAAACCTCATTTCTTTTAATTTGGTTTAGTTCTTTTGGAATTTATAACAGCCAACTCTCATCTTCTAAGGATTATTCAATAGACTTATGTTCTAAACAAGATATAAAGGCATAGAATTAAGCTAGGTTTCTTACATTTCTTATAGTTCTAATTCTTATATTTAGATCTCTTATAATAGTTTATAGAGGATGATTCTTTTGGGCTCTAGATTGTCTAGGAAAGACACTTTCAGGTTCTTCAGTATCATTCTCTTCTGAACTAGAATGAATTTAATTAATATGATTTTCAAAATAAAATTTAGGTTTTCAAGCCTCATGTTATCAAATGAATCAGTAACTTCATATGTTTGATCTTTTTATTTAATGAAAGTGTCAGTTTAATCAAACATCACATGAACCGATTCTCCAACAATCATTGAATTTTTATTAAAAACTCTATAAGATTTAGAAGTAGCAAAATATCCTAAAAATATTCCTTTATAATATTTTGGATTGAACTTACCAAGATTATCCTTAGTATTCAAGATATAAACCTAGAATCCAAAAACCTTAATGTACATTACTTTCAATTTTCTATTATTCCAAAGTTTATAGGGTGTACTTTTGAAAATAGTCCTTATTAAAAATCTATTCATGTATAGCAGGCTATGCTTAAAGATTCTTCCCAAAATTAGGTATGAATATTATATTCTTTTAGTAAAACACTTTTTATTTCTTGAATAGTTCTATTTATTCTTTAAATAATTACTTTTTTTGTGGCATTCTTGGTAAAGAGAAGGTGTGTTTAACACCCAGATTTGAGCAAAATGAATTAAATTCTTGATTCTAAAATACTCCACCATGATCACTTCTTAATGAAATTATTTTAAAACCTTTTTCATTTTGAACAATTTTGAAAAATAATTCAAAAACAGTGAATACTTCAATTTTGAGTTTTAGAAAATATACCCAAGTAAATCGATAATAATCATCAACTAAAACATAAACATATAATTTACCAGCCAAAATTTATACTGTGGATGGTCTAAAAAATCCAATGGATAAGTTATAATGGTTTAGATGTATAATTTTTTTAATGGATTTGAATGAAGATTTGTGTTGTTTTCTAATTTGGAATACATCGCAGAATATGTAATTATCAAATTTAAGACTAGGAAAATCAGAAACTAACTATTTCCTAGACAATTTATGTAAAGCATAAATATTAAAATGACCGATTCTCCTATTCAAGATCCGTGACTAATTTGTCTTGATAGTTAAACAACTCACTTTCTATTTACATAAGGTATTTAAATCCAAAATATAAACATTATCAGTTCTTGGCACTCTAAACTTAAGTATTTTATCTTTAAAAATTAAGCAGGAATTGTTAAAAAAATCAATATAAAATTTATCATCATAGAGTTGAGAGATAATTATAAGATTGTTATTTATCCCTTTCACATATAATACTTTGTTGATTAATATAGTCTTTAGATCTCCAACACTTCCAACTCCAATGATCTTTTCTTTTTCATTGTCACTAAAAGTGACTAAACCTCCATTAATTTGAGTTAATGTATGAAAATTCATTGAGTATCCACTCATGTGCCCAAAATAGCCACTTTCCATATACCATATAGATTTTTTGTTCCTATGGACTATTTCATATAAAAGTAATTAAACATGTGTTGGTTTTGGTACCCATATCTTCTTGGGTCCTGCAGTGTTAGCTAGCAATGATATAGGAATCTAGATTTGCTTTATTCTTCCATAATTCATATTACTTACATTAGAAAAAACATTAGAAATAAAATCATTTTTAATACCACTAACTTGAGGATATCTCAAATAACCATTATTAGCGACATGACCTTTTATTCCAAAATAATAATAGGTATCATTTTTGAAATTGGGAACAAAATAATTCTTATATAGATTTGATTTTTCACCCTTGATTCTTATTCCAAATCTGTCTCTTTTAATGAAATTATTTCCAAGAATTTCACTTAAAACATATTATCCTATGGTAAAAGTAATTATAGTAATCTTATATTTTTCTAATTCATCTTTCAATTCTTTAATCCTTTTTTTACGATCAATGTAGTTTGTTGTAGATAAGTTGAATTTGTCAACTAACAGTTTATGTTGTTTTAGTAGAGTATATCTTTCATCTAAAACAACATTGTTAATGTTTTTCAATGATTTATGTTTCTTTATTAAAAAATCATATTTCTTTTCTAACCTAGAATAGTAAGAAGATAATTTATTATTCATGCAACTACCAGTATCAAAATCCGAAGAATAATAAGTTTTTACCTATTCCTGCTTATCCATAAAGAAGATGTTGGATTCCAGTTTTTTGGGTCTTTCTTTGAATAAGATTGTGATTATTTATTGGAGTCTTAAAAAACACTCCACATATCCTTCATTTATCTTTTTTACTTTGTTCTCATAATCAGTATTCTTTTGATATTTTTTTTATAAATTTTTTCTTTCATCTTTTAATTAAGGATAACCAGGTCTGATATGACTCAATTTTTTTCATTCATAACATCAAAATTATCTGTTTTTTCATCCTTCTTAAAGGAATGTTTTAATACTTTTTTATTTTTGTTAAATCTGTTGAAATTTTTGGTTATTTGATCCAGTTCCATTTCAGAATCCGAGGAATCTGAATTCTTCTCTATTTTTTCTTATTGTTTTGTTTTTCTGCTATGCTTATGAGATTTTAATTTTAGAGTAGCATTTTCCTTCTTCAATATAATTTTATGATCTTTAACTTTAGCTTGTTTCTCAACTTCACACAACATCAGTGTCCCAATTAGTTATTTCATTATCAGATCCTTGATTGGTGATGATTGATGAATAGAAGTAGATATGCCATTCCATTTTGAAGGTAGTACTCTGAGTAATTTTAAATATTAATCATATTGTTTGATGGGTTCTCTGAATGTAGTAAAATTATTGAAAATTTCTATAATCCTTACATTCATATGAGTAATTCTTTCTCCATAAAACATTCTAAATGTGTCAAATTTCAGATTAGCAGTAGCATACATCATTTTTCTAACATTGTCTATTCCTTCATAAGAAACTGTAATAGTTTTCCACATCTCATAGGCATTAGGAAATTTTTATACAAGATTGAACTCATCTGGTCCAAGACAAAAAATAATAGCATTCATTATTTTTGAATTGATATCATATTTAGCTTATGTTTCAGTAGACCATGTCTCTAGTTTCTGAGTAATTGCATATGGAGTAATTATTTTCAAATAAACCTTTAATCCAAGATTCTTCAGATAGATAACCATACAAGATTTCCAACACCCATAATTTTCACCATTAAAGTATGGAGCACGTACCATAGAAATCCCATCTCTAGAATAATCCATCACCATATTTATATATACTTTATACTTTTATCTTGCTATAGCTTTACCCAAAATCTCTCATCTGATACCAATTTTTAGGTCATAATAGTACAAAGTGACAAAAGAGGGGGGGGGGGTGAATTGTGTCTTTTAAAGAAACTTTCATAATTCTTGACTTTTGAAATCATCTATGATTTATAAAGATATGTAGTGTTTAATTCTATAGTGAGTATAAATAATGGAAAAACATAAATAAAGAACATAAATTTTTAATAGTGGTTCAGGGCACACACATCCCAAAGTCAACTCCATCAATTACTCTCTTTGTGAGCTTAGTGAATTTCACTAGAAAATTCCTCTTATCATAAGAACATAAATAAAAAACTAAGTATAGGCAGTTAAAACCTTTACAAATAAATCTAAACAGAGTCTTCTAGTTATTTTAATGGGGAATCAGTTATCCATATCTTAGATCAAGAAGCTAATACTATACCACAACTGAGTATGAACATTTGAAACTCCAACAAATCCAAAGAGATTGATTTGAATATAATCAAGTTGAACTTTACAATTGAAGTGGAAATAATTGATAATAGATGTATTTTATTTTTCAGAAAATAAAGTCTTCAAAGTATAGATATGAAGTAATCCTAGTTTCTAATAGATATTTAATAAAAAAAAGCAACAAAATAGTAGTAAAAAATATACAATAGTAAAACATTGAACATGTATGTCTCCAAAGTGTAGCCTCTTTTAGAAACGACTATTCATTGCAGAAACACTGTAAAATATATTCACCAAAATAAAGTATTTGACTTGTATATCCTATATATTTAAATGATACACTAGTAGAATATATAAAGTAGAGAGATGACTTCATAATTCCAGATTCACAAAAGTCCCTTGATAGACCGTGAAAATTAAAATATGAAATGATCAGGGGAGTCATAACTTCCCTTGAGAATAGTAGAGATTTCATCTACTGAATAAAATAATTTTAATAAATCATATCGAACTTTGAATTGGTCGAAAACGTGCTTAAAATAGCCGATAACTCTGTAAATACTGTTGCAAAAATCTTGGATAAAATTGCGAAATTAAATCTATAACATTGAAAATTCAAACATAGGGTTCCTTCATAAAGTGAAAAATACCCAAAATAGGGTTCAACTATGTATCATTCATTCTAAAAATGTAAGGTTGACAATGTAAGGTTTATCATAAAAGTAAGGTCAATGAACCAAACATTTGTGTCCTTAAATGTAGGGTATCTTACTTACATAGGGTTCTTTGACCATACTTTCTTCTCTTTACAAACATATGGTTACATTCAATCATAATGTTCTTTTTCCATACGTTCCTTCCAGTGTAGGGGTGATAATCCATATGCACCTTCTTCCCACATAATGTTGAATACAAACATAAGGTTCATAATCCATATGGGTTGTCAAAGTATAGGGTTTTATTTCTTATGTTACGTTTTGAACATAGAGTATGAAAAGTGTTTCTAGTATAAACTTAAGAGAATTATGTATACTTTAACAAATATTTTGAGTGAATTAAAATATTGAATATAATTCTAGAATAAATAATACAATTAATAATAATTTCATGAAATAAACTTAAAGTAATATCATTAATAAGACAAATAAGGTTATTTGTGAGCATCAAAATCAATAATATTTATAGAGTATTGCTGTGATAATACATTCCCAATAGTTATTTGTGCGTACACATCAAAAGTAACTCACTTGTTGTTTTCCCATGTTTTAATGTCAATCTGAGTTTTTTTTCTATAGTTTTGACTATTACACACATGTTTTAGTGTTTTAAAACACTAAAAAAGTGTTTATAGGAATCTTGGGAAAACCATAACTTGAAATGATATGTTGTTAGCTCCTAAATTTCAAAAATAAATCTATTGTCTTTTCCTATGATTTCATGGAAATTTGATGTTGTTTTCCTAGTTTTGACCTCCCAACACACATTTTTAAAGGCTTTGGTTCCTTTAAAAATTGTTTACCAAGTCATTCTGACAACATAACACATAATATTGATCTGTTGTATACACTTACACATAAAAAGTAACTCAAATATAATTATATCATGATTTTATGTCAATCCGAGGTAGTTTTATATGATTTTGATTGTTACATGCACACTTTAGTGATTTAAAACAATAAAAACATGTTTATAGGAATCTTGGGAAAACTATAACTTGGAATTATGTGTCTTAAATTCCTATATTTTTAAAATAAGTCTACGAACATTTTCCTATAATTTAATGATAATCTGACATCTTTGTCCTAGTTTTGACCCCCAACACATGTTTTTAAAGGCTTTGGCTCCGTTAGAAACTGTTTAACAAGTCATTCCGACCACACCACACATGATATTGATGTTTTTTCTATGAGTACACATAAAAAATAACTAAATAGTGGGTTTCTCATTATTTTACATCAACATGAGGTCATTTTCTATGTTTTTTGACAATTACATGCAAATTTTAGCGATTTAAAACACTAAAAAGAGTTTAAAAGCATAAAAAAATTACTCAGAAGGGAATTTCTTCAGTTCATGCATTTAAAAAATAAATCTACGGTCAT
The DNA here is from genome assembly GCA_963277665.1 of Viscum album. Lineage (NCBI taxonomy): Eukaryota > Viridiplantae > Streptophyta > Magnoliopsida > Santalales > Viscaceae > Viscum > Viscum album. The sequence goes on from OY728131.1 coordinate 381,893,249, forward strand.
TTTCCTCAGATTTTATAGCCATTCGATGTCATTGGTCTAGTTTTAACCCCCTGACACACATTTTTAATGACTTTAGTGTCTTTAAATAATGTTTATTGAGTCATTTCAAGTACACCACACATCAGATTGATGTGATGTCTACATATACACATCACTAATAATTAAAAATTTATTTTCCCATGATTTTACATCAATATTATGTAATTTTATATGGTTTTTACCATCAGATTCACATTTTAGTGTTTTAAAACACTAAAAACGTGTTTATAAGCATCCTTGGAAACCCGTAACTCAGAATGATGGGATGTCGATTCTTAAATTTCAAAAATAAATATATGGTTATTTTACTATTATTTATTGGAAACACAATGCTTTTTTCTTAGATTTGACCCCACAACACATGCTTTTAAGGCTTTGGTACCTTTACAAACTCTTTACCAAGTCATTTCGACCACACCACATGTAGGATTGATGTTTTTTCTATATGCACGCATCAAAAATATATCAATTATAGTTGTACCATAATTTCATGTCAATTTAAAGTCCTTTTATATGTTTTTTTACCATTACACGCATGTTTTAGTGTTTTAAAACACTAAATATGTGTTTATGGGCATCTTAGGAAAACCGTAACACGGAATGACATGTCGCCAGGTCCTATATTTTGATAATCAATATGTAGTCATTTTCCCCTGATTTCATGAAAAAATGATACCGTGTTTCTAGTTTTTACCCCCAAAAAAACTTTTTAAAGGCTTTGGTACCTTTAAAAAATGTTTACTAAGTCGAAACTAAGCAAACAAGCTCATATTATTTTCAAACTTAAGGAAAGTGATCCATAATTCATTTTTGATGTGTAGGAAACGACCATACATCAATTCAGCACAATATGTGCTTGTTATAACTTTAAGTGTGTGTTTTCAATTTAAAAGTTTCATTTTAGTTTCATTTATGGATGTTGTATATGTTCTTTTTAAATGTGTGAATGATCTATGGAATTTAGAATTTACCTTGGTAGGATGAGATATAAGGATGACAATTTCCTCAGGGATTTTTCTGTTTATCCACTAAAATACAAAAAATAAATCATTTTCAATTTCTAATCACCCCCAATCCTTTGTTTTCCAATAAGAGTCTTGTTCCTGTACTTTTCCTTTCAACCTTACAATTTCTATTTGTGATTCCTAATCGAAGACACTACTCGAACCCCCAATGAGTGTAGTATTAACTAATGAAAACCCCCTACCAAATACAACTATTATAGTAGGCCTAGAACCCATCCCTCATACAAATTCGGGACGCTCCTTCCCTAAAATGATTGCAACTGCATTATTCTAGTAAACTACTGATGATTGTGAAGGGTTCACACCCCAAGCATCTTGAATTTTAACCTGTTAATACAAAGATATTAAAAAATATTTTTTAAAATATCTAAAATTCATAATATTATCTAATAAATAAAATTTTCATTACTATTTATTGTTATTTCATTAGTATAAAAACATAATAATTAAAAATAAATTATTACAACAAACAAGTCTTAAAACCAATTAATTGGGGGATGACTAGATGTATCAAATGACACGAAATTGTCATTATTTGATTCATGTACTCATCTCCACTTAATTGGGTTTAAGTATTTTTTTATAAAATATTTTTCATTATTATGTTTTTATAGTAATGAAATAATATGAAATAATAATGAAAAGTACTTATTGCAATGTATTTGGTAGATCCATTTACATAATTACCATCGGGTTTCCTATTTACTTTAAACCACTTCATTTTTTGGCCAACAAAGTGACCTAATTTATTAGACTTTATAAAAAATATAAATAAGTTAGAAAAAACCTTGACTTATAATAAAATGGTATAAATAATAATGGATAAAATACAAACCAAAATTGTTATTTTTCTCAAAAAAATATGAGACCTAGCGATACGAGGAATGACTTATTTCTCAAAATTAAAGGTATTACTTTAGATATTTTCTATAAAAAATATCAAAATTAATAAAAATTATAATTTTATCATGTTTATATTATCAAGATACTATAAAATCTGAAATTACCTTACGAGATAAATCTCTATTAATATCAATAAATAACTTCGATTTCTCTAGAGAAATGCTTTGAGACACTTTCTAAAACATATGTCATGAGCTTAAAGATGTGTCATTAAATTCATTCCATAATCTTCATTTAAAATCTCTCTATTTATTTCCCAAAATTTTCAGAGTCCATGGGCATGAAACTGAGTCCAAGAAATCAAAATGAAAAAACATTTAGAAATAAAAAACATAACCCTCAATAAGTATATTACAAAATTTTACTCATGTATTTTAAATTAGTTATCAATAAATATTAAATTAATATTACATTTAATTGATTATAAAAGACCTAATTTTTTTAATATGTAGGAATATGCCTCCAATATTTATAATTAATGGGAAATCTCACCATATCATAAGAAATCTACCTAAGAATCTGCCCATAGATTCCAAAAACTTCACTGGTAGGAACCCCAAACTCATAAAATGGAATGATAATCTTGAAGTCCTTTAGGTACCATACATCTCTCATGTTCATATTTATATCCCTTATATTATTATCTCTATTTATTTGAGAAATTAATTAAATAATTAATAAAATATATAGTTTTTTAATAAAATGAAATACATACCAGTAACAATAACTCTCCAATATATCCTAGATAGAGGGGTGACCAACTACTCCATCTATATAGGTAAATTGGATAGTGGGCTACCAACAACATCTGGGGAAATTACTAAATCACTAGTAGTCTCAGGTACTGTGGAATCACTCATATTAACTGAAGATGATGGTGGTGGTTGCATGCTCCAAGATGCTGATTGACTAGGATCTTAATTTTTTTCTCTGCATTCTTGCAATTCAAATGGTTCAAATATATTAAATTTATAAAAAATGAAAAAATAATATATTTTTTTTAAAAAAAGAAAAAATAAAACAATGTATATATATATAAGAAACACTTATCAATGAGAAATTATAATATATTTTCATTATAAATTTATTCATTCAATTATCTTCATCTTCACTTTCTTCATTGTTATCAACCTCCATTGCAGTGAGTGATTCATTTTAACCATATATTAAAAGTTATATTGTTTAGATATTATCAGGAAAAAACTGTTCAATGTTTTATGGCTAATGAGGTTCATTTTCACAAAGTACCAATTGATATTTATCGCCTATATCATATAATTCTCTATACATTAAGTATGGAACAACACTCCAACCATCATGTATTTAATCATCTACATAATAAATCATCTTCACTTGTGAATCCAAGATAAATGGATAATTCTCAGCGTGCTCACTAGTATGGATCAAGTGAGAGAAGTTTTGATAAGTAAAATGTAAAACATATTTCATTATACCCCTTTAAATATTGACCCACTTTCATTTTAATAATAAAAATAAAAAATGACCCTGATATCAATTCAATTATATCATTCATCTTTCCATAGTATCCCACCTCTAAATGTATAAATACACCACTATTTTTAGTTTTCAAATCTTCTTCATGGTAAATTGTATGAAACCCAAAGCCATGAATATTATAGGAATCAAATATATTAGCCTACCTTAGGGAACCTCAAGGAAAAAACATCAAATCATTTTATATTTCACCTCAATTATCAATATTAATTATCTAGAAAATAAGATATAAGGTGTTAATTTTAACATAGTCAAAATAACTACACATCAATAACATTAATATGAGTATATAATTATATGAATGGTGAACCATTTTACAATATTCTTATTAATTTTTTTTAATTCTATATCATTTCAAGCTCAACCCCTTTACCACCTCTTTGTTTGCAATAAAAATTATTCAATAAATGGATTTGTAATAAGAATATTGAGTATCACATATCTATGTGCTTACAATAACTCCAATTTAGTCAATGGAAAATTTTACCCCTTTCTAATTGGTTATCCAAAAGTTAGAAACACTGATTACAGGTTTTCAGAATGAAAATTAGTGGAGATGTTGTCAACACATCCAACATGATTTAATCTAGTCACATTCCCATCCAAATACCTAGAACATAAGGTCAATCATTCTTTGTCTACGTGACCTTCATAAATAGAGCATTCTAGTTGAGCTTTATTCCTCACATATGATTTCAAATGACTTAAGTACCTGATTAAAAAAATAAGAAACATATTAAAAAAAATTACACAGTGATTTGATACAATTGAATTCACCAATGAAAAATAAAAAATATTATCAATGTACATCTTAATTGGATACATCTATTTATAATGCACCAGTCTACTAAGTTTAGATTCTTTAACCAAATGAATAGTCAAATGAATCATTACCGTGAGAATGAAGGGGGAAATAAAATCACTAAATGAAAAAGTGTCAAAATGATACTTTCTTTAAGTTTATCAAGATCAGTTTGATTTATATTTTTTCCACAAAGCTCAATGAAAAAGGTACATAAATCAACTAGAATTTTAATTATTTTTTCAAGTAATTTATTACACAATGACAATAGAAAAAACTGATCCATGAAAACATGTGATTCATTACTTTAAAATCTATGTAACTTTTGATGTTTTAAGTCAACACACATTGATAAGTTACTTGAATATCCATCTGGAACTTTTACATTCTTCAAATTTAGAAGGAATATGTCTTTCTCATAATTTTTCTTTATAAAAATAGCTTAAGGATACTTTTCATTCTCATTTTTCACAAACCATTATTTATATTCACTAAATCCAATTCATTATGAGCATTAAGGCGATCCTTAAATTTACCCTTCTCATTAAGAAATGTAAAAATTACATTATCACAAAAAATATTCTCAATATACATTACGTAAAGATTATGACATATCAAATTAAACTCTCAATAAGGAAGTTTGAAAAATATACTATTTTTATTCCATTTTTCTGTTCTATATACTTTATATATTGTACCTTGTACCATTTTCTCCCTTCTTTAAACCAATTACATTTTCTAAATTCTTCAGCGACATTCATTAATTATCCCAAAAATTTTGAACCAAATAACACCTTTGATGGCTTTCTCAGTTCAATATCTTTATTGAATGATGTCCTTTTAAGCCTGAATTTATGAGATGCATCAAGAAATCAAAGATGAAACATAAAACACAATTTTATATTATAAGGTAATCGTTAAGGTTCAAAATCAAAATTAAAAACTAGACAAGACAAACCAGTATGATTATTACAACCAGATAAATTTCCCATTCTAGGAAAGTCAATAATTTCCCAAATTAATGCAATATGCATTTTGAATAGTTTTCTCTTTAAATCATTATATGTTTCCATGCCATCATCCCATAATTATTTCAATTATTTGATTAGAGGTTGAAGATATACATCAATGTCATTTCTAGCCATTTTATTTCTAGGAATAATCATAGAAATAAGGAAAGAATTATTTTTCATACACATCCATGGAGTTAGATTATAGGGGGTTAAAACAACTATCCAAATGCGATAATTAGTTTTTAAAGTACCATAAGGGTTAAAACCATCAAAAGACAATCTCAAACATACATTACTAGGATCCAAATAACAACTTAGATATAATGAATAAAACATCTTCCATGTTGTTAAATCTTTTGGATGTAATATCAAGACATTGTTTCTACCCTAAGCATGCCACTTCATGTCATATACAGTCTTAGATGACATGTATAGTCTTTGGAAATGTGGTTTTAGAGGAAAGTAATGCAATACCTTTGTAGGATCTTTCTTATTAGGTTTCTTCCTGGTGTTGTATTGATTTATAATCTCATTGTTTTTCATTGAATTCCATATGCTTATATGAAATATTATGCATTATTTTTTATCATAATCTTATCCCTAATAAAGAATGCAATCATTATGGAATGCATATATATTTTTATAATAAAGTACAAGTTTAAAGATGAATTTATTCATATCATAGAATGATGTAATGATATTAGCTTCACTAAATGAATCATAAAGAAACTATCAAAATCATGAATATTGATTTTTCAAAAATTACACAAAGACTCTTTATACAATACAACTTAATTAGAAAATATAACTTTTAAATACTTGGAACACCCTTCATATAGTTCTATTTTTCCGTATTCAACTAATTTATAAAACACATTTTTTTGGTCATTAATGTTTTGAGAAAGATTAACCTATTCACGATCAACTGAATGTTCTATTGATCTATTAAAATCCTATACATTGTATCCTTTAAAGACAAATGCATCATTTGTTAAATTTTGAACTAAATTCTCCTTTGGCGGGTCACTTTGTGTTTTATTGATAGGATTTTCATTGTTTTGACTTTCCATAACATTTTATTCCCCATGAAAAATCCAAAATAAATATCATGTAGGAAACTATTTCAATATAAAATTACCATATACATCATTTCTATTATATCATTTATAGAATTTACAATTAGAACACATACATTTTATTCTATCATCCACTGATTGGTTTGAAATTGCAAAATCTAAAAATTATTCCAAACCCTTGGCATATTAAGGTGTGTATCAAGGTAAATTAATTCAACCTTTATCTATTGTTATTGAATTTTCATTATTTTTCATGTACATTCACAGATAAGGATATAATTATTTAATAAAACAAGTACAATCAAAATTAAACATCACCAACTTTGTCATTGACCAAGGTAGGGTCTTGATTCAACATAACAAAAATTTAACATAAAAATGATTCTATCCAACACTAAAAACATAAAAAACACTATATTAAACATATATTTATATAATTTAATTAAAAAATCACTTCCAAAGAGCAGGTAGTCACTATAAGGTCCTCATTAGGGAGTAGGGGGTTGGAATCATGGGGATCAGAGGGGGGGGGGTGGTTTTCATTGAGAGTAAGGGGATTGGGGTCAGAATGGTCGTTGACATGAGTGGTAAAGGTTGTGATGGTCACTAAAAAGGAGGGTTGAGGTCACGAAGGTAGCGGGTGGGGTGGGGGGGGGGGGTGGGGTTAGGGTCATAGTGGTCACCATAGCTGGGTCAGGGTCACGTTGGTCGTAGTCAGGAGTGGGGGGGGGGGGGTTAGGGTCATAGTGGTCACCATAGCTGGGTCGGGGTCACGTTGGTCGTAGTCAGGAGTGGGGGGGGGGGGGTCATCGAGGGTAGTGGGAGGGGTGGGGTCAGGGCCAAGGGGATTGAGGGGGGGGTTGGGTTAGGGGTTGCTGAGGGGAGTGGGAGGGGGTGGGTTGGGACTAAGGGGATCGGGGGGGGGGGGTCGAAATTATGTTTTTTAAATATTTAGTAGTGCTTTAAATTAAACTAACACTAAATTTTAAAATAAAATAACAGTAATTATATTAAAACACCTCTATATTATACTTTTTTTAATACTATTAATTTTGAGGTAGTCATTAAAAGTGCCATTGAGAACTATTTTTTTTATAGAATAACTTTTTTTTCACATTGGGCAAATAAATATCTTAATATCAAATCATATGATGGATGAGAATAAAAATAAATAAATAAAAACCTCTTACAATTTTTCAAAATAAAGCCTCTTATACGGGTTGAGTCATAATCCAATGAAGGGAATTATTATCTCATGTTCTGGTCTCAATATGACTTTCAGGTTGGCCGTTGTATGGCTTCTATGTGCCTATTAATTTCTCTTGATGTTTAATCAATCATGGGTTTTGAAAATGAAATGGGGAATTTATTTGAGATTTGAAAAGATTTGTTGGTTAAAACTCTTGACAAAGATCTCAGCGAATCCCTCAGTGAAAGCTTCATCTCTTCAAAAAATATTCTGGTGAAAACTGCTTTGGCTCTTCTATGAATATATTGGAAAAAAATTGGAATATATTTCACCAAAGTATCAATGAACCTCCAAGTCAAACCCCCGGTGAAACCATCAACCAACATATTAGTGAACCCATATTCCACAAATCCGTCAGGAAACATATTGGAAAACCCTTTAGCCAACCCCTCGGTGAAACCCTAGCCAAATCCCTCACAAAATCCCTCAGACAAAATTTTGTTGAACCCATCAACAAATATCTCGGTCAACCATATTTTTTAACCGACAAATAAGAAATATTATATGTGGTTTATTCTAATTCTATTTATTGGATTCTTTTTTATTTATTAGAGTGGCTGGGATACATTCGTATTCAGTTGTTTGAAAATCTTCCGAAGATATGGAGATAGATATATTAATATTGTGTGAATTTATATATTTTTTGTGTGGGTTATTAGAACATTGTAAATGTGATGATTGGGTTTCCTTATTCTATGATGTTTAAATAACATTTTTAGATGAATTTTACTTTATTTTCTAGTAATTGAAATAATGGTAAATTTCAGTAGAAATTCCAGTTGATTTTCACTATGAATTTCTAGTGGGAATTTATAATATCCTTAAATTGATTTGTAGTCTAAATTTCTACTTCCATTTTTACTATTAATTCCTACTATCAATTTCCATTTTATAGTATGAATTCCTACTATCAATTTCTATTAGTATTTTACACTATTTTTTAATTGATTTGAAGAACTTGTAGTTTAGATTTTGATTTTCCAATTTGTTGGAATTGATAAAGTTTTAAGGGACTTATATCCTTTTTGAGTATTATAACAAGTGTATTTTTTTTTGAAATTTTGACTGTCGTTTGTTTTCAAGTGGGATTTTGAGTTTCATCTTGGAATTTCCAGTGGTAATTTTCACTGTGAATTTTCATTTGGTATTTTCACTAGAAATTTTCATTGCAATTTCCTTAATGGAATTTAGATATCATATATCAAAAATGATTTATAAATACCAATTAATTAGAAGTGTAATTTTCATCTCTCCATTTGCAGTTCCGATTATTTTTTGAATATAATTTAAAATTTCATTCAAATTCCACTATGGATTGTCAATGGAAATTTTATATAGGTATTCATACTGGGAATTTTTATTCAATAATAATTAGTGTTGGTAATTTGTAGTGGGAATTATGACTAGGGATTCCCAGTTTGAATTTACAACAAAAAATTATACTATCTATTACCAGTGGGAATCCATGTGGAAAGTACCAGTAGAAATTTCCAGTAGAATTTCCTAGTAAAATTAATTTATAAATTTAAACTAGAAAACATTTATTTTCAATCAATTGAAACTTTTATCTAATAAAGACCACTATAAATTCCCAATAGAATATTCTATTTGAAATTTCGAGTGGAAAATTCTAATAGAAATCAATTGTAAGGTCTCAGTCCCCACTAGAATTTCACAATGAAATTCAATTTCATTTTTTAACTAGTGAACAATTTATAATTGTATCACTTTTAATTTTACAGTGATAAGTCCCGATGATTCAGTATTTAATTCCTAGTGGAAATTCTCATCATAAATTCACAGTGGAAATTAACACTAGAAATTCCCAATGGAAATTCCCACTAGAAATTATGAATCTGTAATGGCCCAGACCTCTCCAGTCCATTACATTGTGAAAATGTGGTTCTAGAGGTGTTCTAGGAGGTTAAGGTAACTTGGGGGTGCGTTTGGGTGGACTTTTAAGAAAATATAAAAGGCAATAGCGTTTTCACGGTTGGCGCACGGTTTGCCTAAACCGTGCGGCCAAACCGTGCAAGGTTGGTTTTGGAGATAGTGGATAACGCATGGTTAGTGCACAATTTGTCTAACCGTGCATCCTAACTGTGCGAGGAGTGTTTGACGAGGAAGAAGCTAACACATGGTTAGCACATGGTTTGTCAAAACATGTAGAATAACCATGAAGGCACTTAAATCTAGATCCTAAAATTGTGGATCTAACTCCTTTTCCCTCTAAATGGTTTTTTAGGCCCCTAAGTGGCCATAAATCTGGATTAAGCTTCCTTAAAGGTAGGAGAAACTCTCCCAAGCATTTTGGAGGTGATCTGAAGGATTCCCTTGGTGAATCGAAGCCGGTTTCTTGAGGTATGTGATCGTTCTTGTTTGGTTGTTAGATCTACTTGGATCTACACCTCCTCTTCTCTCAGTTTCTTAGATCTATACTCGTTATGGGTAGATATAAGTGTGTGGATGCCAAATATGATGAGATTTGGTCTTGGTTGTGTTAGGAGAAGAGATATATGGAGAATTCTTGGAGGATCAGCCCATATTTCTAATGCGTTCTTCATTTGTTGGGGTTTTCGTCAAAAACATTTGAGGTAGGGATTTTCCTTCATCTCTTCTTACTGTGTATCATGCAGGGCGGGTACGCTATTGTTTCTGTGGAAATGGATGATATCAAACCTTAACAAAGATAATAAACAGACTATTAAAGAATGATGGGGTGCGTTGACATTCCTGATGTACTCTTTTGTAGTTTCTATATGTTGTGAACTATATGGGCTTATGCTCACTGAAAATCATGGTCGTTGGTGGTCTTTCCTTACGCACTAATGAACCCTTGTCTCCTGTGTTGATTAAATGACTGTAACATAGAAATTGGTTAATCACCTAAACTCGTTTGGTTAAATGGGTTCCCAGTGAGCATCAATACTTATATGGTCACCCTAGTTAACCAATAGAAAGAAGGACATAATGAATGATGTGCTTAAACTTGGATGTTTCCCTACTCTTTTTTGATAGTAGGTGTGTTGTTCTGTTTTTTGCTTATAGGGTGATGTGGATGGGGATGGGATCCTCTGTTGTGGCATGGTTGTTGTTTGTGAATCTAAAGCTGTGTGGGGATGTATCTCGAGGCTTGGTTAGGTTCCAGTACTTCGAGGGATCTCACAGATCCCTTTGTTGTTACGACTTTACAAGAGAATCAGGTGTGAATGCTTAAATTGTTGTTTGGGTGTTTCTCTTTCTCTGGCTTGTGGTTATGCCTGTTAGTTTCCCAGTAGTGCCGAATTTACTTAAATGGGATCACTTGAACATGAAAAAAAGAATGGGATCAATGGGGAATTTATTTCTAGGATGAGTGGTGACATGGTCGTGGGTTCGGTGTTTCTTGTGAATGAATAGTAATGAGAGTGTTTGTGCTTAAGTTGGTTTTGGAACTCCTAGGTTTGGATGAGTGCTTATTATATACATTATATAATTGTATTTCTTATGATTCTTATTCACGCCCCACCCAAGTTGATCACTTGGTGCCGAATACCCCCACTTCATGGGGGAGGGTGTTTTTCCCAAAAATCCTATGAGTGGCTGGTTATTATCTCCTTTTCTGCTCCCTTTCCCGAATAGCCCAAGACTCTTCGGGCAGACTGTGATGGCATGAGATCCATTATATCCCAAGATTCTTTGGGCAGGGTAGCTAAGGTAGTTGGCCCAGGTGTGTGCGAGTAGGTTGTTTCCTAAGAGTCTTCGGGATGAGGCCTAGGTGTCTTCAGGCATGGCAGTGGTTGTTCTAGACCAGGTGTTTGCGGGCGTGGTTACGCGTGGTGGTAGTGGCCCAGGTGTTTTCGGGCGGGATGGTGGTAGTGGCCCAGGTGTTTTTGGGCGGGATGTGTGGTAGTGGACCAGGTGTTTGCGTGCGGGATGTGTGGTAGTGGCCCAGGTGTTTGTGGGAGGGATGTGTGGTAGTGGCCCAGATGTGTGCTGGTGGGGTGTGGTAGTGGGACTGCGATGAGAATGGTAGGATTGGTTCGATGCATAGGATGTCTTCAATAACCAGTGGGAAAGTGGCGCGGGGTACCCAAACATCAATGTGCTATTATTATACATTACTTGACTTGCGTTATTTGGGGAGTGTTCCTTGGTGAGGATTGGGTGGATAGTTTTCCTTGCTAGGTGCTTTGATTATCTCTTTTCCCACAGGGAATTATAATGCCTCCTCACTTGTTCATGAGAGCCTTGGGTTTTCCCTACTGAGTATACTTGTATGCTCACCCTACGTATATAAACTACTTTCAGGTTTCCAGGAGGACTTCAGCGATCGTGCAGGGCCGTACTAGCTCGGGTGTTGGGACATTTTTAGTTTCTATTTTTCTTTCTTTTGGTACTTTACGTTTGTATCTTCCTTGTACTTCGTGGAATTTAATTTTGTAACATGCATATGGGTATGGTTTGCTTTGGCTTTACTTTTATTCCCAGTTTTGGTGTTGTTGGGATTTACTATCTTATCTCCCGATCCTTTCAAGGAAAAAGGGTAATGCCTTCCATATTGCGTGTGATTCTATAACCTTGGTACTATTCACCACTCCGAAACCTATTAAAGGTAGGTCTCGGGGGTTATTATCTCTCCTTCAACTTGAAGAAGGAAGAGTTTGGTAATCTGCTGTCCATTCTCTCATCTTGGTGAAGGAAGGTCATGATATAATGGTATCAGAGGTAGAGGTTGAGAGATAGGATTGATTCTAGAGTTAGGAACAATGATGATTGCATGGGATGTTAGGGAAACAATGTCGGGTGATCTTGGAGCATGAAATAGGCCAGAGAAGACCGGCTAGGACACGGGATTTTAGGGCCCCCTGTGATCCGATGCAAGGACTCTGGACCTACCGAACGACCATGTAAGGCTACACTGATTGTAAGGTAGAGAGACTACGGAAGGTAAATGCATCATAATGACTTGTGTTCTTGTGTTTCGTGGGTATTTGGTGATTTAAAATGAATAATAATTCTAAGAAAATTTAAGAACAATATTCTACACTACTTGGGCTTAGGCATTCCTTGTTTACCTTGAAACTATGAAACCTGGGAGATGACCACGAGTAGTGCGGGAGATCGAGGCCCAAGAGGTTGACTTGGATGATTGAAAAAGGGCTAACTAAGAAGAGGAGGACGATCAGTGGCAGAAGACGCTTCGAGCATTTCAGCGGTAGTCCCTCAGGAAGTATGAGGGAAACATCTCAGACATGGAGATAGAGAGCTGGCTAGAGAAGCTGGTGATAGATTTCAGCTTTATCTGGGCTCCAATGGAGTATTGGGTTCCTCTAGTTGTGAGCCAGATTTGTGGAGTAACACGTTAGTGGTGGAAGCTTTATCTTTGGGAGAAGAGGGAGGTTGAGGTCATGTGGGCTGACTTCGAGAGGGAGTTCCGGGCGGAATTCCTCTCTTCCACGATGAAGGCTGAGAAGAGACAGGAACTAATCTCCCTCCAGCAGGGGAGTGTGTCAGTGAGAGAGTTGTGGATAAAGTTAAAGGATCTCCTTCACTTTGCTCCTGACCTCTTTCCAGATGAGGAGTATCGGGTGAGATGTTTAGAGGAGGCACTTCGGCCTTCTCTCCAGTATGCTGTTACTCCCTTCACCATACCGACGTACTTGGAGATCCAGAAGAAGGCTGAAGTGGTGGAAAGGATGCACATGCTGGGAGGTGTATCATGAGAGAGAATCCAGTCAGGCTCATTGAAGGGGAAGACCATCAGCAGCAGGCCTCCAGCATCAGGTCCCTTTAGGTTTCGACCAGCAGGATGCATGCCTCAGCAGTTCCAGTTCCGATCTGCTAGCCCTCTCCCTTTTCTTTTAGGCCCAGGGATAAGATTCTTCATCTGTGGAAGTCATGGGCACCTTCAGAATCAGTTCCCAGACAGAGTGAAGTACGACGGTGGTGGGCAGGTTCAACACCCTCCTCAGCAGCAGCAGTTTCTAGCTAGACCCTTTCAGCAGTAGCAGTAGGGGCAGCGTGCTCCCGCTCCTCCGAGGGCAGACATCGTAGGAGGAGGCCGACCTCAGGGCACTCCTCAGGGACCTTGACCAGGGCATGTTCGAGGAGGTGGCTAACAACCTAGAGGTAGAGGAGTTGGACGTGGGAAGTTTCACACCGCATATGCAGTGGTTCTAGCAGGGCCAGAAGTCATTCGAGGTACAATCTGCTTGTTTAGTACCCTTGTCTATTCCTTGTTTGATTCAGGAGCTTCACACTCCTTTGTTGCGCCCAGTCTAGCCTGTAACTTGGTCCTAGACATAGAGACACTTTCCATACCCCTGGTTTTGAGTACGCCAGTCGGAGGTCAGAACGGCTTGAATTGTGTTTTCCAAGGATGTAGGTTGATGTTAGGGCTACACCAATCCAATGGAGATCTCCTTTTACTGCAAATGTAGCCATACGATGTCATTCTAGGCATCGAATGTCTGTTCTCGATGTGTGCCTTCATCGATTGTTTCTGAAGAAGGGTTGTGTTTTCAGGCATGGGTAGCCAACGTGTGACTTTCATCAATGATCGGGGTTGCCAGGAGGGCAGCCGGTGAGAGGAGCCCCTCCTTTCCTTGTTATCTGAGATATCAGTGGAGTTGGTGGATGCAGAAATGGTGGAAGTTCCAGGGTTCATCAGTGAGTTTATGTACGTATTCCCTGAGGAGGTGGCGACTCTACCCCCTCGACGAGACATTGAGTTCGGAATAGACTTACAACCTGGTGCCCGCCTGATTTCGATGGCCCCTATCTGATGGCACCTTCGGAGCTATGAGAGTTGCAGATTCAGATTGACAATCTGATGAAGAAGGATTTTGTTCGACCGAGTGTATCACCATGGGGTGTTCCAGTCTTATTCACAAACAAGTCAGATGGTGGTCTCAGGATATACATAGACAATCAGAGACTGAACCAGGTAACCATCAAGAGTCGTTACCCCCTCCTGAGGATAGACGATCTCTTTGACCAGCTGAGAGGAGTAGGTTTGTTCTCTAAGATGGATCTGCGGTCTGGATATCACCAGTTGAGGGTGAAGGAGGGTGAAATCTCAAAGAATGCCTTCAGGTGTAGATATGGGCACTTTGAGTTTGTGGTCATGCTGTTCGGCGTTACAAATTCACCAGTCATGTTCATGGGACTCATGAACTCCATCTTTCGGGAATACCTAGACCATTTCATAGTCATCTTCATCGATGACATCCTGATCTACTCAAGATCAGAGGAGGATCATGCTGGACACCTGAGAATAGTTTTAGAGGTCCTCCGACAACACCGACTTTATGGGAAGTTGTCCAAATGCAAGTTTTGGACTCAAGAAGTACGCTTCCTTGGACACGTGGTGTCCGAGCAGGGAATAGAGGTGGACCCATCAAAGGTCGAGGTGTTTGTTTCTTGGGAATCACCCAAGAACTTGGTAAAAGTTCGTAGTTTCCTTGCACTAGCATGCTACTACCGGAGGTTCGTGCCTAACTTCTCCCGAGTTGCAGCACCTTTGACAACCTTGACAAAGAAGGATCGAGCTTTCATGTGGGATGAGAAGAGTGAGGCAGCCTTCAGTTATCTAATGGGAAAGTTGGTTAGTGCCCAAGTGCTGAGATTACCCAAGGAGGGAGTAACATTTGAGGTATTCTGTGATGCATCAGGACAAGGCTTGGGGTGCGTACTGATGTAACAACAAGGGGTGATCTCTTATGGGTCTAGGAAGTTACGTCCTCATGAACGTAACTATGCCACCCGCGATATAGAGCTTGCGGAAGTTGTGTTCACACTGAAGTTGTGGCAGCATTACCTCATCAGGGAGCGCTTGATGGTCTTCATAAATCACAAGAGCTTAAAGTATATCTTCTCCCATCAGGACCTGAATTTACGGCAGTGAATGTGGATGGAGTTCCTCCAGGACTACGACTTCAAAATCTCCTATACCGAAGGTAAGGGAAATGTGGTGGCTGATGCTTTGAGTAGGAGGAAGGATGTGGTTCAAAATTCGGCAGATGTCTAGAAGGCGATGGAAGAATTGGATGCACTACACCTCGATGTATGGGAAGATGGTGGTAGAGGTTGTCTGTTTTAGATGACAGTGTAGTCCTCCCTACTACGGAAGGTGGAGGAGTCTCAGTGGGGAGACATAGAGAGTGAAGTGATGTGCGATCAGGCTAGCTAGGGCAATGCTTTGGAAGGATGGTCGGAGGATGGTCTAAATCAGATGCTTTTCTGAGGGAAGTTATTTGTTTCAGAGGCAATGCGTGAGAGAGTTCTTGGTGAATTCCAGAACTCACCCTTGTAAGTACAAACGGGAGCTTCCAAGATGTACCAGGGCTTGAGAGGGCGGTTTTGGTGGCCCGAGGTGAAATGGGTAGTAACAGAGTTCATAGCAAAGTGCCTCATGTGTCAGCAGGTGAAGGATGAACACAGTGTCCTAGGAGGTCTGTTACAACCTTTAGATGTCCCCGAGTGGAAGTGGGATGACATATCGATGGATTTCATCACAGGGATGCCTAGAGTTCAAGGGGGTTGTGACACCATCTGGGTAGTGGTGGACCGGCTGACGAAATCATCCCACTTCCTAGCAATCAAGGAGTCAAGTATGGTTGAGGCCCTAGCTCAG
The DNA here is from genome assembly GCA_963277665.1 of Viscum album. Taxonomy (NCBI): domain Eukaryota; kingdom Viridiplantae; phylum Streptophyta; class Magnoliopsida; order Santalales; family Viscaceae; genus Viscum; species Viscum album. The sequence continues at coordinate 381,909,488 of OY728131.1, forward strand.
AGGTACATAAATGTGGTGGTGCGGTTTCACAGAGTTCTGAGATCTATAATCTCCGACCGGGATACCCGGTTTACCTCGTGGGTCTGGAGAGGATTGCAACATGATTTTGGCACCCAACTATACCTCAACACTACTTTCCACCCCCAGACAGATGGGAAGACAGAGCACACCATCCAGACTTTGGAAGATATGATACGAGCATGTGTTTTGGTCCTTGGAGGATCATGGGTACAACACTTGCCTCTGGTGGAGTTTTCCTACAACAATAGATATCACTCGACCATTGGCATGGATCCATTCGAAGCTTTGTACGAGAGGCCGCGTCACTCACCTGTGTGCTGGATAGAGGTTGGGGAGGCAGGTGCTCTTGGCCTGGCGGTGGTGTAGAGCACGACTGAGAAGGTTCAGCTTATACGAGAGAGGATGATGGTGGACTAGGACCGGAAAAAGTCATATGCCAATAATAGGAGGAGACCCTTGGAGTTCGAGGCTGGAGAACACGTGTTCTTAAAGGTCTCACCTCGGTGTGGGCAACAGAGGTTTGATAGGGTGAGTAAGATTTCTCCCAGGTTCATCGGACCATTTGAAGTGCTGTAGTGGGTCAGAGAAGTGGCTTATCAGCTAGCGCTACCACCGCCGCTACGGAGAATACATGAAGTCTTCCATGTGTCACCACTCTGACGGTATCTACATGAGAATTTACATGTCCTCGACTGGGGAAAGCCGGATATTGAGGATGAATTGACATTTGTGGAAATACCAGTGAGGATTGAGGATTGAGAGGAGAAGGTACTCCGTGGACGAACCATTCCTTTGGTTCGTGTGCTATGGAGGCATGGTGGGCTTGAGGAGAGTACCTAGGAACGGGAAGCACAAATGCATTCTCAGTACCCAGAGTTGTTTTGAGTTTTATCCTATTCTGTTTTGTGCCTTTTTATGATGTAATGCTTTACCTGGTTAACTATGAAATGTGTTCCAAGAGCGTAAGAAGTGTCTTGAAATGTGGGGAGGGGAGGACCTGATCCCTAGTTAAGATGCATTAAAGTGGATGCGCCTAAACCCGTGCGGGCGAGTCAGTGCCCGCAAAAGCGGATAGTATCTTAACATGGAGGAAGGAAAACCCCTCACCCACATGACCAGACAGTTTAATCTTTTTATTTGCATGGTTTCATGGGGGAGAGGAGTGGTGTGATTGTGATTGTTCAGGAGATAGGTGAGGAAGGGGGTACTCCTTGGTAACAAGGAGGTTTTCTCCTGAGAGGTATCTTTCGAGGTGGAGTTGTTCGGAACCCTCTCCTTTCTTCAGGCATGGTTTTAATTCTCTAGGGCAAGAATAGTTTGAGAGATATCTGATGTAATGGCTCTGACCTCTCTGGTCCATTAATTTGTGAAAATGTGGTGCTGGAGGTGTTTCGGGAGGTCAAAGTGACTTGGGGGTTCATTTGGGTGGAATTTTAAGAAAAGATAAATGGAAATAGATTTTGCACGGTTGGCGCACAGTTTTCCTAAACTGTGGGGCCAAACCGTGCAAGGTTGGTTTTGGAGACAGTGGATAATGCATGGTTAGTGCATGTTTTGTCTAACCGTGCCACCTAACCGTGCAAGGAGTGTTTGATAAGGTAGAAGCTAACACACAGTTAGCACACAGTTTGTCAAACTGTGCGGACTAACTATGAGGGCACTTAAATCTAGATCCTAAAATTGTGGATCTAACTCATTTTTCCTATAAATGGTTCGTTTAGGCCCCTAAGAGGCTATAACTCAGGATTACCCTTCCTTGAAGGTAGGAGAACCTCTCCCAAGAATTTTGGAGGCGATCTGAAGGCCTCCCTTGGAAAATTGAAGCCAGTTTCTTGAGGTATGTGATCATTCTTGTTTGGTTGTTAGATATACTTAGATCTACACCTCCTCTTCTCTTGGTTTCTTAGATCTACACCCGTTATGGGTAGATCTAAGTGTGTGGATTCCAAATATGATGAGATTTGGTCTTGGTTGTGTTAGGAGAAGATATCTAAGGAGGATTCTTGGAGGATCAGCTTGGATTTCTTGTACGTTATTCTTTTATTGGGGTTTTCATCAAAAACCTTTTAGGTAGGGATTTTCCTTCATCTCTCCTTACTGTGTATCATGCGGGGTGGGTACGCTACTGTTTCTGTGGGAATGGATGAAATCAAACCTTAACAAATATAATAAACAGACTTTTAAAGAATGATGGGGTGCGTTGACATTTCTGCTGTACTCTTTTGCAGTTTCTATATGTTGTGAACTGTATGGGATTATGCTCACTGAAAATCATGGCTGTTGGAGGTCTTTCCTTGCGCACTAATGAAACCTTATCTCTTGTGTTGATTAAATGACTATAACATGGAAATTGGTTAATCACCTAAACTTGGTTAGTTAAATGGGGGCCCAGTGATAATCAATACTTGTATGGTCACCTCGGTTAACCGACAGAAATAAGGACCTAATGAATGATGTGATTGAACCTGGAAGTTTCCCTACTCTGTTTTAGTAGTAGGTGTGTTGTTCTGTTTGATGCTTATGGGGTGATGTGGATGGGGATGGGATTCTCTGTTGTGGAACGATTGTTGGTTGTGAATCTTAAGTTGTGTGGGGATGTATCTCGAGGCTTAGTTAGGTTCCAGTACTTCGAGGGATCTCACAGATCACTTTTTTGTTGTGACTTTACAAGAGAACTGGGTGCGAATGCTTAAATTTCTGTTTGGGTGTTTCTCTTTCTCTGGATTGTGGTTATGCCTGTTAGTTTCCCAGTATTTCCAAATTTACTTAAATGGGATCACTTGAACATGAAAACAAGAATAGGCTCAATGGGGAATTGCTTTCCAGGATGAGTGGTGGCATGGTTGTGGGTTCAGTGTTTCTTGTGAATGAATAGTAACGAGGGTGTTTGTGCTTAAGTTGGTTTTGGAACTCTTAGGTTAGGATGAGTGCTTGTTATATACATTATATAATTGTACTTCTTATGTTTATTATTCACACCCCACCCAAGTTGAGCACTTGGTGCCGAACACCCCCACTTCATGGGGGAGGGTGTTTTTCCCAACACTCTTATGAGTGGATGATTATTAGCTCCTTTTCTACTCTCTTTCCCGAATAGCACAAGAATATTTAGGCAGGATGTGACAGCTTGAGGTCCATTATAGCCCAAGATTCTTCAGGCAGGGTAGCTATGGTAGTTGGCCTAGGTGTGTGCAAGTAGGTTGTTTCCCAAGAGTCTTAGGGATGAGGCCCAGGTGTCTTCGGGCATGGCGGTGGTTGTTCTAGACCAGGTGTTTGTGGGTGTGGTTACACGTGGTGGTAGTGGCCTAGGTGTTTTCAGGCGGGATGGAGGTAGTGTCCCAGGTGTTTTCGGGCGGGATGGTGGTAGTGGCCCAAGTGTTTTCAGGCGGGATGTGTGGTAGTGGCCCTGGTGTTTGCAGGCGGGATGTGTGGTAGTGGCCCAGGTGTTTGCGGGTGGGATGTGTGGTAGTGGCCCAGGTGTGTGCAGGTGGGGTGTGGCAGTGGGACTGTGATGAGAATGGTATGATTGATTCGATGCGTGGGATGTCTTCAATAACTAGTGGGAAAGTGGAGTGGGGTACCCAAACATCGATGTGCTATTATTATACATTACTTGACCTGCGTTATTTGGAGAGTGTGCCTTGGTGAGGCTTGGGTGGATAGTTTTTCTTGTTAGGTGCTTTGGTTATCTCTTTTCCCACAGGGAATTAGAATTACTCTTCACTTGTGCATGAGAGTCATGGGTTTTCCCTACTGAGTATACTTGTATGATCACCCTAAGTATATAAACTGCTTTCAGGTTTCTAGGAGGACTTCAGGGATCGTGCAGGGCCATACTAGATTAGGCATTGGGACAGTTTCATTTGCTGTTTTTCTTTCTTTGGGTACTTTACCTTTTTAGCTTCCTTTTACTTTGTGGCATTTACTTTTTTAACATGCATATGGGTATGGTTTTCTTTGGATTTACTTTTATTTCCAGTTTTGGTGTTGTTGGGATTTACTATCTTATCTCCCGATCCTTTCAAGGAAAAAGGGTAATGCCTTCCATCTTGCATGTGATTCTATACCCTTGGTTCTATTCGCCACTCTGGGACCTATTGAAGGCGGGTCTCTGGGGTCATTATCTCTCCTTCAACTTGAAGAATCAAGGGTCTGACAATCTACTATCCCTTCTCTCATCTTGGTGAAGGAGGGTCATGACAGAATCCCAATGTAAATTCTCTATAGAATTTAATTGAAATTTATAACTATAAAAAAATTATATAATGAGTTGAAATTTAATAATGATAATTCCAATTGTGTCTATAGGGATTTCCACTATAAATTCTTACATGGAATTCCCATTTGAAAATTCCAGTGGAAATTATGAGTGTTGGGGCTTATTGTAATATCCACTAGAAATTAAAAGTGAAATTAAATTACATTTTTTAAGTTGTGAACAATTGATAATTCCATCATTTGTAATTTTCCACCGACAATTCCCAATGTAAATTCAGCATTGAATTCCTACTGGGAATTCCCACATTCCATTCCCACTGGCAATTCCCACTAAAAATTACCATTTGAGAATTCTAGTGGAAATTCCGAGTATAAGGTCTCAGTGTAATCCCCAATGAAAATTCTTAATGAATTTAAATTATATTATTTAAGTACTGGAAAATTTATAATTGAATTAGTTATAATTTTCTAGGTAAAATTCCAAATGAAAATTTGGAATTGAATTCCCAGTGAAAATTCCTAGTGAAATTTCCTAGTAAAAATTACTAGTGAAAATTCCCATTGTCAATTACTACCAGAAATTCACACTGTCAATTCCCAATGGAAATTCCCACCAGAAATTACCATAGAAAATTCCAAATACAAATTAAAATTCTATATGGAATTCAATTATAATTTTCAACTATAGATCAAATGAGTTGAAATTATACACTGAAAATTCCAACTATTTTTATGGAGAAATATACTAGAAATTTCCAATGGTATTTACATTAGTAATTAATAGTGGGATTTTCTCTAGGAATTTACACTACTCGTTCTTGGTGTAAATTTCTAACTACATAAATTTTTTTTAGAACCAATTGAATATTTATAGTGGGAATTTCCAGTTAGAATTCCCATTGGGGTTTTCACTAGGCCTTATCCCTGTAAAGTTTCCACTAAATTATAATTTCATATTTGACAACTAATTTTTTGAACCAATTGAAAATTTCCAATGGGAATTTTTAGTTAGATTTGCAGTGGAAATTTTTACTGAGAATTTCTAGTGGTATTTATAAAGTGAATTTCGATTAGTCTATTGATTAAAATATAATGATTCAAAGTGATGTGGAATTTCTGTAGTTGGAATTTTTACTAGGACTTTTCTATTTTCACTTATTTTTCTTATATTAACTTTAAAATATCCTTAATGATAATTTTTTAGGGATATTGTTTTTTTATTATAGAAGAGGCCTATATATGTGCTACTGACCACTATAGGTCTTCAATGATGGGGTTATAGAAAATATTTAATGAGATTAGGCCTAAGATTACATATAATCATATCAAATTTCTTAAAAGTATTCCATTTTGGCAGTTGTTTAAAGTGTTTATTAATAACATAATACTATCCAATGACTGTAAAAATACTAATGGATTTATTTTGTTTTTACTTAAGAGGTAAAATGTTGATTTAAAAATGTTTGACATATCTAGTAGGGTGATGGGGTTAATATTTTCTATAATCTCTCATATATTTGGAATTAAGGAGGGTGGAATACCTTTTTTATCTACCTATACATTACAAAAAATAGTTTAGAAATTTTAAGGAGTATTTTTTCCCATGTGGGATGTCTATTATCACAAGGTTTGTTATAGAGATCCATTACAAAGACTATTGAAGCTAATAAGGAGAAATAATTTTTTGATGTTGTATGTTTTATTTGACTTTTTTCGTGCGTGGAATTATTCCCCCCCCATATTGTTCTTATGTGGGTTGGAATTTCATGACATATTTTGAAGATAATCCAAAGTGAAGAGTTATTCCTGGGATGCAGGTATTCATGACCATCTTATTACATAAGTTAAGAAAAATCACACCAATCCTTTAAAAGTGGCCAGTTCTGTTGTCATTTTATTGGTAAAGTCTTAAACTTTATTTCACTAATTAATTTTTCCTAGTTGGGTGCGAAATTACTAACAATAATAACTATTAAAGTATTGGTATGATTAAAATTTTGGGAATGTTTCCCCAAAAAGAGAGGGTGAACCATTAATTTTTTAGGGGAGTTTGCAAGATGTTGTTGCTGTTCTATAAGAAACTACCAAGGCACTGTTAGTATATAATATTTATGAATAGTCCATTATTTTAAAATTAATTTATAACATCTAAAATTATGTTTACACTATCCATTTTAGAATCCAACCTCCCCAAGATAGAGCATCAGACTACAATCAAGGCCTTCTGAGGCCAAACAACCTGTCTAGCAGGTTGTTGATGAAAAAATTCCTTTTAGTATAAAAGGATAAGCGACAACTGTTTCAAATAAGGAGACTATGGTATTGTTCATATAGAATTCTAAAATTAATAATAAGGTCAATATATTTGAGTCCTAATTAAAAATAAAGAATTTAAATATTATAATTTTTAGAGAAAGGCTGAAGATCAAGGATAAGAAAGAGGTGAAAGTATTTTATGGTGATAAGAAAGGAAGTGTTTTAAAGGATGTTGGGATTGAATATATTTAAATTTAAAATAATACAACTTCATCTACTATTATTTAGGGTATAAAACATGAAATTCATATATATTAGATGAAGGAAAAAATTATTATTATGGAAAATGAGGTGGAGGAAGATGTTAATGAATAATTGAGCAAGGAAGAACCAAAACATGTTGTGTAGTATAGTAAAGACTATTCTCCCTCAAAGATATATATGTCATTGATTAGAGGTTTAAAGATTAGGGAAATGAAACCAAAGCATGATTATCCTTATATATATCTATAGTTTAATGTGAAGAAGAGGCTGATAGTGGCCCCCAAGCTATCCTAGTTAATTTATTGGTGGGCGGAGCAGCAGAATATAGTGACAGCACATGATACAAGGCCGATGAAAATGATACTTGATTTTTATGGGGAGAGGTAATGTTACTAAATTTATATAGTTACAATATGTTTTAATATATTTTAATATATACTAAAAATAAAAATTACCTTCCATGAAAATAATGGTGTAGTCTGGGAATGTATTGAAAAATCATATCAGATCAATATGAAAAAATTATTGATTTATTAATCAAGAGGTGCACTTCCAGTATGTTATGTGTTATATCACTTTATTTAATCCTCATTATTGTTTTATATTTTATTGAGTTCTATTTCTGAAAATAGGTCATAAAATAATTTACAATGATAATTCAAGAGATATGTCATCTTCACAGTTTGGATAGTATTGCAGAATTGGAAAGCTATTCCTTCAAGATGATAACCTTTACTGTAAGACTATAGTTTGTTTGTGAAAAAATGATGCTCATATTTTAAAACTTTTTATTTTACTTCACTACATGTTTTTAGTTAATTATTACTACATTATTAGTTTTTCCTTTTATATTTTCTTCTAGGGAGTTATTTATTCATCAAATGAGAAATTAAAGGAAAACTTTTTAAACCGGGAAACAATTACCAATATGAAGAACTCCTTGTTTTTATTCTACCTAGTAAACTCAGATAATATCAATTGGAATTTTTTAGTCATGGATTTGAAAAAAATGGTGTTTAGATATTATAACTCCATGCAACCAATTTGGGGAACAATAGAAAATGATCCTTTTATTAAATATGCAGTAAATGTGGTAAGATGTTATACAATGTCCAAGAAAATTTGTAATACACTGAAAGATGGAATGCTCATTGATATTTTTTATAAAAATAATATTTAGGGGAAATGTTCAGCCATGTTAATGATAAGAATAAAAAAAAATGGGATATGATAATTGAGAAGACACCTCAATAGGGGGACCCCACTTTGTATTGTGGTTTCATTATTTGTTATGCCATGGAATGTTTTACAATAGGAGTTGCAGTGCCAGAGCATTGACAGAAAATGAATTTTTTGACCAGAAATTATTTATGGTTCATTATTTCCTAAATGATTCAAGAAGGACAATGTCAGAGATGGATGATAAAAGTATGAACTATTTGGTTTCTTCTTTAAACATTGACGCAAGTTAAATCCATTATTCACTAAAAAACAAATTTGGTTATTTAATAAATTAAACTCCTGTGATTTATTGTGATGATTTGGTTGGGAGCAGGGTTGGGGGTGGAAACGTTTTTTTATGGTGTGGATGAACATAAGAATGTATTTTGTGTTGTTATATAGGTGGCACACTGTACTTTGTCTTTGTATTATGTACTATATGTTCTTTGAATCATTTGGAAACCTACTGTGAATAGAAATTCCAATCGGCATTTTCCATTGGAAATTTATAGTGGAAACTCCAACTATAAATTCTGAGTGGAAATTTACACTTTGGTTTACATTAATTGGATGGGTAGTACATAGGGGGTGGAAATGGTTGTTTTCCGATCTGGATGAACATTTTTATTAAGCCGATATTATTATAATCTATGATAGTGTGATAGGTGTTACACTAATTTATCTTTATATTATCCACTGTTAGTTTGAATGGAACCTTGCTGTGAATTAAAATTCCAACTGGGAATTTATATTGGAAATTTCTAGCAGATAATCCCACTATAAACTCTGGGAGGAAATTTACACTTTGGTTTACATCAATTGGATGAGTGATATATAAGGGGTGAAAATGGTTATTTTCTTATCAGGATGAACATTTCTTTAAAGCTGATATTTTTATACTCTGTGATAGTATGATAGGTGTTACACTAATTTATATTTGTATTCTCTACTGTAAGTTTACAAGGAAACCTACTATTAATTGAAATTTTAACTGGTAATTCCCATTAAAAATTTCTAGTGGAAGATCTGATTAGATATTTCCACTTTGGTTTACATCAATTAGTTGGGTGGTACATATAGGGTGGAAATGGTTATTTGCTGACCTGGATGAATATTTTTATAAATATTATATTAATTAAATATGTGATAGTATGATAGGTGTTACACTATAATTTATCTTTGTAGTCTTCACTCTCAGTTTTTTGAATGGAAACTTGTTGTGCATATAAATTCAAACTGGGAATTCCTATTGTAAATTTCCAATGTAATTCACACTGTTAACTATGAGTGAAAATCTCTAGTTTGACTTTATTCAAGTTCCCAATGGTAACTTACAGCACTGAAGACACCCACACAATTATTTATAAAAATTGTTTTTCATAAATAGTTGGATATTATGTTTACATATACAGTTGAAGCTATGTATCAAATGAATTTAAGAATTCTTCAAGTGCGGTGTTCCCCAATTTTTTTATCATTCCCATTTGCAATGATTGCTGAATTTAGCGATCTAATTGGATGAAAATTTATCTTCGGTGCCTCCTAATTGCAGTAATAATTATATATTAATTACTAAAAATAGATATAACATAAGTGTTTCACAATATTTCAAATAAAAGAATATATGAAGTGCTATTAAGTGTGTTTAAATATGAAGGTTTTCAACCAAATATACAATATTTACATACATTGAGATCAATGATAGGATCACCATGGTTTTCACTATTTGATGGTTCTTTATCTCTTCCATATAATAACATTATGACATTATTTATGAATGATAACACAAAAGTACAGTACTTCAATAACACAAAAAAATAATAAACATCCCGTACAAGTATTTTAGTCTTTTTATTTTTTATATTGTGCCTTTTCTTGATGTGTTTTGTTGTATTCTATAGATAAATTTCGATCCTATCACTGCCTTTAATTTTATCTTTCTTCATGAATGATATTTTAGATTGTTTTTGATGTTTCATGTAAGATTCTTCTTGAATGAATTTTGAGTGTAAATTATTTCTAGCTTCCTACAATTCCATGGCATAATTGTTACCATATTTCCTCAAAATTTGAATTCTCTACAACCCAAAACAGTCATTTTTTTAAATTTATACAACAATGTCGAGTAATCTTTAATTAGATGTCCCAAGTACTTAATTCTATTTTTCATTAAGTTTCAAGTGCATAGGTTATTTCTTGTTTTATATAGGGTCAAACCAATGGATTTATCCATAGATGCATCTTGATCTATAAAAATTGTCAAAGGATTATTTCCCCCATGAAACTCAAAAAATATACTAAACAAACAACCAAATGAGTCTTTAGTCTCATTCATATAATAATTCTTCACCAAAAATTACAATCCCCTTATGCTGGTTAACACCTACAAAACTCCCAAAGGCCTAAAATCCTTGTTTATGTTAAAGGTAGTTTCAAACATGATGACCTATCCAAAATGATCACAATACACCTTTATTTTGGGATTAACCCAAAATATGTTGATAATTTGACCACACATGTCAAGTTTCACTGATTATAATAATGATGTATTGTCACTTGATTGCTTCTCTTAGCATTGTGACATTCCATCAGAATCACATTGATTCAAGTCCTGCTATATTTTAGATAGAAAATAATTTATTTATGACACTCGTGTATATAAAAGACTCCCAATAACACCTATAATAAATATTATAAGTTAAAATGAATCATTAGGCTTCATACCTGCTTTATAATTAACATCCAACTAGGAACCTTGTGCATTACTGATGTGTTGTTGTGACCTCATGAAATGCATGGTCTCAAGAGAAGGTGAATCATGGTTATGATCCTCAACAAATTTTCTACACTCATAATGGTTATTGAACATATAAAAAAATCTCATTCTCACTGGATAATTAGTCCTTGTTTTTGCACATGGATTTTTGAAATTGACACCACATTTGTATGATACTCAACATCCTTCATTTCTACATGTATATAATGTTGACGTTACTAATATTTTATCCTTTGTATTTTTGTTAATATATTGCTTCCATATAATGAAACCAAAAATTCCTCCAAAAGAAACATAAATTGAATAGGCTTTAGATTCTGATTTAAAAACCATCCAAATGATTGGTCTCCATGTACTACTTTGTTTATAAATGCTATCACATGGGGTAATTTCTTCTGAATTTGGAACTTTATCTCCATTGATGAAAATTTCTGCACTGCACTTTGAGTTTTTCATGTCATCACTTCTATTCTCCCTCATGTAATTGTCAGATGAATTCTAAATAATATTCAAATCTAATGAATTTATTCCTTATTCATCATATAGAGAATTTAGATTCAACTTGATCACTTTCATTCTGAGCTGTACGATTTATGTGCATAAATTTTTGAGATCACATTTGTTTTTAATTTTTTATGGGGTTATTTCTTTTGAAACAATTGGAAATTACCATTGGAAATTTACACTAATTTTTCGGAATGGGAAATCTAAGTGGAAATTTTCACTTACATTCAATTTTAAATTCTTTCAAAAAAATACAATAATACATTTAATATTTAAATCAATTAAAAAACACAAATCAATTCTTCTGAATCTTTTGAAAATTTTAGTTGGGAATTATAACTGCGATTTCATAGTTAGAATATGTAGTAGAGATGTTATCTGGGATTTCATTAGATAAATTCATAGTGGAATTTGAAGTGAAATATAGTAGTGAAATTTTCTATAGGTCCTTCTTGGAATCAATTCAAAATGTCCACTACAAGGGAAATATCATTCAGAGGTGACATTGGGAATTTCCAGTGGAAACTCCCAATGGAAAGTCTAATTGAAAATTTTCATTTTCATTCTATTTTTTATTTTGATAGTGATATACCACAAGAAATTTCAATATTAAATCAATTTGAAAATTTAAACCACTACTTTTGAAATAATTAAAATTTTAAACTTCTAATTCTAACTACAAATTCACAGTTCTGATTTTATAGTATAAATGGAATCTTTGAATTCCTTTTGGGAATCCGTAGTAAAGATAAGTAGGGGAAATTAACAGTGGTAATTACCTATATAAATTCATAGTGGACATTCACGGTGTAGTTTATAATAGAAATTTCCTTAAAGATTCATGAACCTCACCATGAATTCCCCTTATAAAATGGCTACCCTCTAGGAAATGCCCTCTAAAAATTCCCCTTGAAAACAACTCCTACAAACACCCCCTAAAAACACCCATGAAAACACCCTTGCAAACGACCCCTACAAACGCCCACTACAAACACCACATGAAGATGACCACCCTCTCATAAAGATTATGCAGCAAACAAGTGGACCGGTTCTAATTTTAGATTCTCCAAGACTCATGAACTCCACCGCACTGATATCGCCGCTCTCATCGGAGAAACATTGCAGTCACTGTTCATTCGGTGGAAAATAAATTAGCTCACTTTTTTTCTTTTAGATGAGGATATTTATTTTTTCTCCACTGTTTTAATGATCCAGACACAACCAAGTAGCATGGAATGCATCTAATTGCTAACATGTGTGTTAGGTTCAAGTTTCGAACCAGATATGTTTTTAATCCCTTGCCCAATAACCAACACATTAAAACCCAAAAAATAAAACACACACACACACATAGATATATATATATATATAATCAATAATATGGTCAGAGACCCAAAATTATCAATGGGATGAAGCCCTAATCCATTTCAAAGGAATCGACTTCATCTCCACTTGGGTCACCGTCGATGCTTAAAGAATATTCTTCCAGAGAGACCACTCCCAACAAGGGAACTAAACTATCAATAGGTGGGAAAAACAAGATTGATTAAAATAACCATAAGGGAAGAATAAAGCATGAATATAATAAGGGAAGAAAGAGATAAAACTCACTAAAAAACTCTTTTAAACCCTTCTAATTTTAACTTGTTTTATCATCATCAATTCATTTCTTAATTATAATAGTGCGTGGATCTAAAAATATTCCACACAAGGATTTCGATCCAAAACTCAACGATAAGATCAACAATCATTAAATAAATAAAATAATAAGGAAAATGGGGGGTCAATATGTGATAAAAGTGTTGATAAATGGATTATCTTTATCAGCGTTAGAAAAAAACACTAATAAAGGATACTTTTATCAGCGATAAAAAAATAATTGATAAAAGCACCCCTTTGTTAGTGCTTTTTTTAGCATTGATAAAATCACTCTTTATCAGTGATTTTTTATAGTGCTGATAAAATTATCATTTATCAGTTCTCAAATAGAACTGATAAAGAACCCATTTATTAGTGCTCACAAAAAATTGATAAATGAGAGTTTTATCAATTCTAAAAAAACTATAAAAAAGGGGCCACTACCACAGTTTTACCCTTTCACAATGGAAAAATGATTTAACAATTATAAAAAGCATTATTGTCCTTAGTGCAATTAATGGGGCCCCTTTACCAGTGCTAAAAAAGCACTGATAAATGTAAACTTTATCAGTTCTAAAAAAGTATTGATAAAGGGAATATTTATAAACACTTTCTTTAGCACTAATAATGGGGAGCCTTTATCAATGATAGAAATAGAATTTATAAATAAACTAATTCTACAATGTGTTGTTGAAATTACAACACACTGTAAACTTGAATATATATTCTAAATTCATAATTTTATTAAAATAAAAATTACATCACAAAAAAATAACACTATATTATAGAAATTTCAAACAATGTTTTTTATAATTACATTAGAAAATACTATAAAAAAACATCAACATTTCATTGTCTTTGACACCTAATCCCATCTTCAAAAAGCCTGATCATGATATCAGTTTCCAAACAAACTACCCCAAATCAAGTAAAAGAATCCATCTATATAATAAAACAATTATTATGTTATTAATACTAAAAAAATAAATTAAACATAATATGAAACAATACAAGAATAAAATATTAATTTTAAATAATATTACACACTTAGTGTCATACTTGTCACACCATAAAATGTATTGAGGTGAGGATAATTCCTATACATCAAAAATGATACTTGTACAAAAAATAGGTTTTTATATAAGGTTTTTATTATATTTTTAACATTGTTTCTTGAGGCGATGTATTTAAAGACAATGTTTTAAATATTAATTTTAATTTAAATTAATAAAATAGACCTTAAAAATGTATTTTTAATGATTTCTCACATCACTTCTTAAAAAATGACATGAAAAATTGGGTTTTAACATTAGTTTTCTAAAAATCGAAGTTAAATATCATTTTTTATATCAGTTTTTTTAAACCTGACTAGAAAAATATTTCTTTCAAAAAATATCATTTGAGTTCTTACAACATTACACATAGTTAATTGGTAGAATCAATAAGAATAAATATTATTCCATATGATAAAATAAATATTTTATACTTATAGAATTGAAATAAATAATGACCATTTAATGATATAAAGATAATAATTAACAAATATTAATTACAATTCTGGTTAATCCATCCATGTAATATAGAATATAGATAATCAAAAAAATATCACCAAAATCATATGAAATCTAGAAAAAAACATAAATATTTGGCATAATTTTCATGATTTTGAAGCCTTAGTAGATTAATTTTCTTCTAAGGATAGATCTCATGAGGCAAGCAAAGCTTTGTCTTAGACGAAATTTTAAAATACAAATAAATATTTGCAGTTTTACTATGATTTGAAGAAAGATTTTTAATTATAATAAAAAAAGGAATAATCAAATTGTATATCAATTAAGAAATAAATCATAAAATAAATTAAATTATGGAAAATATTTACAAATACCATGAAGATATCATCAAAAAAAAATAATTAGTGTATTAACGATGAAGATCGAATGAGTTGAGTTGGTGGAAAGATGATGATCGTATGAATTAATCATGAAATTAATATATGTGGATCCTTAAAAAATTTAAATGAAATTGTAAAAATAGAAACTATATAATAAATTTGAGGTTACGAATCAAAATTTTGATGTTGTACTATAAAAAAATTAGAACTTCGCATTGGAGGGATATTAAATTATAACTTTCACATCAGTTTTATGATAACCATCATGAAAAGATAGTTTTTAATATTGATTATATTGAAATCAACCTTAAAAATTTTGTTCTTTAAATCATTTTTATAATAACTGATGTAAAAAACTATCTTTTCACATTAGTTTTATGATAACTGATGTGAAAAACTACATTTTAAAGTCAGTTTTTTTTTCAAAAACCAACATTAAAAGTCATTTTTAATGTATGTTTTTTAAAAAATTACATTAATAATGTTTAAAAAGTTTTATTTCATTTCTCAAGCTTCTATTTGGCTGGTCGTGGAGGACAAATGGAGTTACAGATAAAAATTTATTACCATCAAAAGTTGGACTTATCTAAGACTTCTCTTAGATATGTTCAACTTCTGAAATCCATAATTTTTTATCCTTAAGTCCATTTTAGCTCTATGACTAGTCAAATTTAAACTTTTTAAATGAAATAAAACATTATTTATATTAAAATTTTCATTTTTCATGTTGGTTTTATGACATCCTAAGTCAAAAACAAGCTTTTCACATTGGTTTTTTTAGGAAACAACATTAAAATTCACTTTTAACATTGGGTTTTCAAAAAACCTATTGAGTTCGAATTATTAATTCTTACTTTTCCATTCCTTTAGTTTTTGAAATTTCAAACACTTTTTTAAAACATCTTTACTAACTTTTTATGCCCCGAGTGTTTTAGTATGTTTTTATATAAAACATTATCTTTTACTATACATAGAAAAGTTTTAATATATTATAAATATAAACATACTATTCTTAATTATGATAATTGGATTGATAATGTGTCTCATACATTATACATACCTTTAATTAAACCATGAGTTATACTTTTTTTTTGGTTTTTCATACTGATAATAAACATTACTAGAAGACTGATTATGGTATGGATCATCGGGTCTAGATTCTCATTAGGATTATCAATTTGAAAATTAATAAGGAATTCCATCGAACTAAACTAAGTTTATAATCAGAATACATATAATTATTTCTATCATAATAAATATTTTTAAAACTATAATGGTGTTAATCAATACGATGTCAGACATTAAATTACAGATGATTTGTCAATTTCCAGTTGTCTGAGTCCATTACAACAAACTTAGAAATATGAGCGTTAGAGATTTGCCTATAAATAGTGAGTCGATTGAATATATTTTTTTGCATATTTATAAGGCCCCGGCCTTAAACCTTACTTAATATTGAATTAAATAAATAATTCACGTTGAGGATCTTTTTAGGTTTAGAGTTTTAGAGAATTAGAACATAACTATTACATCTCAAAAGATTACAAAGCAGTCACTTCTACTAAGTTTCCATAATATAAAAAAAACTCTTAAAAAGAAACGTGTCTAGTTCCATGTTTTATATAGGATGACATTCCCTTGATCCCATCCTTGACCTTATTCCACATTAAGTCCTGTGAAAACATTTCAAAAAAAAACTTGGGGTGAGCATAAAAAGCTCAGTAAGGGATACAGAAAGAATGAAAACTGTTAGTTTTTCAAACATCAAGTAAACCATATATACTCTATCAAAGTAATACCTTCACCTTCATGAAGTAGTAAAAACTCTTCACTGAATAAAGTATCATTACTTACCTTTTTGTAACCAAAGGATTACCATAAAACCCATAAAAAGAACACATAACATATATAAAGGTAACTTGGGACATAAACATACTTAAGTGGAATAACCATACGGTCGACTTCCACACATATCACTTTATGGAATAGCCATATGGCCAATTTCCATACATACTTAATGGAATAGCCATACGGATGACTTCCATACCCAATGCATTGGAGGTTATAACGTAACCACCCGTCCTGGTATTCACGACACCACCCGTTATATGGTTTATAACGTAACCACCCGTTAAAATTTCCAAGTACCAATATAAAATCATAAAACATAAAACCAATATAAAGGAATGATAACATTTCCACATTTCAATCACAATATATCATAAATATATTGAAATAATAGAATCCTTTTTCAAAACCATTTTCAATACCAAAATACATAAAAGAGTATATGGTATTTATTTTATTCTAAAAACATTATGGCTTGTTGAGAAGGCCAAAGACCAAATAATACTCGAGGCGGCGGAAAATGTCGTTGTCGCCGCGTACGTTAAAAGAAACATTCATTTTTGTCGTTTTGTAAAACGCTTCGTAGAAAAAGATTCCTTTTGTATAAAAGTAAAAGTCAAAGGGGTTTATACACCGTATAAAAGAAAGTTGTGTATAAAACGAAATATACCTCAATGAAAAGAGATTGAGACGAAGTCCCTTACCTCGGGTCCGACTTGACTCGATCGTTCTTTAACGTCCTGAATAATAAACTTGAGTTAATTTATACTTGATTAAGAACCTTTTTAAAGTTCATTATTCCTTTTATATCACTTATTGCCATGTTATAAACATTATGTAAAAATTTAAGTTAATAATGTTTGTTTTGTCAATATTTGGTTCTTAAGTCGAAAGTGGACTTCTTACAATTACATGTTGTTCGTGTGGTCAAAGGTTCTTTATATCCAGAATGAAATTCCCGATTTGGATATAATATGTATCATATATATCCAGCATATACATGTATTTATAATATTACATAATCATTTAGAGGTAAGAAATGAAATGCACCGTTCATGGAGACGGTAAGCCGTACATACGCATGAACGCTAATTTCATTTCTTTGTCATATTAATGGAATTAAAACTAAATGAGAGGTATGTATATTTTAATTACAGAATTATATTCATCATTTAGATATATAATTAATTATATATATCCATTATATACATGTACTTTTAATAGTACATTACATTTGGGGATAAGAAATGAAATGCACCGTTCATGGAGACGGTAAGCCGTACGTACGCATGAACGCTACTTTCATTTCTATCTCATACATTAATGGAAAGAAATAATAATGATATAGAGGTATATTATAATTCCAGTATAACATCATATATAATAACTTTAAATCCATCCTTTACACGTCCCACATATGGCATTAACGAATCACATCACTTTGAGGGGGCGATAGTCCACACTTCCTTAAATGAAGATATCGTGTTTACCCATAATGGAAACCATAAAGGTATGCCCAAAATGAAAAATACAGAAGATTAAAGAAAAAATAAACATATTATATATCATATATAAAAATAGTGACATCATAATGGCCACCTTTGAAGGTGTTAAATGAGTATTGAACAATCATCGTTTCGGGAGGCAGAATTTCGCCATCCATGGAAACCGTATGTTCTTTAACCATTTGATGTAGTTGTGTGAGAGTGTAGCTCAAATAAATCTTATAACAACATCCTAGTATATTTAAGATACTGGTGTTGTTACAAAAGAAGTAAATAAAAAGATTTTAGAGGGTTGGAGAAGCAAAATAAAACAAATGAACAAGAGAGAATGAATTACCTTTAAAAGTGTAACTCCTTTTGATTTGAGCCTAAAGGCTTCCTTTGAAAGGATTCTTCCCAAAGGGAATCCTCTAGGATGAGGATAGGGATGTGGAGAGAGTAATTGGTCAGGGTTTGGCCGAGCCAAAGGCTTGAGGAGTGTGTGTAAGGTGGTAGAGGTGGGGGCCTTTTATAAGAGGAGAGGAGGGGCACTTTTGGAAAGTAAAGAAATATTACTTTATTTGAAAATGTGTTTCGGTTTTAAAAGATCCCACATTGATATAATTCGTGGATAAGGTGATAAGGGTTTGAAATACACCCATCCAATAAGTTTTGGACTTGTTTAGTTCATAGATTTTGCATTATCTTTCCATTTTATTTAAATCGTTAAATAATGAGGTCATCGCTGCATCATCATGATGTCATAAATAAATAAATTTATTTAAATTCTAAAAATTATAAAAAAATACTATGATGTAGGAAATCTATTTATCTTTCCAATTACTATTTATAATAAAAAATATGACTTGTATAACCACATTTAAGAATTATTTTAGTAAAACATATCATGTTTGTGTCATTTTTACTTTTACATTAAATAAAAAGTTATTTATGTCATTTCCCAACCAAAGTGGCTCCATGGGGTCCCCAAGTTGACCCATGGCTTGTCTTGGTCGGTCATGACACAACCAATGAGGGTAGGACATGTGTCAATCTCATCTTATTTTATTAAAGCATTATTTTTACCTTAAACTACACTAATTACCACTAATCGCGATTAAAAACTTAATAAGTTACTATTCACCAAAAAATTATTATAATCTCATTGAACCACATTTTACTTCTTAATGACAACCATGTATGTCGGATTTTTGAAATTCAAAACACAATGATGGCAAAATTTCATTTAAACGGAAAATCAGTCTTTATAAGTACCACTTAGTGGTTTCACTATTCATCAAAAATTGAAGTTTTTCAGAAAATTACCAAAAATTCACCCTAAGATATATTTGATATTACGAATTCAAAAATGAAGTCTATTTTACAAAATTAAAAACATATAAGTCACATTAATTAATTTAATAATTAATTCCCGCTGTCAGAGCAAATAGCGTGTTTTTATGAAACAATAAGTATCAAAAGATTGACACTAGTTTAAGTCTGATTTCAAAGTGAAATTAATTACAACGACCACTATTGGATTTAATGGTAAAAATATTTTCTAATTTCACTTTAAAACCAATTTAAAAGATAATCTAATCATATAAATAAATTAGATTAAAAAGAGGTTTTGAATTAAAATACAACATTTTACAATATTCATTAAAAAAAATGAACTTTATCAGAAAGGTACCAAAAATTTACACAAAGTAAATTTTGATGTACCGATTCTAAAGAAGAGTTATATTTGGTCCAATAGAATTTATAAGATCAATCAAAACTATATTTAATTATGGTTCTCCGTCAAAAGGTGATAAGTGGACCTTTCGTGAAAATTAGGGTATAAATGCCTAAAATTGAACTCTTTCTGTATTTTAAGCCTTTATCTTTTATTGGGTAAATGTAAAAACATTTAAAAACATATATAATCATATTTTAGTTATTTCTATCCATTCCCGCCAGTACAACGGCTACTCGTTAACTAACATTTAAAATAATATTATTTTATTACTTGTGTGCAACATAAGTTTTCAAAGAAACTCATCGTTGCGTACCGAGTACGCTATCGAACGTAGAAACCCATTTTAATTAAAATTAATATTTAATTCGTAAATATTAATAAATATAAAAATTCGTTATTCTTTATTTACCTGGGATGTTACAATATTTCATTCAAAACTCAATTCATCTAAAGATTTATAAGTTTTCATTTCTCATTCTTAGTCTTTTTAATTCTAAAAAGAGTTGGTAGTTCTAAGGAGTCCTTGTTATGGTTGTTTCCTTATAAAAATATTCTTTTATAATCACGTCCAATCAATGTTATGCTTAAGGGATTCTAGGGATAGGAAGATGGTGAATATGATCCATCATATCAAGGGCTTCTGGTTATAGGAATACATACATTTATCATCATATTGAGAGATTCTAGGGATATAAATACAAATAAAATACGATCATCGTATCGAGGGATTTCTTGGTAAGGAAAGATAAAATTTATAGTAAGTATAAAACTATGGATACCTTTAGTAAAGGTTATCAACTACCTTGATATTAAGGTTAAAAGAGGTAAATATTTTAAATATATCTTGTAATCCATTCTTAATTTTACTAACCAGTATTTTTTTTACCAGTGTCTATTCTGCTGTGCATATGTAATAGAAAGCTAGTCATTATACTCAACTTCCTATTCTGATTGTTTTATTAGTCTATTTGATAATAAAATAAATATACTCTTATATAATCTGATCCATTATGATTCTTATATTCACTTTGATAAATAGACTAAGTTTGACTCTAATAAAGTTACTTTAAGAGGATTTGTGTTTTTACTAGTTTAAATTTTTTAAACAATGTTTTTAAACTAAAATTATCCCACTCTTGTAATTATATCCATAATAAGCTACTCTTATGATCCTACAATAGGTATCAGAGCAGGTTTATACTGCTTATAATATTGATACGTTTTTACATTATTTACTTACTATATTTTGTTTAATGTTTTGATATAAACTTTTTTTATAAACATTGATACACTAACATGTATATGTAGAAAAGATTTTATATAGTTTTAAATATGGAAGGTATTAACATTGGATCGCTTGATAATTTCAATCCTATTAAACCACCAATCTTTGTTGGTAATGACTATGAATATTGGAGATATATAATGAAGAATTTTGTGATCAACACTGGAGTTGATAACTATTTGATGCTAACTGAAAAATATAAGATTCAAAATAAAGAAGTTTCTACATTTAAAAATATAGAGAAGTTGGAATATCATTTGAATTACAAAGTCATAAATACTTTATTGTGTAATATGAAAAGGAATATATATATATATATATATATATATATATATATATATATATATATATTCAGATATCATCTTGTGAAGTTTCTAATAGTATCTGAAGTGAATTAGAAGTTACACATTTTGGTACATCAAAAGTTATGGAAACTAAAAGAGGTACGCTAAGAGTTTATTATAAAGAATTTGATTTTATAACTCAAGATTCAGTTTCCAAGATTCACATAAGGTTCATGAATATTATAAATAGTTTATAATATCTTTGGAAAAAAATTATTTGGGATGAGATTATTATGGAAAAGATTATTGATATAATTCCCAATGAGTGGGAATAAAAAAGAACTATAGTTGATGATATAAGGAAATTAACTAATATTACTCTTGATGATTTGATTGGAACCCTTATATAGTATGAGGGAAGATTATAAAGAGATATTGATAAATCAAAAAAGATAAATGGTGGTGTTTCTTTTTCTACAATGTCTACTATACCTTATAAAGTTCAGTCAGTTGAGAAAGTTGTTGAATATTTGAGTAAAAAGAAAGTTGTTTTTCAATCTTATTATAGTACATCAAAACATTCATAGAATTATTTATCTAACCTATCTATAAGGATGAATAATATAGTTGATAATAAATATTTTGAATACCGATATAAAAAAGGTCATAAATATAAAGGTGATAAGAAAGATTCCGAGGTCACTTGCTATGAATGTAAGAAAGATGAAAATATCCATCAATATTTTCCAAAGATGAAAAGGAAATATAGAAAAGAAAATAATTCAGATATAAATTGCAAGAAGTGCTACAAGTATAAAGGAACAAATTTTTTTAAATCTTTTGACATGTGGAGTTCTAGTTGTGGTGATTCTTCTGAAAGTTATTCAAATAATGAAAGTTATGGATAGAGTAACATTGGTATTTTTAATAATGTACCCATGTAAATCATTATATAATGGCTAAGGTATATATAACTGAATCACTTAAAAATACATATTTGAATGAAAATTATCATGATGAGAAAAATATACATCTTCTGATGAAGAATCTTCCTCAATATAAGATAATTATTTACCCATTTAGGATGAGGTTTTTAGATTTTCTAAATTACTTGAGAATGAGAATTATAAGATTTTCAAAAAAACATGTTAATGCTAAAGCTAAACTTGCTAAGGAAGATTCTAGAATAACACTTTTGACTAATGAAATATAAAATCTTTTTAAAGATCTTGATAAAAATATTTTTGAGAGAGATAAAATTTCAAAATATTTTGAAAAATTTATTTATGAGAAAGATTTTTTACAAAATGATTTTAATAAAATTAGTTCTAAAACTAATACCGATGAGAAAAAAAATTTAATTATGAAACTAAAATTTGAAATTTCTAGTTTGGGAAAACATTTATCAAATTTTACTATTGGTAAAGAAAATTTTGATAAATTTTATAAACAAATTAGACCTAAAGGTTGTAGTTCTGAAATGGGTTTTAAAAATAGAAAACATGTTTTTTGTAATAATTATTTTAATCCTAAAAGTGAACCTTTTTTCACTAATTTCCAAAGTGGTGGGCACTAGAAGAATTTTTTTCTTTGAACAGATTATAATATTTAGGTTTTCATAAGGCTTATTTTTTTAAAAAAAAATGGTCACCTAAAGTTTTTTATGACATTACCAGACCCAAGAATGTTTAGGTTCCTAAAAACTAATATTTTTGTTTTTAGGATAACAAAGATAGTACCAGAAAAAAAACATTTGGTACATGGATAGTGGTGTTCTAGGAATATAACTAGAAACAAATATTTATTTAAGAATATAATCAATTTGAAGGGTGGAAAAGTAACTTTTAGAGATAATTCTCAAGGGGATATTATTAGAATAGGTAACATTGTTCTTCATGGACAATCCCTTATTTCAAATGTTTTATTTGTTATAGTTCTTAAATTACAACCTTATAAGGATAAGTCAATTATGTGATGAAGGTTACATTGTGAACTTTAGGAATGAAAAATTTTTAGTACATAGTTCCATGGGTGAATTTATTCTTTCTTCCAATCGATAGGAGAATGTTTACACACTTAAATTAGAAGATCTCAGGAGCTGAGAATTACATTGCCTTAGTGCAATGGAAGATCAATCTTGGTTATGGAAAATAATGTTAGGACAATTTAACCTTATAAACTTATCTAAATTGACTAAGAAATAAGTTTTTAAGGATCTACTAGAACTAAGGTGTGATAATTCAAAAGTCTATAGACCTTGTGAATACTGTAAGAAACATAAGTCAATTTTTAAATCTATTAGTGAAGTCTAAACATATAATGCTTTATAGTTAGTACACTTGGACTTATTTGGTCCTAAAAAAACTATAAGTATTAGTGGAAAATACTATGTATATGTATTTGTTGATAATTACACTATATATACTTGGGTTTATTTTCTTACAAAGAAACTTAAAGACTTTAGTTATTTTAAAACTTTTTTTATCCAGAGTTAAAAATGCTAGGAACCTCTTTTTGATAACTATTTGTAGTGATCATGGTAGATAATTTTAAAATTATGATTTTGAATCTTTTTTTAGTAATAATGGTATTGAACATAAATCTTCATCATCTAAACCCCCAACAAAATGGTGTATTTGAAAGAAGAAATAGAATTATTAAAAAAATATCTAGAACCATGCTGAGTGAATACCCATTTGACAAAAAATTTTGGTCTAACATGGTTAGTACTACCTATTATACTCTAAATTGAATTTTAATCAGACCCTTTATTAATAAAACTCATTATGAGTTGTGTACAATAATAAAACCCAAAGTTTCTTAATTCAAATTATTTGGTTGTAAAATATTCATTCTGAATACTAAAGATAATTTATATAAATTTGAAACCAAATACGATAAAGTAATATTTTTAGGTTATTATACTACTTCAAATCATTATAGATTTTTTAATAAAAAATATTTTAATATTTAAGAAACAATACATGTTACATTTGATGAAACAAATCCTTTTGTTTTCAAATAAACTCAACCTACATCCTCAAATGTTATTTATAAAATTGATTTTCAACCATTGATAGAATGTTATTATCATAAGGAAATAACTCAAGAATTAGTTTTAGAATTTATTCCTCAGGAATATTTTCTACCTATTGTTGAATAAAAGACTTTTGAAAACTCATGAAGTCGTTTTTTTCTTAGAAATAATCCCAGTTCAAGTATCATTGGTGATGTAGATCAATTAGTTAGGATTATAAGTTACTTAAGAAATAAAATTTAACATCTAGATTCATTATCACAATTTAAACCTAAGAATCCTGATGAGGCTCTAGGGGATGAGTATTGTGTTAAATATATGTAAGATGAACTTAATGAGTTTCAAAGGAACAAAGTATGGACTTTAGTTGAATGACCTATAGAAAATTATATAATTAGAGTAAATTGGGGTTTTCAGAATAAATGTGATAAAAATGGAATAATAATTTTAAATAAATGTATACTTTTTTCCAATGGATATAATCAAAAAGAGGGAATTGATTATGAAGAAAATTATGCTTCAGTATCAAGACTTAAAGCTGTTCGAATACTTCTATAATTTGCAGCATTCTTTAATTTCGAAAATTTTCAAATGGATATGAAGTGTTTTTTTCTTAATGGATATATTCAAGATGAATCTTATGTTGAAAAACCCCTTGTTTTGAAAATAAAACATCTATAAAACATTTATAAACTCACCAAATCTTTATATGGACTTAAAAAATCCCCTAGAGCTTGGTATGATAGATTAACTATTCTTTTATTACAAAACATTTTTTAAGGGAGCTATGTATCCAAAAATTTCTATAAAAGTAGTTACTAAAAATAGTATTATTGTTCAAATTTATATTAATGAAATTATATTTGGTTCAACTCTAAAATATTTAACACATTACTTTGCAGATCTTATGAAGTCTGAGTTTGAAATGAGTATGATGGGTGAGTTAACATATTTCTTTGGTTTTAAAATTTCAAAAAAAAATCAAAAATGAAATTTTATATCTCAACATAAGTATATAAAATATCTTCTTAAGAAGTTTGAATATGATAATACTAAAAGTAGTAGTAATCCTATTGGTACCTCTAATACTCTAGATCTCAATGAGGCTGGGAAACCAGTTGATCAAAATATTTGTTGTGGTACAATAGGAAGTTTACTTTACTTAATTACTGGTCATATAGATTTAATATTTTCATTATTATTGTGTATAAGATATAAAGACAATCCAAAATAATCCCATCTAAAATCCATAAAATAAATTTTTAATTATCTTAAGGGAACTATGGATTTAGGTCTTTTCTATTCTTCTGGAAATAATTTCTAATTAATTTGTTTAGATGTTGAATTTTGTAGTTGTAGAATGGATAACAGAAGTACATCTGGAAATTATCATTTCTTAGAATATTATTTATTTTCTTGGTCTTGTAAGAAAAAATACTCAGTATCAATTTCCATTGATGAAGCTGAATATGTGGTATCTAGAAGTTGTTGTGCTTATGTTTTGTGGATGCAATACACACTCATTGACTATAGAATGAGTTTTACCAAAACTCAAAAACATTGTGATAATATAGGTTCCATTAATTTATGTTAAAATCCAACACATCACTCATATTCTAAAAACATATATATAAGACACCATTTCATTTAGGATCACACACTTAAAGGAGATATAGTTTTAAAATTTATTGGAAAGCAAAAATAACCTGCTAACATTTTTACTAAACCTATTAGTTTTGATAGGTTTAAATATAATAAAAAGAAGCTATGAATGATCAATATAAATTAATCATTCATATATAATTATTTTTTTCCCATATCCTTACATTAAGATACTATTTTTTATAGGGGGCATGATATGATTTATGATTTTCAAAAACTTTTATTTTTTTCTTTAATTTTTTTTTCATTTTCTAAAATTGATAGTTTTCTAAAACATTTATCGTAATTAGTTTTCTATAATCATAACCATTTATAAAATCATTAAAGTTATAATTTTAAAATGATATTTGAAATAAAAAATTGTTATAAAATTTTCAGACATAAAATTTCTTAAAAACTTTTTTGGTCTCAAATTTTTTCTAATTATATTTTATCATAATCATTTTTTAAAAAAAATCAGTCTTTATTTCAAAACTATTGTAATATGTTTACAAAAACCAAGAAGAAAAGGTTAATCCTACCAATGAATTTTTCAATCTGAAAGGTACTCTTATATTATTTTAAGTTTTTACACTATTTCATTAATTTAGTTTATGGTTATTGTTATATATTTTCAGTTTTATAAAATATTATATTGTTTTCAATAATGTTAAATTTTTCCTAATTGGAATGATCACATATATGATAAAAGTATTAAAACATCAAGAGTTCAAAAATTATATTAAAAACCTTCTTTAGTTCAATATTGACCGTCAGATCAGAATGGTTTTTCATATCGAGTATTGTTTCTCTTATGGAATATAAACTGTCACCCCTAGTGCCTATATAAGGGTGGGTCACCCTATGCCCCACATCGATTCCTCAGAGATTCCATTCCTAAGTTTTTTTACCCCTCAAAGCTCCCATTTTGAAAGTTTTTCTTTTTGTCAGTTCTTTGGTATTAGAATCCAAATACGATAAAGACCAAGGAAGATTATGATAAGTGGTTCATATTCTGGGAAAAGATAGTTGAAATGTCATGGTATGATAAATATGATATAAAACTCAAGAAGATCATTTCATTCCAAGTATGGGAATCAATATATATTGAAAATCCTGATAAATAATTAGATTTATAATTTCCTAAATTTGTTTTGGAGTTCTATGCATTAGTACAGTTTTTTAAAGAGGATAATAAGGATAAATTATCCTTAAAAATGTATGGTAAGAGGTATAAGTTTTCTTATAAGAGAGTTGCAGATTTTTTTGGAGTACCATGAGAAGAAGAAGCATATTTTTCTTCTCACAAGTTGCCTAACAATTTTAGAATGTTTAATAAGAAAAAAGTTGAAGATTAATTATTTTGGAAATATGATAAAGTTATAAAAGTTTAACATCTAACTCCGAATAACAAAGTAGTTTCCCTATAGATGCAAGGCTTTATGATTTTGAGGGAATGAGATTGAGATACTTTAATGGTATTATATGTGTTTGTTTTGGATTCTATGATGAACATGATGATGATAGACTTGGTCAAGTTTATCTTTATTACAGTTGAAAATATAAAAACATACTCAAAAAATTATATGATAATTATCTTCAAATACTTTATCAGTAAAATGGTTGTTAAGTTTAAGGATATATTTAAAGTGGACAACACATCGTATCTAGCCTGAGAAGAAATTTCTTTTTTCAGTGAGGATATGGTGTCCAAAATTAGATTGGTTTTTGATACTAAGTCTAAGAAGTTTGGAGAAAATATTGATGGTACTACATGGGAGGAAAAACTATCAAGAAAATATAAGAAGGTTGATAGCATGAAGAAAATAAACATTGATACTTATTCTGAATTAAAGAGCAAGAAAGAAAAGAAAACAACTGATGAGGTTTTTGACGAAATGTTGAAACCTAAGGCTTAGAAAAATCTTGGGGATCTAAAGTTTAGAATTGTATCTGTGGAGGAAAAATCATTGAATATTTGGGCTTTTGAACTTATGAAATAAGAATCTAAAATAAATAAGAAAAAGAAAATATTTCAAGAATCTATGATTTGTGGAAACTTGAAAAAAGATGGTGAATGAACCTCTTATAATGTTATCCTTACCACTTCCCATACCAATAAAGTTATACCAAAAGGTTTTTTAGTTTTTTAAGAAACATATATAGTTCCATCTAATATTACTTATGTGGTTGATAAAGTAATGGGTAAGGTACTTATTGAACACTTGGTCCTAAATCTTCCATAGAAATAATTGGAACCTAATTCAGTTGAAAAGGGAGATCCAAGAACTAAAAAGTATTTAGAATAAGAGATTAATAAGGAAGTAAATAAGGGATTTTAGGGAAAAGAAAAATTAGAAGAATAAGAAGAAGAAGAATATGAGGAATTATAAGAATAATTTTATGTTGATGAAGAATAAGAGGAATAATAATATAATTAAGAAGATGATAGTGAAGAAACAAATTCTGATAAATAATCATCAGATTCATCATCATCACGTTTATCCTCCGAGACTGATAAGGATGACAAAACTACAAGTATTTAAGAAGAATAATTTTCTTTAGAAAATTAATAAGAATAATCAATAAATAAATAATAAGAAGATAAAAAATAAAAATCTAATGTTTATGAAAAATTATAATTAGATAAGAATGAGGAAATCCATGATGTATTAGATTTTCGAGAGAAGGTTTTAAAAAATATAAAAGGAAAGGCAAAGAAGTGGAAGTCAAAACCATCAGAACTAAACCTCTCTAGCCTGACACTAAAAAATCATACTCTATAGAAAAAATAGCTCAAAAAGTGTTCGATTATATTTTCTATTTTTTGAGGATATAAGATGAAACTATTCCTTATTTTCCAAATCTTGAAGTAGGGTTCTAGATTATTCAGAACAACCTTAGGAAAAAGTTAGAATCTATAAATGTTTTTATTGAATCAGTGATTAATATTGAATTTGAATTGAAAAATTTACAATAAAATTCCCATACTCACAAAATATAATCTAATCAGATGATGAAGTGGTCCAACCAGATCAATTATTATATTTTTATGCATGATGATCAGTTTAATGATGCAAATAATCCTTTTTTTGAATCATATGAATCCTTTAAAAAGTTATCCTTGTACATGGTAGATAGAGTAAAGTTTTTTTAGGAATTCAGAGATGCCCCCAATAAAAATACCGAGGATATACATGTTCTGAAACAAAAGATTCAATATATGGAGACAAATATGAGTAGGATTTGATCTTGTGAAGATGAGCTGTTTGTAATGAGGGACCAGAATAAAGAGTTTTATGAGGAAGTCAAAAGGTTAAAGAATCAAGATAAGACTCAAGAAGAAATTATTACAAAGCTATAGAAACATCAAGAATATGAAATCCTTTGTAAAAAACTTGATGAAGAAGGAATGATTTTCTTTTCTTTTGAAATATTGACATACTTTATAAAAATTTATGAATTGTTATAATGAATTAATTTTCATAAAAATATGATTTTCTTGAATGTTTTAAAATTTTGATTGCTTATATATTATTTCATATTTTTATGGATGATTAGTTAGTTCAAAATTTTTTCATTTCTAATATTTTATAACACTTCAGGAAATATATGATTATTTCCCATTCTTTTTGTAAATCACAAAGGGGGAGAACAATATATTAAGGGGAAGGGGTTATATTAAATGGGATAATGTTTTTAAGGGGGGGTATTTCTTTTATAGGGGAGAATGTTTTATTAAAAGGGGAAATACTATCCTTAAAGGAAGAAATTCCTAAGGGGGAGAAGATTTATTTATGGAAGAACTATTCTAATACTTTCCATCATATTCAATATTGTATTTAGAAGAGTTACAAACCCAGGGAAGTTAGGTTTAAAATAATAAATATAAATATAAACTTATTAAAATATCAGAGTGCTGTAAGTTTTTCAAGTTATTTTTCCATTTAAGTTTTATGGTTTGTGATTTCCAAAAAGCAAGAGATCATTGAGCCATAATTATTTATTCTTAAATTTCTATTCCGTTAGTTTTGGAAATTATAAACTCCTTCTTAAAACATGTCTTCTAAATTTTTATGCTCCAAGTGTTTTAGTTTTTTTGTAAAAAAAATTATCTTTTACCATATATAAAAAAGTTATGATATATTATGAATATAAAATTATTATTACTCATTACAATCATGAGATTGAGAATGTGTTTGATACATAAAATTTACCTTTAATTATATCTGGAGTTAGAATTTTGTCATGTATTTCATACTGACAAAAATCATGACTATCATACTAATTTTAATACCTATCATTGAATATAGGTTCTCATAAGGATTATCATATTGACAATTGATAAGGAAGTCTATTGGACTAACCTACGTTTATAATCGGAATACATACTTATTTATATTATAAGGAATATCTTTAACACTATAATAGTATGAATCAATATATTATTGGACATTAAGTTACTGATGATATATCAAGTGCTAGTTGTTTGAGGCCATTGGTTCATAATCAGAAATATTATCATGGGAGATTCACCTATAAATAGAGAGTCATTCAAAGTGTTTGGAGTATATTTCATTCAAAAATCAAGTAATCTGAATATTTCTAAGTGTGAACTACTCATTATTATTCTTTTTTAATTCTATAGAGAGTTGGTAGTTCTAAGGAATCCTTTTCAGGGTCGATTAATTATGAACATTTTCTTTTGTAATCACATCCGATCATTTTTATGATTGAGGGAATTTGGGGGTAGGAAGATGGTGAATCTGATCCATCAGATTGGGGGCTTCTAGGTATTGAATGATAGACATCAATAATCATATTGAGGGCTTCCAGGGACAAGAAGATAAAGAAAATCCAATCATTGTATTGAGATAGTTCTTAGTAAGAAAAGACATAATTTATCGTAAGTATAAAACTGTGGATACATTTAATCAAAGTTATTTACTACCATAATATTAAGGTTAAAAGAGGTAAATATTTTAAATATATATTGTAATTTATTCTTACTTTTACTAGCTATTATTTTTCTTGTTTTTATAAGTGTTTATTTCGATGTGCATATATAATAGAAAGACAGTCATTGTACTCAGCTTTCTATTATGACTATTTTATCAATGTAATTTAAAATATGATAAACATACTATGATATAATCAGATCCATTGTGATTTCAATATTCACTATGATAATTAGACTGATTCTGAGTTTGATAAAGTTACTTTAAGAGGATTTGTGTTTGGCCTAGTTTAAATCTTTTAAACTACAATTCACCACATATTGTAAGTATATCCATCATAAGATACTCTTAAAATCCAAAAAAACCAATGTTAATAATCTTTTATAAGTTTTATTTTATTTTCTAAGATTCTATTTTACTAGTCATGGAGATCAAATGGAGTTATAGATAAAAAAATATGTCTATCAAAAGTTGAACTTCTCTAAGAATTCTCTTTGAGATGTTCCACTTCTGACATCTATAACTATTGATTTATATGTTAGTTTAAAATACAATTATATTCAAATATAATCTTGTTAAATGAATTTTTTCAAAATTAAAAATTTCTTTTTTCACATCGATTTTATGATAATCTATGTGAAAAACTATCTTTTCATATTGGTTCTTAAAAAAACTGACATTAAAAGTTTTTTATGAGGACTTTTAACATCATTTTTTCAAGAACTAAAGATAAAAGTAGGGTTTTAGAATCAGTTACTAAATAACTGACATAAAAATTCTTCCATAGTGACATTTTACATTGATTTTTCTAAAAACAACATTAAAAGTGGGTTTTAACAACAATTACTAAATAACCAACGTTAAAAGACTTCATAGAAAAATTTTAACATCGATAACAAAGAAAATTTGTTAAAACACCAATTCTAAAAACCATTTTTCAATTAGTGTGACTTATGGATCATTTTACAAAAGTATCAAAATAATATAAATTCATTTTCTCAATTTTCATCATGTCACTTGTCTTTTTTACTAAAATGTTATTTGAAACTAAAAACACACACTCTGAGTGATACTGGTCACATATTGTGTTGGTTTGACATGAGACTAATTCCTACATTTCAAAAATGAATTATGAAATGTTTTACTAAAGTATCAAGATAATTCGAGTGATTTTTCTTAGTTTTTAGTGAGTGACACACATTTTAAAATAAAATGTAAATTTTAGACCGATAACGGATACTTTGAGTCATTTCAGGCACACCAAGTATCAGATAGAGGTGTGGATGATTCCCACATGTCAAAAATGACTTATGAATCATTTTATTAAATTATCATAATAATATGAATGTGTTTTTATGGTTTTGAGTATGTCACTTGTATTGTTTTTATTAAAATGACAATTTTAAATATAAAGAAACACTTAGATCCATACCAGCCACACCGCGTGTCGAATTAAGGTGTGGCTGATTACTAAATCTAAAAAATTAGCTGTGTATTGTTTTATTAAAGTATGAAAACAATACAAATTAATTTTCTCAATTTTGAGTAAGTAACTTGTGTTTTTTTACTAAAATGTCATTTGGGACTGAAATCAAGCGCTTTGAGTGATACCGATCACATCATGTATCAGTTTGATGTGAGAATAATTAATACACATAAAAATAAATTATGTAATTTTTTCCCTAAATTATCATGATAATAAAAGAATATTTTCTTGGTTTTCAGTGAGTGACACATGTTTTGAACTAAAATGTCAATTTTAGACTTATAATAGACACTTTTAGTCATACCAGGTACACCATAGATCAGATTAATGTGTGGATGATTTCTACATGTCATAAATATTTTATGGATTATTGTACTAAAGTATAAAAATAATCTGAATGAGTTTTTCTAGTTTTGATTATGTCACATTTTTTTTACTAAAATATCATTTTAAACTAAAAACATGCACTTTGAGTATTATCAGTCACATCAGGAATTAGTTTAAAATTAGACCGATTCCTACAAATATAAAATGAATAATAAATCATTTTCTTAAATTACCAAGATAATCTAAGTTTGTTTTCTAGGGTTTTAGTGAGTGACACACATTTTGAACTAAAATGTCAATTTTAGGTTGAAAACAGACACTTTGAGCCATACCAGACACACCTTATATTGGGTGAAGGTGTGGTTGATGTCTACATATCAAAATTTACTTATGGATAATTTTTAAAAAGTATCAAAATAATCAGAGTGCGTTTTCATGGTTTTGATTATGTCACTTGTCTTTTTTACTAAAATGTCAATTTTAAATAAAAAGACACACATGGGGTCATACCAATCACACCATACATCATATTGAGTTGAGGATAATTACTACACATCAAAAATCAATTGTTGATTTTTATACTAATTTTTCAAAACAATCCAAATGTGTTTTCTTAGTTTTGAGTATGTCAATTTTGTTACTAAAATGTCATTTTAAACAGGAATCATGCACTTTGAGTCATACTAATCACATCATGTGTTAGTTTTATGTGAGACTAATTCTTACATGTCCAATATGACTTATAAATTATTATCCTAAATTATCAAGTCAACCTGAGTGTGTTTCTTAATTTTTAGTGAGTGAAACACGTTTTGAACTAAAATATCAATTTTAGACTAATATCAGACACTTGGATTCATACCGGGCACACTGTGGATTGAATGGAGGTGTGGTTGATTCCTACATGTCAAAAATGTCTTATAGATAATTATAATAAATTATCAAAACAATCTGATGTTTTGGATCAATTTTGAGTATATCACTTTTATTTTTTACTAAAATATCAATTTTAAATAAAAAGACACACATGGAGTCATACCAGTCACACTATATATCAGATTGAGGAGGGGCCAATTCTTACAAATCAAAAATGACTTATGTATTGTTTTTATAAATTATCAAAACAATATGAATGCATTTTCTTGGTTTATAGCATGTAACTTGTGTTTTTTTACTAAAAAGTCATTTTAAAATGGAAAAAACGCACTTTAAGTCACACTAATCACATAATCGACCAGTTTGATGTGATAATAATTCCTACAGATAAAAAATTATTTATGAATCATTATCCCGAATTATTAAGAAAATCCGCATATGTTTTCTTGATTTTCAGTGAGTCACACAAGTTTTGAACTAAAATGTGGGTTTTACATTGATAATGGACACTTTGAGTCATACAAGGAATACTATATATTAGACGAATATGAGGAAAATTACTATACATAAAAAATGACTTATGGACATTTTTATTAAAGTATCAAAAAAAAAATTAATGTGTTTTCTCAGTTTTGAGTATGCTACTAGTCTTTTTTTACCAAAATGTCAATTTTAAATAAAATACATACTTGGAGTCATATCGGTCACACTCTGTGTCCAATTGAGGTTATGATGATTCCTACACATCAAAAATGATTTATAGACCATTTTACTAAAGTATAAAAATGATATGAATGCATTTTATTGATTTTGAGTATGTCACTTGTGTTTCTTACATAAATAACATTTTAAACTGGAAACACGCACTTTGAGTCATATCGGTCACATCATGTATTTTGACACGAGAATATTTCACACACATAAAAAATGACTTATGAATAATTTTCCTAAATGATAAAGAAAATTTGAGAATTTTTTCTTGATTTTCAGTGAGTAACACATGTTTTGAACAAAAATGTCAATTTTAAACTCATAAGGGATAGTTTGAGTAATATCAGGAAAACTGTATATTGGATTGATGGGTAGATGATTCTATCACATCACAAACAAATATGGATAATTTTCCTATAGTATCAAAATAATAAAAATGTGTTTTCTTGGTTTTTTTTATGTCACCTTTTTTTCCTAAAATGTCAATTTTAAATAAAAAAACAAACTTAGAGTCATATTGGCCACACCATGCATCAGATTGTGGTGAGACTGATTCCTACACATCACAAATGACTTATGGATTTATGTATTAATGTATCAAAATAATATTAATGTTTATTCTCAGATTTTTTTATATGATGTGGGTTTTGAATTAAAATGTAAATTATAAACTAAAAACATACAGTTTGAGTGATACCGAGCACACTATGTATCAGATTGAGGTGAAAATTATTCGGTATGTGATATGTTTTTTTCTCTAAACTATGTAAAAAATTACATAAAATAAAGAAAATGCATCATTTTTATGGAAGAGAAATACCATACTTCATGAAACACTTCTCATTTTTGGGAGCATGGGGTTTGCTCTTCCATCAGAAAGGAACATGTTCTCTATTTTCTATCTTGTCGTAGAAAGTTGAAAGAAAAATATTACTTTCCAAAAGATATGTAAAAAAACTAAATAAGTATTATATAAAAATCATATGAAAATTAACTTATAAGTAGTTGATAAAATAATGGAAAAATTAATTAAATAAGTTGTAGGAATTCACCATTTCATGATGGTTGTATAAATTCTTGACCCATTTCATTATTATCATTATCTCAGTTGAAACCTTGAAGTCCAATCTTGCATGAGCATGAGCAGCTTCGAACAAACCACCCCAACCCGAGTTAAAGAATCCACATATACAAGAAAAAAATTATCATGTTAGTAATACTATAAAGAAATAAATTAAACATAAATATGAAACCATACAATAATAAAATATCAATTTTAAATTGAAACTATACAATTTGATTCATATTGGGTAAATAATGTTTCATATTGAGTGCATGATCATAGTATAGTAGTGAATCATCCTTGTTGATGAAGTCATTTATTTATGATCTATTTGAAAATTAACAAAATAAGTATCATATATAAGTGAAGATGAAATCAACTAAAATAAGTAGATAAAATGATGAGAAAATCAACTAAATAAGAAGTAGTAAGTCACATCTTCATGATATATATCTACATTCTGACACTAGGTATGCTACCCATTAATTTATAAATAAATATATTTCTTATTGTGAATATGAGTACCTTTTATAGTTATGGTAGTTCTAGAAAAATATAAATATACAATTGATTAAAAAATATTTTAAATTAAATAGTAATTATCTTCAAAAATACCTCTTTAGGGATGCTAGCTTATTGATGGTCTATAATATTTCTCATAAATTTACAAAAAAAATAACCACAATCTTTTCTATTTGTTTTTTTCCAAAAACTATAGAAACATTGAGAAAAATAATTAATTTGTTTTTATATGTGTTTTTGTAGTGAAATATTATTATATACACCCTAATAATTTTCCACTTTTTGAAGTCGATAGGATCCTTGTGCGCATGGATTATCCTCATGCCATTATTTTGAAGATATTTAAACACCACCCTATCATAAAACAATTCTTATTAAAATATAATATAAAATATATAACTTGAATTTTAGTTATAAAATATTAGATGTAGAGTATTACAAATTGACAAACGTCATCACGTGTGGTTGGTTTGTTGGTTATCCATGAAATGAATTTATAAAATAAATTTTTGGAGTATCCAAAATGATCTTAATGAGTACCCAATGTTTCCTAAAAATAAATAAGAAGTAAAAATAATGAAAATATATTTTATATAGTTAAATTCTAGGGTTTTATTCCTACATCATTGGTATTAATAAGAGTATTCCATCCATAAGTTTTCTTTCAAATGATGTGGACACTTTTTCCACTATTTCATCAATTTTAATTGATTCCATTTTAGTTTGGTCAGTATAAGTGAAGTGAGGAATAATGACTCTATATTTATATTCTTGGGGAAATCCCTTCAATTGGAATTCATATATATTCCTACAAAAAATATTAATTTTATTTAGTCATAATTAACATAATAGATGATCTATTAGAAAGAAAATCATGAAAACACACCTCATGTATACATTTATAATTGAGACTCCTAACCATTCATACTTGAGGATTTCATTTACATTCTCAAGAGAAATGAAGTTTTTAATGGTCCCTTAACACAATTGTTCTTCAAAATCATTTATGGGATTACTACCACTTTGTAACCTTGTATCCTTATGAAACATTAATGTTAGTAAATACAGATATTAAATGGATGGTGTAAAAGTGGTTTCTAAATATCTTTCCAATTGGTTGGTTTATAATTTAGACGGGTTTGATTTGATCTTTCATTTCACCCCTTCCCTTTTTCCATCTTTAATAAATTTCATCAGTTCAGACCTTTTTTAATTAATTGGTAAAGGTTTAGAATGAAAAATAAATTAAAAATGAATACTTCCCAATAAAAATGTTTTTTACAAGATCAAATGGCCATTTTAAGAATGTCACAATAGATTGATTGCCCATTTGAATATCCACATCATAAAGTGGAAAAAGTATCTTAGTGCTCGGGTCATGAGGTTCTCTAATAATAACTCTCACATGACCTATTGGATGTTGTTTTTTGTGTAGAATGTATTATTGGATATTGAACATGATATACCTCATAACAAGGCGATATGTGGGCATTGATAGATATACAACACAATCATTTTAACCTTGTAGAATATCAGTATAGGAAAGACATCAGTGTCTTCCCAATTCACATTTCACAGAAACAATTATGAGAATATTGATTACCATCTCTAAGACTTCTCTTTAAGGGGAATGATTCACCTCAAAGATAGTGGGGGTGGGGTGGGGGATGTTCATGCAATGATTTTTCTTGTTTTTTTTCATCTATTTTCTTTCCTACCATAAAATTTTCTAGAAACTCATACTACTAATGAAAATTTTCTTCAATGGAAGCTAATCATGCCTGAATCTCTACCATTTTTTTCTTTATCCCTCTATTATTTTTATTTCTAAAAATAAGTTTGGGGTGTCACCCCAAAACCGAAACCTATGATGTGGTCATACTATTATAGCCACTTCAAGGCCACTTATAGTAGGTGTCCATGTAGTAAAACTGTTTATGATTCATATTTCTAATTTGGATAGAAAATATAGGAAAATAAGTAATCATTGTTATGTAATAGTGATTTAAAGAAAAAAATTATATTTTGTCATACTTACACATGATTCCCATACTTTTTTGTGCATTTTCATCTATTAGTATCCCCTCTTTATTTATATGTTTCTCATTCCATAGAACATGACATGGGATGGAAGTGGATTTGGAGTTGGATTCATTAGTCTATATATAAAAAAGGAACATAATTATGTTTTTGTTTCATGTCACATAAAATTATTATGGTATATTTAAAACATGTACCATTTTTTCATGTGAAGGGCACCCCATCCCTGCTTTTTTGTAGGGGTGCATTGGTTTTTCTTCCCATTACTTATTTTTAGCACTTAGTTTCTATTTAATAAATTAAAAAATCTCAATAAAAGTGATTAATACACATATTTTTAAACAATGTATTACAATCCACAATGTACCTAAAAACATATCTCCCTACTACATCCAGTAAACGTATCCCACATTGCTTAGCTTATCAGGTGTGCATACATATGCAGTGGGTGTAGGATTATTTTACCTTTAGTGCCTTTGAGATGAAATTTAATTAGAATTATGTGAAATCATTAGTGGTACTTTCCTTCAATCATTGATATAAATTTCTTGTGGGAGTCATATACTATAAATACACTATGAAAGGAATGATAAAGAGAAATTCAATGTTTCATTAGTTTATTTTATATTAAAATAAATAAATGATATAATAATGTTACCCTAATCTCTTCCCAAATTAGTGTTTTAAGAATGGTCACAACATGGAACCATGAATATACATCAATCGACACATGATACTCATTGATGATAGTAATGAAACTACTGAACATAGCCTTATTGGGGTTAACATGCTGGTCATGCACATCCCATCAGACCTCAAATTTGATGCCTTTTATTTTCACCTTAATAATTTTTTCTAACACTTCCATACTAAAATGATCCAATTTTTTATGGAACATTAGTTCTTCACTATATACCATTTCATTATGTTCAACATAAACAATATGTTGTTACTCGAGATTTGTAGCATCAACATGTATAGAAGGTCATTGTTCCTCTTCATTGAGAGTAGCAGCAGTTTAAAAAACCTATTGTTACTTGGGATTAAAATCATATCATGTGATTATGTCATTATTATATAAGCAGTTCAAAATTTAATTTATATTATGTAATTTTTGCAGTGAATAGATAATAACATGAGGTAACTCAATTTATTTTTCAAGAAAAATATAACCTGATTATTGAACTCTCTTTTTTTAAAGTTTAAAGGGATTTGAACCCTCTATAGAGTATCCAAATCCCTTCATTGTGGTCTCCTATAATATAAAATACCCCATCTACATTGCAACCACTGTGAAATTATTGTAAAGTCCTAATAAAAATCTTATCCTTAGTTGAATTATCATATGACCCTTCAATGGTTTTAGTCGATAACAACACAATTGACCACATTCAATTTGTGGGATCTAGAACATAAAATATCTTTAATTCCTATTATTACATTATAAATAGTTTATCTTTGTACCCTTACTTTCTGAAATCCACATTTAGAAATCCTAATTCATCTATTTTAACATCATTCCTGTTATCATCCCACTTGCATTGAAAAATAAGCACTTGGAATGCTGTATAACCCACCTCCCAAATTTGTTTTATGATTCCAAAGTGTTGTATATTCAAATAAATTAGA
Organism: Viscum album; assembly: GCA_963277665.1. Lineage (NCBI taxonomy): Eukaryota > Viridiplantae > Streptophyta > Magnoliopsida > Santalales > Viscaceae > Viscum > Viscum album. The sequence goes on from OY728131.1 coordinate 381,949,209, forward strand.
TATTTTTCCTTGATACTAGATACATGAATCAATTCATCCACAAGTTTAACTCCACTATTTTTCACGGTACTTCCATCATCATGTTCATTTTTATAGAACATGTATGAAACTATAGGAAGAGAAGTTAGTTTTTCACCCTTTATTGGTGCCAACTCTTCCTATATTACTATTTAAATAATGTAAAACCTAGCCTTAATTCAATATTTTATTTTTTGTGGTTAATTTATTAACATACCATTGACACCATCACATACATTTTTTAAAATGCATAACATCAATTTTTTTTTGATGTACAAACAATTCTATTACGGTAATTCAAAAAAAAATTTATCTCTTTTTCCATCCAATTTGCATAAGGTTTTTCCAAAAAAGGTTTAACAAAAGTGGTGTCCATATCTTTTAATTTCTCAAATAGTTGATCAAATGTTAGTGGATATGGTTCTCTACATTATTCTAAAATATCATCTAATGTTTTCATCCAATATTAGTACTTATGTCACTGGGGTACAAATCTATGATTTCCTAGAAACATAGTATTAAAGGAATGTTTCAACCTAATTAACTATGTACCTTGTTCAAAAATGGTACACCCTTGAGTTCCTTTAATGAAATATATTAAAAAATTTCAATAATTTGGAAATTCATTTATCATCTCGTACAACATGGATCTCAATGTGAAATCTTCATTTCAATAAGCATCATACAACACAACACCTAAATCCCACACTAATTTAAAATATTCAATTAATGGATCTAAATAAATATCAATACCATTACTTGGTTATTTTGGTCCTGATATATGCATAGATAACATAATTTATTTTCATTTCATTAATAACCATGATGGAAAGTTATAATTTACCAACATAATCGGCCATGTACTGTGAGTGCTTCTTCGAAAACCAAAAGTATTCACTCAATCTTTAGATAAAGAAAGAAAAATGATTCTTAGATACTATCCAAATTCAGGATACTCATGATCAATTATCTTTTACTAAGGAGAGTCTGCTGGGTTTCAATGTTTCCCATATTTATTTATTATATCTTCATGCTACATCAATTTCTTTATAGTCTCCTCACTTCTATATAGGCACCTAAACCTTGGAATGATTGAAAAGTACCAAAAAACTTTAATAGGGCATGATTCAATTTTATTGTATTGAGAAGAAAAAAAATTTTGGAATTATTTATGTGATTTGTGGTATTTTCAAACAAATATATAGTCATTTGGACAGAAATATATTCTTTTATAGATAATACCCATCAAATGTAGCATTTTTTAGCATAATATTCTCAATTAATAAGATCATTATCTTTTGAGAGAATATCAATCAAGAGAACAAGTAGTTTAGTAAAACTATAATCACTCCATCTATTTCTAGATTTTAAATTATAAAGCTTTAGTATGGTAGACAATGATGTATATTTAGTACAACAAGCATACAATGACATCTTTTAACAACTCTTTAACGTCTCAAACAATTTTGAACAATAAAAAATTTCACCTTCAACTATAATTTTCATTTCCTCAATATGAAATTCATTATCATTCACAAATATGATCACATCCTTGATACAATATTCTTCATTATCTATTCTTGTAATCATATTATATTGTAACAACCCATAATTTTACCAATGGAACTTATTTCTTATAATTATGTCATAAAACACATACATCACATAGAGAACCAAATAAAAACATTATTCTCATAAATGAATAATTATACATTAGTCCCTAGATAAATCAATAATAATTCCAAATATTACAGTGATACAATAAATAGAAAATAAGATAATAAGAATGAGAAAATTTGGATATACTTAATCCATTAGAATGACCACACTCATGAACAAAGTTGTAGAAATAAAACATAATGTTAATAATATAATATTCATTTTGAAGAAGAAATTATATATGCCATTTATAGAAAATATAAGTGAATGAATAATGAATGAAATAATAGGTATTTATAAAAATTAAAAAACCTCTACTGTTGGAATAAAAACATGATTCTTGAAACAGTAATATGACTGTTAGGAATAGTAATCTATCCTTAGAATTGTAACCTCACCTATGAAATTATAAATAAAATTTAGGTATTTTATAAATGAAAATATGATTTATTAATATCATGATATAAGTAAATAAATGTTTTAAAATTGATAAACTAAGTATTGATATTTTTGTAAAATGTAAATGTTTAATTAAAATTATATAATTAATATAATGATTTAAATGAGAATTTATTTTCATAAAATAGATTCATAAATTAATATTATACTGTATTATAATTATAATATAATTTTATGATACCTTGATTAATTTTTCAAAGGGATATAAAATCAATTATAATATTAAAATCAATATTTTTTGAATAAATGATTATTTTATTTAAATATTTAATTACTCATATTTAGAAAATTATTTTCATAAAATGGAGTCCATTTTTTATTTCTACATGTTTAAAAATGCTTATGGTGATTTTTTGGGATTTTTTTAATATAGTTGAATTTTTCGTGAATAGTGAAATACAATAATTTATGGTGTTTAACATTATTAGATAAATACATGAATTTTTGTATCATATATTATATAAGAACCCATTGGTTTGAATATCATGAACCATTTAATTTATTTATTAAAACTAATAAACAATATTGATAGTCTTGAGCCAAAATAATAAATTAATGAATATGATAATAAAAAACACCCCTCTCCTCCCCTATAATTACCACCCCTTAGCACCCCTTCTCCTCAAACCTTCTAAACCTTGAAGATTGTAAATATTCTACCCAATTAACTTAACAAGTCTTTTATCCTTATTCAAGGGCTATTGGTCTCAAAAAATACCAATTCCAAGAGCTTTAAGGAGGTTCTCATGGAGATGATATTCAAGAGGTAAAATCCTTATTCTTTCTCATTAAAATTATTTATTTCTTTTAACTAATACTCACCCTATCCAAAGAATCATAATAAATACAGTATCATATATATACTATAATTTTATTATTTTAATTTATTATCCATCATAAAATCTCTTCTCTTCTTCTTTTATTCTAAAAATGAAAAAATTTTCCGTGATACATTGGTGCACTACTATCGTGGATAATGAGTTTTCATTTTTCATTACCGCCTTCATGGTTGGTCATAAAACCATTATTATAGTTAAACCAGATTTTAATATGTATATTATAACTTTTTCCATGTTATTCAACTAATCTGAAGACATAATACTAAATAAAACAAAACTAGTTCATGATGATTGTAAAATCCGGAAAAATAAACTAAAAAATTATCATTAATGTTTTATCAAATAAATTATCCTCATACCAGAAAAAAATAATAATATATGGGGAAATATAAACATACATAAGTGTATAAATACCATATAATTTCTGTTCTATAGTACTATTCCCATTTGTAAATAATTTCCTTAATTTTTAGGCAAGTGAAACAACAATTAAAACATGAAAATGAATGCTTCAAAGACAATGAAATTGAAATTCATAACTCATCAAAATGGCCATAAATGAACCTAATATAATTATAATAAATAAAATAAATTTATAATAGGTTTTAAATTAAGTAATTAATTAATCTAATTTTGTTATCCCAGACATTAAGTTCATGTTCAGAACACATTTAGACATAAGGTAAGAGATCGCTCCGAACCTCCAAATTACCTTTGGGTTACACTTTGTCTCTCTTTTCTCCAATATAATTATTCATTATTATTATATAATTATATAATATTAAATTTTTTTGAACCAAAAATATATTTTTATCTAAATTCATCTTTATTTTATGGGTAATTACATATTTTATATGATTCCCTTCTCAATTTCTCTTGATAAGCAAGCCCGATTAAAGGGAACTTCTCTATTTCTTACCCATTCTCAAGAACACTCCATAATATATTTTAATACACTATAATTTATATGAAATCACCCATTTTATCATGAAAACCTATATTAGTTCATTTTTGGTTTTAGAAAAACAATTATTCCTTTTTTCTCTTTATATACACTTTAATATTTTCCCTTAAACAACACTAAAGTGGATCATTTTAAAAGTTTATTAAATAATATTTTTACATGTTTTAACTCCATTTGGACATAATTTATCATGGTATATTATTAATTTCAATTATTAATTTCCATTTATTATTTAAACACATTCTTCCATGGACACCATTATGATACTTCCATTTATTTTACTTTATGACTTTATTACGATACCCATTTCTTTACATGGAAACCCTTGTATTTATTTCTTATATTTGATTATTTAGGTGTCAAAAATATGCATGAAAATATTATGATGGGTGTTACAAGATATTTATCGAATGCATTGAGTAATTTTTAGTCTCATGAGATGTCATGTAAGGGATTAAGGAGTAAACCTAATCAATTATAGGACTTTGTCCACCATGTGATTCCATCTTGGAAGTAAGCCTTGAAACTCTTTTATGTCATATTACATGTTTATTCCATATTACTATATTTCCATAATCATATAATTCCATGTTCTGTATGATATGACTCTATATGTTTATTCTTCTTCCATTCCTTTTATGTTATCATGTTATGCCTTTGACTCATGTGTTATGATTCTTTTCCATGATTATTTCCTTCTTGGATTTTTTAGCTCATCCATTTTGTATATGTATTCCTCATGTTATCATATACAGATGTATGATCTTAAATGAAGTTAGGATATCATTATGGAAGATTAATAAAGATATGTTTTATTTTGGTTCCATGTTTTTAATTTTATTCACCCAGTCTTCCCAAGACACTAGACTTTACAATCCTTAGTTTGTATGTTATGGATAATTATGCTTAAAATTATGCAATAATATGTGTAAAAGGATAAGGTCACTATAGTTGGTATGAAATCATGGTCTAGTTATTTTTTGAGATTAGGACTAGAAAACTTTAGTAATAACCCAAGGGGTAATTCTATCACCATGGATAACCTAGATTGAAAGTTAGGGAAACACAAGTTAGGATATAACTTTTTATTTATAAGTTTATTCCTTTTATATTCATAGTTTCATTTTTATATGTTAAATATATAAGTATTAAATCCCCCTAATTATATTTTATTTATTTTTCTTTGTGAATATCAGGAAATAGGATAATATATTCTAATAATCAATGTGATAGTAAATGTGATGATTGTACAAATGAGATGGAAAACCTTATGGAAAATGGTTCCCAAAAATTTATGACTATAGTAGATTAATTGGATCAAGTCATGAATAATAACTCGAATCATGTGGAATTTTATCATTATCCTAAGAAAGAGAAAGTTGTGGTTTAATCCTTTATGGGAAAGAATCCTCTCATATTTAGTGGAAATTTTAATCCCCTCGTTAAAAAACAATAGATTAACTACACTAAGAAGATATTATTTTTCCTTCAATGATCTTAAGAATATAAAGTCATACTGCAAGTCTATCTTTTTGATGGGGAAGTTGATCAACTGTGCACACTAATAAAAAAAACAATGTCTAACTAAAAAATTGATTCCATGGATTGGAAAGGATTCATGAAAATATTTTTCAATAAATATTTTCCCTAAAATCTCTATCTTAAGATAAAGAGGTAGTTACTTATACTAAAGAAAAATGAAGTTGATTCTACTGGGGAATATGAGGAAAACTTTACAAGGATTTCATGACATGCCTTTAGATTTTCTGGAACACTGAAATCAAGGTGGATCACTTCTTTAGAAAATTAAAGATGAGTCAATAAAAATCCTTTGCGATTTGAAACTTTGACAGCTATGAAGATATTGTTCAATGTTCCCTTAAGTTTGAGATGGATATTTGTGACTCTCAATGGTCTCATGGGATCAGAGATAAAAATAGAAAAAATGGAGTTTAATATGGGAGTATCAATCGATAAATGCCAAGAAGGAAAGAAAACCTCACATACCACATGTCAAAAGTGTGGGAAGAAGCATCCTGCGAACAATCTGAAGGGAACCAAGAGATGCTTAAAATGTGGAAGAGTGGGGAATCCTGCTAATTTTTACTAAAGGGATTTGAAAAATCCCACTAAAAAAGATGAAGAAAGGAAGGTTCAGATTAATAATTAGCCTATATTGAAATGTTTCAACTACAAGGGACATGGGAATTATGTGATCTATTGACCTAATACAAGGGTTGTTAGAGGAAATCAATAACAATGACCTCCAAGGCATAAGGAATGGAATATTATATCACTACTACTGAGGTGGGTCTTGATAATGATGTGGTGACAAGTATGATGGTTATTTATTTAAGAATAGAGAAAATATTATTTGATTCATGTTCAATGCATTCTATCATATCTTACAATTTTAATAGAACTATTCAAACACCACGTCAAAGTATGAAGGTTGAGTTATATGTGAGAACAACTAATGGGAAAATTATTGAATCTAAAGTATATAATTCCTCCTCAATTAATTTTTATGGTATGAACCTCCCAGAAAATATTGTCTGAATTCATTTTATGGAGTTTTATGGTATATTGGGAATGTAATTAATATCTTTATAAAACTCCAATATCAACTGTCGAGAAAGGGAAATCACTCTTCACATCCCTAAGCATCCTCCAATTATACACAAGTGTAAGGAGGATAAAAAATATCCTTTAGAATCATCATATCAATTGTGGATATTATTTCCTTATGATTAAGATTATATAACTCAAATGATTGAGATAAATGAGATAATCTTGCTCGACAACATGCCTATTGTGAGGGACTACACTGATGTGTTACCTGAAGAATTGTCTGATCTTCCTCCTGACTGATAGGATGAGTTCTAAATTGATCTTATACCTATATCTCTACCCATATCAAAGACACCATATAGAATAGATACCATTGAGTTAGAGGAATTGAAGAAGCAATTACAAGAGAATTTGGACAAGGGTTTTATATACATGAGTGGTTCACCCTAGGGTGCGCCAGTCCTCTTCATCAAAAATAAGTATGGATCAATGTGACTATTTATTTATTATCACAAGCTTGAAAAAATCACAATAAAGAAAAAGTATCCCCTAACATAGATAAAAGACTTTTTTGATCAGCTATGTGGGGACAAGTATTTCTCTAAGGTGGAACTTCAGTCAGGATATCACCAATTAAAGGCAAGGAAGGAAGATATTCCCAAGACTAACTTTCAAATGATGTATGAACATTAAGATTTCATAAGTATTCCCTTCAGAATCAATAATTCTCCATAAATTTTCATGAAACTACTGAATATAGTCTTTAGATATTTCCTCAAAAAATTTGTGGTAGTATTTATAGATGAAATTATAATATACTTCAAGAGAAAGGAGGAACACAATGAGCATTTGAATACCATGATAAATACTTTTCAAAGGGAGAAAATATATTCAATGTATAGTAAATATAAAATCTAGATAAAGTAAGTATTATTCATGGGGAATGTTATCACAAACAAAGGGATATCTATAGACCCTTATAAAAAATATAAATTGAAGAGTGGCTCAGACTAACATCTATAATAGATATTCATAGTTTACTTGGTCTAGATGGGTATTACTGGTGATTTGTGAGGAACTTATCATGATTATCAAACCCATTAACCAAGATGACTCATAAGGGAGTAATTTTTTTCTGTACTAGTGAATGTGAATATTTCTTCAAAGAGTTGAGAAAGAGGCTTATCACTTCACTAGTACTTACACTACCAACATATAGAGAAATATTTTTGGTATAGAGTGATGATTAAAAGAATTTATTAAGATATGTATTGATTCAAAATGAAAAAGTGATAGCCAAATCCTCAAGGCAGTAGAAATTTTATGATAAGAACTATCCCATGCATGATTTGGAGTAGAAAATTGTGATATTTTCATTGAAAATATGGTGGCAATATATCTATGGATAAAATTGTAAGATATATACTGATAATAAGAGCCTCAAATATATATTAACCCTAAAGGAGCGTAATATGTGCCAATGAACATGGTTAGTTATCATCAAGGATTATGACTACTCAATCTACTACCATACTTGTAAAGTGATTAAAGTGGAAGATTATCTAAGTAGAATGGATCTTGTAACTTTATCAATGGTGAGTATTGATAAGTATCCAATATTATTTTTCTTGAAAAGTATAGACATGGGAATCATTAAGGAAGTTACATAATATTTCCTCTCACAAATGATTTCTCAACTGTCCCTTTTAGAAAAGATAAGAGATGATGTAGAAATTCAGAAGAAGGTGGAATACATAAGAAAGGGGAAATCCTTATAGTTAAAAATAAGGATTTATAAGATTTGGTTTATGACTATGTTACCATATAATCCCGAGATAAAAAATAATTTTTTAATGATGCACATATATCAACCTTCTCTATTCACCTAGGGAACACAATGATGTATCAAGATCTCCAAGATCACTATTGTTGGGAAAATATGAAGAAGCAGATCACTGAATATACATCAAAGTGTTTGGTAAGTCAGCAAGTGAATGCTAAAAGGATAAAGTCTAAGGGAATAATTAAACCATTACCCATAACTTCATGGAAATAGGAAAACATCACTATGGAATTTGTCACTGGACTTCTGAAGACATCCATAGGAAATAATGATATATGGGTCATTATAGATCGTCTAACAAATATTTCTCACTTTATTGTGATTTTAGAGAACTTCTTACTCAACCAACTTGCATGGATATACATCAGAGAAGTGGCGAGGCTTCATGGAGTACCATTATTGATTATATCAAATCGTGATCTGATTTATACCTCCAATTTATTGTAATGTCTCCAATATGATCTAAATACTGGGTTGAACTTCATTACGACTTATCACCCCCAAAATTGATGGACAATCTAAGTATAATATTTTGACACTGGAAAATACGTTGAGAGCATGCTCAATAGTCTTCAAAGGTGGACGAGATCAAAATATTCCCCTAGTCAAGTTCTCTTACAATAATAGTTTCCACTAAACCATAGAAATGGATCCATATGAATCCTTATATGTTAAAATATGTAGATAACTTGCATTCTAGGATAAAGTTTGTGAACATAAGCTATTGAGACCAAAAATGGTCAAGGAAATAGAAGAAAATGTGAAGACTATCCAATAATATATCTAGAATACCCAAAGTCGATAGAAGATTTATACATATAATCATCGACAAGACTTATATTTTGAGGTTGGAGATATGGTATTCCTATACATATCTCCCTATAAGAGGTTCATGCTATTTGGGAAGAAAGGAAAGCTAAGTCCCAGGTACATCGGCTTCTTCAAGATTCTTGATTGTGTCGGAGTTGTGGCCTATCGACTGACACTTCCAACAACCATGTCTCATGTACATGATATATTCCACATATATATATTAAAGAATTATATACCATATCCCTCACATTTACTAAACTTAGAGGTTTTGCAGTTGGAAAATTATCTCTCTTATGAGGAGTACCCGATGAAGATCTTAGACCGTAGAGTTAAAGTTATATACAATAAGACCAACCACCTAGTCAAGGTACTATGGAGAAACCATAAATATAAAGAGGTGACATGGGAACCAGAGGAGGAGATGAAGGATAAATATGCTCACCTATTTTCAAATTAGTATGTAAAATGAAATTTTGAGGGTAAAATTTCATAAGGGGGAAGAATGTAATGACCTAGAATTTTATCAATGGAATTTCCTTCTTATAATTATGTCATGAAACACATACATCACATAGAAAACCCAATAAAAAATTATTATCATAAATAAATAATGATACATTAGTCATAAAATAAACTAATAAGAATTAAAAATATTATAGTGGGATAATAAATATAAAACAAGATAACAAGAGCGGGAAAATTTGGATCTGCTCGATCCACTAGAATGACCACACTAATGAACAAAGCTGTAAAAATAAAAAATAATGTTAATAATATAATATTAATTTTGAAGATAAAATTATATATAACTTTAAGAGAAAATATATTTTAATGAAGAATGAATGAAATAATAGGTATTTATAAAAATTAAGGAAACTATACCATTGGAATAGTAACCAGACCATTGGAATTGTAATATCACCATTAAGAATAGTAATATAGTCATTAGAATAATATACTCACCTATGAAAGTGTAAATAAAATTTAAGTATCTTATAAATGAAAATATGATATATATATATATATCAGGGTATAAGTAAATAAATGTCTTAAAAATGATCAACTAAGTGGTATTTTTTTAAAACGTAAATGTTTATGTACAATTTTATAATTAATATAATGATCTAACATAAAATTTATTTTAATAAAATAGATGTATAAATTAATATTATATTGTATTATAGTTATAAGATAATTTTATGATACCTTAATTAATTTTTCAAAGGGTTATAAAATCGATTATAATATTAAAATCAGTATTTTTTTTAATAAATGAAGATTTTATTAAAAAATTAAATTTATCATATTTATAAATTTTTTTGGATAAAAGTTATTTTATTTTTGAAATCTACATGTCAAAATATATTTAGGGTGAATTTTTGGGATTTTTCTAAAATAGATGAATTTTTGGTAAATAGTAAAATATGATAATTTACAGTATTTAACATTATAAGCCAAATACATGAATTTTTGAGTCTTTCATGAAGTAATAAACAATTTTTTTAACTACCCTAAACCATTTAATGTATTTATTCATAGTAATCAACATAATTTATAGTTCTGGTCCAAAATAATAAACTAATTGATGTCATAATTAAAAACACCCTTCTCATCCCCCTATAAACACCACCCTCACCACCCCACCTTATAAACCTTTTATATTGTAAATATTCGACCCATTTTACTTTATAATACTCTTCCCCACATCCAAAAGTTGTTTGTGTCAAAGAAAGACTAATTCCATGTTCTTTAAGGAGGTTCTCATGGAGACGATATTCAGGGATGTAAAATCCTCCTTTCTCTTTTAAATTATTTATTTCTTCTACCTTATTATCAAACCCTATCTAAAGCAGAATGATAACTCTAGTATCATATATATACTTTAATTTTATTTTTTTTAATGGAATATATGTCCCCAAATATATTCTCTTATCCTTTTATTCTAAAAATTGAAACATCATTTGTGATATGTCGGTTCACCGCCATCATGGACGACGTGTTTTTATTTTTCATTAACAACTTCATGGATGGTACTTAAACCATTATTATGGTTAAAATATATTTTAATATATATATTATAACTTTTTCCATGTTTTTAACTAACATGTAGACATAATACTAAATAAATCAAAAACTAGTTCGTGATGATCGTAAAAACTGCCAAAATAAACTAAACAATAACCATTAATGTTTTATCAAATAAATCATCTTCATACCAGATAAAAATGATATGTGATACCATTTAAACTTATATAAGTGTATCAATACCATATAATTTCACATAGGGATTACTATTCCCATTTTTCAATAACTTCCATAATTTTTACACAAGCGAAACGACCATGAACCATGAAAACAAACGCTTCTAGAATGACAAAATTGAACTTTATTACTCATAAAAATGGACATAAATGAAATTAATAAAATTGTAATAAATAAAATACATGTATAAGATGTTCTTAATTAAGTAATTAATGAATCTAATTTTATTATCCAGGACATTAAGTACAAGTTCAGAATGCATTCAAACATAAGGTTAGAGATCTCTTCGAACCACCAAATTACCTTTGGGTTACATTTTATCTCTCTTTTCTCCAATGTAACTCTTCACTCACCAGAGAAGAACCAACAGATTTGGAAGAATGAGAGGGTATGGAAACACCATCGGTACCAGCCTTCGCTTGCATGAGAAGCTTAGCTAGAAGACCATGCAAAGGTGGAGGGATACCATCGTGATGCAGATGCTGGGGAGGGGTAGTTCATTGTTGTTATAGTCTGGTTGAATTTCCTAAGACCTTTGGGTCGTGTAATGTTTCTTAAGCCTATGGGCCATGTAATATCTTAAGCCTACTGGCCTTATAAGGGTTCCCCCTCATCCCTTGAAAGGGGGGTTATCAAAAATCAATAAAAATAAGGCCTTCGGGCCATTAAGTCTTGAATAACCACAACTTAAACACTTAAAATAGATTTAAGAAGGGTCATATTCATGATATTTTCCAAACTTGATGAACTATTTCACCACATAATTATACTCTTTGGTAATGTGATTAGCATCCATCCATTTTAGATTTATATCCATCCTATTTGATTCAGTAATATTAATATTTAACAAAATACATAAATACCCAAAAGGAAATTTCACATAAGTGGAACCTAAAATTTGAATGTTTCGAATAATTTCATCATGATTTGAAAGAAATGGTTAATTGAATTTAAGAATAGAATTACTCCATTGGTGGTAGCTGTTATCCTCTGAATTCATCCACAATGATCACCAATACTTGGTAATGGATGATTACTACTTAGGGTACTTCAAGAAACACATGTTTATGTCCAGAAGAGATGCATGATGAGTCTTAGGAAAAAAAATGAAATAATAACTCTTTGAGAGATGAATTTGATGAGGATGAAAATTTTCTCCCAAAATCTAAATTTTCCCAAACTAGGGAGTTATAAAAGAACCAAACAATATTTCTTAGTTATCTATCTAAAGTTGAATAGGAAAAATCTTTTGTTCTAAGGACTAAATTTTAGTAGCACATAGCTTCCTGTGAGGATAAGGATACGGGAGTGGGGTCATGATGGATATCTTATGGGATCGATGGAGTTAGTGACATTCTATTTCCATAGTGTAATTATCATTCTATATTATGTAAGAGGTGAAATTATGTATAAATATGAGGTCCATGAAAGTTAATATGATCATATAAATATAGGAACCGCTATTTTTCCTTACATAGGTTTGAATTTATAAATATAGATACCACTCATCCCATTGCATTTATAAATATAAATACCACTCAACGTTATGACGCATATTTTAAGGGGTGATCAAAAAGGAAAAGAAAATTATTAAGTGACTAAATCAAGAATTTAATCAAGAATATATATTAATTTATAAAGAGTAATTGTAATAGAAAAAGTGTATCACTTATTTATCACCCCTAATTTTTGATAAATTACCACTGTCCTAGAATCTTCAATTTTCATTTGGTTTGGTTGGAGTGGATGTTTTTTGATGATACCAAGGTAATAAATTATTTCTATTTTTTAGTTTCATACTTCATATAAAAAACAAACAAATCCATAAGTTTATGGATGTATTTTGATAAGAGGCTAGTGACCAGAGTGAAAATCTAATTCAAGTGGGTGATGTGAGAAATTCATTCATCTTACGTCCTAATATAGGAATCCAATTATGAAATATACAATTTGACCATCTTAGTCGAAAAACATGAGTAGGGTCACTTAGGGAGAATTTTTTTGTGACCTGCCAATATTAAAAAGAAAAAGGAATGTGATGTTTTAGTGTGTGAGAGGGTAGTTTGACTATTTCACCAATAAAGATTACAATATAGTGGGGTTATTATTTTTTAATTTAAACTAAAAGGTTTAGTGATATTAGTTAGTAATTAATTAATAAATAACAAGAATAGGTTATAATTATTGTTAAATAATGCGAAATTAATTAGTAATTAGTTAAAAAAAGAAATTACTAATTGGGTATAATTTATTAATTTTAAAAGTTATAATAATAATTAATTATGAAAAAGGATTAATAATTATTAATAATTATTAGTTAATGAAATTTATGAATAACAACTTATTACTAAGTATTAATTATTTATATTTTCATAAATTTACTCATAATAAATATTGATTATTATTAGTAAATAAATAACAATTACTATTAATTACCAATTATTATTTATGTTTATTAATTACATACTAATTTGTAACACCCCAAGCTTCCACAGTACGCTTCTCTTTGAATAATACAGTAGCATGTGTTGTACACAATTTTGAGTTCTAACACACACCAAAACTAATCAAACTAGTCGTTATGAATAGTAATACCCAAATTTTGAAAATTTATAAATTTTATATTCCAAAATGGACTTCATTTTTGGATTCATAATATCGAAATTAGCTTAGGGTGAATTTTTGGTATTTTTCTGAAAACATTCAATTTTTGATGAATAGTGAAAAAACACTGAGTTATAGTTTAAAACCAAAATTTTATTTAAATAATTATTTATTTTATTTAAATTTAATTAAGGTCAAAATAGATACAGAATACTTATATAAGTTAAATGCAGTTCATTGGAGTTAGTTTAGAATAATTTTAGATATATAAAAATTTTATTGAACTTTTCACCGTCTTTTACCCACCTCCAAGGAGAATTTGGAAATTCACATAAAACTTAAATTTACCGCTTCTGTGAGTAGAATTTTGAGAACCCGAAGACACAGTTAATATCAAGGAGTAAAATGTGGTTCAATGAGATGAAAATAATTTTTGGTGAATAGTAACTTTTTACTTTTATTTACCACGGTTAAAAGTAAATAGGGTAATTAAGGGTAAAAATGATATTAATATTACCCTAACACATGTCCTAATTCTATTGGACAAGTGTAGCTCGACCAAAAACAACCTTAGGAAGAAAATATTATCATTTAGGTCTACTTGGATTATATTAGGACATTTATTATTATGTAATTCAAAGAGGAGTTAAAAGAGTTAAAATCAAATTTTAATAACTAATTTTTTTTTAATATAGGGCTATACATAAGATAAATTCGATTATAAATATTCATTAGAAAGATAGAAATATTTCCTACATAATGGTATTTTATTTATAATTTTTAGACATTAAATAATTTAATTTATTTATGACACAATGGTGATGCAACAATTACCTAATTAATGAAATATTAAAATAATTGATATTATAAATATCAAAATAAATGTCATTTGAGACTTTTTATGAATAAAACTAATTTTTAGGTTAATATGACATATTAGTATTGGTTATATAAATTTTTTTCAAAGTAATAATGATGTTATAAAATTATCAAAAACAAAATACCCAATAGTGTTAAAATTGACATAAAAGAGTTTTTAAAACAAATATTATATAATTAATTGATATTATATTCCTAAAAATCTAAGGTTCGAACAAAAGACTTATATCATGATATCTGTATCATTAATGGACCACTTGGGGGTATATTGGAAGTATATAGTAAGTTTATTAACCATATAATATAAAAATACAAAGTGACATGGTAAATGTCAAACTAATTAACTAAGAGTTAAAACTAAATGATAAGGTTAATATAGTGACCAAAACCTGTCTAAAATCTATTGGATGAAATGATTTCGACTCATACCCACATTATAATTTTAATAATCCACTTTTGAGCCATTAGAAACCGAATATTAATTTATTATAAATTAATACTTTAAGTTTTTCCTAAAGAGCCCCTCCTCCTCCTTATAAAAGGGCACCACTTCTAACCAATTCTTCATACCTTCAAAGCCTTTTGGTTCGGCCAAAATCGGCCCAAATACCCTCTCAAATATCATCCCTTAATCCTAGATGGATTATTTTATTCAGAAATCCAACCTATGGATCCCTTTTGATCAAATCAAAAGGAAGAACCCGGAGAAGAGGTAATGTTTTCACCACCCTCTTTCAAGTTCCTCTCTTCTTCAACTTCTTCTTTATTTGTTATTTACATTCTTAAATAATAACTCCAGTATCTTCTATATACTATGATGTTATTATAAATTTGGTACAACCATATTCAGTATTCTATCCATCCTTTTAATGACATTTCACCATACGTGCGTACGTACGGCCTACCGTCTCCACGTCGTGGTGTAATTGTTATTCAATACATTATTATTTGGATGGGTATAATAATGATGTTTAATTCATTTAAATAATAAATATAACATGATAATTATTCTTTATATATGATATACCATCCAATTATATATTATTTTAATATCAAAATAATGATATTGTCGCTCGTGCATACGTACGGATTACCGTCTCCACGAACGCGATGAGATTCATTCCCCATCGTATCCATTCAAAACTAAATTTTATTTGATGATTAAAAATAATTTTTAGAGACATTATATCATTATGAATATGAATAATATGTATTCCATCCATAACAAATATGGCTCACATAACAAAGAATATAAAGAAAAACGAATCCGTTAACACCCGAAACGATGATAATACTAAAATATTATTAACAAATCAATGTTAAAAGATCATATATGATATCATATTAATGTATATGATTATTTTATAATTTAATAACAATTATTTCACCATTATACTAGAGGTTAACCTACCCTCAACCAAGAAAAAGTACAAGGTAAGGGTTTATTTCACAATCTCTTCATTATCCAAGGTTGTTTATACGTAATTATCATTGGGAGCTCTTTATCATCCACATCCATGTTTCTTAAAAATGTAGTTCAAAACATCCTTAATATTTTATAGACTATGGGTTAAAGTCATTTATACCCTTTTTGACTATTTATAATATGTTTATAAAGGAATCTTTCCTTTGTTTTCCAAACAAGGTCCTTTTCAACCTTTTTGACAAAATTAAGGTGAGAATGTCTTTTTTAACTTATACAGTGGGTGCGTCTATTTTCTACAGTTATAAACTCATCGAAGCTTCCCTTACAAGATTATAAGAATATTTTCAAAGTAAATGTTTTATTTTATAATTATGTGACTCTTAAATTATTGCAAAATAGAAAGAGATATTTCTCTAAAAAGAGTTTTCATTTTATCTATGTCAACATCCTTTGATGGATTTTAAGTTTATTTGGAGTCGATTTATTATGATACAAAACTTTCATATAGTATTGAAGGTTTTGTGATATGTTTGACTGTGGATGTGCTATTTTTATTCCATTCATAATTTATAGTTAAAGTATTGACATTTTGTATTTTTAATATGGATGTTTATGATATGTTTAAACCTTTTCATATGAGAAATGTATTGGACTTAGTTAGTGATGGGTGAAGCTCACTGTAGCTCCTTGATGAACCGGTAGGTCTCATGAGACAACTAGATGTGGAATTGGCTGAGCCCCTTTCCCAATTTGATTTATGGTTTTGGCCGAGGACTTAATCATTTTAAGACGTCTTGGCCGAGGCCTTGAAAAAATGTTTCAGAATGTCCAGTATTATACATTCCCTCATTATGGAAGTAATATTGATGGTTCATGTGGTCATTAGACTAATAGAATACCCATTATTATGATTTATTATGGAATTATGTACTAATCTCAGATTCTTGCCATAAAAGTATTCATGTTTATAATTGGTAAAGGCATGTGATTTCAATTATTTACCATGCTTAATATTTATGTCATTTTTCACTGTATTACTTAACCTTACTGAGCATTTGAGATCACCCCTTTCTTATGTTTCATTTTCCCAGGATATGAAGAAGTTAGTTATGAGTGACCTGAAGGAATTATCTATGAGGCTTGGATGTTTCTAATGAAATATATTTGTGTTGTATTTATCTTCAAGCTGTAAAGTTGAACTTATGTATGAATCTTGTTTCCAATAATACTAAACTGACCGGTCTTTCGAGAAATTATTTCCTTGTGATCATGTCAATATTATGTAATTATTCAACAAATCTAGGTAACTAGGGTCGGGGCGTTACCGTTGGTATAAGAGGAAGTTTAGTACAAACCTTGGAAACTAGATTTAGATAAAATCTGATTAGAGCACATAGACCTAAGATGGACTTTGAGGATTACTATAGAAGAACTTCCTAGAATTTTGGTAGTGTAGAGATTTTGTGAGTTTTCTGAACACTACATCCCTGTCTAGATACGAGCAGGTAGAGGTGGCTCTGGCACAGATGTACCTAGGGGTTAAACCTGAAAAAACCGCTTTGAGCTAGACTCAAACGGGAACTGATGAACGACAATGAGCCTTTCTGCACTCTTGGTTACAAAACTCCCAGGGGATATGCTTAGGATAATTATCATTTTCTTTAAAAACCATTATGAAGGGTTTATGAGTATATATTACCTCAAAAAAACATTTTTATGATTATGGATTATATCCATAAACTGTTTAATTTATGTTAAGTGTTTTTCAAGTTTGGATTTATGTATTGCGATTCCTAAAATAATCTAGTGTATGCCATTGTTTAGAAATGGTTCATAGTGGAAGAAATGGAAACTGTATCAATGCACACACTCCATATAGGGATTTCCATCCTTCTCAAGATAATTACAATGGAGCTGGTAATGCAACTGGTGCTGATCAGCTAATCACCATACTAGGAAAACTCACTCAGGTTATGAATAATAACCTTACCCATATGGAGCACCCTGATCCATAGCATGGAGGATCAATGTTAGATCGCTTCATGAAGAAACAACCACCAAAATTCAATGGGAATACAAATCCCTTAGTAGCTGAGCAATGGATAAATTCTTTAGAGAAAATATTCCATGACTTGGGGAGTAGTGAAAGGGAAAAAGTTATCATGACAGTTTACCGCCTCACTAGAGATGCTGATCAATGGTGGTTATTGATTCAAAACACGAAGGAAGATGATGAAGTATAAAATATGGAATGGAGGGATTTCAAATATCTGTTTTTATAAAAATACTTTCCTTGTGACCATCAAGTAGATATAGAAAGGCAATTTATGAGTCTGAGACAAAAATGAGGAAGAGAATGTCGCAAAGTATGAGGCTAAATTTACAAGGTTAGCAAGGTATGATGCAGATTATATATGTAACACAAGAAGTATGATTGATAATTTCATTTATGGGTTAAAACTTTTTATCTATCGACCATTAGTCTCACAATCCTTCTCGTCATACGGTGATATTGTCTCGTGTGCTATCAATATTGAAAAAGAATTCTATAAGTCTTATGATTTTAAATCAAAGCAAGAGAAGAAGAGATCTGCTGAACACTTTGGGAAAGGAAATAAGGAAACAAGGAATAAGGGAAGGATTGAATTTTCACCTAGTGATAATTGCGGAAGGAAGCACCCTGGTGCCTATCTAAAAGGAAAAGGAGTATGCTACAAGTGTGGATAGAAATGCCATCTAGCTGGTGATTGTAAAGGAAAGAAAGGAACTTCCAATGTTCAATGCTATAATTGCAGGGAGATGAGACATTATGCAAATGAATTTTCTAAGCATCAGGGAAAATTACCTAAAAAAAGGCCTAGAAACCAAGTCCAAGCTTATGCAATCACTACTGCTAAGGTTGAATCCCCTAAAGATATGGTGGCAGGTAATTTAATGGTTTCCTCAAGTTTAGAAAATGATTTATTTGATTTTGGATCATCGAATTGTTTCATATCTTCCCAGTTTGCTAATAAAATTAGATATTTCCAATTTGATTTAACAAGGGAGTTATTAGTAAAAACTCCTAAGGGAAGTATCATTATAACAAAGTTTTGTGAATCTATCCCCATTAGAGCACATAAATGTTCTTTAGCTGCGGATCTCATTGTCATAACTATGATTGAATTTGATATAATCCTCGGTATGGATTGAGTTTCGGACCATGATGCAAAAATTTATTGTAAGAAGAAGGAGGTTAC
Organism: Viscum album; assembly: GCA_963277665.1. NCBI lineage: Eukaryota > Viridiplantae > Streptophyta > Magnoliopsida > Santalales > Viscaceae > Viscum > Viscum album. Next base: position 381,968,785 of record OY728131.1, read on the forward strand.
TATTTTTGATGATGATGATAAGGAACACCTTATCTTTAAAGCGGTATCGTCACCCCCTAATTCTTACCTAGATCCACCCCCAGTAGCTTAACTAAATTCAGTTATCGGGGAGGAAGAGAATGAAATAACTGTGGGTGAAGAAAGGAATGTTAAAATAGAGGATGTACCTATTGTGAAAGAATATGTTGATGTGTTTCTGGAAGATTTACATGAACATACTCCAGAATGAGAAATTGAGTTTTCCATTGATTTAATTCCTCAATCAAGGCCTATATCAAAGACCCCTTATAGAATGGACACTATGGAATTAGTTGAACTAAAGAAACAACTAGAGGAATTGAGTAATAAGGGATTTATTCACCCTAGTGTTTCTCCATGGGGAGCCCCTATCCTTTTTATTGAGAAGAAAGATGAATCTATGAGGTTATGTATCGACTACAGGGAAATCAATGCTATAACAATAAAGAAAAAGTATCCCCTACCTCGTATTGATGATTTATTTGACCAACTGCATGGAGCTCAATACTTTTCAAAGATTGAACTTCAATTTGCATACCATCAGTTGTGTGTAAAGAAGGAAGACATTCCAAAGATAGAATTTCGATCCAGGTATGGGCATTACGAGTTTACAGTAATGCGTTTTGGGCTGACTAATGCACCCTCTATATTTATGGATCTAATGAATAGAGTTTTCACGGAATATCTCGATGATTTTGTGGTGGTATTTATTGATGATTTCTTAGTATACTCCAAAAACTACAATGATCATAAAAATCACTTGCCCATTATCCTGAAGACTCTTAGAAGACATGAATTATATGGGAAGTTTAGCAAGTGTGAATTCTGGCTTCAAGAGATTTCTTTTCTTGACCATATTGTCTCTAAGGATGGAATCAATGTTGATCCTTCTAAGACAATAGAAATCCAAGAATGGCCTGCACTGACGAGTATAACCGAGGTACACAGTTTTATTGGCTTATCAGGTTATTATCGGATTTTCATCCAGAACTTTGCCTGATTGGCTAACCCATTAACGAAGATCACACGAAAAGGGGTTAAATTTGTTTGGACAAAAGAGTGTGAAGAATGTTTTGAATAACTGAAGATAAGATTAGTCAATTCTCTTATATTGACTCTACCATCGGGGAATGATGGGTTCGTTATTTTTAGCGATGCATCGAAGAAAGGACTTGGTTGTGTCCTTATGCAGAATGATAGAGTTATTGCCTATGCATCACGAAAGCTGAAAATTTATGAGAAAAACTATCCTACTCATGATCTTGAGTTAACTGTGGTAATATCTGCTTTGAAGATTTTGAGACACTATCTCTATGGTGAAAAATGTGAGATTTATACTGATCACAAGAGTTTTAAGTATATTTTCTCACAGAAAGAACTCCACATGAGGAAAAGGAGATGGCTTGAACTACTCAGTGATTATGATTGTACGATACACTACCACCCGGGGAAGGAAAATTAGGTGGCAGATGCTTTGAGAAGAATGGATCATGGAGTTTTGTACAAGATGAGAGTTGAAAAGGATCCTATATACATGGATCTAGTAAAGATGGATATGGGAATCACCATGGAAGGTGAAACCTCAAAACTTTTTCAAATGGTTGTCAAACCATATTTACTAAAAAGGATAAAGAGTTCTCAGACCGGTGATGAAGAGTTTCAAAAGAAGATTTAAGATGTGAATGATGGGAGATTTAGAGACTTTGTGTATGAAGAAGGAATTTTGAAATTTGGGAAGAGAATTTGTGTTCCCGATATACCTGAACTAAAAAGGGATTTTTTAGATGATGCTCATAGCTCTAGTTTCTCTATACACCTTGGAAGAACCAAAATGTATAGAGATTTGAAGGAACGTTTTTGGTGGGACAACATGAAGAGAGAGATTTCTGATTTTGTATCAAGATGTATGGTTTGTCAACAAGTGAAAGCTGGAAGACAATAGCCTGGAGGAGTCATGCAACCTCTTCCCATACCGGAGTGGAAATGGGATAATATTACGATGGACTTTGTCATGGGGATACCAAAGACTCCTAGAAGGAACGATACAATATGGGTTATTGTTGATCATCTTACCAAGTCAGCACATTTTCTTGCTATAAGAGAGGATCTACCACTTGAACATCTAGAAAGACTATATATTAATGAATTTTTGAGACTTCATGGATTACCACTATCGATTGTTTCTGATCATGATCCCCGTTTCACTTCAAGATTATGGAAAAGTCTTCAGAAGGCCTTGGATACTGAACTTCGTTTGAGCACTGCCTACCACCCTAAAACATATGGACAATCAGAACGAACTATTCAAACCTTAGAAGACATGTTGAGATCATTCTCACGTGACTTTTAGGGTATGTAGGGTCATTATTTACCTCTGGTGGAATTTTCCTATAAAAATATCTTCTATTCAAGTATTCAGATGGCACCATATGAAGCGTTATATAGAAAGAGATGTCGCACACCAACCTGTTAGTATGGCGTTGGTGAGAGAAAACTCATAGGCCCAGAACTGGTGGAGGAAACAATGGAAAAGGTGAAGGTAATCCAAAACCACATCAAAGCAGCTCAAAGTAGGTAGAAGAGCTATGCCGATAACCGAAGGAAGGATTTGGAATTTCAGGTAGGAGATCATGTTTTCTTGAAGGTATCTCCATGGAAGGGAGTTATACATTTCGGTATGAAGGGTAAATTGAGTCACTGGTACATCAGACCATTTGAAATTCTAGAACGAATTGGGGCTATAGCTTACCATTTGGCAATGCCACCAAGTCTCTCCAAAGTTCATGATGTGTTCCACGTATCACTGTTGAGAAAATACATGCCTGACCCAACGCATGTACTCACTTATGAGGAATTAGAACTGGAACCCGATCTATCTTATTGCGAAGAGCCCGTCAGGATTCTTGATACAAGAGAACAAGTGCTGAGGAACCGGACGACTCGTCTGGTAAAAGTTCTATGGAGAAACCATAAGATGGAAGAAGAAACTTGGGGACCCAAGGAACTTATGATGAAGAACCACCCAAGTCTTTTCATGCGGTAGTATTCTAGAAATTTCAAGGATGAAATTATTTGAATGATGGGAGAATGTAACACCCCAAGCTTCCACAGTAAGCTTCTCTTTGAATAATACAGTAGCGTGTATTGTACGCAACTTCGAGTTCTAACACACACCACAACCAATCAAACTAGCCGTTATGAATAGTAATACCCGCATTTTGAAATTTTATAAATTTTATCTTTCAAAATGGACTTCATTTTTGGATTCGGAATATCAAAATTAGCTTAGGGTAATATTTAGGTATTTTTCTGAAAGTATTCAATTTTGATGAATAGTGAAAAAACACTGAGTTATAGTTTAAAACCGAAATTTTATTTAAATAATTATTTATTTTATTTAAATTTAATTAAGGTCAAAATGGATACATAATACCTATATATGTTCAATTAAATTCATTGGAGTTAGTTTAGAATAATTTTAGATATATTAAACTTTTATTGAACTTTTCACCGTCTTTTACCCACCTCCTAGGAGAATTTGGAAATTCGCATAACACTTAATTTTACCGCTTCTGTTAGTGGAATTTTGAAAATCCTAGAGACACAGTTAATATCAAGGAGTAAAATGTGGTTCAATGAGATGAAAATAATTTTTGGTGAATAATAACTTTTAACTTTTATTTACCACGGTTAAAAGTAAATAGGGTAATTAAGGGTAAAAATGATATTAATATTACCCTAAAACATGTACTAATTCTATTGAAAAAGTGTATCTCGACCAGAAACAACCTTATGAATAAAATATTATCATTTAGGTCCACTTGGATTAGATTAGGACATTATTATTATTTAATTCAAAGAGGAGTTAAAAGAGTTAAAATAAAAGTTTAACTAAAACATTTTTAATATAGGGTTATACATAAGATAAATTTTATTATAAATATTAATTAGAAAGCTAAAAAGATTTCTTACAAAACGGTATTTTATTTATAATTTTTAGACATTAAATAATTTAATTTATTTATGACACAATGGTGATGCAGAAATTACCTAATTAATTAAATATTAAAATAATTGATATTATAAATATCTAAATAAATGTAATTTGAGACTTTTTATTAATTAAACTAATTTTTTAGGTTAATATGAAATATGATGATTGGTTATATAAAGTTTTTTCTAAGTAATAATGATGTTATGAAATTATCAAAAACAAAATACCCAATAATTTCAAAATTGACATAAAAGAGTTTTTAAAACAAATATTATATTATTAATTGATATTATATTCCTAAAAATCTAAGGTTAGGCCAAAAGACTTATATCATGATAGGTGTATCATTAATGGACCACTTGGGGGTCTCTTGTAAGTATATAGTAATTTTATTAACAATATAATATAAAAATACAAAGTGACATGGTAAATGTCAAACTAATTAACTAAGAGTTAAAACTAAAAGATAAGGTTAATATAGTGTCCCAAACTAGTCTAAAATCTATTGTATAAAAGTATTTAGACCCATACCCACCTTATACTTTTAATAATCCACTTTGGAGCCATTATAAACCGAATATGAATTTATTATAAATTAATACTTTAAGTTTTTCCTAAAGAGCCCCTCCTCCTCCTTATAAAAGGCCCCACTTCTAACCAATTATTTATACCTTCAAAGCCTTTTGGTTAGGCAAAAATCTGCCCAAATACCCTCTAAAATATCCTACCTTAATCCTAGATGTCTTCCTTTAGTCAGAAAGCCAGCCTAAGGAGCCCTTTTGATCAAATCAAAAGGAAGAACTCGAAGAAGAGGTAATGTTTTCACCACCCTCTTTCAAGTTCCTTTCTTCTTCAACTTTTTCTTTATTTGTTATTTACATTATAAAATAATAAATCCATTATCTTCTATATACTATGATGTTATTATAAATATGGTACTACCATATTCATTATTCTATCCATCCTTTTAATGACATGTCACCATACGTGCGTACGTACGACCTACCATCTCCACGTCATGGTGTAATTGTTATTCGATACATTATTATTTGGATGGGTATAATAATGATGTGTAATTAATGTAAATAATAAATATAACATTATAATGATTCTGTATATATGTTATAACATCCAATTATATATTATTTTAATATCAAAATAATGATATTTTCACTCGTGCGTACGTACGGATTACCATCTCCACGAATGCGATGAGATTCATTCCCCATCGTATCCATTCAAAAATAAATTTTATTTGATGATTAAAAATAATTTTTAGAGACATGATATCATTTTGGATATGAATAATATACATCCAATCCATAAAAAATATGGCTCACATAACAAATAATATAAAGAAAAATGAATCTGTTAACACCCGAAACGATGATAATACTAAGATATTATTAACAAATCAATGTTAAAAGATCATATATGATATAATATTAATGTATATGATTATTGTATAATTTAATAACAATTATTTCAGAATTATACATGAGGTTAAACTACCCTCAACCAAGGAAAATTACAAGATAAGGGTTTATTTTACAATCTCTTCATTATCTGAGGTTGTTTGTACGTAATTATCTACTAGGACCTCTTTATCATCCACATCCATGTTTCTTAAAAATGTATTTCAAAAAATCCTTAATATTTTATAGAATATGGGTTAAAGTCATTTATACCCTTGTTGAATATTTATAAGATGTTTGTAAAGGAATCTTTCTGTCGTTTTCCAAACAAGGTCCTTTTTAACCTTTTCGACAAAATTAAAATGAGAATGTCTTTTTTAACTTCTACGGTGGGTGCAGATATTTTCTACCGTTATAAACTCATCGAAGCTTCCCTTACAATATTATAAGAATATTTTCAAAGTAAATGTTTTATTTTATAATTTTGTGACTCTTAAATGATTGCAAAATAGAAAGAGATATTTCTCTAAAAAGAGTTTTTATTTCATTTATATCAACATCCTTTGATGGATTTTAAGTTTATTTGGAGTCGATTTATTATGATAAAAAACTTACATATTGTATTGAAGGTTTTGTGATATGTTTGACTGTGGATGTGCTATTTTTATACCATTAATAATTTATGGTTAAATTATTGACATTTTATATGCTAGTTTTAATACGAATGTTTATGATATGTTTAAAACTTTTCATATGAGGAATGTATTGGACTTAGTAAGTGATGGGTGGAGCTCGCTATAGCTCCTAGATGCATCGGTAGGTATCATGAGACAACTAGATGTGGAATTGGCTGAGGCCCTTTCCCAATTTGATTTATTGTTTTGGCAGAGGCCTTATTCATTTTTAGACGTCTTGGCCGAGGCCTTGACAAAATGTTTCAGAATGTCTGACATTATACATTCCCTCATTATGGAAATAATATTTATGGTTCATGTGGTCATTCGACTAGTAGAATACCCATGATTATGATTTATTATGGAATTATTTACTCAGCTCAGATTCTTTCCATAAAAGTATTCATGTTTATTATTGGTAAAGGCATGTGGTTTCAATTATTTACCATTCTTAATATTTATGTCATTTTCCACTGTATTACTTACCCTTACTGAGCATTTGAGATCATCCCTTTCTTATGCTTAATTTTCCCAGGATATGAAGAAGTTAGTTATGAGTGACCTGCATGCATTATCTAGGAGGCTTGGATGTTTCTAATGAAATATATTTGTGTTGTATTTCTCTTCAAGCTGTAAAGTTGAACTTATGTATGAATCTTGTTTCCAATAATACTAAACTGATCGGTCTTTCGAGACATGATTTCCTTGTGATCATGCCAATATTATGTAATAATGCACCGACTCTAGGTAACTAGGGTCAGGGCGTTACATTATTAATTAATAAAGACTAAATCTATCTAGTAATAATTATCTACTAAGAGATATTCAATATTAATTAATCCATAATTACTTTTAAATTACTAATTAAGAGTAATTATTAATTAATTAAAAATTATTAATAATATTTATTAATTATTTAGAAATTAATTAACAGGCATTAATAACAACTTGTAATTATCTATTACTAACTAGTATTAAATATTAAATAATCCAAACTAATTATTCAATTACTAAGACTATTTATTAATTAATGACATATTATTATTTATATTTATTAATTAATTAGTTATTAATCAATATATTTTAATATTAACAAATAATTTTCAAATACTAAGTGATATTAAATATTAATTAATTAATCCATAATAATTATAAAATTACTAAGACTAATTTTTAGGTAATTATAGATTATTGGCCATATTTACTAATTAATTATGACTTAATTAATAATTATTATTACAAAATAGTAATTAAGTGATATAATGTTAATTATAATATTTGTATTTATTATTTAAATATATTTATTATAATTTTATAATTATTTATATATATATATTAATAATTATAGTTATAAATAAATATATTTATAAATATTTGTATATAATTATAAATATATTAATATAATTATATATATTTATATAATTCAATATATTTATTTATTTATAAGTATATATATATATATATATCTATAAATATAATAAATAAATTTATTATTGAAATATATATATATATATATTTATTTATAATTTTATAAATATTTTTTAAAACATTATATATATAGTAGATTCTTTGGGGGTACAATTACATTAAACACACACAAAACTCACACACATATGCCTGGAAGGTAGGCCATAGCCCCCCAAGGGGATATCCCACCCATCAAGACTTATTTTTTATTTATATATAGATGACCCAAAGGTCCGGTGGGCATGAAACCCATTATTTTTACTTCCCATTGGTCATACACATCTCCCACAATTGAAATGTGACATTTCATTCACACCAGTCTTTTCTGACCAATAGAAATGTCCCATCACCACAACAATGCCTTATATCACGCCACAAAAACCATTACTGATCACCGTAGTGCTGCTTCACTGGTGCCTGTTCACTCATCCTTTCTAATTTCCTTACCGCCAGCGATGTCACAGTGCCATTATCACCATGACACAAGACATCATCAATCATTGCCATCATAAGAAAACTTGATTTCACCTATCCTTCTTCATCAGCGCCAAATCCCATCCTGGCCAGTGAACCTGTGGAAACCGTCGTCCATCATCACCCCTATCATCCAATGATAATTGCCCCATTAACCCAACCAGATTACACTATTCACATGAACAAAAATTTATTATATTAAAAACTCTAATTACCCATGGAAAAATCTCAAATTTAAAACCATACCGATAAAAATAATGGTGAATATGCAATTGAGGTAATTTTTGAAAATTCAAGTAAAAAATTAATAAAAAAATGTTAAAATAATTATAAAAAACCCTAGTACTAGGTGGTCGACTAACAGTAACTAAGGGAGGAGATGGGGTTTAGTTGTCTTTTGGTGGTTGACCAGTAGCAAGGAAGGGAAGAAAAGGGGTATGGTTGTCGGTTGGTGGCCAACCGATAGCGAGGGAGGGAGGGGAGAGCATACAGTCATCAATTGGTGGGCGAGGCAGTAAGGGAGGGAGGGGATGGAGTCTGATCAGTAAAAAGGGAGGGAGGGGTGTCCGATCATCAGTCTACAGGAAAGGAAAAGGCTTGTGCGAGGTGGCCAGTGAGCAAAGGAGGGAAGGGGGCCTCGATCATCGTTCATTGTAGTTGGTCGTCAACCGTGGTAGGTGTGATTGGACCTGCCAGATGCAGGAATGGGTGGAAATCAGGGTGAGAAGTAAAAGGGTGAAAATAAAATCACATATCTGAAGAATAAAAAAACAAATCAACACATATCTTAGATTTGGAGAGGATTTTTTATTCGATAAAGAGGATGACGACTGCGGCAGGGGTTCAGCAAGAGCGTCAGCACTAGGGTTCCATGAGATCTTAATGGGGCGTAGAGGTGAAAAATATATTAGAGTAATTTTTATATGAACCTGCAATACTTTTAATAATTATTTAAAAAAAGTGATTATAAATGGTATTTTTATCAGTGCTAAAATAAAAAGAACTGATAAAAACAATTTTTACTAGCTCTTTTTTATCACTAATAAAGATTGGCCTTTATTAGTTCTAAAAAAGAACAAATATAATGGTATTTTTATCAGTTCTAAAAAATGCTGATATATATAAAATTTTAATAATATTCATATTCATTTATAATTATATATCTTCATAAAATTATATATACTAAAAAAATTCAGTCATGGAATTAGAGACCCAAATCCATGACCCAAAAATTTATTAGAAAAGAAACGTATAGGGGAAATAAAAAATAATCGATACAAAGTACCAAAAAACGCACCCAAAGGCCAAGAAAGATACCTACAATCAGGTCAAAATAAAACATATAAAATCCTTAATGGCCAGTTGGTCACATATGACCAAAAAATATCCTTCGAATAACCTAGCACCGCCAACTGTGGCCCCATCAAAATCCATCAAGGACCTGCATCCCATGCTCTTTGCAACACATGGACCTGAACATATGCTTCACCGTCCATAAAGTCACCTCATCTATTTCCCCGATATCACACCATCATGCGAACCTGAAGTTATTGCAACCCTCAAGGTCGTCACAGCCCCCGAGGTCGTCACCATCATTCATCGTTGTTGTCAGATTTCACCCTTGCATCGAGGTTGAAACTAGAAGCACCCACAACTGGAAAAATAACACCGACGCACAACAGCCCTATCGTCGGCCGACACCACCACCCTCTTCGACACAAACCACACCTGAGAAACAACCCCATAATCAGAAGAGCACCCTATTTTTGTTGGTCACCAGTGACCACACCACAAGAACATCACCATCCTGTCTCTGACCAACCAAGAAATATCTGCATCACATATCATCACCAACATATGAGGACTACACGAGTCATCCTATAGATATCCCGGAGCACATCCCAAACAAAATCAGTCACCACCGGTATCCCACTGCTGCAAGGCCGCATGCCGCCAGTGAAACACCTGCCACATGACCATCTTCGCTGCGCCATCGGGCGGCGCCGCCGACCTCATAAATTTAATAATTATATTTATTGTAATTTTATATTTATTTAAATTTTTATTTATTTATTTTTAATTATAATTATAAAAAAAAATATAAAAATATTTCTATGTAATTTAAAATATTTATATATAATTATAAAATTATAAATATAATAAATATATTTTTTATTTAAATATATTTATTATAGTTTTATAATTATTTAAATATATATATATTTTAATTATAATTATAAATAAATATATTTAAAAATATTTTGATATAATTATAAATATATTTATATATTTAAATTTATTTTTATAGTTATATATATTTATATCAATATCTAAATAAATATAATTATAAATTTAATAACTATATTTATTATTTAAATTTATTTATTATAATTTTATAATTATTTAAATATATATAATTATTTATAATTATAATTATAAATAAATTTATTTAAAAATATTTCTATATAATTATATATATTACTTCACTCATATTTTGAGTCATATTAGAAGGACCTTGGCTTGATGGAAAAGTAAATCGCTCTCAATGGAAGGAAGAGCTTGTCTTGTCAAGCATGTTGTTGTCTCTAAATATGTTTACTTCATCATGGTTTATAATTGGCCTACCTATTTTCTCAAAAGCATTAATGCCTACATGAGGAATTTTGTCTGGTGTGGTAGCATCTTGGAAGGAAAGGTAATCTATATACCTTGGTAACAATGCTTTAATCCATATGCCCTTGGGAGTCTAGGCATTAAAAATATTTTCCTGTTTAATCAATACCTTCAATAACAGTTTATTTAAAGACTTGTTAATAGAGAATCTAAATCTTTAGGTTTTCTAAGATCTAGATTCTTGGAAAAATTGAATGTTGGATATTCAAACTATTTTGATTCTTCAACCTGGCCTGGTCTTACAACTACATTTGAAAAAATATACATGTAGTTACACTTGTTTGTCAATGCTAACTCCTCTATAATATTTTGGATTAAAAATTGGATAGGTACACCATTGGTTAACATTGTCAACTCCACTATGCAAGTTATAGACATCAATATCACAATAAGGGACCAAATGGCCTTCCATGATTCTCTCTCATATGATGTTAGATTAACAATTTCCAATTATGATTTTTTTGAAGTAGGATGATATTATAATTTGGGAATAGACTATGAATGAATTTATTAAATCAAAGCCATTCTAAAATTATAAAATTAAGGGTTCCCCAACTGTATTGGATCCCTTAGTAATAAATGGATTGTGCCATCTCGTTTCACCATGTTTTGGAGAATCCCCTTCTATAAAATTCCAGTGGATGTAGCATTTCAAAGTTATGGTATCTCCCTCTCCTCAAGATGCATCCTCTATCACCAGCATAGAGAAAAGGTGAACCACCTATTTTTATGCTTCAAAACAACCTCCTATTTATGGAATGTAGTGTTAGATATTTTTGAGTTTTATCCACTGTAAATTGCTTTGATCACTGAACACCTTAATTCCTATTTCAACATCTCGAGGTCTTAGAAATTGAAGAATCTTTGCACGATGTCCTGTGTGGAATTGATCCACATCCTTTTTCAGGGTAGGCACAAGGATATCCATGAGAAGACTCTCTTTAATCTTCATTTATCATTTTTTGATGTCATCATGGATATTCAGAATTCAAACCCACTATAGAAAGGGTAATGCAACAATTCTATTCGAGATTTCTCTATGTTGAGGAATTTGAAAATTCTAGGATTGTTCTCTCATCCATTGGTCAAAATTTAGGTATTTTATAACTTTCCAATTTTGAGTTTGTTTAAATGTAATTTTGATGGATCCACTAGAGGAAATCCCAAACCTCTTGGATTTGGTGTTGTTTTTAGGGACCATAATAGTGACGTCATTAGATGTCTTTTTAGCCATTTTGGTATTACCACATCTTTGGAAGCTTAAATGATTGGGTTGATCAATGACATTGAAATGTAAAAGTGAAGAAGCTGGAAAAATCTTTGGTTTGAATGTGATTCTACTACAATTATGCAAGATATTAGATCCAACAACATTTACCTCTCCTAGAAGTTGACTGTACGATGGTCCAATTTTTTGGATAGGATCTCCTCAATGAATTATATCATCACACATGTCTTCCATGAAGAAAAATCTCTTTTAGATGGAATTACAAACAAAGGGTTGAGTAATGATGATGAAATTTTTTCTAACACTCTCCTTATTGATTTGATTCCTCTTTTTCAAAGAGACAAATCTATAATACCCTCCTTTAGACTTTTGTATTTCTTTTCAATATAATAAGGGATGGTCACTTGGAATTGGTCACATATTTTTTTAAAAGTTGTATATAATTTCAAATGTAGTAAATATTCTTATTATTTAAATATTTTTATAATATTTTTATAATTATTTAAATATGTATGTATGTATTTATAATTATAATTATAAATAAATATATTTTAAAAGTATTTATGTATAATTATAAATAAATAAATATATATATAAATGTATTTGTTAATATATAATTATAAATATAATAAATTTATTTATTAATTAAATATATTTATTATAATTTTTTAATTATTTAAATAAATATATTTATTTAAAATTATAATTATAAATAAATATATATAGTTGGTGATTTGGGGGTACAATGACATCAAACACACTCACACCTCACACACAGGCTTGGAAGGCATGCCATAGCCCCGCTAGGGGATAACCCACCCATAAATACTTTATTATTATATATATATATATAGGCCCACATACCCCATATATATCAAGACCAAAGGACCATTATACAATAATGGCCCATTCATAACTGACCCACATCCTTTCCATCACACCGCCTGTGCATCCCTATTTTTTAGCACCGACCCACAGCCCTGCCTTCATCATTGGTGGAGGGCCGCTTACCACCCGACCCTTGGTGAACCATCGCATAACCCACCACCCCCATGGAAGAAATGTCATTAGAGGGATGCCTATATGCTGCCGCCCCTACTGCTCCACCAGATGCCACTGCATTAAACCACACACCATTTCCCTATGGAAGCAATCTGCGACACCCCCCCAGAAAACACCCCCCACACCTGTGCAGGGCCGCCACACATAATTATTTAAATAAATAAATAAATAAATAAATAAATATATACATTTATAATTATTGTTTAAAATAAATATATTTAAAAAGAATCTACATATAATTACATATAATTATAAACATAATAAATATATTTATTATAATTTTATAATTATTGAAATATATATATTAAAATTTTGTAAATACAAATTGGAAAATATTATATATATTTATAATTATATAATAAAATATTTAGATTAAAAAATTATTAAAAAATAATTTTATCAGGAAGGTTTAGGTACCTAGCATACTCAGCCCTAAAATTTATTAATGAAAATAAAATGTAGAAAAGGAAACAGATAAGAATGTGGAACATAGAGCACCACTAGACCAAGAAAGTGGCAACACAATGCCACCAAAAAGAAAAAAAAAAGAGGTCCGAAGACTTTAAAAAGAAGGCCCAGTGGCCCAGAAAACCCATATCATGAAGGCCAACTAGCCTAGTCACCTGCTACAGTATAAACATCCACAACGACCCTATAAAAGTAAAAGGCCCTAAGAATTATTGGTAAGACACCAAGCCCATGTCTTGATGCTAATAAATCCATTACAGGACCTACCAAAGGCTCAATTGATAAATGAAGACTAACAAAATCAAATCCATCCCAACAATTGTTGAGACTCCAGCCTGTACTCCACTGAGGTCTTTTCCCACATCTCAAGAGTAAATGCTCCATGCGTCCTAATCCGCATGCATTAAAGTCGTCACCTCCTTATTTTCAAGGTCATCACTTTCCTATATTTGAGATCATCGCCAGACCACATCCACTATCATTGGGCACCATCACCTCCACCGGGATCCAACGTCACCGCCAAATGCACCACCTAAATTCGGTCACCAGCCTGTGCTCAAATTCTAGTTGCTTTACCGTGTCACTTAATTTTCCACCACCAGTATCATGACAGAATATATCCAACCAGGATCATCGGTGTCCTCATAGAATGTTTCAATCCTAGCATTAGTCTACCCCTAGACCAGTAAACCCTACTCCTTGCGACTTCCTCTTCCGCATAATAAATACTATTCATATAAATTTAAAACATATTGAAAATATTACATGTTCGTTAAATAAATATGTGTATAAATAAATATTACAAAATGATTAAATATATTTTTAACATAATTAATTAATATTAAATAATAAATGAATAAATTAAATTTAAAAATTAAAAAATATTAAAAAGTTAATTTGTAACATTTACATGAATTACAAACATACATATGTACTCATACACATCTACACACACACATATGCATACACACATTTATATACACACATACATATACATACATGCAATTGTATATTTACATATATTTTAAATTATTTAATATAAATATAAATATAAATATATATAATTAATATATTCATTTATATCTAATAGGGTGTAGTTTAGTTGGTGACCTAGACTGTCTACGGTATCTAAATAGGTGTGGATTTTAGGGTTCGACCCCCACCTGTTGCATGTATTTTCCCTGATTTGGGGGTGGGCTGATTTATTGTAGAGACCCGAAGCTTATCGTACATGGACATTACATTACTTTTGCGGAATACTTAGTACATAACAAAAACACACACACAAGGATCGTAATAGTTTAGTGTCTTTGGAAACTCGGAACGTAATCTTCTAATCGTGGGGAAAGATCTTCAATATCTCCCATAAAGATCTTCCCTTTTTTTTACCTAAAAACCTTTCTTTATATCCTGGGGAAACGAAAACATAAAAGGGTGAGCTCAAATGCTCAGTAAGGGTAAACAAAAGAAATATCAATCACATCATATATATAAGAACATAGCTTTTGGAAATCTTAACCTGCAAAAGAGCTCATAATATCATAACATGGGATAAATCATAGAAGTGAAAATGAGATCCCCATAATCATAACATGAAACTTGAAACTTTTTGGCATGCACACATAATCATAGAAAATCATTTCTTGTTAGTCACGACTCATTGCCAAGACTATCTTAGTGGACAAAGTCCCTTTCTGAACCGAGTTCACTCCTCGTTTCAGTCCTGTATCACTGAACCGAAATAACCTTCCGTTCCAGCCATGTCTATCTCATGAGATATAAAATATTTACCCAATGCATTGGAGGGAGATATAGGTCCCACCCATCTCATAATGAATCCTTTCTTATGTGTGCCACATAATCATAAACCATACATCATAGCGTAACCCATGTAATAAAAATGGGATTCTTAAACAACATGACATCATAAAACAATTCATATAAGATAAAGGAATTCATAAAAATATTTCCATCACAACATAATCAAACCAATGTAATAATAGGGATTAAAACAGAACCCTTTATTATCTTATATGGAAAATAATTTTGATAAAACATTTGAACTCCATTCTTGAGGAAAATATCCTTTCTTCTTCAAAAACATTTTTCCTTTCATAACATGTCATACGACTTTAAAATAAAATAAGTTGATTAAAAATAAACTTGAAAACTTGTAAAGGAATATTCTTGGAAATTTTGTTTTAAAAATCCATTCATGCCGTATAAGTTAAAAAAAACATTCTTCGTACTTTTGTCGGAAAAGTCAAAAAGTACCTCATACGAAAAACGACAAAAGATTCCTTTCATACATATTACTAAAAACTCACTGAAGGGTAAAAATGGATTTAAAAAATTGTAGGTGGATGGAAATAATATTACATATTGATTAAACATGGATGTGGATGATAAAATACACCCCATTAAATACTTACGAATAAACAATCTCGGATAAAAATGAGATTGTGATATTTCCCTTACCTTAGGTCCGACTTGCTTTGTAAGTGTCCGAACCTCCTGTATAATGATTCAAATAATGTTATTGACTTATTACAGAATCATATTAATTGTTATGATATCATATATGGTTCAATTATGACATTATATTACCCGTTCTTTTGTAAATTCCATGTTAAAGAAGTGTTTTGGGTAAAATCGTTTCATTTATCGTAGGTGTTTTGACTTGTTGTTCTTGACATCATTATTACTTATATCATGATTTACTCACTTCCAGAATATAAAATATGATTTATATATCATATATATTCAGTATATATATATATATAATAGGTAGATAAATAAAATGAAAAACACCGTTCATGGAGACGGTAGTCCGTACGTACGCATGAACGCTGTTTTCCTTTCCTTATTGTCTTGAAATGGAAGTAAGTAGATGACATACATATGTATATATATACATAAATCCAGTAGCTTTATAATGTCATATATTTCATTATTATTTCTTATATATACATTATAATCATTCTTAAATGGTTAACATGGAGAATGAATCTCATCGCGTCGTGGAGACGGTAGTCCGTACGTATGCACGAGCGATGATATCATTTATATAAATATTGAATTGAATTGGAGTGGATTATACAATATATAAGAATCAATATGATGTTTTAATAACTATGTATAGTTATTCTTTACACCATTATACCCATCCATGTAAGGTGGTGGTGGAAAATAGATTACACCACGGCGTGGAGACGGTATTCCGTACGTACGCACGCGCGGTGATTTCTTTTTCCATAGGATGGATAGATGGTGAAATAGGGTTGTTTCATACTTATAATAACATATCAGTATATGAGTGATACTGATGTTATTACTTCATAATGAAACAACCTAAGAAGAAGAAGTGGAAGAAGAAATAAAGATGAAAGAATTGGTAACGGTAATTACCTCTTCTTTGAAGTGCCTCTTTGAGACCTCCTCTTAGGGCACTAAAATTGGTCTTTGAGGAAGACCAGAACCTCTAGGATGTTTCTAGGGAAGTGGAGAAGAGATTTTGGCTGGGGTTGGCCGAGCTTGAGTGCTCAAATTGGTGTGAGGAGGAGGGGGAGGAGGTGTCCTTTTATAAGGGAGGAGAGGGGCATCTTAGGAATATCTTAAAATATTATTTTATATTAAAGTCAAAATCGGTTTATAATGGTTCCAAAGGGTCTTATTTCGAAGCTAAAGTGGGGATGGATCGAAATCCTATCAACCAATAAGATTTAGACAAGTTTAGGTTATTATTTTAACCTTATCAATTAGATTTAACTCTAAGTTAAATAATTTAACTTTTATCATGTCTTTTTGTTTTCTTACATTATATGGTTAATAAACTTACTATAACATGCCAAACGAACCCCAAATTGTATATTATTAATACATATATCCTTATCTAAGTCATTTTGCCGAACCTTAGATTTTTAGGAATAAAATAACAATTAATAATATAATATTTGATTTAAAAACTATTTTGTGTCAATTTTGACACTATTTGATACATGATTTTTGTGAAAATCATAAAAGAATTATATGTTCGAACCAAGTTGATTAAATCAACACTAATATATCATAGTAACCTAGAAAATTAGTGGAATTCATAAAAAGTCTCAAATTATATTTAGTTTGGTGTTTATAACATCAATTATGTCAATATTTCATTAATAAGATAATTACTGCATCATCTTTGTGTCATAAATAAATTAACTTATTTGATGTCTAAAAATTACAAATAAAATACCATCATGTAGGAAATCGTTTTAGATTTCTAATGAATATTTACAATCGAATTTATCTTATGTAAAACCCTATATTAAAAATGTTTTAGTAAATAAACTTTGATTTTGACTCTTTTAACTCTTCTTTGAATTAAATAATAATAAATGTCCTAATCTAATCCAAGTGGGCCTAAATGGTCATATTTTATTCCTAAGATTGTTTTTGGTCGAATTACACTTGTCCAATAGAATTAGGACATGTGTTAGGGTAATAATAATAATATCATTTTTACCCTTAATTACCCTATTTACTTTTAACCGTGGTAAATAAAAGTAAAAAGTTACTATTCACCAAAAATTATTTTCATCTCATTGAACCACATTTTACTTACTGACATCAACCGTGTCTCTCGGATTTTTGAAATTCCATTCACAGAAGCGGTAAAATTAAGTTTTATGAAAAATTCAGTTTTTTTAACTACCACTTAGTAGTTTCACTATTCATCAAAAATTGATGTTTTTCAGAACAATGCCAAAATTTCATCCCAAGCTATATTTCATATTCCGAATTCAAAAATGAAGTCTATTTTACCAAATTCATAACATAAAAGTTGCATTAATTAATTTTGTAATTAAATCCCGCTGTTAAAACAAATAGCGTGTTTTTAAGAAACAATATCTATCAAAAGATTGACACTTGTTTATGTCTAGTTTAAATGTGAAATTACATCCAATGACCAACATTGTATTAAATTGTAAAAATATATTCTAAATATACTTTAAAACCACTCAAATTAATGATTTATCACTATTAATTATTTCGATTAAAAAAGTTGTTTTTAATTATAATTTAGTAATTTTCACTATTCATCAGAATATGAAAGTTATCCGAAAAGTACCAAAATTTCACCTTAGGCTAAATTCGATACTCCGAATCCAAAAATGAAGTCCATTTTGAGAGCTAAAATTTCTAAAATTTAAAAAGTGGTTATTACTATTCATAACGGCTAGTTTTAATAATATTTTAATAGCATATCATTGTTTCGTAAAACTCAGTATTACGTACCACACACGCTATCGAGGAATGTTGCGATTGTGTGTAATGCAAGGCAAGTCAAGGATGCGTGTTTTGCAAGCTCCTTTTGGTGTAGCGTACAACACAATACATTAGTGAAATAAAAAAGAATATTTTTCATAAAATCTCGGGCTGTTACATTCTACCCCCCTTAAAATGAATTTCGCCCTCGAAATTCGTCGGGGTTATAAATGGTTTACTATTCGAAAGTTTCTTTAATAGAAACCCACATAGTAAAAAGGAATACCAAAACTTGGCTTTAAAAACTAAAGTATGAAATGTAACGATTACCCAAATAAACTAATCACTGGGTTTCCACATAGGTGAAAATATGGATATGGAAGAGAAATCTAACCATCATGTTCTGATGGAGAGTGGTAGAGAACATGGCTATGGAAAATCCAGTAATCACAAATCCATAAATTTGTGACGATCTAAGGTACCATATGATTCATCAGGTATAAGAGAACTAGGACAACATTTTTGGTTTTCAAGATCATTTCCCTAAAGTTAAAGAATTTGAATGAGAATAAATACTTACTTTATTTTGGTACAATCTCACTGTTGTTCGTGCCTTTAACAATTTCCACTTCATCTCTTAAATAAATGAAGTTGAATTTGTTATTCGTGAAGTGTTAGCAGATCATGTGATAGAATGACGGGTCATTCCATCTGTCTCAAAAGGTTAGCAAAATTTATATACATAAGTCGATCTATAGTGGGATTAATCATATATGGTTCCTAAAATGGGCTTATACTTCATATATCATACTGCTTAATATAATAAAACTAGTTTCTACTAAACAGGGACTTCCTGTAGGTCAGTGGTAGGCGATAAAAACCAGTCGCACTTCGGTTGTGGGTTCGATTCCTACAGCCTTGTCCGAAGCGATGGGCTGTCGCCCGTCCTGCAGGTTGTCCTTTTTCTAAAACTACGTTACTATAACATCCCATCAATAATATCGAAAATCTTCTATCCTTAAACAATACTAACTTATGTCCAACATAATCCAGTATAATCTTTAGGCTTAAACATAATACTGCAGTCCACTCTCATAATATAGTGACAACGATTACCAGAGATTTAATACTGTCGTTGATCCCCACATATCATAAGATATGTCTTTTTGGTCACATTCCAAACATTCAAAGTCCTTAATCGTGTATTCTCTTGAATACCTTAGTGAAAACATGAGTGCAGTTAAAAGTTAACACTTTCCACATACCAAAATCCTCAAAATTCTATATACTCAAACCATGATATCACTTAGTCCTTATATCAATCATGAGCTCATGAATACTATTAAACATTTCATTTTCTCGTCTTCATTATGCGCATATCATCTTATTTCCAAAAAATATCTCAATCACTTTGAATACCACATCAATAAATATTGCAATACTCAATGATACAACATTATTTTGGAATCCCATTACATAAACACTTAATCATTCCACCACATCGTTGTCATATTCAATATTGCCAATAGTGATCGCATGTGATTTCCCTTTGTCCTTTGCCTTCAGTGGTTGCTCATGTTGATCATCACTAACCCTTGGATTAGGGCAATTATTAGCATAATGCTCCATTTCCTTGCACTTGAAGCATTGAAGTGTTGGTGGTGCATTCTCTGCAGTGTTTTCTTTATTCACATCATTAGAAACCCTTTTTCCATTACTTCGACACTCAGCTGCTCGATGACCTTCTTTTCCACACTTAAAACATTTTCTAGTCCCTTTAAGACAATCTCCACCATGCTTCTTTCCACACTTTGTGCATAAGGAAACATTCATCTTCTTTTCACCATTATTCTGAGATTTCTCCTTGAACTCCATCTTTCGTTTCTTGTCAAAACCATGAGATGGATATGTAACACCAACTTCCATTTCTACCTTGATAGCACAACGCACAATTTCTTCATAGCTACTGAAGTCTCTTATAGCTAATGCCCTTCGAAGACTTGGTTTTAAGCCCCTGAAAAATCGATCAACTTTACTTTCAGGTTGGATGATAATACCATAAGCATACCTTGCAAGTCTTGTAAAATTTGCTTCATAGGTACCAACAGATTCATCGTCCCTTTGCTTCAGTTCAAGAAACTCTTTCTCCATCTTTGTTCGAAGAATACGAGGGAAGTACTTACTGAAAAACAAGTTCTTGAACTCGTCCCATTCCATGGACTCAATTTCATCTCTTGACCTCGTATTCTTGATAAGATTCCACCTTCCAAACGATATACTGCTAAGATGACTTTATCATGTTCAGAACATTGAAGAACTGAAAATATCTTTTCAGTAGTACTGATCCATTGTTCAGCCACAAGTGGATCAGAAGACCCACTGAAAGAAGGTGGACATTGCCTCATGAAGGACTCAATAGAATATTGTTCCCTTCTCTGCTCATTTGGAAGTCCAGAATGATTCATAGCTTGTGTAAGTATAGCAATAATATTTTGCACTCCATCTCCCATAACATTTGTTTGTTCAGGAGGGCAATCATTGCATTGTCCATTGCATTGATCAACACGGTTCCTTCGGGTTCCAGCCATCGTCTAAAACCCAAAAAGAATAGCGTGAGAGGCAAAAATCATGCTAGGGAAAACAACATAATAATGGGGGAGTACCTTCAATATCCAACATCTTAGGATTAATTCTATGATCGTTAGCGTAATTCTATTACTATAACCTATACGTATACATATCCCTAGGTACATCCCTAGACATACCTTAGAAATATCTCTAGGGATCACACTAACGTTTTCGCATCCTAGTTTCCAAAGGTTGACTAAACCTTTCCTCTGATACCAACTGTAGAGACCCGAAGCTTATCGTACATGGACATTACATTACTTTTGCGGAATACTTAGTACATAACAAAAACACACACACAAGGATCGTAATAGTTTAGTGTCTTTGGAAACTCGGAACGTAATCTTCTAATCGTGGGGAAAGATCTTCAATATCTCTCATAAAGATCTTCCCTTTTTTTTACCTAAAAACCTTTCTTTATATCATGGGGAAAATAAAACATAAAAGGGTGAGCTCAAATGCTCAGTAAGGGTAAACAAAAGAAATATCAATCACATCATATACATAAGAACATAGCTTTTGGAAATCTTAACCTGCAAAAGAGCTCATAATATCATAACATGGGATAAATCATAGAAGTGAAAATGAGATCCCCATAATCATAACATGAAACTTGAAACTTTGTGGCATGCACACATAATCATAGAAAATCATTTCTTGTTAGTCACGACTCATTGCCAAGACTATCTTAGTGGACAAAGTCCCTTTCTGAACCGAGTTCACTCCTCGTTTCAGTCCTGTATCACTGAACCGAAATAACCTTCCGTTCCAGCCATGTCTATCTCATGAGATATAAAATCTTTACCCAATGCATTAGAGGGAGATATAGGTCCCACCCATCTCATAATGAATCCTTTCTTATGTGTGCCACATAATCATAAACCATACATCATAGCGTAACCCATGTAATAAAAATGGGATTCTTAAACAACATGACATCATAAAACAATTCATATAAGATAAAGGAATTCATAAAAATATTTCCATCACAACATAATCAAACCAATGTAATAATAGGGATTAAAACAGAACCCTTTATTATCTTATATGGAAAATAATTTTGATAAAACACTTGAACTCCATTCTTGAGGAAAATATCCTTTCTTCTTCAAAAACATTTTTCCTTTCATAACATGTCATACGACTTTAAAATAAAATTAGTTGATTAAAAATAAACTTGAAATCTTGTAAAGGAAGATTCTTGGAAATTTTGTTTTAAAAATCCATTCATTCCGTATAAGTTAAAAAAACATTCTTCGTACTTTTGTCGGAAAAGTCAAAAAGTACCTCGTACGAAAAACGACAAAAGATTCCATTCATACATATTACTAAAAACTCAATGAAGGGTAAAAATGGATTTAAAAAATTGTAGGTGGATGGAAATAATATTACATATTGATGAAACATGGATGTGGATGATAAAATACACCCCAGTAAATACTTACGAATAAACAATCTCGGATAAAAATGAGATTGTGATATTTCCCTTACCTTAGGTCCGACTTGCTTTGTAAGTGTCCGAATCTCCTGTATAATGATTTAAATCATGTTATTGACTTATTACAGAATCATATTAATTGTTATGATATCATATATGGTTCACTTATGACATTATATTACCCGTTCTTTTGTAAATTCTATGTTAAAGAAGCGTTTTGGGTAAAATCGTTTCATTTATTGTAGGTGTTTTGACTTGTTGTTCTTGACATCATTATTACTTATATCATGATTTACTCACTTCCAGAATATAAAATATGATTTATATATCATATATATTCAGTATATATATATATATAATAGGTAGATAAATAAAATGAAAAACACCGTTCATGGAGACGGTAGTCCGTACGTACGCATGAACGCTGTTTTCCTTTCCTTATTGTCTTGAAATGGAAGTAAGTAGATGACATACATATGTATATATATACATAAATCCAGTAGCTTTATAATGTCATATATTTCATTATTATTTCTTATATATACATTATAATCATTCTTAAATGGTTAACATGGAGAATGAATCTCATCGCGTCGTGGAGACGGTAGTCCGTACGTACGCACGAGCGATGATATCATTTCTATAAATATTGAATTAAATTGGAGTGGATTATACAATATATCAGAATAAATATGATATTTTAATAACTATGTATAGTTATTATTTACACCATTATACCCATCCATGTAAGGTGGTGGTGGAAAATAGATTACACCACGGCGTGGAGACGGTATTCCGTACGTACGCACGCGCGGTGATTTCTTTTTCCATAGGATGGATAGATGGTGAAATAGGGTTGTTTAATACTTATAATAAAATATCAGTATATGAGTGATACTGATGTTATTACTTCATAATGAAACAACCTAAGAAGAAGAAGTGGAAGAAGAAATAAAGATGAAAGAATTGGTAACGGTAATTACCTCTTCTTTGAAGTGCCTCTTTGAGACCTCCTCTTAGGGCACTAAAATTGGTCTTTGAAGAAGACCAGAACCTCTAGGATGTTTCTAGGGAAGTGGAGAAGAGATTTTGGCAGGGGTTGGCCGAGCTTGAGTGCTCAAATTGGTGTGAGGAGGAGGGGGATGAGGTGTCCTTTTATAAGGGAGGAGAGGGGCACCTTAGGAATATCTTAAAATATTATTTTATATTAAAGTCAAAATCGGTTTATAATGGTTCCAAAGGGTCTTATTTCGAAGATAAAGTGGGGATGGATCGAAATCCTATCAACCAATAAGATTTAGACAAGTTTAGGTTATTATTTTAACCTTATCAATTAGATTTAACTCTAAGTTAAATAATTTAACTTTTACCATGTCTTTTTGTTTTCTTACATTATATGGTTAATAAACTTACTATAACATGCCAAAAGAACCCCAAATTGTATATTATTAATACATATATCCTTATCTAAGTCATTTGGCCGAACCTTAGATTTTTAGGAATAAAATAACAATTAATAATATAATATTTGATTTAGAAACTATTTTGTGTCAATTTTGACACTATTTGATACATGATTTTTGTGAAAATCATAAAAGAATTATATGTTCGAACCAAGTTGATTAAATCAACACTAATATATCATAGTAACCTAGAAAATTAGTGGAATTCATAAAAAGTCTCAAATTATATTTAGTTTGGTGTTTATAACATCAATTATGTCAATATTTCATTAATAAGATAATTACTGGATCATCTTTGTGTCATAAATAAATTAACTTATTTGATGTCTAAAAATTACAAATAAAATACCATCATGTATGAAATCGTTTTAGATTTCTAATGAATATTTACAATCGAATTTATCTTATGTAAAACCCTATATTAAAAATGTTTTAGTAAATAAACTTTGATTTTGACTCTTTTAACTCTTCTTTGAATTAAATAATAATAAATGTCCTAATCTAATCCAAGTGGGCCTAAATGGTCATATTTTATTCCTAAGCTTGTTTTTGGTCGAATTAAACTTGTCCAATAGAATTAGGACATGTGTTAGGGTAATAATAATAATATCATTTTTACCCTTAATTACCCTATTTACTTTTAACCGTGGTAAATAAAAGTAAAAAGTTACTATTCACCAAAAATTATTTTCATCTCATTGAACCACATTTTACTTACTGACATCAACCATGTCTCTTGGATTTTTGAAATTCCATTCACAGAAGCGGTAAAATTAAGTTTTATGAAAAATTCAGTTTTTTTAACTACCACTTAGTAGTTTCACTATTCATCAAAAATTGATGTTTCTCAGAACAATGCCAAAATTTCATCCCAAGCTATATTTCATATTCCGAATTCAAAAATGAAGTCTATTTTACCAAATTCATAACATAAAAGTTGCATTAATTAATTTTGTAATTAAAACCCGCTGTTAAAACAAATAGCGTGTTTTTAAGAAACAATATCTATCAAAAGATTGACACTTGTTTATGTCTAGTTTAAATGTGAAATTACATCCAATGACCAACATTGTATTAAATTGTAAAAATATATTCTAAATATACTTTAAAACCACTCAAATTAATGATTTATCACTATTAATTATTTCGATTAAAAAAGTTGTTTTTAATTATAATTTAGTAATTTTCACTATTCATCAGAATATGAAAGTTATCTGAAAAGTACCAAATTTCACCTTAGGCTAAATTCGATACTCCGAATCCAAAAATGAAGTCCATTTTGAGAGCTAAAATTTCTAAAATTTAAAAAGTGGTTATTACTATTCATAACGGCTAGTTTTAATAATATTTTAATAGCATATCATTGTTTCGTAAAACTCAGTATTACGTACCACACACGCTATCGAGGAAGGTTGCGATTGCGTGTAATTCAAGGCAAGTCAAGGATGCGTGTTGTGCAAGCTCCTTTTGGTGTAGCGTACAACACAAGACATTAGTGAAATAAAAAAGAATATTTTTCATAAAATCTCGGGCTTTTACATTCTACCCCCCTTAAAATGAATTTCTCCCTCAAAATTCGTCGGGGTTATAAGTGGTTTACTATTCGAAAGTTTCTTTAATAGAAACCCACATCGTAAAAAGGAATACCAAAACTTGGCTTTAAAAACTAAATTATGAAATGTAACGATTACCCAAATAAACTAATCACTGGGTTTCCACATAGGTGAAAATATGGATATGGAAGAGAAATCTAACCATCATGTTCTGATGGAGAGTGGTAGAGAACATGGCTATGGAAAAGCCAGTAATCACAAATCCATAAATTTGTGACGATCTAAGGTACCATCTGATTCATCAGTTATAAGAGAACTAGGACAACATTTTTGGTTTTCAAGATCATTTCCCTAAAGTTAAAGAATTTGAATGAGAATAAATACTTACTTTATTTTGGTACAATCTCACTGTTGTTCGTGCCTTTAACAATTTCCACTTCATCTCTTAAATAAATGAAGTTGAATTTGTTATTCGTGAAGTGTTAGCAGATCATGTGATAGAATGACGGGTCATTCCATCTGTCTCAAAAGGTTAGCAAAATTTATATACATAAGTCGATCTATAGTGGGATTAATCATATATGGTTCCTAAAATGGGCTTATGCTTCATATATCATACTGCTTAATATAATAAAACTAGTTTCTACTAAACAGGGACTTCCTGTAGGTCAGTGGTAGGCGATAAAGGCCAGTCGCACTTCGGTTGTGGGTTCGATTCCTACAGCCTTGTCCGAAGCGATGGGCTGTCGCCCGTCCTGCAGGTTGTCCTTTTTCTAAAACTACATTACTATAACATCCCATCAATAATATCGAAAATCTTCTATCCTTAAACAATACTAACTTATGTCCAACATAATCCAGTATAATCTTTAGGCTTAAACATAATACTGCAGTCCACTCTCATAATATAGTGACAACGATTACCAGAGATTTAATACTGTCGTTGATCCCCACATATCATAAGATATGTCTTTTTGGTCACATTCCAAACATTCAAAGTCCTTAATCGTGTATTCTCTTGAATACCTTAGTGAAAACATGAGTGCAGTTAAAAGTTAACACTTTCCACATACCAAAATCCTCAAAATTCTATATACTCAAACCATGATATCACTTAGTCCTTATATCAATCATGAGCTCATGAATACTATTAAACATTTCATTTTCTCGTCTTCATTATGCGCATATCATCTTATTTCCAAAAAATATCTCAATCACTTTGAATACCACATCAATAAATATTGCAATACTCAATGATACAACATTATTTTGGAATCCCATTACATAAACACTTAATCATTCCACCACATCGTTGTCATATTCAATATTGCCAATAGTGATCGCATGTGATTTCCCTTTGTCCTTTGCCTTCAATGGTTGCTCATGTTGATCATCACTAACCCTTGGATTAGGGAAATTATTAGCATAATGCCCCATTTCCTTGCACTTGAAGCATTTAAGTGTTAGTGGTGCGTTCTCTGCAGTGTTTTCTTTATTCACATCATTAGAAACCCTTTTTCCATTACTTTGACACTCAGCTGCTCGATGACCTTCTTTTCCACACTTAAAACATTTTCTAGTCCCTTTAAGACAATCTCCACCATGCTTCTTTCCACACTTTGTGCATAAGGAAACATTCATCTTCTTTTCACCATTAATCTGAGATTTCTCCTTGAACTCCATCTTTCGTTTCTTGTCAAAACCATGAGATGGATATGTAACACCAACTTCCATTTCTACCTTGATAGCACAACGCACAATTTATTCATAGCTACTGAAGTCTCTTATAGCTAATGCCCTTCGAAGACTTGGTTTTAAGCCCCTGAAAAATAGATCAACTTTACTTTCAGGTTGGATGATAATACCAGAATCATACCTTGCAAGTCTTGTAAAATTTTCTTCATAGGTACCAACAGATTCATCGTCCCTTTGCTTCAGTTCAAGAAACTCTTTCTCCCTCTTTGTTCGAAGAATACGAGGGAAGTACTTACTGAAAAACAAGTTCTTGAACTCGTCCCATTCCATGGACTCAATTTCATCTCTTGGCCTCGTATTCTTGATAAGATTCCACCTTCCAAACGATATACTGCTAAGATGACTTTATCATGTTCAGAACATTGAAGAACTGAAAATATATTTTCAGTAGTACTGATCCATTGTTCAGCCACAAGTGGATCAGAAGACCCACTGAAAGAAGGTGGACGTTGCCTCATGAAGGACTCAATAGAATATTGTTCCCTTATCTGCTCATTTGGAAGTCTAGAATGATTCATAGCTTGTGTAAGTATAGCAATAAGATTTTTCACTCCATCTCCCATAACATTTTTTTGTTCAGGAGGGCAATCATTGCATTGTCCATTGCATTGATCAACACGGTTCCTTCGGGTTCCAGCCATCGTCTAAAACCCAAAAAGAATTGCGTGAGAGGAAAAAATCATGCTAGGGAAAACAACATAATAAAGGGGGAGTACCTTCAATATCCAACATCTTAGGTTTAATTCTATGATCGTTAGCGTAATTCTATTACTATAACCTATACGTATACTTATCCCTAGGGACATCCCTAGACATACCTTAGAAATATCTCTAGGGACCACACTAACGTTTTCGCATCCTAGTTTCCAAAGGTTGACTAAACCTTTCCTCTGATACCAACTGTAGAGACCCGAAGCTTATCGTACATGGACATTACATTACTTTTGCGGAATACTTAGTACATAACAAAAACACACACACAAGGATCGTAATAGTTTAGTGTCTTTGGAAACTCGGAACGTAATCTTCTAATCGTGGGGAAAGATCTTCAATATCTCCCATAAAGATCTTCCCTTTTTTACCTAAAAACCTTTCTTTATATCCTAGGGAAAAGAAAACATAAAAGGGTGAGCTCAAATGCTCAGTAAGGGTAAACAAAAGAAATATCAATCACATCATATACATAAGAACATAGCTTTTGGAAATCTTAACCTGCAAAAGATCTCATAATATCATAACATGGGATAAATCATAGAAGTGAAAATGAGATCCCCATAATCATAACATGAAACTTGAAACTTTGTGGCATGCACACATAATCATAGAAAATCATTTCTTGTTAGTCACGACTCATTGCCAAGACTATCTTAGTGGACAAAGTCCCTTTCTGAACCGAGTTCACTCCTCATTTCAGTCCTGTATCACTGAACCGAAATAACCTTCCGTTCCAGCCATGTCTATCTCATGAGATATAAAATATTTACCCAATTCATTGGAGGGAGATATAGGTCCCACCCATCTCATAATGAATCCTTTCTTATGTGTGCCACATAATCATAAACCATACATCATAGCGTAACCCATGTAATAAAAATGGGATTCTTAAACAACATGACATCATAAAACAATTCATATAAGATAAAGGAATTCATAAAAATATTTCCATCACAACATAATCAAACCAATGTAATAATAGGGATTAAAACAGAACCCTTTATTATCTTATATGGAAAATAATTTTGATAAAACACTTGAACTCCATTCTTGAGGAAAATATCCTTTCTTCTTCAAAAACATTTTTCCTTTCATAACATGTCATATGACTTTAAAATAAAATAAGTTGATTAAAAATAAACTTGAAAACTTGTAAAGGAATATTCTTGGAAATTTTGTTTTAAAAATCCATTCATGCCGTATAAGTTAAAAAAAACATTCTTCGTACTTTTGTCGGAAAAGTCAAAAAGTACCTCGTACGAAAAACGACAAAAGATTCCTTTCATACATATTACTAAAAACTCAATGAAGGGTAAAAATAGATTTAAACAATTGTAGGTGGATGGAAATAATATTACATATTGATGAAACATGGATGTGGATGATAAAATACACCCCAGTAAATACTTACGAATAAACAATCTCGGATAAAAATGAGATTGTGATATTTCCCTTACCTTAGGTCCGACTTGCTTTGTAAGTGTCCGAACCTCCTGTATAATGATTTAAATCATGTTATTGACTTATTACAGAATCATATTAATTGTTATGATATCATATATGGTTCACTTATGACATTATATTACCCGTTCTTTTGTAAATTCCATGTTAAAGAAGCGTTTTGGGTAAAATCGTTTCATTTATCGTAGGTGTTTTGACTTGTTTTTCTTGACATCATTATTACTTATATCATGATTTACTCACTTACAGAATATAAAATATGATTTATATATCATATATATTCAGTATATATATATATATAATAGGTAGATAAATAAAATGAAAAACACCGTTCATGGAGAGGGTAGTCCGTACGTACGCATGAACGCTGTTTTCCTTTCCTTATTGTCTTGAAATGGAAGTAAGTAGATGACATACATATGTATATATATACATAAATCCAGTAGCTTTATAATGTCATATATTTCATTATTATTTCTTATATATACATTATAATCATTCTTAAATGGTTAACATGGAGAATGAATCTCATCGCGTCGTGGAGACGGTAGTCCGTACGTACGCACGAGCGATGATATCATTTCTATAAATATTGAATTAAATTGGAGTGGATTATACAATATATCAGAATCAATATGATATTTTAATAACTATTTATAGTTATTATTTACACCATTATACCCATCCATGTAAGGTGGTGGTGGAAAATAGATTACACCACGGCGTGGAGACGGTATTCCGTACGTACGCACACGCGGTGATTTCTTTTTCCATAGGATGGATAGATGGTGAAATAGGGTTGTTTCATACTTATAATAACATATCCGTATATGAGTGATACTGATGTTATTACTTCATAATGAAACAACCTAATAAGAAGAAGTGGAAGAAGAAATAAAGATGAAAGAATTAGTAACGGTAATTACCTCTTCTTTGAAGTGCCTCTTTGAGACCTCCTCTTAGGGCACTAAAATTGGTCTTTTAGGAAGACCGGAACCTCTAGGATGTTTCTAGGGAAGTGGAGAAGAGATTTTGGCAGGGGTTGGCCGAGCTTGAGTGCTCAAATTGGTGTGAGGAGGAGGGGGAGGAGGTGTCCTTTTATAAGGGAGGAGAGGGGCACCTTAGGAATATTTTAAAATATTATTTTATATTAAAGTCAAAATCGGTTTATAATGGTTCCAAAGGGTCTTATTTAGAAGCTAAAGTGGGGATGGATCAAAATCCTATCAACCAATAAGATTTAGACAAGTTTAGGTTATTATTTTAACCTTATCAATTAGATTTAACTCTAAGTTAAATAATTTAACTTTTACCATGTCTTTTTGTTTTCTTACATTATATGGTTAATAAACTTACTATAACATGCCAAACGAACCCCAAATTGTATATTATTAATACATATATCCTTATCTAAGTCATTTGGCCGAACCTTAGATTTTTAGGAATAAAATAACAATTAATAATATAATATTTGATTTAAAAACTATTTTGTGTCAATTTTGACACTATTTGATACATGATTTTTGTGAAAATCATAAAAGAATTATATGTTCTAACCAAGTTGATTAAATAAACACTAATATATCATAGTAACCTAGAAAATTAGTGGAATTCATAAAAAGTCTCAAATTATATTTAGTTTGGTGTTTATAACATCAATTATGTCAATATTTCATTAATAAGATAATTACTGCATCATATTTGTGTCATAAATAAATTAACTTATTTGATGTCTAAAAATTACAAATAAAATACCATCATGTAGGAAATCGTTTTAGCTTTCTAATGAATATTTACAATCGAATTTATCTTATGTAAAACCCTATATTAAAAATGTTTTAGTAAATAAACTTTGATTTTAACTCTTTTAACTCTTCTTTGAATTAAATAATAATAAATGTCCTAATCTAATCCAAGTGGGCCTAAATGGTCATATTTTATTCCTAAGCTTGTTTTTGGTCCAATTACACTTGTCCAATAGAATTAGGACATGTGTTAGGGTAATAATAATATCATTTTTACCCTTAATTACCCTATTTACTTTTAACCGTGGTAAATAAAAGTAAAAAGTTACTATTCACCAAAAATTATTTTCATCTCATTGAACCACATTTTACTTACTGACATCAACCGTGTCTCTCAGATTTTTGAAATTCCATTCACAGAAGCAGTAAAATTAAGTTTTATGAAAAATTCAGTTTTTTTAACTACCACTTAGTAGTTTCACTATTCATCAAAAATTGATGTTTTTCAGAACAATGCCAAAATTTCATCCCAAGCTATATTTCATATTCCGAATTCAAAAATGAAGTCCATTTTACCAAATTCATAACATAAAAGTTGCATTAATTAATTTTGTAATTAAATCCCGCTGTTAAAACAAATAGCGTGTTTTTAAGAAACAATATCTATCAAAAGATTGACACTTGTTTATGTCTAGTTTAAATGTGAAATTACATCCAATTACCAACATTGTATTAAATTGTAAAAATATATTCTAAATATACTTTAAAACCACTCAAATTAATGATTTATCACTATTAATTATTTCGATTAAAAAAGTTGTTTTTAATTATAATTTAGTAATTTTCACTATTCATCAGAATATGAAAGTTATCCGAAAAGTACCAAAATTTCACCTTAGGCTAAATTCGATACTCCGAATCCAAAAATGAAGTCCATTTTGAGAGATAAAATTTCTAAAATTTAAAAAGTGGTTATTACTATTCATAACGGCTAGTTTTAATAATATTTTAATAGCATATCATTGTTTCGTAAAACTCAGTATTACGTACCACACACGCTATCGAGGAAGGTTGCGATTACGTGTAATGCAAGGCAAGTCAAGGATGCGTGTTGTGCAAGCTCCTTTTGGTGTAGCGTACAACACAAGACATTAGTGAAATAAAAAAGAATATTTTTCATAAAATCTCGGGCTGTTACATTTATGGTTGGTGATTTGTTGTAAGAAAGTTATTGGGTGGCAATGGGTTTACCAGAAGGTTGGATCATTCATCAAACGAATGTTGGTGTTGTTTTTAGATGCGGAGGGCAAATCCAATAGTGGGATATGTGTCGTTGGTTGATAGACAGATGACTGATTGGTGGCGGGGCCTTACAGGGTTGCGTGCATCTACGACAATACGGGTCCATGAGTGCAGAGCTTTGTCGATAAGGGTAGTGAGTATTTGTGTAATTGGGCGTAGGTGCGGGGCTGTGGGGAAGCCACGAAGATGAGATGGGTGTATGCCATTGATTGCAGACAAATCGTTGTAGTGGTGGATGGTGACGATATGGGTGTTGGCTACGGTGGGCCGGAAGCACGCTGAGTTTAATTACCTATGGGTTGGGCCTACTGGTCATGTAGGATTACGGACCATACTCTAAATAAATAGGATATGGTTGGTGGGCTACCCCATTGGGGGGCTATGGTCTATCTTTCCGATCTGTGTGTATGTGGTGTGTGTGTGTATTTGATTATAATTGTACCCCCAAACATCTAATATATATATATATTCATTTATATATTATATAATTTTTTAAAGAAAATATTAATATATTATAATTATTATAATTATATACACATTTTGAAATAAATAAATATAAATAAACTATTAAACATTTTGACTAATATAAAATTGATAATTTTTTATATATAAAATTATGAAAATATTTTTTTATTAAAAGTTATATAATTCATATTTATATATTACTTTAATATATATATATATATATATACTTATTTTAATATATATATTATTTACAAATATATAAATGTATATTTATTTATTTATAATTGTAATTATAAATAAATATATTTATAAATATTTGTATATAATTATAAATATATTTTTATATATATATATTTCTTAATATATAAGTATATATAGTTATAAATATAATAAATATATTTGATTTAAATATATTAAATGAAACTTTATAATTATTTAAATAAATATATTTATTTATAATTCTAATTATAAAATAATATATTTATAAATATATTTATATAAATATATGTATTTATAGAATAATATATATTTGTATAATTATATATATATATATATTAATATATAAATATATATAATTAAAAATATAATAAATATATTTGTTATTAAAATATATTTATTATAATTTTATAATTATTTAAATATATATATATTTATTTATAATTTTATAAATATTTTTTTAAAACATTATACATATATTTGAATTTCTAAAAAGTATATATTAATATATCATATTTATATTAACTATAAACATTCATTTTTTAATTAATGTATGTGAATAAAAATTATTTTTTGAATATAAATATGATAATTTTATATATATTAATAATATTTTTTTATTAAAATGTTTTATCAGTGATAAGAATAGTGCTGATAAATATACACCTCTATGAATGCTAAAAAAGGTGATATTAAAGGGTAAGACTTATCAGTGATTTTTTAGCATTGATAAAAGATACCATTATTTGTGTTAGTCTACCTAAAATTCCATTACTATTTCAAAATCCTTCAATATTTCACTTGTTATGAATTTATTTTAGAAGATATCTGTGCTCCGACATTTGAACTAGGTCAATTTTCATCCTGTATCTCCTCAAATATGTGTGGTAGTGGACATTTCTAGAAGGTTGGACAATTTTTTTATGGCTTACAGTTGGGGAAGAATTCTATTGGAAACAACCTGTTGTTTTTGAGTCATGGTCTTATTATTAATCTACATGAAAGAAGCTAGGTATTTATAGGAAAACTTGTAGGCATTGAAGTCAGATAAATACAAGATCTAGAGGTAGTGATAATAGTTTGGTTGCATATTTAGTGCAGGTCCGATGGATCCATTATTACTGGGTGTCTCCAGGGATCAACCTAAGGCATAAATGGTATAGGATAAGAGAACATAGGTCGAATCAAAGGTGGAAGATATTTTCAATCACTTGAGAATGTATTTGGGAGTTCCCTAGGTTTCTAAACAAGCTATCTATGGCTTAGTGGGAAGTGGTGAGGTTAGTGATGATGGCACATTGAATCCCAATCCTTGAACTTATATACTGGATGTGTGAGTAGGTAGTGGTATTAAGCCCAAAGGAGTGACTTAAACGACTGGTGAGGGAATCTATAAGGTTGTTCAAGACTAGTTAGAATGAAGACATGGCTTTGATAGTCTATTGTATGATAAATAGGGGTCCAAAAATGAGAAGGGCCCTATCCTGTCTTAACTTGAATAACTGCTTTGATTTCCTTGGAGATGACGGTCGAGTAGAGTGCACCACCAAATGCCTCTTTGGATTAGAGTCAGGAAAGGAAACCTCATATGACAATGTAATGGGAGAATATTGTAAGGATCTTCATAGCCCAAGAAGAGAGTAAGTAAAGAAAATAAGGATCTAGGGAGTTGTATTGTCAACAACAAGAAGAAAACCGAGGGGTGTAAAGACTAAACATGCCATCCTAGACCAATGGAGACACAATCAGCTAAAAAAGGTGGTGATACCAAGGTATAGGAACTCTAGGCAGTGGGAGGAATCAAGAAATATCAATATACTGGAGATCCTGGGTCAATAGGTAAAGAAAAAGAGGTTTTAAAGGGGAATATCTTTCAAAAATCTTAGAGGATTCATAAAGGGATTCATAATAGAAGGTAGGGGATCAACCTGGGGAGTATCCACTTTATGCTGAGGATGTGAGGTTTGAGGAGGAAACTATGGTCATTTCATCTGTAAAGTCACGGGTGGTTTTTGCAGAACCTGAGAAATCTCTGGAACTACCTATGCATTTGGGATAAGAATTAATGGAAAAAGTTATTACGACTAAGTTCACATTAGAGGAAGCAATAAAGATGAAGGAAATAATGATATGTGTTAACACTAACAGTGAGAAAAGCACATGGATTGACAAGAAGGATCTTATACTAATCAAAGGATTTAATGGAGGCAAGATAAACATATATGAGTACCTAAAGACTTGGGATAATATGGAAACACACTTTGAAGATCTAATAATAGATGATCTAGACTTACAGGTACTGACCCTTTCCTAGAAATTATTTAGGGAGATTGATTCCGGTGGGCTAAAACTATCTTTTAGTATTAGTGTTTTTTTGTAAAAAATGATAAAAGGTATATATCATAAAAAATATATGTCATTAAAAATAATATATTAATATATAAATATATTTATATTGATATAAACATAATATATTTTATTAAATATCATTTATACAAGACGAAATATGAATCTAAAATTAATATATAAGATATATAGTGAAAAATGACTTACAAATAACTAAAAATTAATATTAATTAATAGTTTTATAATTATTAATGAGTAATGGTCATTAAATAATTATTGGATGAAGTAAAAATTTAATAAATTAATGAAAAATCTAAGATAAATTGAAAACGTGACTAGAACATCAGACAACCATAAATTTTGATCCAAATGTCTATTTTATCTCTATCACATATCAAATCGAACCTTGTGAAAAACCCTATGACATGTGGTATCACCTAAATTTACCTTATAGGTATAAGAGGTTGTTGTAGTACATGTAGGGGTCAAATCCACAGGGACTGAATAAGTAACCTTGAGACACTCATATTTGTTAGGTATTTTGGATATGAAGTGGCCAAATTTGGGTTTTAATTGATGCGAATTACAAAAATACTAAGATAACTAAGTGAATTCAATTTATTATTAATGTTTTTCCTAGTTTATTACAAATAGTTGATTGGATGAATTTTGTTTTAAATCATTTCTATTTAATTAACTCGAGAAGGATTCATTTAATGGATTCAAACTAACCTTATCACTTACAGGTTAAAAACATTAAAAAACATTCTAATCACCAATAAAATTGTAGGATAATTTTCATGAGAACTCTAAGGTAAAGGATCTTATTAGAACATAAAAGTGGGAAAATAAAATTCAATAAGGAAGAGGAAGAAGAAAATAGTTGAATAAAAAATTAAAATAAAAGAAATTATTAAACATTTATAGAGTGAGAAATAACATCCAATACAGAACCTTTCTAATTCCTTGGATAAAACCATAAAAGTTTTATCCCTGAATTGATTATATAAACTCAATGGAAGTGGGAAGTAGAATCATGAGAGAATAATTGAATAAGTAAAAACAACAAAATAATGATCACTGCCTTGTTGGGTAAATAATTTCACAGGGTTAGGTGTGAATAAGTTCACACCTTGAGTCAAAAATATAAATTTTATATTAATAACACCATAATAATAGAAAATTAAGGACTTTTATTAAAAACTAAGGTTATTTGAAAAACATAAATGAGAATGAAATGTGATTACAAAGATAAAGAGACAAAATAAAATTACATTGAAACAAACACCAATAATCTTCGAATACTTTAAGATAACCACCTTAAATAGAAATTTTAGAAGACTTGGATTAATCCACCAATAGTTCAAGTCTTTCCACTTGATCATGGTAGGCCTAGGGTAAAGGAAATTTTGTGGAATGTGGACTTTTCCACCCTTGACCTCAAATAGGATCCAACTTGCATCCACCAAATAGAGGCACTGAAATGACATTCTAGATGAACAAATTGGGGTGGGACCTAGAAGAATAAAATTAATCGCATGATGTTTCCTAATATCATGTAAGATTTTAGACCAAATTTATTTTTTGTTTTTGATATATGATTGAAATGGTGATCTATTTTTATGGTCCACAAAATCTAGTCCAGAATTTCATCTTCGAATTGGGATACCTAGAAATCCATTAAAAACTCATAATTATATCTGGTAACTATTATATTAAATGTTCTTAATGATGTTATATATCTAAAGTTAAATTCTAGAACCATTGGTCTTGGATCTTGTCTGATTCAATCATTTTATTAGGATGCTATCCAGTTCACTTTGCTCAGAATGTGTTGTCATGAAACCCCACATTGGACATCTTCCCAATTGATTATTCAGTAGCTCAAAAAGGATATAATTCTCCTCATATAATGGGATACATTAAAATTAAATATTAAAATAAAATAAATATCATTGTTTTTTTAGTATGTGTTCAAAAATGTAATATGTAATAGTTCATTTTAAGAAGGAATTAAAATCCTAATGTGTAATAATGTTCACTTTGTAAAATGAAATAAAAATAGTGTTTATAAATATTGAATAATATTAAATAAATAAATAAATATATATATATATATATATATTAACAATGAATATTATCATATTTTAGTGATTAATCACACCCCCAACTTGAGTTTTTCCAGTCCCGAGAAAAAAGTATCTCAAAAATATTAAATTCAAATTCCCTTTCACAAAAACATTTTAATATATAATGCTCACAAAAATACATCATACCAAACAATTATGAAACACATAAAAATCATTTAACAAAACATATGTTTATAATAATATCTCAAGACCAATCCAATTCCTTTGTTCAAATTCATCACCACATTTCATAAAATTTAAATTAAGCATGATGATGTGTTGCACAACACAATAGAAATGGGGGTTCATTTTTATTCAAGGAGAAAATACTGAAGTTATAGGTGGAATCACATTTTAATATTAATATGAGTATTTTTTTTGCAAATTTTCTATGGTAATTGAAATTGAACTTAATCAAATAAATCTCTATAGAAAGTCTTTTCTAATGACTCCCAAGATCAAATACCTTAGGGAACCAAGTGAGGATTACATAATTGGGTATTAACTCAAGTTAAATAAATCAAAAAAATTTAAATTACTACAAATAGAGATAAAATTCACAACTATGGGCCAAAAACTATGGAGTCGTGATCCTCAAGTGCCTAAAGCTACATATTAGGTCATTCCATTGATCTATGTGCAAATTTATTATTTCTTTCACATTTATTTATATTTATTTTTGATTTTTAATACTCATTTTAAAATTAAAACAATCACAAAACCTATTCTAGTTATTATGGGACCCCAAGGACTCAAAATAATTCCCCCAAATCCATAGAATGTGCATTGTGTTCTTTTTATTAAATTGATGAAAATAAAATCAATGAAAAATCAAATTAGGAAGACACTATTTCCAAAATCCATGCTAATAAACTTAAACATGGATTAAAATTAGAATCAAGGAATGAAAAATTATTTTATATTTGGTTTCAAAGTTTATAATGTGTATTTTTACGTTTAAGGTTAAATAAAGTTTTTATTCCATTAACAAACACAAAAGTTTAGTTGACACAAACATTTTTTTTATTTTTACCCTCCCAACATAGAATAATACTATCCCCCATGTTTAAAGAAAATAATATTAAGAAGGGTGTGGAGGAAGAGAAGTGGAGTTATAAAAGTAATTTGAGAGAATAAATAGAGTGAAAAAGTCACTTAGTGTTTGAAGTTGAAGTTCATGCTACTCCCAATTACTCCTTTGATCTCCTTGTCACATGTAGGATCATCATGGATGATTGAAGAATGGATTTGAACTCCTGATGGAATTTGGTTTCATTGAAAACAATTAACTTATTAAGATTCTAAATCTAACACTCATACAACATTAGAGCATAGTGGAAACCCCAAGGGGTTACCTTAACTAAAAAACAATCAAATTTTTTTTAATGAAAATAAATACCTTTATTTATGGTAAACTAAATAAAAACAAAAACAAATGAAAAAAACAAAAGAATCTGGGTTGCCTCCCAAAAATCATTTATTTTAAATTCATTAGCTCAACTTGGACCTGCCATCTTATCCAATACCAACTTTCAACATTTTAAGAACCACATTTTTCACAAATTCTATTATATTGAGGGTGATTATTTGTTTAAAATTTATTTTATTTACAAACCTATGTTCTAAAATGAGTGGGTAAATCCAAGGAATATCATTAATTGTTGATTTTGTTGCCTCTATAGTCTTTCCAAATAAATTATGGATTATTCCCCCTTTATTGGTATCACGATAAGAAATAATGAGAACCAATTTTTTTGGATATACATAGTGAATGAAAATATGAGTTAGGTTGTAAAGAACTTATTCTCAAGTTTGGGTTGATGAAAATTACATGAGAGAGATTGTGAGTCAGAAACAATCATGATTGATTCATTTGAAACTAATGTTTTTACCCTAGTAATTTTTGATTCAGTGAAATGAATCAGTACAAATAGGGAGTTCATGATTTATTATAAGGGTTCACTGATATGTGGTTTTTAAATATCATTAATGAAGATATATTTCATGGATTGAATCTGAGATGGAAAATTTATCTCATGTTAATAAAGGGATTCTCTTTCCTTTTGACTTAAAAAACCATCAATAATTCCTTGATCCTCTTCAACTATCCCAAATACAAATATTTATTCTATAATGTTTTCATAAGAGTCTTTTTGGGAAACCAAACACTCTATATAATGTTAAGGAAGGTACATTCAGTGTAGGGATATGATCCTGTTTCATCCTAATTTTCATCGCACCAGGTATTGATAGGGCGAGAAGGTCATATAGGGGTGGGGTAGTGTATCATTTTTTTATGTTATTAAGGAGGTTACACATTTTCATGATCCCAGTGGGCAATTTCAAAGGGGGTTATGTGTGTGAAATTGGATTATGTTGGATGCGATTTCCGTAGATGGTCTCCAACGAGTTTATTTATGGAGATAGAAACACCATAAAACTCTGATATACATGATTCATGGACCTTTTTTCCAAAGGCAGGTGCTTGTTGGATGAATATTTTAGACAACGAAACTTCAAGACTCCATTGGTCGAGAGGATGGAGGTCGGGTTCATCACTCCCTTTTGGGGGGAATTATTCCCTACTATGGAACTCCCTTATAGATTTAAGAAATGTTCATATGTTCATGTATCCTTGGTTCTTTCATGAAGAGTGTGTCCATAGATTACCCTTGGGTTGCAAGACCAATCATGGATACACATAGATTATGAATTACTGAGACAACACTATTTTAATCCCCCTGATGAGGTTATCTGGAGTTTATCATTATCCAGGGGTGACATAAGTTTCTTCAATATCAGGATCAAACCCTTGAGATGGTTTTTTCTACGTATCCTCTTGAGAGGAATCTGAACCCACACAGTTCGGTGTCACTTAACTAGACACATCACCTTTTAAGGTCATGCGATGGGGACCCATCATTGTAGTTTAACATTGTTCCACAAGGATTTCTAGGTGAAAAGTGCATATCCAAGATCCAATGCGAGGCTTATGACGAGGCGACCTAGGGTCCTCGGGAAAGATATAGTCTCCTGAATGAATATAAATCCACCAAGAATATGGACTAGATAATTATGGGGTGCTTCGGGTATTGGGTTTGGACCTCAAGGAGGCTTTCTACATATCCCAGATGAATAGGATTCAAATCCCTCATAGTTCGGTTTGAGCTGTGACTTGATTGGGGGTTAAACATGTGAGCTCCCCATTTGATGGGGGGATGTGATCTCTCATTTCATGGAGGATATGACATGGA
Organism: Viscum album; assembly: GCA_963277665.1. Lineage (NCBI taxonomy): Eukaryota > Viridiplantae > Streptophyta > Magnoliopsida > Santalales > Viscaceae > Viscum > Viscum album. The sequence continues at coordinate 382,009,977 of OY728131.1, forward strand.
TATAAGTACTAGATAATGGATTACTACATATCTTGGTTATATTCTGAATAATATTTATCTTAGTTTATTGTGGGTTGTGCCAATGTCATATTATCATAGACCTCTAATCCCACAAGAGTCATTCTCGGTGTGAGAAACAAAAGGATGTGAAATTTTCAACAAATGCATGCTTTCTTTTCTTAACTGAGGAAAAAATAGGATCCCATGGTGGAAGATATTGGGGAGAAGGTGGAAGAGGGTGTGGAGTAATGAAACCTTAAATATGAAATGAATTTTAAGGTCATTAGGTCTATCCCAAAAGTCTAAGGGCTTACTCTAGGAGGGATGCCCTAGAATGGGTTATGGGAAAGGTGAAGAATGTTTCTTATTATCATAAGGAAAAGAGAGTGTAATTCCATTGAATTATCACTTTCCCTCATTAAATGGGAAAGAAAGTGATTACCATTGATCCTTAGAATGGGGAGATCCATGATAGTATCCCAAGGTTGGACTCTAGGTTACCATGGGAATGTAGACTTAGTAACATTCCTAGAGTCCACACCAATGTGAGGATTACCTTTAGGACTCTACTTACCATTGGTATGTGAACTCAGAAGGGCATGCTGGTGCACCTAATGGTCCATTCATACAGATGTGGTGGCTTTGTAAAATGATTTTTCTTTATACTGATGGACTGGTTTGCAGATAGTATTTTGTGGATGGGATGGAAATGGAAGGGAATTATTGGTACTAGAAGGTGGAAATCCCAAAGGTACTCTACTCTATGTACCATTTTTTCATGTGGGGTGGCGTAACTTTAGCATAGTGTTTTTCTATTTAGGTGGAAGGACCGTTCATGTACCTAGGTGGTATGCAGATCTGGATGAGGTCTGCGTACCATGGTGGTACGTGGCCTTAAGCTTCATTCGCATACCATGGTGGTATGCGGCACTGAAGTCCCTCCGTGAGGTGGAATGAAACACCAGGCATGGTTTCGTCTGCATAGAGATGTTCTACTCATTACGCTAGATTGAATATGGGGCATTAGTCTCGTCATTTTCAAGGATTACATCTGTAAAGGGAGTATGGTTCACGGTTCTCCTTTTAGGTTCACATTTTCCCCATATTATTATGATTTCTTTTTTATGATTCGTGGAATATTTATACCAATTAGAAACCATTTGTGATTCCGTAATTCACTGAATTTTTTCCTTTTAAGACTTCTATTCGTATACTCCCATCTCTCCCAAAATATGATCCTCTTAATGGCTCCCCTTGGAGTCCTTTTATGGAGTGTCGAGAAGGACGAATCTATGTGCACATGAAAAATTTTACGGAAGCCCATGGAGGGATCATCCAACCCATGGATGACTCGGTCAACCGAGGTTTACGGTGTTGTTGTTCATGGTGGTGGAAATTAGCACTTTACTTGAGTGAACAATGTGATTCGAGGGGCGCTGTCAACCTTGCCTCATCCACAAACTACTCAGTTCTCGAGGTTGGTATGCAAGGGTGTACCTCTCCTTCATGTTTTCGCCAATGTTGTGGTTCATAGGTGGAACTTCTCTACCTTTGTTCCACCAACGACATGGTTTACGGTTGACTAATTCCTTTACTCATTCATTCCAAAAACTACCTTTTTTGCTGGACAATTCTCTGTGGGCCAGTGTTTCGTAGACCATCTGTGTACCACTCGATTTTCAGTTGGTTCTTTTCATGGACCTTTACCAATAACTAGTACGTGCACTAGTTTGGGTCTTTTTCCAAAATGAATTCCTTTATTCTTTTCCTCCAATTTTCATCCACACATGCATCCCTTTCCATTATTAATTTTATGGGATTATTTTCTTTCCTTTTTCAGATTTTTCAGGACCCTACAAATTACCCCCATCTGAATGGGGTCTTGTGAAAATGAAGAATAGGCTATTCCAATATAGAAAATGGTCTCAAAATGAACTGGTTTGTGGTAGGAAGGTGGACCTATTGGGGGACCATGCCTATATATTGGGGGCCCATGTCATTTTTCTTTTACCTAGTTTCTCAATGAAAAGTATTCTAAAAATCACTCTCAACATTCTTTTCTTCTTCATACCAGCTTCTTCATGAAATTTGTTGTTTGAGAACTACAATTTTCATTCAGTGAACCACTTACTCATCACTATCACCTTAGCCATGAACCGTCATTTGGATTCATGAACTGAACTGTGGAATTTGAAAACATAAGTCTAAAATTCCACGTAGTTAGATGCTATGGGTCTTACCTATCCTATATAATTAACATCAAATATGGTAAAAATAATTTTAAATTTCCAAATCAGATTTTAAATCTCTTAATTGTGAACTCTGAAAATCTACATAGAGGGGTTCGGTACTGAGTTTTCCCATTTTGTGAACCGATCGACTCACTGGCCAATGATTCGTGGGACAACATCTTACAGGGCATTCCAATTACTACTGGTTCATAGGGGATTCATTATATGAACCATTCTCGGGATTTAGTACGCAAATACTTGCACTGAGTGGACTTCTATGGTCCTTTGGAATTTTTTGGCCCTTTTTCCCAATCATTTTAATTGTAACGACCCTTTTGAAAGGTATTTTTTATTATAATATAGATATATCTCTTCCTCTTATCTTGATAGAAGTAATCAGGATGAGGGAATACATGGTCAAGAATGTCTAAGAGAAACTCTATGTTGTTGTTATTCCTCAAAGGGGTATCCTCTAAGATATCCTTTAGCGGGAGATAATATCCTATCCACTATCCAATTGCCTTCCACTTTATAATTTTGGTTTTCAAGATGACACTCCTTTTCTAAGTATTGATCATGGAAATCTTATCACACATTTCAGAACATTTTGTGGGAATAATAGGGAAAACATATATGCTACTGGAGAAATCGTTACTACTTTGAGTCAAGATAGAGAGTTTATCCTGATCGGATCTATGTGGACTCAAAGCATCCAATTCTCTTATAGTACGTCCTTGGATTCCATTTTCCAAGATTATTCATCTACCATTAACCTATCACAAGGTAATTCTAACTAAGTATGGAGCTCAAGATGGGACCTCTGATTAGGTGGGTTCTTTTCTAATGAGTGGGCTTGGGTGTTTGGGGTTTATCAAAACTTCTTGGAAGACTATTCACTTCTAAAAGATGTTGATATATATAAAGTTGTGTGGGTCTCCCAATTTGCTATCTTTTCACCAAGAAAGATACTGCCTGATATGATTCTCGCTCAAATTTACCCAAGAGATGAAGGTAAAACAGTCCTTGTAGTTTAGCTTGGGTTATCGAATCCTCAGAGACCTAAGAAGAAACCTATAGACACATACATTATATGGACTATTTTCAGCTATTAAGTGGCCAACTTGGATTGATTTTAGATGATTTTAGAGGATATCTAACAGATTTAAGTGAATTCAATTTAAAAGAATGAGTTGATCCTAGGTTATCGCTCGGGGTGGATTGGACGTATTTCCTTTTCAAAGATTTCAATTTCTTATATTTGAGATGGGTTCATTTAAGAAGATAAAAAACATCATAACTTACTGGTTCAATGCCTACACCCTTTAATACTAATCACCTATACACTTGAAGGATCAAAGTTTTGATCACTTCAAGGTAAATTTTCGTATTAGCACATGAAGTGTGTGACCTTAAATTCAACAAGGATGATGGAGTTTAAAAATCATCAAATAAAAATCTCAATTAGAGAAGTGATTATACATTAATGGGGTTATAAATAACATCAAATCCAGCCCCTTTATACTCCCTTGGATCAACCCATAAGTTTTTTATCCCTCCATTGATCCCATGGTTTCAATGGAAGCGGAAAGTAGACTCATGAGGGAGGAAATGGAGAAGTAAAGAAAACAACAAAAATAAAATGATCATTCCACCGTTGTGTGAATAATTTCACAACGTTTGGTGTGAATAAATTCACACATTGATACAATGGTATCAAAGTGATATGAAGAACAACATAATAAGAGTATAAGAATAACTTTTATTAAGAGACTAAAGTGAATTGAACAACTTACATGTGAAAGACAAAATTGCAGCATAACATTACAATTGAACAAAGCACCCAAAGATTCTCAATAATCCAACACCACTGCCTTAAATAGGAATTTTTGAGCCCTTGGGTCGAGCCTCCAACAGTCCAAGTCTCCTAAATTAATTATGGTAGGCCTAGGGTGGTGGAAAGTTTGTGGAAAGAAGACTTTCCACCCTTGACCCAAAAAGGCATCCAGCTTGCATCCACCAAACAGAGGCGCATGAAACACCTTCTAGATGGAAGAATTTGGGTGGGCCATATAATACTTAAGTTAATATCCTGATGTCCCATAACATCCTGAAAACTCTCAGCCCAAAAGGAGTTATTGGGTTCGAGATATGGTTTAATTGGTGGGATGTTTTGCTGGGCCGCAGAATCTGGCCCATAATTTTATCTCTAACTTGGACCGCCTAAATGGACACCATGGAGGCCGAATTAGAATTGGATCCTGAATAGTGATTTGTTCTTCTACATGTATTATAGCATCCCAAGAAAATTGGGATTCAATGGGCCTGTATATTGGGCCCCACCGTCTCATCAGTGGGCTGGTGTCCAATCTGCCTTCTCCAGAATTGTCTCTTTTCATTGCCAAATATCTCTATCAACCTTTATGAATCATTCATTGATCCCTGAATGAAAAATGTTTAAATTTAAGTGAAGATTCATTTCACAAAATATCAAATTAAAATATGTATAATCAGATGAATCATTGGGTACTTCAAATGATGTTCAAAAATGTACCACATAATAGTGCATTTTAAGAAGGTATTACAATTATAATGTGAAATAATGTTCAAAGTGTAAAATGAAATAAAATGGTGTTTATGAATAATAAATAAAATGAATATTATTTATATTAATAATAAATATTAGCCTTATTTATTGTCTAATCACACCCCCCAACTTGAGTTTTGCTAGTCCCGAGCAAAATATATCTTATCAAAATAAAATTTGAATTCCCTTTTCCAAAAACATTTTAATACACAATGATTAACAAAAAACCTTATACCAAACAATCATGAAACCCATCAAAATATTTTAATACAAGATAATTTCATAAGAATATCCCAATCCCAAGCCCATTCCTTTGTTCAAATTCATTGTTATATTTCATCCAATATCAATTAAGTATGAGGATGTGTTGTGCATCACAATAGACATGGGGGTTCATCTTTATTCAAGGGGGAAATTACGGAAGCTCTAGGTGGAATCAAATTTCAATATTAAGATGAGTATTAATTTTTTTTGTATTATATATATATATATTTTTTTTTGTTTTTTTTGCAATTTTTCTATGGTAATTGAAATTGAACTCAAAAGAGTCAACCCCTGTAGTGAGACTTTGCTGATGACTCCCAGGCTCAAAGACCTTAGGGCACCAAGTGAATCCCACATACTCGAGCATCATCTCGAGTTAACTTAGTCAAAAAAATTCAAATTACCAAAAATAGAGATAAAATTACTAACTCTGGACCAGACAACTATGGAGTCACGATCCCCAAGTGCCGAAAGCCACACATTAGGTCATTTCATTGCTCTACGCGCAATATTTTTTTAATTTTTTTTGAATACTCATATTAAACTAAAATGATCACCAAACCTATGCTATTTATTTAGGGGACCCCATGAACTCAAACTAATACCCCACTATCCAAAGGACGTGCATTGTAATATTTTTTTATTTGGATGAACATATAAATGATGAAATATCACATTGGACAACCACACTTTCCAAAATCTATACTCATGAAATTATACAAGGATTAAAATCAGAATCAATACATGCTAAATTATTTGATATTCAGTTTCAAAGTGTGAAATGTTTATTAACATGTTCAAAGTTAAATGAATTTTTCCTTTCATTTACACTTTTTTTTCTTCAAATCATTCATTTTTTTGACACAAAAGCATTTTTTTTATTTTATCTTCCCCCCCAACTTAAAACAAAATTGTCCCCAGTGTTTGAAGAAATGAAAATTTAGAAGGAGTAGAGGTAGAGAATTAATGTTAAAAAAGGAAATTGAAAATGAGGATCATGGAATGAAGTCACCTGGTGGTTGAAGTTGAAATTCTTGATTCTCCCTTTTAATCCTTGTATATCCATGTCGCTTGCAGAGTTCCCTAGTGGAAAAAGGAAAACAAACAAACAAAACAAAATAGTATATATATATATAAGTAAAATATAAGTATATATATAAAATAAAATAAACTGATGATACATTGTCTTCTGTTTAATTTTCTGGGTAAGGTATTACTCAAGGATCACACCACGTGACATGGATGAATATGGTGATCCCCTTTAGTACCCATCCATACTAATAATAGAAGAACATGTCAAAAGTATATTTTACTATAATTATAATTATTTTTTTATTTTTTATTTTTTTAAATATCAAAATGATTCAGAAAGATTAGAAACATGAAAAACCACGGGTTGCCTCCTGTACAACGCTTTTGTTTAACGTTGTTTGATCGACTTGAACCCAACAACTTACCCAATACCAACTTTCAACATTTTAAGGAACACATGTTTCACCACTTCTAATAGGTTGATATTCATTCTATTTTTAGAATTTTTTTCATACACAAACCTATCTTCTAAAATGAGTGGTAAAATCAAAGGAATATTAGAAATGGTTGATCCAGTTTCCTCTATAGTCTTTCCTAAGACATCAATGATCATTCCAACTTTTTTGGTTTCAAGAGAAGAATTAATTCCAATTGAAAGGTCACGATTATACCATATGAATGGATTCTTTAGAGGGGAGGGAAGGAAAATAATTTTGAGCTCAGTATGGATAGGACATTTAGGCACAAGTTGATATTTTGAATCCAAATCAGTTTCATTCTCCAAATTTCTCAACAAAATTGGTTCCTTTTTAATATAATATTCAATCACTAAATTAGAAAGGTTATATTCAGGAATGGGTATGGACTCAAAGATTGTGATTTCTCTTAATGGTTCAGTGATTTGTGTTTTTGAAAAATCATCAATGGAGTTATATTCACGAGACTCAATCCATGATGTCAAATGTCCCTCTTGTGAATACAAAAAATAAATTTCCTTTTCATTTAAAAACCGATAAAAAATTACTTGATCCTATTCATCTTCCCCAAATCCAAAGGGTTTTTCTTCAGTAAATTCAAGAGAGGTTTGTGGGAAACTAGACACTTCACATAAGGTTATGGAAGGGACAGTTTGTGTAGGTACGGGTTCCTTAAAATTTTTAATGATTTGTAGTTCTAACCTCAATGATGAAACCTAAAAATTAATTATCTCAATTTTTTGACACAATTTTTCAATTAATGGTTGTGGATCAGGATGGATAAGGGGTTGAGACAGATGGTTTATTCCAGGAGGATAACTATGTTGTTGGAATTGCACAAGAGGGTGTTCAGATTGGCTTTGTGGGGATTGAAACTCATTATATGTTGGGATGTTTTGTGGATCATAGGAGTAAAAAATTTTTGGTTCATTAGGTTGTTGATGATCCCACATGTAGAAATTAGGATGGTCATTGTACATCACACATGGTGTTGGGTGATCAAAGTAGGGATAGGTTTCCCATGTTTGGACTTGTTCAAAATTGAATTCTATAGGAGTGTGGTGGTGAGAACAGAGAAGAGGGATAAAAAAAGGATGATAATGTCTAAGATAACTTACTTAGGTCCTCGGAAACGGCGCCAAAATTTGATTCTCGTTCAAATTTACCCAATAGATGAAGGTAAAACGGTCCTTGTAGTTTAGCATGGGTTATCGAATCCTCAGAGACCTAAGAAGAAACCTATAGACACGTACATTCTATGGACTGTTTTTGGCTATGAAGTGGACAACATGTATTGATTTTAGATGAGTTTAGAGGATATCTAACAGATTTAAGTGAATTCAATTTAAAAGAATGAGTTGATCCTAGGTTATCGCTCGGGGTGGATTGGACGTATTTCCTTTTCAAAGATTTCATTTTCTTATATTTGAGATGGGTTCATTTAAGAAGATAAAACAACATCATCACTTACTGGTTCAATTCCTACACACTTTAATACTAATCACCTATACACTTTAAGGATCAAATTTTTGAGCACTTCAAGGTAAAGTTTCGTATTAGCACATGAAGTGTGTGGCCTTAAATTCAACAGGGATGGTGGAGTTTAAAAATCATCAAATAAAAATCTCAATTAAAGAAGTGATTATACATTAATGGGGTTATAAATAACATCCAATACAGCCCCTTTCTACTCCCTTGGATCAACCCATAAGTGGGTTAGCCCTCCATTGATCCCATGGTTTCAATGGAAGCGGAAAGTAGACTCATGAGGGAGGAAATGGAGAAGTAAAGAAAACAACAAAAATAAAATGATCACTCCACCATTGTGTGAATAATTTCATAAGGTTTGGTGTGAATAAATTCACAGCATGATCCAACGGTATCAAAGTGATATTAAGAACAACATAATAAGAGTATAAGAAGAACTTTTATTAAGAGACTAAAGTGAATTGAACAACTTACATGTGAAAGAAAAAATTGCAGCATAACATTACAATTGAACAAAGCACCCAAAGATTCTCAATCCTCCAACAACACTACCTTAAATAGGAATTTTTGAGCCCTTGGGTAGATCCTCCAATAGTCCAAGTCTCCTCAATTAATTATGGTAGGCCAAGGGTGGTGGAAAGTTTGTGGAAAGAAGACTTTCCACCCTTGACTCGAAAAAGCATCCAGCTTGCATCCACCAAACAGAGGCGCATGAAAAACCTTCTAGATGGCCGAATTTGGGTGGGAAATAGATAACTTAAATTAATTTCTGGATTTCCCCTAACATTATAAAAAATATCAGCCCAAAAGGAGGTATGGTGTTCGAGATATGGTTTAATTGGTGGGCTGTTATTCTGGGTCGCAGAATCTGGCCCAGAATTTTATATCTAACTTGGGCCGCCTAAATTGACACCATGTAGGCCGAATTAGAATTGGATCCTGAATAGTTATTTGTTCCTATAAATGTCTTATAGCATCCCAAGAAATTTGGGATTCAATGGGCCTGTATGTTGGGACCCACTGTCTCATCAGTGGGATGGTGTCCAATCCGCCTTCTCTAGAATTGTCTCTTTTCATTGCCAAATATCTCCATCAAACTTTATGAATAATTAATTGATCCCTGAATGAAAAATGTTTAAATTGAATTGAAGATACAATTCAAAAAATATCAAATTAAAATATGTATAATCAGATGAATCATTGGGTAATTCAAATGATGTTAAAAAATGTACCACATAATAGTGCATTTTAAGAAGGCATTACAATCATAATGTGAAATGATGTTCAAAGTGTAAAATGCACTAAAATGGTGTTTATTAATAATAAATAACATGAATATTATGTATATTAATAATGAATATTAGCCTCATTTAGTGGCTAATCATGATATGATTAGCCGTTGGTGTCCAGGTACCAACACCTTTCACCTATCCCATGATGAGGTGGGGATTAGTCTATAGGACGTCTAGTAGATAGGGGGACTTCCTATCCTTGGTGACATGTATGGAAAATTTCTACCAGTGGATAACACCTAGAGTAATGTTAATAAATTATCCCCCTTGGAAGGAGAATTATTGTTCATGGAGGAGAGGCTTCTTTGTGATTCCCTTAATGCCCAATCACTTATCTCATTTGAGGATTGGAAAAGGCTATTCTTGTAGGTGAATAGGCTGAAGCTGAGAGTTCTTCATCGAGGAACCCATTCAACCCAATAGTCATCACTCATTCCTAGTTCTTACTATGATACCCTTTATATGGGTCAATACACCACTTGGTGTTATGAAATCTACCAAGACATGTCACCTGAGATCAGGCGGGTAGGTTTCTTTTCTATGTTCCTAAGTGGGTGACTCTTTCCCTATCATAATATTTATACTAGTGTTAGGGCTTACACTTTGATTATGGAAGCCACATTGGTGGAGGGAAAACCCATTAAAGTGTCCATTCCTAATCTTTCCTGAATCTACAAATTGTTAGGGAAAATACAAGAAGGGAAACCCCCGCATTGACTTAGCAGGCCATTTCAATTTTTACACGGCTAGACAGTAGAGAATTTCCCCTGTTACAAGTACCAGTGTATCGCTACAGTTACTCATTCTTGATTCCATCTAACCATTCTTAACATTACTATCATCCATTAAAAATCTTTGAGTGTGGAAGGCATGATTGAATTTCTAAGTGATGTCTCCCACTTATCTTTTTCACCTTACACAACACCCCATGGGTCAGTGATAAATACTTGGAGAGGCTCGTTCAAAGAAAATTATTATGTCATTGCACTTTGAGATGGAGTGTTGACCATATACATGGACATGGTGATCATTTGCGAGCCTTACATTCCTTATAGGTTTTCTAGGTACTTTGGATGCCCTCAACAGATCACATCTCTCCTCACCACTCTAGTGAATTGGGAATCTCACCCTGTAATCCTTCACTAATTATGGTTAGCCATGATGAAGGAGGATGATGATGTAAAAGTAATTATTCCTACCATAATATCCTCCCCTTAATTATAATTAGAGTATGACCATATGTGGGTGGATTTATATCCTGATTGGGTTTTGGAAAGGCCAGTTTGGAAGGTTCAGAGACCATTGGCTATTTCATATCCTATCCCAACTATGTCAGTTACACCATCTGTTACCCTTATTGTGGTGAGAATTCATTCTACCCACCATAACATGAATTTATAAGGGGCTACACCCACACAACCCATTTCTATAGAGAGTTATTTAGATCCACTATCTTTGGTAGATGTGGTCCAAGGTCCTACAGAAGATGGTCCGAGTAGGACATCACCCGATGTTCCTAAAGTTGCTACTATCCCCCCATGTTTAGTCATAGAGGCCGAACCATATATTGGGATGGAGATCTACCCTACTTGGGTGAATCATCTATGGTCATTTCTATCCACTACAATGATGGTTCTTCATTTCATACTAATAATGGTGGAGGAGGACCAAGATTTCAATGCTATTAGGAGGCATCGAGTTGTGTGAAAGTGGGCATGGAATCAAATTCGTACTCTTGATACAAAAACTCCCCTAATAGATTTTTCCAATAAGGAAGATAGATTTTGATGAATATTTTTAATCTAGATTTGGGTGGATTTTATTACTGATTCCTGCATCTCCTTGTGCACCAAATTGTTATTGCTTGAGAGGATCTTGACACTTTGGAAGGCGACCTTGCTCGGTTCAATGCTTGTCACCACTAAGGCTAGAATTTTTGGGATATTACTGACAAGTCGGAACATCTAGAAGCTGAGGAGGATAGTGACCATGACAGGGTGATCACCTAGATGGAGAAGCTATATGAGTATGAGGCTCACACGACCAAACTAAAATTCTAACTAATATCGTCAAATGCTAATTAGGAAGCCATCCAACATAAAGTGAGAGACCTCCGGACTATTATAAATCGAGTGCACTCGATGTTTAAAGCTAAATCTGAGTAGATGATTGCTTTAGAATAGGCCCTTAATGGTCCTCATGGGGAAGTTATCAACATAATTGAATGAGTGAGTCGAGAATTGTTGTAATCCATTGGGATACTTGAAATTGGGGACAAATTCCAAATTGTGGATTTTCTTTCCACTCTAACTTCCCTTTTTTATAAAACAGAAAAAAGTTTCTTTCTAGTGATCATCTTTTACTCATTCCTACAATATTAATAATTTATGATCAACTATATTTGAAACAATAATATCAACTGGATATCAATTTTAATTATAATCCAGGATAAGAAAATAATCAGGTTATGGTCTAATTTTTTCCTGAACCAAGGGGATCAATGAGCGTAGTTTGAATATTTCTAGGGTCGCATGGATAATCCTTCAAATTTAATTCCATTTTCATTATCACCCTATTTATTTCCTAAACCAGTTGTGAGTACATAGCAGGTATACCTAGACTTTTTATTAGGATTCCCTTTGTTGGTTTTGACCTAAAAATCTTCACGTCTCTTATTTTTTTTGGTTTCCCAACATTTTTTTTACTAAACTGTATGTAGCATAGGTTTAGCGAGCTAACACCTGAATTTTGTCTAGGGTACCCTTTTTGGGTTTTCATCATGGTGAGTGTTGTGGATTTTTCATTATTAGTTTAGATTATTTCCCACCAGAATATCATTATTTATCTTTTAGGTCAAACAACTTTGACCATGACTTGCTGGGTGAGGGCCCCAATTCAGGATTTATTAACCGAGAATGTACTTGAAACTTTCATACATGGATAAGGGGTTTTTTCTTGACCCTGAACTGTGATTTATTGATATGGGATATGATATAGGCCATAAAATCCATGAGGTGTATGGAGATAGGAAAAATCCTATAATGAGGATGGATTTTACTATAGTTAATAGGCCATTTTTGTGGGAAACATATATAGAGCCACAGGGGAATAATTTTCATAGTCAAACAAAGGTGTCCTTAGGATACCAGCCTTCCATTTCTGATTTATAGGAAGATTTTATAGAACTTTGGATTTCTTTTTTTGTTGAGGACCAAAGTGGGTGTGCCTTTAAAAGAATAACATTTTAATTTAATAAGGGAATTTTTATCGGCTTTGGATGAAAAACTGTTCCCACATGATTTTGGCCTGTGTAAAGGAGGGTTGGAGCCTGGTGTAGTTTAACATCATACATACATGAAATTTGAGACCTATTTTGTGAAACCATCCTACTCTGGATAGAGGAGCGTAAATGACTCATATACTCCACAACAATTTGGCCAAAAATGTCCTTCACCTTTAGGAATTAAGATGGGGAAATAAGTAAACTATAATATGAGGGGTTTCTGAATACAAGGACTTAGGTGGGACATAATTGTTGTAAGGGAATATGGAGGTAGGAAGAGCCACTCCCGAGGAAGAATTTTATTTTTGTTGATAGGCTATTTTTGTGGGAAACATATATAGAGCCTCTGGGGAATAATGTGAATAGTCAAACAAAGGCTGCCCTTCTATTTCTGATGTTCATGGAGGATTATATATATTCAGACCATTTTGGACACAGAGTATGAATCGTGAAAAGGGGTATGGATAATCATGAAAAAGGGGTATTTTAGGTTGAAATTTATTTAGAATGCCATGAATTGGTCATCCTCTTAAGAAGGATGTTCTTCTCAGCTGGTCACCTCCTGAGTTCTTACCTCTATCGGGTTTTCCTGGAGTGTCAATGGAAAAGATTTAGTCTAGTTCGATTGATGGATCTCCTATAATTGATTTTCTAGTTCTTATTTCTCTAAAGCAGTGACTGTTCATGAATGGATGCCTGTGGCATGGTTCGAGATTATGAAACCTCCTCTTTCTATCTTCTAAAGCATTGTTGGTTCATGGGGTTTATCGATGCCAACCAGGGTATCAGTACTGAACCAGAAATCCTTTTGTGTGATTCTGGAATCTCATGAAGATTTTGTGCTTACCTGGTCTCGGGCTCCTCATTCATTCGGAAGTTGACACTTTTTTCTTTTTCATTGGATGATGTATGTGCACTTGGGATGCGAATCTCCACTAACAGTGATCTGGATCAATATTATAGGGCTTCCTCTTCCTTTTCATAACCAATCCTTCCTCTTGGGGTGTAGTAGAGGTTTGTGGTACCTCAAACACACAAAACGGAAGCAGAACAGAGCAAAACAAGAATTTAACATGGTTCGGCTTTGAATCCTATGTCCACAGGAGAAACAGGAGGGAAATTCTCTATTCTCTTATCTCTGAATATCGTCAAAGGATAACAACATACTACATATAATCACACATACATAGCAAGGGATTTGATCCCGTTAAATAGAGGAAGTAAATCCATCCTTATCCTTCGGTTGTTGGATGGTATTTCAGCTACCCTTGAGAAGTCCTCTCGCTTCCTACTGCAGTCCACCACATTAGCTGCCAACATTTGGACAAAGCTGTTTCCGACTGTTTCTCCTCCCACCGAAAACCTCCACCCCATATTGGGAGTGGCCCCCACAAATCTCATCGTCACGACCAATTTGGGGTAGGAGCTTGACCTGCAGTCTCTTTGCAGGTGTTGAAAACTTTATCAACAAATTGAACACACTTCTTCATGCCAAATGATGTGGCACTTCTATCATCTTCACTCGATCTCGGGCTGACTGCAGCCCCCATCAAATGATACAACCCTTGATAATCCTTCCTAGTAAACATTGCTGCATCCCCACGTGATAATTCCAACACTCCACCTACTATGGAAATATTGAACTCTTTCTCATCGAGTTTACTCAATGATACCATGTTCCATCTCATCCTCAGAACAAATTTCACATCAGCCAGTTTATGTACTCCTCCATTGGGTGTCTTCAATTTCACTATTATGACTCCTTGAACCTTGCATGTTAACCCATCACCAAGTCTCACTGAGTCTCGCACCTGCTAAAAATTATCAAATGTACCTCTCAACGTACATATGTGTGCTGAGCTCCCTGAATCCAGAACCAATCTGTCTTCCTTTGGATTTTGAGCCTGCTCGTTATTCCTCTTTAGAAATAAGCATTCCCACTTCATGTGCCCGTATCTTTTATAGTAATGACACTGCACTTCTCCCTATTCAACTCACTCATGTGAGTGCATGATTCCCATTTTCAGGCATATTTCATCATATGCTGATAATCCTGTGATGTCCACATCCTCCTCTTCAACTTTCTTCTTCCCAACAACATACCATTTGTGCTCTCCATAATCACTTGTATAGTGACCCTTTTTCTCACACTAGAAATAGGTTATTTCGCTAGGATCACGCCCCCTAGATTTTGGTTGCCATTCTTTACCTCCTGATTATCGATGTTGGCTCCTCCCACGTTAATCATCTCATATCACCATGATTTTCTTTCTTGACAGCATGATAGGTTTTTGGAATGCCTCCGAATCTTGAAGTGATTCCATCACCTCGTCCAACTTCAATGTCTTCTTCCCCATGAGCAATGCAGTCACAAGCCTATCAAATGATCTTGGTAGGGATGATAAAAGAAAAAGTGCTTTATCTTCCTCTCCAACCTTCACACCGAGCCCCAATAACTATGTGAGGATTTTGTTGAATTTTTTGGTGTGATCCAAAAAATTTGTTCCCTCTTCCATCCGCAACTGGTACCGTTTCTTCTTTAAGAAAATTTTTTTGGTGAGCGACTTCACTATATACCACTGCCCCAACTTCTTCCATATCTCTTTCGGTGATGTCTCATCCAACACTGAGTACTTTACCTCATTCTACAGACATATTCGAATTGTGCTGACGACCTGCATGTCGAGGTCTTCCCAATCATCGTTACTAGTTGCCTCAGGCTTTTCTCCGATCAACGGTCTGGTCATGAACTACTTCACCAAAAGATATTTCACTGTGCTTTTCCACAATCTGAAATTGTTTCGACCATCGAAATTCCCAATCTCAAATCTTGGTAGTGCTCCACCACCCGTCATCGTCGCCATCGCAAAACGCGATCCCCACCGTTGATGGAACACCCTTATGAAACCAACATATAGAGTGTGAATTTTTAAAAACTAACCATACGATATATCCGTAACTTTTGAAATAGTTGGAATCAACTCCTGGATCACTGAAATCAGACACAAATTGATGGAGATATGGTCAAAAAACGTTCAATGATCCAGATCTCCCAAAGATGTGGTGCTGACGTGGCGATGATGTGGTGCTCCAGAGTTCCTGCCAGAATCTCGCTAGAATTTTCACCGGCAGTGAGAATAGTGTTGTCTTCTCTGGCATGGGGGTACTGTTCACCCACAGGTTTGACCAAACTTTAACTGAGACTACCGGGCTCGTTTCAACTCTGTTTTTATCGCTGTTTGTGCCGTTGGAATCTTCTCGACATCCTCTTCACAGATTTGGACTCAAAAAATTTTTCCGACCACTTTCAATTTTCCAGCCACTGGAAAAATCGTCATCGCCTCACCGGTTCAACTCCATTCGCTTCGACTCACCTATGATACCACTTTTTGGGGAACATCGAAGGTGCGTGGTACCTCAAACACAAAAAACAGAAGCAAACTAGAGTAGTACAAGAATTTAACATGGTTTAGCTTTGAAGCCTATGTCCACGGGAGAAATGAGAGGGTGGTTCTCTATTCTCTTCTCTTCGAATCTCATTGGAGGATTACAATATACCACACAGAATCACACATACACAACAAGGGATTTGATCCCATTAAATATAGGAAGTAAATCCATCCTTATTCTTCAGTTGTTGGAGGGTAGTTCAGCTACCCTTTAGAAGTCCTCCCACTGCCTGCTGCAGTCCACCACATCAGCTGCCAACCTTTGGACGAAGCTGTTGCCGACTGTTTCTCCTCCTGTTGAAAAACTCCACCCCATATTGGGAGTGGCCACCACACTTCCTATAGAGTATTGGTGATTCCATGGGATCTTTTCTATGTGGGGATGATCGGACACTTCATCTCTTGGATGGGTTGTCTGTGAAAATATATGTGTAGGTGGACCTTTCCCTCCATCTTCCTAATCATATCTTTCTCCAGGCTGGTGATTTGATCTTGTATTGGAAAAAGCTGGTTTACATTTATCCTCCATGATTTTGCGCTTCTTGTCAGATCCAGGGGCACGTCGCGTCCACATGCATGAAAAACCGGGAAGTAGAAAAGCCCTTGAGTTAATCTATATTGGTGGGTCATGATGTGAATCAGGTGATAGTGGGGAGAACTCCTTTATGTATGCATCCAAAATCTCCGCTCGCAGATGGTAGGGCTGTTGGGAAACTTCTTCCTGCTTTGGTTGAAACCAGGGTCATTAGCGAGGTGGTGGTAGATTCTCCTTCTTGCTCAGATTCAGTAGACTAATTGAATAGGTGCCTTTCATTGGTGCCCTTTCATTATTTTCCTATGCCTAAGGTAGTCTGGTCTGAGATGATTCCTGTAGTGAAGGATAGCACTAGAAGGATGAGTAAGGAAATCCTAGCTCCCTTTTCTACCCCTTTTGTATCTGCCTCCTGTGATCCGGGATCATCCACTGTTTCACCCATATTCACCTCGAATTACTTCAGTATTTTAGCACATGATTATTCATATGAGGATCTTATTTCATTTATCTCCTCTCTGGTTTCCAATGGAATCTTTACAACATCCCTCTTAAAGCATATAACAGCTCAATTGTCCTATCAGGCTAAGTGTTCTCAGTATCCAGGGACCAAACCCAGAAGAAACCTTTCTTTATGATCAATATAATTATCTAGAATTCCCTTGGTTTAGGATCCAGGGAAAATACGTACTTCCTTTCTAACAAAGTGTGTTGAAGTACTGTTTTTCTTGTTGTTGTTCTCAAACCAAAACAAAATTCCACCAAAATTGTCGTTTTCTCTCAAAGGACTGGCTTGTGTTTTTTCATGCATGGTGAGCCCAAGAATCACCACATTTGGTTGCTTTGGAAATATTCTGTTTTAGTTAGCCTTATGGGAGTCTCAGAAAAACAAATTACTACCTAGATCAGTGCAGGAGGGTGTTGTTGCAACTTTTCCTTTGTTTAGGCTAAGTGTGATCCTCATGCAAGAGGTCTGTTATGGTCAGAACCGGAATCGTTCAATGTGGGAGAGGTGGCATGGATGGTGGGTGCTAACTTCAACAGTATTTTCGATGTGTCTGAGAATAAGGGAAGAGGGGTATTATCTTGGAGAGATCGGAATGAATTCACCTCTGGTGTTTCTAAGTGCAGGATTCTTGATTTGGGATTCTCCGGTGATAAATTTACATGGTATAATAATCAAAGTGAAACTCGATGCACCTTGTCTAGGCTTGATTGCTGCCTCAACAATCTACAGGCAGTCTCAAGCTTTCCAGATGTTCATGTTATGAATCTTACTCGGTCTATTTTGGACCACTCTTTTCTTCATATCAACATGGCAGCCAGTAATATAGGTAGTGGTAGCTTTTTCTCCTCAAGCTGGTGAGCTTCCAAGCAAGATTATCACATGGTGGTATAGTCTTCATGGAATAAGCCTGTTCAAGGGAATTCGTGGATTGGATTTCAAAATAAACTATGTATTTTGAAAGGGGACCTTAAGGTGTGGAATGAGAACCAACCCTCACGTTTTGATGATTTAAATAACATTGATAATGATATTTCTCACATGGAATCCACTCTGGAAGAGGATTGAAACGAGAATGTTTTTTTTTATTTTATTGGTAAGAAAAATAGATTTAGTGAGATGTTTCTAGAAAGGGAAAGAATAGAATGGGAGAAGTCTATAATTACCTGGCTCAAGGAGGGAGATAAAAATACATCGTTCTTTTAGGCCTTCCTTAAGGAATTAAGAAGGAGAAGTATTCCAAACATTCTTTTAAAATATGGAACCTTCTTTAATGACCCAACATTTGTGGGTAATCTAGATGAGAACATTTTCAAATACTTTCTGGTTGAAACTACTCATGAAATGAAAGGTGGTTATCCTAGCAGTCAATCTGAGTTGTTTGAAATCATCCCACAGGCGGTGCCAATTTCTAATAATTATTTTTTCAAGAATATACAAAATGAACCTGAAATATGGGGAGAAATTAAATCTATCAATAAGAGCAGTACTCCTAGATCATACTGGTTCCCAACCTCCTTTCACGTGACATCCTAGGAGCTTATCAAAGATGATCTTACTACTTCCATTCAGGATTATTTACGAGGGGGTGAATTACCATGGGTGGTCTGTGAAAATCTTATCACTCTAATTATAAAAATTAAATATCCAACATCTCTCAACCAATTCAGTCTTATAAGTATGTGTAATGTTTTATAAAGAATTTGAGCTAGTTTTCTTAATAGGATATTGTCTTCTTACCTGTCAGATGGGTCTCCGAAGAGCAACACATATTTTTTAAAGGGAGGTCCACTCAAATGGATATAGGCCTTGCATGGGAGATGGTTGAGGATATTAACATTAAATATCATGGGTTTAACATTGTTATTAAGATTGATATGGATAAGGCATATGACAGATTAGAATAGAGCTTCATCCTTAGGGTGATAGAATGCATGGGTTTTTCTAACTGGGTGAGAGACTTATTTTTTTAAATGTTCCAGCTCTTCCCGACTCTCAATTTTGACTATGGGGAAAAAATGGTTTCTATAAATCTATTCATGGTATTAGGAAGGGATAAACCATGTCTCCAATCCTTTTCATCATGGTTCAGTATTCTTTTAACAGGTCCATTAACCAGGGAATCCATGGTGGTATCATTCTTCCTTTCAAAATAAGAAATCATTATAATGGTATATCTCACCTCTTCATTGCATATTACTTTATTGTCTTCATCAATGGTGGGAACTAATCCATTCAAGGCCTTAAATCTATCCTGGAGGTTTATAAAAAGTGGATTGGTGTGAAATTTAATTATGAAAAACGTTTCATTTATGTTCCAAGATTATGCATGGAAAGACGGTGGAAGAGAATGGAGCATTTGTTGGGAATTCATAGAAAATATTTTCCTATAGAATACTTGGGAGAACCTATCTATACTGAGAGTCTTTTAATTAGAAATTATGAGGGGGTTCTTAACAAAATTACTATCCACATCAACAATTGGAAGAATCACTTTCTTTCATTCGGGGGCAGGATTACTTTGCTGAATTGTGTCCTGACTTCCATTCCGATGCACGTGATTTCAGTAATTAGGCCTCATAAAACTGGGCTGAGGAATATTGATAAGATTAGGAATTGTTTTATATGGGTTTCTCATGTAGAAGGCATGTGTCATTGGGCTTTGTGGAGTAGAATGGCGAGGTTGGTGGATGATGGAGGGATTAATTTGTGAAGTGTGGAGGGAACCATGCTTAGCCTTCAAGATAAACTAGTCTATAATATCATAGAGGGGAACTCCCTTTAGAGAAAGGTACTCACTAGAAAATATGGGACTATCCTGGATTCTTTGAGGGGGAAAGTATCTCATTTATGGAAGGTGCTAAGAGGTCATTACTCTATTCTCAATCTGAACTCCAAATGAATTGTGGGTCGTAGTGAGAATAATTTTTGGCATCACAATTGGGATAGATATCTTCTAGAATTTCAAGGTTTTCCTATGCCTAATATTGACTTTGCGCAGCCTGATCAACATCCTGTGCTAATTTAGGCCATCCTTAATGACCAACAATGTAAGGTCTTTGTTCAAATTGATCTTTCCACTATTTGGGAAAAGATTTTATTTACCATCTATTCTACGGGAGTGTTCACAACTAATAAGTATAGCTGGTTTCACCAGTACAATAATGCCAATAGTGTTAGTGGTTACATGTTTTGGTGTAAGGACATAAAAAAAGTATAATTTTCTGGTTTGGAGGATCGTTAATAAAATTTTACCTACAGATGAGGACGTTATAAGAAAGGGTATCAGCCTAGTATCTAGATGATGGTGTTGAAAGAATTCCAATGAAGAAACAGTTGATAACATTTTCTTGGGAAGTGATTGGTCTATAGCAGTCTAGAGGGGGTTTTGTGTCCTCATTGGGCGAGACATGCAGGCCGCTGGATGTATGATTTTTATTCAGAGTAGATTACAGGATGCCTCTTTGTAAAAGAAGGAATGTATGGTGAGAATTGTGTTATTGGTGGTAGGTTGCTGGTCAATCTAGGATGCCAGAAATAGAGCACAAATTAAAGGCCGATCCAGATCAGCCTTGGCCATGCATGTTAGACCGATAACTCTTGTAGTGGAGCTGGGATCCTTGGTGAAGAATTGGGATAAAATCCAAATTATGAGAAAGGTTATAGTGGGTATCAGAAGTTGAATCTCTACACATACTGTGTACCGTCCAGGTAAATGGGTTCACTGGAAGCCCCCACAATGTGGTTTTAAACTCAATGTGGATGGTGCATGTGGGATGGGCATCATGCGAGGGGGAGGCATTGTCAGGGATCATGATGGGGAAATTCAAATCACTTTCATCAGCTTTTATGGAAATGGTAACTCTATTATGGCTGAAGCCAAATCCTTTCTTAATGGGGTGGAAGTTTGCATGATCCACAACATTTCTCTTTTAGTAATCAAAATAGATTCATTAGTCATATACAATGATATTAAAGGTAATTTTGATGTCCTTGGTCTAGAGAGTACCACATTCATTGGTGTACAGACTATATTGATAATGAAATAAGTGTAGAGCACACTTGGAATGAAGTTAATAATTTAAAGGACTTTTTGGAAGAATGGGGAAACACAGAAAATCCTCATATGTTTTTTTCCACCATGGGCAGCCTTCCCTCAAATTTTTTTGGACTTGTTCAAGTTGACGCACTTGGTTTGAATTATTTTAGACCCCCCTAATCCCCTGATATTATTCAATTTCCTACTTTCCTTTACTTCTCTTGTGTCATTTTCACTATTATTAAATGAAGAGTCATGTTACTATTGTTTCCTTACACTGGTTTGACCCTTGTGTTGGTAGGGATGAGACATTTTCATTTCACAGCTTGATCCAATTATGAGATTTGGATATAACTACATATCCTGTGATGATAAGAATCAACATGTACATAGTTATTTTAAGGTTTTCCCATATTTGAATCTAATTCATGCATATGGATGAGAATTTTGTTTGGATACAGATTCACCAATGAGGTGGGGGGGGGGGTGTCAAACCTCCCTATGTAGATTTATTTCTTGCATAGGGTCACGAGGGGAAATAAACTTGGATGTGACCTAGCCTAAGGGTTAATACTGGGTATTAGTATTATGCGGTTTAAACATCATTTAATAAGGATGTCTATGTAGAAGACCTGATTAACTAGAGGGTAATCAAGATGAGGTGTTCTGACATGTCCAGAACGCGAGTAGGTTATAATATTTAAACCATGGTTTTGTGGGTTTATGAATCAGGAGGAATGACATGAGTCTTAGAATCCATTATTCATATAGAAATAGGAAAATATTCTCCTAGGGATGAATTTTCCTTTGGTTTACAGGCCATTTTTGTGGTCAACATATGTAGAGACGTCGGGGCATAATGTGAATAGTCAAACAAAGGTGTCCGTAGTATACTGACCTTCCACCCCCAATGGACCTAAAGGATTATGATGGTCTATGGTCACTCAAATCATGGAGTCTGATGAAGTGGGAGAATTGGTTTGGATGCTTCAGAAACACTTAGGCTGTGATTATTCATAGAATTTCATGATTATTCACAGAATTGGGAGTCTCTCTATACATTTTTAAACTATATGGGAGGTGGGATATTTTGACTCCCTTGTCAGATCGGGGCCCGATTTCGATGATCCACGCGTCTTGATACGATGTTCCCTATACAAATTCTGGTCTGTGTGTAATGAGTGGGAGAAATTTTAGCTATATATGGGGTACCTTGCAGTTTTTAATGTCATGTGGTGGGGACTCTGGTCCATTCAGTTTAATGTCATGTAGTGAGGAAATATTCCATTCAATTTAACATCATGTGGAAAGGATTTTTATAGCACAATTTAATATTCATGTTTTATGGATGAAACATCAAATGTATCATGTGTAAATTTCAGATAATTATGAAGGGATATTCCTGGTACTCCCTAGACATGAGTGGGGCAAGAAGGTGTAAACCAATATAGAAGGGGGTCTCATGTCAAGAGTAATGACATGGGGATTAAATCCATTAGGTGTACAAAGAGAGGAAAATCCTCTCTTGGGGATTAATTTTCCTTTGTTTGAAAATCCATTTTTTATGGGAAACATGTGTAGAGCCACTAGGGCATAATGTTCATAGTCAAAAAAAGGTGTTTGCATGACACTAGCCGTCCATTTATGATAGCCATGGATGATTGTGGTTACTCGAGATTTTTTGAGGCATGGAGTTTATTGGATGAAAAGAGTATGTCTGGGTATGTGAGGAATATCCAGGACATGATTAGTTTTTAGGTAAGAGATCTTATACGTAGATATAATTCATATGTAAGGGGAATCATGGTCTCTTGAAACTTTTGAAATTTAATAATTCTGATAGGAAATCCCCTGCA
Source organism: Viscum album (assembly GCA_963277665.1). Lineage (NCBI taxonomy): Eukaryota > Viridiplantae > Streptophyta > Magnoliopsida > Santalales > Viscaceae > Viscum > Viscum album. The sequence continues at coordinate 382,033,008 of OY728131.1, forward strand.
TATATTTTAATTTTATATACAAGTGGTTGGGGGATTTTAACATTTATTTTATTATTTATGGATGGACCTAGGATTTCTAGCTTGAGTGTCACTACGTATCTAATTATACTGAGAAAAAATCCGTATACAATTCTTGAGATACCTTTTAGTTTAATGTCGCATGGTTTGGATTCCTTTTCCCATGTAGTTTAACATCATGCAATGAGGACTCATGAATTCCCCTATAAAAGTATGACTCATATATAGAGGGAGGCATTTAGTTCATGATGGCTAGACTCAGGAAGACCTAGGTGTCACTACATATCCCATTGGTGGGTGGGAATCAAGCCACACATAGTTATGGTATCCTGTGTAGTTTTACACCATACATCAAGAACAAAAGTGAACTGACTTGAAAAGGATGAGGCAAGTGAAGCGTTGGGCATGAACCCCGTGGTGGTTTCCTATATATCCATGTTAATTGGGAATCAAAGTCCACATAGTTCTTGAAGAAAATTCTCTATATATTTCTGATTTATATGCAGAAAGGAGGGAATTTTTTTTAAGTGGTGGCTGGACCAGGACAAAGAATCCATGCGTCACTATGTATCCTACAAGAGTAGGAATCAAGACACATGCAGTTCTTGGAGTTCCCTATACCGGTAAGACACATGAAAAGAGAGGGGGGATTTTAAATTTTTCTTTATTTGATAGTGTATGGACTGGGATAGAAGATCTAGGAATCACTACATATCCTATAAGGGGCAGAAATCAAGACATACGTAGTTCTAGAGTGCAATAGGATAGGTGACTGATGTCGGCGATAATGTTCCCTCGAGTGAGAACATTATTGGGGCTATGCGGTTTAACGTCGTGCGGTAAGGATGAAAGTTATTCCCATAAAAGTATGACTTGTACACAGAGAGAGGGAAATTATTGATTTTGACCGGTGGTTTGACCAGGATATAGAGCCCAAGCATATCTACGTATCCCGTGAGGGTAGGAATCAATACATACATTGTTCTAAGGATCCACCCCATGCCAGTATGACCTATTCATGGGGATGACAGAGGGTACAATATAGGAATTCCATGTCATGTGGTTGTTGTACCAAGACTTGGGGTCAAGGTGTCTCTATGTATCCCATTTATTAATAGGAATCAAGCCATATGTAGTTCTATAGCGTGACATGGTAGGTGACTGATGCTAGAGAAAATGTTACCTTGGGTGAGAACATTGTTGGGGACATGTAGTTTAACATCGTGCGGTAAGGATGAATATGTTTCTATACAGTTTAATGTCATTCATCTAAGATGATGGTGTTGAGCAGTTTAATATCGTGCAACATGAATGAATTTATTGTGAAGTTTATTATCATGCGATCATGATATCTTCTGTACATTTTTACATCATGTGGAGGGGATGTAGGTGGTGCTATGCAGTTTAATGTCATGAAACTAAGATGATGGAGTTGAGAAATTTAACATATTGTAACATGGATGAAATCATTGATGATTACACAAAGTACTTTTTTAGGAACCTTGTTTTGGTGGGGGATATTGTGAGCTATTTTTCAATTGAAATCAGGGAATATGATCCATTAGAGTAAACTTTGTGTACGATACATGGTCCTTACCACTTTTTCCGCAACTTTGGATGTTTCTTCATGAGTATCATTGGGGCTATGAGGACCAACACCATTTCTCTTTCGAGGAAAGATCAGAGGTGAAATTTTTTATTAAAGGCTTGTGAAATCCGATTTTGGTAGACTTCAAGATGGTTTAGAGTGTTCAATATTTTCTCATCCAACCACTCTAGCTCATCAAACCATTTTTGGGATTGGTTATCTATAGATAGTTGATAAAAAATGATAATACGAAGAGATGTAAGTTAAAATTCAATGGGAAGAATTTCCTCCGTACCTTATACTAATAAGTACAAAGTTGCTTGAGTGGCGGTGCAGGCTGTGTTCCAATAAGCTGAATGATCATGGAGGATCATGTCCAGACACAACTTATTATCCCTATCTACTATATTTTAGAGTATTTTTGATGGGGTCTTATTGAAAGCCTCTATCTTTCCATTGGCCTCTGTGTAGTAAAATTATGAATGGATGGATTTAATACCATACTCCTTGTAGAGTTTTTTCAATTCAATAGAGCAGAAATTGGTTCCATTTTCCTTCAATATTGTGTGAGGGATACCAAACCTTGTGAAGATATTTTCTTTCAAAAAGCTGACAATGTTTTTTCTATGACTTCTTTAAGGGGTGAATCTTCTGCCCATTTGGAAAAGAATTCAATTTCTATGAGAATAAACCTAAATTGTATGGTTTTGGTAGGAGAATATGGTCCCATGATATCCATTCCTCATATAGAAAATGGATAGGAGTACTTATCTATGTGATGCAACTCTGGGGATTGATTGATGAAATTGGCAAGGACTTGGCCGAAATGACACTTTTTGGTGAAATCGACACAATCCTATATCATGGTGGGATAATATTATCCAAGACTCCAAATTTGGTGAGATATTTTGGATGCTAACTAGTGTTCCCCACAAATGCCGACATGCACTTCTTTCATGATAGTGGAATTATCTTCTCCATCGACGCTCTTGATAATGACTCCCTCAAGTCCTCACTTATAAAGAACCTTTTACTAGTTTGTGCCATCATATAACATAAAATTGAATGCTATTCATTGTATTTTTTCCCTTAAAGCCCTATCTGAGGGGAGTTATTCCTTTTGAAGATATTATATAATGGGAGTAATCTAGATGGTAGCGGGACCATATGACTTAGATATGGGATTGATCTCATTAATTTCTTCCATGTTGGCCTGAACATATGGTAAAACCATCTGGTGGTGGGAAATACTGATGATTGATACATTCTGATCTAGATCAGCCAGAGTCATGGCTACATTTTCTAATTCATCAGCTTGTACATTTTGGGACTGAGTAATGTATTTCAATGTTGGTTTTGACAGGAATTATGCCATCAGTTCCTGGACATGGTTCATCAAAGGGATTTCCTCCTCTTTCTTGATATGATAGTCACCATATACTTTATTGATTAATATTTATTAATCACCTTTTATCTTCAAGTGTCTATCCTTCACTTAGAGTGCTAATTTCAGCCCTGAAATGAGGTCCTGGTACTCCACTTCATTGTTTGTGCATCCTTCTGATAGTATGAAGGAGTAAGGAAGAACTTATTTTTTTTTTGGGATATGAGTATGACTCCCAAACCCACTTTGTTGAATTTGGGGTCTTCCATTATTCTTCCTGTCGGGATTTTGGAGGCACCATTGAAGTGCATTTTCCAAATCTAGGATTTCACTTTAATAGAGAACACTTCCTCATCAGGTAGCTCATCATCTAATTGGGCCAATCCTATTGAGGGATTCTCAGCCATGAAATATTCTAATTTTAGGACTTTGATATATTTCTATGGTATGAAATGTATATCAAACTACTACAGGATGGCCACCCATAATGACAGGTATCCAATTAACATTGGATGGATAAAAATGTAGTTGAGCGGGTTGCTACGTGAGGACAAATGGACTTCATGGTACTGCAAGTAATGTATCATTTTCTGGACCACAAATATTAATACAAGTTAGCTCTTCTTTATATTTGAATAACATTTATCAGCATTAATCATGGTTCGAATGAGGTAATAGAGACTATTCTTACTATCGACATAATTTGGATGTGTGAGAAAGGTGCCTAGGGATTTATCCAAGGTGGTTACATAAAGAAAGAGTGGTCTTCCTTCAATGAGTGATAGTAACATTAGTGTACTCTAGAGATATTTCTTGATATTATTGAATTCTTCTTTAAAATCATCTGTTCATTGTTATTATACTTCTTTTTTCAACAACCAAGCATGAAGGACCAAATGTAAGCCAGATACCCTTGGATTCCTATCATCTCAATAAGGTTGTGAGGTGGTGACATTCCAAGGATTTCATTTTTCTTCTCAGGGTCAGATTTGATGCCTCAGTGGCACATGATGAAGCTAAGTAATTTCCCTAAAGTGACACTGAAATTACATTTTAGGGGGTTTATTTTCAGATTATTTTGTCGTAGTTTATGGAATATAGTTTCAAGATCCACCAAATGGTTTGATAATTTTCATTATTTAACCAATATATAATCAACATAACATTCAACAAACTTTCCTAGGAAGGGTTTGAAAATTTAGTGCATGGAGCACTGATACGTGGTGCCAAAATTTTTCAAGCCGAAAAGATTCACCTTGTAGAAAAACACCCCCTAGGATCCCTAAAGGTGGTAGATTTTTCATCTTTTTTGAGATATTTAGATCTGGTTATATCCTGAATACCCATACATTTAAGATAGAGCCTCATATCCAATAATTTCATCAATCAACAATTCTTTGATCGGGACTGGGAAATAATCTTTCAGGTAGTGTCGATTGAGATCCTTGAAATCAATACAGACCCTAATTTTCTCATTTTTCTTCTTGATGGGGATAATGTTTCCTAGCTAGATGGGGTATTTAAACTCCCAAATGAAGTAAACTTTTATGATCTTGTTAATTTTAGCCTCTATTTTGGCAACATGTGTTAGGTGCGTCCTTCTAGCGGCATGCTTCTAACCATGGTGATATTCTGGGAGGACCAGGTGGTGATTGGACACCTTTGGATCCAGACCTAGGATTTCTGTATAATTCTAGGCAAAAACATCTCAATTATATTTTATGAAAGAGGCATATATCTCATTCTCTTCAGGAGGTATGGATGCAGTAACCAGAGTGGGCCTTGGGTCTTTTTCTGTACCCAAGTTGATTTCCTTGAGTTCATTAATGGTGGTGGAAACACCATCCTCAAATGATGTAGGGTTACCCCTTATGAATTATTCTTCCTCCTCCCCTACATCCTCATCAGCATCCTATTCATCTTCTAATGGGGAAAGAATCCTAGAAACGATTTCTCCACAGTTGAGGGGGGAGTTGCAATTTTTGTGTAAGGTTATCTTTTCTTCCTCGACTATTGGCATAGATTTTTTGGTAAAGATGAAGTGAGGGGTAAAAGAGTTTCCTCATATTCCTCGAATTAAGAGGTACTTCTTATTTCCTCAGTGGGTGAGGTGGAAATTTTCTATTGTTTTGATGTCAGTTGAGGGGTGTTTTTATTTGAAACCTCCCCATTATCTCAGGAGTCAATGATCCTTTTTATATTACTAGGATTAACAGTCAGAATTTAAATCATGAGGACTACTGAATACACATCAAAATTTGGAATTGATCTTTCAATATGATTGATGGGTAGTATATATTCTTCCTCGAGATATTTGAGGGGATTGGTAGGAAACATTTCCAAACTATTTGGGGTGCCGACCTAGTCACTTCCATTTGCTTTGGGTTGTTTCCCCTTTGGTTCGTAGAACCCTGTATCAATGTAGTGTAGCTCGTAATACTCAAACAGGGAATTATTAGAATTCAGTGTCTCACACTCTCCATTAATTCTATACTTTAGTAACCGATGGTATGAGGAGGGGATTACTGCGTACTTATGAATCCAGGGCTTCCCCAGATAGTATTGAATGCCATATTATTTCAGACCACTGGAAATTATGGGTGAGCTACGAGGTCACCGAATCAGGTTTTGATCTTGATTTGGCCCAACGGATTCTACTTTAATTTGTCATACCCCAATAGTGTTATGGCACAGGGTGTCATATTATCCTCATTGTAGCCTAGCCAAAAAAGTTTCCACAACGGGAGGAGATAAAACCCAAATCCATATTTGATGAAGACTTTTCAGATATCGACACCATTTATCATGCTAGACATTTATAAAGATTTTATTTTTCCTTGGATGATGGAATATTCATCTTGATATGTGAAGGAGATAACTTTATGATATTCTACAGGATTGATATCTGTTCGATAGACATGAGTAGTGGCTACTTTGACTTCAAACTCCTGTGGAATCAGCAAAGCCTATATGAGAGCTACCCTGAGATCTACTGATATATTCAGTGCATCCATGATTGAAATCTTATCTATAGATGAAGCCAACAATTTTAAAATGTCATATTTTCGATTTAAAGGCTAGATCTTCCCAGCTTGGGGATTCTCTTTCACAGGAGATTTAAGGGCTTGAGAATTTGATGAAGGCGGGTCAGCCCTTGGTACCGGAGATGAAGGATCTTCCCTCCTTTGTGGCTTGGGCCCGGTAGATCTTCTCAAATGATGAGGGAAATAAGTAATTTTTTAGTCCTATGATGGATAATCCAAGAAGATTGGATCGGGGTGGCTTCATATGGGGCCAAGGTAATTTTCCTATCCCCATCGGATCTGTTGGAGGGTCCTCCCACAGGTTTCTACAACACTAATGGTTTGAGTGGGGTTATGGCCATACACTTGATTTCTACCATGGATTTGTCTCCCTTGGTATCCCTAGATTTTTGGGATTCTTCCTCTATCTCCCCAGTTGGGTGTAGAGAATTTTGGTCAATAACCATACTCTTTGTTAGAGAAAGGATCCATAAAATGGATAACATTGACGAAGCCAAAAATCATCTCCCCTTCTGATGATGAATTTAACTCATCATATACCTCTATTTTTTCCATTTGGTGGGGCGTTGCCTATTTTTTCAGATTTTCTGGCATCAAATATGTGAGTTTCAAAGCCAAAAGTGGTTTTTGTGTGAGTTTTTCTTCCTACACTCTCTTTCCTCCCTTTTGATTGTAATAATTTTTGGGTGGCTATCCTATGGAGGATTATGGAGCTAAGGATAATTAATGTGTTTCATTAAGAGACATTGGAGTCATGGTTGGTTGCTTCAACTATTCATGGAGTATGCCAGGAGCTCAATCGACTTCCTTTCTGAGTCACCCAACTATCAAAATTTTGCTTCTTTTTGTTAAAAACTTTTTTCCAACTCCCTTCTTCATCCAGATAGGTAGTGGAAACATATTCCACTTATGCTAGAAGTGGCCCTATCTTGACCTTTCTAAAATCTATAATATTTTACCTGAGGTATTTAAAGACAAAACAATCCTAGATATTGTGTCCCAATATCTAATTTAAGGGATAATAATTGGTTCGATCATGAAGTCCTATTTCATCAACCTACTTTCGATCAAGAAGGAGAATCAAGTTTCATTTCATGGTGGATATAAAGTAACTGTAGAGTTGGTCATCCCAAAAAAATACACTTTATTTTGATATTCCTCAAATTTATTTCTTCCCCCCCCCTTCACTCCTCTTGATGGGGTGGGGGTGGATATTGAAGTCTAGGGGGCCTTACATTGTTTGGTGGGGGTCTTGGGGTTAGGGACAATGTAGGGGGTGACTTAAGCATGATAGAATCCACTTCAGATATCCTTACTCTTTTTACTGGGGATCATGGGGCTTCCCAAGACTTGAGATTAGTCCTTTTCAAGGAATCCTCTATCCTTTGAGTGATGGCAGAGAAGTCCTGGAACCCACTTGTGTACTTCATAGGAATGAGTGGAATTCAAATTTCATCTCAGATATTGTCAATTCATATGGACAACATCTTATATTGGGTGATTTTTCGGTTCAAGGAGCAAGCCAAACCATTCCTTCAGGAGATGATGTATGAGACTCTCTCATTATCTCACTATTTACAGTTCATGTGATCACTAATGATTGTTTTGGGAAATGTCAAGCTGAACTAGAACAATAAATGGCACTGAAGATCTTCCTATCCTGTTATTAAGTTATCTTGAAAACTGGTGTACCACACAAATAAGGAACCATGTAGAGTTCTCACAAAGCATATGAGTTTTACAGCCACTTGTTTCTCTGGAGTTCCCATCATGGGATCACAATAAGAAGAGTAGTGAATTAGATGCTACTCCGGGTCCCCTAATCCATTGGAAATTGGGAATACAAGATTCCAAAAATTTGGTAGTGGTGGGATGTTGCTCACCCAATCAGGGTAAGGCCTCCATTCTAGTTTTACTAGAGTGCGCCTTCCTTCCATTTCTTCCATTAGAGTAGTTAATAACTCAATGGTATTCAGAATCCCTTGATATACATCATATTGGACCTAGGTATGAGTGGGAATAGTAGGGGTCAAGATTGAATGTATCGATGGTACTAGACCTTGAGACAGATACCCATCCAGGGGAATCCTTTGTGGATGTGCTTGAATCTGATTCGGTTACTTCCCTAATGCGAGGAAATCTTGATATCCTATTGAGATTGGGTTCTGGTAGGCTAATAGTCCTGACACTGCCCTGAATGAGCCTTCCATCCTTGATTCATTCATCAGGATGATCCAGTGAGGAATAGATACATCTTATGTAAGTGCGTTTTGATGCTCCACCTAAGAAACATACCCAGTAGGACAACTTTATCTTAACAGCTCAGTGTTGAGTTGCCTAAACCCTTTCATTTTTTCATCCTTTTGAGCGTATCTCTCCTCATGCATAGGGAAATCATCCTCATGGGGAGGAGGAGTTGGGTAATAGAACTTGATATTATTCTTCTCCTTGTTCAGGATTCATGTAGGAGGTAATGAAATATTGAATGAGGGGGCACCAAAGTTTAAGACAAATCTTTGGTTTCTGGTGTGTACACCTCTAGGCTCAAAGTGGACTATCTTCGGGAGGGAAACCTCTTCCCAAAATTTCTCATTATTTTCATTTTTTTCAGTGAGGTCTATGGGGATGATGTCCACAACATTCAATGATTCATACTACATCTAGGATGGCATACCAGGTAACAAATGGTAGGAGAGATTATTAAGCCCTTTATTGAATCTTTTCTGATTATTATGTGATACTCTTCAGGTTTCTTGGCAAAGAGTGACTCAAACGGAGCCCTGATATGACCTTGGAGTATGCCTCCATTTCAAGAGATGTGAATCACAAGACGATATGGGATGAATAGCCTTTCTATCCAATTTTCTCTCTAGAAGGGAGAATATAGACGTCCGTTGGGTGGGAATTTGAGGTAAAAAGTCTCCCATATCTATAGGTCGGGGTTGCCCCCATTCTTCTGTTGACAGTCCTCATCCTATATTTATTTGTATTACAAGTGGGAATTTCGAGTTAATAATTCCCCCATACCTTGGATGTGGTTGATCCCATGTTGTGGAGGATGTTGCTGCTTTTTTTTCCTTCTTGATCTTATGTATTCCCATGTGGATGTGAGCAGGATATGGTGTCAGGTCTAAATGTGAATTTTTTTATTTTGAGGAAATAAGAATTTCTCATTGATTGGACTCCCTTAAACTAGAATTATACAGTATGTTATCAGTTTCATGGTTTAATAGATTCTCTATGGATTTCTCTCATTGGGCATGAGGCTTCTGAGACTCACTCAAGGCCGACTCTTATTGAGCGTTCCACCTTTCCTGATCAGAGACTTTATTTAAATGTCGTATTTGGGCAATGACATTACATGATGTGATTTCCAATAATTCTAACTAGATGTAGAGTGGGGTGAATTATAGAGCTCTATGTTCACCCCATCCTCATATATGAACACCAAACATGGCGTCACTGATAAGACAACAAAACTTTTGCAACAAATAGAGGCAAGCCAGCCCAAGGTCTTTTTTTCTACCTTTTTGATTGTGGTCACCATGAATATGGAAGGGATTCTAGGATTATTTGATGACTAAGATCTCCCAAGTAGTTAAAAAGGACTTTTTACCCATCTTAGGGATTTTTTTTCATTTAACTGGAGGAGAGTTGTCTAGATATTGAGGTGAATGTTATGCATACATTCTTCTAACAACTCTTTTAGTATGTTGACTTGAGAAGTGGTCATGGGCCATTACATCACCAACATGACATCCCTTTCTAGTTTTCTTCTCACAAGAAACTTATATTATTATTTTTCCAATAGGTAATATTCTTCTTGGTCCACCCAGTTTGACTCCTCCTTAATGATTTCATTCCAAGAAGCAGGGTTAGCAAGAGTCTTGTTGACATTTGAACAGTTCAGGGGGGGCTCGGATGATGAGAGTGGCCTTGGGCCATCTTCTGGGTGAGAAAGGATATCTATTTTTATGGAGAGAGCATCCCATATATTGTACTTCATTTTCCTATGTGTCTCATCATCTGAGGGTTTTCTAGTATTCGACACGACAAGGGGAGGACCTTATCATCAGTGTAAATTTTGACTACGGGGAGGATATTGTAGTTGGTGTCATGATGAAGTGGACTACCATCACAACTTAGTGTCTGACTGTAGAGAGTAATTTTGTGGTCTATACCCTAGATAGGACCTTCAGGGTGGAGCGTAGTAAGGGGAGGACCTTCTTGCTGCTTGGCATCATTGAGGGGAGGGCCTTCGCAAAGACTGCTATTATGGAAAGGACTACCATCATAACTCTATAAGCAAGGAAAGTATATGTAGTGTACACTATGGGAAGGTCCTTCAGGATGTAATACCTTGAGGTGAGAGCCTTCTCGTTTCTCAATTTCACTATGAGGAAGGCCTTCATAGTGATTACCATCATGGCGAGGACTACCATCATTGCTTGGCGTCCGAATATAGGCAGAAGAATTTCTAAAGTGTATACCCAAGGGAGGACTATATTAAGAGTATGAAATTATTTTTATACTATATTATAGTCAAGGGGAGGGATACTCTAACACACATCAGGAGATAGACTCTTGTGATCGATTATTTCTGTCCCATAGAGTAAGCCCCCATGGGTGCTATGCGGAGTACCTTAGAGCTGCTGGTAGAAAAATTACGATGAGGAACTTTGAAACTACTGCTATCACTTCAATAATTTGGTAATGGAATGATAGTATATTGATAATTTATTGGTAAATGTTGGATGGCACCAAGAACTCCAGCTTCCAACAGAGAAAAATCATGAATGTGCTCTTCATTTTCCGGTTGCCTTTGAAACCTTTCATTTTTGTGCACTCTCTTGATGGAAACTGGGGCCGACCGCTATTGGAAACAACCTACACGTGTGGTTACCTATCTAATTTCTTCCCATGATGTTGTTGGGATATGACAGAAAACATATTGAGTTCTGGAAGGGATATATTCCTACCCTAGAGCGACCACCATGTGGGACCGGTGTCCCCCAGTTAGAACAAGTATTTTTCCCAATACAGTTGTCCTTGTATCACAAAATATGGCTGTCGATCCCCCTAGACTAGAACATGGATTCTGGTCTTCTCCATAGTGATTATCTGATTTGGTGGACAGATCACCCTGCCCGAGGAAATCGGGTCGTGAACCCGATTCCTTGATTTTTCCACTGACGAAATAATGTCTTGACATATCTGGAGGATATAGTCTAGAATATATGTTTGATCCTCCATCATATACAGGATTTTATAAGATAAATCATTGACTAGAATAGGTATGAATTCTCATTCTGATGTCGGGGTAGGTGTTTGTGCCTGCTTCGGTCCTCCATGGGCAGCTAGTGGTTACTGGTGGTTCTCCTATATTGGGGCAATGCAGTGAGTTTTCTGCTGACTATTTTCTCCAGTTTCCACTTTATTTGATCTGTGGTATATTTATTTCAAGTGGGAATTTTTATATGCCTGTTTTCTATTTTATCTGTCTCACGGGCTTAATTTGCATCTGCAGAAATTTGACTCTACACATATTTAATTGCCACCGTATTTGGCTGGTGGGCCTCATATGAACTGGTAGTGTTGTATGACTGCCTATAATTTTCCACCCTATTTAGATAGCAGGATTATTTTTCATCAGTAGGGACTTGGGCCTACTTATATTTGGGTTCCGTCCTATTTGAATGATGGGATTCTTGCGCATTAGTAGAAATTTGAATCTTCCTGTAATTTTCCACTATGTCTGTGTGGCAGGACCAACTAGAATTGGAAGGAATGTGAATTTATTCATATTGTGTCACCCTATTTCAGTGGTGGGCTTCAGAAGGAAGGGTAGGTTTGTATGCCTACCCATTACATGCTGCCACATTTTTATAGTGGACCTCTTCCTCAGGAACCAAGGTGATAACCTATTCTTAATTATTTATTTTCCACCCTCAGCGGGTAGCCTGAGGGGCCCATGTCTCGTGGACTTCAGTAGGTACCCTCAACACGAGATCCTCTTTAGAGTGAGAATATTAGATTGCAATCCACTAATGGTGATTTACTCCAGCAAGATCCCTTGAGCAGGGTTCTTATGCACCTGGGATGAAGTTATTGGTGTCAAATTCATCTTCCTCCATAAGATAATGGAGGTACTTGTTATCATGCTCTATGGATAGACTCCTGAAGCGGTTGGAGATGGCTAGTGGGGCTATCCTGTACTGGATATTTGGATGCTGCTGAAGAGGTGACTTGAGATATTTCTCCGATTGGAGGGATTTCCTTTCGACCTCCACCATAGGGAGAGTATCATTTTGATGGTACTCTTTGATCAGCATATTCGAAACAAAGTGTTGAAGGTATTAGGTAGGCGAGGAGGTCCTGTTCTTTGTTGGGGATCTGTATGCCTGTGTGGTCATGGAAATACATGTCTAATTAATTTTTTTAGATTCCATTTGGACCGAAGAGAGCTATTCTAAATGCCTGTTATATATATATATATATATGACATACACTGAAAAAAAAACATGTCAAAGTAAAATTTGATGATCATATGTGAAATTGATGATATTGTTTGGCCATATTTCTTTTGAATGTAAAAGGGGCTTGAGGTGGGGTAATCTTCCACCTTGGTGAAGGATTCACATTTGGTTCACCATTTTTGTTTCATCCCAATTCGCATTGCAATAGGTATTGATCAGGTGAGATAGTCCCACAGGGATGGGGCAGTGTATCATTTTTTATTTTATTAAGGTGGTGATGCATTTTCATGATCCTAGTAGGTGATTTAAAAGGGGGTTATTTGTCCATGAAATCAGCCTATGTTGATTACAATGTCCTCAGATGGTCTCTAATGAGTTTATTCATGGATCTAGAAACACCCAATGACCCTAGTATCCATGATTTATGGACCTGCATTCCAAAGGTAGGTGATTATTGGATGATGATTTGGCCAACGACACTTCATGACTCTATTGGTCAAGAGGATGGGAGGTTGAGCTCATCACACCCTTTTGGGAGAAATTATTTCCTACTATGGTACTCTCTTATAGATTTAAGCAATGTTAATATATTTATGAATCCTTGGTTCTTTCCCAAATAGTGTTTCTATAGATTACCTCTGTGTTTTAAGATCAATCATGGATACACATGGATTAGGGATTATTAAGAAAATCCTAGTTTAAGACCTATGATGAGGCAATCTAGTGTTTATTATCATCCAGGGGGGATGGAAGTTTCTTTGATATTGGGATCAAACCCATCATATGGGTTTCCTATGTATCCTTTTGAGAGGAATCAGAACCCACATAGTTCTATGTCACTTAACTAGATACATCACCTTTTAAGGTTGTGTGATGGGGACCCATCAGTGTAGTTTAATTTCATTAAACAAGGACGTCTAGGTTATGGGTGCCTAGTCAAGATCTAATGTGGGGATTTTGACGAGGTGCCCTAGGATGCCAAGGAAAGATATTGTCTCTTGGATTAATATGACCCCACTGAGAATATGGAACGAAGAATTATAGGGTTCTTTGGGTATCAAGTTTGGACCTTAGGGATGCTTCATACATATCCCAGTTGACTAGGAATCAAATCCCTTGTAATTGGGTTCGAGTTGTGACTTTATTGGGGATTATGCATGGGAGCTACCTATTTGAAGGGGGGAATCCATCTCTCATTTCGTGGAGGATATGACATGAAGCTCAGGCCTAGATAAAGGATTCCTATGTATCATAGTAGTGTTTGGAATCAGAGTCCTCATAGTTCATTGTGGGTTGTGCCAATGTCATATTATCATAGACCTCTATGCCCATGGGAGTCATGATCGGTGTGAGAAACAAGAGGATGTGAAAGATTAAATAAAGGCACAATTTATTTTCTATGTTGATGGAAAAAGAGGATACCATGGTAGAAGATGCTAGGGTGATGGTGGATGAGGGTGCAGAGCAATGAAACCTTCAATTTTAAATGAAAGTGAAGGTCATTAGGAATGTTCTAAAATGGTAGGGGCTTACTTAAAATAAGGATTCCCTAGAATGGGTTTTGGGAAAGGGGAGGAATATTTCTTCTCATAAAAAGTAAAATGAGGATAATTAATTTGACTTATCACCATACCTCATTGAATGGGAAAGAAAGTGATTAACCTTGATCCCTAGAATAGGTAGATCCACATTAGTATCCCAAGGTTGGACTCCAGGATACCATGAGAATGTAGACTTAGGAACATTCCTGGAGTCCACACAGATGTGGGGATTACCTTCGTGACTCCACTTACCATGGGTATGTAGACTCATAAGGGTCCACTAATGAATCCAATGGTCCATTCATATGGGTACAATAGCTTTGTAAAAGGCTTTGTCTTGATGTCGATGGACTGGTTCACATAGGGGATTCAAAGGATGGGATGGAAACAGAAGGGCATGATCAGTACTGGAAGTTGGAAAACCCAAAGGTAACCAAATCTGTGTACCATTTTTTCATGTGAGGTGGGGTACATTCTGTATAGTGTTTTTCTATGAGGGTGGAAGATCCATCCACATACTGGGGGTAGTACATAGATCTAGATGAGGTCCACGTACTGGGGTGGTATGCAAATCAGGATGAGGTCCGTGTACCATGGTGGTACGCGACCTCGAGCTCTGTTCGCATACTATGGTGGTATGTGGCACTGAAGTCCCCTTATGTGGTGGAATTATATGTTGGTAAGAGTTTCATATGCAAAGATATGTACTACGTAGTATGATAGTTTGAAGAAGGGGCATTGTCTCATAGTTCTCGAGGAGTTCATCCCTGAAGGGAGTATGGTTCACGGTTCACCTTTTAGGTCCACGGTTTGACCATATTGTTATGATTTCTTATTTTTATAGTTTTTGAAATATTTATACCTATTGGAAACTATTCACAGTTCCGTACTTCACCCAGTTATTTCCATTTAAATATCTTGTCTGTAGACTCCCAGATCTCCCAAAATTTGATCCTCTTCATGGCTCCCCTTGGGGTCATTTTATAGAGTGTCGAGGAGTCCGTATCTATGGGAACAATGCACCTTTTTTGGAAGCCCATGGAGTTATCAACTGACCCTTGGTTGAATTGGTCAACTGAGGCTCACGATGTTGCAGTTTGTGATGTCAGAAATCACTACCTCACTTTCACGAATAATGCAGTTTGCAGGGTACTGTCAACCTTGCCTCATCCGCGAACTACTCAGTGCATGGGGGTGGTATGCGAAGGTGTACCTCTCCGTCATTTTTTATCAATGATGTAGTTTGTAGGTGAAACTTATTCACCTCTAATCCACCAATTATGTGGTTTATAGTTGACTGAAGCCTTTACTCATTCATTCCACGAATTTCTTGGTTTGTTGGACAACGCTTAGTGGGCCAATGTTTCACAAACCATACACGTACCGCTTGGTTCACGGTCTATGACTTCCATGGACCTTTCCTGGTAACTAGTATTTGGACTAGTTTGGGAGTATTTTCTTTCCCTTTTCATATTTTTCAGGACCCTACAGCTCCTCAGATGTTTTAATTCTTTGTAGTTATAATATCAAATATAAAACCTCAGAATTAAATCTCTCCATTTGATTACATAACTGTTCAAGCAATGTATAAAGAATATATTTGATAAGAGGTTGAAAATAATGGACTTCCATAAGATTTATCCCTTTGACCATCATTGAGAGGGATATAAATTTATTCTTAAAACATTTATCATATAAATTATTATACATCTCACTAGGTGGGGTGTAGTCAAAATAGGGAGAGGTTCCCCATGTTTGGATTTGTTCAAAGAGGCCTTACATAGGAGTGAAATGAGGGGTGATAACAGAGACGTGGGGTGAGAATAATATGTGAGTGGATAAGATAACTTACTTAAGTCCCTGAAAATGGTTCAAAAAATTGATCTTGTGCAAATCTACCCTACAGGAAGAAGTGTCCATTGTAGTACATATAGAGGTTGAATCCACATGGACCAAAGAAGTAACCTTGAGATACTCATACATGTTAGGGATGTTGGTTTTGAAGTGTCCAAACTTAATGTTTAATTGATGTGGGTTACAGAAATACTAAGAGAACTAACTGAATTAAATTTATGAGAAAGGGTTGATCCAAGGTTATTATAAAGGGTTGATTGGAAGGATTTCATTTTAAATTATTTCAATTTCATTAACTCAAGAAGGATTCATTAAATGAATTTATAATAACCTCATCACTTACTGGTTAAACACCTTATTAAACATATTATAATCAGATATACACTTGTATGATCATTTTAATGATCACTTTAAGGCAAATGATGTTATTATCACATAAAGGTGGGGTGATAAAATTCAATAATGAAGAGGAAGAAGAAAACAATTGAATGAAAAACTCAAATAAAATAAATTATTAAACATTTATATAGTGAGAAATAATATCCAATACAGACCCTTAATACTCCACTAGATAAAACCAAAAGATTTTTATCCCTCCATTTTTTCCATTCTCTCAATGCAATCAGAGTTAGACTCATGAGGGAGGAATTGAAGAAGTAAAAACAACAAAATAACGTTCAATCCACCATTGTGTGAAGGATTTTACAAGGTTTGGTGTGAATAAGTTCGCAAATTGAAGCAGAAGTATCAACGTGATATGAATAAGAGAATAATAAGAGTAAATTAAGAACTTTTATTAAAAAATAAGGTGTTTGGAACAACTTACATGAGATTGAAATGTGATTACAAAGACAAATAGGTAGTATAACATTACAAAGAAACAAACACCATGAATCTTCACATCCTCTAGAAAAACTACCTTAACTATGAATTTTATAATATTTTGGTAGAGAAACCAATATTACAACTCTTACCACTTGATTATGGTAGTCCTAGGGTGGTGGAAAGTTTAGGGAATGTGATCTTTTCCATCCTTGGCTCGAAATAGGAGCCAGCATGCAGCCACCAAATAGAGGCTCCATAATTACATTTTAGATGGCCAAATTGGGGTGGGAAATAGAAGTAAAAATTGAATATATAAATGATACATGAAATCCTATAAAATTTCATCCCAAATTTATTTTTGTTTTTTAATATATTATTCAAATGGTGGGCTATTTTTCTGGGCCACAGAATCTAGCCTAAAATTTCATCTTCAACTTGAGTCACCTGGAACTCCCTTAAAAACTCATAATTAGATCTAGTACCTATTAGATAAAATATTCATCATGATGGTATATATATATATATATACAGTTCAAATTTTATCATCATTTGGAATGTATATTTTCCAATAAAATCATTTTTTGGGTTGCTGTCCACTTCACTTCCCCCAGAATGTGTTGTCATGAAATCCCACTTTAGTTATCTTCCAAATTGATTCTTCAGTAGCTATAAAAGGTTATAATGTTCCTCATATCATGGGAGACCTGAAAATTAAATATGAAATTAAGGTTAAGACCATTTGTATCTTTTAGGATGTGTTCAAAAATGTATCATGCAATAGTACATTTTAGAAGGAATTACATTCATAATGTGAAATAATGATCAATTTGTAAAATGAAATAATAAATGTGTTTATGAATAATTAATCATGTGAAAATTATATATATATATATATATATAATATTATCCTTTTTCAATGGATAATCAACATGGTGACCGGTTTAGGGCCCCAATCAGTGTTTTTTGAGCTCAAAAATGTTTTAGAAGGCCTCCAAAACTGTTTTTTTTGGCGCACAATTTTTTTTGAAAATTTGATGGAATTTTAGCATCTTTTGAGTGATAATACTCGTATTTTTTAGTGGATACTAAATTTATTCTCTTGTATTATAGTTATATGAATATCATAGTGTTTTAATTTTATAGTTTTTCTTTTTGTAGTGTTACTTATAATTAAATATACACATATTTTCATGTATTTACATATAACAAATCAATTATACAAATAAATATTTAAAAAAAATTATGTGAAAATATATTATTAAATATATAAACATTATGAAACACTTATAAAGATCCTGTAACATCCCATGTTTTTGGAGCGGTCGAATTTCTCACATGTTTTGAATATTCAGAGTTTGGTGGGTATACCAAATCTCTTCTCGATCAACAGAACTTAATTCAGAGAGTTTTATTGATCCAAGACATTGATTTTAGATTATTTTTAATGATAAAAAAGTTTATTAGTGTTTTTATTTGGTTTTGGGTGCATCGAAGTCCAAAATCCCATAGTTTCTAGGGTGTGCAAACTGGGGCTCACCGTTTGAAAAAACTGTGTGGCCATCCAGGTTCTCTATACATGGTTTTCCAAAAAATATAAGATGGGGTTAATGGGCATATGAATCCTCTACATTTTTTATCATAGGTGATTCTCATGGTTTCCACATGACATGAAAAACTATGTGGGTTAACTGTTCAATCTTGGAGCTTTGGACAGTGGGTGGCGCATAGTTTCCGCACAGTTTTGAAAACCATGAGAGCTAATCATGTGGAACATTAAAGGTGTGAAAAGTTAGTTTTAAACTTATTCTATTTCTTTCGTTTCCCCCTTCTTCCTTAGTGGGTCATGATCAATAGGGGTCTTCTCCATTTTTTCTCCTCTTATAGGATGTGAGATAACTTCCTCATCTGGGATCCGTTCTTCAATCCCTCTACGACGTTGGATCATTATCGATAAGCCCTTGATTAACCTTGATTACATTCTTCCTTTACCTCACCATACAGTGTGATAAATCTATGAGAGTGGTTTTACCATATTTTAGTGAGTTCATTGAAAATTATTTATTTATACCAAATCATTTGGATTTAGAGGATAATATTGGATGAGTGGACACCTACCAACATGAGATTGGTGGTGATCATAATTTTTTTTGCGATTTTGAGAGTGTTTCAGGAGTGCTGATTTGAGCATGCCATTGTGTTGACCGATTGAGAACCGATAAATTAAATGGTTGTCATCTAATTAATTAATCGGACAATGATATGTCTATTGGATTTCTCAATCATGACTACATGTGGTACAAGTATAGTGAGAGGATTTAGGAGCTTGGGAAGTTTAGGTCAGGGTGTTGTTTTATTTTTATTGAGTTTTTAAATTTAATTATATTTAATTGTGATATATATGTGATTTTTTTTCAATTTCCATGGGAACGTGATGAGATCATCCTAAAAATTTAGATATCATTGGAGATCTATTTTGTAGCGATGATATCATCAGGATATGCTTAGCTAGAGGAATTTGGGTGACTTTGATCACCGCTTGGGCGACATAGTCATCGAATTGTGGTGTCTAGGGCATCAGGCTATGGGAGAGGCTCATGTGATATGAGATAGTGGTGACCATCTGACTGAGTGGCATAGTCATAGTGGCATGAGGTGCTAGATAGTGTGGATTAGGATATCTTTAGTGATTTCTTCTCAATCATGTTGGCCAATGCACTGTTTGGAGTCATCTTCACATAGGATGACTCATATGATGATGTGTTATTTACTACTTGTGTGGGTGGAGGTTTTGATAGATGTGTATTAGGGAAATGGTTGGAGGTTCTTTCCATATAAATTCATGAGGATGGTGAGGATCTATCAGTTAAAAGTTTTGAGACTATCGATTATAACTTATTTTGGAGGAAGAATATCATCGTTCTTTTGGACTTAGGTTGTTGAGCTGATGAAAATATTATTTGGAAGAAAGATCTCATTGGGCCTTAGATGTTAGGCCATGGTTCGAGTAGGTTACTTGTGAGCTGAGGTCCGTGGGACCAGGTATGTGATTGGGGCATGCCTTCGGGATGTTGGTGACTTGACTTGGACACGAGGTGTCGGTTGGCACATAGTTTTGGGTATTTTAATAGAGGTAGAACCTAAGTGTTCACCTAGATTGATTTACATCATGGGATAACTTGATATTAGGCTAAGGATCCTCTCCACTTTAGTATTACAACATTGGATAAAGTAGGTGATAACTTCCTAGTGGTCGTTGAGCACCAGGGAATCTTGTATTTATTAAATGCATGCACCACCTTTTTTTATTTCTAATATATACTTGCTAAATAAAAATAATATTATAGGAACAGGTTGGTGGTGGCCTACTAGGATTCATTATCACACCCTACATAGGCCTCTTGGGATGACTCTAGATTTCATGATTTTTTCCTTCAG
This sequence comes from Viscum album, assembly GCA_963277665.1. NCBI lineage: Eukaryota > Viridiplantae > Streptophyta > Magnoliopsida > Santalales > Viscaceae > Viscum > Viscum album. The sequence goes on from OY728131.1 coordinate 382,053,173, forward strand.
GTAAGGGTTCAGGCTTCAAAGCTGGATCCTTGTGATCAATTTGGCATAATATAGAAGGTAAGGGACCATTGGTTCTTACCACAGTCGAAGTTTCCTTTTTTATTTCATTTTTATCAGTATAATGTTATATATATATATACAGGTACTGAGGTCAACCATGAGAAAACCTCCTGCTTATTGACTTGTATGACCCACTTTGTTTGCATGTTCCATTTTAGTATATACAAATGACATGTTGTATTAATATTTATTCTACTATTAATTTTTTTATGCTTCTTCTATTACTCGTTCTTCCTCCATGGGCAGGTTATTGGTCCAGTGTCTGTTGTTATTTCACTTCTGGTGCATATTATATATTTACTTAGACCAATATTATATCATAAACAGAGGGTATAGTATCCCCACTATCACCATTTTTAACCCTCACAGCTGATTGGAAGCCTTTAGAATATGGGGAGGCACACCAAAGGCTAGTGGAACTCGGTATGAAGCATTGTTCCGGTGGATAATTGGGTCGAGGTGCTACACATATCCATTTTATAAGCACTAGAAAAAAGACTTTATCAATGATAAAAAGCATTAACAAAGGTACATTTGATCAATGTTATAAGTTGCACTGATAAAGGCCATACTTCTATAGTATATTGTTAAAATTACAACACAATTAAATAGTTAATACTGATATATAGAAAATTCATAATTTAACTTAAATAAAAATTACATCACAAAAAAAACTATATTATATAAATTTCAAACATTATATTTTAAATTACATTAGCAAGTAAAATTTACCACAAAAATTCAAACAAATAAATTTTATTTTGCACCTAACCCCCTCTAAAAAATCCCAATCATTGTACCAGTTTCCAAACAAACCATACTAAATCAAGATAAAAAATCTACCTATATAAGAAAAAAATTGTTATGTTAGTAATACTATAAATAAATAAATTAAACATAAATATGAAACAATACATTAATAAAACAACACTTTTAATATAAAACCACAAAATTTGATTCATACCAGTCAAACTGTGTATCAGATTTAAGTATAAAAAATTCCTACACATCACAAATAACTTATGGATGGTTTTCCTAAAGTATAAAAAAATATGTATGTATTTTATCATTTTGGATTATGTCGTGTGTGTTTTGAACTAAAATGAAATTTGTGAACTCAAAAACACATAATTTAAGTCATATCATACACATAATGTATCTGATTAATGTTTTAACACCCCAAGATTTCATAGTATGTTATTTTCTTTAAATTCAATAGCTTGCGCTACACGCAACACCGAGTTCGAGTGCACCATGAATTACCAAAATAGCCGTTCAAAAGAAGTTATGAATAGTATTAACTGGATTTTTGAATTTTATATACTCAATATAATTTTAACTTATGTATTATGTGTTTCTTAGACATATTATAAGAATAAATTTAAATTTTTAGATAAAAAATTTATTTTATAAAAAAAATCAATTTTACCACCTTTTAATGGGAAACCCTTTTTAAATCAAATATTTGACCCTTTTACATATTAATTTTGAGAAAATAAAATTCTTATTTAGAATCGGGACATCAAAATTTACTTTAGATGAAATTTTGGTATTTTTCTAACTATATTCATTTTTTTATGAATAATGAGAAATATTGTATTTTAATTCAAAACTGCATTTTAATCTAATTTATTTATATGGTTAGATTATATTTTAAATTAGTTTTTAAGTTTAATTATATTATATTTTACCCATTATTCCAATGTTGTTCATTATAATTAATTTCACTTTGAAATTATACATAAACAAGTGTTAATCTTTTGATAGTTATTGTTTCTTAAAAACATGCTATATGTTTTGACAACGGAAATTAATTTTAAATTAATTAATCCAACTTCTATGTTTTTAATTTGATAAAATAGACATAATTTTTGAATTAAAAATATAAAATATATATTAGGGAGAATTTTTGGTATTTTTCTGAAAAACTTCAATTTTTGATGAATAGTGAAACCACTAAGTAGTAGTTAAAAATACGACTTTTTCATTTAAATGAAATTTTACCGATTCTGTGAGTTGAATTTAAAAAATCCATGATAGATGGTTGTTATTAGTAAGTAAAATTTGGTTCAATAAAATTAAAATTATTTTTGGTGATTAGTAACTTTTGACTATTATTTACCACGGTTAAAGGTAAATAGAGTAATTCAAGGTAAAAAGAATATTATAATAATAAAAAATTAACTTAACACTTGTCCTAACCTTATTTTACAAGTAAGGGCCGACCATGGGAATCCTTGGGTCTATTTTGGGACCCCATTTAGCCACTTAATAATGATAATGACACTTTATTTTAATTAATGTAAAGTAAAGACAAAAATGACATTAACAAAAATCTTTTAGTATATCAATTTTTACATGGGGTTATATAAGTCATATTTTCAAATATAAATAATCATTGGAAAGATAAAATTATTTCCTACATTATGTTATTTTTTTTTAATTTTTAGAAATAAAATAAAATAAAATATTTATTTCACTATAGTGATGTATTATTTACCACATTAATAAACGACTTAAATAAATAAGATTATTAATATTAAAACAATATCTAAAACCTGTCCAATTATTATTGGATGATTTTATTTAAATTATGAGTAATATTATATTCGAATTTAATTAGTTTTGTATCTTTAGAAACCAAAATATCACTATATAATAAAATAATATTTTCACACTTTCTTAAAGAACCCCTCCTCCCCCTTATAAATGGACACCACTTATAACCCATTCCGCACACCTCTCAAGCCCCTTGGATCATCCAACCACAGCCCAAATAATCTCTCAAGATCCCCCTATTCCTTCTATAAGACTTAACTTAGGCAGAAGGCACTTCAAGAAGTCCTTTTGGTTCAAGCCAAAAGAAGTTACCCAAATTAAAGGTAACACTTTTTCTAAAATTCTTTTGTTTTATTTTGTTTTATTATACTTATAAAAACCCATGAAATCTTTTTATTACTTTATATTATAACAAAAAAAGTATCCTCAATATAATAGTATGTTGTTATGATAATTATTCGAACTACAATTACACACACCCCCATCTAATGGGTGAAGAACATACTGTTTTTGTGGATGACAAACTAACGCCTCACGAAATAATGATTGTTTGATTATCTCCTACCGCCTCTCATGGTGGCCATTAAGATAGAACTGTATTTATATATGATATATATATTATGTTTATTTTTTCTTTATGCTTTTGTATTTTCCATTTATATCATTATTTTATGGTTTCCATTATGGGTAAAACATGATAATTTCATTTGAGGATGTGTGGACTACCACCCCCTTAAAATGATATGACTCGTTAATGAATTATGTGGGATGTATAAAGGATGTATTTAATGATATTATATATGATATTATACTGGAATTATAATATAACTATGTATAATTATGTTTTAATTCCATTAAAATACAAAATAGAAATGAAAGTAGCGTTCATGCATACGTACGACTTACCGTCTCCATGAACGGTACATTTCATTTATTATCTCAAAATGTTATATATTGTTATAAATAAATATATATACTGGATATATAATTTATATATGATATATAAAATAATTTATATAATTATAGAGATAATGGAATTTTGACCACATTGAAAAATTGTAATTATAACAAGTTCATTTATGACTCAAGTTCCGAACATCGATAAAATATCCAATACGAACTCAAATAATTAAATAATAGTTATAGAAAAGTAATAAGTGATATAAAAGGAATAATAAACATGAAAATTTTTCTTAATAAATTATAAATTAACTTAAGTTTATTTTTCAGGAAGAACAAGGGACATACAAGACAAGTCGGACTTGAGGTAAGGGGTTTCTTATCTCACTTTTAATTCCTTGAGATTTCCATTGTTTGCCACTTATTTATTAAATGTAGTGTATTGTGTACTGACATTTGATATATATTATAATTATTCTATTTATATTCATGGTATTCTGTGATTCATTTGGTGGTTATTAAATTTTGGTCATATGACTTGATTGATTACAACGTAGTAAAGAGTTTTCATCTCACTTCTCATTCCCGTGAGATTCAGGCTACATTGCCACTATTTCTTTTTGTATGGTGTATGTACTATCCCATGATTGAATTAATGGTGTAATATAATTTAATTTATGGGTATTTACATCTTCATTTTATGATCCTTATTTCATGGGATGTATGTTTCATAAGTTACCAAATCGGTAAGGGAATTTCAAATTTCAATTTCCACTCATTCGACATTAGACATACTTCATTGATTATTTTACTCCATGATTATGTGTAGAATCACTATTTATTATTTGTGTAGTAATTTATACTCCCCTTTATTTGGATATGAATTTGATACACATAATCAATCCATTGATAAATTCTCAAGTCATCGATATGAACTTGATAAGAGTAATTTTAACTCAATCTCCATTCATTTAGTTAAACATCCAATTCATTGGTGTTGTTTTTACAAGAATACATGTGAATGTAATCTGATTTATTTTAACTGAATATTCAATCATATTGAGTGTATTTATATTTTTCACACATAATTATGTCATATATTTATCATTAAACCAAGGATACAATCTTTATAAGGGATTTCATCTCAACTTACATTCCATTGAGTCTTCCTTGTTGTTATGTGCCAACTCACTTTTGTTTGGTGTATAAACTATACTTTAACATACTATACCATGAAATCCTTTATTATCATGATATTATAAAGTTTTTATTACCTAAATTATTTGTATTCAATCATCTCTCATTTGGTTAGAAACTCTAACTAAAATATCATTTTTAAATGTTTTAAAGAATTATTCTTCTAAATATTTCTCATTAATGTCCATGTTTTAAAAATGGTTTTAAGGATTTATTTATATGGAAGTTAATGTTTTAAAAGTAAAATTCCTTTTAAATGTTTCAAATTAGTATGGGACACTTTGATTCAAAAATATATTTTAAACGACTTCTTGATAAATAGTGAGACTTTTAAATGTTTTCCAGAAAAAGGGGGATATTTCTCTCAAATAGTCTTGATGATTTTTTTAATCTATGTCCATATCCTTCATTATTATCAATTGAGGTTGATTTAGTATAATATTATCTTCCATATTGTATTTAATGAGTTATGTTTGACTGTGGATGTGTTATTTTTATACCATTCATGGTTTATTGATAAAGTATTGACATTTCATATGCTAGTTTTAATACGAATGTTTATGTTATGTTTAAAAATTTTCATATGAGGAATGAATTGGACTTAGTATGTGATTGGTGGAGCCTGCTATAGCTCCTCGATGCATCGGTAGGTCTCATGATAAAAACTAGTGTCTTGGCATAAGGATTTAAAAAAACCTTATTTGTAGTCTTGGCATGAGGCCTTAACTATGTGGTTATGATGTCTAACATTATGTATTCAATCATTATGAGATTAGATAATGATGTTTCATGTGGTTATTCAACTAGTACAATACCCATGACTATGTTTTAGTATGTCATTATTTACTCATCTCATATTCCTACCATAAAGTGTTCATGTTTATTATTTTTGAAGGCATGTGTTTTCAATTATTCACCATATCCAATGTTTATGTTATCTTCCACTATATTTCTTATTATTACTGAGCATTTTAGCTCACCCCTTTCTCGTGATTCATTTTCCCATGATATGAAGAAGTTAGTTATGAGTGACTTGTAGGAATAATCTTGGAAGCTTGGATGTTTTTAATGGAATAAATTAGTGTGTTTTTTCTTTTCAAGTTGTAATGTTGAACTTATGTATGTATATTGTTTCTAAGACTACTAAAATTCTCGGTCCAATGGGACATGATTCCTTGCATCATGCCAATTTTATGTTATAATGCACCAACTCCTGGGTAACTAGGGCCAGGGCGTTACCGTTGGTATCATAAGAATTTTAGTATAAACCTTGGAAACTATATTTAGATAAACTCTGATTAAAGCCCATTACCCTAAGATATAATTTGAGGATTAGTATAGAATAACTTCCTAGAATCCTGGTAATGTAGAGATTTTGTGTATTTTCCATGTAGTAAATCCCTGTCTGGATACAAGTAGGTAGAGGAATCTCTAACATAGATGAACCTAGGAGTGAAAACTCTGACAAGGAGTTTTGGACTTGACCCGAGGTATCCTTGTACATGAAAATAGGCCTTTCTTCACTCTTGGTTATGACACTCCCGAGGGATATGATTAGGATAATTTACATTTTATTAACAAAACGATTGGAAGGATTTTAATATAAGATGAGAATAAATGACCTTAGTTAATCCTAAGGTGTTTTAAATTGAATATAAGGTGTCATGATATTATCAAAATGATTTTAAGGCTATTATTACTCACACAATGCTTTATGGTTTTAGTCAATGGCCTAATTCCAAGGGAGTCATAGTAACTTTGAGAATAATGTACAAGGATTGAACGATGGTGTAAAATACCAACAAAATGGAATTTTTATAGGCATAAAAGATATCGTGTTCATGAAGAATCAGTTTTCCAAAAATATGATCAACAACATATATATTAACCAACTCTCGGACTCAACAAAGAAGAGAAAAGTGGTGAATGATAAGAGCTCCAACAGTGAAGACCATGGACAAAAGAAATATCATTTTACAACATGTAGGAAATGTGGAAGGAGACACCTAGGAAGGTGTCTTAATGAAAAAAGAAATGCTTTATGTGTGGGAAAGAAGGATATAAAGTAAAGATTTTCTGAGGAAAAATGAAGAGTACTATGGAAGAAAATAGAAATGGTCCTAAGAATCCATTTACAGTCATTTTATGTAAATGTATAGACCTGGACATCACTCGAGTGGATGCCCTATTCTATAAGATATCCTCTTGGTCATCGAAGAATCTATGGGGAAATAAATGGATGACGAAATGTTTAAAAAGTATTAGTGCTCTTTGTTGATGGGATTACTTTGGAAAAATTGTCTCTTGTATTTGTAACCATGCAGTTTGTCAAGTGAAAATGATATTTGAGGAAGAATTATCTTTTCTCTTGTGGATATAGTTTTAAATAACCATTTGGTTTTATATGATCATTGAGTTTGAGGAATTTACAAGTTATTAAATTTTGGAATGAAAATGCAAGGTATGTGATAACATTTGTGATGAAATTATGTTATAGTTATTTTGAGGAATCTATCTCATTTTTGGGAATATTATAAAATTATATAATTTTTAAAAAAGGACAACACGCAGACTATGTGACAACCCGTCAGGTCAGACAAATCTGCAGGAATCGAACCCACAACCACAGTGCGATTGGGATTTATCGCCTACCACTAGACTACGTGAAGTCCCTGGTTAGTGTGACTAATTATTTTTAGTTAAATGATTTTATTGATCAATAATAAGTTGACTTGGGATATTATGTCTTATCAAATTTATATCCTTAGTATAGGAAAATGATTTGGTGATTAAGTGATGAATGTTATTTTGGAAGACGTTCGCTCTATTGGGAATACTATATGCCTAAGGAAAATAGAATACTATGGGATTTCATTTGAAGAGTAATGGTGTTTTTTTACCTATGTTTTCATTTTGGATTATGTCATTCTCTATAAGTTGACTCTAGCGCTTGATGTGTGACCAAGTCACCTTTAATACCCATCATTTGGAGTGAAAGATGAGTTTGTGGTAAGAATTAGATGAAGGATGAAACTCTACTTGTAAAGTATATATTTTTTTCTTATTTATTCTGTGAATAAATTAATTATTAAACTTTTGGGAAGGGGTTTTAAAACAAATTTTTTTATCCTAATGCTTTGTGTTTTTTTTGAACCGATGATATTTTAAATCGTCATAGATTGATGGCATTGAGGCCCTCAATTTTACACTTGTTTGTGATTGATGACCTCAATCACTCCCTATATATATTTACGTTTTCCCTCCAATTATGTGTCTCTAATTTCCACCAATGTTCAACTAATCAAGATCATAATTTGGCGGTGAAATTTTCATCTCCTTTTCCCTCTAATTAAGACAAAATTTTATTAACCCAATTTTCGATGTGGGTTTTCCATAAAGGTATTTTTATATTTTTAATCCTTTATTTTCAAAGAACAATTTCAAATTGTGAGGACGTAATTTATTGATGTAGGGGGAATGTAACACCCCATGATTTCATAGTAAGTTATTTTCTATGAATTCAATAGCTTGCGCTACACAGAACACCGAGTTCGAGTGCACCACGACTTACCAAACAAGCTGTTCAAAAGCGGTTATGAATAGTATTAACTGGATTTTGAATTTTATACACTCCATATAATTTTAACTTATGTATAATGTGTTTCTTAGACATATTATAAGAACAAATTCAATTTTCCAGATAAAAAATGCATTTTTCAAAAAAATTCAATTTTACCACCTTTTAATGGAGAACCCTTTTTAAATACAATATTTGACCCTTTTACATATTCATTTTGAGAAAATAAAATTCTTTTTTTGAATCGAGACATCAAAATTTACTTTGGATGAAAGTTTGGTATTTTTCTAATAATATTTATTTTTTTACGAATAGTAGGAAAAACTGTATTTTAATTCAAAACTAACTTTTAATCTAATTTATTTATATAGTTATATTATATTTTAAATTGGTTTTGAAGTTTAATTAGATTATATTTTTACCCTTTAACCCAATTTTGGTCATTATAATTAATTTAACTTTGAAATTATACAAAAAAAGTGTCAATCTTTTGATAGTTATTATTTCTTAAAAACACGCTATTTGTTTTGACAACGGGAATTAATTTTAAATTATTTAATCCAACTTTTATGTTTTGAATTTGGTAAAATAGACATCATTTTTTAATTCGGAATATCAAATATAGCTTAGGCCGAATTTTTGGTATTTTTCTGAAAAATTTCAATTTTTGATGAATAGTGAAACCACTAAGCAGTAGTTAAAAATCCGACTTTTTCATTTAAATAAAATTTTACAACTTCTGTGAATTGAATTTAGAAAATAAAATATGCATGGTTTTTATTATTAAGTAAAATTTGGTTTAATAAGATGAAAATAATTTTTGGTGAATCGTAACTTTTGACTTTTATTTACCGCAGTTAAAGGTAAATAGGGTAATTCAAGGTAAAAAGAATATTATAATAATAAAAAATTAACTTAACACTTGTCCTAACCTTATTTTATGAGTAATTTCCGACCATGGATATCCTTGGGTCGATTTTGGAACCCTATGGAGCCACTTAAGTATGATAATGACACTTTATTTTAATTAACTTAGAGTAAAGACAAAAATGACATTAACAAAAATATTTTAGTATATCAATTTTTACATGGGGTTATATATGTCATATTTTTGACTATAGATAATAATTGGAAATATAAAATGATTTCATACATTATGGTAATTTTTTTATAATTTTTAGACATCAAATAAATTAAATTATTTATGACACCATAGTGATGTAGTATTTACCTCATTAATAAATGATTTAAATAAATAAGATTATTAATTTTAAAAAAATATTCAAAACCTATCCAATTATTATTGGATGATTTTATTTCGACTATGAGTCATCTTGTATTCAACTTTAATTAGTTTTGGACCTTTAGAAACCTAAATATTACTATAGAATAAAATAATATTTTCACACTTTCCTAAAGAACCCCTCCCCCCTTATAAAAGGACACCACTTATAACCCATTCCACACACCTCTAAAGCCCCTTGGCTCATAGAAACCCTACCAAAATAATCTCTAAATATCCCCCTCTTCCTCCTATAAGCCTTACCTTAGGCAGAAGGAACTTTAAGATGTCCTTTTGGTTCAATCCAAAAGAAGTTACCCAAATTAAAGGTAATGCTTTCTCTTAAATTCTTTTGTTTTATTTTGTTTTATTTTACTTCTACAACCCCCTAAACTCTTTTTATTCCTTTATTTTATAACAAAAAAATTATCCTCAATATAATAGGATGTTTTTATGAGAATTATTCAAACTACACTCACACACACCCCCATCTAATGGGTGAAGAACATACTGTCTCTGTGGGTGGCAAACTAACGCCTCATGAAACAATGATTGTTCGATTATCTCCTATCGCCTCTTATGGTGGCCATTGATATGGAACTTTATTTATATATGATATATATATTATGTTTATGTTTTCTTTATGATTATTTATTTTCCATTTATATCATTATGTTACAGTTTCCATTATGGTTAAAACATGATAATTTCATTTGGGGAAGTGAGGACTACGACCCACTCAAAATGATATGACTCATTAATGCCTTATGTGGGACATATAAAGGATGGATTTAATGATATTATATATGATATTATTGTGTAATTATATATAACTATGTATAATTATGTTTTAATTCCATTAAAATACAAAATAGAAATGAAAGTAGCGTTCATGCGTATGTATGACTTACCGTCTCCATGAGAGGTACATTTCATTTCTTATCTCCAAATGTTATGTACTGTTATAAATAGATATATATATATAATGGATATATAATATATATATGATATCTAAAATCATGTATATCATTATGGAGATAATGTAATTTTGACCACATGGAAAAATTGTCATTATAACAAGTTTGTTTTTGACTCAAGTTCCGAACATTGATAAAATATCCAATATGAACTCAAATAATTAACTAATTATTATAACAAAGTAATAAGTTATATAAAAGGAATAATAATCTTTAAAAATTTTCTTAATCAATTATAAATTAACTTAAGTTAATTATTCAATAAGAACATGGAACATATAAGACAAGTCAGACTTGAGGTAATGGGTTTCTTATCTAACTTTTAATTCCGTGAGATTTCAATTGTTCGCCACTTATTTATTAAATGTGGTGTATTGTGTACTACCATTTGATATATATTATCACGATTATATTTATATTCATGGAATTATATGATTTATTTGGTGGTTATTAACTTTTGGTCATACGAATCGATTGATTACAACGTAGTAAAGAGTTTTCATCTCACTTTTTATTCTCATGAGATTCATGATATATTTCCACTATTTATTTTTGTGTGGTGTATATACTGTTTAATTATTTAATTCATGGTGTAATATACTTTAATTTATGAGTATTTACATCTTCATTTTTTGATCCTTATTTCATGGGATGTATGTTTCACAAGTTACCAAATATGTAAGGTAATTTCAAATTTAAATTTCCACTCATTTGACATTACGCATACTTCGTTGATTACATTACTCCATGATTATGTGTGGAATAACTATTTATTATTTGTGGAGTAATTTACACTTTCCTTTCTATGGATATAATTTTGAGACACATAATCACTCTATTTATAATTTCTCAAGTCATCGATATGAACTTGATAAGAGTAATTTTAACTCAATCTCCATTCATTGAGTTAAACATCCAATTCATTGGTGTTCTTTTTACAAGAATATGTGTGAATGTAATATGATTTATTTACACTAAATATCCAATAATATTGAGTGTATTTATATTTTTCACACATAATTATGTAATCGATTCATCCTTAACTAAATGATACAGTCTTTATAAGGTATTTCATCTAAACTTACATTCCATCGAGTCTTCTTTGTTGTTATGCACCAACTCAGTTTTGTTTGGTGTATATATTTTACTTTGACATAGTATACAATAAAATACATTATTCTAATGATATTATAATGTTTTTATTACCTCAATTATTTTTATTCAAGTGTCTCTCATTTGGATAGAAACTCTAACTAAAATATCATTTTTAAATGTTTTAAAGATTTATTCTTCTAAATATTTCTCATTAATGTCCATGTTTTAAAAATGGTTTTAAGGATTTATTTATAGGGATGTTAATGTTTTAAATTTAAAATTCCTTTTAAAAGTTTCAAAGTTGTACGAGACACTTTGATTCAAAAATCTATTTTAAACGACTTCTTGATAAATAATGAGACTTTTAAATGTTTTCCAGAAAAAGGGGGATATTTCTCTCAAATAGTCTTGATAATTATTTTCATATATGTTAATATCCTTCATTATTCTTAATTGTGGTTTATTTAGTATAGTACAATCTTCCATATTGCATTGAACGAGTTATGTTTGACTGTGGATCTGTTATTTTTATACCATTAATGGTTTATGGATAAAGTATTGACAATTTGTATGGTAGTTTTAATACAAATGTTTATGTTATGTTTAAGCCTTTTCATATGAGGAATGCATTGGACATAGTAAGTGATGGGTGGAGGCCGCTATAGATCCTCGATGCATAGGTAGGTCTCATGAGACAAACTAGTGTTTTGGAACAAGTCCTTGAAAAAATAGTATTTGTAGTATTGGCATGAGGCCTTAACTATGCCGTTATGATGTACGCCATTATGCATTCCATCATTTTGATATGAGCTATTGATATTTCATGTAGTTATTCGAGTAGTAGAATAACCATGACTATGTTTTATTATGGAATTATTTACTATGCTCATATTCCGGCCATAAAGTTTTCATGTTTATTATTTTTAAAGGCATGTGAGTTCAATTATTCACTGTACCTAATGTTTATGTTATATAATGCTATATTACTTACTCTTAATGAGCGTTTGAGCTCATCCCTTTCTCATGTTTCATTTTACCAGGATATGAATAAATTAGTTATGAGTGACTTGCAGAAATAATCTTGGAATCTTGGATGTTTTTTAATGGAATAAATTAGTGTTGTTTTTCTTTTCAAGTTGTAATGTTAAACTTATATATGTATCTTATTTCCAATACTACTAAACTGATCTGTCCTTCGGGACATGATTCCTTGCATAATGCCAATGTTCTGTAATAATGCACTGACTCCTGGGTAACTGGGGTCTGGGAATTACATTTGGTATCAAAGGAAGTTTAGTACCAACCTTGGAAACTAGATTTAGATAAACTCTAATTAGAGTGCATTAACCTGAGATAGAGTTTGACAATTAGTATATAATAATATCCTTTAATCTTGGTAATTAAAAGATTTTGTGTATTTTCCAAATTGTACAACCCTATCTGGATATGATAAGGTAGAGGAAACTCTGGAACAGATGTAATTAGGAGTGAAAAATCTGACAAGGAGTTTCAGGCTTGACCCAGGGTATCCTGGTACCTAACAACAGGCCTTGCTGCACTCTTGGTTACGACAATCCTGGGGGATATGCTTATGATAATTTATATTTTCTTTATAAACTGATTTGTAGGATTTTAATATAAGATGAAAATAACTGACCTTGGTTAATCCTAAGGTGTTTTAAACTGAAAATAAGGTGTCATGATATTCTCAAAATGATTTTATGACTATTATTACTCACACAATGCTTTCTGGTTTTAGTCAATGGATGAATTCCAAGGAAGTCATAGTAACTTTGAGCAAGATGTACAAGGTTTTAACGGTTGTGGAAATGAGAAACAAAATAGAATGTTGATAGGTGTAAAATATATCGTGTTCATGCTGAATCAGTTTTCCAAAAAATATGATCGACAAAATATATATTAAACCAACTCCCGAACTCAACAAAGAAGAGAAATGTGGTGAATGATAAGATCTCCAGCACTGAAGACCATGGAGAAAAGAAATCTCATTTTCTATCATGCAAGAAATGTGGAAAGAGACACCTAGGAAGGTATATTAATGAAACAAAGAAATGCTTTATGTGTGGGAAAGAAGGACATAAAGTAAAGAATTTCTGAGGAAAAATGAAGAGTACTATAGAAAAAAATAAAAATGGTCCCAAGAATCCATTTACATTCATTTTTCGTAAATGTAGGGGACCTGGCCATTACCCGAGTGAATTCCCTATTCAATAGGATATCCTCTTGGTCATGGAAGAAGCTATGTGGAAATAAATGGATGGTGAAGTGTCTAAAAAGTATTAGTTCTCTTTGTTGATGGGATTACTTTGGAAGAGTTTTCTCTTGTATTTGTAACCCTGCTGTTTGTCATGTAAAAATGATATTTTAGGAAGAATTATCTTTTATCTTGTGGATATAGTTATAAATAACCATTTGGTTTTATATGCTCATTGAGTTTGAGGTAGTTACAAGTTATTAAATTTTTGAGTGAAAATGCGAAGTATGAGATAACTTTTGTGATGAAATTATGTTATAGTTATTTTGAGGAATCTATCTCAATTTTGGGAATATTATACAATTATATAGTTTTTGAAAAAGTACAACACGCAGACCGTGTAACAACCTGTTGCATCAGACAAAGCTATGAGAATCGAGCCCACAACCATAGTGCGATTGGGATTTATCACCTACCACTAGACTATGTGAAGTCCCTGGTTAGTGTGACTAATTATTTTTAGTTAAATGATTTTATTGATCAATAATAAGTTGATTTGGGATATAATTTCTTATAAAATTGATATCCTTAGTATAGGACAATGATTTGGTGATTAAGTGATAAATGTTATTTTGGAAGACGTTCGCTCTATTGGGAATACTATATGCCTAAGGAAAATAGAATACTATGGGATTTAATTTGAAGAGAAATGGTGTTTTTTACCTATTGTTTTATTTTGGATTATGTGGTTCTCTATAAGTTGATTCTAGCACTTCACGTGTGACCAATTCACCTTTAATACTCACCATTTGGAGTGAAAGATGAGTTTGTGGTAACAATTAGATGAAGGATGAAACTCTGATTGTGAAGTATATATTTTTTTCTTATTATATGAATAAATTAATTATTAAACTTTATATAAGGGGTTTTAAAACCAAAAATGTGTTATCCTAATGCTTTATGTTTTTTTTAACCAATGATATTTTAAATCGTCATAGATTGATGGCTTTGAGGCCCTCAATTTTACACTTGTTTGTGATTGATGACCACAATCAGTACCTATATATATTTACATTTTTCCTCTAATTATGTGTCTCTAATTACCACCAATATTCTCCTAATCGATATCATAATTTGGTGGTGAATGTTTCATCTCCCCTTCCCTCTTATTAAGACTAAATTTTATTAACCCAATTTCTGATGTGGGTTTTCCACAAAGGCATTTTTCTATTTTTAACCTTTTATTTTCAAAGAACAATTTTAAATTGTGAGGAAACAATTTATTGAATTGGGGGAGAATTTAACACACCAAGATTTCATAGTAACTTATTTTCTTTAAATTCAATAGCTTGTGCTACACGCAACACCGAGTTCGAGTGCACACGACTTACCAAACTAGCCGTTCAAAAGTGGTTATGAATAGTATTAACTTGATTTGTAATTTTATATACTCCATATAATTTTAACTTATGTATTATGTGTTTATTATATATATTATAAGAACAAATTCAATTTTCTGATAAAAAATATATTTTTTAAAAAAATTCAATTTTACCACCTTTTAATGGAAAACCCTTTTTAAATACAATATTTGACTATTTTAAAATTTTATTTTGAAAAAATAAAATTCTTCTTTAGAATCAGGACATCAAAATTTACTTTGGATGAAATTTTGGTATTTTTCTAATAATATTTATTTTTTATGAATAGTGAGAAATACTGTATTTTAATTCAAAACTGCCCTTTAATATAATTTATTTATATGGTTAGATTATATTTTGAATTGTTTTTGAAGTGTAATTAAATTATATTTTTACCCTTTAATCAAATTTTGGTCATTATAATTAATTTCACTTTGAAATTATACAAAAACAAGTGTCACTCTTTTGATAGTTATTGTTTCTTAAAAATACACTATTTGTTTTGACAATGGGAATTAATTTTAAATTAATTAATAAAACTTATATGTTTTGAATTTAGTAAAATAGACATCATTTTTGAATTCATAATATCAAATATATCTTAGGCTGAATTTTTGGTATTTTTCTGAAAAACATCAATTTTTAATGAATAGTGAAACCACTAAGTAGTAGTTGAAAATCCGACTTTTTCATTTAAATGGAATTTTACCTCTTCTGTGAATTGAATTTCAAAAATCTGGGATACATGGTTATTATTAGTAAGTAAAATTTGGTTCATTAAGATGAAAATATTTTTTGGAGAATAGTAACTTTTAACTTTTATTTACCACGGTTAAAGGTAAATTGGGTAATTCAAGGTAAAAAGAATATTATAATAGTAAAAAATGACCTTAACACTTGTCCTAACCTTATTGGATGAGTAATGACCGACCACGGGCATCCTTGGGTAGATTTTGGGACCCTATGGAGCCACCTAAGAATGATAATGACACTTTATTTTAATTAACTTAAAGTAAAGACAAAAATGATATTAACAAAAATCTTTTATTATATGAATTTTTACATGGGGTTATATAAGTCATATTTTTCACTGTAAATAATAATTGTAAAGATAAATATATTTCCTACATTATGGTAAATTTTTTATAATTTTTAGGAATCAGATAAATTAAATTATTTATGACACCATAGTGATGTAGTATTTACCTCATTAATAAATTATTTAAATAAATAAGATTATTAATATTAAAAAAATATCCAAAACCTTTAAAATTATTATTTTATGGTTTTATTTAGACCATAAGCCATATTATCTTCAACTTTAATTAGTTTTGGACCTTTAGAAACCGAAAAATCACTATATAATAAAATAATATTTTCATACTTTCCTTAAGAACCCATCCTCCCCCTTATAGAAGGACACCACTTATAACCCATTCCACACACCTCTCAAGCCCCTTGGCTCATCCAAACCCTACCCAAATAATATCTCAATATCCCGATATTCCTCTTAGAATCCTTAACTTAGGCAGAAGGCTCTTCAAGAAGTCCTTTTGGTTCAAGCCAAAAGAATTTACCCAAATTAAAGGTAACACTTTCTCTTTAATTCTTTTGTTTTATTTTACTTATCCAACCCCTTAAAATCTTTTTATTCATTTATTTTATAACTAAATCACTATCCTCAATATAATAGGATGTTTTTATGAGAATTATTCGAACTACACTTACACACACCCCCATCTAATGGGTGAAGAACATACTGTTTCTGTGGATGGAAAACAAACGCCTCACGAAACAATGATTGTTCGATTATATCCTACCACCTATCATAGTGGCCATTAATATGGAACTGTATTTATATATGATATATATATTATTTTTATGTTTTATTTATGCTTATTTATTCCCCATTTATATCATTATTTCATGGTTTCCATTATGGGTAAAACGTGATAATTTGATTTGAGGAAGTGCGGACTACCACCCCCTCAAAATGACATGACTCATTAATGCCTTATGTGGTATATATAAAGGATGTATTTAATGATATTATATATGATATAATGATTTAATTATAATATAACTATCTATAATTATGTTTTAATTCCATTAAAATACAAAATAGAAATTAAAGTAGCGTTCATGCGTACGTACGACTTACCGTCTCCATAAACGGTACATTTCATTTCTTATCTCCAAATGTTATATACTATTATAAGTACAAATATATACTATATATATAATATATATATGATATCTAAAATAATTTATATCAATATAGAGATAATGTAATTTTCACTACATGGAAAAATTGTAATTATAACAAGTTCATTTTTGACTCAAGTTCAGAACATTGATAAAATATCCAATATGAACTCAAATAATTAACTAATTGTTATAGAAAAGTAATAAGTGATATAAAAGGAATAATAAAATCGAAAAATGTTTTTAATCAAATAGAAATTAACTTAATTTTACTATTCAGGAAGAACAATGAACATACAAGACAAGTCGGACTTGAGGTAAGGGGTTTCTTATCTCACTTTTAATTCCGTGAGATTTCCATTGTTCGCCACTTATTTATTAAATGTGGTGTATTGTGTAATTAAATTTGATATATATTATACTTATTATCTTTATATTCAGGGTATAATGTGATTTATTTGGTGGTTATTAACTTTTGATTTTATGACTCGATTGATTACAACGTAGTAAAGAGTTTTCATCTCACTTCTTATTCCCGTGAGATTCATGCTATATTTCCACTATTTATTTTTGTGTGTTGTATGTAATGTACCATGATTGAATTCATGGTGTAATATAATTTAATTTATGGGTATTTACATATTCATTTTATGATCCTTCTTTCATGATATGTATGTTTCATAAGTTACCAAATCGGTAAGGGAATTTCAAATTTCAATTTCCACTCATTCGACATTACGCATACTTCATTGATTATTTTACTCCATGATTATGTGTGGAATCACTATTTATTATTTGTGGAGTAATTTCCACTCCCCTTTCCGTGGATATAATTTTGAGACACATAATCACCCCATTAATAAATTCTCAAGTCATCGATATGAACTTAATAAGAGTAATTTTAACTAAATCTCTATTCATTGAGTTAAACATCCAATTAATTGGTGTTGTTTTTACAAGAATATGTGTGAATGTCCTATAATTGATTTACACTGAATATCCAATCATATTTATTGTATTTATATTTTTCACACATAATTATGTAATTTATTTATCCTTAACCTAAGGATATGATCTTTATAAGGGATTTTATCTCAACTTACATTCCATTGAGTCTTCTTTGTTATTATGCACCAAATCACTTTTGTTTGGTGTATATATTGTACTTTGACATAGTATACCATGAAATCCTTTATTCTCATGATATTATAATGTTTTTATTACCTCAATTATTCATATTCAAGCATCTCTCATTTGGTTAGAAACTCTAACTAAAATATCATTTTAAAATGTTTTAAAGATTTAATCTTCAAAATATTTCTCATTAATGTACATGTTTTAAAAATGTTTTTAAGGATTTATTTTTATGGGCTTTAATTTTTTAATATTAAAATTACTTTTAAAGGTTTCAAAGTGGTATGAGACTCTTTGATTCAAAAATCTATTTTAAATGACTTCTTGATAAATAGTGAGACTTTTAAATGTTTTCCAGAAAAATGGGGATATTTCTCTCAAATAGTCTTGATGATTATTTTAATCTATGTCAATATCCTTCATTATTATCAATTGAGGTTAATTTGGTATAATACAATATTCCATATTGTATTTAATGAGTTATTTTTGACTGTGGATGGGTTATTTTTATACCATTCATGGTTTATGGATAAAGCATTGGCATTTTATATGCTAGTTTTAATATGAATTTTTATGTTATGTTTAAACCTTTTCATATGAGGAATGCATTGGAATTATTAAGTAACAGGTGGATCCCACTATAGCTACTCGATGCATCAGTAGGTCTCATGAGACAAACTAGTGTATTAGTACAATTCCTTGACAAAATCTTATTTGTAGTCTTGGCATGGGGCCTTGACTATGTGGTTATGATGTCTGAAATTATGAATTCCATCATTATGAGATTATATATTGATATTTCATGTGGTTATTTGACTAGTAGAATACCCATGACTATGTTTTATTATGGAATTATTTACTCAACTCATATTCCTGCCATAAGGTGTTCATGTTTATTATTTTTAAAGGCATGTGTTTTCAATTATTCACCGTGCCTAATGTTTATGTTATCTTATGCTATATTTATTACTCTTACTGAGCGTTTGAGCTCACCCCTTTCTTAAGTTTCAATTTATCAAGATATAAAGAAGTTAGTTATGAGTGAGTTGTAGGAATAATCTTTTAAGGTTGGATGTTTTTAATGGAATAAATTAGTGTTGTTTTTATTTTCAATTTGTAAAGTTGAACTTATGAATGTATCTTGTTTCCAAGACTACTAAACTGATCAGTCCTTCGGAACATGATTCCTTGCATCATGCCAATGTTATTTAATAATGAACCGACTCCTGGGTAACTAGTTTCAGGGTATTATAGTTGGCATCATAAGAAGTTTTGTACAAACCTTGGAAACTAGATTTAGATAAACTCTGATTAGAGAGGATTACCCTAAGATAGACTTTGAGGATTAGTATAGAATAACTTCCTAGAGTCTTGGTAATGTAGAGATTCTGTGTATTTTCCAAGAAATATATACCTGTCTGGATACGACCAGTTAGAGGTGGCTCTTGCACTGATTTACCTAGGAGTGAAAAATCCGACAAGGAGTTTCGGGCATGACCCAAGGTATCCTGCTACATGACAATGTTCCTTGTTGCACTCTTGGTTACGACACTCCTGGGGGATATGATTAAGATAATTTAAATTTTCATTATAAACCAATTTGAAGGATTTTAATATAAGATGATAATAAATGACCTTGGTTAATCCTAAGGTGTTTTAAATTGAAAATAACGTGTCATGATATTCACAAAATGATTTTATGACTATTATTACTCACACAATGCTTTCTGGTTTTAGACAATAGTTGTATACCAAGTAATTCATAGTAACTTTGAGAATGATGTATAAGGTTTGAATAGTGGTGGAAAAGAGAAACAAAATGGAATTTTGATAGGCGTAAAAGATATCATGTTCATGCCGAATCAGTTTTCCAAAAATATGATCAAAAACATATATATTAACCAACTCTCGGACTCAACAAAGAAGAGAAAAGTGGAGGATAATAAGAGCTCTATCAGTGAAGACCATGGAGAAAATAAATCTCATTTTCCATCTTGTAGGAAATGTGGAAGGAGACACCTAGGAAGATGCCTTAATGAAACAAAGAAATGCTTTATGTGTGGGAAAGAAGGACATAAAGTAAAAAATTGCTGAGGAAAAATAAAGAGTACTATGGAAGAAAATAAAAATGGTCCCAAGAATCCATTTACAATCATTTTCTCTAAATGTAGGGGACCTGGACATTACCAGAGTGAATTCCCTATTCTATAGGATATCCTCTTTGTTATGGAAGAAGCTATGTGGAAATAAATAGATGGAAAAATGTTTAAAAAGTATTAGTGATCTTTGTTGATGGGATTACTTTGGAATAATTTTCTCTTGTATTTGTAACCCTGTAGTTTGTCATGTGAAAATGATATTTGAGGAAGAATTATCTTTTTTCTACTGAATATAGTTACAAATAACCATTTGGTTTTATATGATCATTGAGTTTTAGGCAGTTACAAGTTATTAAATTTGGGAATGAAAATGCGAGGTATGAGATAACATTTGTGATGAAATTATGATATAGTTATTTTGAGGAATCTGTCTCATTTTTGGGAATATTATAAAATTATATAGTTTTTGAAAAATGACAACATGCAAACCATGTGACAACCCATCACGTCGAACAAAGCTGCATGAATCAAACCCACAACCATAGTGTGATTGAGATTTATCGCCTACCACTGGACTACGTGAAATCCCAGGTTAGTGTGACTAATTATTTTTAGTTAAATGATTTTATTGATTAATAATAAGTTTATTTGGGATATTATGTCTTATCAAATTGATATCCTTAGTATAGGAAAATGATTTGGTGATTAAGTGAAAAATGTTATTTTAGAAGACATTTTCTCTATTGGGAATACTATATTCCTATGGAAAATAGAATACTATGGGATTTCATTTAAAGTGTAATGGTGTTTTTTTACCTATGTTTTTATTGTGGATTATGTGATTCTCTATTAGTTGATTCTAGCACTTCAGGTGTGACCAAGTCACCTTTAATACTCATCATTTGGAGTGAAAGATGAGTTTATGGTAAGAATTAGATGAAGGATAAAACTCTACCTGTCAAGTATATATTTTTTTCTTTTTATATGAATAAATTAATTATTAAACTTTAGGGAAGGGGTTTTAAAGCCAAAAATGTGTTATCCTAAATCTTTATGTTTTGTTAAACTGATGATATTTTAAATCGTCATAAATTGATGACTTTGAGGCCCTCAATTTGACACTTGTTTTTGATTGATGACCTCAATCACTACCTATATATATTTAAGTTTTTCCTCCAATTATGTGTCTCTAATTGCCACCAATTTTCTCCTATTAGAGATCATAATTTGGTGGTGACTTTTTCATCTCCCTTTTCCTCTTATTAAGACTAAATTTTATTAACCCAATTTTCGATGTGGGTTTTCCACAAAGGTAGTTTTCTATTTTAACATTTTATTTTCAATGATAAATTTCAAATTGCAAGGACAAAATTTATTGAAGGAGGGGAGAATGTAACACCCCAATATTTCATAGTAAATTATTTTCTTTAAATAAAATAGCTAGCGCTACACGCAATACCGAGTTCGAGGGCACCACGACTTACCAAACTAGCCATTCAAAAGCGGTTATGAATAGTATTAACTATATTTTGAAATTTATATACTCCATATAATTTTAACTTATGTATTATGTGTTTCTTAGACATATTATAAGAACAAATTCAATTTTTCAAATAAAAAATGTATTTTTCAAAAAAAAAGCAATTTTACCACCTTTTAATGGTGAACCCTTTTTAAAACCAATATTTGAAAGTTTTAAATATTCATTTTGATAAAATAAAATTCATCTTTATTATCGGGACATCAAAATTTACTTTGGATGATATTTTGGTATTTTTCTAATAATATTCATTTTTTTATGAATAGTGAGAAATACTGTATTTTAATTCAAAATTGCCTTTTAATATAATTTTTTTATATGGTTAGATTATATTTTAAATTGGATTTGAAGTGTAATTAGATTATATTTTTACCCTTTAATCCAACGTTGGTTATTAGAATTAATTTCACTTTGAAATTATACATAAACAAGTGTAAATCTTTTGATAGTTATTGTTTCTTAAAAACACGCTATTTGTTTTGACAACGAGAATTAATTTTAAATTAATTAATCCAACTTATATGTTTTGAATTTGGTAAAATAGACATCATTTTTGAATTCAAAATATCAAATATAGCTTAGGCTGAATTTTTGATATTTTTCTAAAAAACTTCAATTTTTGATGAATAGTGAAACCACTAAATAGTAGTTAAAAATCCAACTTTTTCATTTAAATGAAAATTTACCACTTCTATGAATTGAATTTAAAAAATCTGATATATATGGTTATTATTAATAAGTAAAATGTGGTTCAATAAGATGAGAATAATTTTTGGTGAATAGTAACTTTTGAATTTTATTTACCACGATTAAAGGTAAATAGGGTAATTCAACTGTAAAAAGAATATTATAATAATAAAAATTACCATAACACCTTTACTAACCTTATTATATGAGTAATTTACAACCATGAGAATCCTTGGGTCTATTTTGGGACCCCATGGTGCCACGTAAGAATGATAATGACACTTTATTTTAATTAACTTAAAGACAAAAGTGACATTAACAAAAATCTTTTAGTATATCAATTTTTAAATTAGGTTATATAAGTCATATTTTAGACTATAAATAATCATTGGAAAGATAAAAATATTTCCTACATTATGTTAATTTTCTTTTATAATTTTTAGACATAAAATAAATTAAATTATTTATGACACTATAGTGATGTAGTATTTACCTCATTAATAAATGATTTAAATAAATAAGATTATTAATAATAAAACAATATCCAAAACCTGTCAAATTATTATTGGATGATTTTATTTCTACCACTAGTCATCTTATATTATACTTTAATAAGTCTTGGACCTTTATAAACCAAAATATCACTATATAATAAAATAATATTTTCACACTTTATTAAAGAACCCCTCCTCCCCCTGATAAATGGACACCACTTCTAACCCATTTCACACAACTCTCAAGCCCCTTGGATAATCCAAAAACTACACAAATAATCTCTCAAGATCCCCCTATTCCTCTTAGAATCCTTAACTTAGGCATAAGTCACTTCAAGAAGTCCTTTTGGTTCAAGCCAAAGGAAGTTACCAAAATTAAAGGTATCTCTTTCTCTTGAATTATTTTGTTTTATTTTACTTCTCCAACCCCCTAAAATCTTTTTATTACTTTATTTTATTACAAATACAGTATAATAAATATACTAGGATGTTTTTATGAGAATGATTCAAACTACACATACACACACCCCCATCTAATGGGTGAAGAAAAAACTGTTTCTGTGGATGACAAACAAATGCCTCATGAAACGATGATTGTTCGATTATCTCCTACCGCCTCTCATGGTGGAAATTAATATGGAAATGTTTTTATATATTATATTATATATATATATATATATTATTTTTATTTTTTCTTTATACTTCTGTATTTTCCGTTTATATCATTATTTTATGGTTTCCATTATGGGTAAAACATGATAATTTCATTTGAGGAAGTGCGGACTACCGCCCCCTCAAAATGATATGACTCGTTAATGCCTTATATGGGATGTATAAAGGATGTATTTAATGATATTATATATTATATTATACTTTAATTATAATATTACTATGTATCATTTTGTTTTAATTCCATTAAAATACAAAATATAAATGAAAGTAGCGTTTATGCATACGTACGAATTACCGTCTCCATGAATGGTACATTCATTTCTTATCTCCAAATGTTATTTACTATTATAAATACATATATATAATGGATATATAATATAAATATGATATCTAAAATCAGGTATATCATTCTGGAGATAATGGAATTTTGACCACATAGAAGAATTGTAATTTTAACAAGTTCATTTTTGACACAAGTTCCGAACATCGATAAAATATCCAATATGAAATCAAATAATTAACTAATTGTTATAGCAAAGTAATAAGTGATATAAAAGGAAAAATAAACATGAAAAATTTTCTTAATCAAGTAGAAATTAACTTATGTTTTTCATTCAGGAATTACAAGGAACATACAGGACAGGTCGGACTTGAGGTAAGGGGTTTCTTATCTCACTTTTAATTCCGTGAGATTTTCATTATTCACCACTTATTTGTTAAATGTGGTGTATAGTGTACTAACATTTGATATATATTTTCATGATTATCTTTATATTCATAGTATGTAATGATTTATATGGTGGTTATTAACTTTTGGTCATACGACTCGATTGATTACAACGTAGTAAAGAGCTTTCATCTCACTTTTTTATTCCTGTGAGATTCATGCTATATTACAACTATTTATTTTTTTTGTTGTGTATGTACTATACCATGATTGAATTCATGGTGTAATATACTTTAATATATGGGTATTTAAATCTTCATTTTATGATCCTTCTTTCATGGGATGTATGTTTCATTAGTTACCAAATTGGTATGGGAATTTCAAATTTCAATTTCCACTCATTCGACATTACACATACTTCATTGATTATTTTACTCCATGATTATGTGTGGAATAATTATTTATTATTTGTGTATTAATTTCCACTCCCATTTATGTGGATATAGTTTTGAGACACATAATCGCTCCATTGATAAATTCTCAGGTCATCTATATGAACTTGATAAGAGTAATTTTAACTAAATATTCATTAATTGAGTTAAACATCCAATTCATTGGTATTGTTTTTACAGGAATATCTGTGAATGTACTATTATGGATTTAAACTAAATATCCAATAATAATTATTGTATTTATATTTTTCACACATAATTATGTCATTGATTTATCCTTAACCTAAGGATACAATCTTTATAAGGGATTTCATCTCAACTTACATTCCCTTGAGTCTTCTTTGTTGTTATGCACCAACTCACTTTTGTTTGGTGTATATACTGTACTTTGACATAGTATACCATGAAATACTTTATTCTCATGGTATTATGATGTTTTTATTACCTCAATTATTTTTATTCAAGCGTCTCTCATTTGGTTAGAAACTCTAACTAAAATATCATTTTTAAATGTTTTAAAGATTTATTCTTCTAAATATTTCTCATTAATGTCGATGTTTTAAAAATGGTTTTAAGGATTTATTAATATGGAAATTAATGTTTTAAAATTAAAATTCATTTTAAAAGTTTCAAAGTGGTATGAGAAACTTTGATTCAAAAATCTATTTTAAATGACTTCTTGATAAATAGTATTACTTTTAAATGTTTTCCAGAAAAAAGGGGATATTTATCTCAAATTGTCTTGATGATTATTTTCATCTATGTAAATATCCTTCATTATTCTCAATTGAGGTTGATTAAGTATAATAAAATATTCCATATTTTATTGAATGAGTTATGTTTGAATGTGGATGTGTTATTTTTATACCATTCATGGTTTATGGATAAATTATTGACATTTCGTATGCTAGTTTTAATACGAATGATTATGTTATGTTTAAACCTTTTCATATGAGGAATGAATTGGACTTAATAAGTGATAGGTGGAGCCCCCTATAGATCCTAGATGCATTGGTAGGTCTCATGAGACAAACTAGTGTTTTGGAACAATTCCTTGACAAAATATTATTTGTAGTCTTGGCACGAGGCCTTGAATATACGGTTATGATGTCCGACATTATGCATTCCATCATTTTGAGACTAGCTATTGATATTTCATGTGGTTATTCGACTAGTAAAATACCCATGACTATGTTTTATTATGGAATTATTTACTCAGCTCATATTCCTGCCATAAATGTTTCATGTTTATTATTTTTAAAGGCATGTGTTTTCTATTATTTACCGTGCCTAATGCTTATGTTATATTATGCTATATTTCTTAATCTTACTGAGCGTTTGATCTCATCCCTTTCTCGTGTTTTATTTTCCCAGGATATGAAGAAGTTATTTATGAGTGACTTGCAGGAATAATCTTGGATGCTTTGATTTTTTTAATGGAATAAATTAGTGTTGTTTTTCTTTCCAAGTTGTAATGTTGAACTTATGTATGTATATTGTTTCCAAGACTACTAAACTGATATCTCATTCGGGACATTATTCCTTGTATCATGACCATGTTATGTAATAATGCACCGACTCCTGGGTAACTGGGGTCGGGGTGTTACAAAAGTGAGGTTGATCCCTAAATTTCCTAAATGAATTGTGGACCATTTTACTAAATTATTAAAATAACCCAAATGCGGTTGCTTAGTTTTGAGTGTGTGATGTGTGTTTTGAACTAACATATCAATTTTAATTAAAATGAGACACTTGAAGTCATACCAGTGACACATTGTATTATATTGATGTGTGGTTGATTCCTACATGTCACAAATGACTTAATGATCATTTTACTAAAGTATAAAAACAATATATATGCATTTGATCAGTTTTGAGTATGCAGGGTGTCTTTTTTACTAAACTTTCAATTTAAATTGAAAACATGCATGTTAAGTCATACCGGTCATATAATGTGTCGGTTTGATGTGAAACTGATTTATACATGTCAAAAGATGACTTATGAATTATTTTCATAATTTATCAACCCAATATGAGCATGTTTGATTAGTTTTCAATGAGTGACACATGTTTTGAACTAAAAGTCAATTTTAAACTAACAACATACACTTTTAACCATACTAGGAACACCATGTATAATATTGAGGTGAAACTTATTCCTACACATAAAAAATGATTTATGGATAATTATAATAAAGTATAAAAATAATCATAATGTGTTTTCTTAGTTTTGAGTATGTGATGTGTGTTTTGAACTAAATGCCAATTTTATATAAAAACACACTTTGAGTCATTCTAGTCACACCATGCATTGCATTGATGAGAAGTTGATTCTTACACATAAAAAACGACTTAATGATTGTTTTACTAAATTATCAAAACATTATGAATGAATTTACTTAGTTTTGAGTACGTCACATGTCTTTTTACTAAAATTTCATTTCAAACTAAAAACATGAACTTTGAGTGATACCAGTCACATCATGTGTTGGTTTGAATTGAGTCTAATTTATATGCATAAAAAATGACTTATAAATCATTTTCATAAAGTATCAAGACAATATGAGTTCATTTTATTAATTTTCAGTGAGTGACACATGTTTTGAACTAAAATGTCAATTTTAAACTGCTAATAGAAATTTTGAGTCATACCAGGATCACTGTGTACTAGATTGAAGAGAGTAACATTACTACATGTAATAAATAATTAATATTTCATTTTTATAAAGAATCAAAACAATAAAAATGCATTTTCTTAGTCTTGTGTATGTGAATTGTGTTTTGAACTAAAATGACAATTTTAAATAAAATCACAGTTTGAGTCATACCGTTCACACCACATGTTATATTGATATGGGGTTGATTCATACATGTCACAAATAAATTATGGATCATTTCCATAAACTATAAAAACAATATGAGTACATTTTCTAAGTTTTGAGTTTGTCACATTCTTTTTTTATTAAAATGCCAATTTAAACTGAAAACACATTCTTTGGGTCATACTGGTCACATCATGTTCCAGTTTTAGGTGAGACTAATTTTTTACATGTATCAATATAATTGAAGAATGTTATATTGGTTTTAAATGAGTGACACACATTTTGAACAAAAAAGTCAATTTTAAACTGATAACATACACTTTGAGACATACCAAAAACACTATGTATCTGATTGAGGTGAAAATGATTCCTAGATGTCAAAAATGACCTATGAATCATTTTTATAAAGTATCAAAATGATATAGATGTGTTTTCTTAGTTTTGAGTTTGTGAATTTTGTTTTGAACTAAAATGTCAATTTTAAATAAAAACAAAAATTGAGTCATACCAGTCACATCATGCATCGTATTGATGTGTGATTGATTCCAACATGTGAACAATGAATTATGGCATGTTATCATAAAGTATCAAAAAAATACAAATGCATTTTCTTAGTTTTGATCATTTCATGTTTCTTTTTTACTAAAATGTAAATTTAAACAGAAAACATGCACTTTGAGTCATACCGGTCACATCATGTTTTAGTTTGATTTTAGACTGATTCCTATACATAAAAAATGACTTAAGAATAATTTTTCTAAAGTATAAAGACAATAAAATCTCATTTTATTAGTTTTTAGTGAGAGACACATGTTTTGAACTAAAATTTCAATTTTAAACTGATAACAGAAACTTTGAGTCATACAAGGCATACCATGCATCCAATTGAGGTGTGACTAATTCTTACACATCATAAATTATTTATGGGTCATTTTTATAAAGTATAAAAAACAATATGAATTTGTTTTATCATTTTAGAGTATGTGATGTGTGTTTTGAACTAAAATGACAATTTTAAACTGAAAACACACACTTTAAGACTTAACAAACAAAAAGTGTATCTGATTGAGGTGTAGTTGATTCATACACGTCACAAATAACTTATGGTTCATTTTAATAAAGTATTAAAATAATATGAATGTGTTTTCTTGATTTTGAGTATGTGAAATGTGTTTTAAAATAAAATGTAAATTATAAACTAAAAACATACACTTATGAGCCATACCAAGCACACTATGTATTAGATTGAGGTGTATCTAATTAAGGTGTAGCTGATTCCTACATTGTTAAAGATAATGTTCATGATAGATATTTTGGGGTTCATCCTTATGATTCAATTAACATTTCATGAATCATGCAGTTTCCTCTTCCATATAAAAGGAACATGTTCTCTCTTCTCTGGCTTGTCATAGATGGTTGAAAGTAAAGTAATATATATTGGAAAAAAAGTATAAAATAAAAATTATAAGTAAATTAACATAAAAATATTATACAAAATGAAGAAAAATTAACTAAATAAGTAGTAAGAATTATCCTTTCCAAGATGTTTTTATAAATTCTTAACTCATTTCACTATTACCATTATCTCGGTTATAACTTCAAAATCTAATCTATCACAATCAAGAGTAGCTTTGAACATGTTTTATCTCTATCATATCAGGCACACCATTTATTGGAATGAGGTGCATCTGATTCCTACATGTCACAAATGTCTTATGAATCATTTTCTTAAAGTATCAAAATAATCTGAATTTTTTTGTTTGATTTTGAGTATGTAACATTTTTTGAACTAAAATGTCATTTTTAAAATAAATACATAAAATTAAAATTATACTAGGTATATCTGGTATCAGATTGATGTGCGGTTGCTTCCTACACATCACACTGTGTTTCTTATTCAACAATGCTTTCAGTATTTAAGGTTATCAAACAATATTGTTGTTTGATAACTTAGAATGTTTAATTCATTGTGGAATAAAATGAAAATTGCAACATCATGAGTGAATCATCCTTGTTGAGTTCATGATCACTGTACATAAATTCATTATCCTGTTTAAGACTTGGTCTATAATTATTTTTTCTTTAATCATTTTTTTTCTTAATAGAGAAAAAAATGGTTGAATAAAAAATAATTATAGAAAAATTAATTCCTTCCTAATATATATAAAAATTAATAAAATATGTGTCAAATAAAAATTATAAGGAATTTATCTAAAACAATTTGCTAAAATTATTAGAAAATTAACCAAATAAGTAATATAAAGTTACCTCTTCATAGTGTATGTATACATTTAGACCGAATGTATTCTACCCATTTATTTATAAACAAATCTATTTCCTCTTTTGAATATAAGGACTATCGATAGTTATTTTATTATTGAAAAAATATAAATAAAATATTAATAAATATTTTAAATGAAATTGTAATTATCATAAAAAATACCTCTTTAGAGATGCTAATTTGTTGATAAAATACAATATCTTTCATAAATGTGCAAACATAACAACCACAATCGTTGACATTAGTTTGTTTCAGGAATCAAAAAAACATTGAGAAAAATAATTAATATGTTTGATATATTTTTTGATAGTGATGTATTTTTATATATACCTTAATAATTATCCAATTTTAGAAGTTGATAGGATTTTTTTGCTCATAGAATATCCTCATTACATGTTTTTTATGATATTCAAACACCTCCCTATCATAATAAAATTTTCATTAAAATATAATATAATATTTAAAACTTGATGTTTATCTATAAAATGCTGCATGCAGTGTATTAAAAATTGATAAACATCATCATGTGTAGTTGGTTTGTTGGGTATCCATGAATTAAATCTAGAAAACAATTCATTTAAGTATCCAAATTGATTACAATTAGTAACCAATGCTTCCTAAAAAAGGAATAATTAATTAATATAATGAAAATATATTTTATATGATTAAATTGTAAGGTTTTAATCCTACATCATGTGTATTAAGAATATTTTTCGTATGTATGTTTTATTTCACACATTACATCCAATTTTTCCACTATTTGTTCTTACTTCATTGGTTCCAATAAGAATAGTTATATATAAGTGATGTGAGGAGTAATGAATCCAATTTTTTATTCATGAGGTTTTTCCTTCAAATAATATTGATATATAAACCTAAAAAAAGTATGAATAGTATTTATTCATAATTAACTTATTAAATCAGCTATTGGGAAAAAAAATCATGAAAATAAACTTCATGTATATATTTACAACTATGAATTCCAACCATTGATTCTTGAGGATTTCATCTATATTATCAAGAACAAGATAGTCTATAATAGCCTCTCCTTACACCTAGTCTTAAAAATAAATTATGGTCATATAACCATTGCTTAACATTGTATCCACATGAACCTTTAATGTTAGTAACTGAAGAAGTTGAATGGGTCGGGTAAAGGTACTTTATGAATATCTTTCCAATTGGTTGGTTGATCCTTTAGATTGTTTTGACTCGATCTTTCATTTCACCCCCTTATATTTGTCTTTCTTTAATAACATTCATTAATTAAGACTTTTTTCATTAATTTTTAAAGGTTTTTCTTAAAAAATAAATTGAAAAGTACTACCTCTTTATCAATATATCTTTTAACAAGATTGAATGACCATGATATGAAACTTTTTATAGAAATATCGACCGTACGTATATCTACATAATCATGTGGAATGAGTATCTCAGTACTCAACTCATGAAATACATGAATCCCCACTCTCACACGACCTATTAGAAGTTATTTTTTCTATATAATATATCCTTTGATATTGAAAATTTTACCCCTTGCCAAAAATTGATGGGTGGGTATTGATAGATATAAATCACAATAACCTTAACCCTATAGAATTTCAGTACAAGAAATGTATAAATGCATTTATGATTCACATTTCATAGAAACAATTATGCCAAAATTTATCACCTTATTTAAGGTATCCCTATGATGGGAATGGCTCACCTTAAAGATGGTGGGTATGGGGGTGGGGGTGGGGGTCTTCATGTAGTGGTTGTTGATATGTTGTTTCTTCTCTTTGATTACTTCCCATAACATTTTATAACAAATCATACTTAAAATCATTTATTTTTCTTATGGAGAAAATAATCATGCCTACATCTCTTTCATTTTATTATCTTTATCCCCTTGTTTATTTTTTTTCTCAAAATATGTTTAGAGTGACACCCCAAAACCAGCACCTCTGATACAACCATACTATTCTAGCCACTTCAAGGCGTCCAATAATAGATGTTAATTGGGAATATATGATG
Organism: Viscum album; assembly: GCA_963277665.1. NCBI lineage: Eukaryota > Viridiplantae > Streptophyta > Magnoliopsida > Santalales > Viscaceae > Viscum > Viscum album. Next base: position 382,085,525 of record OY728131.1, read on the forward strand.
ACAATTCTTATGTCTAAGTTATATAAAAATATAGGAATATAAGTAATCATTGTTATGTAATACCGATTTAATTAAATTTTTTATTATGTCATACTTACTCTTTCTTTCCACAATTTTTGTGTATTTTCATATGTTAGTATATCATATTTATTTACACATTCATACTTCCATAAAACATGATATGTTATGGAAGTGGATTTGGATTTGGATTCATTAATATATATATAAAAAAATGAGCATAATTATTTTTGTTTGTTTCGGGTCTCATAAAAGTATTACTATAGATTTAAAATACATACCAGTTTTTTTCAAGTGATGTGTAGCACATCCATGCTCTACAGTAGGTTTGCAATGGGTTTTTTTTTTCATTTTTCTTATTTTAAGAACTTAGTTGCTATTTCATAAATTAAAAATTATTAATAAAAGTGATTAATACATGAATTATCAAGAAATTTATTATCAATAACAATATAATTAAAATTTTTTCTGCTCATGATGACCAATAAATGCATTCCACATTTTTTGGTTTATCAGGGGTACATACATCTGTGGTGGGTGTGGGTGTATTTTCTCTTTAGAATATTTTAGATGATAGTTCATAATTTTTTTCTAAAAGCTTCTATGAGCAATTAAAATGATCATTAATTCAAATTCCATTCGAGATTCATCTAATATAGATGCATTCTATAAGAGTCAATGTAGAGTAAATCAATATTTCATTATTATTTTAGTGAAACAAATAAATTATATCATAATGTTACCCTAATATATTATCAAATTAATTTTGAGAAAGTGTTGTTTTCAACAATACATAATTTATAAGGGGGAGATTGTTGAGAACAATACTCTATCTCTTTATGATGATTTTGATGCTCACAAATATCCTTATTTGTTATTCTAATGATTTTAATTGATGTATATTTCAGGGAATTTATATTTCTTATATTCTTATCTTTAGAGAGATATTAAAGCACTTAATCCACAAGGTATATTTTATAAAGTATTAAGAAATCGTTTTTAGCGTGTTCTAGAAACACTGTTCATACCATGCGTTGAGATCTGTAGCATAAGGATGGAATGTGGTGTTTACTCTATGAGATATCAGAAAAGTATAGTTAAACAACCATATGTTATTGGAAAAGTATAGAGGAAGAAACCTTATATTTGTATGGAACCTTATGTTTGGGAAATCAACAATGTATGGAAGAGGATCATTACATAGGTATGGAATGATAAGTTTGTTTCTTAAAAGTATGGTTCATCAACCTTAATTTTATAAACAACCATACATTTGAAAGCTAAAGATAAAAGTATGGTTCATCAAACTTACTTTTATGAACAACTATCCATTTAATTAAAAAGTATGGATTTTATACTGTACGTTTGAGAGTTTAAGAGAAAAATTTGAGATCAACCTTACATTGTGAACCTTACGTTTTGATAATTTATGTTATGCACTTAAAACCTACGTTTGATGTCAGATGTTTAAATTATGAATTTATTAAAGCAATGATATTTATGTGGATTATCAGGCTGATTTCAAGCCAGATTAAAAGTATGAATTTAATGTGAATCTTTGACAGATTCAAGGGTATTTATTTTTGATTCAAAGGATCAATTTAAGAGGATCTTTTCATGCTGAATTTTCAGGGGAGTTACGACTGCTCTGCTATTCAAAATTTTGAATATCTCGATTCTAAAGGCGACTTTTGTGAATCTAAATTTAAAATGAGAATGCTTGTCTTTATTCTATATATACCTGTATTAATTTGTATTACATATGTAGAGGAGAATAATTGAAAATAATTTTTTTAATATATATCAAGCTATTTAATATTTTTACTACTATAATTTACAGAGACAATCGAGACTTACAGATATGTTGTTACAAAGAGAGACAAAGCTCTGTTTTCTAAATAAGAAGAAACACGATGGAAGATTTATTGATCTAAAATGAATATCTTTTTTTGAATAAACTATATTGAAGTTGAAAATAAAATTTTAAGATATACTGCAACCAGATCGGATTAGAACTACTTTTACCCAAATATAATCTTTTCTAAAGATGATGATCCATCTACTGTCAATTTCATTCTGTTGCAATTGTGAAGAACAACTGTGAAAGTATTTTAAATGAACAAAATACTCTTTTTCTTGAGTGATCAGTTTATCTTACTAAGATATTTATGTTCTATGTTTGAACCAGAAGGATCTGTTTAGCCTTAATATTTCAAAGGTTTCAACTGCCTATACTCAGTTGTGGAACAATATTCTGATAAGAGGACCAGATAGTGAAAATCACCAAGCTCGCAGAGTAGAGCGTTGGTGGAGTGGACTAGGGGCCTTCGTTCCCCTAACCACTATACATCATGTGTCTTATGCTATTTATTTTCCGATACTAAATATTTGATATAAAAATAAAAGGACAAATCACAATTATGTGAAGAAATTATAAAAGACACAATTCACCCCCCTTTTGTGTGTATTTGGTATAACCCAATCCAACAATTGGTATCAAAGGTGGATCTTTTGTTAAAGCTATAATAAGCTAAAAGTTTTAAAGGATTATACTTAGTTCAAGATGGATGATAAAAGATAAGGATGTCTATGGTTAGAGCTCCATACTTCAATGGTGATAATTATGGATGCTGGAAATCAAGAATGATAATCTATTTGAAAAACCTCAGATACAGAGTCTACTCAAAGATACTGACTCCTTATGAAATACCAGAGAAACCTAAAACATGGAGTATAGCTATAGAAGATGAGTATGAAATGAATTCAAAGGATATGAAAGCAATCATATGTGGTCAAGGACTATATGAGTTTAGCAGAGTATCTCAGTGTCCAACAACGTATGAAATGTGGCAGACAATTGCGGTTGCTTATGAAGGAACTGACAATGTCAAATAAATGAGGTATGCTATTTCAAAACTAAAATTCGATACATTTAGGATGTTTGAAGGAGAAATAATTACCCAAATGAATTGAATATTGATAGATATAGTCAACAATATCACTACCTTGTGAGATCCAATCAAACAAGATGATCAAGACCTGAAAGTACTAAGAGTACTACCACCTAGATTGAATGGAATTTCTGTTGCTATCAGAAAATCATCTCCAGTCAACGATTTAAAAATGAGAGAGTTAATTGGAACTCTTATTATGTATGAGGTTGAGATATAGGATGAAGAAAATGAGAATGAGGATCTGATCAAGAGAGAAGACACTGCCTTAAAGGTCTCATTTCAAAGCAAAAGTAGAAAGCTGATGAAAAAAGAAATAAAGGTGAAATCAGAATGTTCTGATTCATCCAATTCAGATGTGGAACTAGATGAACTGGCCATAAAATTCAGTAAGTTTTATAAAAAGAAGAAAATGTTTTGAAAATTATTTTAAAAAGGGTTAAAATGAAGTCAGATGCTATGAGTGCAAGAAGATGGGTCATATCAGACCTGACTATCCTCAATTAAAGGAAGATAAGAAAAAGAAATTTTTCCTGAGAAATGATTATGAGTAGAAAGAGAATAAGACAATGAAATCTACATGGAGTGTATCTGAAGACTCCAGTAGCTCATCCAAGTCTGATTCAAATAACGAGGAATCAAATTTGAAAGCTAATATGTGCTTTATAGAAGGAACTAATGAGGTACAATCCTATTATTCTTCTGACTCTAATTCTGAATCAAGCTATACAACTGATAAACTTGCAGCCTTCTGTAACATGCTTATAAAAATATGATTCTTTATTTAATAATCACAATTCTTTAAAGAATATTCATAATTCTGTTTTAGGAGAGAGAGATACTCTGATAAAACAACAACATGAATTACTGGAAAAAAGTAACTTAATAAATACAAACAATACAGATCATGAAGCTAAAATAAAATCACTGCAAACTGAAGTAGAAACATATAAAAGTTCAGTTCATATTTTTACAAAAGGAGAAAATACACTAAATGAAATTCTTGGAAGGAATGTGATTTAAAAGGGAAGATATGGAATAGGTAGTAAAGGTGGAAATCCCAAATTGTACAAGAATTACTTTGTGACACGTACTAGAAAAGAAATCTGTAACTATTGTGGTGAAAAAGGAAATATATCTAAAAAATTTTATATAAGGAAACCCTAGATAAGTTGAATAAAGAAAGCCGTTGTCTCAAAAAGTTTATATGATTCTGTTGATTTTATAAAAACAAAGCATGTCTAAATTCCCAGATCTCTGTTGGCTAACACACATGGACCCAATAGAATATGGGCACCAAAACAATCTGTTTAAATGCCTTTGTAGGAAGTAGGTGACAAAATATGAACTTCCATATGGTATATGGATAGTGGATACTCCAGGAATATGAGTGGAAACACATCAAATTTCAGAACTCTAACTCAAAAGGATGATGGTCTAGTCATATTGGTGACAATTCCAAGGGCAAGATAATTGGCATTGGAACTTTTGGAGATCCAGAAGCCTATCTCAATCAATAAAGTACTCTATATACAAGGATTGAAACAAAACCTGATAAGTATCTCTCAAATATGTGATGATGGTTATATTGTTGATTTTTCTAACAACTAATGTTCTATTTTCGAAGTTAAATTTCTTAAATTTAGAGAACCAATAACTGATAATGTGTATACCCTGGATTTAAATTCCTTGTGTAAAAAACAAGTAAACTGCATAACTGCTAAGATAAATGAATCATGGATTTGACATAGGAGACTTGGACATTTCAATGTATATACTTTACATAAGTTATCTAAGAAACAATTATTTTCTGATTTTCCTAGTCTCAAGTTTGAAAGTGATATATTTTGTGATGCATGTCAACATGGAAAGCAACAAAAATAATCTTTCAAATTAGTTAACAAAATTTCTATATCTAAACCTCTAGAACTTATCCATATGGATTTGTTTGGACCTTCAAGGGTATCATGATTTGCTGGTAAATTATATGTATATGTTTTAGTTGATGAATATTCTATATTTACTTGGATTTTCTTTCTAAAATATAAAAATAAAGCTTTTACAATATTTGAAATCTTTTTCAAATCTATTCAAAATGAAAAGGTTTTAAAATAATTTCATTAAAAAGTAATCATGGTGGAGAATTTGAGAATCTAGAATTCAATTCCTTTTACTCTAATATGGGTATTAAACATACCTTCTCTGCACCAAGAACACCTCAACAAAATTGAATTGTTGAAATAAAAAATAAGACTATTCAAGAAATGGCTAGGACTATGCTAAATGAATATATTCTTCCTACCTATTTTTGGGTAGAAGCTGTAATTACAACCTTCTATATAATGAGTAGAGTTTTAATTAGAACAATTTTAAAAAAGTGACCTTAGGAACTCTAGAATAACAGAAAACCTAAAGTAAATTACTTTAATGTTTTTGGATGCAAGGTTTACACCTTAAACACCAAGGAAAATCTTGGTAAGTTTGATCCACAATCTGATGAAGGAATTTTCTTAGGATATTCTTCTACTTCCAATGATTATAGTGTTTTTAATAAAAAGTCAAATATTTTTAAAGAATCAATTCATGTGAAATTTGATAAATCTGATCCCTTTGAGAAAAGGAAAGACTAAATTGATGAATCTGACTCTAATGATAACATGAGACTTGAGAACTTGAAAAATGATTTTGAAAAAGATATAAATGAAATTCAATCCAGTCCAGAAGAACATGACACTGAAGAACCTATAATTGTACTACATAGATGGTCAAGAATCCTAATGAATCACCCTTTTGAAACTGTAATAGGAGACTTAGATATAAGATTAAAAACTAGAAGAAACATAGGAAATCTTGTTGAGTTTTCTACATATCTATCCCAATTATAACCCAAGACATTAGATGAAGCCTTAGTTGATGAAATTTGGATGATATCAATGCAAGAAGAACTAAACCAGTTCATAATAAATGAAGTTTGGAATTTAGTTGAAAGACCTCAGAACTACCCAGTTATAGGAATGAAATGAGTCTTTAGAAATAAATAAGATGATCAAGGAATAATCACTAAGAATAAAGAAAGACTAGTATCTAAAGGATATAATCAGGAATAAGGTATATATTATGACGAGACCTTTGAACCTGTAGCTATATTAGAATCCATTAGAATCCTTTTAGCCTATGAATCTCATATGAAATTTAAATTATTTCATATGGATGCTAAGTCTTCCTTTTTAAATGGTTATTTATTGGAGGAAGTTTATGTTGAGCAACCTTCTAGTTTTGAAAATTCACAAAAACTAGATTCTGTTTTAAACTTACTAAAGATCTTAATGGTCATAAACAAGCCCCTAGAGCTTGGTATGAAATATTAAGTTCTTTTCTTTTGAAAAATTATTTTATTATTGGAATGGAAGATCCAAAACTATTTAAGAAAACTGTCAATTCTAATATTTTATTAGTTCAAATTTATGTTGATGATGCAATTTTTGGTTCAAAAAATAAAACTCTTTGTCATGAGTTTTCAAATTTAATGCAAAAAGAATTTGAAATGAGTTTGATGGGAGAATTAAATTTCTTTTTAGGACTTCATATTTTTCAAAAAGATTTTGGAAATGTTTTGAATCAAAGAAAATACATTACTGATTTGCTAAAGAAATTTGGACTTGAAAATAGCAAGACATATAAAACTCCTATGTTTACTAATATAAAACATGATTTGGATGAATCTAAGAAATCAGTTGACAACAAGTTATATAAAGGTATGATTGGTAGTTAATTATATCTCACTGCCAGTAGGCTAGATATAATGTATTCAGTATGTATTTGTGTAAGATTTTAATCAAATCCTAAAAAATCACATTTAACTATTGTTAATAGAATTTTTAGATATTTAAAAGGAACTATTTTTCAATCTCTTATCTATCAAAAAATGTCTGATTTTAATTTAATTTCATATTTTGATGTAGACTTTGGGAGTTATTGATGATATAAAAAAATAACCCTAGGAACTTGTCACTTTTTAGGAAAATCCTTAGTATCATGGTCTAGTAAGAAACAACACTGAGTTGCCTTATCAACAGACGAGGTAGAATATGTATCTGCTGGCAGTTACTGTGCAAACATTTTGTGGATGAAAAACACTCTTATGGATTTTGGACTAAATTTTAATAATACACCTATTTTATGTGATAATACAAGTGGAATCAATATTTCAAAAAAATCCTGTTAATCTTTCTAGGACTAAACATATTGATATTAGACATCACTTTTTAAGAGAGTATGTTCTTAAAAAGGATATATTTCTAGAATTTGTGAATATAGAAATTCAATTAAATGATATTTTTACTAAACCAATTTCTACTACATGGTTTTATTTAATTAATGGGGAGTTATGTTTATTTAATTTTAAGTAGTTTTTTTGTTTAAAATAGTTTAGTTATTTGTTTTTCAAATAGTATAATTTTATTTATTTATTTATTTATATTTTTATTTTTTGTATGCGATTATAATTCATTTAAAAATTTATGCAATTATTAGTATGTGTGCAATGACATGAGAATTAAGGATGTCAGAAACCATTTTGAATTCCAAACCCATTCATTTTCTCAAAACCCTTTGAAACCTTGAAATTTTTTACCGCTCTTCTCTCCCAAACCCAAACCTTAAAAAACCTAGTCCTTTTTGAACTTTAAAATATTTATGAAAGAAATGGCCAAGACCAAGAGAAATGATGAGCCAGAGACCATCACTACAAAGAGGCAGCACTCGGTTGAGAGAATGATTTTTCAAGGAAAAGTCATAGTTCTAGAATGAATCATCAGAAGAACCTGATGCTAAATAAAGCACGTTCTTTTCAGAACTTAGAACACATGTTTAATAGATATTATACAGAGTTTCTATGTGAGGTATAACTCTTCAATTTCTTTAAGTCGGTACAGTTTAGTCTGGGAACTTATGAGGATTCGATTGTTTCTAAGATTGAGGATCAATATTTTTCAATCTCATCTATGGAAATTGCTCAAATTCTTAACTACCATCATGGTGGAGTTTATCATTTTGATTTGAAGAATATTGGTGATTCTGTGCAAAAATATAATGATATAATTTTGTTTCTATTTGGATCAACTAATATCAGGAAGATGGATGTAAAGGACTTGGAACCAGACCAAAAGATATTGGTTATGTTTGTGAAAACTGGTATTTCACCTAGAATGTCAGATATGGAAAATATTCTTTACCCAAATATGTATATAATGTTTTAGCTGATGAGTGATATCGAATTTAAACTTCTGAGATACACAATGAGGTATGTTAGTTACTATTTCCAACTAGAGGCATGACTGAATTTTTATCCTTTTTGAAGGTTCATCTCGAAAATTTTGTTTAAGACAGATATGCTAAGATTGATAGACGCTCGGGTGAGATGCCACCATAGTAATATCTTCAATTCTAGTAAATTGAGAAAAATTGGATATTTCTGGATCACTATCAAAGGAAAGATGATGCCTGTCGGAGATAAAGAGGATGAAGAAAGTTCTCAGGCCCAACCAACAACATCCAAGGAAGGATAAGCTAAATCAAGAGTCAGTGCTATATCAAGAAGAATCAGGTTTGAGGCTGTGAATGCACCAGAAGAAAGAAGTCAGGAAGGACTTTAATTCTAAAGGACCAGGGATCCTAATCCTATTGAAGAGCCTAATATAACATCTAATGTTTTAATATTTGGTGATATCTTAAACTACAAGTTTGTGAGAGAAGTTGCAGTTGAAGAGATGCTACAGGGAGAAGTTTCTCAAAATAAGGTGACTCCTCTAGAGGAGAAGGAAATTTTGGCTAAGGAAGTGACAGAATCAGAGGCTCAGGTAAAAAATCTAACAGAGACAGTAGTGGAGGTTGAAGAAGAACCAATAATAGAAAAAGAAGCTAAGACATTGCCTGGTGAAGAAGAAGCAGTGGCCTGAACTCAAATTGATCAAGTGGAAGTTGATCAAGAACAAATTATTTTAGAGAATATAGTGATAGAGGAAGAACATGCAGATGATACTCATGAGGAGCAACCTCTATCACTTGGAAATCCAGAAGAGAATGCTTCTGATATTCATACTAAGATATTGAATGTAAATTTTTGTGTGGATGAGTCTGGGAAAGCCTCGAAGGAAATATCTGTTGAGAAACTAGTATGGGGAGGGGATGATGAGAAATGAGATGTAGAATATTTTCCCATTGTATTTTTACATAAATGTAAAACTGATAATCAAGAATAAGGTGCCTCTGATTCAATAAATGAAAAAGTTGAGGAGCTATACAGAAAGTTGACCATTGCTGAATCTGAGAATGCTACTCTAAGGAGATCGTTATAAAAGGAACATTTTAAATTTCAAAGGTTGAAAGAAAGTACTATTTCTAAATAAGAATATGAAATTTTTAAGAAGTAAATGTTAAATGAAGTTACAAAAAGTTTAAATTAGAGATGGTTATGAAGACAGATTTAATGGAATTTAGATTTTTTATGGAGTAATAGTTTGTGGATATCAAAACCAGTGAGGCCAGTACATCAGGTACTTCAACTAATTTAATCATAAGATTTAAGGCTATTACAGTGGTCATGGAGAATATGAATAATAGGCAGCAGGACTTACAGTGTAACAATTCTCCTTTGTCAGTTATGTTAGATAATAAAAAGTTTCTAGTTGATCAATTGACTTCAAATGAATTGAGAATTAAAACTACGATGAATCAGTTCAAAGAAAATTTTACACTTTTTATGGAGAAGTAAGAAAGGCTTCATGAGTTTCTTAGAGTAAATATGATTGAAGATATTCATTTGAATCAAGAAAAGAGAGATATAATTATCTATTTGGGAGATGGATTTATGAGAAGATTTAGGGAACAATTGGTAGAGATATAGGGAATAGTTCAGAGGAGATGAACCCTATCTCACACCCTTACTCAAGCTTGATTCTTGTTGTTTTTCATTACTGTACTTGTAATTGTATTTTCAATGGCATAAATTTGCATCTCATTTTTATGTGTTTTAATTTGTTTTACTGTACTGTATATGATAGGAATGCTACTAATCTAGATTCTCATATTGACAAAGAGTTTATACTAGAATTTACTTATGTTCAGTGATATATTAAAATGTGTTATATTCTTTATTATATCAATCATTTTGATATTCCAAAAGAGGGGAAATTTGAATAAACACAACATTTAATTTTAATGGAAAATAGAAATTTTCTTTTAAGATTTTTACTCAGGTGGATTTTTTTACTTTATTAAAGTGGTGAAAATTTTAAAGTTTTGAATGTTTTTTTGAATTTGAATAAAAAATGTTTATTTTTGTTAAAATAATTTTTTTAAAATTAAATATTGCTTTTATCTTTGAAAAATTATAAAGTATATGTAATTAATTTTGTAAGTTAATTTCACTAGTTATTGTATGGGTTTTGTGATCATCAAAAGGGGGAGATTGTTGAGAAAATGTTGTTTTCAAAAATACATAATTTTATAAGGGGGAGATTGTTGAGAATAATACTCTATCACTTTATGATGATTTTGATGTCCACAAATATCCTTATTTGTTATTATAATGATTTTACTTGAATTATATTTCATGAAATTTATATTCCTTATATTCTTATCTTTAGAGAAATATTAAAGCACTTAATCTGTGAGGTATATTTGACAAAGTATTCAGAAATTATTTTTAGTGTGTTCTAGAAACCCTGTTCATACCCTACATTGAGAAGCGTAGCGTAAGGAAGGAATTCAGTGTTTACTCTATGAGATATCAAAAAAGTATGGTTAAACAACCATACATTATCGGTAATGTATAAAGGAATGAACCTTATGTTTGGAAGGAAACTTACGTTTGGTAAATCAGAAAAGTATGGAAGAAGATCATTACGTAAGTATGGAATGATAAGTTTGTTTCTTAAAAGTATGGTTCATCAACCTTACTTTTGTAAACAACCATACATTTGAAAGCTAAAGATAAAAGTATGGTTCATAAACCATACATTTATGAACAACCTTTCATTTGATTAAAAATATATATTTTATACCGTACGTTTGAGAGTTGAAGAGAAATGTTTGAGATCAACCTTACGTTTGAGATAAACCTTATGTTGGGAACCTTACGTTCAGAGAATGTATGATATACACCTCTACCCTACGTTTGACATTGGATGTTTGAATTACAACTTTATTAAATAAATAATATTTATGCGGATTATTAGGATGATTTCAAGCTAGATTAAAAGTCCAAATTTAAAGCGAGTATTTGACTGATTCCTGGCCATTTATTTGCGATTCAAAGGATCAATTTAAGAGGATCTTTTCATGCTGAATTTTTAGGGGAGTTACGACTGCTATTCTATTCAAAATTTTTGAATATCATGATTCTAAAGCCGACTTTTGTGGATCTAAATTTAAAAGGAGAATGATCATATTTATTCTATATATACCTATATTATTTTTTATTACAGATATAGAGGTGAATCATTGAAAAGAATATTTTTAATATATATCAAGCTCTGGATGTTTTTCACTACTACAATTTACAGAGACAATCGAGACTTACAAATCTGCCGTTATGAAGAGAAACAAAGCTCTGTTTTCTGAAGAAGATGAAACATGACTGAAGGTTTACTAATCTACATCACACATCTTTTTGTAAATAAGCTATTATTTAATTTGTGAACTAAATTTTAATATCAACTACAACCAGATTGACTCAGAACTACTTTTACCTGAATATCATCTTTTCTGAAGACGAAGATCCATCTACTGTCAATTGCATTCTATTGCAATTGTGAAGAAAAACTGGAAAAGTATTTTCAATGAACAAAATAATCATTTATATTGAGTGATCTGCTCCTTGTACTAAGCTATGTATGTTCTGTGATTGTACCAGAAGGCTCTGTTTAGCCTTAAGATTGCAATGGTGTCAACTACCAGTACTCAATTGTGAAACGGTCTGTTGATAAGAGGACCAGATAGTGAAAATCAACATACCCTTGGAGTAGAGAATTGGTGGAGTGGAATAGGGTCCTTATTTTCCCCAAACCACTTTACACTGTGCATCCTGTGCTATTTATTTTCTGCTGCAAAATCTTTGATATAATGATAAAAGGACAAATCGAGGTTATGCGAAGAAATTATAAAAGACACAATTCACCCCCTCTTGTGTATATTTGGTATATCCTGATACAACAATTAATGTATTAAGAATGAGTATAACATTGTTCCATGAATTTACATTAACCAGTATTCGAATTCGAGTGGCGATCCTAGGGTAACTATTGAACATGGCCTTGTTGGGGGTTAACAGCTTGGCAGCGTGTATTCTATCCAACCTCAAATTTGATTCCTTTGTTTCTTGTCTTAATAATTTTTTCTAACAACATCATGATACAATGCTCCTATTTTTTCTAGGACATAGGTTTTCCACCATATACTATTTCCTCAACTTCAACATCATCAATATGTTATTCCCCTAGACTGGTAGCATCAACATGTGTATAATATTATTGCTCCAATACATTGTGATCATCAACAAGTTGAGAAACCTATTGTTACTTGGGATTGGGAGCATCGACATGTGAAGAAGTCATTATCTATAGAAGTGTATGAATGTTTAATTTAGATTTCATAAATGAAACAATGAATACATAATAATATGAGGAAACATAATGTATATTACAAAAAAATGTTAAGAGATTATTAAACTCTCATTTTTTAAATGTTGAACGGATTTGACCCCACTATTAAGTATCCAAATACCCTCATTGTGGTATCCTATACCATCCAAGACCCCATATTCATTGGTAATTCTTTGAAATTATTATTAAGTCCCAATGAAATTTTCACCCTTAGATGAATTGAGATCTGAACCTTAAATGATTTTGGTTGATAACAGAACAATTGACCACTTTCAGTTTACAGGATCTGGAACATAAAACAATTTTAATTACTATGATTTCATTGTAAATAGTTTATCCTTGTATCCTTTCTTACTAAAATACAATTTCATGAATATTAATTCAGATATGTTAACTTCACTCCTGTTATCAACCCAATTTCATTAAAAAATCAATGCTTGGAATGTTTTATAATCGAACTACCATATTTTTTTGATGATGATAGCATATGAAATATTCAAATAATTTGAATTTATGTCCTTGGTACTAGATAAATTCATCTATTTAGCCACAAATGTATATACACTATTTTTCATAGTATTTCATTCATCATGTTCATTTTAATAGAATGCACAACCATTAATTACAAAACCATTATAAGATAATACATGAAAACTTGGTCCTCTAGCTATCCATCAATGTCATTCTAAAATTGAATATGGATTAATTGTTTACTATTTGAAAATATGGTCATGAAACCATCCTATAAACAATTTATTATGTGTATTTGATATCCATATTTCATACCTTGTTGGATTCAAATTCCTAAGAATTACTTTGTAGTTTTCAACATATGGCACGACCTTTAAAATATTATGAAAACATAAATGTGAGTATTCCACTTCTCTCTAATAGTAACTTTGAAAACATATATTTTGGAACTTACTTCACCCATAAGCTTCCAAGTGTGGAAATATTTTAGTAGACCAATGCTTTCCACATCAGACAGGTACTTGGTATAGAATTAAATAGATTACTCAATAATATATCACTCCACAATACAACCTTAAAGAAAAATTCAAATTTTGACATACCATTTTAAAATATTCATATACCATTCAATGGGGTACATACATATATAATACTCAGGACCACATAGTTGAATCTATGTTACCAAGTGAACCATAAAGTGAACCATCATATCAAATAATGTTTGTGGGAAGTAGATATCTAATTCACAAAAGTTGAAATAATTTTCTTTTCCATAGTTGACAATTTTTTTGGGTTGATAAATTTATTGAATATAAATTTGAAAAAGAAAAAGAGCTTGGTTAATGCAAGATGAACATTCCTAAAAAAATGCAACATTCTATAGGCATTACATCTTGCATTAAAACATGATAGTCATTTGATTTCAGACTCAACTTTAAATCAGTCATTGAGTCAAAATTCTTGATATTTGATGAATACACCACAAAAACCGTTACATTATTGAATAAGTTTAAAAATTTATATCTATATTTCTTTAAAAGAGTGTAAGCAACTAGAGGAAGAAAATTCTATTTTTACACTTCACTAGCACCAACTCTTCCTATATCCCCATCTCAATCATTTAGAACATAGCCTTAATTTTATCCTTTTTTTGTGAGTGAATTTAGTAATGTTCCAATGAAACTATCACATACATTTTTTCCACATGAAAAAAATAAAGAAAATAATTAATGTATAAACAATTCGAATATGTTAATTCAAAAAATAATCCCTTTTTCTAACCAGTTTTTGTAAGGATTTTTGAAAAAGGCACCAAAAAAAGTTTCCATATCTTTTACTTTCTTAAATAGTTGATCAATAATTAGTAGAGATATTCTTGTACCTTTTTCTTAAATCCCATCAAATGATGTTGTACTAGATTAATATTTATGTTGTTGGTGTATAAATCTATGATGTCATAGAAACACATTCTTTGATGAATGTTTCATCCAAATTGACTATGTACCTTGTTCAAAATTGGGACACCCTTCAGTTCCTGTATTGTTATTTCCTAAAAATTTCCATAAGTAGGAATGATATTTTTCCTATCATAAAATATGGATCTCAATGTGAAATCTTTATTTCTACGAGAATCGTACAATGTAACCCCCAAATACTACAGTAATTTCAAATTTTCAATCAATGGATCCAAATAAACATCAATATAATTACCTAGTTATTTTGGTTATGATATAGGATGATATAACATAATGTATTTTCATTTTAATAAAACCACAGTGGAAAATTATAATTTATCAACATAACCAGCCATGTATTGTGAGTAATTATTTGAAAACGAAAAGGATTTACTTCATCTGTAGATAGAACAAGACAAAGGTTTCTTGAATTATATCCAAATTCAGGATACTCACAATCAATTTTCTTCTATCAAGGAGAGTCTACAAGGTGATAAAGTTTCCCATATTTAATTATTATATCTACATGCCACATAAATTATCTAGCATTCTCCTTACTTCTATATAGGTTCCTAAATAACAAAGTTATTGGAAAGTACCATAAAAATTTCATAGAACCTGATTAATCTTTCTTGTATTGATATGTGCTATAATATGGGAATTTTTTAGTGATTCATGGTCCTTGAGAAACATTATGAAGTCATATGGATAGGCAAGTATTCTTTCAGAGATCATACCTATTGAAAGTAGCATTCATTTAGAAACATATTTTTGGTAAGGAACATTATTATCTTCTGGGAGCATATCATTCAAGAGAGAAAATAGTTCAAAAAAACTTGTATCACTCCATCCATTTATAGATTTTATATTATATTTCTTCAGTATATATGACAATGCAATATATTTAGTACATCCATAATAGAATTGATTCTTTGCAAAACTCTTTAAATTCTCAAATAATTTTGGATAATCGTGAAGTTTATCTGCAACAGTCATTATAATTTACTAAATACAATCTTCATCAACATTCACACTTGTAATCATATCCTCGATATAATCTTATTCATTGTTTACACTTGTAATCATATTAGATTATCCATAAAATATAGTGTTATCATAGTCACTAGCTACATTCACTTTTTCCCATGTTTAGTCCAAAATTTATAACTTTAATCTATTCCGCAATAGATCAAGTGTTCTTTAAACTCCTCTGAACTAATTAGTCCTCAATAACAACAACGTAAAAACAAAAAAAGTATTTCAGAAGGTTTATATGCATTATATTTTGCAACCTTGATGAAATATTTCACTCAAACATCATACTCTTTTTTCATATGATTTAAATCCATTCATTTTCAACTTATATCCATCCTATTTAATTTATTAATTTTAATATTTAACAAAATAAATAAATAAACAAAAAGTATGAGATTAAAACCCATAACAGGTCATTATTAATGAATAATTTGAGCTACATGAATATATTTTTCTAAGATAATAAGAGATCAATGATGTATATTGAGATTTTTTTATAGGGGAATAAATCATTGAAGGAAAGAAATTCATTTTATATATAAATTTACAACAAATATATTAAATTTTCATATGTTACAAAACACAATGACCAAGGATGATTTCTATAACTTTGTTAGGTGATATTACAATATAAGATAAGAGTTTATTTTTATTCATTTTTTACTTGGTATGTGGTAGGAAAAAAATGTTTTAGTGATAGGATGTGTAGGAGCCAAAGTTTTCAAATCCCTAAACCCACACTTTCATATTTAGTATAAAAAATGATGTGTATTTTTTTTTATAAAACACAACTGAGAAATACAAAAAAAATTACATTCTATAACATTTTCGAGTATAGGTTTTTGAGAATCCAATAAATAAATAATAATTTATCAAAGCTAAACTAAATATTTATGAAATTATATTCACATGATCAACCTCATTTTATGAAACAAACATCAATTAAAATTATAAGAAACCTATGAAAAGAAATTTAAAACATAGAGTGAGAATTAAATTGCCTAGTAAGGGTTTAAAAACATGTGATAACCAAACAATATTTTTCAATTTACTATAAAATTAAAATTTGTTATAAATATTGAAAATGTAGACCATAGAGATCATGTGTAATTTTGAAAATAATTACTTTTTCTAAATGGATTTAAAAATATAAAACATTTGGAAAATCCATTTCATTATTTAAAAAAATAATAAATATTTCTTTTGAAAACTCATATGCATTCATAAATAATTTCCAAAGGCACCTTAGATCATAACATAAAGTCCCACTTTAATTTCAAGACAACATAACAAGGTGTACATAGTCCCATGATGGATTAGGTTTAATCCTTAATCCCAGAGTGTTCTTAGGATAACATCCATCACACCATACATGATATCTCATGAGAATTATAACATTAACTAATGCATTGGAGTGCATTTTTGGCACAAAAACCAGGTAAGCTATAATGGGCTCACCCAAAACTATCTGGGAACACCCATTACATAGATGGACAAAGTCCCATAAGAGTTTTGGTTTACTCCCCATCCCATCCAATTGCAATTCTTTGGATTTAAAAACATGGTAACCTGTACTTCATATCATAAAACCATGAAGATTCTTTAAAACCCTGAGCATAGGTATTCATTTCATAAAAATTAATTCCTTGGATATGTATATATCACAGTAAAAGTAGCTTCACCTAAAATGATATATGTATATATATACATTTACATACATATCTATACATAAAATATTTTTACATATATATATATTTTTTCATTTATTTACTTACATATTGATAGTAGAATAAAAACATGATTACTTATTCATATATTCATATATATAATTTTATATATATAAAAAATATTTACATAAAATGAAACACACACATATATATACATATACACATTTATCTATATAAATATATATCAGAAATAAAAATGTTTAACATAAATTGATACATATATACATACATTTATTTGCATGTATCTATTTATATCATATAGAAAACTAGCTTTCCATAAATGATAAATATATATATACATAGATATATATGTTTTTGAATAAAATTATTTCAAATGAAATGATATTTGTTTTGCATATATACATATACTTTTTTTGGAAATTAAACAATTTTAAATTAAACATTAATTTTGAAAATAATGTAACTTTGCTTGGATTTAAGATTCTTTAAACATGAAATGCTGCATATATATAGGCATATATACATATATACATATTTTATTTTTTTTAAAAGAAACATTTTTATTAAAACAATAATTTTAACAATTTAATGACTTCTCTTGCATTCATAGTAGCATATTTATAATTCATTAAACATTTAAAATAATTTTATAAAAGAAAAATGTGTAGGCAGAAGCTACTTTACATGAAATAATACACACAAACATATATATTTTTATACATAGAAATGTTTTTGAAAATAATATATTTTCACCTTAATTAATAATTTTAAAAGAAGATATTTTTACCTTAATTAATAAAATATTTACCCCTTACAAATTAGAATCAAAATTGATTTAGAAAAAAAACTTAATTATTTATACAAATCATATATTTGTAAATTTTTTAAAGTAATGTTTTCAAATAAATAACTCTATTATATAACTATAAGTTTTAGAGATAATTTTCTTACATAATTGAAATAAAAATATTTTGAAAATAAAAACCCTTACCATAAAAAAGACATAATCAAATTTATTTTTTATCAATATAAGTAATAATTATGGGTGGAAAAAAAAAAATTCATTCAAAGTTTTAAAATCATAATTTTATTAAAAAAATCCCTTTACTAAGGGTTTTCTAAAAAAGGGGAATACAAAAATATAATTGTGAGAAAAATAAAACCCTTAACGTAAATTTCATGAATGCAGAACTCTTTAAAATTTTTCTTTGGGAGTACAAACATAGAATAAAGCCTACGACGCTCCTTCCATTATAGTGTATCTCACTAGAATCCTTGCAATACTAATTCAACAGTCTCTCATCATAGAAAGGATGAAACACTTAAGTAGGAATGTGATACTCCAAAAAAGAAAAAAGGGTGGTGAAGCCCTCAATTTATAATCTAAGAATCAATATTTAATAAATAGATATATTCATATAAAATCAACAGAATAATCAAGATTAAACTCGATTTTTCAAAATATAGGGTTTTGATATAATACTTATTGATCAATCATAAAATCAGATTGATAATATATATACATATATACATATTTTTTTTGCAATTGGACAAAAATTAACATATAAAAATACACAACATTTTATGTTTTTGTTTCATTAGGATTCTTCGTAAAGCTTCACGGTTTCAATAAAAAGTTGTATAAAATTTGGAAAAACTATTTGGATGAATTTAAAACAAACACCACATCAAACAACTGAGAAGGAAGAAAAATACAGATCCATAAACCTGGAATAGACATCAACCAAGAAAAAAAAAGAAGACGACGAGCACAACACTACAAACCCAATAATAATTCCTCAAAAAAAATATTCGAATACCTAAAAATTAAAATAAACAAAAACCTTTCTTTGAGGAAGATTTGAGGTTGAAACCCTCATCCATATTCAGATATCCATTCACTCTCATATATGGCATTCAATTCATTTCCTTCATAAAATCCCACTACATGAATCAAACCTTGCGGTCAAACCCCCTTCAGCACTTGACCCTCTTGCTAAACATCTAGAAATCAAATCCCCAAATCCATGGTCAAACATCCCCTTCGTTTTTAATCCTTCAGTGCTAAAAACACACAACAACGCTAAACCTATCCCTGACTTTGGCTTCCGAAATCCCTAAATATGCGCCTACATGAAATCAAAACTTATGGGTTCTATTTTATTTTTTATTCCACCATTTTCATTTTATTATTATTATTATTTGTTTTATCATTTTTTAAACAATTCATATCTCATTTTTCAAAAAAATAGTAATTATCATATTTTATTTATTAATAATTTCAAAATTTATTGAACAATTTAAAATACATATTTTAAAATAATAATAATACTCATATCATAATATAATATATTCATAAAAATTTATAAGTTTTATAAATGATAAAATTTCTTTTAATGTATATAATTTTGTTTATTTATAATATTATATTACCTTTAATTATTATTATAATTTATATAATTTCTTTAATATTCATAATTAGAAAATTTAAAACAAATTATTATTATCAAAATATAATTATATGAAAATATATTGAAATTTTTTTATTTCAAATAATGATAAACTTTTAGTTATTATCATAAATTTTAAATTATGTATATATATATATATATTTCATTATATATTTATATTATATTTTAAAATGTAATTCTAAAATAATAATTTTTAGTTTTAAAATAAATTTTCATAAAAATTTCCATAAATTTATCCATTCAAATATTATATTTTAAAAAAATAATAGAATAGATATATTTTTATTAAAATACCATTTTAATCAAAATAATACTATAAAAAACATTTTTTTACAATTAATTTAAAAATAAAATCATATTTCTTGAAATTAACAATTTATTTAAATATATTATAAGATTTGAAGACAATTTTTTTTCATAAAAGAATAATTGATATTAAGTAATATTATTTATATTTTTTATTATAAAATTTTAAATATTATACTTAATCAAATCTTATTTTGATAAAAAACACTTTGTTTATAAAATGTCATTTATAACTTAATTTATTTAAATTATAAAACAAATCATTTAAAAAACAATTATTTAATATTTTAAAATGTTTGGGATGTTATATTCTTCACCCCTTAAAATAATCATGCCCTCACAATTTGTTCATCCGAATTAAGAAAATTATGAATTTCCATCTTCAGAATTAAGAAAAAACTTGAAATTTTAAGGGAACTTAATTACCTAGAAGTTTTAAAGAAAATTATATCACATATATATTTTTCCCTCAAATGACAGTATCTAATCTAAATATTTTTATGGACTTTTGCTCTAATACTAACTATAAAGAACCAAACCTATACATCCAGATTCAATACTAAAAATGCTGTTTATTTTTTAAAAGATAACTGAAAAATACATAGAACATTTTATAATTGAGGCCTTTTTATATTCAAGGTTTTTTAGAATTATATAGTTAAATTAAAATTTATTAAAGCTGTAGAATACATTTATAGAATTGTCTTCACATGTGTGAGCTCTTTATATGAAATAAACACTAATTGAAATTATACTAAATATGTTAAATATAATTTAAAACATAGTGTGAACATTAAATATCCCAATAAGGTGTTTAAAAACATGTGAAAACCAAGAAGGGTTTTTCAATTTAATATAATAGTAATTTTTTTATAATGATAAAAAATACAGACAACAGAGATCAAGTGTACTTTCGAAAATAATTACGTTTTGTAAATGTATTTCAACGAATAGAACCTTCGAAAAATCCAGTTCATTCATTCATAAAATAATAATTATTTCTTTTGAAAATTCATATGCATTCATAAATAATTAACAAAGGCACCTTGAATGATAACATAAAGTCACAGTTTACTCTTGAGACAACATAACATGGTGGACACAGTCCCTTGATGAATTAGGTTTACTCCATAATCTCATATAGTTCTTAGAATAACCTCATGCACACTATACTTTACATCTCAAGATACTTATAACATTATCCAATGCATTGGAGCGCTATCTGGGTGCACCCATCATGTAAGTTATAATGGGCTCACTCGACACTATCTGGGCCCATCCATTACATAGTTGTACCAATTCCCATAAGGGTTTGGGTTTACTCCCCATCCCATCCAAGTGAAATTATTTGGATTTAAAAACATGGCAACTTGTATTTCATATCATAAAACCATGAAGATTCTTTAAAACCATGAGAATCAGTATTCATTTCATAAAAACTAATTCCTTAGTCACATACATACATATATATAAATATATCATTATAAAAGTGTCTTCATATGAAATGATATATGTATATATATACATTTATATACATATATATACATAAAATAATTATATATATATATATGTATTTATTTATGTACATATTGATTTTATAATAAAAACATGATTAATTATTCATATATATATATATAAGTACATATATCAAAAAAAAAATTAAAAATACTTTTATATAAAATGAAACATATATATACACACACATTTATCTTTATAAATATATATAAAAAATAAAATAGTTTAATAATAATTTATACACATATACATACACTTATTTCCAAGTATCAATTGATATCATATTAAAAATTAGTTTTTGCTAAATGATATATATATATACATACATATATATATATATATACTTGTTTGAACTAAAGTGTTTCAAATGAAATTCAATATTTATTTATATATACATATATATACTTGTTTTCGAATAAAACAATTTTAACTTAAACATTAATTTTAAAAATTCCATAACTTCACTTGTATTTAAGATTCTTTAAAAATGAAATGTTGAATATATATTTATATATATATATATTGGAATATATATATATATATATATATATATATATTTAAAAGAAAATTTTTTAATAAAAAAATAATTTTAACAATTTAATGAAATCTCTTGCATTCATAGTAGCATATTTAGAATTCATTAGACATTCAAAATGACTTTCTAAAAGAAAAATGTGTAGGCAGAATCTAATGTACATGAAATGATACATATATAAATATATATATATTTATACATATAAAATTATTTGAAAATAATATATTTTCACCTAAATTAATAATTTAAAATAATATATTTTCACCTTAATTAATAATATATTTTCCTTTTAAAAATTATAATCATAATTGATTTTGAAAAAAAATTAATTCTTTATATAGATCATATATCTATATATGTTTGAAAGTAATGTTTTCAAACAAATGAATATATTACCTAACTATAAATTTTAGAGATAATTTCCTTACAAAATTGAAATAAAAATATTTTTAAAATAAAAACCTTTATAATAAAAAAGGCATAATAAAAATATATTTTTTATCAATAAAATTAATAATGTTGGTTGGAAAAAATTTTTCATACAAAATTTTAAGTACAAAATTTTAATGAAAAATCCCCTTACTAAGGGTATTCTAAAAAAGGGATAACATAATTATAATTTTGAGTAAATATTTTTTTTGAAAATAAAACCCTTACCTAAAATGTCTCACATATATAACTCTTTAATAATTTTCTTTGAGAGGAAAAACATAGAATAAGGGCTACGAACCTCCTCCCCTTGTAGTATGTCTCACCGAAGTCTCCTCATAAGACTTCTTCACTAATCTCTCATCACATAAAGGGTGAAAGACTTAAGCAGACTTTCATCACTCTATAATAGAAAAAAGGTAGAAAATATCTCAATTTATAATCACAGAATAATTTTTTAACACATAGATATATATTTATAAACAATCAACAAAAGAATCAATAGTAAATTTGATTTTTCAAAATATAGAGTTCAGATAAAATTATTTTTGAGAAAACATAAAATCAGATTGATAATATATAAATTTTATTGCAACTGAAAAAAATCAACATTTAAAAACAACACACAACATTTGATGTTAACATTTCATTAAATTAAATCAAGATTCTTTATATTGTTTAACAACATTGCGATATTATAGTAAAAAAATGGGAAAAATAATTTTTATCCATTTGAAATCAATAAAACATTAAACAACAAAGAAGAATGAAAAATCTAGATCCACAAATAGGGAATTAACATCAACTGAGAAAAAAATGAAGAAGATGACGAGCATGAAACTATAAAGTGGACAACAATTCTTTAAAAAAATATCCAGAAACCTAAAAATTAAAACACACACCGACCTCGATTTGTGGAAGATATAAGGTCACAACACTCACCTGTGTTTAGATCTCCTTTATATCTCAGATATAGTGTTTGAATTATTCCCTTCATCTAAGACCACTCTACGAATTGAAGCTCGTGGTCGAACCCCCTTCAGTGCTCAAACCTCATACTTGACATCTTGAAATAAAATACCCTAATCCATGGTCGAACATCCCTTTTGTTTTAGACCCTTTGGTGCTCAAAACCCGTAACAGTGCTCAACCCCTCCATACATTAGATTCTAGAAGCCCTAACTATGAACCCATTGAAATCAAAACCCGTGGGTTTGATTTGATTTTTTATCCCACCATTTTCATTTTCTATCGTTATTATTTGTTTAATATTTTTTTTAAACAATCTATATCTCATTTTTTAATAACAATAATTATCATAATTTATTTATTTATAATATTTAAATTTATAAAAAAAAATTCAATCCAAATTTTTAAATAATAATAATACTCATAACATAATATAATAAATTCATAAAAATTTATAATTTTTATAAAATATAAAATTCATTTAATGTTTAAAATTTTATTTATTTATAATATTATATTACCTTTAATTATTATTATCATTTATATAATTTTTTTAATATCCATAATTAATTTTTTTAAAACAAATTATGATTTTGAAGATATAATTACAAGAAAATATGGTGAACTTTATTTATTTCAAATAATGGTAAAAGTTTAATTAGTGTGTTAAATTTTATATTATATATATTTATATATTACATTATAAATATATATTCTATTTTAAAATGTAATTATTAAATAATTATTTCTACTTTTTAAATAAAATTTCATAAAAATTTCTATAAATTTAGTTATTAAAATATTATATTAAAAAAGTTAAATAAATATATTGTTGGAATCCTCATGTATTAATCATGTTTTAATGATCACAAATATTATTCAACCAAGTTAACTTTTATAAATTATATCCAATCATGTGTATCTATGTTTAAGGTTTTCTCTTGATTTTAGAAGAGCCATGCAAGATCTCAATTGATCTATATTCAGTTTACTTACTTTATAATATCTTTGATCTACTCTCAGAATACCTTATTTGACAAATACTTAAGTTTAATCCTTTATATTATCATCTTTATTTAATTTTGAATATAGTTAATTTGAAAAGTCTAAGACACCGTGTGTCTGCCACTGGCTTTGTATTTATGACACCGTGAAGCCAAACACCGTGAAGCCAGACACCATGAAGCCAGACACTGTGAAGCTAGACACCGTGAATGAGACACTGTGAATGAGACACCGTGAACAAGACACTGTAAACCAGACATCGTGAATCAAGACACTATGACCATGAGACACTGTGACCGCGAGACCATGAGACACTGTTTCCATGACTCACTGTGACACTGTTTCTTAAACTATTTTTTCGCCTTTCAATTTAATATCTAACGATCATATTCGATGATTTTAATGCACTGACATAATTAATGTTTATTTGTTGACATATCATCAGATAGTACGAGGTACGAGGTGCAGAACACAAGAAACCTATCGTCTCAAACACATGCATTCTATGTTAAAAGCAAAGTGTGTCCAAGAGTCATTAGGGGCGATAAAAAAATGAAAAGAAAAGGTAGAGAGAAAAATAATGAAGAAAAACATGTGGAGGAAGTCTCAAAAGAAAGGGACACTGTATGAAACTCAACACTTATGATGATCACACAAAGCATATTTGAATCTTAAAGAACATATTCACTCTGTTGAACCTTACAAAGAACACAAGCTGAATCGCGACACTCTGTTTTCCAGACAACTTCCAGAAAAGAACTCAAAGCTTCATCTGCTTTAATACAAAGGAGTCCAGAGCTACATTGGCATCACATAATATAATTCTAAACTCATCTCCATATATTTTTTCTACTGTGATCATTTTTTATTACAATACAAGTAGTGTGTGTGCTTCTGTCTGTTTAGACACACACTGACTCCTAGGATGAACTAGAGGATACTGAAATCCGCACAACAAACTCTTTACACCTTTGTGAAACCTACATAGAACTGTAGTAGAGGTTCGAGGACCTGGAAAACCTGTGTGCTATTGTTGTTACTTTCCCACGTAGAACTATGGTAGAGGTATGAGGACCTGGACAGTCTGAGTACTGTTATAAACCCCGATCCAGGGTGTGGATCAAAGTTTTATATAAAACTATTTGAGAGGACTAAGTCTCAGCTTGAGACTTATCCTCTTGGTTTAAACTGTTGTGCTTATTATTTTAGTTCAACCTATTTTCAAAATTCCCCTGCTAATTTCTTTAAAATTAAAATCTATTTTAAAGTAACTCTGATAGTTGAACTAGCAAGTGTTTGTAATTATGATGAACCAGTAATTTAGATTCAAAAGCTTATTAATATTCAAATTATGTTAAATGAGAAATAATCAATCTTTGAGAAACTAATTGAACCCTTAAAATCTTTATAAATTCACTAGAGTTTTACTTGTATTATGAATTTGTGGATTTCAATATAAATCTTTTAAACAGAAATTTTCAATAGGAACTCAATTCACCCCCCTCTTGAGTTTACACTCAGACCAAAATTTGGTATCAAATGTGGTTAAAAGTTTTTCAAAACACTCTGTTTATAAAATGGTTTTTAAAAGGACTCTATTTGTGAAAAATTTTCAATTGTGATTCTGGTTTTATCTTAAAGATCTCAAAATTTCTGTTATTTATAAATTTTTATATCTTTATATATCCTTTTAAAACTTAGTTATTATGGATAACAGATTAAAAGGTGTATCTACCAATAGGCCACACTTCTTTAATGTTGTTAATTATTCCCAATGGAAAATAAAACTGAAAATCCATTTATGAAGTATGAGATTTGACATTTGGACTGCTATAGAGAATCAGTATAAGATTACATAAACTATTAAAACTACTTGGGATGAACCTAAAAAAGATTCTTACAATAATAATTGTAAAGCAATGAATTCCCTATATTATTCTTTAAGAGATGAATAATTTAATCGAATATCTGCTTGTAAGACTGCTTATGAAATATGGGATACTCTGGCTGTTTCCAATGAGGGAACAACCAATGTCAAGGAAATGAGACTAAATACATATACTATTAAATATGATAATTTTGAAATGAAATATGATGAATCTATTACTGATATGTATCTCAGGTTTAATGAGATAGTCAATATAATGAGATCACTAGGAAAAGCTGTTCTATCAAAAGAGAAAATCACGAGGATACTGAGATGTCTACCAGACAGATGTAAAGGAACCTTTGTCTCTATACGAGAATCACGTGATATTGGAAAGATACCTGTCATGGAGCTGATTGGTAAGTTGATGATGTATTAAGAAGAGATAAAGGTAAACAAAGAGGAAGAAGATGAACCTAAGAAGAAGTCAGTGTCATTTAAGTCTACTGCCTCAAATACCAAGGACAAGGAGGAAGGAAACATACTTGTCGAAAGCTCAACAAGTGAAGGTTCATATTTAGACAGTGATGAAATGATGACACATATAGCCAGGAGATTCAAAAAATTATATAGAAAGAATTTTTTTTCAGAAAATCAAATTATAAGGGTAAGTATGACCAACATGGTAATTGGACGAGAGATTGGATGAAAACTGATAAAAATGATGAGATAGTCTGTTATGAATGTAAAAGAAAGGACATATCAAAGATGACTCTCTAAAACTAAAATTTAAGAAAAAGGATGACTATAAGGATAATAAATACATGAAATCTATGAAGGAAACGTGGGGTGCTTTGGAAGACAGCTCAAGTGGATATGAGGATTCTAATTCTGAGGAAAAGAATCATGCCAACATGTGTTTCATGATTAAAACATCTGAGGTACCTATTTCCCTTATGCTGAATGATTACTATTCTGGGAATGAAAGTGTTTCAAATAATGATGATAATATGTCTAAAGATGAATTATTTTAATACTATAATATGTTAGAATATACTTGTAATGAGCTAAAAGATAATTACAAATCATTGAAAAAATAGTATTCCTTAACTAGTACTATAAAATCTGATCTTTGTATAGAGAAGGAAAAGAATGATCAACAGTTAAAGGAAAATACTGAACTCAAATTGTCTAATGAGCAACTTAGAATAGACATAGAGAAT
Organism: Viscum album; assembly: GCA_963277665.1. Lineage (NCBI taxonomy): Eukaryota > Viridiplantae > Streptophyta > Magnoliopsida > Santalales > Viscaceae > Viscum > Viscum album. Next base: position 382,113,124 of record OY728131.1, read on the forward strand.
TTCATAAATGGAAAGAACACTCTAACTCAAATTCTTGTAAAACAAGTTGCACCAAAGTATACTACTGTTCTAGGATACCAACCTACACAGAGATAGTTTGTTAAAAATAAATTTATTTGAAAATCTAGACAGTATGCTACTTGTTCAAGTTCTGGAAATTTTTATGCTTCATCTAGATATTAAAATTCTTATAGACCAAAAAATTTTTATTTGTCAACATCTTTTGAATCTGTTATTTATAGGAAACCCGTTAGACAAATATGGGTGCCTAAAGTTTTACTTGCTAACCTTTCTGGACCAAAGCAAATCTGGGTACCAAAATTATCTTCTATTTAAATCTGTTTTGTAGGAAACCTGCTTGAAAAGTTCTTGTAGGAAGATATGGTACTTGGACAGTGGATGTTCATGACATATGATAGGAGACTACTCATGCTTTAAGAGCATTATCAAAGTTGATGGAGGACATGTCACCTTTGGGGATAACTCAAAATAAAAAATCATCAGCTTAGGCTAGATTGGTAACACTAATTCAATTTTAATTTCTAAAGTACAATTTGTTGATGGATTAAAATTCAACTAGCTAAGTATTTGTTAGTTGTGTGAAGTTGGTTTCAATGTAAAATTTGAAAATTATTTATGTAATGTTTTTAATTCTAAATTTTTTTTGGTATTTACTGCATTAATAAATAAAAATGTTTATGCTGTAGATTTTAATTCTTTAGCTAAAAAATGTTACATGTTTATATTCCTTTCATAAAGAATCATGGCTATGGAACAGAATACTAGGAAACTATAATATACACTCACTTAGAAAACTGACTAGGAAGAACTTAGTTAGAGACCTTCATAAACTTGAATTCCCAACTGACAAAGTTTGTAATACTTGTTAAAAAAGAAAGCAACATAAAGTTTATTTTAAATAAAAGAAATAAGTTTCAACTTCCCAACCTCTTGAATTGGTTCACATGGATTTGTTTGGACCATCCAGAGTTTCTAGTTTAAATGGGAAGCACTATGTCTATGTCCTTGTAGATGACTTTTCTAAATATACTTGGGTATATTTTCTGGCTCATAAAATTGAAGCTTGCTCTTAATTTATTAAATACTCCAAGTCTATAGAAAACCTAAGTGGACATAAGATCAATACCTTTAGAAGTGATCATGTCCATGAGTTTAAAAATGAAGAGTTTGAATCTTATTGCTCACACAATGGCTATAGTCACAACTTCTCTACTCCTAGAACACCTCAACAGAATGGTGTATTAGAAAGAAGAAATAGGACTCATCAAGAGATTGCAAGAACTATACTCAATGAGCATGACTTACCTATTTAATTTTGGCCTAAATCTATTAATACAACTTGTAAAATTATTAATAGAGTCTTTATTAGACCAATTCTTAAAAAGATCCCTGATGAGCTTTGGAACAATAACAATCTTAAGGTTAATTACTTTAGAGTTCTTGGTTACAAAGTTTTTATCCTTAATATTAAAGATAATATTGAAAAATTTTCTCCCAAAAGTTATGAATGAATTTTCCTAGGTTACTCAAACTCGAGTAAAGCCTATAGAGTATTCAATAAGAGAACAAAATGGGTGGAAGAATCTGCACATATAAAATTTGATGAAACTGATCCCCATGAACATAAGACCCCTCTTGAAAATTTTGAAGAAGATATTTCCATTATAAATATTAATGAAAAGAACAATGAAACTGTTGTTAAGATAACTAGTTCTGGAAATTATCTAGAATCTATTTTTGTAGAACCCAAACCTATAAATTAAACAAAAATTTCTAGCCCTACCTTCTCTAGACCAACTAGGACCCTTAAAAATCATCCTTTAGATGTTGTAGTAGGAGATTCAGATAGAGGGACACAGACTAGAGCTTCTTTGAGAAAACAGGTTGAACATTAAACTTTTCTTTCACATCTTGAACCTAAAAATATCAATGATGTAATCAATGATTCAATCAATAATGAATTTTGGGTGATGTCTATGCAAGAAGAATTGAATCAATTTGAAAGGAACAAAGTTTGGAAACTTGTTGAAAGACCTAAGGAAACTTTGACCATAGGAACTTAATGGGTTTTTAGGAATAAATTTGATGAAGCTGGTAACATAGTTAGAAACAAGGCTAGACTTGTTGCACAAGGCTATAGTAAAAAAGAAGGAATTTAATATGAGGAGACCTTTGCACCAGTATCCAGACTTGAAGCCATTTGAATTCTGCTTACCTATGCAACACATTTAAATTTAAAACTATATCAAATGGATGTTAAGAGTGCATTATTAAATGGGTATATAGCTGAGGATGTTTTTATTGAACAACCCCCTATATTTACAAACCCCCATTTTCCAAATCATATTTTTAAACTATCAAAAGCCTTATATGTTTTAAAGTAAGCTCCTCGAGCTTGTTATGAATGATTGAGTACTTTTATTATTTCCAAAGGTTTTTCAAAAGGAATAACTGATCCTACCTTTTTTATAAAACAAATTTCTATTGATGTTTTAGTTGTTAAAATCTTTGTAGATGACATTATTTTTGGATCTTCCAAGAATTCTTTATGTGTTGATTTTTCTAAGATGATACAAAAAGAATTTGAAATGAGCTTAATGGGAGAACTCAAATATTTTCTTGGATTTTAAGTTTTTCAAAATGAAAATGGTATTATTTTAAATCAAAGTAAATATACAAAGGATCTTCTAAAACGTTTTGGATTGGATAACACTAAAAGTAGTGACACAACCATGAGTACCAGTTGTAAGTTGGATCTTGATAAAGATGGAAAATCTGTTGATCAAACCACTTATAGAGGAATGATTGGAATTTTACTCTAATTAACTACCAGTCATCCTGACATTATGTTTAGTGTGTGTATCTGTGCTCGTTTTCAAGAAAACCCTAAGGAATCTCATTTAAATGTTGTAAAGAGAATTTTCAAATACCTCAAACATACACCCAATTTTGGACTATTTTATCCTAAAGGAAAATCATTAGAATTAGTTAGTTATTATGATGCTGACTTCGGTGGATGTAAGTTAGATAAAAAAAGAACCTCTGGAACATGTCACCTTTTAGGCAAGTCACTAGTATCATAGTGTAGTAAGAAGAAAAATTCTGTTGCATTATCTACTGCAGAAGCTGAATACATAGCTGCTGGCAGTTATTGCGCACAAATTTTGTGGATGAAACACACATTACTAGATTATGGATATCAATTCAGACATGTACCTATAAATTGTGACAACAAAAGTGCTATTAACATCTAAAAAATCATGTTTCACATTCTAGGACAAAACAAATTGATGTAAGACATCACTTTTTGAGAGATCATTATCAAAAAGTTGATATCACTTTGGAATTCATTGGTACTGAATATGAACTGGCTGATATATTCACTAAACCATTAAATTCTGAGAAAATAGACTATATCATACATGAACTAGGCATGATAAATCTCAAATAGATACCTTACTTGTTACTATTTCAGGTCTTACTGTTCGATATATTACTATGTTATACTTTACTATTTTATGATTACGGTTTCTCAGTTTTTGTCTCTCACATTTACTGTCTCACCGTAACACACACTGAAAAGTTCTCTCATGGTCTCACTGTGAAGCTCATTTACTATCTCACTGTAATGACTAGACACGGTCTCACTGTAAAAATTCCTTATGTTTTTCTTTAAACCCATATCGCGGTAATTATCCTTTTCACCTTTTTATTTTCCCGCGTTTTTATTTTTGCGACATTTGGTATTCCAAAATGATAAAATAAAGGAAGTATCACTCAATTTTTCACTCGAGGTTTCTTATACCTACAATTTTCAAACCCTTCTTCATCCCTGAAACCCTTTTCTCGCCTGAAACTTCAGTGAATTCCAAGAATGAAACTTCTATCATCATCGACACCTGAGAAGCACTACTTGAAGAGGAAGAATAATACACCTAAGCTGACACCCTAAGGACCTTTAAATCCGAATCTGGTAAACCGTGTTGTTGTACCTGAGAAAGAGATTTTCCCCAAATGGCTTCTGTCTAGTAAGTCTTTGGTATTGAAAGTGTTAGAATAGAAAGGATGGTAAGAATGGTTTTCGAAAGAGGATAGAACCATCTATCCTCGGTTAGTGGCTCAATTTTACCAGTACATACAGTTTTTATTTGATTCTCGTGAGATTTATATTGTAAGAAGATGAGTCAATGGACAGAGATGCTCATTCTCTTCGAGGTTATGGGCTGTATGCCTTAGGATACCTCATAAAGGTATCAGTGAGGATTATTAGAGAGGGAATCCACCTTCAAATGATTTATTTGATTTAGAAGATGCCCTAAAAAATATAACTGTAACTGGCACCTAGAGGAGGGACATTCCTGTTGAATTAGATGGAGAATCAAGACTTCTATTCAAGTTTATACAGAATTTAGTTAGTCCAAGAAAAGTTTATTTTTCTATTTTAAAATATAAAGACGTGTTTTTGATTCACCTTTTGAAAAATGGCCATAAGATCAACCTGTGAAAGTATATCATACACCACATGTGTGAGTTTATCAAAGTCACATCCAAGTCAACTTCTCTGTTCTACTCTCAGCTAATCTCAGCCATGCTTCTTGGCAAGGGTATGGTTGGAAAAAATGAGGAAGTGATTAAGGACTATGAGTACTGTCTATCAAATGCCATTATCAAAAGAATGAAGATAAACTGGAATCCTTGGAAAAAGGAATGGGAGGAAGACAATGATATAATTTATGAAAAATTCAATCCTGTGGATTATCCCTCAAGAACAAAAGACATTTCTGATCCTGGTTTGGAACTAGATGAGATTGTTTAGTATCCTTAAGAAGAGGAAGAACAGGCTGTAGTGCCATATAGGGAAGCTGTTACTGTTGAAGAAGACAGGACAACTGATCCTCCTGATGTTATTGAAGAAGAAGTCCCTGCTCTTAAAGAAGCTATTAATCTAGAAATTCAACTCGAGGGTGAAACAGAATCAATTTCCAAAGAACATAAAAATCATCCATAGAAGATCCTCCAGTAGAAGATCCTATAATGGTAGAGCTACCTATTTTGAAAGAGGTAAATCTTGAGGAACTCCTTGTGGAACAATATGTTCCTGAAATCATCCCTTCAATTAAAGAGAGAATGGAGCTAGCCTTTTAGTTGGCTAGACAGGAAATGAGTGAGGAATTTAGAGTTGAGTCTGTAGAATTAGAACAAGATCCTAATCCTCTCAATCCTGATAAGGAGGTACCTGTTGAGGGGGAGCAAACCCCAAATCTTGAGTCTATTGAAGCCTCACATCCGACTGTGTCAAGTCTAGTAGACACTCAGTATAAATTTCCTAGTTTCTATGATGTAAATGATTCTCAGGATGTTATAGCAACGAGACTTGATATTTCCTCCTTATTTGAGTTGAAATAAGTCTCCAATTTTGCACCTAAGAAGGAACCTGAGCCTGTACTAGTCCCTACACCTGAACCCTTGTCTGGAAATTCATCCTTTGTGAATAAGGATAATTTTATAGAATTTGGTGCTACTCTCTTATCTAGATTTGAGAAACTCATGAATAGCCAACCTCTTCCTATGAAAAATTTAAGTGAGAGAGATGCCTCACTATTATTGAAGAAAATTATTTTTCAAATATAACCTAAGATTCTCCATGAGATTCAATAAGTAAGAGTTTAAAATAAGCTGCTCAGTAATGAAGTGAATACCCTAAAAAGTTTGGTTGAAGACATGTAGAGAGAGCTACATTTGAGATCTTAATCTGTTGCTCCTCCTATAAAACCTGCTGCTCCTCAAATCCAAAAATTTGGTGTGTCTCAGATTCAACCTTATTTAGCATCCTTAGATTAAAGTAAAGATGAAATGAACAAACAAATTGTGAAGGAAATGAAAGATATTGTTTCTAATCTTAATAAATTCACTGATGAGTATATAGGGTGTATTCAAAAGGTGACTAATCAACTAAAATCTCTTACCATAACTATTAAAGCATCTAGTCAATCCTATAAACCCTCCTTGGACAGTGATCTGCTAAGAACTGTAGTCAAATAAGAGCTTCAGAATGTACTCAGTGGCTTCAATACGACTTCTTTATCTAAAGTGATCAAGAACAATGATATAGTTCTTGACCTAGTACAAATCCACTCCAAAATTGCTAATGATTCTTAGTAAGAGATTTCCATGAAAGTGGATTTATACTTCAATAGAATCTTCTCCAAGACCGACATGACAAACCATTTCAAGTACCTTGTCGAAAATTTGTGGATTCCTCCTGTGACCCAAGCTTTCAAGAACCAAGTCCATAAGCTCATAGAGTTTAATCGATTATTTTACAAGTTTATGGAGAACAAGGATGATTTTGAAAAAGCAATGCAGTATGGTGGAGAGATAATTATAGATTTCATCAAACTCATGAGGCCCTATCTTCATGTCCAGAGTACAACCATTGTTTCTCCAGCAGTTGCACCTCTCAGACCTGGGCTACCTACCTTCTCCTCTACCCTAGCCTCAACCACCATGTCTGTAGGGAAAGCACTCAGTCAGATCAGGCCTGTGATTCTTGATCGGCAACTACCTAGATCCTCTACTACTCCTACCTTATCTCCCTCAATATTTGAAGGCCTTTCTTTACCCTCCTTATTAACCACCTCCTTTCCTTCTTCTAACTCAACCACTACCCCTCTGGCTTCCTCTTCTACTGTTGCTAAATTCAAATAGAAGGCCAGCCCTTGAAGAAGAATAGTGATTACTTTTTTGTTGATAGGGATGCTTTTACTTTTGTATTACTCTTCAGTTTTGTACTAAACCTTTCTTGCTATTAATGGAATGTTTCTTTTTTTACTTCTCTTATTTTTTCTTTTTGATAATCCCAAATGGGGGAGAAGTTTCTATATGTTGTCCATTTATCTCTATAGTTGAATCTAATATACACTCTACCGATACATGATTTGTGATCATCAAAAAGGGGGATATTGTTGGACTCGTCATGTGTTAATCATGTTTTAATGATCAAAAATCTTATTCAACCTAGTTAACTCCTACAAATTATATCCAATCATGTATATCTGTGTTTAAAGTTTTCTATTGATTTAGGAAGAGCCATTCATGATCTCAATTTCTCTATATTCAGTTCAATTACTTTATACTATCTTTCATATACTCTCAGAATACCTTCTTTGACAAATACTTAAGTCTAATCCTTTCTATTATCATCTTTATTTTAGTCTGAACACAGTTACTTTCAAAAGTCTAAGACATCATGAGTCTTCCACTGGTTATGTATTTCTGACACCATGAAGCTAGACACCGTGAAGCCAGACATCGTGAAGCCAGACACCGTGAAGCCAAACACTGTGAAGCTAGGCACCGTGAAGCCCAACACTGTGAAGCCAGACACTGTGAATGAGACACCATGAATGATACACTATGAACAAGACACCGTAAAGCAGAAACCATGAAATGAGACACCATCACCACGAGACACCATGACCGCCAGACCATGAGACACTATTTCTATGACTCACTGTGACACTGTTTCTTAAACTATTTTGTCATCTTTCAATTTAATCTCTAACAGTCATATTCGATGATTTTAATGCACTGACATAATTAATGTTTCTTTATAGACATATCATCAGATAGTACAAGGTACAAGGTGCAGAACACATGCAACCTGTCAGCACAAACACATGCATTCCTAGTTAAAAGCGAAGGGTGGCCAAGAATCATTAGGGGAAATACAAAAAACGAAAAGAAAAGGTAGGGAGAAAATAATGAGAAAAAAAAATGGAGGAAGTCTCAAATGAAAGGGACACTACATGCAACTCAACACTGATGAAGATCACATGAAGCATATTTGAAGCTTAAAGAACATCTTCGCTCTGTTGAACCTTACAAAGAACAGAAGCAGAATCACGACTCTTTGTTTTCCAGACAACTTCCAGAGAAGAACTCAAAGATTAATCTTCTTTAATACAAAGGATTCCATAGCTACATTGACATCACACATGATCATTCTAAACTCATCTCCATATTATTTCTCTATTGTGATCATTTTTATTACATTACGAGTAGTGTGTGTGCTTCTGTCTGTTTAGAAACACACTAACTCCTAGGCTAAATAGAAGGATACTGAAATCCTCACACCAAACTATTTACACCTTTGTGCATTCTACATAGAAATGTATTATAGGTCCGAGGACCTGGAAAACTTGTGTGCTGTTGTTGTTACTTTCCCACGTAGAACTGTGGTAGAGCTCTGAGGACCTAAACAGTCTGAGTATTGTTGTAAACCCTAATACAGGGTGTGGATTAAAGTTTTATATAAAACTATTTGAGAGGACTAAGTCTCAGATTGAGACTGAACCTCTTGGTTAAAACTGTTGTGCTTCTTATTTTACTTTAAACTATTTTCAATATTCTGCTACTAAATTCTATAAAATTGAAATATGTTTTTAAGTAACTCCGATAGTTGAACAAGGAAGTGTTTGTAATTATTGTGAACCAGTAAGTTGGATTCAAAATCTAACTTAATCTTCAGATTAAGTTAACTGAGAAATAATCAATCTTTGAGAAACCAATTGAACCCTTACAATCTTTATAAATTCACTATAGTTTTACTTGTCTTATGAATTGGGGGATTTCAATATAAATATTTTAAATAGAAATTTTTAATAGGAACTCAATTCACCCCCCTCTTGAGTATCCACTCCGACAAACATATATTTATATGAAAATATTCTTTTAAACAAAATAATACTGTAAAATAGAATTTTTTTTATAATTAATTTAAAAACCAAATATTATTTCTTGAAATTAATAATTTATTTAAAAAAAATTATATGATTTTAAAAAAATTATTTTTTTCATAAAATCATTATTGATATTATGTTATATTATTTATACTTTTTATTATATAATTTTAAATATTATACTTAATAAATGTTTTTGATTAAAAATAGTTAATTTATAAAACATCTTTCATAGCTTAGTTTATTTAAATTATATAACAATTCATTTATTAAACACCTGTTTAATATTTTAAATTTTTCGGGATGTTACAAATTTAATCTTTTGTTAGATAATGAAAGTGTTGACAGATCCCAATCACATGGTCTTGAGAACCCAATGTTTTTAAGAAACACTTTAATTTAAATCAAATGAACCAGAAGTCTTGGGCTAGGGTTCCCAATCTTCATTTGAATTTCAGATAGTTCAAATTTTATCAAAGGGGTCTTTCAACAACCCATTCCAAGAAATTCAATTCATTAAACACCACATGCCACTTTAAAACATTTTATTTCTTAAATCAAAGTAAAAAAATTTAAATAACCCAAAAGGTATAAAAATCCATCCCTATAATCATAAAAAATTTAAAAAATTAAATTAAATTTTACAAATCATGAAATGAAAGTAAAAAAAATCCAACAGAGGAATTTTAATTTGAAAGGACTACCAACCTTTGAAAATACCATTTTTTGAATCCCATTTTTAATAACATCATTTAAAAACAAAGTTAAAGATATCAAATTTGAATAGGAAACAATGGGTCAATAATGGATAACAGATGGGAGCGCATCATGTTCATCGGGTATGGTGTTGGTAGGTGATAGAGGCTTTCACGATGAGGCTCATAGAGGTAGGGTTGGGATTGTTGTCTGGATGATGAGAGGGATACTTATTGATAGACAGTGGAGATGGGTGAGAGAGGGGCCGTGGGACTATGCAACAACTAGAATGTGTGGGGCGGTGTGTCTGGCGGCGAGTTTGTACAACATGGTGGAATGGCATGATATAAACAATCCTAGAGACATGCCTACCAGTGAGGGAGGTGACATTTGGTGGACTATGATGACGGGATTCGTGCAGCGAGGTGGCATGCAAGTGGTAGCTCAATGAAAAAAAGGATATTCCCTCCATTAGTCAAGTCTAGATGGTGTTTAGAGAAATATCTTATATCTTTATAGGTCTACCAGATTTGTATGAACGAGAGGGTATGTCATCTTCAATCAAGAATAGACCTCAAGTAATACATAAGTAAATGCTTTCTATCTGTCCTTTTTAAGTGTGGGATTTTAATTAAAATATATATTCTGGGCGGGTCTATCTTGTGGTGTCAATATCTAGGGCCTTTAAAGGCCATGTATGAGGCTATATATGCCTCCTGGGCCTAAGGGTCAAGTATTAGGCCTAAGTGTCTCTGGGATTATGATCCACGTAAATTTTCCCCTCAACGTAGTTAAAAATCAGGAAAATAAATAAAAAATTAAAGTCCTTTGGGATGAGAGGTCCTTACAAATGTATGTATTTATAAATATAGACATCACTCATCCCATTTCACATATTCACGCATCATTGGGTTAAGATATGAAATAATATATTTCTATTTATATCTATGTACATGTGTATAATTATCAAAATTATTGTGAAATAATATTTTATTAAGTGCAATAAATATAAAAAAATTGGAAAAAATCATACAAACTTAATTAAAATCATTTCATAATTCTTATAAAAAATTAAAAAAATTAAGAGATATAAAAATTATTGGTGTTATTCTGCTTGTTAATGAAAGCAAATGGGAAGAATTTTTTGATTTTAATCCATGGGAGTATGAAAGATAAATGGAACTTGGAATATATTACCATCTATGCACTAAAAAAACTCTACCCACTTATCATTTGTAGTCACATCCTTACATGATAAGTGGGAATAGTCTTTACAGTTCAAAGTTTGGAGCTGCATGTATTCAAAGTAAGAAATTATGAGGAATGAGTGAATTAGACATGGGGGAGAGGGAGAGGGTGAATCAATAATGACTCAAGGTGTGAGTGATTGGGTAGAGAATCAGTGAGGTAGATCAAGGAAAAAAAAAGATCACCCATGTTCCCCATTCAATCCCTTTGGGAAAATAAAAAACACACAAAGAAGTTCGAGGAGGGGTGAAAGATCATAAGTCACATACCTTTGGTTTTTAAAGTATTGATTCATCCAAAATGTTTGAGAGAAGGTGAAGACAATTGTTTTGTTCTGAGAGTTCTTGAATGGTGTGGGGATATAAAACTATGTTAGGGTTATATTTAAAATATCGGGAAGAGTTTTATTTGTATTTTTAAAAAAGAACTAATAAAGAGTGGTTTTATCAGTGCTAAAATAATAAGTACTAATAAAATCCATCTTTATCATTGTTTTTTATCATTGATAAAGATATGTCTTTATCAGTTCTCATAAAGCATATCTTCATCAGCGCTATAATATTAAGGATAAAAAAGATATGTTTCATCAATGCTTTATATTTAGCGTTGATAAAGATAATTCTTTATTAGTACTAAAAAATCAATGATTAATTCCTATATAATTAATTTTAATAATATAATTAATATAATTAAAAAATATAAATGTTTTTAATTATAAATAAATAAATACATAGTTATAAATATATTTAAATAATTGTAAATATGTAATTATAAATATAATTATAAAGAAATATAAAGATATATAATTATAAACAAGGAGAATATGTTAGGGAGTCTCTCTGTGTCCATCTAGATATTTCCTTACAATTTGTGATGTCGACTAATGGAGAATCATCTGGATTGTAACTTCGATCCCAAGGATGTATTTATTCCCCCTTTGAAAATAGTAGAATTAGATAGTTGTGTGGCACAAAAAACTCCATCAAGTCCTTCAAGTGAGCTGAATGCTGATAAACATAATCCCATGGGAAAATCAAATGAATTAAAGATTAATTCCATAAAGAACATGTTTTTTTTTTCTGATCTCTATTATTTTTTGGCATTGATTTATATGTATATTACTAAGAATATATCCATCACATTCTTAGAGGTGAACCCTAATAACATCAAATACTTCCTTGAGGAGTGAAGATTATCTCTACTTGCCCAGATCTTAGTTCCTTGGAAGGGACCTCCATGTAATCATGTGGATATGAGGAATCAACTTCATTAGTGTTAGAGTTTTGAGGCTTAGCTCCTGATCTCTATTAGTAAGGAAATTTATTAATTTTTTTTCATCGAAAGAACTACATTTTTTTTCTAGGAGTTTCAGTTCGATATCTCTTAAACCTAGGTTTATTAAATTTCAATAATGTGATCCTCTTGCTAATCTATTTTCTTATAATAATTCATCTACTCATGATTGGATCAGAATTAGGGGCTTTAATTGGTTATTATGGCATCCATCAATACTTTGATAGGTTGCATCGACTGTAGGGATGCCAATAAATATTGATAAGGAGACCGAGTGAGATTGGTATGGAAAATTTTATAGATTACTAGTTGAGATTGATTTGTCTCATAACCTCATTAAAATAGTTTTCTTGGTAGTGGATGAATTTAAGCTGGAGTTATCGATTTAATTTGAGTGGCTGATGGATTTTTGTTGCAATTTATTTTGTATTGTACATTTTTTTACTCAATATTGAAAGATAATGAAATGTTATAATTGAAATAAAGTAGTCCATGTATTTGACCAATGTAGGTTAAAGTGACCAATTGGTACGGAAGGTATGGTGGGGAATTTAGGTCCAAATAAGGGAAAACTGGTCTTTAAGTAGGAGAAAAAAATGAGGATACCCATGATATTAATGATCATGTGGGAGGTACTTACTCTTTTGATTATATGGTCAAGAAAGAGACTATTACTAGGTCAGAAGCTCTGGATGAGATGGACAAGGCCCCTATACAGGGTCATGTTAGTGTTTCTTAGTGTTTATCTTTTGTATAGGGAACTCAGAAAGAATTATGGGCTAATCTTTCCACTAACAAGAAGGATGTCCAGTCTTCTTTTGAGGCAGCCATCCAAGAGTAAGTTGACCTTGACATGAGGCATAGATTACTGACTGTGTTAGAAGGGAGGGTATGGCTAAGGCAGTGGATGATGAGGGATTTTAGTTGGTGAAGAATAAAAATTCTAAGGCTCTTACAAATTCACATCGAACTGTTTAGTTTAAATAGGGGAAGGTGATCATTGTTGGTATCAATAATGCTATGATGGAGATGTCAAAAAATTATGCCGGCTCACCACATGGTGAGACCCTCTTATCTAGATAGTTAGCGAAAAAGGTGAGGGATGTGATAAACCCCCTAGTGAATCCTTGAAGGTCTTCCCATTACAGATTGAATTATCGTATAGGAGTACTGGTGGTTTTGAGTGGTCATTTCCAAACTATTTCAATGATTTAATGAGAAATGAATACATTGCTTTTGGAAAGGCATTTGAAGAGGAATGTGATAGTCCACAAAAAGCACTAATATCATAACTCCTAAGGACCATGAAGGAAAAAGGCCTATTATAGGGATCATCAATGATGCATCATTATAATATTACTCCTAACTTGAAGCTGCTTTTTCATCAATGGTGTTAGAGGTATTTGGCTTCAATGAATATTTTTTAGTGTAGAAGTTGTTGTCTATAAACTTTTAAGATGGACATCGATATAATCTCGAAATGGATTTATGATATTTATTTTTGAAATATAAGATATTCTCTATTATAGAGGTTACATCTACATTGTCATCGGATGAAAAAGGCGATGGACTATAAAAGGACAAGACATGGCGACATAGTCAACACCCAAAAAGAAGAGGACATTATCCTAGGAATTTGGGTTTGTATAATGGTATAAATTTATTTTTTTCATTTTCTATAGTGGTTATTTCATGGTAGTTGACTTTCTTCCCTCTCTCCATGCAAGTTTAAGTTTTTTAATAAATTTTAGGGTCATGGGTTTGGTCTCCAAATCCATGACTAAATAGTTTGAAGTATAATTAGAAACTTATAACTATTTATATAATTAAAAAAATATTAAAATAATTGATAATATGTATTTATAATTATAATTAAATATATATTTATAATGATATTTATAAATAAATATATTTATATATATTTAGATATAAATATAAACATATTTGTAAATATATTTAAATATAAATCTATAATTATAAATAAAATGAATATATTTATTATTTAAATTTATTTATTATAATTTTATAATTATTTAAATATATATACATATATATATATTTATAATTATATAATTACTTTTAAAAAAAAATATATTTTATTATTTATAATTATAAATACAATTATATAATTATATATATTTATTAACATATAAATATATATAATTATGAATATAATAAATATATTTTTTATTTAAATACATTTATTATAATTTTATAACTATTTGAATACATAAATATTTATTTATAATTATATAAATACTTTTAAAAAAAATTATAGATATTTATCTACAATTATACATATATAATTTTATAAATATAGTAAATATTAGTTTATAAATATATTTATATATAAATATAAATACATTTTTTTATAAATATTTACTTACAAAAATTTATTTAAAAATATATTTTATAAATATATTTTTAACATTATTTTTGAATATATAAACTTATATTCATGAATGTCAAAAACGAGTGAAATTGAATAAATAAAAATAATGAGACTTAAATTTTTTTTAAAAATGAATAAGTTTTATTAATTATACAAATTAATAAAAAATTAATGGTAAAAAATTATGAAAAATTTTGGGGTTTGGGAGCTCTAATTTTTAGTGATTCTAGAGTGGTGAATCAATTTATGGTTCTTCAGATTAAATGGTTTCCTAATCTTTGGATTCAAAGATCCCACATTATTTTGAGTATGTTCTTTTGAATGGTGGTTTGGATGGAATCTAGGAAGTGTTGGTCAATGATGCACAATGCATTGTTACTTTGATGACTAGAGCGGTTGTTGAGTCCTTTTATAGATCTGATTTGGATTTGTTCGGATCTTGTAGGGAGACAACACTACTAAATTGTGTTGGTAGCGTGTGTTGACCAACAATGTCCATTTCTCTTCCTGCGGTGGTGACATGTGTTGATGCGGTGTGTCAACCTACGATGACCTAGGCATTGCCTATGGTTTCTTCTACTCATGTGTATGAAGGGGTCTTAGTTTTAGGTATTTTTTCAAGTGATGATTCTATTTGGAGTCTAGTTTATTCTTTTCAAGATTCCTCTTTTGTTGGGATCCTCTTGAAAGGATCATTGGTTTGGGTTGTTGCTAATCGTGAACCTTTCTTGGAATGTTTGTCCTTAGGAAAGAACTATCTTATTGGTAGGTTTGTTCTTCCCAAAGGTCAGAAGCCATGGTGTATTGATGATCTTGTTCATAAGATCTCTTTTTTTTATGGGGGTTTTCAGATTGGAAGTGTATTTCATTGGGCATAGGTCTTTTTTCACAGCTTGTTTCAATATAATGAAGCCAAGATCTATGCGTGGTCCTCTAGTTTGTTATTTCTAAAGCCAGGAATGATCCATATTCATGAATAGATAATGTATTTTAATGTTTCATGGTTGAAGAATAATTTTTCATAGGTTGGGATCAGGCTGTATGGGGTCAACTAGATTTTATGGCATAAAAATATCTTGCATGATATCACTGCTACCATTGGTGTTCTGATTCTCCTAGACAAGGAGACAAATCATGTCATGTAAGGCCAATTTGTGGGAATTCTTGTTGAAATTTATTTTAGTTCTAATCTTATAACCAATGTCACTATTACTACTCCCACTAATGATATTAAAACTTGTGTTGAGTATGAAAATTATCTTGAGTTCTGTCAAAATTGAAATTCTGTTGGTCATCCGTATGATAAATGCAGGATGAATGTTTGTGATTTTTGTGGTTTTAGGGGAAATCCTTCAAATAATTATGATAGTAATGAAAATAATAATCCATCTAGACCACATGCCCAGTCATCACCTAGGAATCCTGGGAAGTGGATGGATGAATATCTGGAGAAACAACCTCAAAATCAAGGGGATATAGAGTACAAAAATAAATATTTAGTTGTGAATTAGGAGAATATGGTAACTTCAATGTAATTTTCCATAATTTAATAAAAATATGGTAATGTTATTTTTGAACCTGTTACTAGAAAGGAGCTAGTATATTTGTTGAGTGATCTTCCATTTAAACCTGTTCAGAAGGCAGGCAACTCCAATATGATTGTCATGAAACTCACTGTTCAGGATGGAATGCATAATGGTGAGGTGCATCAATCTATAGATGAGGTTTTTGGTGTTGTGTCTGGGTGTTCTACTTCACCAAATGAAGAGTAAGGATGTATTGCAAATCTATTGGATGCTGATTTTTCAGGGCATGTTCTGAAGGATGTCAGGACTGGGAAATATGATGTTTAGTAGAGTCTGTATTATCTTTAAGTGATTCAGAATGTCTTTAGTTATCTAAGAATGTTTGGAAAATTGGGTAATGTTTCAATTGATGGAAGTGATAAGGAAAAAAATATGGTTCTACTGGAAACCACTCACCTTTGGTCTACGGGATGCGGTGATCCCATTTCTTTTAAGAATGTTGTTTTAAATGGAAATGGAAAGATGATAAAAAATTATGGTGTTGCTTTGATTTGTCAAAAAAGAAGTCCATAGAAGGATTTATCCTATCTGTCCAGGAATGTGTCTACCAGGTCATCATCCAAGGAATCAAAAATCCAGCTCACCCCAAAGCAAGAAAGATCTAAGGAGAGGATCCTTGAGATTCTCAATCAAGGAAATTCACAATCAGTGTGGAAAACTACTACTGCTGATGATGATTTTGATTCTGATTATGGGAATGATCCTGATTTTCTTGAACTATAGTTTTATTTTCTGGATGAGGGCATGTCCCTTTGTATGACCCCATCCATTTTCTTTCTTGCTTGTTATCTTTTTTTCTTTAACCTTTAATAAATGGCTAGGAGCTTTGGCTTCTCGCTATACCTTCTCTGTATTAAAAAAAATAAAAATGAATATATATTAAAATAAAGATAAATACATATTGAAAATATTAAAATTCTTAAATAAATATGTATAAATTTTAAAAAATGAATAAATTTAAAAAATATCAAAAATTAATAAATATAATAAATATTAATATTAATATTTAATAAAATAATATTAAATATGATTAAAAAAATTAAATAAATTTCAAAAATATTAATTATTTAAATTAAACAATTATTAAAAAATTCATTTAAATAGATTAATTATATAAATTTTAGACATTTTTTAAATGTTAAAACTTAATAAATGAAAATGAATAAATATTATTCATAAAAATAACAAACATTTTGAAAATATTACATGTATAGTTAATAAATATATGTATAAATAAACATTACATAATTATTAAATTCTAAAAAATATAAAAATCAATAAATATTAAAAAATTAATAAATAATATTAAATAAAATTAATATAAAAAATGAATAAATAGAACTTAATAGACAAAACTATCTGTAAAAAATGAATCTATATAAAACTAACTTCATGAATTATAAACATGCACAAAAGTGAAGGAAATATTAAAGAAATTAATTTAAAGAAATTAATTATATAAATTTGAAACATGTTAAAAATATTACTAATTAATAGAAAAATTTAATAAATACTAATCATATAAATTAAAAACAAATTTAAAATAATACTTAGTAAAATATAAATATGTATAAAAAATTAATAAATTCTAAAAAGTATTATATTAAAAATGAAAAAAATATACATCAAATGTGAAATAAGTACATGTCATACAAACACATGTACACATGTTCTATACACATATATGTACATCCCATGTACATGAACACATATACGTACTGTAACACCCGAGACTTTTATGTTATATAAATCATCAAAGGAATCTTTTTCTACACAACACTTGCTTGGCTTGCTTTACACGCAATCGCGACCTTCCTCGATAGCTTGCGTCGTACGCAATACCGAGTTTCACTAAACAACAATATGCTATTAAAACTAGCCGTTATGAATAGTAATAACCACTTTTTGAAATTTTATAAATTTTATTTTTCAAAATGGACTTCATTTTTGGACTCAGAATATCGAGATTAGCCTAGGGTGAAATTTTGGTATTTTTCTGAAAACTTTCAATTTTTGATGAATAGTGAAACCACTAAGTGGTAGGTTAAAAACTGAATTTTGCATAAAACTTAATTTTACCGCTTCTGTGAATGGAATTTCAAAAATACGAGAGACACAGTTAATATCAAGGACTAAAATGTGGTTCAATGAGATGAAAATAATTTTTTGGTGAATAGTAACTTTTTACTATTTTTACTGCGGTTAATAGTAAATAGGGTAACTAAGGGTAAATATGATATCAATATTACCCTAACACATGTCCTAATTCTATTGGACAAGTGTAATTCGACCAAAAACAAACTTAGGAATAAAATATGACCATTTAGGCCCACTTGGATTAGATTAGGACATTTATTATTAATTTATTTAAAGAAGGGTTAAAATAGTTAAAATCAAAGTTTAATAAGTAAATCATTTTTAATATGGGTTTATACATAAGATAAATTCAATTGTAAATATTCATTAGAAATATAAAAATATTTCCTACATAAGGGTATTTTATTTGTAATTTTTAGACATTAAATAATTTAATTTATTTATGACACAATGATGATGCAGTAATTATCTTATTAATGAAATATTGACATAATTGATGTTATAAACACCAAAATAAATGTAATTTGAGACTTTTTATGAATTCCAATAATTTTCTAGGTTACTATGATATATTAGTGTTGATTTAATCAACTTGGTTCGAACATATAATTCTGTTATGACTTTCAGAAAAATCATATATCAAATAGTGTCAAAATTGACACAAAATAGTTTTTAAATCAAATATTATATTATTAATTGTTATTTTATTCCTAAAAATCTAAGGTTCGGCCAAATGACTTAGATAAGGATATATATATTAATAATAAACAATTTGGGGTTAGTTTGGCATGTTATAGTAAGTGTATTAACCATATAGTGAAAGAAAACAAAAAGACACGGTAAAAGTTAAATTAATTAACTTAGAGTTAAATCTAATTGATAAGGTTAAAATAATACCCTAAACTTGTCTAAATCCTATTGGTTTATAGGATTTCGACCCATCCCCACTTTATCTTCGAAATAAGACCCTTTGGAACCATTATAAACCGATTTTGACTTTAATATAAAAGAATATTTTGAGATATTCCTAAGGTGCCCCTCTCCTCCCTTATAAAAGGGAACCTCCTCCCCCTCCTCCTCACACCAAATTGAGCACTCAAGCTCGGCAAACCCCTGCCATTTTCTCCTCTCCACTTCCCTAGAATAATCCTAGAGGTCCTGGTCTTCTCCAAAGACCAATCTTAGTTCCTTAAGTGGAGGATTCAAAGAGGCGTTCCAAAGAAGAGGTAATATCCATTACCGATCTTTTCAATTTCTTTCTTCTTCAACTTCTTCTTCTTTAGTTGTTTCATGATAAAGTAATAACATCAGTATTACTTACATACTGATATGTTATTATAAATATGAAACAACCCTAATTCACCTTCTATCCATCCTACGGAAAAATGAAATCACCGCGCGTGCGTACGTACGGAATACCGTCTCCACGCCGTGGTGTAATCTATTTTACACCATCACCTTACAAGGATGGGTATAATGGTGTAATGAGTAACTATATATGATTATTATGAAGTAATATTGATACTGAAATAATATATATATACTCCAATACAATTCCACGATCATAGGAACGATATCATCACTCGTGCGTACGTACGGAATACCGTCTCCACGATGTGATGCGACTCGTTCTACATGATCTTCATTTCATAATGATTATATAAATGAATTGAATGAATGAATATGGTATATACTACACTAATACCATTCTGGAAATGAATTATCTATAACCTAAAGATAAGAATAAGAATTTATTCGGCAAAACACGCATAAGAACAAAAGGCAATAAAGACCCGAGTAACAAGTAACCATGAAATATTACTATCAAGAAGCTAAGAATATGAACATATATGATATCATATCAATATGTATGATTCTGGAATAAGTCAATAACATTATTTAAACCATTATACAGGAGCTTCGGACACGTACAAAGCAAATTTGACTTAAGGTAAGGGAAATATCACAATCTCATTTTTATCCGGGATTGTTTATTCGTAAGTATTTACTGGGGTGTATTTTATCATCCACATCCATGTTTCATCAAAATGTAATATTATTTCCATCCACCTACAATTGTTTAAATCCATTTTTACCCTTCGGTGAGTTTTTATTAAAAGAAGTGAAAGGAATCTTTTGTCGTTTTCCGTACGAGGTACTTTTTGACTTTTCCGACAAAAGTACGAAGAATGTTTTTTTAACTTATACGGCATGAATGGATTTTTAAAACATTGTTTCCAAGAAGCTTCCTTTACAAGTTTTCAAGTTTATTTTTAATCAACTTCTTTTATTTTAAAGTTTAATGACATGTTATGAAAGGAAAAAATGTTTTTGAAGAAGAAAGGATATTTTCCTCAAGAATGGAGTTCAAGTGTTTTATCAAAATTATTTTCCATCTAAGATAATAAAGGGTTCTGTTTTTATCCCTATTATTAAATTGATTTGTTCATGTTGTGATGGAATTATTTTTATGAATTCCTTTATCTTATATGAATTGATTTATGATGTCATGATGTTTCCAGAATCCCATTTTTGTTACATGTGTTATGCGATGATGTATGTTTTATGATTATGTGGCACACATAAGAAATGATTCATTATAAGATGGGTGGGACCTATATCTCCCTCCAATTCATTGGGTAAAGATTTTATATCTCATGAGATAGACATGGCTGGAACGGAAGGTTATTTCGGTTCAGTGATACAGGACTGAAACGAGGAGTGAACTCGGTTCAGAAAGGGACTTTGTCCACTAAGATAGTCTTGGCAATGAGTCATGACTAACAAGAAATGATTTTCCATGATTATGTGTGCATGCCACAAAGTTTCAAGTTTTATGTTATGATTATGGGGATCTCATTTTCACTTCTATGATTTATTCCATGTTAAGATATTATGATCTCTTTTGCAGGTTTTGATTTTCAAAAAGATATGATATGATTTTTATTTCCTTTATTTGCCCTTGCTGAGCATTTGAGCTCACCCTTTTATGTTTTCTTTTCCCCAGGTCAGGAAGATGGATATTAAGTAGAATATGCTAAAAGGGACCCTAGATATGATGAAATAAATGGGAGACACTGTAGAAGATTTATGAACCAGTTGTTTATATTTCCCAGTTTCTAAAGACACTATACCTATACGGTCCTTTGTGGTTTTGTCATATGTTGTAATAAGTGTGCTTCAATTTTGAAGTATTAACAATGTATGTAAAGTACGGGTCGTTATAGTTGGTATCAGAGGAAAGGTATAGTCAACCTTTGGAAACTAGGATGTGAAAGCCTTAGTAAGAACCCTAAGGATAAGTCTAAGCATAGAACACAATCTTAGAAATGGCCATGAATAACCTAGGATAAGACCATAAGCATGAAAATTTTATTCTTGAATTATGTGGTTTCCAATTATAATTAGTGTTGCTCACACTATTCTTCTTGGTTTTAGTCAATGGCTGGAACCCGAAGGAACCGTGTTAATGCGGAATGCGATGGGCAATGCAATGATTGTCCCCCTGAGCAACCAAACAATATGGGAGATGGAATGCAAAATCTTGTAGCCATGCTCACACAACTTTCTCAAGCTATGAATCATGCAGGATTTCCAAACGAGCAAAGGAGGGAGCAACATTCTGTTGAATCCTTCATGAGGTAGCGTCCACCTTCTTTCAGCGGGTCTACTGATCCATTAGTTGCTGAACAATGGATTAGTACTACTGAAAAGATATTTTCAGTTCTTCAATGTTCTGAGCATGATAAAGTCATCCTAGCAGTGTATCGTTTGGAAGGAGATGCAGATCAATGGTGGAATCTTGTTAAGAATACGAGGCAAAGGGATGAAATTGAGTCTATGGAATGGGACGAGTTCAAGAACTTATTTTTCTATAAGTACTTCCCTCGTATTCTCCGAACAAAGATGGAGAAAGAGTTTCTTGAACTGAAGCAAAGGGATGATGAATCTGTTGGTACTTATGAAGAAAATTTTACAAGACTTGCAAGGTACGCTTCTGGTATTATTATCCAACCTGCGAGTAAGATCGATCGATTCTTTAGTGGCTTAAAACCAAGTCTTCGAAGGGCGTTTGCCATAAGGGACTTAAATAGCTACGAGGAAATCGTTCGATGTGCTCTCAAAGTCAAGATGGAGATTGGAGTAACCCATCAGTCACATGGGTTTGATAAGAAGAGGAAGATGGAGTTCAAAGGAAACTCTAAAGAGCACACTGAAAAGAAGATGAACTTTCCATTATGCTCAAAGTGTGGAAAGAAACATGGAGGGAGTTGTCTTAAAGGGACAAGTAAATGTTTTAAATGTGGAAAAGAAGGTCATCGGGTATTTGAATGCCGTGATAATGGGAAGAAGATGTCTAATGACGCAAACAAAGGAAGGGATACACAGAATGAACCTACTATACTTCAATGTTTCAAGTGCAAGGAGATGGGGCATTATGCCAATCAATGCCCAAATCCAAGGGTTGATGATGATGGTTGACGTCAACAAAATCTTAAGTCTAAAGACAAAGGAAAGTCACATGCAATTTCTATCAGTGATGTGGAGTACGATAACGATGTGGTGAAAGGTACACTTACCATCCACTCTAAAGTAGCAAATGTTTTATTTGATTCTGGATCCACCCACTCTTTTATTTCTGAAAAATTTTCTAAGGGTATCACCGTATTACCTCAACAATTAGATGTTGAGTTAGCTGTGACAACACCTAATGGAACATCAATCGCATCAAAAGTTTATAATTCTTCTCCGATCGAAGTTTGTGGGAAAGTGCTTCCTGCAAATCTTGTGATCCTTCCTTTAGTGGAATTTGATGTGATTCTTGGCATGGATTGGCTTTCTCTACATGGAGCTCATATCAATTGCCAAAGAAGGGAAGTCACATTTCATATTCCAGATCAACCTACAATCGTCTATCAATGCAATGATGAACATAACCTTCCAGTAGAAATTTCTTCCATCTTATGGGTATTGATTCCACTAAATGAAGGTTATTTATCTCAAATGGTTGGTGAGAAACTCACGATTAAGAATATGCCCATTGTACGGGAGTTTGATGATGTCTTTCCGGAGGAATTTCCGGGTCTTCCACCAAATCGTGAAGTTGAGTTTTCAATAGAACTCGTACCGGGTGCTTTGCCTATTTCAAAGACACCTTATAGAATGGCCCCAATTGAGTTGCAGGAATTGAAGAAGCAACTCCAAGAGAATCTTGATAAGGGATTCATACGCCCTAGTGCGTCACCTTGGGGAGCACCTGTTCTATTTGTTAAGAAGAAAGATGGATCAATGAGACTCTGCATTGATTATCGAGAACTTAACAAGATCACTATCAAGAAAAAATATCCTCTCCCACGCATTGATGAGTTATTTGACCAACTACGCGGAGCTCAATACTTTTCCAAGATTGATCTTCGTTCAGGGTATCATCAATTAAGGGTCAAAAGGGAGGATATACCAAAGACGGCTTTCCGTACAAGGTATGGACACTATGAATTTATAGTGATGCCATTTGGTCTTACAAATGCCCCTGCTATCTTCATGGATCTAATGAATAGAGTCTTTAGAGACTATCTTGATCAATTTGTGGTAGTCTTTATAGACGATATTCTTGTCTATTCAAAGAGCAAGGAAGAGCATGAAGATCACTTGAGAATTATATTGAAGACCCTGAGAAAGGAGAAGCTTTATGCCAAATTTACCAAGTGTGAATTTTGGCTTCAAAAAGTTGAATTTTTGGGTCACATAATCTCAAAAGAGGGGATATCTGTGGATCCAGCAAAAACAGAGGTTATCGAAAGATGGTCAAGACCAACAACAGTAACTGAGATCCGAAGTTTTCTTGGTTTGGCTGGATATTATCGACGTTTTGTAAAAGATTTTTCATGATTATCTAGTCCACTCACCAAGTTGACTCGGAAAGGAGTTAAGTTTGTCTGGACAGAGGAATGTGAAGAGAATTTCAAGGAGTTGAAAAGAAGGTTATCCAGTGAACCTGTGCTCACACTGCCTTGTAGTGGAGAAAGGTTTGTGATCTACAGTGATGCATCCAAGAAGGGATTGGGGTGTGTTCTTATGCAAAATGATATGGTGATAGCTTATTCCTCACGACAGTTGAAAATCCATGAGCAAAATTACCCAACACATGATTTGGAGTTGGCTGCGGTAATCTTTGCATTAAAGATTTGGAGGCATTACCTTTATGGTGAAAGGTGTGATATTTATACTGATCATAAAAGTTTAAAGTATATTTTCACACAAAAGGAGTTGAATATGCGTCAAAGAAGATGGTTGGAGCTGATTAAGGATTATGACTACTCAATCCATTACCACCCTGGGAAAGAAAACAAGGTGGCAGATGCATTAAGTCGACAAGACCATGCTAGTTTATCCATGATGAGGATCACAAATGATCCAATATTTATGGATTTACAAAGGATGGATCTTGGAATTATAATGGAAGGGGAAAAATCTTATCTTTTTCAAATGAATGTTCAACCATCTATACATGTGAAGATTAAAGAGGCACAGAAAGAAGATGCCGAGTTACAAAAGAAGGTGAGAAATGTTCCTGAATTAAACCTTGATTGTGATGGGATAATAAAGTTCAAGAATCGGGTTTGTGTTCCTTCCATCCCCGAATTAAAGAAGGAGCTGCTGGATGAGGCTCATAGTTCTTCATTCTCTATTCATCCTGGAAGCACGAAGATGTATAGGGACCTGAAAGAATACTTCTGGTGGGATGGCATGAAAAGAGATGTTGCTGAATATGTCTCTCGATGCTTGGTTTGTCAACAAGTTAAAGCTGAGAGACAGAAGTCTAAGGGGATGTTACAACCATTACCCATACCCGAATGGAAATGGGAAAACATCACTATGGACTTTGTCATAGGACTTCCTAAAACATCCAAAGGCAATAATGCTATCTGGGTCATAGTTGATCGTCTTACAAAGTCTACAAACTTCATTGCTATTAGAGAGGATTTCTCTCTAGATCAGCTTGCCAGGATATATGTAAAGGAAGTGGTAAGATTGCATGGAGTACCACTTTCTATTATATCTGATCGGGATCTGAGATTTACCTCGAAGTTCTGGCGAAGTCTTCAGCATACTCTGGATACAGAGTTGAGTTTCAGCACTGCTTATCATCCCCAGACAGACGGTCAGTCTGAGAGAACAATTCAAACCCTAGAAGATATGTTGAGAGCTTGCTCTATGGATTTCAAAGGAGGTTGGGATCAACACCTACCTTTGGTGGAATTTTCTTATAATAATAGCTTTCACTCCAGTATTCAGATGGCTCCTTATGAAGCTCTCTATGGAAAGAAATGTAGGACTCCAACTTGATGGGATGAAGTTGGGGAAAGAAAGCTATTAGGACCTGATCTCGTTGATGAAATGGCAGAAAAGGTCAGATCTATTCAACAACACATAAGAGCAGCTCAGAGTCGACAGAAAAGTTATGCCGACAACCGAAGAAAAGACCTAGAGTTTGAAGTGGGTGATAAAGTGTTATTACGAATATCTCCCTGGAAGAGGGTTATGAGATTTGGAAAGAAGGGGAAGTTGAGCCCTAGATATATCGGTCCTTTCGAAATACTGGATCGTGTTGGGAAGGTAGCTTACCGATTGGCGCTTCCACCAAATCTCTCTCAAGTTCACGATGTGTTCCATGTATCTCTCCTGAGAAAGTACATACCAGATCCTTCACATGTACTCAGCTCAGAAGTTGTACCGCTGGAGCAAGATATTTCTTATGAAGAACAGCCGATAGATATTCTGGATCGTAGCGAAAAAGTCCTACGAAACAAGACCACTAGCTTGGTGAAAGTTTTATGGAGGAACCACCAACTTGAAGAATCTACATGGGAGCTTGAGGATATGATGAGGGAGAACTATCCTCATCTGTTTGTTACAAAGTGACGAATTTCGAGGGCGAAATTCTTTTTAAGGGGGGTAGAATGTAACACCCGAGACTTTTATGTTATATAAATCATCAAAGGAATCTTTTTCTACACAACACTTGCTTGGCTTTCTTAACACGCAATCACGACCTTCCTCGATAGCTTGCGTCGTACGCAATACCGAGTTTCACTAAACAACAATATGTTATTAAAACTAGCCGTTATGAATAGTAATAACAACTTTTTGAAATTTTATAAATTTTATTTTTCAAAATGGACTTCATTTTTGGACTCAGAATATCGAGATTATCCTAGGGTGAAATTTTGGTATTTTTCTGAAAACTTTCAATTTTTGATGAATAGTGAAACCACTAAGTGGTAGGTTAAAAACTGAATTTTGCATAAAACTTAATTTTACCGCTTCTGTGAATGGAATTTCAAAAATCCGAGAGACACGGTTAATATCAAGGACTAAAATGTGGTTCAATGAGATGAAAATAATTTTTTGGTGAATAGTAACTTTTTACTATTTTTACCGCGGTTAATAGTAAATAGGGTAACTAAGGGTAAATATGATATCAATATTACCCTAACACATGTCCTAATTCTATTGGACAAGTGTAATTCGACCAAAAACAAACTTAGGAAGAAAATATGACCATTTAGGCCCACTTGGATTAGATTAGGACATTTATTATTAATTTATTTAAAGAAGGGTTAAAATAGTTAAAATCAAAGTTTAATAAGTAAATCATTTTTAATATGGGGTTATACATAAGATAAATTCAATTGTAAATATTCATTAGAAATCTAAAAAGATTTCCTACATAAGGGAATTTTATTTGTAATTATTAGACATTAAATAATATAATTTATTTATGACACAATGATGATGCAGTAATTATCTTATTAATGAAATATTGACATAATTTATGTTATAAACACCAAAATAAATGTAATTTGAGACTTTTTATGAATTACACTAATTTTCTAGGTTACTATGATATATTAGTGTTGATTTAATCAACTTGGTTCGAACATATAATTCTGTTATGACTTTCACAAAAATCATATATCAAATAGTGTCAAAATTGACACAAAATAGTTTTTAAATCAAATATTATATTATTAATTGTTATTTTATTCCTAAAAATCTAAGGTTCGGCCAAATGACTTAGATAAGGATATATATATTAATAATAAACAATTTGGGGTTCGTTTGGCATGTTATAGTAAGTGTATTAACCATATAGTGAAAGAAAACAAAAAGACACGGTAAAAGTTAAATTAATTAACTTAGAGTTAAATCTAATTGATAAGGTTAAAATAATACCCTAAACTTGTCTAAATACTATTTGTTGATAGGATTTCGACCCATCCCCACTTTAGCTTCGAAATAAGACCCTTTGGAACCATTATAAACCGATTTTGACTTTAATATAAAATAATATTTTGAGATATTCTTAAGGTGCCCCTCTCCTCCCTTATAAAAGGGCACCTCCTCCCCCTCCTCCTCACACCAAATTGAGCACTCAAGCTCGGCGAACCCCTGCCATTTTCTCCTCTACACTTCCCTAGAATAATCCTAGAGGTCCTGGTCTTCTCCAAAGACCAATATTAGTTCCTTAAGTGGAGGATTCAAAGAGGCGTTCTAAAGAAGAGGTAATATCCATTACCGATCTTTTCAATTTCTTTCATCTTCAACTTCTTCTTCATTAGTTGTTTCATGATAAAGTAATAACATCAGTATTACTTACATACTGATATGTTATTATAAATATGAAAAAACCCTAATTCACCTTCTATCCATCCGACGGAAAAATGAAATCACCGCGCGTGCGTACGTACGGAATACCGTCTCCACGCCGTGGTGTAATCTATTTTCCACCATCACCTTACAAGGATGGGTATAATGGTGTAATGAGTAACTATATATGATTATTAGGAAGTAATATTTATAATGAAATAATATATATGTACTCCAATACAATTCCACGATCATAGGAACGATATCATCACTCGTGCGTACGTACGGAATACCGTCTCCACGATGTGATGCGACTCGTTCTACATGATCTTCATTTCATAATGATTAT
This sequence comes from Viscum album, assembly GCA_963277665.1. Classification (NCBI taxonomy): domain Eukaryota; kingdom Viridiplantae; phylum Streptophyta; class Magnoliopsida; order Santalales; family Viscaceae; genus Viscum; species Viscum album. Next base: position 382,141,198 of record OY728131.1, read on the forward strand.
ATAAATGAATTGAATGAATGAATATGGTATATACTACACTAATACCATTCTGGAAATGAATTATCTATAACCTAAAGATACGAATAAGAATTTATTCGGCAAAACACGCATAAGAACAAAAGGCAATAAAGACCCGAGTAACAAGTAACCATGAAATATTACTATCAAGAAGCTAAGAATATGAACATATATGATATCATATCAATATGTATGATTCTGGAATAAGTCAATAACATTATTTAAACCATTATACAGGAGCTTCGGACACGTACAAATCAAATTGGACTTAAGGTAAGGGAAATATCACAATCTCATTTTTATCCGGGATTGTTTATTCGTAAGTATTTACTGGGGTGTATTTTATCATCCACATCCATGTTTCATCAAAATGTAATATTATTTCCATCCACCTACAATTGTTTAAATCCATTTTTACCCTTCGGTGAGTTTTTAGTAAAAGAAGTGAAAGGAATCTTTTGTCGTTTTCCGTACGAGGTACTTTTTGACTTTTCCGACAAAAGTACGAAGAATGTTTTTTTAACTTATACGGCATGAATGGATTTTTAAAACATTGTTTCCAAGAAGCTTCCTTTACAAGTTTTCAAGTTTATTTTTAATCAACTTCTTTTATTTTAATGTTTAATGACATGTTATGAAAGTAAAAAATGTTTTTGAAGAAGAAAGGATATTTTCCTCAAGAATGGAGTTCAAGTGTTTTATCAAAATTATTTTCCATCTAAGATAATAAAGGGTTCTGTTTTTATCCCTATTATTAAATTTATTTGTTCATGTTGTGATGGAATTATTTTTATGAATTCCTTTATCTTATATGAATTGATTTATGATGTCATGATGTTTCAAGAATCCCATTTTTGTTACATGTGTTATGCGATGATGTATGTTTTATGATTATGTGGCACACATAAGAAAGGATTCATTATAAGATGGGTGGGACATATATCTCCCTCCAATGCATTGGGTAAAGATTTTATATCTCATGAGATAGACATGGCTGGAACGGAAGGTTATTTCGGTTCAGTGATACAGGACTGAAACGAGGAGTGAACTCGGTTCAGAAAGGGACTTTGTCCACTAAGATAGTCTTGGCAATGAGTCATGACTAACAAGAAATGATTTTCCATGATTATGTGTGCATGCCACAAAGTTTCAAGTTTTATGTTATGATTATGGGGATCTCATTTTCACTTCTATGATTTATTCCATGTTAAGATATTATGATCTCTTTTGCAGGTTTTGATTTTCAAAAAGATATGATATGATTTTTATTTCCTTTATTTGCCCTTGCTGAGCATTTGAGCTCACCCTTTTATGTTTTCTTTTCCCTAGGTCAGGAATATGGATATTAAGTAGAATATGCTAAAAGGGACCCTAGATATGATGAAATAAATGGGAGACACTGTAGAAGATTTATGAACCAGTTGTTTATGTTTCCCAGTTTCTAAAGACACTATACCTATACGGTCCTTTGTGGTTTTGTCATATGTTGTAATAAGTGTGCTTCAATTTTGAATTATTAACAATGTATGTAAAGTATGTGTCGTTATACGTACACATACATACATCTATACACGTAAACCATCTATATATACACATAAAAAAAAACACACCCACAACATAATTTACACCCATATATGCATGTAAACATTTATATAAATATATAAATTCAAATATCACATATTAAAAAGACATCATTTATATTTATATAATTGATTAAATTATTAATATATATATATATATCTATATTAATATATCATATTTATATTAATTACAAATATGCATTTTTTAATTAAGGTATATAAATAAACATTGATTTTTGAATATAAATATGATAATTTTATTTATATTAATAATATTTTTATTAAAAGTTTTTATCAGTGCTAAGAAAAGTACAGATAAAGATGCACCTTTATCAATGATAAAAAATGCACTGATAAAGGTACACTTTTATCAGCACTTTGTTTTGCATTGATAAAGATTACCCTTTTATCAGTGATTTATATTTAGCACTGATAAAAGCTAATGTTGGATAATGTGAGATTTCTGGAAGTGAAAATAAATATTTATTATCCATTTTATTTAAAATAAAATAATATCCATTTTATTTACCTTATAAAGACGAATTAACACACACACACACACACCTATAGAAGTAATGTTTGTGTGTGTCTATTTGGAACATAAATGTGATGTTGGTGGTGGTTGTTTGTTTCAGAAGTTATTCTACTCATTCGATTTGGTTCCAATTAATCATACCACTTCAGCTTCAATATGGCTTGGTCTTCTTGCTCCCCCTCAGCTTCCTTCGATGCGAATTTCATCGATATTGTCTGCTTCCATCTGGTAAATCTTTCTTTTTTGTCCAATTTTTGACACTTTGGGAGGTGTTGAAGATATGGATTAGGTTCTTATAAATGACATGGAAGATGATAACATTAAAAATTACATGTGAGAACTAAGACATGGATTTAGGACTCAGTGACAATGTGCCTCTGGCATAGGTGGGTGCCAGGACAGGCATCAATAACATCATTGTCTTTAAGAAGAGATAGAAATGTGGCATCGCCATTGAACAATGACTAAGAGTGAAATGAATCACATGACCTCGGTCAATGATAACGACATGCCTTTGGGTGTTGATGATGGCACTGGTTCGGTATATAGAGTTTGTATGGATGAGAAACAATGGTAACTCAAGTTCGTCCCAAGCATTGACAATTTGTGTTGGGTTTTTAGGAACCCTTGGGCCTTTAGGTCTTTTCATTGGTTTTTGGACATTAGGCCACTATTTGATTTTTCCCTCATGCTTGAGTCACTTCTAGTGAGTGGATGATGACATGATAAGAACTGGATGTATGCCTCGACACATTGGGTTGGTAGTGTGTGGGCACTGTTGGGTGGGAAAACTCAATTTGAGGGATATACAAGATAATGTTTATCGTACATCCATTTATCCTATCATTTTACCAACGTGGTATGGAGGGGTGCTCTATGATGTGACTATATTCTCTTGGGACTAGTTAGAGGATGAATAGCATTTGGTGGGTGATGTAAGCGATGGTCATGCTGACATCACCGGGTGAGTGGCTCGAAAGATAGATCAGTGTAATGAAACCAATCATCCAGACCTCCTTCCACTATTTTTATGGATGGGTGACTTTCCACAAAGAGTCACCTTGCATGATGCATCAATTTTTGGCAGGGAAGATACATCTTTATGATTGGGATCATGGTGTGATTTTCACTAGTGGCGGGGGGTGATTTTTTATGGTGACATGGAATATTTCATTTTTCTCATGATGAGCCTTTCATCCATGTTTTGGCATTCAGGTTACTAGGAATTTGGTTCATTTTTCTTTGGGATTCTTACCTACTGGTCCTTTTGGTCACCTAAGGGTTACTCTTATCTTGTTTTAAATAGGGATTTCTTTTTTTTCTTTAATTAAAGGGTCCTCAACCCTAACTTGTTCAAAAAATATATGTTTCAATATTGTGTAGATTTATCATATATAAATATATTTTGATAAATATATCATTTTCATTAAATATAAAATATAATAATATTTATAATAAATATTTAAAAATAAATTACAAAAAATTTATATATGAATATACAATTATATGTAAATATGTATAAATATACATGTAAATATATAAAAATAAAAATATATATGAAAATATGTCTAAATTTTATATCTAAATATACATTATATAGACTTTTTTTTAAAATATATTTAAAAATAATTATATAATTTTATATTATTATATTAATAAACATATAAATAAAAATTAATTATATATATATATTAAAATATTATACAAATCGTGATGGTGGAGAGGAAAGGAGTTACGACATGAAGGTAGAGACCAGAGGTTCGATTCCAGACATTATCAAATCTGAAGGGTGTGAAAATCATATATAAAGGGCCTCAAAAGCACTGATAAAGGGGGCTATCTCAATAAAGGATGAATGGGTGTGTGTGGAGCACAAGCGCTGATAAAGGGGGTTTGAAGCGCTGATAAAAGTGATGGGATGATTGATTTTTTTTTTATGTTTTTTAGATTTTTATAAGGGTTGATTAAAACCACCTTTATCAACACTAAAAATACACTAATATAGGCCACAAATATTTACAAGGCTTAATATGTAAACATATTTTTAGCCTTGAAAAATCCCATTTTCAGTGCTTTTAAAAGCATGATCTGTATGAGTTTCATTTGATTAAAACTGAGGGTAAGGTTGGATTCTACCCAAACAATACTTGACTTTTAGAACCAAGGAACACCATGAACACCAACAATATCAATCTTACATCATCATCCAAATAAAACCAAGCTTATCTCATGAATGTAAATTATGACTCGAATAATCTCAAAGAACATAGAAAACACTATAAATTCTATCACCAAAACAAGAATACATGAGGGAATCTAGTTTGAATCACCAAAATAGTTATAATTAAATAGATATGATGGTATCCCCATCATATTAAAAATCATCTACTAAGGAACCTATCCTTTCAAGAACTAAATATAAAATAAGAGATACTAAAAATTCTTAATTTCATCAAGGGAAACATCCAATACAAGGCCTAATAATTTTTATAAACAAAGAGAAACAAAACAATCAACAATAAATTCCAAAAGAGGGGACTAAGAATATCTCAATAAAAGATAGATCAATAAAATATTTAATAAGTTGATCCAGGAGGATTATTCAAATGTGAATATCTAGTTCCAATTCTTTTCTGAGTGAATCCCATGCAAAACCTTTTCAGATGACCCAAATTACCAAAACCATGACATATAATTAGAACTTTCTGACATGAGGGTTTTTTATGACTTATCTTTCCACAAAAATGGAAAAAAATTTCTAACCTCAGAATAAACCAAATGAGGGAAACCCGAATTCCTCTTGATATTACAAACTTCTTGCTCAGTCTAAGACCACATCCCCTACCCTTTAATAGAACTCCCCTTACTAGTACTGGGAAATAAGGGGGTATCATCCACCTCAAGCACTCTTACCAAAACCATTTCAACCTGAATCACCTACCTCTCCGCATCTACATAAGAGGTTAAACTGAAATCCAACACATAAAACTGAATATTTGGATGAAGGTCTCTTTGAAAATGATGTGCCTTTAAAGTATCTTCCACTACTAGCTCTAGAAGAAAAGAAACTAACTTAATGAAATGATAGACCTACTCAAACACCAATAGGTCACCTTATTAGAGCTAGTATAACTCAAATATCCTTAAACACTTTCAAAACCTTATAGAAAAACTATTAGACAAAAAAATATTTAAAAATATCCTAGAAAATGTTCTCCCATGGCTCAGTTCGAATAATGAAATTACCCCACTTACAACTCATAAATTAATGTATAAAGTTAGTGAATTTGATCTTTATAGAATCATACAAGTCAAGAAAGAAAAATATCCTCTCATTGTTATACAAGCAATTTTTTTCTTGTTAAGGATCCAATTAACCATAAAAGAGAGGTGAATTCAACTTCTGAAACTCTATAAAGAAATCTTAACCGATGGGTTAACTAGTAAAGTAAAATACAAAACTCCACCTTTTGGATCCATAAATTTTTTTGGGGGCATACTCTAAAAGAATAAATACACAAAACATAATCAAAATGATCACCCAATATCAAAATCTTATAAAACCAAATACTATAGTTCCAAAAGAAGGCCAATGAATCAATTCTCAAATGTAAAAGGAAACCAACTAACACTACTTTGAAACATTTCCAAGATAATGTTTTTAATCCCTAATTTCCCATTAACAAAATAATCGTTTCATTCTATCTCAAAGAACACCTGATTTTCTTTCCAAAACCCAAATTTTATCATCAAACTTACACTTTCACTTAAAACCCCTTTGAAGTATCATGAAAAATAAAACACTCTATCCTTTAAAATAGACGAACAACAAATGAAATCATTTTAGAAATACCCATTTTATCAAAACCATTTAATTATAAATCCAAATTCGATATTTACCTTTAAATTAATTTGGTAAAACTCATTTATTATTCTTAAAAATTTAAACCATTCCATTTTAAACCACACTTTTTTAACTTTTCTAAACTAAATTTTAATTTAATAACATAAACATGACATAATCCAAACAAATTTAAAGATAAATAAATATAAAAGAAAATTAAGGGATATTAGTGACCCTGAAGGACTCAACCTCATGTTTAGACGACCATATGCTAATAATATCATTGCCACTAAGAGTTAATATAGCCATGTACTCAGGCTCTACATGGTTTTATAGAACCTATGATCTCACCATGTACCACCGATCTAACTCTCATTTCATCCCTTGACACAAGAATATTTGTAGACAACCTACATAATATCAATGAAATAAAAACACCATAAACTAAAATTTAGAAACCCAATAATGAAATAAAACAAAATCAAGATCCAAAATTCAAAATCCAAATTCCCATGGTAACTCATGTTTTGGTACATAAAGTGTTGGCCAAACACTTATTTGTACCTACACTCTATATTTAAAAAATCTTATCTCCAATCCACCATTATTGGATAAATAAAAATGTCACTCTATTATATAGGATCTTCATTGAACCTTGGCTATTAATCCATTTTTTCATGAACCAAATCCTATTTCCTATCAACCAAGCACTAGAATCGGCCTGTGATATATCCAAGACACATTCCCAATTACCCCAGGCTGCCAACTAGTGTCATAGAATCAAAGTATATCCAGTGGGAATGATTTTACTAATAAATAAGAAATAAAAAGAATGATTTTTTTATTGAAATTACTACATGTCAACTTTGTATGTTGGAGGTTCTTGAACCAACAGAAAAAAATAGTTTTATAAAAAATAGAACCAAATTGATCATAAAAAATAAAAAAAGATAACCCAATAAAAATAAAAATAAAAATAAAATAGGATATGATATAGTGGATACTGTCTTGGCTAATACAGTCACAAGTATGTAGAAGAAAAATGAAGGAAAAAACACCCAACCCAGTATCCGCACGACTCCATGATTCGCCATCAAACTTCAAAACCAACATCGCACCAAGGAAATCAAAGAAGAACCAAAACCTTAAACTAAAAGATATAGATAGTTGTGGGTATAATACTCAGTGGTAATTCAAAATAAACCACACCACATGCATTTCATTTAAGTAAATGATCTATCTCATGCTAGTTTGGAATATATTTTACACAATATAGGATTTGAAAATTTAATTTAAAATTCAATCATGATATGATTCCCTTTTTTTCCTTTCTAAAACAATTTCATTTTAAATATATTGTTATGATAATTTTAAAACAAAATTTTTCTTTTTAAATGATTTATAAAATAATATCCCAATATTTTTTCAAAACAACTGAATGCTAGTTTATTTTTAAAGATAAAATATAATAAAAAATGATGTAATATTACCAGTAACAAAAATAAAATAAGGGAAATATGAAAATACATCCACTAAACTATACAGAACTAAATTATATGTAACTAATGTAAAATATGTAATTAACAATGTTCATGAGAAATCCTAGGGTCTTTAAGGAATATTTATAATAGTAATATACATGATCCATCATATCATTATGCCTATTTCAATCGAACCAATGTAATACTCAGTCATACCCTAACTATCCTATAGAGGGGAAACCTACCAATAAGGGGCATGATTCATAGTAAGGGTCATTAGTCAGAGTGTGATCCTGAACTAGTGTAGCATATGACCTAAAAAAGTCAACCTTCAACTCTTGATTCCTATGATATACATAAATTGGAGGTGAAACAATTTCACTGTAACAAGTTGCTTGGCCTTTCCCCTGATAGCTCCATATAGTAATAATCCCTTTTTATTAAACATTTCCTATAGAAAGGATTAAATCATTCATTTAACATAATAAGGAGATTAACTTCCCTAAGAGTGCTTTCATCATGATAATACTTTTTAACATACCAATTGGGCCTTCTAATCATTCTTTCGAGTGAAAAACACAAAATAAATTTAAAACTAATATCTAATATTGTGAAACCTTTATAATTTTCTAAACATTTATAAATATCATTTTAAAGAACCATGAACACCTTTGAAATTCAATAATTCCATTAAAAATTAGTTTTAAATCCAAAACACCTTTTATGATTTTGAAATAAAACTATAAATCCATTCAAACAAATCATAAAAAGCATGGTGTACATGGTTAACAAAAATAGATTTAAACAATGAATTTAAGTTGAAAAAACCCTTCACATAAATGAAATTCGAGTGAAATCTATGTTTATTTCCACATAAATCTCAAAAATGTTTAATAGTTATATTATAAACAAAATTATTTTAAGGAAATATGATATTACGTTTCTAATATTTAAAGTCTAATGTAAGGGGAAAACTACCTTAAACTAACAAAACCAAGTCGCTTCCACAAAGTGAGGTGTTAATCCACCGTCACAAGGCAAGAACAACATGTAATCAACAAGTTTGAACCATAAAACCATGAAACTCTAAAATGAAATTAGAGCCATAAGAATCCCTATGTTGTTGAGACCATATTAGGATATGAATAAGAAAAAGAAAAGAGTAAATGATGATATGGAGAGGTACATATGGATTTACCTAGAAGAATCATCCTTAAACATGAATAAGAACAAATAAATCCCCAAAGATGAGTATAGGAATTAAGGGGTGTATACCATGGGTTTGAGGGCATTGAATGAGAGGATGAAAATATTCCCAAACAATATAAAAAGGGGTGAGGGAAAAATATAAATCACATTATAAAATGTGTTAGACCAGATTCCACCTCAACATGTTTTCCCATGACCATGGTGTGGTTCCCTTACATAAAAAAACAACTCACAATAGGGACCATCTTGTGGGAAAAAAGACCACCCCTTTGGCATTATGATTCACAAACCTACGATTTTGATCCTCCCTAGATCCAAGACACCACCACAACCACCAAAATGAATAGCATGGGCATGGTTGTCTCTGTGGTCATGCCCAAAGCATCCAAGAAACTAAAATCTGAAGGCAATTTGACCCAAAACTCATTGAAAATATCATATACATTATATAAATAAAATAATATAGAAATGGAGAGTCAAGGTGTGATAATAATAAAAATATCTCTCAAGTTTTTTAAAAAAACGTTTTACCAAAAGTAATCATTATATTATAGAAAATAATTATGTTTTCCACAATCCAAAATAGTAAGCAAGGAGTAGCCACTAACATGAAATCAACACTAATTAAGCTATAAAGGGGTCTGGCATGATCTCAATCAAACACAAAAAAATATTTCCACCACAAGATGTATATCTATATATTATTTTCATGTTTATATAATTTCATTGTCTAATAAATTCATTGATCACTAGGCATGAAACATATCACGCTAGTATAGTCTATCTCATAGATTCATAATTAACCAGAAAAGATGGACTATCTTGAATGGATAAATAACATGTCATTTATCAAAGTCGTCAAGAACATCACATGTCACTCAACTAAGAATGGACATACATTTTCTTAGTATAATTCAATCATGAATATGTCACAATTTTTATAAGAGGAAAAACTTATCTTGGTTAAAATCAATTGGATACATGATCAACAACACACATAACCACCCCTAATTAGTTCATCCTTAAGGATAATGATGTGCATTATTTGTCACAAGAATAATAATAATTTATTTTTACCTAAATAGACAAGTAAAGTGTAATTAGGGTCAAACCCACAAGTAATGTTTGGACAATATAATGAAACAAGCTAAAACTCAAGAAGAAAACAAATAAATAGTGATGATAATGACACAATGAAGAAAAATGATATGATGTTGTGTGTGTACTGAAACAATGGTAGGATGATGAAAAATGTACATCAACATCAATAAATGATAAATATTTTGGGGAATATTTGATTCTATATCCTTGAAATGACTTTCCTCAATTGATGTAAATGAGTTCAATCTAATCCAATCATCCATGTAATGGTGTCAATGACTTATATTGAAGGAATTAACATGCAGTTGATTAGGCCTTGAATATTTTCAACTACAAAACAGAGATTAGACACAAAAAAGGATGTGATGATTAATTCACCAAATAAAGGTGTTGATAAGTTGGTGTGAAAATATTCAACCAATAAAAAACCAATTTTTCAAATAGTTTAAGAATGAAATTGTTTTTAAAAGTTTTATTACTCTAATAAAGATTCAACTATCATTCATCATTAAGAGATTTTAAACCAATTCCTGGAAAATAAATTTTTTGAAGAGAAGAAACGTGTAAAAGAACAAATGAAAAATAAATAAAAGAGGAATAATGATACAATAATATAATTTCCCCAAATAATTTAGGAAATAACCATATTGAAATTAGTGTCAATCCATAAATAAATCATTATGACAGGAGAAAAAAACTAACAGAACATAAATAGGGAAAAAATATTCTCCATCGAGTCAAAGGTCCTTCTATTGAAGCTCCCTCATGATGAGGCTTGAAGTTATCTTTGCCTATACATGGTGTATCCTCTAAAATTTTGATATCTAATCTTCAATTGATAATTTCCAAATGCCCCTCACTACTACCTATCTCCTATTTTAATCACAACAGGAAAAAAATTGGCAATAATCTCATGCTGAATTCAGCTTGAGTTTCAACTGAACACTACCTATAAAAAATGTACTAGACATTAGTACCCTCTTAGAAATTTAATGAAACATATATCAGGAATTACTTATCCTTCGATTGAATGATGTAGTATAAAATTGGATTCCCTATTTAGGAATCACGAATCTATAGAAAACATGGCCTCAACACAAACCAGTTTAGACATAATCCTCCACCACAACAATTTTGATCATTAAATGGACCAGCAGGTCCTTAATTGAAACCCCATGAACCGGATTTTCATTGAAATATAAATTATAGAATATAAAACCTCAAACAGACCCCAATATAGCAGCTTGAGTCTAAAATGGGAAAAATAACCCCCTTGAACCAATGACTTAAAACAGTTTAAAGCTCCAAAAAATTCTCAACAACATCTTCATAGATGTATATTAGCCTAAAAACAAACCAAAGTAATCTTGACCTCTTTTATAACTCCAAATATACTCAACATCCTTAAGTGAATGTCACATGGTATGAATCTTGACAAGTTCAACATTCGAACTCTGATGATCCATGACTGGGATCCCGATATTTTCTATCTCATAAAGTAGTAGTGACTAGATTTAGAAGATCTCCAACCCTTCACTCGAACTAGGAACAAACCAAAACTAGTGAGCATCTAGAAATATCTAAGCATAAATGATATTGGAAAATCATTGGAATGTGAGCATGAATTTAATGACCTTTTTTCTGTGCAAGATGCCAAGATCTAAGAACCATTATGATTCTGGCCCAAATCTAGGATTATGATTCACCAATGAACAATTTCCAAGATGATAATTCAATAAAACATTGGGGATTATGAGCATGGGTATACGAAATTTCAATTAACATTAACAAAGTATTAAAAAATTTGAAGTAATAAAATTTGGTATCTTTAACAAAAAACCTATAATTTTATAATGAATTAAAATTTTAATACATGATTTACCAAAATCACCAAATTAATCAACAAAAGACCCATTTAAGATCAAAATGGACCCAAAACATGATCAAAATGTATGTGTAAATTATATAAAATAATGACCACATCAAATTCACTTACACTTAATAAATAATTTTTTTATCATACAGTATATTATATAAACTCAGTGTAATAAAATAACTCTCAAAAACAAAAAAGTTAAGTTCCACCAAAAATTTATTTTCAAAAGGATTCACCCTTATAGATTCACTATTAGGACCCAACCTTAAACATTACATAATCTTGAGTTTTAAATCAAAAATTAATTTTCTTATATTTGAGGATAATTACACTTTAATGTTTTAGAGAATTATGTTATTATCCTTACATTAATAAATATTACAACACAATTTGGGAACTTACACTCAATATCCATTTCTCCATAAAACATAACTTTTATGTCATAACATGATTAATTTTCATGAAATGTGTTCAAAATTTTCATTCGAACCTCATCATTGTCCTTACACATCTTTAAAACCCTATGAATAACTTTATAAAACATGTGGTGATCCTAAAAAGATAAGGGATATATAAAAATAAATAAATAAATCTGTTAGTTCATGAACACATATACACAATTTTTCCTTTTAAAAATTAATCATTGGTCACAAAATAAACATTTAATCACCCAAAAAATTTACTATCCTACCCAAATATTTTCATAAAACATTTCATAAAAAATATTAAATACAATGTAAAAATCATAAAGGTTCATTTTAAATTGTTAAAAACTTATGAAAACTTTTATAAAAAAAGTTATACATTTAACCCTTATGAATTAATATATACTTTCCTTTTAAAATAATCTCATGAGTAATCACATGGAAGAATAACATAAAGATCATGGTATCATAAGATCATTGAAAAATAGAAAATGTGGAAAAAACAAAAAACATGACATAATCATAAGTCAAATATAACTACCAAGGCAACATCAGATGGTGGAAGAGTCCCATTATGGATTAGGTTTACTCCCTAATTATATATATAATGTCTCACAAGGCAAAATATTTAGCCAAGTAATTGGAGTCATATATGGACACACCCATCATAACATGTTCATGATTATGTGTGACACAAAATGTAAATCAATCATAAGGCATAAAAATAAGAATTATCCATCGAGAGAAAATGGGTTTCACAATGTTGCCTTAAATCATAATCAAAAGATATTTCTTAAAGAAGACATGTGATGAATGATCATAAGTCATATATTACCTCATCAAAGGAGGGGAGAATAATCTAGGTATATATGTGAGAGACATAAATATAAAATTTAGAATCATTCCATAACATTAAATAGGTAATTAAATTATGTTAGAGATAGAATGGTCATAACCCCAAAGAAAAGGGTGGTTTTGGGAGATTCCTTAGACCCATAAAAAAACTTAGATATAAAAATATCCATTCCATTTAACACCATTTTCAAAATAATTAGAAAAAAAGTGAAAGAAGGATATTATTTGAAAAAAACAAGTAAGATTATAAACAAATCCACATATAAAATAATTGTTACAATGGTGGAAATTTTTTTTGATGTCGTATATGTTAAAATAAAATATTCCTTTTGTATTTTATAAAGAAATTAAAAACGTTTTGTATAAAATATATAAAAAATTTCATTTTGAAATCATTTTAAATAAAGTTAAAATAGACATAAAATATGCTTTATAATTAATTTATTTTCACATAAGTAAATTAACAAAATAATTTTATGAATATGGATATGGAAGAGAAATATTTATAAAATTAATCTTTAAAACTTATAAAATGAGTTTTTTTAAAATAAATTGTCTCTTACGTAAAACCATAAAAATTTTACTTTATAAAAACATTATAAAGAAATTAAAATATGGTAAAAAAATGAAATTTAACATCCATTAAATGATAAATTAATTTTTTCTTAAAAAATTTAGAAGAACATGGACATAGTGTAAAATTAGTTTTAAGGGAAACTTTAAAAGATGATTTTTTAAAGAAAGCATCTTACCTCGAGTCAGATTCATCACATACATTCATTATCTTACTAAAAACAAACTAATGTAAATTATTTAATTTATTAATATTTTTTTTAAATTTTTAACTCTTTTATTTAATTTATTATCAATTTATATACAATTACTTCATTATTTAAGTTCTTGTGAAATGTTTTGATGATATTCATCTTATAAGTCCAGAATGACTTTGGCAGGATGACTATGGTAAATGAGGAAATTATTTCATCATCGGTAGAATAATAATCATGAAATAGTTAAAATTTTTATATATCAATTACACTTGTAAATCTAATCATGAAATATGGTCTTCAAAAATGAATTATGTTATAATCATGGAGATAGTATGCCATACACACACATTAGTAACATTTCCATTTTTCAATGATCATGATGGAAAGAAGGTAAGTGTTATTTTATCTATCAATAATGATATTTATATCATATATATCATATTATTTCTTCAAATACACTTATAAATACCATCTATGTGATGTAGTTTTGAAAAAAGAATCACATCACTTTGTAGGGGTGGTAGTCCACACATATGCATGAATGACACTATCATTTTTATCTGAATAAAAAGGTAAACAAAGTGATATATTACTTTTATAGAATGATAAATATGTAATAAATATCATATTTATATTTTAAATACATAATTATAACCATTCGTGATAGGCGGTGATGGAAAATTAATTACATCGGGTTGTGAGGAGGTAGTCCGCCATACACACAAATGAATGTTTCATTTCCCACTTGATGGAAGAGAAGATAGATATAGGTCATGCCTTTGAAATATGAAAATTTCAATTTATGGAATATACTGGTGTTATATTCTATAATTTTTGAATATTATTTTAAGGAGTATAAGAATAAATAAAACTAAAACATTTTTTTAAATACTATATCTTTTCATCGGCAACATTCTTTGCTTTACACATTAAACCCTTTAAGATTGGTATTCTTCCCAAACAAGGATGTAACAAACCAATTTTTTTATCAATGTAAATTACCTTATTATAATTATTTCATTTAGTATAAATCACATAAACTCACAAAGAGAACAAAATAAAAACGTTTTAAATGAATAATTAATGAAATAAGTGGTGTTTCAAAAATTTAAAGAACCTATACTAATGAAATAGTAACATAACCCTTAGAATAGTAATGTGACCCTTATGAATAGTAAACCATAAATAAGAATAGAAACCTCACCCATGAATGTTTAAATAAAATTTATCAATCTTATAAATGAAAATATGATATAATTATATCATATAATAATTAAATAATTGTTTTAGAAATTATTAATTTAGTGTTGATATTTTTATAAAACATAAGTGTTTATTTTCAATTTTATAATTAATATAATGTTTTAAAAGAAAATATATTTCCATAAAATGTATTAATAAATTATATTTTTTTATCTTTCAACTATAAGATATTTTTATGAGACCTTAATTATTTTTTCAAAGTGTTACAAAATCAGTTATAATTTTAAAATTGGTATTTTCCAAGTCAATAATGATTTTAATTAAAAATTGAATTAATCATATCTATTTAATTTTTTTCAAAAAATGGATTTAATTTTTGAATTATACATATTTAATAATAGTTAGGGTTATTTTTTTGGAATTTTCTAAAATACTTGAATTTTTAGTGAATAGTGAAATATGGTAATTTATAATAAAAGATGAATACATGAATTATGGAGTCATAGATAATATATGGTAGATAAAATCCAAAAATATATAACTATAATTCATTATTTTAATATTTTTGGTGATAATTATAGAACTATTCATAGTCTTGATGCAAAATAATAAACTAAAAAATAAAATAATGAGAAAACACCCCTCTCATCCCCTATAAATACCACCCCTCACCACCTATTCTCCCCACACCTCTTAAGCATTGAGCCTTGTACAAATTAGGCTCAAATATCATCAAAATCCATTTTAACATGTTCAAAATATTTTTTTCTCAACAAAATACCAAAACCAATTCCCCTAAGGAGGTTCTCAAGAAGAAGGATTCAAGAGGTAAAATCCTCATTCTTTTCTTTTAATTCCTTTTCAAGTTATTTTATTATATTATTTTATCCTAAAATACCATCATTTAAATGGTATGATAAAAATATTAACTTAAAAATATATTAATTTTATTATGTTAATGGAATAATCCATCATCATTTCTTTCCCCACTATTTTTTTACAAAAGATGAAAACATCGTCAGTGATGTGTTAATTTATCACATTCAAGGACAACAATGTTTTCAATTTCTATTACCTCCATCATGTCTTATCATAGAACCATTATTATGGTTAAAAATAATTATAATATATTTATTAAATCATATTTAATGTTTTGGAACCATTATATATACATGTTATTAATTAATAAAACAAAACTAGTTTCTGATGATTGAAAACCATCAAAATAATCTAAATGATTATCACTAACATATTATCTAATGATTCATCCTCAACCCAAATTACAAAATTTCTTATATAAAAATTTAATGTTATTTAGTTTCATTAATAACATATAAATTAAATTCTGTAAAACTATTCTCATTTTACATAATTTTCCAAATATGCAAACAAGTAACCAATCATGAAAACCAAGGATACCAACGCTCCCAAATGATGAAATTGTATATCATAATCCATCAAAAGGCTATAAATTAGCTTAATAAAGTTATAATAAATTAAATAAATATATATATATGCTTCTTAATTAATTAATTAATTTATTTAATTTGATTATCTTGGACATTAAGATGAAGTACAAGACCATTTTAGACATAAGGTAAGAGATTCTACCTGTACCTCAGTTTTTTCCTTCGGGTTACTGTTTATCTATATTTAATCAAATTTGATGACTATTTATTTTGCTTATTTCTTAGTAATTATTTTTATATGTTCCAAAAAAATATATCCATATCATATCATCCTTCTTTTATGTGGGGATATATGTTTTAAAAGGGTTCCTTTCTTGAATCATCCTAATAAGCAAGCCCGATTAACGGGGATTTCCTAATTTCTTACCAATTCTCATGTGTTATACATATTCTACTTTAATACAACATTATTTTTATAAAACCAATAATTTTATCATGAAAAACTATCATGTTTAATTTATGGTTTCGTGAAAACAATAATGCCTTTTTCTTATTAAATACTCTTTAATATGTTCACTTAAAACCACACTAAAGTGGCTAATTTATAAAGTTTCCGAAACACTATTTTACAATATTTTCACTTTATTTGGACATAATTTATCATTATCTATGCCTATTTTTCTTTATTAATGTTCATGTATGATCTAAATCCATTATTATAGGGATACTTTTATGATACACCCATTTGTAATGCCTTATGAAATGATTATGATATCCATTTCTATCCATGGGAAACCCTTATTTTATGTTTGATTCCTTATATATGATTATTCATATGGCACAAATATTAATGAACATGTTATTATGGGGGTACGAAGATATTGATCCAATTAATTGGGTAATGTTTAGTCTCAAGATACATTATATTGGGACAAAGAGTGAACCTAATTCCTTTATGGGACTTTATCCTCCAAGTCTTAGCGTCCACCCTTGACTCATGTTAATGTCATGTTATATATTGTTACCACATTCATATGATATCATGGTTATATGTTCCCATTTTATACATTTTATTCTTCCTTATGTTTATTCATGTTTTATTCCATTATGTCATCATGTTATTCCTTCTAACTTATGTGCTATATTTTATTCCTATGCTTATTCCCTTACAAGAATTTTTAGCTCATCCCTTTTTTCATGTATTCCACAGGTTATCCTATGAAGATATATGGAATAAAATAAAGTTTGGAGATCATTTTGAATATTAAGAAAAAATATTTTTTATTTTTGTTTCATGATGTTTAATTATGTACCCAATCTTCCAAGACACTAGACTTTCTAACCCTTGGATTGTAATTTGATGTATAATTATGCTTAAAAATATATAATAATATGTATAATAGGTTATGGATATTATAATTGTTATTAGAGCACAATATAGTTATTTTTGGAGATTAGGAATAGATCAATTTATTAATAACGCTATGGGTGATTCTATCACTATATATAACCTAGATTGAAACCTAGGGAATCACAAGTTTGGATACACTTTTCATTTACAAGTTTATCCTTATATGTTCAATGTTTTATTTTTATATTCTTATAAGTTAAGTAATCAAGACCCCTAATTGTACTTTATTTTTATTAGTTAATGTCTAGAAATATAAGAACTCATTCCAACAATAAATGTGGTAAGAAATGTGATGATTTCCCTAATGATATACCCAATATGATGGGAATAGGTGTTCTAAAATTTATTATAGTACTTACCCAACTGGTTAAAGTTTTGAGTAATAAAATTAATCATACAGAAGACCTTACTTCTCCAAATAAAGAGAAAGCTTCCAGCAAATCCTTCATGTGGAAAATTCCTCACATGTTTAGTGTTTTTATGATCCCATCCTTCTAGAACAATGGATTAACTCCATTGAGAAGATATCCTCTATCCTCTAGTGCTCTAAAAAAGAGAAAGTTGTGCTGGTGGTCTATCATTTTGATGGGGAAGTTGATCAGTGGTGGAAACTAATCAAGAACCTAAAGTCTAAAGATAAAATTGATTCCATGTATGGAGAGTAATTAAAGAAAATAATTTTCAATAACTATTTTTCCCAAAACCACTGTCTCAATATGGAAAGGGAATTATTGGGATTGAAGTAGAAGGAAGATGAGTCTATTAGGGAATTTGAGGAAAACATCTCAAGCCTTGCAAGATATGGCTCCAGATTCTTCATGAACACTGAAAGAAATTTAGATCATTTCTTTAGTATACTAAAGATGATTTTAAGAAAAGTATTTTTGATTTGATACTTAGATAGTTATGAGAAGATTTTCTGTTGTTCCCTTAAGGTTAAAATGAAGATAAGAGACTCAGTGGTCTCATGGTAATGAAGAAAAAAAAAGAAAAAATAGAGATTAATATGGGTGGATTGATAGATAAATCTCATGATGTAAAGAAGACCCAACATCCCACATGTCAAATGTTTGAGAAGAAGAATCCTAAAAAATGCTTAATGGGAACAAATAAATTCATCAAATATGGAAGAGAAGGGAATGCAGATAATAACTACTGAAGGGATGTGAAGAATAAAACTAAATAGGAAGAAGAAAGGAAGGTTCAGATAAAAAATCAACTTATAGTGTAGTGTTTTAACCGCAAGGAAAATGGTAATTATGAAATCCATTACCCTAAGCCAAGGGTTGTTGGATGAAATCAACAATAATAGCCTCCAAGGAAGTAAGAAAGGGCATATTCTATCACTACTGCTAAGGTGGAGGCCATAAATGCTGCAGTGATAGGTACACTGGTTATTCATTCAAGAATAGAGAACATACTATTTCCTTATTTTTCTATGCATTATTTCATATCTTGAAATGTTAATATAACTATTAAATCAACACCTAAAAATTTTGAGGTTGAGTTATATGTGAGTATATAAAATGGGGTGATTATTGTGTCCAAAGTTTATAACTCATCCCTGGTTAATGTTTGTGGAATTAACCTTCTAGAAAATCTTGTTATACTCCATTTGGTAGAGTTTGATTCTATATTGTGAATGGATTGGCTATCTTTATATAAATCCAACATCAACTATCAGGAAAGGGATATCACTATTCACATACTCAAGCATACTCTACTTCTATAAAAGTGTAAGGAGGAAGATGAATCTACATTAGAATTGTCATATCAACTGCGGATATTGTTTCCTTATGAGAAAGCATATCTTTCCCAAATACATGAGATAAAGGAGAGAATCATACTTAAAGACATTACCATCAAGAGGGTTTACATTAATGTATTCCATGAATAATTGCCTGATCTTACTCCTAATCAAGAGGTTGTGTTCACAATTAAACTTATTCTTGGATATCAATCTATATCAAATACACCTTATAGAATGGACACCATTTATCTAGAAGAACTAAAGAATAAGTTATAGGAGAATCTATACAAGGGTTTTATATACCTGAGTGCTTCACCATAGGGTGCGCCAATCCTCTTCATCAAGAAGAAGGATGAATAAATATTCCTCTATATTGATTATCATGTGCTCATGAAAATCATGATAAAGAACAAGTATCCCCTTCAACAAATAGATGACTTGTTCAATCAGATAGGTGGGGAAAATTATTTCTATAAGGTGGATATTCAATTGGGATGTCACCAATTAAAGGCGAGGAAAGAAGATATTCCTAAGATTTCCTTTCGAATGAAGCATGGACACTATGAGTTCATAGTGATTCCCTTAAGACTCACTAATGCTCCAGAAAGTTTCATACAAATAATTAGTAGAGTATTTGGATATTTCCTCAACCAATTTGTGGTAGTCATTATTGATGATACTATGATATAATCCAAGATCAAGGAGGAATACGAGGTGCATTTAAATACTATACTAAAATCTTTGAGAGGGGAGAAACTGTATTAAAATTATAATAAATGGGAGCTCTGGATAGAATATATATCATTATTGGGGAATGTAATCACTAGAAAAGGGATATATATAGACCCTTTTATGATAAAGGAAATCAAAGAGTGGCCCATGCCAATATATGTAACAAGGATCCACAACTTCCTTGGTCTAGCTAGGTAATACCAATGATTTGTGAGGAACTTATCATGAAAATCAATCCCAATAACCAAGATGATTGAAAAGGGAGAAAAATTTGTCTAGACCAGTGAATATGAAGAGTTCTTTAAAGATTTGAACCAGAATATTATTACTACCCTAGTGCCGACACTACCAACAAGTGGAGAAATATTTGTAGTGTATAGTGATTCTTTAAAGAGGGGATTAGGTTGTGTATTGATGAAAAATGATAAATTTATATCCTAAAACTCAAGGAAGTAGAAAATTTCTGAGAAAAACTATCCCATGATGATTTGGAGTTAGCAGCTGTGATCATTATGTTGAAAATCTGGTGGCACTATCTCTATAGGGAGAAGTGTGAACTATATATTGATAATAAGAGTCTCAAATATATATTCACATATAAGGAGATTAATATGCACCAATGAAGATGGTTATAGCTTTTTAAGGATTATGACTTCTCAATCCACTACCATCCTGGAAAGGTAAATAAAGTTGTAGATGCTCTGCGTAGAAAGGATATTGAATATTTATCAATGATGAGAATTGAGAAGGATATACTTTATTATATTTTTAAAGGATGGGAATGAGAATAATTAAGGAAGGAAAATCAACAATATTTTCTCAAATGATTGCTCAACCACCCCTTTTAGAGAAAATAAAGGATTCCCAAAGAAATGAAATGGAAATTCAAAAAAGGTGGAAAATATAAAAAATGGGAAATCACCGGAGTTACAAATATATGAGAACAAGGTCTTGAGATTTTGGTCATGGATATGTGTACCATCCAATCAAGAGATAAAGAAACAAATTCTGAATGATGTAAATAGCTCAACTTGCTCTGTTCATTGAGGGAGCATAAAGGTGTATCATGATATCCATGAGAACTATTTTTGGGACAATATGAAAAAGTATATCACTGAATATACATCAAAGTGCCTGGTATTTCAGTAAGTAAAGGAAAAAAGGAATGAGTCTAAAGGGATGATGTGAACATTACCCATACCAACATGAAAGTGGGAAAGCATCACCATGGACCTTTTCACAGGACTTCTAAATAGATCTAGAGGAAACAATGCTATATGTGTTTCTGTGGATCGTCTTAAAAAGACAACTCAATTTATCATTATTCAAGAGTATTTATCAAAGATCAACTTGCACAGATATATATTAGGAAAATGGTAAGTCTTTATGGAGTACCACTATCGATTGTATCTGATTGAGATCTATGATTCACCTCTAAGTTCTGGAAATGTATCCAATATGCTCTAAACACAGAGCTAAACATTAGTATGGCCTATCATCTTCAAAATGATGGCTAATCTAAGCGGGCTATTCAAATCCTAAAAGACATGTTGAGAGTGTGTTTTATAGACTTCAAATGAGTATGGGACTAATATCTTCCACTGGTCAAATTTTCCTATAATAACAATTTCTACTCAAATATCCAAATGGATCTATATGAATACCTTTAAGGGAAAAGAGGCAGAACACCAACATTCTAGGACAAATTACGGGAACATAAGATGGTAGGCCCAGAAATGGATGAAGAAATGATAAAGAATGTGAAAACCATTCAGCGACACATCAAGATAGTAAAAATTTGAAAAAATATCTATGCATGAAATCATTAATGAGAACTTGAGTTTAAGGTTGGAGACATGATATTGTTTCTCATATCTCTATAAAATAGGATCATGAGATTTGGGATGAAAAAAAGCTAAGTCCTAGGTACATTAGCCACTTCGAGATTCTTGATCGTGTCAGAGATGTGGCTTATCGACTAGCACTTCCACCTACCATGTCTCAAGTACATGATGTATACCACATATCCATATTGAGGATGTACATACTAGATCCTTCACATGTACTGAATTTAGAGGTGGTATAGTTGGAAAATGATATCTCATATAATGAGAATCTAGTGAAGATCTTGGATCATAGAGATAAAGTTTTACGTAATATGAATACTCATCTAGTCAAAGTACTATGGAAGAACTATAAGTACGAAGAGGCAACATGGGAACCTAAGGAAGTAATGAAGGATAAGTTCCCACACTTGTTTTCAACTTATAATGTAAAATGAAATTTTGAGGGAAAAATTTCATAAGGGGGAAAGAATGTAACGACCCAAAATTTTTATCAATGGAAATTTCCTTATTATAATTATTTCATTTAGTATAAATCATATAAGATCACCTATAGAAGAAAATAAATTTTTTTAAATGAATAATTAATGAAATAATAGGTGTTTCTAGAAGTTAAGGAATCTCTAATAGTGAAATAGTAACTTAACCTTTAGAATAGAAATGTGACCCCAGAAAATTGAATATTGAAATCATCCATGAAAGTATAAATAAAATTTATCCAAATTATAACTAAAAATATTATATAATTATATCATAGTACAAGTAAATAATTTTTTAATAAATTATTAATATAGTGTTGATATTTTTATAATACATAGGTTTTTATTTTCAAATTTATAATTAATATAATTTTTTAGAAGAAGAATTATTTCCATAAAATGTACTAGTAAATTTATATTTTTTTTATATTATGATTAAAAGATTATTTTTTGAGGCATCAATTAATTTTTCAAATTGTTACAAAATCTGTTATAATTTTAAAATTGGTACTTTCTAAGTAAATGATGATTTTAATTAAAAATTGAATTTATCATATCTATAAAATTGTTTTTAAAAAGTGGAGTTCATTTTTTAATATGACACATTAAAAAATAGCGAGGGTGAATTTTGGGGATTTTTCTAAAATACTGGATTTTTTTGTGAATAGTAAAAAGTGATAATTTATGATTAAAGATAAATACATGAATTATGGAGTCATAGATGATGTATGGATGATGTAAGCCCATTATATATAACTATCCTTCATTATTTTAATATTTTTTGGGACAATGCTCAAACTATTCATATTTTTGAGAAAAATAATAAACTATTGAAAAAATAATGAGAAAACACCCCTCTCCTCCCCTATAAATACCACCCATCACCACCTCTTCTCCTCACACCTCTCAATATTTGAGCCTTTTCCAAATTAAAATAAAATATATTCCCAAACCCCTACCCCTCATTTGGGATCCTTGTGTCTCAAAAAAATACTAAAACCAATCCCCCTAAGGAGGTTCTAAAGAAGAAGGTCTCAAGAGGTAAAATCCTCTTTGTTTTCTTTTAATTTCTTTTCATGTTATTTTATTTTATTATTTTCTCCTCACATACCATCATAAAAATGTTATGATAAATCAAGTAACTTAAAAATAATATAATTTTACTATTCAATTTTAATAATACATCATCATTTCTTTTCCCCTCTCATTTTGTAAAAAGATGAAAACATTGTCTATGATGTGTTTAGTCATCACATTAAAAAATGAAAAAGTTTTCAATTTCCATTCCCTTCTTCAAGGATGCTCATAAAACCATTTTTTATGGTTAAAATAGATTATAATATATATATATATATTAAATCCTATTTAATGTCTTATAACCATCATATATACATGATATTAATTAATAAAACAAAATTAGTTTGCGATGATAGAAAAATCACCAAAATAATCTAAACAATTATCACTAACATCATATCTAATGATTCAACCTAAAACAAAATTACCAAATGAATTATATAATAATTTAATATTATGTATGTTTATTAATAACATAAAATTGTAATTATATACAACTATTTTCATTTTACATGGTCTTCCATATATGTATATAATTAACTGATCCTGAAAACCAAGGAGATCAACACCTCCAAATGACAAAATTGAATCTCATAACCCATCAAAAAGAGTATAAATGAACTTAATAAAGGTATAATAAATAAAATAAATGTATAAAAGGTTATTAATTAATTAATTAATGGATTTAATTTTATCATATAGGACCTTAAGATCAAGTGCAGAACTGTTTCATACATAAGGTAAGAGATTCTACCTAAGCCCCCAATTTTCCTTCAAATTACTCTTTCTATCTATTTAATCCATTGTAATTATTATTATTTTTTATTTATTAAAATTTTTGTTTATATGTTATAAAATCATATATTAAGATCATATAATCCTTATTTTAAGGGAAAGTACATGTTATAAAAAGGATATATTCTCTAATCTACCAGATAAGAAATCTCAGTTAATGAGAATTTTCCAATTTCTTTCCCATTCTCATGTTATATACACAATATATTTTAAGACATCAATTTTTTTATAAAATCACTAATTTTATCCTGAAAAACTATCATGGTTCATTTTTGTTTTGTGAAAACAATTGTTCCTTTTCTATTTTAAAGACTCATTAATATTTTCCCTTAAAACTGCAGTAAAGTAGATAATATATAAAGTTTAATAAACACTATTTTAAATTTTTTTCACTTAATTTGGACCCCATTTATTATTATCTATGAATATTTTCTATTATAAATGTTTATTTATTTTCTAAATCCATTCTTTCATGGACAATTTTATGATACATCCATTTGTAATGCCTTATGACATGATGTTTGATTCATTAGGTATGATTATTCATGTGGAACAAATATCTATGAAAATATTATGATGTGTGTGTCCAAATAGAGATCCAATTCATTGGTTAATGTTTTTCCTCCTGATATGTCATGATGGGATAGGGAGTGATCCTGATTCCTTTATTGGACTTTGTCCACCATGTCTTGGTAGCTAGGCTTGACTCATGTGTATGTCATATTATATATTGTTTCCACATTTCTATGATGTCATGGTTCTATGTTCCCATTTTATACATGTTATTTTTCTGTATATTTATTTAGGTTCCATGACTTTATGTCATCAGGTTATCCCTTCTAACCCATGTGCTATGTTTTATTCCTATGTTTATTCCCTTACTGGGTTTTTTAGATCATCTATTTGTTTATGTATTTCCCAGGTTATCCTATGATGATACAAGGGATCAAATGGATTTATGAGACCATTATAAAGATTAAATAAAATTTGTTTTTATTTTGGTTTCAAGATGTTTAATTATGTATCTAATCCTCCAAGACACTAGACTTTAAAATCCTTGTCTTATAATTTGATGTTTAATTATGCTTAAAATAATGTAATAATATGTATAAAAGTTTATGAATATTATAAAATAAAGATAAAATTATGATATGGGTGTTATTAAGGTATTTGGGTAGGGATTGACTAAACTAAAAGTTTTTTGATGTGTTAAGAAAAGAGAAGATTAAGTTCCCTTTTATAAGCGAGGGGAGTAACACACTTGGAATTTGTTAAAGTATTAAATCAATATAAATTTTTTTTCATGAAAAAGTGGATCAAAACTGATATAACTAAAAAATAATAATAATATGGGTCTAAATACTCTCATAAAATGAATCTTTTATAGGTTTAGATAATTTTTTCACCCTTATCTTTTGGTTTTAACTCATGTTAACCCTTATTGACGATAAACATTATAACAATTCTTTTTACTCTTTAGGGGTAAATATAGTTAATATAAAAGGAAAATTGGCCAATAAATATGCTATAATTTATAATTTAAACCATATACCAATCACCTGTCCAAATATAGAATTTTTATAAAAATTAAATAATTTAATAAAATAATATTTATTATAAAATATCATTAATGTCAATTTTAGAAATATTAATTTAAATTGATTTTGAAAAATAAGACTAAAAATGGATTATAATAAAATAATTTAAAGCATCCATAATATGTCATATTTATCTAAAACATTTTTGGAACAAAATAATTCATTCAATTTATATTATTTTTACAATTTTTAAAATCATATATTTTATTTTTCTATCATATAGTGTCAACGTTGCATAGATATTTAAGGCAATTAGTTTATTACTAAAAATTAGAAATAAATTTAAATGATAAAAAAATAACTTATATTTCAAATGATTATTTATAACCAAACATATGTTATCATTATCCCTATCACAAAATAATATTGATATTAAAAGTAAGAAAGTGATATTTTTGTATAACTTTTACTCAATTATTATAAAGGTAAGAATCAAATAAATATGACCCCAAGTGGCCATATATTCAATAATGTTATGGTAATGTCTGAAATATACTCATAAAATAGGATAAAGGAACGTTTTAGGGTCAATTTTCGGTCCTTATCATATTATTTTTTACCTTAATTACCTGATTTACCCTTCCCATGGTGAAAATTATTTACTATAATTACTATTCTTGTTGACTAGATATAAAAGGGGAATATTTACCGAATCTTTACCACATTATTAAAAATTTGGAATACATTTTTTAAGATTAAATTCACAAAAATTTCAAAATCTAATTAAAAATTAGACCTGTGAGAAATGTTGAAAAATGGTTTTTCAAAAAAATGAGATTTTAAGTATAAAATGTTTTTATACTAAATCCAAGTATAAAATTCATTAAAAAGACCATTATTAGATTATTTTTAACAAAAAATAATTAGAAGTTAAAATAAATACAAAATAGAAATTAACTTTTTAAATATTTGAAATGAAAAAACATTTTTCAATAAAAATCATTATTTTCACTATTAATTGAAAAATCAATATTTTCTAAAAAATACAAAAATTTGACCATAATATAATTTTTATATGATGATTTCAAAAATTATATACATTTAATAAAATAATATTCTCAAAATTGGAATAAATTAATTTTATTATTCTCTCACAAAAGCATTAAAACCCATCTTTTAAAGAAACATATTTTTGAAACCTAAAATGACTTTACCAAAAATTAAACTCTTTTTTACTAAGAAATAATCAATAAATTTGTATTAAGTCTGAAATTTATACAAATACATCATAAATTATTTAATCATATTCATACCCTCTAGTTTGAAAGCTATGTTATGGAAGTAATATTTAAATATTAATATTTCGTGGTATATCTCAATTCACTTAAAGCCTTCTATTGCGTGTTTTAAAAGCTTTCAAGAATAATATTATTTTAAAAGCTCAGGGTGTTAAATTATTTCCCCATTAATAAATTTCATCACATTAATGTGATCTTAGGATCATTAAAAAAGGTTTTGACATTTCAAAAATACCTTTGTTGAAATTCTACATCATAAAAAGAGTTAATATAACTTCCTCTTGAAAAGAGGGAAAATAAAATAAAAAGTTAATCACATAATTAGGTATCAAAATAGGTTAAAATTAGTGGGAAGTGATATTATAAACATAAGGAAAAAACATAATGTCCAAATAATTATAGAGAGTGATAGAGATCAATGATCACAATAAAGTGAATGATCAATTGAGAGTTAACAAAAACCAAACAATAAACCAGTGAGGTGTGAAAAGGACCATATATTCATCAAAAATTAAGGATATAGGATAAAATTTTGGTTTCATGGTACTTTTCCTAGAGTTTAGGAATTATTTTACCATATAGATAAATAACATAAGGAAGTATACTTACTTGATAAGTATAATTTCATCCTTTAATCAATTTTTACCATAATCTCATATTTTTCTTCAAATAACGAGTTTTTAAATTGATTTTTTCATGATTGAATCACTAAAATAAACTTTTATTGGATCAGATCATACATAAATGCACAAAAATTTCTTCCTCTTACATTTAGACATTAAAACATAAGATGAATTTTAAAATGAATAAATTATTATACTAAGAAATAAAATATTAATCACTAAATCCTGAACAATAACACCCAAATTTATACATAGATAATTCGATAAATAATTAAACTTAAATTTTTTAAAATATTCCAAAAATAATATTGAAACCCAAATATTAAAATGATTTGATCACATATTCTTCCAAGATAAATTTAATATTTATCTTTAAATAACATCAACCAGTCTTAATGTCTCATACAACAAATAGATATTTTATAATCATATAATCTCTATGTTATGATAATAATTTACATAAATAATATGAATCACTATAAATCAGTATTAAAATCATATATTATTCCAAAAGATAATTCAACCTTTATTCCCCAAATAAAATTCAAAATGTTATACTTACCTTAACTATATAAGGTTCCCAAAAAAGTGAAATTATTCTGAAATAACATTAATCACCCAATCTCCAAATCACATTTCAATCCAATGGTAATCTATATAATAAAAAATATGTTTGAAAAATAAACTTAATAATTTTCTTTCACATCATTTAAAAAAAGATATGTCATTATTCTTTAATATAATACTTATATAATCCCAAAAAATAAGATGAACATCCATATAAATAATCGTATTCATCAAATATCATATAAACATAGAAGGTTATCAATACATTTGAACATATTAAAATAGAATTATTCCTCAAATGATACATTATATTCAATATAAGGGTTATATATACGTCAAACCAATAAAACATCTCCAAAAATGTCATTAATAGCATTAATATATGATCACTTAAAACCTCAATAGGGGTGTCTAAGACTTTTAACATATGACTAACATTAAACTCATAAACCCATGATGGCATCCACAAATCTTAAGTTAAGATCACATGAAAAAATTATAATCTCTACATTTATCTAAATTTTGCATTTGATACCAACTATAAGGACCCTAACTCAAACATTACATAATCTTAAGCATTGAGTCAAGAATTAATTTTCTTAAATTTTAGGATCATTATAGTTGAGATTTTTATAGAATTAGATCATCACACAAACATAAATAAATATTTCATCACAAATTGGAAACTTCCACTTAGTATCTATTTTTTCCAAAAAATAAAACCTTTATGACATAACAAGTTTTTTTTGATGACATATCTTCACAATTTTCATCTTTACCTAATCTCAATCTCTGCTCATTATCAAAACCATATGAAAAACATTTAAAAAATTGGGATGATCATAAAAAACTTATTAATAGAGATATAAAAAGAAAAAAAGAAACCAGTTAGTTCGTGAATACTTATATAAGATTCTTCTTTTTTAAAATTATGCTTTTGGATCAAAATAAACATTATATCACTTATGAAATAAACTTTTTGGTGCACAAATTTCGCTAAAACATTTCATTATAAATATTAAAGGAAAAATAAAACTAAAATATTTTCCTTTTAAATCATAAAAAAATTAAGGAAACTTTTTCTGAAAATGTTACATATTTCAACCATATAAATTAGTATAAGCCTTATTTTAAATATAATATTAAGAGTAATCTCATGGAATCATATAAAAAATAACATGGTTTAATAAAATCATAAGACAACATCACATGGTGGATAGTGTCACATAGTGGATTAGGTTTACTACTTAATATTATACATAACGACTCATGAGAATGTTTTACCCATTACATTGGAGCACAATCTGGGAACACCCATCATAACATGTTCATGATTATGTGTTACAAAAAAATTAAATCAATCATAAGGCATAAACATTATAATTATCCATGGAAGGAAAATGGGTAGCATAATCTTGCCTCAAATCATAATCAAAAGAGATTTAATAAAAGTAGTGTTTGGGAAAGATCTCAAGTCATGTATCACCCCATAAAAGTAAGGGAGAATAATCTAGGTATATATCTGGGATACATATATAAACAATTTATAAGTATTATATAAAATTAAAGTGATATATTAAGTTGGTTAGATTGAGAATGGATATACCCTTGAATCAAAGGGTAGTTTATAGAGATGCCTTACACCCAAAAGTTTTTTTCTAGATATCAAATTATCTATTACATTTAAAAGCCTTTTGAAAATAATTACAAAAAAAGGGAAAGAGGGGTTTTCTTGAAAGAAAACAAAAAATATTATGAATATATTCAAATATAAAATATTGGTTGTGATAGAAGGAAAACTCATTGATGCCATATAAATCAAAATAAACCATTACTTTTGTCCTTTATAAATAAAGTTAAACTATTCTATATAAAATACATAAAAATATTACATTATAAAACCTTCAAAATAAATCCAAAATATACATAAAATTTCCTTTATAATTAATTTATATCTATATAAATACATGAGTAAAATAATTTTAAGAATATGGTCATGGAAGAGAAATATTTATAAATTAAATCTTTAAAACCTTTAAAATGATATTTTTTAAGTAATGTGTCACTTATGTAAAATATTAAAAATATTATTTTTTAATATTTTTTAAAGAAATTAAAATATTGAAAAATGACCTTTAAAATCCATTGAATAATAAATAAAAAAATTCTTGAAAATTTTAGAAGAACATGGACCTGGAAGAAAATGATTTGGAAGGAAAACTCTAAAATAGATTTTTTGAAATAAAATCTCTTACCTTGAGTGTTAGTACCATGTGTGTAGTAGGGTTGTCCATGTTATCATGGTCAAGGAACAATTTTTTTGTTCTATTGATGTGTAAATTTGGGGAAGTGAATGATTCAGGAGTACATGTGCACTATGTGGACGAAAGCTATAGGCTTTATTTAGAAGGGAATTCATGAATTTATTATTCCTATTGAGTTGAGAAGAATTACATGAAGTAGTTCATCAACTAGGAGGAAAAAATAAATAGATATTCCTATTTTTGTAACATGTATATAGAGGAACACTCACTATAAAGTAAAAGTATATTTTTTAGGTCATTGAAGAGGAAAATTGGTGTAAAGGATGATTAGAACGAGTTCAAGAAAATTGTTCTTTCTTTTTATGAAAATATGTTAAGGATGAAATTGTTATTTCATTGAAAATGTGATGGTGATTATTATTGGAACAAGATCGAATCTAGAGGTAACACTTTGAGGATCACTGGGAAGAAAATAAAAAAAAACCAAAACCAATTAGGGCAGACTTGGTGACTGGAGGTTTTTGTTGTAGGAAGCTACCTGAAATAAAGATTATCATAGCTTTAGGATATCCTACCATGGAAATGGAATTGGAACAGTTATGGAAATTACAGATGATTGAGATGAATATGGTACAAGAATATTTTGAAGTTGTTTTCAAGATGAAAGACATAGACCATGAAGATGTGAGGGAATATAATGAGAATCTACTTTTCATGTGAGCACAGACAAGGGAAATAGCTGAGTTTTTTATAGAATAAAAAAATTAAGGTTCTTTATAATTTCTACTTTTAGAAGAAATTTGGGCTAAAAAACCTCTAACTAAAATTTATTTTCTAGATATGTAGGTAGATTATTTACCTCAAGAGACAAATCTTGCGTATGTTCAGAGTGAAGGAGATGAACATGTTGTTGTGGATGTTTATTTTGATATAATTAGAGATAAAACTATTTCATTTATTAGAAGATATTCTACTAGTGAGTTAGAATCTTCCATTGTTGTTGTTCCTTTTATCTACAAGGGTATTTATTTTTCTAGAATCAACGATTGTCAATTTTGGTGAACTATAACTACAACATCAGTTGGGGAGATCATCTACACACTATACAATAATCTCCTAACAGAGAAGAGACCTATGAAAGTGGAATGATAGTTTTTTAGTATGGAATTGAACTATATTATAGGAGAATGTAAATATCATCGTACCATTATTGGTTTGATTACAGATATTTTTTTGGGAGTATGAACTAGATTTGGTTTCCAGACTTCCAAGAGTTTGTAAAGTGGAGATAACAGGGAGAAAATCTTGCAATTCATATAGATGAAGGTTGGAACAAAATTCTTGAATTATTTTTGTACACACATTGATGCATATCATGGAGGATTTGTTATAAAATCATAAAAAAGTGACATCAAAGATCCTTTCGATAGGCCTTTCAAATTACAGTTGAGAATCCATCAATTGATACATTGGAGGTGAATGGATACTACAAGGTTGATGATGTACCTAGGTTTTCTATGTAGTGTTGACCACCTATAGGTTCGACATTAAACCTGAAAAATAGGTTTAATCACTACTTTTTTCATGAAACTAACTTTTAGGTCTCGTTTTAGGTTAAGAGAAACACCTCATTTAAATGCGCTTCATTATGATTAAGAGTTGGGCCATGTTTTTAAGGTCTACCAAGGTGTTTTTTGATGAGGGGAGGGGGTGATTGTTTGAATTGTGTGTGCAGAAGGGTTGCCCCTGTTAGCATGATAATGAGGCAGTTTTTTATTTTCCACTTAATTTTCTTAGTTTTTATGATAGGTAAGTAAGGAATAATTTAGTATTTGGTTGGGGTCTATTATAAATAGGACTAATTGGGAAAATGGGTTATGATTTATTTTTGGGTATTTCAGTAGGGATGCTAGGAGTTGTAACCTTGGGAGGTTTGGATTGGGCTCCAAAAGAGTAGTCATATCTAAGATAATATCTTCATATTATCTCTTATACTATAACTCTATTTATTCTTCTTCTTATAGAAATAAAAATATCCACTACTGTTTGATCCCTTCTTACTAACTATAATCCATTATGTGACCTTCTGTTTGGTTTCTAACATATCATTGAGTCTATCTCATTAATTAAATTATTTATATACTTGAACAACAAACCTATTTTAATTATTTAATTTCTTATTATTTTTTTTCAAATTTATTACCCATTTCATTTAATTCTTTCACCTATTATATTCAATTACTTTTCATTTAAGTTCATGTCAGACATTTTAATGATATTCATCTGATAAGCCCAAAATGACTTTGACAGGTTGACTATGATCTATGAGGTGATTATTTCATCATCTCTATAATAATAATCATCAAATAATTATAATTTTTATACTTCAATTATACTTTTATAACTAAAAAATAAATATGGTTATGAAAAAATGAACTACGTTATAATCATGGAGACGATAGACCGTACATACACATGAGTAATGTTTCTATTTTTGAATGATCATGTTAGAAATAAGGTAAGTATTACTTTATATTTAGATAATTATAATTATATCATAAATATAATATTATTTATTTTAAAATACTTATATTTATCATCCATATGTTGTAGTGATGAAAAACAAATCACATCGCTTCATGGAAGTGTAAGGTCACACGTATGCACAAATGACTTTAACATTTTTCAATGAATGGGAATATAAGAAAATATGTGATATATTATATTTAAATATTGATAATTATATATTTAATAATATATATATATATATATATATATATATTAAATCAACCATTATAACCATCCATGAGTATTGGTGATGGAGAACAAATTACATCAGTTTGTGAGGCAGTAATCCACTATACATATGGAAGCCTATTTCATTTCCCACTTGATGGAAGAGGAGATGGATATAGGTCATTAAATTAACATAAAAATCTTTAATTTTATATAAGATGATAGTGTTATTATTTCAGTATGTTTGAAGATATTTTGAAGTAGGTATAAGAAGAAATATTTCTAAAACATTCATTTAATGACTATACTTCATATTCAGTCAACTTCCTTTTCATTACACCTTAAACCCTATAAGGTTAGTATTATGCCCAAAATAAGACCTCTATAATGAGATTTGGGATGTTAGTAAGTTATTTGGGTAGGGATTGTCTAAACAAAATACTTTTTATGTATTAGTAAAATATAATAGAATGTTCACTTTTATAAGTGAGGGGAGGGACACTCATGGAATTTCTTAAAATATTAAATTAAAATAAATTAATTTTTAGGAAAAAAACATCCAAACTGATATAATTCTGAATAAGATGAATATGGGTCTAAATATTCTCCTAAAAAAATATGAACAATTTTATGTGAGGTTTTCACCCTTATCTTTTGGTTTTAACCCATGTTAACCCCTTTTGACAATTACTGCTGAAATAAAGTTTTTTAGTTTTTAGGGGAAATTATAGTTACAACAAAAGGAAAATTGACCAATAAATAGACCATGGTTGATATTTTAAACCATATACCAATAACATGGATAAATATAACATTTTTATGAATTTTAAATTATGTAATAAAATATTTTTTATTATAAAATATCACTAATGTCAATTTTGGAACTATTTATTAAATTTGACTTTGAAAAAAATAAGGCAGTAATAGAATTAAAATAAAATCATTTAAAAAAATATTAATATATTATATTTATTTTAAAAAAAATTGTAACATAAAAATTAATTCAATTTATATTACTTTTAATATTTTTTAAAATCATTAATTTTATATTTCTATTAATTTAATAAATACTTTTTTAGTATTGCATAAACATTTAAGATAATTATTTGATTAATAAAAATTAGAAATAAATTAAAATAATAAAAACCATATATATTTCAAATTAATACTTATAACTGACCATCAGTTATTTTTATCCCTATCATAGTGTATTATAGATAATAAAAGTAAGAGAGTGATATTTTTTTCTTTATTGTTTAATCAATTACTATAAAGGTTGAAATCAAAGAAATATGGCCCAATGTCACGACCCTTCCCTTGGGGCTCAAGCCGTGACTACACCAAGCCCGCCTTCCATAGGCTAGGGGATGCCGACTAGCACCTAAAAATCATATCCCTAAAATCAGGAAGACATTTCCTTTTTAACCTGCAAACTCACACAATACAATCACACATCAAGATACAAGCACGAAGTAAACTATATAGTAAATAGCGTGAGTACAGTATGTAAAGGGGCCAAAATAGAATCCCAACTTGAATGTACAAGTAAAACTAAAAACTGCTCCTTTGAACACTCACTAAGGATCCTACCTGAAGGGTAGGTACAGCTCTCGAACAGTCATCTCTGCGGTATGTATTGTCTAATGGTCCACCTCTGACCAGCCTACAGTCCAAGAACCCTCAACCTCGATCAATGCTATATGTCTTCTACACAAGACATAGTAAGGTGCAGGCGCAACCCATGTAGGGGTGAGTATAACAATATTCATTAGGGACCCCGAGACCTCCGAAGGTCTCTCAGAATCTAAAAAGGTTAAAACAAAAAGCACGAAAATAATAGACAAATATTCTTAGGTATATGACCATACATATACTTAAGTTATCAATTATACCCATCTCATTCAAGAGGAAACACAAGGCCCAACTCTTTAGCTAAAAGAACAACTGTTCCACAAAGGAAAGAATGCCATGAAGGTAACACCATGAAGGTAAGTACCAAAAAGGTAATTCCTCACAGAAGAATAACACGAAGTTATCACCACATAGAAGTGTACCACAAAGGTAAAGACTCAACTCACACTAGGTAAAACATAAGTATGGAAGTATAGAGGACTAGCTGTATTGCTAGATCATCTTACTTTGTCGAGAATCTCTAATGTTGACCCACACAAGATCGATGGATGACCTAAATAGGATTTGAAGATGACCCAAACAAGATCTAGAGATGACCCACATAGGATCTGAAGATGATCCACATAGGATCTATAGATGACCCACACAGGATCCGAAGATGACCCACACATGATCTGAAGATTCTTTGAGTACAACTAGCCAGAGGGTTTCCACACTAAGCATGCTTGATTCCAGGAGGATATGATCCTCAAGCCATCAGATGATTCTTAAACTTCCA
Source organism: Viscum album (assembly GCA_963277665.1). Classification (NCBI taxonomy): domain Eukaryota; kingdom Viridiplantae; phylum Streptophyta; class Magnoliopsida; order Santalales; family Viscaceae; genus Viscum; species Viscum album. Next base: position 382,177,028 of record OY728131.1, read on the forward strand.
TGAAATCCCAAAAATAAGTATCATGATGGTCCGTCACATCAAAAGGGACCCAATGCGACTCACGATGCGTCAATTAGATGCCTGGTCAGTAAGTTATTATCCTTTTAGTCCTGAGGGCCCGGTTGGATTTGGGTTCGATCCAACCCGGCCATAACCCAACTTTATCAAAAACTCAAGTAGAGTATTCCAAAAGGACCGTCTTGATCCAAGGATTTCAGTGCTGTAGACGGTTCGTCAAATGGAAACTCATTTCTCATGATATGGCCAGAAAGGCGTATTTGGGTCCAGATGGGCTCGGGTCTGGTCCAACCCGGCCTAGGCCTACTCGACCCGACCCAAGTCTAGACTGACCTGCAAAGGGGCATCCTGGCCCGCTGGGTGCAGACTACTTGTCTTGGTGCGGTCCGTAGTGGTGGGGCCCACCCTAGCCACCTCCCATGGGAGGTGCCCCTTGATCTTGGATATGAAAATACTAAAAGTATAGGAACTCCCATTGGAATCTCAAATACCCTTGATCTATATGAGATTATGAAACCAGATGATTAAATATATTTTAGAGGTATGATAATAAGTTTACTTTACTTAACTACGAGTCACGCAAAATTAATGATTTTAGTATGATTGTGTTTAAGATATCAAGCTAATCTAAAGGAATCCCATTTAAAATTAGTAAAAATATTTTTTTTATCTAAAGGGAACTATATATTTATGAATTTTTTATTCATCTACAATTGTTTTTGTGTTAAAATGTTTTTCAAATGATGAATTTGGTGGTTATATAATGGTTGGTAAAATCACATAAAAAACTTGTCATTTCTTAGGAGATTCTTTAGTTTCTTGGTAATGTAAGAAACAACAATCAGAAGAACATTCCACTACTAAATACGAATATGTGGAAGTTGGAAGTTGTTTTGGTCAAGTGTCATGGATGCCACACACACTCATTAACTATGAATTTATTTTTTCAAAAACCCAAATACTGTGTGATAATAATTGTTCCATTTCCTTAAGGAAAAACCCAGCACATCACTCACTTACTAAACACATAGATTTAAGAAACAATTTCATTTGGGATCACATACTAAAAAGAGATATCATTTTACAATTCAATGGAATGAAAGATCAATTTGGTGAAATTTTTACAAAATATTTACCTTTAAATAGATTTGAATAAATTGAACATAATTTAAGAATGATAAATATAAAATAATCATTCATATACACTTCTTTTTTATGCATATCTTTATATTAAGTTACTCTTATCCATTATGGGAGTACATATATTTGATGATATATTAATAAAACTTTTAGTTTTCTAAATATTTTTTTTTGAAATTTTATCATAATGAGTTTCCATAATCATATATCCTTATAAAATTTTTGAAGTCATAATTATCTAAAGGATCATACGACTTAGAAAATTTCATCAATTTTATAGACTTATAATCCATAATTTTTTTTTCGGATTCTAAATGTTTTTCAGATTGTTTTTATCATAATAACAATATGTTTTAAAGACTATTTTATTCAAAATAGTATTTTAATTTTTAAAAAAAAAACTATTGAACTTAGTCTTTTAAAACTACCATAATCTATTAGTAAACAAAAATAAAGAATATATTTTTTATCATACTGATAAATCCTTTTAAATATGAAAGGTATTCTTTTTATATTTTAAATATTTGCACTAATTAATCTCAATTATTTATATTTGTTGTTATATTACTTTTATTTTTTATAAAAATATTACTTTGTTTTATTTTTCATAAGTTTCCTTAAAAGTTTTCCAATATCATATTCTATATCAATATGATAAATCTTTAAAAACTGCATGAGTTTACAAGTATTTAAATCTTTCTTTGTATAATTCTCAACTATCAGATCAGATTGGTTTTGATCTCACATATTGTATTCCATTTGGAAGATGAACTGAATCAACCATTGCCTATATAAATGGGGAACCCCTATGTCCCACATCATTTATTCAATTTTGTATGTCAAGTTTCTTTTGTCTTCTAAATCACTCAGCCTAAAATACTTTATTATGTTAAAATAAATAGTTTATTCTCTAAATACGATGTAATATTATAAATATTTTAACATTTGGTACATATTTAGATAAAGGTTATTCAAAAAATTCTTTTATAAAAAGTATGATTCCACCCTAAAGAAAACTATAAAATTAAAAGTTTAGATATATCTATTAATTAAAACACTAATAAGGATTATGATTTGTTATAACTTGATGTTGTTTGAAAATTTTATAGTCCAGTCAAATTATTCAAAAAAGAAGGAAAAAAACTTTCTTTCATGATATATGGGAAAAATTATCTTATATTATATAAGTCAACTATAGATTTTGTTGGAGTACCATTTGATGGAGAATCATATTGACATTCTAAAAAATTACCAGATGATCTTGGTTATTTTGATGAGAAGAAGGCATATGAATCTTTATTAGATCATTATGAAATGTTTCGGAAAGCATCTAACCTGAAACCATATAATAGGGTTGTTTCTATTTGGATACAAGGTTTCTTAATTCCAATAAAGTGAGACTGAGACACTATGAAATTCTTAGGTGTTTTTATATTAGATTTCTTAGTAAACCTAAGAAAAATTTATCTTATGAGATTCATTTTATTTTCCATTGACAATGTCTTGACTAGATCTATTAAATCAAATATTATTATGTTTTCTACTATGATATTTAAGTTAATGGTTTAATGCATGGAGCTTTTAAAAATTGAAAATAAATAAAAGTCTAAGAAGTTGAATATTATTTTTATTAGTGATGATAAAATGAAGAGGATGCGATTTAGTTTCAATATTGAATCAATATTTTTTTTGAGAAAGTTTCAAAAGAACCCTTAAAGAAAGATGAGTAGGGTGATCATTAGAAAGAATACAAAGCTAGGTAGGGTGATCAGAAGAAGAAAAATAAAGACAAGAAGTATGACCAAGAAAAGAAAAAGAAATTAGATATATCCTTACAAATAAAAGAAAATAAACAAAATAAAGTTTAGGATGAGATAATGGATGAGTAAATAAAGAAAATGATTGAGAGGAAACCAGGTGATCCTCAATTCCGACTTGACCCAACAGAAGAAAAATCCTTGAGAATACATGGTGACTCTAATTTTTAAGAAGAAGCAAACAAGAAGAAGCAGAAGAAGAAACTTCAAGGTTTAAAAATTCTAGAATCCTTGATTAAAGGTAATAAGGAAGTGTCCCGAAATGTTTTTTTACCTCCATCTATGTCTGATCAAGAGAATCCAGATGCCATATTATCATTCCATGAAAACTCCATTATACATGATGATATTCCATTAGTGGATGATAAATGAAAATGTAAATTTCTTAATAAGGAATCACCACCACCATTTGACCAAAAAAATTTGAATATGCAATAACTGATAAAAGTAATTTAAGAATATAAAGACACATTGAGGATGAGTTTATTAAATAAATAGAATAAGGAGATATAGGGATTGATAAATTAGCCAAATATGGCGAAACAATTGATGAATGAAGTGAATATTATGAATATAAAGATTTTTTTTGAAGAAGAAGAGAATGAAAATAAAGAGGATGCAAATGAAGATGATGGATATGAAGAAGGAGATAAAATGATGATAAAGAAAAAATTCAATCTGATAATAATTAATTAGAACAATAATCCTCATCAACCATACCATTTGAGACAGATAAGTGTAGTGAAGTTGAATGTTTTGAGAAGGAAAAATCATTAGAGAAATAAGAACAATCTTTAACTAAGATAGTTGAGAAAGATTTTATTTCAAAGAAAGAGGTTAATATGGATGAAAATGATGATGAGTATATCATTGAGTTATTGGATAGAAAGGGAGTTGAAGAGAAAGTAAAGAAATTAGTGTTAGATAAATATGATAAAGGGAAATAGATATATGTTGAAATCAGAACCAATTTTCCTCAACTCCCTAAAATTGAGAAAGAATAATTGAATTTAGTAAATATGATAAATTATCAAGGAGTTGTTTAAAATATTAAAACTCCAAAGATAATTAAAGGAACCATTCTATATTTCCCAATACTTGAATCAAGAGGTGAAATGATTTGATCAAATTCTAGATTAGAAATTAGAATATTAAAATAGTATATCATAAAGGGTGATTTAGTATGATGATGATTTGAAGACTTTACAAAATATTTTTTTACCTATAAAAGGCATAAAATCTAGTGGTAAAGTTGTCTCATCAAATTGATAATAATGTCAAGCAACAAGATGAGTTTTTTTTGAAGATATGAAGAATCTTATGAATTAATCCTTATAATAATTAAATCAATTTTATAAAGATATAGAAGTTAAGGGAAACTCATGGAAGAGTTTTAAGATAAAATTGAAAATCAGAATGAGTAAGTGAATGAGGTAAATGGGAAGATAAAATATTTTTTGTTGGTGTTATCAAGACATCAAATATTATAAATAGGTAATCATTGGGTTGAAAAACTATAATGAATAATTTTCTAAAAAACTTCAAATTTGTGAAGAGAAGTATCTAATTATAGAAGATAAGGTTTATATTCACGAAGAAAATATTGAGAAGCCTGAGTAAGAAATATACAAGTTTAGAAAAATAAAATCTTTTGTCAAAACCCTTATCAAGAAAGTCTGATTTATTTTTCAACTATTGTTGTATTTTAAAATTTTTGAATGATTATCAATGAATTATTCTTTTCATTAAAATATTAATATTTTATATTTTTTCAAAATTTTGATTACATTAATATTATTTTGTAATTTTTATGGATGATTATTTGGTTCATTATATTGATTTCTAAAGTTTCTTTTCTATCCCTTTTCTAGAAACTTATAACTTTTCCTGTTCCTTTTCAAAACACAAAAATGGGGATAATTTTATAGAAAGGAGGAGATGTTCTCTTAAAGGGGTAAAGCTTTCTTAAATGGTATGTTTTTACAATAAGATAGTGAATATCACATTAAGTGGGAGAATATGATCTTTAGGGGGATTTTCTATCGTAATTTGGAGTTAGTCATATTCATTATCATATTTAGATGATTTTTAAACATAGGAGGAGTTAAGGATTAATGTTTAATTATGAATACGAAGTACCTAAAAGAAAATAAACTATTTGTTTTAGAAATTTATATTTTTATTTATGTTTTGGGTTTGTGATTTCAAAAAAGGGTAAGATTATTGAGTCAAAATTCCCAATTATTACTTTTCCATTCATTTAGTTTGAAGGTCATAAATAATTTTTTACAAACTTTATTACTAAAATTTTATGTCCAAATTACTTTAGAATGTTTTTTTGCAGAAAAAATAAACTTTTAACATGCTTATAAAAAAACTAAAGTATTCATGAATATAAAATAAAATTATTCCTAAGGATTATCGTAATGAGTATGGATCTAATAGAAATTACATTCATCATTATCATATCAAATGTAATAATTTATGTTTTTTCATTATTATCAATAATATCTTAATAATCTGACAAATATTGAAATCAATAAACATCTGATTCATATTTATAAATATTATCGTAATGAAATTTGTGAGGATGCCCATTTGATTAACCAATTATAAATTATGAATATGGAAGACTTGTTTCTAATTTAAGGAAAACCATTTACACTATGATGGTGTAAAACAATATGACATCAGACAATCAATTACAATGGATATTTTTATGTGCCAGGTTTCTAAGTCATTGTGAAAAACATGTAGAAGTATGGTTGTTGGGAGAAAATATGACCTTGGGGATGGTTTCCAATAAATACCTAGTCATTCAAAGATTTTGGAGATGATCAATTAATTTTTTTAATATCTCATTGTGCGGGATGTCTAAAGATTAAATAGAATGAAAATACTGTTCTTTGTCTTTTTAATTGTTTAGAGTTTTTTAGTTCTAAGGAAACTTGTAAGCATTGTCTTATTATAAATTTTAGCATTATAAGCAGGCATATGATTTTTGTGATTATGATTGAGGGATTCCATGGATAGGAATACTGAGCAATTATTATCATCATATTGATTGAGGACTCCCAAGGATAGTGTGATAGAGTTGATCCATCAGATCAAGGCCTTACTGGGATAGGTAGAAAGAGAAAATATGATCACCATATCTAGGACTTTCCTTGATGAGGAAATACAAAATTTCATTTAATTATGAAACATGGGATACCTTTAGTCAAGTTTATTGACTACCTTACTCTTACGATTAAAATATATATATTTTTTAATAATATCTATAGGACATTATTACATACATTTTCTAATTTTATTATTTTTTTCTTACAAGTTTTATTCTCCACAACATAATTTTTTTTTATCATAACCTATCTAAATACGATAAACATTAATATATTAGTTGGATATTCTATGAATATTATTTTCTGACATTGATATAATTTAATCTTATGTGATTACTATTCTATAACTCTCATATATTGAAAACAATCTTGATTATGGTACTTTGATATAATCAGACTAAGAGCCAAGTCTGAATTTGATAGTTTTACAAAAGAGGTTTGTGAAATTGTTTTTTTTGATTGTTTTAAACTATAGTTATTAAAGAACAATTCACCCTCTCTTGTAAATGATACACCAAGAACATATTATTTCAATCATAATATCAATATAACTAATATTAATATCTAACAACAACTTGGATGGTATGACTCAAAGTGCATATTTTCAATACATAAATTTAATTTTAGTTTAAAACATGCATCCAATCAACAGAACTGAGAAAACAAGATCATATTGTTTTCTCATCATTTTATCTAATAATACTTAATTAATTTCCTTATCATTTTTATATTGTTCTTATTTATTTAATTTTCATAGAGAAAGTTTTTGAATACGAACATGAAATGGCATGATAGTTGTTGGCTTGTTCTAAAAAATAAATTCATATTTAATCAAATCCCATCTGTAGTGAATTTTTTATCACCACAAATGAGATCCAAAAAAATATTACATTATTTTGAGACTAATAAGCAATGACGTTATGTGAAAGAATCAACCACAACTAAATCCAATACACTATGTTACTATTATGACTCAAAGTAAAGTTTTTTAGTATAAAATCAACACTTTTTGATTAATTTATTTCTTTATAGTATTACCAACATAATATTTTTTTCTTATATTGGTGAATTATTTTTCCCAAGATAGTATGATTTATTCAACAATAACATGACTAGGGGATAGGCACCAAAGGCAAAGGAACATTTATGTTTTTAAATATATGTGACAATTTATACTTTCTCATGTCATTTATCATACTATTGTTTGAAATTTTTAAAATATATTGTTTTTATTGTATTTTTTTGTAAATTTTATTTCATTTCAATTATATATTTATAATATGTATTTTATAAGTTTTTTATTCTTTTTTTACTGATGAAATGTGCTATAATTTTAACAGCACACTGTAGTAGAATGTACCTTTATCAAAGCTAGTAATAGCACAGATAAAGGGACCATTTAAGAGTTCTATTAAACATGATGATAAAGGGATCCTTTATCAGATTTAATTTAATCACTGTTAAAGGGTCCTTTTATCAATGTTTTTCTAGTGTTGATAAAAGGACCCTTTATCAGTGATTTGAGTAGCCCTGATAAAGGGGGTCCTTTATTATTGCTAAAAAAGTGCTAATAAATAGGGTCCCGTATCAGTACTTAAAAAAGTGATAAAAATAATATCATTTATCATCACTATTCGTATCACTGATAAAGTGTTCCTTTATCATCGCTTTTATAGCATTGATAGAAGCTTAGGGCTTTTAATTGTGCTCTGTTAGTAAACACTTTTTTACACTAACAATAACCAATTTTAGCACTGTTTAAGGCCATACATGTAGTTGTGAACACTTTCACACATCCCTAATATATTATATTTATCTACAAAATTTTTGGAACACAATAATTCATTCAATTTATATTAATATTTATATTTTTAAAATCATTTATTTTATTTTACTATTAATTGAATAAATACTATGCGAGCGTTGCATAAGAATTTAATGTAATTATTTGATTAATAAAAATTATAAATAAATTACCATCATAAAATAATAATTTTTATTTCAAATTATTATTCATAACTGAAAATTATTTATTTTTATCTCTATGAATTTTTTTTATATATATTACAAGCAAGAAAGTGACATTTTTGTCTTTATCTTTTACTCAATTATTATAAAGTCTAAAATAAAAGAACTATTCTATATATTAGCCATATATTTGAGAATTTTATGGTAATGAAAAAATTCCACTCATTAAATATGATAAAGGAAACATTTATGTTCAATGTTTAGTCCTAATAATATTATTTTTAAACTCAATTACCCATTTTACCCATACCACGGTGATAATTATTTACTATAGTTACTATTTATAATGACTAGAAATAAAAAGGGGTATATTTATTAAATTTAAACATCCTAATTAAAAATATAAAATTTATTTTTTAAAATTTAATTCATATAATATTTATAATTTAATTTAAAATTAGACCTGTGAGATGTGATGAAAAATAGTTTTTTAGAAAAATGCATTTTTATGTGTAAAATGTTTTTATACTATATCTAAGTATAACATTTCATTCCAAATGTCATAATTAAATTGTTTTTAATAAAAATTAACTAATTAAACTTTACAAATAATCCAAAATATAAATTTTCTTTTTAAATACTTGAAAATAAAATACAATTTTAAATAAAAATTAGTATTTTTCATTATTGAATGACAAATCAAACTTTTTAGAAAAATCTCAAAACTTCACCATAAGCTAATTTTCAAAGTTTTATTTCAAAAATAATATAATTTTCATAAAATATCATTTCAAAATGTGGTAGAAATTAATTTTATTATCCTATCATAAAAAGAAAAAAATAATTATTGAAGGAAATATATTTTTGAAAAATAAAACGGCTTTACCCAAAAAGACATACTTATTTCCTAAGAAATAATAAATACATTTGGACTGAGTAAGAAATTTATAAATTTATTTCATAATGTATTTAATATTATTCATACCCCCTAATTTAATGTCTAGGTTATAAAAATAATATTTAAATAATAATATTTAATGCTATATATCATAATACTTAAAGCCCAGTGTGGCATGTTAAGAAAGCTATCAAGAATTATATAATTTATGAAACTGGGGGTGTTACATTCCCTCATTTTGGAAAATTTTTTCTATATTATTTTTTAAAAATAACAGGTTTTCTAAAAATATGATTTTAGTTTTTTAAAAATGATTGAAATTGGAAATTTTGATAAGAATAAAATATACTTAAATTTAAATCCAACTAAAAGTCCAATATTATCTTTACCTTTAGGAGAATTAAATCACATAATTAAAAATTAATAATAACTATGCACACTATCAGATGATGTGGATAGAGAATTTATTTTTGAAAAAAGAAAAACCCATCCAGTTGGTATAAGAATAAAGGAATGAAAATAATAAATAATGAAGAGTTCACCATGATTATGTTTTTTTCTTAATAGTCTATTTGGATGTAAAAATTTAAAGTTTAATTTTGAATAAAAATGTTGAAAATCAATGATAATTTCAAATCAAACTCAAAAAGTTAAAAAAAAATATTTTTAATAGATCAAAGAAATTGATTAATCCATTTAAATCTAAGGGGAAGCAAATAAATTTATCCTCCTCAAGGTTTCAAATCAAATCTCTTAATTCAGAGAAATTTTAAACTGTATAGTAATATAATTGAAACTAAAGATCAATAAACTTATCAAACTTTTGAGGGAATTTTGATGTGTTCTCAATGAAATATTTTTTGCCACATAAAATAAACTGTACACATAAAACCCAATATTATCCCCAATGATGAAACATAATGTGGGGAATGTATTTAGACAATTTAGTTCAAGGTGGTTTTTAATTTAGTAGTGAAAAAAATATGAAAAGTGTCATAAGTAATCTCAAAATTAACAAAGAACATACAAAAAATATTCATTTTCTTCAAAAAATCTCATCATGTATAACTAGTTCAAGTAATGATTCAACATATATTTGAAAGATTACATGCATTTGATTCAATGAAAGTTTATAAAAATTTTCAAATAAACTCAAATAAAAACTTGTAAGGAAGTTATGATAGCGTTAATCATAGTGTTTATATTACCAAACAATAGTATATTAAATAAGAAAATAAATGTCAACTCATCATGTAATTAAATTGTCAGAACAAATACCATATTTAGAAATTAATTTTTTTAATTGAATTCAATATTTAACAACTAGTGGAAAATAAACATCTTTTAGTGTGTTTATTTATAATTAGATTCTAGTCTATAAGTTCAACCACTTTTATCTGGAATGATAAAACCCAATTTTCACCAGCAATATATTTCCATATTTTTATATTTTTCAAAATTGTTTGTTCCTATAAAAGTTTAATTAGATATTCCAAGATACACCATTTCAACATGAAAATATCAATAATTAAAAAAAAGAGTGATAATAGAGATACAAAAAAAATCAGTGAAACCATAAAAAGATTTCAGTTTAGCATAGAAAACATAAATTCCAATACTCTTTCTCAGAATAAAATATATCCAACCAATATCTAACAGATGTCTTAGAAACAACAAGAAAAATGTCTCAAAATTGAAAAATAATGTTTTCAATTATTTCACAATTGGTATTAATCAAAAATTATGTTATCCAACTCACTATTTTGACGGAATTAATAGAATCAAAAGGTGTTATAATAGGGAAAAAGTCAAAATGATAGTGTATATTTTCACATTTAAGAACAATATTATATTAAATAAAAATAACATGTAATAATTAAAAAAAATTCAAGGAAAATATGTTGTAGAATATAAAAATTTACTCCCCTAGAGTTGAATATCTATCATATGAATTTAGTCACATAATTTCACACCTCCTCTTAACAAATTCTATATCTTTGTTTATATTATTTGAAACATTGTTCAATAGTAATTTATACAATTTAGTTCAATAAAATAAATGAATCCAAATTTTAGAAAATAATAATAATTAAAGGAAGGAAGTGATCTAAAAAATATCCATGTTTCCATGGAAAAACTTAGTATTAGCTTTAAATTGATCCAAAAAGATTGCACCAGACTTTCCTAGTTCTCAATTATGTCCAATTATATTATTATTAAAATCAAAGGAGTAATGATGTAATGAGTCTACAAGACCAAATAATTATTTTTATTTTGAATCCCAAGGCCCTAAATCCTCCCCCCCAAATCAAGAGAGAATGAAAGCAAGGAAAGTTAAAGAAACATACTTCAATAAAAATGTATAATTTTTTTGAACTCAAAGTTTGAATAAAATTGATTGTTATAAATATTGAACAATTTTAAAAATTAGAAATTCAAAGCTATGAAAAGGGAGAAAAGTAGACATGAAATATCTTGAATTATCATTTTAAGTACAATTTTTTTACATTGTAAATTACAGTTTAAGATCAAGAAAATTAATATTATTTCTAAAACATGACCAAAACATGTGAATTAAAAAGTTGTAAATTTATTTTAAAGATATTATGTAATTAAAATAAGCATTTCTCTATGAAAAAATGGTGTGGTCCCTTGACTTCATCTGTAAAAAAGTTATAAAAAATATAACATTTCTCTAAATGTATATAGGAAGGTATTTCACATTGTACATGAATATTATTTTTTCATTAAAACTGATTTTCAACCCAAACATCATGAAAGATACATTTCATAATAACAACATCTTATATTAATACTAAACACCCATCTTTTAAACATTTATTGCTGTTAGTATGTAAATTATTTCAAAAAAATTTGATATATTAACATCATGTATTGTGAAATATTGATGAAATATATAGAAGGATTTTGAATAAAAATTAACATGCATAGAGGGTTCTAAAGAGAATAAAGAAAAATAAATTACAATAACACTCCATTGTAATAAAATGATGTTTTATTATTTTTAATGATCCATCCATACTTCTCATAGTATTTTGTTTTCAACTCAATTCCTCTCATTAAAGAAACTACAAAAAAGAATAATTGCAGTTAGGTTTAAGAATTAATCATTTTTAAAAAGAACTTGGTTTAAGGTTAAAAAGGAATGTAAGTAAATCACCAATCAATTGATGTTTTTGTAGTGAACTATGGACATGTTAGAGGTAACATCCTACACTCAACCAAATATTAATGAAAAGATCCTAAAAATCAATAGAACAAGCATGGGACATGATAGTCTTATTTTTGAACTTCAAAAATAAAAACAAGAATAATTTTATTTAAAGAGTATAAATTGTTTTATTAAAACCAATAAAATCAAGGACTACCTCCCATAGAAATAGAGATGAAATCTACTTAGTTTAGAAATTCAGTTTTAGTAAAAAAAATTCAATTACTGTTGAAATTATTCTTGTAATCACTTGAATCCTATTATAAATCCATTTAAACATTTATTTTAATTTCAATTTCAACTTCATCAATCCCTATATTGAGTTAAAAAATAAATGGAATATTGAAATTTTCATGGTAATAAAAAATACTAGTCTCAAACTCTATCATAAAAAAATCCACAATTAGTTGGTTTGATTCCTCAGTTTTGAACACATGATGTCTAATTGATTCCTAAACCTTAAAGAAAGTAGAATAAAACTATGTAGTTATTATTTAGTTAAAATCTACCTTACTTCATCTTAAATGTGTTTAAAATATTTTTATCTATCTTGGAAGTATAAATTAATCAAAATCTGTACTTAATTATTCAAATAATCATCAATTTCAAATTTTTGATCCAAAATAACATCCCTAGAAAGAATCCACATAAAATATATTTTTATATTTTTGTAAATACATTTCATATTAGGGTTACTTATTCATGGAGGTAGTTAATGTTGAAAACTAAACCATCTACCTTAGAATCTTCAAGAAAGGTCTTTCAAAAAAATCCCTGGACAATTTTTTTTAAAATCAATTTTTGTTTTTGATTTTTTTAGTTTTTGTTATTTCTTGGTCACACGAATCCTTCCCTATAAACAAATAAAAATTCTAACATGCATTTATTGACACATATAGAATATTTATTTATTTCTACATACTTAGACAAGTAACATGGAAGTAAGTTTGAACCCAAAAGGAAGTTAAGAATAAGAACAAGAGACAATCCAAAACTCAAAAAGAGAACAAAAAATAGCAATAACAATTATGTATGGAGAAAAACAAAATGATATTATGTGTTATGTGTGATGAAATTGTGGTAATTTTATGGTAATAGAAAATATTAAGTATCAATAAGTGATCAAAAAGTTGGTGAAACATTGATAGTATATCATTGAAATGATATTCCTTCTTTGATGTAAATGAGTTCAATATAGGCCAGTATTCTATGAAACAATGTCAACAAATTTTGTTAATGGAATTAACATGTAGTTGGTTAGGTACTACAATTTGTTAATCACAGACCATATATTAAACATAAAATTGATGGGATAATTGATTCAACAAATCTAGGTGTCAATTAACATGGTGAGAAACACTTCAACTAGAAAAAACCTATTTTTTCAAGTGGTTTTAAGAATTATTTTTTTCTTCAAATTGTTGATTACTTCATTAAAAATTCACCTATCATTTATTCTTAAGTTATTTTGAAATTATTTATGGCAAATAAAAATGTTTAAGAGAAGAAACCTAGAAAAAAATGAAAAAAGAAGTAGAGGAATAAGGGTAGAATAATCTAATTTCACCAAATAATTTAAGAAACAACTATATTTTAAATATTATCAAGACATAAATAAATAATTTCAATAGGAGAAAAAAGTAACCAAAGGCGATAATGAGGAGAAAGAAAATTAGATCGATCAAGTCAAATTTTCTTCTCACGAAGCTCCTTCATGTTTATGCTTGATGTTATCCATGTATCTTAATGGTAAATCCTTCAAAATTTTGGTCTCTAATATTCAATTTAGAATTCCAAAATACCCCAAACTTCCACCTTTTTCCTATTTTAATAATCTAGAACACCACCTCAAAAAACAACTTTTCGTTTTCTCTATTATTAATACTAAAATATCCTTTTCTTTTTCTTGTGACACAACTTCTATAATCTTGTGGGAAACCTATAATATTAGTATATACCACTGTAGATGCCATAATTGGATCAAATCTAAAATCAAAATAGTGAGAAAGTGGTAACAATATCATGAAATTTTTTTCTCGAGTTTCACCTGAACACTTCTTATTAAGCACATACACTCTTTTATAAATTTAATCAAACATCTATCATTTTGGTTTTTTTATTTTAAAATTTGAATATGGGATAGAGAGAAAAAATGGATGAGAGTGTTTGAAAAATAAGACCGATACATGGAATGAGAAAGTTTTAAAAAATATACATAGTTTTTTAAAAAAAATTGGGGATAATTTTTTTGATACCCACATGCCACACTTATAAAAATGATACAATTGAGTACTTTCAAGAAGGGATGACAAGATATAGCCACATTGATAGGTAATGAATGGGTTTACTCCTTTTTAGTTTCCCAACCACTTACAAAGGAATACAAAGAGAGGTGAATATGATGACAAGCGACAATAGAGAGATAATTGTAGATGGTATACTATGAAGATATCTGTGATGGAGATAAATGTATCAAAATTCATCTTTAATATAGAGTCCAGGTGATGTGTCCGAGTTGTGATGATTAGTGGTACAATAAAATGGAATTTCCATGTGTGTATGAAAAATGTATTTGAGTGAGATAAATATTTCTTCAAATTTTGAGAGAAAAATCATTTGGGTGCATTGGAAAATTACTTCAGTTGATGTGTAAAATTCATTCAGGTGGAAAAATACTTTGGGTGTATTTTTTACATTTTTCATCAGATTCATCTATGACATCAGGCTCTACCCCAAAAAATGGTTTCATATGAGGTTCATGGTTCCAAATAGAGAAGACCTGATGTAGTGATGATGTCACATAGAGTATTTCATCACAGATCAGTAAAGATGATGCCCGTAATGGGTGAAATAAATCATACAAGTGTCAACATGGATGATCCGATGAATATAGAGATCCAAATAAGGTGGATTTGATGTGATGGACCTAATCATGGTTGAGTCAATGACAGTGGAACTAGACAATAAGTGTGGCGATGATGGAGGGGATGACAGTGGGTTACTCAAATTTTAAATCAAGGTGAATATTGTTTGGTTTTTAATTTTAAAATATGAATATGGTAGAGAGAGAAAAAATGGATAAGAGTGTCCAAAAAATATGAGTGATACCTAGAATGAGAATGTTTGAAAAAATATAGGGTGTTTTTAAAAAAAATAGGAGATAATTTTTTGGTACCCACATTCCATGATTATAAAAAGGACACACCAAACTACATTCAAGAAGGAGAGATAAGAATATGTAGCCTCTTTGAGAGTGAATGAAGGGAGTACTAACTTTGAAATTTCCTAAAAATAGTCAAAGGTATACAAAGTGAGGTGAATATGATGATACACAATTATGGTGAGAGAATTTTATTTTATACCAGGAAAAGATATCTATAATAGAGAGACAAGTATCAACCATCCTATTGGTTGCAGATAGAAAGCGGCGTGTCCTAGTTGTGATGATCGATAGTACTATAAAATGGCATGCCCATGTGAGTGTGAAAAATTACTTCTTGTGATATAAAAATTACATTTGGTTTTGAGATAAAAATCCTTTGGATGTATTGTTAAATTCATTCATGAGATGTGTAAAATTACATTGGGTAAAAAATACTTCGACTAATGTTTTTTTGTTTTTTGTGACTAATTCATCTCTAAAATTGAGTTCCACTCCAACATCTTAAGAATTACTCATCCTTTTATAGAATTATGTGATAGAAAATTCAAAACCCGATCCAAGAATCTCAAACCCGCAAAAAATAGACCTCAATATAGACTAGTTTGGACTTTATCCTCCAGCATAACTCTTTTGATCATTAAACAAACCATTATTTCTCTAAATGAAATAAGATTGAACTACTCTAATTGTACATGAACTAGATCTGCATTGAATCTTCAATTATAATAGATGAAAACTCAAATAGACCCTAAAATAATAGATTGATACTAAAATGGGTGTGTTCACCCCATTATACTAGTGGCTCATAGGGGTTTAAAACTCTAAAATTTCTCAATAATAACTTTAGAGAGAGATGCACACTAGCCCAGACATGAACTGAAGTAATCTCTTTCTTTTCCACAATTCCATATATTCTTAACTTCCTTGAGTGTGGATCACCTGTTAGAAATCTTGACTAGTTGAGCATTCAAAATTTGATGAACAGTGGATGAGTTACCAATATTTTCCATCTCATGAAGTATCAGTGGCCAGATTTAACAGATCCCGAACCATTCAATCAAAGAAGGAAAACCACCAGGGAACTTATAAAAATACCCACACATGCTCTATCTTGGAAAGTAATCAACATGTGATTATAAATTGAATGAACTAGGATTTTTAGATGATTCCATGATTGGACAACCATAATTGTTCTAGCCCAAATTATGGTTTATATCCAACATGGCTCCTCCTGTAATCACAATCTAATTTTAGTATTACAATATAATAACAAAAAACTAGGTTCAATAATGAAAATTAAAATAAAATTAATTTTAAATTTTAATACACTAATTTGAGAAATTATAAATTCAGTAAAATTATAATTTGAATTATCGACATTTTTTGGTGAAATCTGAAAACATTTAAACGAAAAAAATGAATTCATTTTAAATTCAACAAGTTTAATCCAACCATTCAACTTATTTGATAATTAATAATCAAAATTAATTTTAAAAGTAAATTCTAAATTACATAGAAAACATTTGAATCATATTTATAGAAATATATTCCATAAGAACTTGGAATGACCATCTTATCATGAGATTTTTTAAAAAACACACACACAAATAATTTAATTGCTAATTTGATTCAATAGTGAAAAATTTCCAAGAAAATAATACCTTAAAACATATGGAATTTTTAACTTGAGTATAAGAAAATTTAATTAACATTCAAAAAGTATTAAACAATTAAGAAGTAAGAACATTTGGAATATTTAACGCACAAAACAACTATTTTGAAATAAATTCACATTTTAATTGTAGCTTCACCAAATATACCAAAATAATCAACAATAAAACCATTTATTCTCAAAAGTGACCCAAAAAATTATGAAAATGTATGTTTAAACTACATAAAATAATGAAAACATCAACTAGAAAAATAAATGTATTGACATATAAAGGTTTACATGCTAAATATCATGTCAAAATAAAGTAATGATGATTCATATTAATAATAAAACCCTAATTATATTAATGGATGTGTGAAATTCCATGTGATATACTTTCACAAGTTAATCCAAATAATAACTCTTTTCATATAATCTCATGAGTTTATTACTGGTATTAGAGTCATTTTAGAGGCCTGAAAAAGAAAGAAATTAAAATTTTTATGTCGTGTTCTATATCATGATTTCATCACCAATATTATCATAACCTAGTATAACCCAATGATTCCATGTGATTGAGAATTATCACTAAAATTAAATCAAACCATTACCTTTTTTGATTGATGGTGTGGGTGAATTACACTCATTTTTGTGATTGTTTCTCTAAGGAACTAAATATGAAACCCTCTAGATCATTCGAACATGCTCCACAAGCATACTAGTACATCTATCGTCAATCTCTAGATTCTAGTACAGAGAATTGGTGATGCCTTTGACACACTAATGATCACACAAGCACTACTCCTCCAATACAAGAATAATTTCAGGGATTAGTGTGCTTAGATCCTTGCTTCCTCTCTCTAGGAAACTTGAGGGTGGAGTGGGAATCTCTAAATTTATTGGATTAATAGTCTTGTGAATTTTTACTTCACTCAAGCTGATAAGGTCTGGTTTAAGCTTACTGAAATACTTTTTTGGCCCCCTAAATGAACATAACATTATATATAAGTCATTAATGACACTTATGATTTAGTATTCATGTTATAAATGTCATAATTATTTTATCACATACTAATAATATATAGAATATGTTACATGATAAATTAAATTTCTTCAACTCAACTTACTTCTCTTATAAAATATTAAACAAACCTTAAATAATAAATTATTCATTAACAAAATATTTTCCTTGCATTTTATTGAAACTTCTTAATAAATTAGGAAAATAAATTTTATTTCTATTATTATAAACTGAAATAATACTGAATTTATTTATTTCTTATGATTTTTTAAACATGTATATTACTTGGACCTCATTCCAAGACCTACAATGTCAAAACTCCAATTCGATATAATTTTCCAAGATTTTGAATATGATTTGTGTGTGACCCTCAAGGTATTTATCTTAACAACATTTAATAATAGACATAGACTAGGACTAGATTCTAGAAACACATCAACCCCCTAAGGAGATAAGGTTTATTCATAGAAATGAAAACCTCCTATGAAAAAATGTCTTGTAATATAATATCTTTATCTTACAATATATTATAAAGTAGGATGCACTTGATTTATTATTTTATTAATTTTCTAGATGAAATTACCTGAATCTACCATGGACATGGATTTATAAAAGGTACTACCATATAGATCAATTGGGACTAGGACCTCTCTTGCATTCAAAAGTGATAAATCATATCTTGATCATTCAATAAATTCCATACCACCAATGATGCACCAAATTCATGCTACATCACCACAAACCTAAATTTCATGGTTTTCATCTTGCATCAAAATACTTGATCAAATGGTACACATTGATAATGATCTCAACATAAGAAACCAATACACATTCTTGCATATAGGAATAACCAGTGACACCCAAAACATGTAGTGTTCCATTTGGGGGTCTAGTTTTCATGATCTCCTTTACTCGAGACAACATAGTGTGAACCTAATGAGAATAAGTCTCAATGATTATGATCCCCTATTATATGTTGGACAAACATCATCTATGTCCATTAAGTGTGATATATATAGACCATAAGACATATTTTTAATATCATTTTTATATTATCTCAAGGTTCTCATTGTAGTTGGGAACTGCTATAACGTTTTTATATAAAAAATAATCTAAGTACATTACTGAATAAATAGTGGAAACAAAAGTATAAAAACTATTATCATAAAACTACAGCATGTATAACTCTATATATACATGATATGGTAATATAAATATAATTCTACTATTGGGTATGGGGTACCCAATTTTACAACAATCCCACTCATATTAGAGCTAAATTTCTAACTATAAAACTGTTATCTCTCAAAAAATATGACCATACTTCTACTGAGTAATGGATTTAGTCATTGGGCCTCCCACATTTTCCAACATGGATACTCTTCTATCTATTAATTAAACTCCTTGATTATGACTCATCAAGGGATGATATCCCTAAGTTCATCACTTTTTTCCTCTATCTACACTTGACATCTAGTATAGTACCATTATTATAATATTATCATAATATATATTATGATTACAATTTACATACCTGGTGAAATTCTAAGAACTACAGAAAATCATTGGGAATTTTATATGACTTCTTTAGCTACAACAGAAGCTGTATCGTACTCTATATTTATTGATATGGATTCCACATGTGTGAATGATCTTCTCTTTCTCATTCCCTTATCCAAACAAGGATACAAGATCAATTAATCCACAATATTACTGATGTAAAATTACCTTGATAAATAGTGATTTTACCTCTCTAGGTACCACGTATACATCCCTTGTACTTTCTTAAGTATAATTGGATAGCTCTAACGGCTTCCGATGCAATTATCATAGATTTATCTAATATTTTCCTACTATGATATATGCATTGGAAATATCATATATAGTACATATTATGGAATATGTGTCTGAAACATCATTAAAGTGTATGGAGTTTTAATCACCATTATAATCTCAACCCATGTCTTATACAGATCTTATTGGAGAGATTTATGCCATGCGACCTTTTTTACAATTATATCTTGATGTGTTCTAACTTATATTTTCTAATACCTTGTCAGTATATATAATATAATGTGTTATAATAAAACTATTATATCTACCTTAGAAGATATTTATTTCTAAAACATGGGTTACTACTTTAAGTCAATATTTGGAGAGTTATTTTCAATCTAGTCTTAACTAATTATAAGAATAATAACTATTTTCAATTTGTAATAAACTTTTTTTACATGGAAAACTATGGAACTA
This sequence comes from Viscum album, assembly GCA_963277665.1. Lineage (NCBI taxonomy): Eukaryota > Viridiplantae > Streptophyta > Magnoliopsida > Santalales > Viscaceae > Viscum > Viscum album. Next base: position 382,197,308 of record OY728131.1, read on the forward strand.
TGATAAACCTCTCATAGGAACATGAATTTTTTTCGGTAATAATGAATAATTTATGAAATAATGATGAATAAAATAAAAAATTGGATATCGATAACTAGCATCTATTATTGGCATTCTATGGCATCACCAACCCATTTTGGTTGTGTCATATAGGTACCTTCTATGAAAGGTTGTCTTGAAATCCACTTCCCAATATTATTATCATATAAATTTTCTATAATAAGTAGAATTATAATGGAATTAAACAAGAATATTTGGTATAACCAATTTAACTTTACTGATACCACACTTTTACCACAAATTCATAGTTTCTATTAAATAACCACCAATAATTTTACATAAATTAAAGAGACCACAAAAATACATACACGGTTTTGGTACATGGAATCCATTTTTCTAAATTCATATTCACTTGTCATTTTAGCTTACATCCATTTACTAATTCATGATATGATAAATATTTATTATTATTATTGAATAATATGTCACCTTATCTTGGTGGTCATAAAAACATTTCTCTTATTTTTGTACTTTCTTATACTGTTTGTGTATTTAGAACATTCCTTTCCCATGAGCTATTGTGGAACTTATTCTTATGAAAATAGCATGTTCATCTATAACCTTAAATTTTATACAAGTCAATATTCCTCCCAATATCTCAAATAGAGAAGGAAATATAATTTTTCACTTAACTTTAACTTTTCTATCTTAGAGATTTATGTAATATACTAAACAATCTTTATGATTATTACCTTATATGTAATTTGTGTTATTATTGATGGAAGATTTTTTATGGACATATAATTAAAAAACACTTTTTATCTAAATACATGATTTATGTAATAATGGTTTTAATTCATATTATAACTCATGATATGCATGTGTCACTAAATTTGGAATATAGTTATAGGATAATTCCCCTATTTGTGAAGCATGTGTTTAAAAGATAATGGAATAATTTTTATGAATTATAAGTCACATTATTGATCCTTCTTGTACTTACATCATGGTTATGATGTGCATAAGGAAATGTTATTATAGGAATAAATACACTCTATATTTAAATGATCAATATATTCATATAATACACACTATCAATCCTCCATTTAATAATATCATAGCTCTAATATGTAGAATAAAATGGGAGTTTTGGAATGAATTTGATATATATTTTTATGATTCATGAATGTTTTTTAAAGATATTATTCAGATCAAGAGCCTTCATAAACTCATATATTCTAACCATACATATTACTTAATTTACTTTTACATTCATTAAATTATTAACAGGATCTCATGAAGTATATAAATTAACCTCGGAATCTCTTTATAATAGTACATCTGGTCAAGAAAAATTATACCTGGAATCCTTGTATCTGACCATTATTTGGAAAGTTTTCATTATCTAAAGCTTGATAATTAAGTAAGTTGATAATAATTGTGGTATTTAGCTATAAAGAGTCTAAAGATCATACAGAATATATACTTGATAACTACATTTATTTTTTACTTCAAAAATAATTATCTTTCTAAAAATAGGTTTTAATGAGTTCCATTTTATATTCATCATTTATTATTGATGATTAAAGCATTAATAAACTAATAGTTGGGTAGATACACCATAAATAACATTCATTTCAATTTGAAATAATGTATTATTATGTCAAATAGACACATAAGAGAAATTTATTGGTAATACTCTAAAAAAATTGTTTTACAAGAATCAATAAAAAAATAGAAGCTGTGTTCTTATCACTATTGAAATAAGAATCAAAATTCCACATTTACTTAGAGAATTAAAATTACTTATTTCAATGTTTCTAAAATTAAATGGTTACTATATTAGAATATAAATTTGTGATGGACATATATTATCCAATACCCAATTAATGAAACATATATATTACATCCGAGGATGAATATTTCTAAAGTTAATGTGTTTGATTTATTTTTCTTCAATTCATTTTTATTTATCTTCCAATGATATTTCTTACCACATGTTAGGAAAATAGCCCCATGTTTAATGCTCTATATTTTTCTTTTGGTTTCTTATAAAGATGGTGTAATAAATCAATTGACTTAAATATAGTCATTGGTTTTTTTGACGTTGTCTTTAATATTGTTCCCCATAAGAACCAAATATTTAATATTACTTAAGTACTTATCAACTTGGAAAAATCTTACCGAAAAGAAAATGTAGTGTTTTCTTTATATTGATTGTTTTATCATGCTAAATTAAGTTAGAGAAAATGGGTTATAAGTATGTAATAATGAGATAATATCTTTCATTTTTTATTATTTTCTCCTTGAAACTTCTCAAAAATGAGAAAGTATGTGTTATCTTTGTCTTGATGTTTTTTTCACAACTAATTGGATATTGATGATAATATTATGATGTAAACATCAAATTCATCATCCATGTGTCTCCTAAAATCTCCCTTTTCAGCCTCGCTTCCTGATATGTCTTAATAGGCAATGAGGACTAAAAAACATAAAATTTACCTTCATATCACAATACTATATGAAAGCATTCAGATCACTCTTAAAAATTAGGTATAGTAAGGATGTGTTCATTGTAATATATTTTTCATAGTGTTACTGTGGTATTAATTAAAATTTCATAAAAATTTAAACAAAGGGTGACTATAACTTTTATCTTGATTAATAGTTATCATTAATTATAGATTTGTTAATCTTAACTGTCTCTCACTATTTTATCAAATCCTAGTATCCCTCAAATACTAGATTCATAACACTTAGTTTCTTGACTATTCTAGAAGAAAAGATCATTAAATCCTCTCCTCATAGTCTAATCTATGGTTACATCATTACTAAAAGAGTTTCAAGGTAGGATTTTGGCTGTCCAACTGTATTAACTCCTAACTAATTGATATGTTGAGTTGAGTCATATCTCCTATAAAGTGTAATTTTGATTTACTCAAATATTTCACTCTAAAATATCACCATGATAACTATGAAAATTTATTTAATTATAATTTTAGTTATGTGATCCCAATAATTTAATAAACATTATCCATTTTTAAGAGACACCCTAAACTAGGGCTGATGAGTACCTCAAACTTATGATTTTGTTCAAATTCAAGTGATAAAATCCATTATGACTTAAAATTTTCTTTAAGGTATATTAATATTCATGTTTAATGAAATATATTTTAATTTAACATGTTTTATCTATGCGATTTCACTCACTACATAGACATGATTAAATAGAAAACAGTCACCACACATGCTGATTTTATCTATGCGTGCTTGTCTAATATTTTATGTGATAACATCTAAATGTTAAAAAAACAAAACTAATAAACCATGAAAAAATAAAAACAAACAATTTAATTATTAGAGAATTCTAATAAATAATCCATTGTGTGAATAATTAATCATCCTTAACCTTAGGTGTAACTCCTTGAGCCATGTTACAAACAAATCGAGTTGTTGTGCTCACCCAACCAATGAGTCGAACTCGCACCTAGTATTTTGACAAATCTTATCATGAACTGAATCATTAATTCAACCTCTTCATTATACAATAATAATCTCATATAGAAAATGATATCTCATTAATATGGAATATAGACAAATAATTTTATCAGGATGTGTAGATGATTATATATATAATCAGATAAAATACGATACACAAATCATTATTTATTAAATAATTATTAAAAAAATACATTAAAATAATTAAATAAATAAACAAATAAATATAATACTTGAATTGGTTAGTCTAAGAATAATGATAAATTTGATTCCATTAATCTTTCATAATGAAATTAAATTTCCTATTAATTCTACTTGATAGAATTTATTATGAATTAAAATAAATTTAACTATTTTTAATTTCTAATAAATAAGTTACATGACCCTGAGAGTAATTTCAAAACATCCAAAATATTTTATATTAAAATTTTGAATTTATTTTCAATTTTTTGGGGATCCAAAACATTAAAATTACTCATGAAGGGGTTTTAGGTTAACTTGGGTTAGTCTGACCCGACAGACCAGCTAAGTTGTCATAATGCGAGGAAGGACCAGTAAGTCTCTTCCTGATCCATCCATTCCCTTTTTATGTCACTGTTAGTGATCATTTTTTGAATTATACAAATCTATAACCATCGAGATCATCCAGATGCATTGAAAACACCTATTGGTGCATCGATCATTGATTTTTGGGTGCTATCTTAGAGAACCCATGATGCCTCTGACCCACCTATGGTCACACAAGTAGTAATACTTCGATATGAGAATAATCTAGTGAATCAAAGGGCTTAGATCCTCAGCTACTCTCTCTAGGAAGATAAAGGGAAGAGTGAGAATCCCCCAAATTCATATTATGAACATTTCTTCATATTTTCACTCGACCCAGCCTTAAATAGGTAGGTTTAACCTTACGAAAATACCATTTTGAACCTAAAATAAACATAACCATTTAAATAAGTCCTTAATGATACCTAAAATTAGTATACATAGGAAACATTTCATAAATATTTTATCACGTACTAATAACATATAAAATATGCTATGTGATAAAATATAATTCAATAACTTGACTTGCTTATCCTATAAAATATTAAACAAACCTTGATTAATAAATTGTTCATTCATAAATTATATTCCTTGAATTCACTTACCAGTTATGAATACACTAAGAAAATTAATTCACTTACTATTATTATAAAATTGAATAATACTGAATTTATTTATTTATTTAATCATTTATACTTGGACACTTCTCATCCCCCACCATGAGGCCCAATATTTCTTAATCAATAAATTCACTTGAATTAGAAAAGCTTGTGAATAGTATTTGTGTGTGAAACTCTAGGATCTTATCTCAATAACAGTGAGTCATATTCATAGACCAAGAGTGGAGTCTAGAAACCCATAAAGGCCCCTAAGGAGATAAGGATTAGTTATAACAATGAAAACCTCCTATAAACACACACATCATGTATTATAATATCTTGGTGCCATGATATCTCATAAATACGGATACACACTTTATGTCATTATAATTTATTGATTTATTGATTCATAAAATTATTTGATTAAAATAATTTCTTCTCTTGTGGATATGAATTTAGAAAAGGTACTACCATCCTGGTCATCTAGTACCAAGATGTATCTTCTTTTTGAAAGAGAGAAATCTTATTTTGATCATTCAATTAATGATATACGACCAATGACTTACCCAACACAATTTCATCAATTTAGTCTATCAAATGATACAAATTGATAGTGATATCATGTTGAGATATCAATACACATCCTCATAGATAAGAATAACTAATGACACTCAAAACATGTGGTGTTTATTTTGGAGGGTCTATCCTCATGATATCCTCTACTTGAGATCACCAATAGAAATCTTTGTGGGTATAATTATTAATGTTTATGAGCCCCCAACACCTAATAGCCAGATATCATCTGTATCCCTTTAATATGATATATCTAGACTATATGTCATATGTTTGACATCATTATCATAATATCTCAAGATTCTAATTATATTAGGGAACTTCTTTAATATTTTGATACAATGAATAATATGAGGAAATTACCACATAAATAGTATATTTGGAAGTATAAACACTATTATTATAATAGTTCATCAACTATATTTCTCTATACATATAACATGGTAATAAAAATGTACTTCTTAATTTGGTTTTAGGGAACCCAATTTTACAAAATTTACTTTTTATCATATACAAGATTATACTCATTCCTATCTTAACATATAATCATCACCCATAATAAATTACTATAATCATTGATTAAGGAAAACTAAAATCCATACTTCAAGGGAAATTTATCATTACATAATTAATGTAATATATGTAGAACACATAAATGAATGATAAATAAAACTTTCATTTATTAAAAAACTATGGTACTATATCATTAAAAATAATCATTAAGTCTAGTATCTTATGTATCTAAACTCAAAGACATCAAATGAATCACATGATTCTGCTACCTTAATTTATTTATTAATGGATCCGCTACATTCTTTTTTGTATCCAACCAATAGATATTTACATCAACCATATCAATGATATCTTTAAGGAGAAACATTTTTAAAGGATGTGTTCAGTCCTTTAGTGAGATATGGATTCCTTGTCCAGAGAAATAACTCTATTTTCATTATAGTAAACTTCAATTGATGCATAAATTCTAGGAACTTACCTTATTTTAGAGAGTAACTTCTAGACCCAAATAGCTTCATTCATAATATATGATGTTGTGGTGTACTTTTCCTATGTTTTTGAGTCCTCTATGGTTTCTTTTTTGGAACTATTCCTATAAATAACTCCATCATTGAGGAAAAACACAAAAAAATTATGTTATCATATCATACATGTCAGTTTGGAAACTAAAAAACGTGTATCCCTTTACAATACACTCATTATCACATTTAAAGAACAAGAATATATCATTACTTCTTCCTAATTACTTAATGATAATCACAAAAAAAATATAATAACTATCACTGGGATCATATTGTTAAATACTTTTTATGATAAAATGATAAGAAATTAATTGGTAGAGTACATAAAATGATATATATGATCGATATTTTGGTGGATGGATAAGTAATACTATCCATCCATTACAACTCATTAAAAGGATGTTGAATCATTCTAATATTTTCACCATAAAATACTATTAAATAAACTTTATTGGAGTTCTCCATGATAAATATCTTTAGAGATTTACCAATATATTTGTTCTGACTCGGTCCATGAAACCTATTTAATCTATATATATAGAACATAATACCCAGTATGTAGAATATTTCACCGATGTCTTTTATAGAGAAGGATTTTCCCAACAACATATTCATGGAATATAAATAAGTGGAATCATTTCTAATGTATAGTTTGTTATCCACATATAACACTATAAATATCACAACACTGCAACTATCCCTATTATATACACATGATACATTCCCATGATTGATAAGCCACACTCTTTCATTGCACCATCAAACAAGATTCTCCAACTATGAGAATCTTGTTTTTATTGATAAATTGACTATTTTAAACTTTAAAACATTGTATGATAACATGGAACTTAAAAACCTTGAAGTGGTTTCATATACACATCCATGAATAAATTATTGTTATATAAAGAGGTTTTTACATCTATTTAATATATATAATAACCATAATGTGAAAAAATGTTATGTAATATTTTAATAAACTTTATCATCAATATGGAGAAAAATCTCTTCAAATTTAAAACCAAGAATTTTTTTATGAAGAAATCTTTATAGGTATATAATTTTCCCTACATATTATTTTCTTTATGAAAAATAAAATTTTACTATATGGGTCTCACCCCTTTGAGATAATTTACCGCATAAAAAAAATATCAGTGTACTTAGAGTCCATATAATATTTCATAGATTCTAAACATTTCATAGAATCATAACATTCAATGGACTCTTGATTGTTATCAAGTACATCATCTATGAACACCACATCAATGTCATTTTCTATATATTTTTTTCAAGTGGATGAGTGATATTACCACAATAATAGGGGAGTGAATTGTAGTAAAAAAGAAAATAATGATTTTTCACCCATCCAAGTATTAAGTTGATTGGTAGTTATGTATTCAAATAAAATTTTAGTTAATGAACTAAATGTAGTGGAAAATAAATATTCAGAGGTAATATGACATAAATGAAATATATAATCCAATCGGTAATTAAGAAAAGTGAAGAAAACAATTTATAATGTGTCATATTAAAATATAAATACCTCTTAATATATATTATTACCAAACTAATTTCATTAATGGGATGAATTTTATTTTAAACCAAGGATGTAGGTGGATCCGTAGACCAAATAAAAATAACCCAAGTTCCAATAATAAAGAATTCCATCACTAAGGAAGTTCTAAGAAACAATTATTTCACCAAGAACATCCTCAATTAATTGTCAGCATAAGGTATCTATATCCCTAAGTACTACTTCGATCTCACTGATGAGTAGCAAGTCTAAGTACAATAGACTTTTTCAAATAAGCATTCATAAGTACTAGACTCCGAGCACTAAATTGTTGTTTATCTCAATGAATAAAAGTAGAAAATTCCTCACCAAAATATTATCAATAAAAAAGATCAACATGATAAAAATTTATGTTATCTCACATTTCTTGAATCCTTGATGCAATTTATATAATTAATTATAAAAAACTTCAATGGTCATATTATAAAAAATTATGGTTTAGTTGAAACAACCTAAGAAGTATCATCATCAACCAATGAATGAATCTCTAACTTATGATGAGGTGGTTCAACTCACCATGAAAATGTTTATTCAGAGTCCCAAAATTCAGATGATTCAATCAATTTATTAGATCTTAGATGTTTAGAAAATCAAAAGATATAATATCCAAATAGAAAAAAATCAATTTAATTACAACTCAATATTTGAGTTTTGTGATTTCAAAAACAAAGTATAAAAATTAGTTTATTAAACCAACAATATCCCCAATAATCTGTAACTTTTTAGCAATTATAAGACATAGAAAAGAAGATATGTTTGAATTAATTTTTAAAAGGTACTATCCCTATAAATTCTAATGAAATTACCTATGAGTTTGACATCCAGAAGATTTAATATTTTCAATGATTTCTAATTCTATCGCTTTATCAAAATGTTCAATGGACCACAATATTAAAACAAACAAAATATTCTCAAATTTCTCCATCTTTTAGATTTTTAAAAAGAAACAAAAACATAGAAAAATAAAGATAAATCATTAAACATTAAGTGAAAAATAAAAAAGTGTAAATAAGTATCCCCCTTTATGTTTCACTTTCTCCTCCTCAGTTAGACACATCACCACTTTGATATTTATGGAATGATAAGGTAGGAAATTTTCTTCTCTATAGTTTTTGATGATCTATCCCTATATAAAACAATCAAATATAGGAAAATAAAATACCCCCCTTTAGGATAATAAAATTAAACAAAAAGGGATATCATTTTATAAATAATTCATTATGAAACTATTAATTCATTTTAGTAATCATAGTACACATCAACCAAATGGAAATTCAACATTCATAACATAAAATAATTTTACAACATTTACATTTTAATACATCATCATTTTGAAAAAATAGATTTAAAATTTATTCTTTATTTTGAGATCTTTCCATATCTTATTTAGATTATTTAGCCTATTTATCTAATAATCATGATTACTATTCTATTTTTATATCTTAATCTTATGTTACTTTAAATTTCAATCTTTCTCTTCTAAATTTCATTTTATTTCATTTTAATTTCCATCTTTAATAGCTCAAATAATATTGTATTTATCCAAATTATTTTCTAGATCCTCAATTTGGCCTCATAGAAAATTGATATTGATGTCATGGATTTTTATATACTTATCCATTATTCTAATGTGTTGGAACTGTATGTCATAATATTTCTTGAATTTGAGCACATATTACTTTAGATCTATTATAGATTCTATCATATTTCCTTTATATTTCAAATATATATTGTTTATAATATATCATGGAATAACACTCATCCTTGAATTGTCTCCAAGTATAAAGGAAATCATGTTGGTAACTCTTAATTATTGATGTCATTTAAAATCAATCATCTTCTATATTCATCATTATATATTACTTTGTATGAATTCTATAGAGTTATACATATAAAATTCAACCTCTTATATATCTTTTATTTTGTCTACCATAAGTGCTTCGTTCTCTTTAGGAGATATATTTAAAATATCTATATGATCAATATATTGGTTAACTTCTTTATCAATATTAAATCTATGTTATCTAATAAATTATATTAAATATACATAAATTTTTCTAGAAAAAGATTATATATCCTTAGACTATACATTAGATGGTCTATCAGGTTTTTATGATCAAGTACGATAAGTATACTCTTTCTTTAAAGAATAATATATTTATACCTTACATAGAGTAACTTCCTTCTAAGTAGATTACTTAACTTCTTTGACTAGAATTACAACTATCAAGCCATTATAAATAGGTGGATTTGAAATATATTTCAATGATGTATGAATCTTAGCTTCTATTAATTTCGTAATGCCTATTTTTCTTTCACTCTTGGAAAGATAAATTTATTTAATACATCAAGAACTCCTTCTGAAGTGTCCATGACATAAATAATGGGAAGTATTTACTAAGTCCTCTTAAATTTCAAATATAACTCTCTCTTATTATGATTAATATTTTGAATCATCTCATCTTCTATTTAAGCCTTATCTCAGTTTTATAAAGTCTAGAATATGGTTTTATAAACTTATTTTCTTCCAATTATTTATGAATTTGATTAGTTTTTTCAACACTACTTTTGACTTATTTATCGAAAATATTCTTTTATTTTAGTTATAGTTTATTGAGTCATTGAATTCTTTTGAGGGGATTGATCAACCATCAAAAGATTCATAGATACTAAATATTTTTTCTTATTTATTTTTAAGTACATCTACTTACTATTACGTGTCTTGGATTTTTTAACTTCTTATGAATATTTCCATTTAACATATTTCTCTACAACTTTCCTTTTCTCCTTCTTATTATGGTTTGTAAATTTAACCTGTAAGATTTTGTCAATAATATTATTCTAAAATAACCAAATAAATGTTTTTTCTAATAACTATATCATAATTAATTGAAACCTCTTTCTTCTTATCTAGGGTGTAAATGTTCTTATTACATTTTCTAGTAATATTTTAAAATTAAATTCAGTTGTCTTGAGTATGGAATAAGTTTTTTCATTACCATTATAGAATATACAAACTCAATATAGTCCCATATGAATTTAACTATATTGATTGTAATAATACAAAATTAAATCAATGAAATTTACTTTCTTATAATTATTTAATATAGTATAAATCCCATAAAATCACAAATACATAACAATAAAAACTTTATAAATGTATAATTATTTAAATAATAGGTATTTATAGAAGTTAAAAAACATATACCAAAGGTATAGTAACTTGAAATTTGGAATTATAACATAACCATTAAGAATTAAAATATAAAAAATAGAATATGAACCTCACCTATGAAAGTATAAATATATTTTTTTCATCTTATAAATTAAAATATAATATATTTATATCATAGTATATGAAAATAAATGCTTCGAAAATGATAAATTATGTTTTGGTATTTTTGTAAAATATAAAAGTTTATTTAAACTTTTATAATTAATATAATGATATAAAATAAATTTTATTTTCACCAAATATATTCTTAACTAAATATTTTTTTATTATGATTATTATATAAATTTAAGATACCCCAATTAATTTTTCAAAGTGTTATAAAATCAATTATAATGTTAAAATTGGTATTTTTCAAATAAATGATGAATTTAATTAAAAATTAAAATTCTCATATTTATAAAATTATTTTTTATAAAATAGAGTTCATTTTTGAATTCTGTACATTTAAAAATGGTTAGGGTGAATTTCTATGATTTTTATAAAATTGTTGATTTTTTTGTGAATAATGAAATACAGTAGTTTACGGTATTTTACTAATACATGAATTATTGAATCATATATGATAAATGAACTATGTAAGACAATAATATTGAACTATAATTTATTATTTTAATATATTTTGTTATTATTCTAAAACTATTCATAGTATTGTGACAAAACAATAAACTACTGAATAAAATAATGAGAAAACACCCCTCTCCTCCACTAAAACTAACACCCTCACCACCTCTTCTCCTTACACCTCTAAAGCCATGAATCTAGTCAAAAGTATTCCCAAAAATCTTACAAAGTATATCACCTACATAAAAGAGCCTTAAGTTTCAATAAAAGACAAAAATCAAGTGTCTCAAGGAGGTTCTCAAAGAGAAGAATTCAAGAGGTAAAAACCTCCTTCATTTTCTTTGAATTTCTTTCCAAGTTATTTTCTTTTATTATTATCTCCTCACATTCCCTTATCCAAGTGTCATGATAACTCCATAATCTCACTTATAATATAATTTTATTATTAAAATGGAATAATACATCATAATTTCTTTCCCCTCCCATTTTTCTTCAAAAATTGAAAACATTTTTTGTGATGTGTTAATTTATTGAATTCAAGGAAGATGAGTTTTCAATTTCTTTTACCACATTCAAGGCTGTTCATAAAACCATTTATAATGTTAAAAAACATTATAATATATTTATTCCAACTTTTTTATTATCATTTAACCATTATATAAACATAATATTAAATAATTGAACAAAATTCGTTCATGGTGATCGAGAAACCACCAAATTTATCTAAATGATTATCATTAACATTTTATCTAGTGATTAATCCTCATAAAATATAACCAAATGATATACAAGAAAAAATAAACTTCTAGAATTTCATTAATAATATTTAATTTCAATTCTTGACAGCTATTCTCATTTTACATGACTTTCCATACATGTATATAAGTAAACTGATAATGAAAACAAAGGAAATGTACACTCCCAAATGATAAAATTATATCTTATAACTCATAAAAAATACCATAAATTTACTTAATAAAATTATAATATATAAAATATATGTATAAAATGTTCTAAATTAATTAATTAATTGATTTAATCTGATTATATAGGACATTAATTTCAAGTGTAGAACACTTTCAGACATAAGTTAAGGGATTTTTTTAAACCTCCATTTTTCATTTAGGTTACACTTTCTTTCTATTAAACAAAATTTAATTATTATTTATCTTTATATAATTATTATAAATTCCATTTATATGTTTTAAAATTATGTATCAGGATAAGAACATATTTCTTTTATGGGTAAATACATTTTTCTAAAATGTTCAATTCTTAATTCTTCTTGATAAGAAATCCTGATTAAAGGGAACTTCATAATTTTTAACCTCTCTCAAGTATTATATACAATCTATATTAATCCACAAATATTTTTATAAAATTTCACATTTTATCAATAAAAGTATTTTGGTTCATTACTAGTTTAATACAAACAATTATGCCTTTTCTTTTTTAAATAATATTTAACATTTTCTTTAAACCACACTAAAATGTTTTATTTACAAAGTTTATTAAAAAATAGGTTTACATGTTTTCAGTACAGTTTGACATCACTTATAAATATCTTTTCCTATTTCCCCATATTAATGTCCATGTATTATTTAAATCTACTCTTTCATGGAAACTATTTTGATGTTTCTTTTTGCTATGACTTTTGAGATGATTATGATGTATAATTATTTCCATGGGTAACCCTTATGTTTATGTTTGATTCCTTATGTACAATCTTAATGTGGAACACATATTCATGAACATGTTATGATGGTTGAACCCATATAGTACTCTAATGCATTGGGTAATTTTTAGTCTCATGAGATGTCATGTGCAACGACATTGGTTGTTATCCTTGACTCGTGCTCCATGAGCAACAAAATTGGTGGTTAGCCTTAAATCATGCTCCTCTACGAAATGAGCCTTGAATCATGCTTATGTTTTATTTTATGTTTCTTACAAATTACTATTATTTCATGATCCCATGTTTTATATTTTATGCTTCTTTATGATTTTTCATGTTCCATGCCTTTAATATCATCATGTTACGCTTTCTAACCTGTGTGTTATGAATTATTCTTATGTTTATTCTCTTATTGGGATTTTTAGCTCATTATTTTTTCATGTATTCCCTAGGTTATCCTATGAATATTTAAGGGATAAAAATAATATTTGATATTTTTATTTATATTAAATAAAATATGTTTTTATTTTGGTTTCATGCTTTCTAATTATCCATCTAATCTTCCAAAGTCACTTTAATTTACTATCCTTGGTTTGTATTAGAATGTTATTATGATTAAAATCATGTAATAATATGTGTACAAGGATATGACCATTATAGTTGGTATCAAATAAAGGTCTAGTTATTTTTGGATTTTAGAACTAGAGCACTTTAGTAAGAATCCTTGGGATAATTATATCACTATGGAAAACCAAGATTGAAACATAGGGTATCATAAGTTGGGATATACTCTTAATTTAATATTTTATCCTTTAAAGTTTAATATTTTATTTTTATATATTTATTAGATATATATTAAATCACCTCTAATTAAAAATTCTTTTTCTTACTTAATGGATAGATATATAAGAACCTGTTCCAACAATCAATGTGATAGACAATATGAAAATTTCCTTAATGAAATTCCAAATATGACGGGGATAGGTACTCAAAATTGCATGATAATACTTTCTCAACTATAAAAAGTTATGAATAATAACATGAATCATGTAGAACACCCTCCTTCTCCTAAGAAAGATCGAGTTGTAGTCAAATACTTCAAATATAAAAGGAATCCCATATTAATTGTATATTTTAACCCCATTATTGTGAAACAATGGATTAAATCCACTGTGAAGATATTTTATGTCCTCTAATAATCATAAGAATAGAAAGTTATGCTGGAAGTATATAATTTTGATGGGGAAGCAGATCAGTGGTGGATACTGATCAAGAAAAAAAATCCAAGGAGGAAATTGATTCTATGGATTATGAGGAATTAAAGAAATTATTTTCAATAAATATATTCCTTGAACCATCCATCTCAAGATGGAAATAGAGTCTCAGGGACTGAAGAAAACGTAATATGAGTTTATCAGAGAATATGAGGAAAAATTAATAAGGCTTTCATGATATTCCTATGACTTTTTCATGAACATTGAAAGCAAGTTAGATCTCTTATTTAGAAGACTAAAGTCGATTATATGAAAATCATTGGCGATTCGAAACTTTAAAAATTATTAGGAGATCATCCATTTTTCTCTTAATTTTTAAATGGATATTATAGAAACTCAATTGTATCATGGGAACATAGATAAAAATAGGAAAATGGATATTAATATGGGTGGATAAATATATAAATACCATGATGGAATGAAAACCTAGTATCCCACATGTCAAAATTATGGGATGATGCATCCTGAGAACTTTCTAAATAGAATAAAGAAACGATTCAAATGTGGAAGAATGAGGTATCTAGCTAATATCTACTAAAGGGATTTGAAAAATCCCACTAATGAGGAAGAACAATGAAAGGATCAGATTGAAAATCAGCCTCTAATACAGTGTTTTAATATCAAGAAACATTGTCATTATGTGAACCATTTCCTTAATACAAGGGTTGTTGGAGGAAATAAACATCAACAACCTCCAAGGAAATAAGGAAGGGAATATGATATCACTAGTATTAAGGCGTATCATGATAAATATGTGGTAATAGGTATGATGGTTATTAATTCAATAATAGTAATTTTACTATTTGATTCTGGTTCTACACATTCTTTCATATCTTACATGTTTAGTAGAACTATTCAAACACCACCTCAAAATATGGAGGTTGAGTTTTTTTTGTAAGAATAGAAAATTTAAAAATTATTGTATCTAAAGTTTATAACTCCTCGCAAATTAATTTTTGGGGACCAAAACTCCTCAAAAATATTTTCATACATCCTTTAGTGGAGTTTGATGCTATATTGGGCATAGATTGGCTATCTTTATTCAAATACAAAATCAATTATCGAGAAAGGGAGATCACTGTTCAGATCCCAAAGCATCCTCCAATTATGTACAAGTGTAAGGAGGAGAATTAATTTACATCCAAATCATTGTCTCAATTGTAGAAATTATTTCCTTTTGAGAAACCATACCCCTCTCAAATGATTGAGACAAAGGAAATGATCATGGTCGAAGACATGTCTATTATGAGGGACAACAATGATGTGTTCCCCAAATCATTTCTTGGTCTTCCCACAGACTGAGACGTTGAGATCTAAATTAAACTTATACCTGGATCTCTTCTTATATCAATTGAACTTTAAATAATGGTTACCATTGAGTTGGAAGAACGAAAGAAGCAGTTACCGGAGAATCTGGAAAAGGGTATTATACACCGAAGTGCTTCACTATAGGGTACACCTTTACAATGTCTCAAGAATAAGGATAGATCAATGTGCCTCTACATTGATTTTTGTGAGCTCCCAAAAATCACAATAAAGAACAAGTATTTCCTACCATGGATAAATGACTTGTTCAATCAACTATGCGGGGACAAGTACTTATCCAAGGTAGACCTTCAGTTAGGATATCATGAACTAAAGTTGAAGAAGAAAGATATCCACTATATTTACTTTAAAACAAGGTATGGAAACTATGAGTTCATAGTGATGCCTTTTAGAGTCACTAATATTCCAACAATTCTCATGGATTTAGTGAATAGAGTCTTTATAATTACTTCAAAAAAATTGTGGTAGTATTTATTGATGATATTCTGATATACTCCAAGAGAAAGGAGGGACATGAAGAGAATTTGAATACTGTGATGAATACTTTTTTAAGGGAGAAAATATATGAAATGTTTATTAAATTTGAGTTATGGATAAAGGAAGTATTTTCATGGGGCATGAAATCACTAGAAAAGTGATATTTATGGACCCTTCTAAGAAAAAGGAAATCGAAGAGTGTCCTAGGGAAAACATCTGTAATGGAGATACATGGTTTCCTTAGTATATATTAGTATTATTGATGATTTTTGAAGAAATTATCACGATTTTAAAACCCACTAAAAAAGATGACTAGAAAAAGAGTAATGTATTTCTAGACTAGTGAATGTGAAGACTGCTTCAAAGAGTCGAGGAAGAGTCATATCACTACACCAATAATCACGCATCTAAAATGCAAGGAACCCTTGTGGTGTTAAACCTTACTTTAAAGAATAGATTTGGTTGTGTACTTATAGATAATTATAAATTGATAGCCTACACCTCGTGTCTGTTGAAAAATCATGAGAAAAACTATCCCACGCTTGATCTGGAGTTGGAAATTTTGATATTCACCTTGAAAATATAGCATAAATATCTATATTGGGAGAATTGTGAGATATATACTCCTCATAAGAGCATCAAATATATATTCAAATAAAAGGAGATTAATATAAACCAGTGAAGATAGTTAAATTTCATCAAGGATTATGACTTCTCAATTTACTACCATCTTGGTAAAGCAAACAAGGTGACAGATGATCCAAGTAAAAAGTATCTTGTATCTTTATCAATGATGATAATTGAGAAGGATCCAATATTTTTAGACATATAAAGGATGGAAATAGTAATAATTAAGGAAGGAAAATAATAAATAATTTCTCAAATTATTTCTTTACAATCACTTATGGAGAAAATAAAGGATGTTCAATTTAATGATGTGGAAATTCAGAAGAAGGTGGTAGCTATCAGAAAGGGGAAATCCTAAGAGTTCCAAATGGATAAGGATGGATTCATGATATTTTGGTCACAACTATGTGTACCATTTAATATAGAGATAAAGAAATAGATTCTAAATGACATAGATAGCTCGTCCTTCTCTATTCACCTAGGGAGCACAAAGATGTATCGAGATATCCAAGAGAACTATTGGTAGGACAATATGAAGAAGGTAATTTCTGAATATACATTAAATTACCTGGTATGTCATCAAGTTAATGATGAAAGGAAAAAGTCTAAAGGGTTGATAAAACCATTATCTATACCAACATCAAGGTGGAGGAACATTACCATGGAATTTGTAATTGGACATCCAAATACATCAAAAGGGAATAATTCTATATGGGTAATTATGGATCGTCTTATAAAGACATATCACTTTACCACAATCTTATAGAACTTATCACTGGATTAAAATGCATGAATATACATCAAAGAAGTGGTGAGGCTGCATGGCATACCACTATTGATTATATTTTATCGTGATTTGAGATTTACCTCCAAGTCATGGAAAAGTATCTAATGTGCTATATGCACTGAGATGAACTTCAATATGACCTATCATCGTCAAACTAATAGTCAACCTGAGTAAAATATTTAGTCATTGGAAGAACTGTTAAGAGCATTTTTTATGGAATTCAAGGGAGAATGGGACTAACATATACCTTTGGCCTGGTTCTCATATAATAATACTTCCCACTCAATCCTCTAAATGGACCATATGAATCCTTTTTTGGGAAAAGATGCAGAACACTATCATGATGGGATAATGTTGGTGAATGTGAGATACTAGGACCTAGAATAGTCAATAAAATAATAAAAAAATGTTAAAACCATACTACAAAACATCAAGGAAGCCTAATGTTGATAAAAAATCTATGAAAAAAATCATCAACATGACCTGGAGTTTATGGTTGGAGACATGATATTCCACCATATATCTCCCTGTAAGTGGATAATGAGATTTGGGAATAAGTGAAATCTAAGTCCCAGGTACATCGGACCCTTTGAAGTTCTTGATTGTGTTGGATCTATGGCCAATCAACTATAAATTACACCAAATATGTCTCATGTACCTGATGTATTGCACATAACCCTCTTTATGAAGTACATAATGAATCCCTCAAAAGTATGTAATTCAAAAGTGGTAAAGTTTGAGAATGATCTCTCTTATGAGGAGTAGCAAGTGAAAATCTTGGATTATAGAGATAAATTTGTATGCAACGAGACCAATCACCTAGTAAAAAGAAAATGGAAGAAACTTAACTATGAAGAGGTAACATGGTAATTGGAGAAGTTATGAAGGATAAGTACCCTCACATGTTTTCCCCATAGTTTGTAAAAAAAATTCAAGGGAGAAAGTTCATATGGGGGGAAGAATGTAACAACTTAAAATTCTATAAATTAAATTTCCATTCTTATAATTAAGTTATATAGTATAATTCACATAAAATGATATAGATAACAGAATAAAAACTTTATAAATAAATAGTTAATGAAATAAAAGCTATTTCTAGAAGTTAAGGAACATATAATAAAGGAATAGTAACTTGACCTTTGGAATAATAACATAACCATTAAGAATACTAATATGACCAATAAAACTGTAACCTCACCTATGAAAGTATAAATAAAATTTGTTCCTCTTATCAATGAAAATATGATATATTTATATCATTGTATAAGTAAATAAATGTTTTGAAAATTATAAATTATGTTATGGTATTTTTGTAAAACATAAATGTCTATTTACATTTTATAATTAATTTAATGATTTTAAAGAAAATTTTCATTCATAAAATATATTAATAAATTAATATTTTATTTTATTATTATTATATAATAATTTTATGAGACCTTAATTTATTTTTTAAATTATAATAAAATCAGTTATAATTTGAAAATTTGTACTTTTAGAATAAATGATGAATTTAATTAAAAATTAAATATATCATATTTAGAAAAATATTTTTATAAAATGGATTTTATTTTTGAATTATATCCATCAAAAAATTATTAGGGTGATTTTTTGAGATTTTTCTAAAATAGCTAAATTTTTTTGAATAGTGAAATATGGTAATTTACAGTATATAACAAATACATGAATTATTGAGTAAAAAATGATGTATGGATGATGTAATCCCATAATCTCGAACTATAATTCAGTATTTTAATAGAATTTGTGATAATTTTTAAACTATTCAGAGTGTTGAGCCAAAATACCAAAGTATTGAAAAAAATAATGAGAAAACACACCTCTCATCCAATATAAATACCACCCATCACCACCTCTTCTTCTCACATATCTGATACCTTGAATTTTTTCCAAATTCTACCCAAGAATATTTTCATGTATCTCCCACATCTAGTAGTCTTTAGTCTTATTCAAATACCAAACTTAACTATCTTAAGGAGGTTCTCAAGGGGAAGATTTCAAGTGGTACAAACATCTATACTATTCAAAAATTATTTCCCAATTATTTTATTTTCTTACACTCTCCTCACCCCCAAATCCAAGTGGCAGGGTAAATCAAATATCTAGAAAATAATTTAATTCTATTATGTTAAGGTAATAATCCATAATCATTTCACTACCCTACCCTTTTTGTTCTAAAAATGATAACATCATTTGGGATATGTTAATTTATCGCATTCAAGGATGGTGGGGTTTTAATTTCCTCTACCTCCTTTAAGGATGGTGATAAAATCATTTATATGGTTAAAAAATACTATAAAATATTTATTAAAACATGTCTAATTTTATTTAACTGTTATATATACATAATAACAAAGAATAGAACAAAAATAGTTCATGATGGTTGAGAATCCACCAAATTTATCTAAACAATTATCATTATCATTTTATCTAATGATTAATCCACATACCATATAACCAATATATATATAATATAAAATAAACTCATAAAATTTAATTAATAACATATAATTTTAATTCTATATGACTATATTTTACATTATTTTTGATACATGTATATATGTAAACCGATCATGAAAACCAAGGAAACGAACGCCCCTGAATGATAAAATTTCATCTTATAAATTATAAAAAATGAAATAAATGAACATAATAAAATTATAATAAATCAATGAAAAATTTAAAAGGTTATTAATTAATTTATTTATTTAGTTTAATTATCCATGATATTATGTTCAAGTACAGAACACTTTCAAACATGAGGTAAGAGATTCTTTCCAAACCACCATTTTTTATTCAGGTTAAAATTTCTCTCTCTTTAACCCAATATAATTCGTCTTTATATTAATATAATTATTCTAATTTCTATTTCTATATTCCAAACTCATGTATATAGATTACTAAATCCTTCTTTTAAGGTAAAATACATGTTTTAAAAAGGATCCCTTCTCAATTATTCGTGATAAGCAAGCTCGATTAAAGGGAACTTCCTAATTTTTACCCATTTTCTAATGCCCTCCATAATCTATTTTAATCCAAAATTATTTTTCTAAAATCACTCATTTCATGGTTAAAAACTCTCTTGATTTATTTCTAATTTTATTTAAATAATTAAACCATTACCGTTTTAAACAATTTTTAATATTTTCCTTAAACTGCACTAAAATGTTTTATTTCTAAAGTTTCTTAAACACTCTTTTTACATGTTTCCAATTTAGTTTGAAAAAACTTATAAATTTATTTTTCTATTTTCCTTTATTAATTTCAATGTATAATTTAAATCCATTATTTTATGGACTCTATTTTGATGTTCCCTTTTTTATGCATATTGACATGATTATGATACCAAATTATTTCTATAGGTAACCCTTATGTTTATGTTTGATTCTTTATGTATGAATATTCATGTGGCACAAATAATCAATAAAATGTTATAATGGGTGTTACCAGATAATGGTCTAATGTATTGGGTAATGTTTAGTCTCATGAGACATCATGTGCAATGACCTTAGTGGTTTGCCTTGACTCTTGATCCATTGGTAACAGTCTTGGCAGCTAGCCTTGAATCATTCTAATATATGTGAAATAAGCCTTGACTCATGATTATTTAATGTTCTTTTTCTGACACATTACTTTTATTTCATGATTACATGATCCCATATTCTATATGTTATGCTTCCTTATGTTTATTCATGTTCCATGACATTTTATGCCATAATGTTATTCCTTATAACCAACATGATATGATTTATTCATATAGTTATTCACTTACTAGTATTATTAGATCATACCATGTTCATGTATTACCTATGTTATCCTATGAATATGTAAGTTCTTAAAGGAAGATAAAAGGTATTTATGAAGATTAAATAAAAATATATTTTTATTTTGGTTTCATGGTTTCTAATTATGTATATTATCTTTCAAAGACACTAGAACTTATGATCCTCGGGTTTTTATTTGGTGGAAAATTATTCTTAAAATAATGTAATAATATGTATAAAAGGATATGGAAATTATATTGAACATTTCAATGTTGAAAAAAATCCAATATGTAAACGTCTTGAATATTAATGGCATCATTATCACCCTTTCTTGAAAACAAAAATATTTTCACCCATTCGAAGACTGTCCTTGATTTGAGGTAAAAATGGTTAATCTTATATACTCTATATTTTATAACAAATAAGGTATCCTCTCCCCTAAATGTATCTAAAAAACAGAAAATTTATGGGAGTTTATATTTTATAAATAGGGACTCATCCTCTAAAGTTAAACCAAGAAAAAATATCAAATCTCTTCACCATAAATAAAAAATATTCCCCTGACAATATAAACCTCACTTATTTCTCCCCATCAACAACATAAAACACATAAATTCTATAAAACTATTGGATGATATAAGGATAAAATAATTCATTCTCTTCATCATGTAAAATAATCTACTCCCAAACATGAAAATTGATGATATTATTCAATATAGAATCATACCTAATATACCATGTTGGAATAATCAAACTACCATGAATAATATATATACCTACAATATCTATAGAATTAAATTTATCTATTTGTAATCAATATGAATAGGTAATAAGAAGTTAAAACCTGAGATAAAAATTATTTTCTGTAAAATAAAATGAACTAAATTGGGGGTGGGGGTCCACACTTCTTTATATTAGCATACCACACACCCCGTGATATCCATTCAATATGGGGGCATAATTTGTCTCCTAATAAAATCCATTGATGTAAAATCTCATTAAAATTATAAATTTCAAATTACATAGATATTACATGTGTTATATTCCAAAAATGAAAATTCAAAAATTTAAATAAGAATATACAATAATTTACCTATGTATTAATAGTAACGTAAACAACTGGTTTATAGTTTTTTGTGGAAAATAAGAATAAAGAGAACTCAATCTCATGAAAGTAATCTTTCCATGTTTGTGGATGATATTATTCTATTCATGATTGTTCTATAATTAATTCAAAGATCTCATTCCAATCTCTCATAGACACTAGAAATATATAAAAAGTCTCTATATGAATCTTATACAAAAAACAAAACACACTTAACTAAGGATTAAGTTTTCAAATAAAAGATTTTGAAGTAAAAAAAATTAATCATTACATATAATAAAAAATTTATGTAAATGTAAATGTTACTAGGTACAAAATATAAGATTTTAGATGTTGGTATAGAGTGATATTTTCTTTATGAAAAATTACATATTTTACACCTTAGCCTATTTAGTCCTCGAGGTATTTGTGAAAAGAACCGCACACACTGAAATTTGACCAACTACTCCATTTTCATTACCAATAATCTTATTATACAAAATCCTTGTGAGTTATTAAGAAATTAACATTACTCATATAGAATGTATTCCTCAAATTTCCACCTCTATGGAATTTAGTGCAAAAGGTTCACTAATTAATAAAAATTTGTTACTGATAAGTACTCTATCTAGAATATTTACTACATAATCCAAAAGTTATCCTCCTCAATCTCAAATATTTACAGAGTTTCTAAAAAATATTCTGTACATTAGGGAATTTTTAAAGTAACATTTTCAATATTTCAACTTCAGAATTCATCTTGACCACATCACTCTTATCTTCCAAAGATGAAGCAAAGATTATCTTACCTTTCCCCCTAAAGTTCCCTTCAATACCTTACTTATTGACTCAATCAATTTTGAAATAACTCAAAATTTTCATCATTCATTTAGGATAATTCATTTATAGTAATAAATAGATTATTATTATTCTCAATACCTGAAATTTTTACTTGTGAATATTTCTTAGAAATTTTCCCATGATATAATTTATCTTATTAATAATATTTCATCATTATATTATTTTTTTCTCAATACTAGTCACATACTTAGACATTTACTTAGGTTATGGATTCAAATATTCATTAAACCAATGACCCTCTAATAAAAAAGATATATTATAATAAATATATTATTTTTTTAGTAAATTAGAGTTACTTTCCCTATAAAACACAATTTATTCGTAGAATTTTTTTAAACTGATGATATTGAAGTTATTATAATTATCCAAATCAATTATACATTAAAATGATGGATCTTCATTGTCTTTAAATGTATAATTATTTTATTTTAATGATTTTATCTTCAAATATTTCCCATCCTTATTCTTATTTATATTAGGACAAATTGGTCTGATGTTTCCTAATTTTTCACACTCATAAAAGATAATATCTGAAGATTTATTCTTCTCATAACATTATTTTATATTCTTCAAATTTCCTATATAGAAGTTCCTATTTCCCATATATCTATTAATTATTATAGAAAATTGATCAATATCCCTTTCACTAAGTTCTATACACACACACACACACATATATATATTCATTCTCAGTATAATTATTGATTTAATTATCATCTTTCTTGAGAGTTATGATAAAACCATCTAATCTCAATATCATAATATGTTTAGCATCATAAATACCAATTTTTTAAACCCAATATTTTGGAAAAATGTCTTTAATATTTTCCATATATTAATAATCCATGATTTCATGCTATCAAATGGATTGATGACTATTAATGATATTCACATATCATTCCTTTATTTTAGAAATGGTTTCACCAAGTAAAAAGTGAAAACATTAATAATCCACCAAGAGCATCACTCTTTTTCATCTTACAAATTTTGATGTTTTGAAGAGATTCACATATAAATTATTCCAAATATCATTATCTATTCTATATAAAGAAACTAGATTATAGATATTTCTTTAAATAAAACATAATAGAGTATTTCTCACTCAAAAATTTAGTAGAAATTAAACTCTCTAATCATGTTTAAAACTCATATATTCTTTATTCAATATTTTATAAGATATATAAATCCTTATATAATTATCTAAAATAGGAATTATAACATATGCCTACATTTTATCTTTAAATTTATCAAATTAATTCTCATATAAAATTGGTGGTATTTTTGGATTTAAATTCTCTAAAAATTTTAATAGTATAACTCCAACCATAAATGAAAAAACAAATATTTTATCTTCTACAGAGTTTTTGTAATGAAATTCAAAATTTACAATATTAGAAATTAGTTGTAAATAGTCAAGATTTGATACAGGGTTTTTTCTCAGTGGATGAGTGGTATAGAATATATAAGAGGTATGAGGTGGGGGTGGGGTGATTAATTGTAGTGAAAAGAAAACTAATAAATTTTCACCCACTCAAGTATTTATTTGGACAGAAGTTACATGTTTTGATCAAATCAGAGTTTAAAAAGTAAATTTAGTTGAAAATAAAAGTTTTAAATTAATAAAACATAGTAAAAATATATAATCCAATTAGTAAATAAAAATAATTATATGGAAACATTTCATTGATTATTAGATGAAAATTCAAATACTCCTTCAATGATATTGTTACCAAATTTTTTTTATTCAAGGGATTTTTTTTATTTTAAACCAAATAAGTAGGTAGATTATTAGATGATACCCATGATACCCCTGTTACAATTATTTGAATTCCTTAACTAATATAATTAGTAGCAATAAGTTATGCACTAAGAGAAATCTCAAAAAATGGTCATTAGCAAGTAGCTCTAGCCTTAGGCACCTTTTGGATCTCACTGACTGGTATCTATTCCATGTACCATGGACTTTATCAAAGAAAAATTTGGAATTATAATACACCTATACCTAGAGTCTCATCAATTATAATGATGGGAAGTTATAGATTCCTCACCTGAATCTCTTTGATAATAATGATCATAAAATGAACAATTACAAATGGACATAGAGTTTTACAATGAAAAATTCACAATAGTAGCACTAATTGAATCAAAAATGGAAAAAAGACAATTAAAAGTGGTCAAATAAATGAGATGATGGAAGATTTAACATGATCTTTATAATTCTAGTTTTGTCCTATTTCAATAAGAATTGTTATATTTTATAGGCTCCTATATAAAAAACTTAAATGGTCATTTTCCATAAACATAAGGTTCAATTTTAACAACATAAAAAGATTTTTCATATTTATATGAATTTATATTTAACTTCTGATGATGTAATTTAGTGTTCAACTACATTATTTATTTAGAGTCCCATATTTCATATGATTATGTTCAATTAATAAAAACTTAAATATTCAGACAACCATAAGATACAATCCGTACATAGAAAAATAACATCATGTTAATTCAAACACAATTTGAAAATGTTTCTGTTTTTTTACAAGGATTTGATTATTATTGATTAACTAAAAAAATACCCCCAATAATAAAAAACCCATATCTCTTAGGATCCTGACATAGCCTACCATACCTTTGAGGTTATTGTGTAATTAAAGTCATTCCTTATTCCACAACCCTTCTTAGAATCATATTGCTTTACATAATCGTTATATTATTTGTTTTATGGTCTTAAAATTCCACCAAGTCTAGTTTCCTCCCACTAAAATGTATATTTATGTGTTTTTTCTCAAGGAAAACACCATATCGGGCCACAAGCACATTGTTTTTTATAGTATTATAAAAATTATATCCTATAATTTCTTTAGGTTAATCAATATATAAGAATTTTTTGGATTTAAGTTCAACTTTATTATAAGGAAAATGTCATATGTATGCATCACACCACCAAATATTAAAAAAAGGAAAATTATGATGCAACATAGTCCATATATCATATGGTATCTTTTTGGATGCTTAAGGTGGAATGTGATTAAGTAATAATGCAAAACTTTCTAGAGAATTTCCCCATAATGATATAAGAAAGTCACATTTACTCTTCTTGAATCAAACCATGTCCAATATTGTCTATTTTATCATCTAAAACACAACATTCCATTATGATTATCCAAAAGGAGTGATTTATAAAAAATTTCACAATCTTTTTGATGAATAGACAATTCATATCTCAAGTATTCCCCTTATTAATTTGATCATATAATCATAATTCTCTTCCCCAGTTGATTATGCAGTTCACTTTTTAAAACCATGATTTTTTCAAAGATTTTAGTCATTTATCTCATAAGAAACATATAGCCATACTGATTGAAATAATTAAAAAGGTTATAAAGTATCTATATCCCCAACTTTCTTAGGTACTCATTGGTCTTTGTAAATCACTATGTATAAGATCTAATAGTCCAATATCCATCTCATATCTTTTTATTATAATGTGATTTTTTCATTTTCCCTAATAATCAAGATTTATATGAATTAAACAATTCAAAATTGAATTATTCCAATAATATATCTCTACATTGTCTTTGGATATGTTTCTTATTTATATGAAAAAGGTGATAATTATAAAGATAATTACAATTATAATCAACCTTAAAATTCATATATTGAAAGTTATAAATTCTATTAACTATTTCTAGAATATATAATCCATTCACTATCTTATAGATTATATAAAATATTTCTTACTTATATATAGAATAACTATTTTTCTTAATAATGAACAAAAATCATTTCTTATCTATACAAGATATGCAAATAAAAATTCTATTAATTATAGTAACATAGATATAGTTTTCCAATTAAAGAACTAATTCAATTAGTAGGATTAAATCATATATAAAAACTTCCAATATAGGAATTCTTTCCCCATTTACAACACATAGATCCACCTAACCTTTTATCAATTATTTTTTATTTATAAGGCTATATTTATTATAATAAATTTGTGATTCACACCTGGTATCCAACAACAATTATTCAAAATTATAGGAATTGATTTATATAACATTCACATCTATATACTTATCATTATTCTCTTCTAGAAAACTTGTCAACCTTAGATACCGATCCTGAATTACTTTATGGGTTATACATATAAGGAATTTCAAAATGAGAATCATGATTAATTATATAATATACAATATATAAATATATATAGGTGAGTGTCATGTTATATATATTATTATCAAGGGAAATTAGTGATAGAATTCCCACTAAAATTATGACACTAAAAATCGTTACCTTTAGTATGGAAAGATTTAAATCTCAATAATTTTTGAGTCCAATTTAGTTTTTCTCCAAAGTCATAACTTTTTAGGTGGACCACCATTTCAATAATATCATATATAATTTTAAATTAAATAACTTGATAGTATGTAGAGTGCGTACCGTAAGCGTACCTCCAATAAGCTTGGGGCGACTGAATAGCATTAAAAAAGAAAAATAAATACGGGGGCCTCATCCTATAAAAACCATTAATGAAAATTCATCTTCAATATGTAAGAAAAAAAACTATTAATATATATAGTCAATTTAACTATATAAATTGAATATGAGAGACATCAAAGAACTTCTATAACTTCATATAGGGAAAACAAGAAAGAGAAGTATACATGGAATAAAAAAATAACAAGGTGAAACTAACACTAGGAAAGGGAAGACACCACCCTAAAACATGGTCTCCAGGAATAAACTCAACTAACAAACATCTAACACCATGTACCACTATATACTACTATTCATCATCTCCACTAACTACAAAACTTTCTCATCCACCACTTACAATTCTAATCATTTCAACAACTATTTCGAAATGACATGTGTAGGCTTGAATATTGTAAATGGATAAGTATAATCACACCCTATAAGATTCACTAGAGAAAAAAATATAATATATATAAATAGTAATGTTGAAGATCCATGTTATATGGAATCCTAAAGGAATCATATATGATCTAAGCTGTAACAACCCTGACTCTAGTAACCTAGAGCTAGTTGTTACTACTTTAAATTATTATATTATAAAAGTGATCACATCAAACAAGATCAAAGAATTTAATAGTAATGGGATACTAGATACATATATGATTACCATATTATATTATAAACATTAAAAACAGTTTATAAACATCATGATAATTTTGGTATTCCATTTCATATATCCTTTAATTCATTCAAAGATCACTTTTTTCTACCCTGAGGAAATTAAAACAAAATAAAGGTTGAGCTTAGATTCCTAGAAAGGGGTTATGTAAATTTAAATCTATCATGAACACACAAGGAATAAAAATTATGGTATAGTTAGTAATTAAAAAATATACCACATAATCAACAACCTAAACATGAAATGTAACCAAGGATAATAACAATGTAGTAATCAAATGGAAAATAAAAATTTATTTCTTAATTATTGAATACATAATTATGGAAATATTATTCTTTTTCTTGTGGTCTCTGCCATCAAATTATCATTAAATGTTATGTTAAAAAAAAAATACCCAAATAATAAGTAAGGAATGCTAATTTTTTTTCTTATGAGACCTTCTCAATGCATTAAGGGGCTATTAAATTTCAGTCCCTTCCCAACACAAAATTATCATAAAAATATAGTCAAGTCCTAAATAATGACATCATAAATATATGGGCAGACATACACCAAGTGATACCTATTTTGTTTGTCTTAAGAGACCTACCAATACATCAAGTGGCTATATAATCATGGGACCTGTAACGACCCAAACTTTGGTTAATGAAAATCCCTCTTGAGCTAATTAAATGCCTTAATATGTGAAATGGTCATATAATATTATCACTTATTTTGTTTTATGTTTTTGGATTTTAAAATACTATTAATAACTGTGACCGCTTCTAATATAGACGTTGAACAGGGATCACAAGTTTAGAATAAATATAGGGATTTAACAATCTAATTTACTCCGAAAAAGGAAGCGATAGCCTCATCCAGTAGAATTTCTCCATACGAAGCCCATTTTTCAAAGCTCATAAAGGAGGTGGAATCATTGGGATTTTCTATTGACCAAGCCCAAGCCAAGCTTCAACAGGTTAAACTAAAATGGAACCGTTAATGGGAGAAGTGGATGTTGATATAGATCACCACACGTGCAATGTTATCTGAGCCACCCCAAGAGTCTGTTACCATCGCACACCTCACCCTTCGATCTTATGCGGGGTTTTTAATGGGTTATTTAATAATACCCTAGTAC
Organism: Viscum album; assembly: GCA_963277665.1. Lineage (NCBI taxonomy): Eukaryota > Viridiplantae > Streptophyta > Magnoliopsida > Santalales > Viscaceae > Viscum > Viscum album. Next base: position 382,227,095 of record OY728131.1, read on the forward strand.
AATGTTTATACACATTATTTTTTTATATAATAATGATTATACTTTCATTTTATTATTGTTACTTGTAAATAGTTTTTAAAGCACAAATAATATTTTTAGTTAATGTTCAACTAAGAAATCTATTTTGATGAATTAACTGATTTTTTGAGTTAAATAATATTTTAATAAAATATTATTATTATTATTATTAAATTAAATTTTATTAAATATAAATGATCATATAATTTTATTAATGCAATTGTAATATTTATTAAGGTTTGAAATCCATTTTTGTCAAAACCCATGAATTTTCGATAAATGATAGTTTTTATATTAAAAGTAAAAATTAACATATTTTTAAAATTATATATATAAAATGAATATTATTTAAGGAATCAGGGTGTTTAAATTATACAATGGTTAATTTTTTATAATTTTCTGAGACAATCAATTTTTTGGGTAAAAATTAAATACTGTTTAAATATATAATATGATTTATGACATAATAATGACCAAATAGTGATGTAATAAAATACTATAAGCCTTATGTTTGAACAATATATGTTTTACCATTAAAATAATGTGATTTTGGGTTTTTTGGACTTATTTTACAAAGCATTAATGGACCCTTCAAGACTTATTAAACATCTTGTCTTTTTAAATTGTTTTCTTTGGGAGTGTGACTCCACTCCACATAAGCAACCCCATTATTTTAAGAAGTTCGGACTTTGGACTTATAAAATATTTTTTCTACTTCCCTTTTCCAAAAAACCATGGGAAAAAACCATGGGATTGTTTTTGGTTTGAATTATTTTAATGTGAGTTTCCCAAACCTAACTAATAAAGAATTCCCTCACCTTTCCTATATAAACCCACCCAAGCACCCACTTACTCCTCACTCAAAGCCTTTTGAGTTCATTAAACCTCTTCCCTACTCTCTCTAAAATCCTCCCAATATGTCCCAATCTCCCAATAATCCTCTCTCAAGCCCCTCTCAAGCCTTTGGAAGCACACTTCCATGTAAGGATTTTTCTTCTTTTCTCATTTTTGTCCAATTTTCTTTAAGTTGGTATACCCTTTTATTTTCAATTATAAATGTTGGGGTATGGTTTTTCACCTCCCATATACCACCATATTTGTTTTTTAATGATTGGAGACCCCTTTATCTCTCATTAAATTCCTCCCATGTACACCCGTTACTATGCCAAAATTCCGAAAGGAATTTCCCTCTCCTCATTTACATTCAAGTAATTCTTTTTTATCATGAATATAAATTACATTAAATTTGTTGGACATGTATCTAAATGACCCCCATTACTGTCCATGTCATGTAAATATGATGATACACCCCTTTATCTCCCATGAACCATTTTTATGATTTCTTGTGTCATGCCGTTATGCTGTCGAAATTGCACCACGTTTTTCCAAGACAAAGTCTTGTGTAGTGAATACCATGCCCATTTCTCAATCAAGGGTATTCACCTTTATGCACATTTATGTATTTTTTAAAGAGTTTCAAGTTTATATTACACATTCATTTATCGTGTAATAATTATTTATGTTGAATGATTCGATATTTTATGATCCCTGGGGCACACTTATGCATGAAATGAAATGTGTAAGAAGGGTGCACCCTCATAGCGCTCCAATGCATTGGGTAAAGTATAGTATCATGATAAGTTATGTACAATGGGAGTTTACTCATGATAATACAAGTGAAATGAGGTTTTACTCATGATTCATGTGGAATGAGGGTTTACTCATGCTCTATGTGCAATGATCCTTGGCTTATATTAATTCCATGTTAGGTGTTGTTGCCAAATTTCTATGTTATGATTATCATGATTTATCATGTATTTATGTTTATGCTTCCCTTGTGATCTATTAAGATGCCTATTGTCTAACATGTATTGTATTCCTCATGTTATTCTATGTTTATTCCCTTAATGGGCTTTATAACTCACCGTTTTCTTATGCATGTCCTTAGGTTATCCCATGCAATGGAAAGTACGAGGTAATGTAGTGGTCATGTAAAACAAGTTTTTAATAAGGATGTTGGTTTTCATGTTTTAAGTTGTTATGTAATGATCCTAAGACCCAAATACACTAAACCTGTCAATATTATTTCTTGTATCAAGTGATGTTTATGTAATAAATCATGTTTAAGTGTGTAATAAAAAGAAGGGTTTTCATAAGACCCATAAATCAATTTTACATGCCTAATGCATTACATATATATTAAATAGAATACATAATCAATACAAATTAGAAATCAATAAATTAAAATATTGAATCAAGTATACATAATTTCAATATTCCCTAGTTAATATAATAACTTTATTTGTAATCTACTGTTTCAAAACTTTTAATATAATAAAATATTTTTCTTTTTATGTAAAAATGGAAAATTATCATAATAATGGGAATTGTTATTAATTTGGTAAAAAAGAAAAAAATTTATATAAATTTATATAATGAAGAATGATTATGATTATAGAAAACAAAATCAATGTAGAAAATATTAAAAATATATTCTTTTGACACTTTTGTAAAGAAATTCAAAAACGAATTACATGAAAAACATTTAAAATATTTATTATAAACTTCTGAATAGAGAGTTAAAGATTTGAGAAATAAAATATAAAAAATCATTTAATTATAAAAAATAACATTCTATAATCCAAATTTAGAATATAGATATGGAGGAAAATTATTCCTGAATAAAAAGGAGAAATAAAGCAGACTTTTCTGATAAAAAATATTTTAGTTGATTTTAGTACTGAGATAGGAAAAGTGGAATGAATACATAAAAACCACATAAATAAGTTAAGGTTAAGACAATAGATGGTTTTTAAGCACGGAAGATCATAAAATTACAATAATATAAATTTAAAAATAAAAAATAAAAAATGAAAATGAGATTTTAAAATTAATCATTCCCCAAACCTCTATTTTCCCAAATATGCCCTAACCTCCCCCAGCTTAGATATATACCTTTAGATATCTCCTCAAGCATTCTTGAGATGGTATTTTGGTGAGGAGAACAAATTTAGGTCATGGATAATGGTGTTGAAAAGTTATTTTCACTGATATTTGTTGATCTAAAGTTTATAAAGATGGTGGAGAAGTGAGAAGAGGAGGGATCCTTTTATAAGTTATAGGGGTTGGACTTTTGAAAATTCTTTTAACATTAAAATAACAAAAAAATGTATTTATCAAGGTCTAGAAGCACCATGAAAACCAAAAAATTGAATACATGATATTATAGGATTATATCCACTCATCCTATAAAATTAGATATAGGATTTTATGATATTTATAACCCAATCACATAGTTTTATACCTTTTAACCCCTTTAAACCATACCATTGTGACTAATTTTTTTTTGCTGTAACTTAATTTTATGAATAAAAATGAAATGAAATAATATTAAATAATGTTAATATATTTATTAAAAATATGGAATCCATTTTACAAGATTTAATTTTATGTGTTGGTAAACATTACATATAATATATGTTTACAAAACACAATAAAACCCCATTTTTAGAAAAATTGTTTTAAAGTATAAAAATGTATTTACACCAAAATCATGTATAAAATCGATTTATATGAAATTTACTGGTTTATTAATAATTAAAGGATATTTATATTACTTTAAAACCAATCCAAAACTAATTGTAATCCTCTAAATACACAATTGAAGAAAATGATCAGAAATATTTCTTTTATTTAAATAAAACATCACTTTGGTTTTAAAACACCTGGAATAGGTCTCTAAATTCAAAATACTATTTTTAAATATTTTATTTTAATTATTAAAAATATATTTTGTATATATAAGATAGTTTTTAAACTTTTAATTCACTCTGATATCATAATAATGTCACAAAGATACAGTATTTGTAAAAACAATAGTTTTACTATTCACATAAAAATAAACCATTTCAGAAAAATTCCAAAAATTCAACCTAACATAATTTCGACATTATGAAATAAAAATTTATTTCCATATAATAAAATTAAAACTATAAATTTTATAATCATTCTTTTAAACATATGTTTGAATAAATATATTTTTATTGTACTATAATTATGAGGTAATAATATGTGAATTGTGCTATAATTTAGGGATATAATATTTACCTACTATAGTAGAATATTGGGAATTAAATTTTACAACCTAAATAGATTTTTAATTGAAATTTTATTTATGTAAACTCGTAAATAGTCATTGTATCCTCAGGTTCCCACATTTTCTTCATCTATATTATGATTAGTCTAATGTACTTTCACCAACTGAGTAGTCTGATTCCATATCACCTTTTCTATAGTGTAAAGAATCTTAAAAATATCTTCATTATAATATAATTAATTTTATGGTTATATTTATTTAGTTTTTAGTACATGAATTTGTTCTATCATACAATCTCTCAAATAAAAAAAATCACGGAAGACATCATGCCCATTTGAGAGGTTGGGCGACACAACCAGTTGGTAGGAAAGAAATCCCATTCTCTCCAAAATTTAAAAATACCTGATGTTTCTAGAACATAGTTTAACTATCTTACCAAGCCTTATAACACTATTATATATAGGTAATTTTAGGGATACATGATCCCCCACTTGAAATTATAATTCTTTACTTTGATTATTGACAAATCTCTCTTGTTTACATTGAGTTATTTTAAAATTAATATGAATATTTCTCACTTTTACACTATCTCCTAAAAACTTTATAGTCCAATAAGATTCCTATCTCTAGATTTGTAACTAACCCCTCCCACCAAAGATACCTTAATGTGGGGAGAGAGATAATGGCCTCTGATTCGCACCTCTAGTAGGACCTAGGTTGGTGACTAGCATCCTGGATATAAAAATATCATAAAATGTGAGGAATTACCCTCTATAATAATTTGGATTGACAGATAAGATGATTCATCCACATGAAACTCCATGACATAATATAAAAAAAACTGAAACCATCCAACAATGCATGTATAAATAACAATTATATAGGTAAAATTATCCAAAAGTAAATACCAAAAAAAAACCTAAAGTCGTGAGAAAACGACTGTCCAAAAAGGGCATGTACTAGTAATGTTCCAAATGATCCACATAATTATCCTAGAAACCTAAATATTAGTTTATATATACTGGATGAGAATATAATTATTATAATTAGGAAAACCAAAGCCTCTCTTGCACATGAAAAAGAAACATACAAATACACCCATAAGAAAACAACAAAACCAACAACACCTAAACTGGTGAACCATATTTCCCAACCTCACCAAGTCATAGTCACCAAATAACACATTCCATATATAATATCATAAGAATAATCATATAAATAAAGGGTACCCCACACCTATTTACCACTATTTTACCACTCTTGTAGCATAACGTCATTCATCCTCGAGCTCTTATCTCTTTATAATAACATATACCACTAGCCCACAAGCAAGTTCAAATCACATCATGCCTACAAACACCTATCCCCCCCATAGCAAGATCACATCTCATCTCACCCAAAGACACAAGGGCCATCACATAACAACCACTACCATAACCAGAGAAGAAATGTATCATGAACATGAGACATATCATCCTTGTTCCCTCCTCCCACCATCCATGAACCCCACCAAAAGCCTTCCTGCAATATGGACATATTACATACCGCTCAAAGTCATCTAGGACACCACCCCACAACATGGTTATATCACATCTTTCCCGAAGACACCAGAGCCATCTCCTAGTGCACTAGTAGTCCAACGACCATCCCAACCTATGAATATCTACTCTTTTGGAAGAGAGATATGGGAAGAGTGTGTCTTCATTAATCTATACTCATTATAAAGATGTTTGGAAAAGACACCCTCTATATAAAAATAAAATTGATATCACATAGTTCTCAATGATGGTGTGGTGCATATAGAAATCACAAGGAATATAAAAAATATATCTACATATAGTCACACATATGCCCAACCTATGGGTTTATAACAAAACACAAACCAACTCAAAACATCCACACATTGACTACCACCACTAAATTAAAAAGTCCATAAAAACCACAATCCATATCTCACACCACCATCCAATTTCTTTATCTATCCGATTAGTTTCATTTTTAATCATCAACCACATTTAACCATAAATCCCATCATTTATTAATACATTAATCATTTCCATCCCATTAACCAAACCAAACCCTAACAATTTTAAACACTATTAAATAATTATTCCATCACTAACCATACATCAAGAACAACAAAAAGACACCTCACAAGAAGCTCATCATCCCCATCATACCATTGCCTCGCCACCCAAAAATCATTTCCAAACAAAATATCAAATTTCTACCTCAAAGTAAAGAGAAAAAAACCACCACCTCACTATCCAAAAAAAACTAACAAAAAATAATAAATCACCCAAAAATGTATCATGACTACACATCACCACCCCAAAAGAAAGACCAAACATTACAACACATCAATGACCATTTTACAGATTTAACAAAGGGTATTATATCATGTTTTAGTTTATTTTAGGGGCATGGAAACATAATCCATAAATCTCAAGGCAACCATTTCATTATCCAAATATAAGTGGTTATCCAATTTCCATTTCAGGGTGATATCAAAACTAAATTCCACAAGGTTTGAATTTTATAGTAACTATAACACAAGAAAAGGATCTCAACATCCAAGATTTTTTTGGGTATTCAGCCTGTACAAACACATCATCATAATAATATTATAGTTTAAAAGAACATGTGAACCATTCCCATTCCCTCAAAATTTTAATTAGTTGATTACTTTATCTTGATTAGGATAATGAATACCATCCCCCAATGATAAAAAAAATTAAACCCCTCCATCATGATACATAGAAGTGAGAAATGGGGGACTCACTACCTCAAAGAAGCTTTTCCAACTTACTAAACACCACACAATGATGAAGAAACATCCAAAAAACATAGTTGCATAACAAGTTTGTAGATCAATATAAATTGTATAAAACTATTATAAAATCACATCTAAAATTTTAACCCAAACCAAAACCAAAACACCGCAAAAATTATATGAAGAATAATGAAATTAAAACCATGGTAAATAGGGAAGAACTCACCACAAATCACCAATAATAAACCACCAGAATCAACAGTTAAAATAAGGAGGAAAATGGATGAATGATACTTAAAAGGAACCTAGGCTTCCTCAAAAATGAGTGGGTGATTGATACAACTGAATGAAAAGATTTCCGTCATAATGTATATGAAATAACCTAGATCATGTATATTTCATATGTTATAGACATTTCAAAATGTCAAATCCATGGGTTTTTGAAAAATTCTAACATCTGTTTAAATTCACATTACCTTAGCCATTATTTAACTAAATATATTGAATTAAATTCATGATGTTAATCTATTTCCTAGGTTCCACCTCAGCTTCAAACAATATATGTAACTTGGCGGCTATAGAATCCATGAACCAACCATTTATGTCTTGTACCCCTTTCACAATGTGAATTTCTTACAGCACCTCTATATCACCTCCAACCACTATAAAACCACATAAATACTACTATGAAACTACTAAAACACCCAAAACTAATAAAGTAACAGTTTAAAAAGGCATGTACCATTATATCAGATACCACTCAAACAAATCTCGCCCTTGAGAATCCAAAACCAAGCCCATAAGGAAAATTTTTCTGAATAACCACCCCATGTCATTCCTCTCAAGGATTTAATTACCCCTTAAGAATACCATCTTACAAAAATTCCAACCTAAAAACAATTTAAATAAAATAATCATCCATAAAAAACCTCCTTTCACACAACTACACCTCAAAACAACCACTACACAAACATCTCAACTCCACATAAACCAAACCAATAACCTCTGCAACCAAAAAACCGTACCACCAAAAACACACGAATCTGGGAAATCTATTCTCCATGTCAAGATACTATCTGATCTAGGAAACACTAACTCTCCCACATGTATTTAATCAAATTTTAGTACATTACGTCTCGATTAAGAATCAGTTCCTTCCCTTTTCATTTTTCAAAACTCTATTAAACATCATAAATCAAGAAAAAAGTGAAAAATAAAAACATATAAAGATCATAACATCACATCATAAGAATATGGAGTAAGGAAAAACTAATACAAAATACACATACTAGTCACACATATGTTCCCTTCATTCCCAAGTATTGTTTTCTAAGCCACCATGCCTCCACAACATGCAGACCAAAGGGATGGTTTGTCCTTGTAGTGCATTCTCTAGGAAATCATGGATCTCTAATAGCTTCTCCAAAATGTCTCTTTTTCATCAGTATCTAACTCTCCCTAGTAAATGATATGGTATTAATCCTGAAGATACCGATGAAGCTGGGAGATATAGAATAATTCTTGGATCCTCTCCAGTTATGGTGGAAACACCAACCGATACACCACCTCATTAACTCACCCAAAACCTCAAAGGTCCCAACCAACATGGGAGAAATTTTACTCTCCATACCAATCGAATGATGAAGAAGTTTGTGACTCATGAATACAAAAAAGTTATCCTCAATGAGATAATGTTGTTAGAAATTTAGCACAATCACAGCTCATACTAGCACCAGATCATGGGTGAAATAGTTTTTCTAATGAGTACATAAATTCAGAAACTAATAAGGGATCACTTAACACTTCTATATTAACATGAATCTCATGCCTAAACAGGATGTTTCACAAAACAACTAAAACATGACACCCTCCTCAGGAAAATGAAGCAATATATATTTGATCAACTTCTCTTTAAGGTAATTAAATTCTACCTGACACAGATCATTCCATAAAAAAACATGGTCCTTCCTAGTGAAAACAGTCAATGGGTCTACAACTATAGGGAAATATGGAATAAACCTCCAATAATATCTTTCATGAATAAGGAAGCTATGAACCTATTAAATGTTATTAGGGGAAGACCAAGAAAAAAATTCTTTAACATTCGACAGGTCCACTGATACACCGTACCTAGATACCACATGTCCAAGGAAACACACCTCTCATATCTAGAACTCACACTTGGATGACTTTCTATAAAGTTGGTGGCGTCAAAGGACCGTAAAACAACTTTGAGATGCTCGACATTCTCCACTTATAAATTTATGTATATCAAGATATCATCGATGAATAAAATGATGAACTAGTATAGGAAATCAAAGAACATATAGTTTAAAATCACAATAAGTATAACTAATATATTAATAACATCAAACAACATGACTACAAACAAAAAGTTACTATATGTTCATACGAAGGAAATATTTGGGATATATCCCTCATTCACTCTCAATTACTGATATATATATATATCATAGATTGATCTTAGAAAACCAAAACAACTCTCTCAACTAGTCAAAATGATATTTTATCCTTAGAAGAGGGTAATAATTTTTGACTGTCACCTGATTCAACCTCTAATAGTTTATACACAACCTCAGACTACCATCAACCATCTTAGAGAACAAAACTGGAGAACCCAAAAAAGACACACTTGGTCATATAAAACCCATATTCATTAGATCGTACAATTGAAACCTCTAATAATCCAACTCTATATGTTTCATTCAATATGGATCCATAGAAACTAGAGATGTTCCTAGATGAAATTCTATCCCAAACTCAATGTTGTGTTGAAGAGGTAGTGTCACAAACTCCATAAGAAAAAACATCCAGAAACTCCTCTACAATCCTAGGAACACTCCCAACATGAGATTATATTGATAGATCCTCCATTAAATAAAGAATAGTATCTATACACTAACTTCCCACCGAAAAACCCCACTCAATAATAAAAACCACACACTGACCATTCACATTAGATAACACATATCTCCTCCAGAAGCAGTCACTAATATATCATATGAAATAAAACCAATCAATTACCATAATGACATAGTATGTATACATATATAGAAAAAGAAGATCCTTATAAGATGTATGTGGTCCGATCATCTGTTTACACCCTTGACACACATCAAATAAGCTAGTTTGGATTCCAACTGGCATAGTCAATACCATGGGAGCAGGAGAATCTCCATATCTAGTCACAATATAAAAACCAAATAAGGGTAAAAATGGAGTGTGAGGATCCTGAATCTAACAAGAAACACACAAGGGTAGAAAATAAACTAATCATACCTCGAATAACTCCCAACTTTTATGGTACTATTTCCTCTAATTCGTGCATCTGACCACACCAAGATCCTCTAACACTCTGATGATGACTACCTCAATGATCACGATCAGTTCGAGGAACCTAAACATGGGGAATATTTTTTTAGGTTAGCCTCAACTCTCACTATATCCCCTCAGTATGTCATAATCCTTCTTCCCCTACAACTAAAATGGTCTCACTAAAAACTGTTTCTGAGGCTAGCAGTGAACTTGTCTATCTCCACAAAAACGAGATCAAAAACCCAATGGGAACTAACTTTGGTGATGGAAAAATACCCCATAAAAAATGAAATGGACTGATATCTCTAAGAAAATCATGGAAAACACTATCCTTAGAATGTTGGAAGGGAATATTATGAGGTTGAATCCCCACTAGTAGACATTAAAATGTTATTGTTCCAAGAACTTGCCGTTGGAAACTCTTATCCTTGAGGAAACCTATTGATTCCCCTCTCATGGTAAACCTCCTCATGTGTGTATCCTACTGATCACCTCATCCTTAGAGTGAACCTCTCAATAATTTTTTAATTTAAAAGGAGTAACTATATACTAGATAGAAGGAAGAATTTCCTCCCCAATATGTCTCATATGAGAATCCTAATCTAAAAAAATATAAGGAAAAGAGAAAAAGATCCTTTAAATTGATTCCCAACTCACACTATAACATAATCCCATTCTGAAGAGAAATAAGATCCCACCACTTCTCTTCCTGTACAGTCGATGAATATGATATCTTTCTGAAAATCTTTTCTAAATTCAACCCATGGAACATATGCCTCCTTCTCCTCACCCCGATACAACATCCACCAATGATATTAAACTCCAAACATAAGACTAACTGAAAATGGGACCCAATATCCCATCAGGTCATAGATTAAAAGAAAATATATCTCAAGATCCTCTATTCATATATATATCTCCATATCTAAAACATTTACCACATAATTCCCCATATCCCACCACTTTAAAGTGAATAAATCCCTTTTCCGAGCCTCATCCTACACTATCTGATCAACCCTACGGTGATCAACCAGATTAGTCCGCTAAACCTCAACTACCTAAGACACATGCAGAAGAAAAAAATCCATAGATGGCAATAAAATAAAGATATCATAATCCCATGTAATAGGAAATTTTAATTAGGTTCATTTTAATTCACATTATTTATATTGATCTTCCTAAAACAACCCAACTCTTACATAAACGCAATCCATAATTATGAATGTACCTTTCTTATGTATCTAACATGAATATAGATCTACCACACATAGTCATTCAATAAACTTGTATTCCATGAATTGGATCATGAGGGCCCCTAAAATCTCAAGTCTGAACTAGTATCTTTCTCCTATGTCAGACACAAAGGTCAACTAGAATTATTTCCATACCAAACCATGGAATCCTCACTATGAAAAAAATACAAAATCTATCCTACATCTCAATAATAACATTTTATAAAACGTTTTCATGACCCCAAATCTCTAAAGACACCAAAAATAGGGGAGAGAGATAATAACCCCCATGTCCCACCTCCAGTAGGCCCTGGTTTGAAGAATAGCACCGAGGGTATAAAAATATCATAAACTGTGATGCATTACACTATATAATAGTTAGGATATAGATATAAGATGAATAATCCACAATAAAATTCATATAATAATTTAAAAATAAACCAAAACCATCCCACAATGCATGTATAAATAAAACTGATATAGGTAAAAGTCTCCAAAAATAAATACCCCAAAGAAATGATAAATCAGTGACACAAAAACGTTTCCAAAAAGGGTCTGATCTAGTTTTTTCTAGAATGATTCACGAAATAATCCTAGAAACCTTAATACGAGTTTATATATTTTGGGTGATAATACATGTATAATCAGTAGGAAAACCAAATTTTCTCTTTCATATGTGAAAAAATCATATTAATGCACCTGTGAGAAATCAACATAACAAGAAACACCTAAATAGGTAAACTATCAATCCCAACCTTATCAACCAAATAACATATTCCAATTATAATAATATAAAAAGAATCATATCGATAATGGTTACAACAAACTAATTTAACATTTATTTAAAACTCCCACATCCCAACATCATACATCCTAGAGCTCCCATATATTTCAAATAATATATAAAAATTCCCCACAAACATGGTAACCTCACATCATGCACATATACACATGATCCACCTCCCCAAAGCACAATCACATCTCTCCTTTTTTTAAGACAACTGGTCCATCACATGAATACCACTTCAAAAACTAGAGTAGTAGGGTATCGTGAACATGAAGGAAATCAACCTCATTACCTACTCCTACCATGAACACCCCCACTATAAGCTTCCCCATAGTATGGTCATATCACACCCTTACTAAAGACACCTGGTCCATTACCTAGTTCCCATATAGACCTTCGACTATCACAACCATTTCATATCTACTCACCTAGAAGAGAGAGCAGGGAAGAGCAGGTAGACATTAATCTATCCTCATCACTGGGATATTAAAAAACCACCCGTATGAAAATATGAGTGTCATCCAATAGTGATATACATAGATGGGGTGTATATAGATATCACAAGGAATATATAATATATATAAATATATATCCACACACAAGATAAATATATGGGTTCACAACAAAAAAATAACTGACTCATAACATCCCCACTTTTTCTTCCACCACTAAATCCACAATAAAACAAAAAAAAAACAATCCAAATCTCACAAAACCATACAATTAAATTATACAACCCATTAAATTAATTATTATGGATCAACCAAATCTAAGCACACAACCCATCATTTATTTTTTCATTAATCATTTCCATACCATTAACCAAACCAAACTACACAATTTTTTAACATTATTAAATAATTATTCCATTACTATACAGTCATCTAGAATAATTAAAACACAACTCACAAGAATCTCATCATCCCAATCATACCATCTCCTCATCAACCCAAAATCATGACCAAACAAACCAGAACCTCACAACCCTGGAAACATAGCCAACCAAACCACCACCTCATCACCATAAAATCACAACCAAACAAACCATATATCACCCCACACTACATCGTAACCACACATTACAATACATCAAATAACATATTACATATTTGATAAAGGGAATTATATGACATTTTACATTATTTTATGGGAGTTAATACACAATAAATAAATCTTGGGGAAACCATTTCATTATCCAAATATAAGTGTTTAGAGAATTTATATTTTGGGGTGATATACCGGCACATACAACAAGGTTTCCATATCATAATAACTACAATGTAATAAAATTCTCCCAACATACATGATTTTTGATGGGGTATTCAACCTATACAAACAAAACATCATAATAATATCTAAGCTGTAAAAAATATGTGAATCATTATCCTTCCAAAAAAATTAATTAACTAATTAATTTAAATTTATTAATCCAAAAAAGACTATACAATATGGATAAACAAGAGTAAACCCCTCCTGTATGATATAAAAAAGTGAGAAATGAGGGACTCTCTACCTCAATGAAGTTTTTCCAACTCACTGCACATCATAGGGTAATGAAGAAATTCCCAGAAACCACAACCACACCACAAGATCATAGATCAACCTAAACCACATTAAAGGATTGTAAAAACTATCCTAAATTACATCCTGAACAAAAAATGAACCACTACATTGGATCTATGAATTAGAATGGAACGAAACCCCTTAGAAAGAGTGGGGAACTCACCATGGATCATCCATGAGAATCTATCAAAACAAATCGATTAAATCAGGAGGGAAAGGGATAGAAGATCCTCTGAAAGAACCTAGGGTTCCCCAAAAATAGGAGGGAGAGGTATATAGATGAATGAAAATAAATCAACTGTAATATTTATAAAATAATCTATGTGTTGTCGGTTTCAAATTGTGTAACCATTTCATGATGTAAAATATATGGGTTTTCCAAAAATTTCAAATTTCACCAAAATTCATGTATGATATAATTTTAATTAATTAAAGTCCATGAATTACATTCAAAACATGAATTTATTTCATGGGTTCCCCCTCATCTACATAAAATCTATGAGACTGGCCTGTTACACATGCCGTGAACCACTAATTCATGTTGTGTTCCCCATTCACAATGTGAATTCCAAAAAACAACTCTATTGAACCTATAACCACCACAAAACCTCCTCAATCAACCAAAAAAACACATCCAAACCCCCAAATCAATAGTTTAATGGTCCATGAAGACACTGGACATTACAAGATTCATCCTGACAAGTTTGAGTATGAAATATATTTCTATTAAACAATTCATACAATTTCATTATACTTCTTGAATGAAAGCTATTATTGTATGAGAATTATACCAAAAGAAGATAATAATCCCATATATGTTGAAATTCAAATGATATATGCCTAATAATGCCTTTTAATGTTTGATTAATCCTTTTATATTGTCCATTAGTTTTAAGATGATAGGTAGTTTTCAAATTTATCTTTCTATAAAGATCCTTCAAAAGACTTTTCCCAAATTTCAATGTAAATATTGAGTCATGATGAATTACAATTGAAATTGGTTCATTATAAAGACTAAAAAAGTCATTAATATATACTTTTCAAGGAAAACAATGGGTAGATCATCCCTTTTATAAATAAAATGTGTAGATTTGGTAAGATAATCAATAATGACCCATATGAAATAATTCCTCCTTGGACTCTTTAGAAGTCTAGTGAAAACGTCCATTTTAATATTATATCACTTCCATATTAATTTATGGATCAGTTTTATAGCCTATTTAGGGTGTTTTATTTTATCCTTTACTTTCCATCACACAAATAATCTTGATACATAATAATTAATTTCCTGCTTCATGTTGTCCCACCAAAAATGTTCCCCCAAGTCATTATGAATATTAGTGCTACTATGGTGTATAGAAAAATTATATATATGATATTCATATAGATATTATCTCATAAACTTAGGTATTTATGTAACACATATTCTCTTTATAAATTTTAACACACTATATGTATAGTTCAAGTTTGATAATATTCTATCACTCATGTATTTAATCTCCATTTATAAATCCTTATCATCCCATGCAGACTTATTTTTATTTCCAGTAAATATGGTGTTGCAATAATTTGTAAAATGGGTGAAGTTTCCTCTTCCATAATAATTCCCATATCTAACATTACTAAATTTGTGAATATATGATCTTTTTTATCATAATCACGGTTAGAACCCCATGATCCTTCCTAATTAATGCATCAACTATGTTGTTTTCCTTCCTAATGTGGTAGTGTGTTGAGAAGTCATAATCCTTGAGAAGTTCTAGCCATCTTATAATCCTTATGTTGAGTTATTTTTGTGATAATATATACTTAACATTTTCATGATTCATATTTATGTCACATATTTCACCATAGAGTTAGTGAATCTATATGTTTAGAGAAAATATTATAACAACCAACTCAAGATGATGAGTTTGATAGTTTATTTATAGATATTTAATTTCCATGATGCATAAGAAATTTCTTTATCAAATTTCATAAGGACATAAATAAATTTTTTCTTTTAAGAATTAATATATATCAAAATAGTTTTATTACTATTAGAAAATTAAATACCTATGTATTAAAAAATATATTCTTTAGCTCCACAATATTTTATTCACATTCTTTGATCGTGAGAACTTGATCCCTTTACTTGTAAACTTGGTTAATAGGTTATCCAATAGGGAATTGTTTTTGAACAAATCACTAATAGTAACCTAATAATACAAGGAATCTATGTATCATTGTTATATTCATTATTATAGGACATTATTTGAATTCAAATATTCTTTAAAGTACTAATTTATATTCTATAATTATAGAAAATGTATACTAGAAAAGAAAAAACTTATAATCAATGATTGGAATATCATTTCAAGGGAATTAATCGATTTTATAGTTATAAAAGAATTAATAGTTTCATTAATGGATGGAGGTTTATGATGTATAAAGTTTTTCGAAATCATTGTATAATGTTGTGAATAAATATAGTATTTCATATGGGAAATGTTAGTGCTCATAACATGAGGAAACTTCCCAAATATAGCCATAATCTACTCAGCTATAACACTATCTTTTTTGACTTTATTAGGATGGAAATTGCTATATTTATTTTGAGTATTGATACATTTTTTATTCCTTCCATTATGTTACATCTCTAAAAAAATGGAATACACTTAATTAGATTATTAAAATATGTATATTTTGCCAAAATATAATAATTATAATGTTAGTAATTTTTCTTGATCATTCTGAGGGTTTATCAAAATGATCACACTAGCCACGTTCTTCTAAAAAATATCTTAAAAGGTTCCTACTAAACTTACTCTGATACAAACTGTAACAACCCCAAATACAATAACCCATATCCAATGGTTACTAATTTTCATTGTTATAAGATACAAGAGATCACATCGCACTATATTAGACAATTTAATTGTATTGAGATACTAGATACAAACATAATTTCTATACTACATTGGAAACAAACCATACAACTTATAAACATCATGTAAAATTTATCATTCCATTTTGTATATCCTTGAATACATTCAAATATCCCTTCTTGGTACCCTATGTAAATAAAACCAAAATAAAGGTTGATCTTAGATGCCCAGTAATGAGATGAGTACAATTGAAGCTGTTGTGAACACATAAGTCCTAAAAAAATATGGTAGAGTGTGAGATCAATACATATTCCACATAAACAAAAACTTGAGAATGAAATATATCCATATATAATATTATTTTAGTAATCACATAGATAATAATAATTGATTTCTTAATGTTGGAATTCATAATGTCAAACATCTTTACCTTTCTATTGAGGCCTCAACCCGAACATTTTCATTAAAGAAAAATGTATACACCATATACCCAAATAATTAGTGAGGAAATCCAATTTGTGAGTCCCCATCCATCCCTAAATCATTATAAAAAGAACATCAAGGAATCACAGAAGACATTATATTTATATATGGAATTACACAAACCAAACGATACCCATTATTGTTTATCTAATGAGACCTACTGATGCATCAAGGGGATATATAATTATAAGAAGTATACATAATGAAAATATTCCCCTCTCTATAAAATACCTTTCTTAGTAATATAGACTAAAAGGATTTGTTTTACTATTTCTTTAGAAGAGGTAAATAAGTTCATAATATGGAAATATATTTGATTATTATTTTGATATTTTTCTCAATACTTTTATGATATTTTATAAGGTGTTTACAGTGGTGTGCTAGTGTGAGGTGCTAACACTGGGGTGCTTCTATTGAGGTGATATTGTGATGGTTCTCCCATTGAGATGTTTCCATTGTGGTTCTAGCATTGGTGTGATACTATGATGTGCTTCTATTATGGTTCTACTATTGAGGTGTCACCATTGGGGTGATATTGTTTCCATTGTGGTGATATCATTGAGGTGCTACCATCAGCTTGTTTCCATTGGGTGCTACTGTTAGGTGCTACCATTAGGTTATACTATCTAGTGTTACCATAAGATTCTACCATTGGGGTTTAATAGGGGTTTTTACCATCAGGTTCAACCAGGGGTGTGATACCATTAGATGCCACTACAATATGAATAATATAAACCATGTGTCACATTGTGTTTAGTGATACTGTGAATTTAAATGTGTTGTTTAAAAGTTAAGTGTTCTTCTAAGGTTTACATATCTTGATATAGACTATCATGACTATTGAAAAGAATACGTTGAATGTATATATATAGATAGAATAATTGAGAATAAGGATCCATTGAAATTATTCTGGTACAATAAAGTAAAAATGAATATAGAGAGAAATTGTGTGCGTATTTTTTTATGTGTAAATATGAAGTACAATTAGCCAAGTTGGAAGTGACGTTTACCTTCATGAAGAGGTGCTAAAATCTAGTTGAAATAAATATGGAAGAAGAATTCATATAAATATTCATTATTTATTTATATGAAGTTTTTACAAATTGTATTCATTCATAAATTCATGATCATTATATATGATGGATTGTGAATTTATCATGGAAGGAAGGTGGTTCAATTTTAATGTTATTTAAGATAGAGAATACCATGTTTAAAAAAAATGAAATCTCATATCTACATCATGTATATATTTATTCATACGCATGGATTAATTATTGAATAAAAATAGGTTTTAAAGAATGGTGAAGATGCTATGCTATTTCTGCATGACTCGATATAGTTACCTAGAGTTATGGAAGTAATTTCTTATAGAATTTATTAATATAAACATATCCAATTATTCCTCGTATTTTGAACTCAAATATTTTCTACATGGTATTATAAATATTTGAATTAATAAATAAATAGAAAATATTAACTATCATATATCAATAAATAGTTATGATATTTTTCAAATCTATCTGTGTGTGAACATTAATATAGATGTTTTGTTGATGGAGTTGTGGTTTCATTCGATATTGTGCATGTAAATTTAATTAAAGTATTTTGAGTAAGAAAATAATAAGATGAAGAAGACCTCATCACACCAGACAACTATATTATTTCCAATAGAAGGAAGAAAAATCTATAGTCTCTTTATCATTTGATTTTTTTATTAGTAAGGGATTACCTTTATGTGGTGGTGGAAAAAATATCTGGGAGACTTGTATGTGATTTCTATGTATTTTCCCCACTCACCATGATTCAATATATTTTATTATTAGTTCTTATGGTCATAGGATTTATCAAAAAAATTTCATGGAATAGCTACTCACATTGAGTGGCTAACCTTTTAAATTTCATGTGTTGTCTCAGCATGTTTTTGAATTTTTTTGACTATATATTATCACAATCTAACCAGTGAAAAAGTTTTTTTAAAGGGAAAAATTTAAAATTTCTAAATCAATGATTTACCCCCCTCTTATTGATTCCTTGTTCTTGTGTTTCTATAATTGGAATCAAATCCCAAGTTCCCTTCATTGGTTTTTTGTGCTATTAAAGATCTAGTTTCTGAAGTATATCTCAGTAGAAAAATTTTCAATATAAATCTATTATTATTAATGGAAAATTTAAATTCAATAATAGAAAGGGTATTCCCAAGTTTTATGGAAGGGGTTTTCATATATGGAAAGGAATAGTGTTTCCTTATCTCTTTTCTCTCATTTATTATGTTCTAGAAGTGAAATATGATAGATATTTTTACCATGTTAAAGATGTAATGGCCCAGACCTCTCTGGTCCATTCCTTTGTGAAAATCAGGTGCATGAGGTGCTTCGGGAGGTCAAGGTTACTTATCCCCAACACTTTTACAAATTTCCATTTCTATGAACAGTTCTTATCGATGAACAGTTCCAACGGTAGACCATTGTGAAAAGTGCATCGGTAACCATTTGTGAACAGTGTCATCAATGACCTTCTGTGAATAGTGTCATTGGTAACCCTATGTGAACAGTGAAACGATGACCTTATGTGAACAGTGACATCAGTGACCTTATGTGAATAGTGTCATCAGTGACCTTATGTGAAAAGTGTCATCAGTAACATTATATGAACAGTGCAACGGTGAGGTTCCAATGGTGAGGTTCCAATGATGACCTTTTTCCTTTGACAAAATTTGAGTTCATGAATAGTGTTTCCAGAATGGTGACGTTCCAACGGTGAGGTTCATGAACTCTGTTTCTAGAATAGCAAGGTTCGAACGATGACCTTTTTCCTTTGCCAAATTTTGACTTCATGAACAATGTTTTGAAAATGGTGAGGTTCCAATAGCTAGGTTCCAACGGTGAGGTTCAGGAACAGTGTTTCCATAATGGTGAGGTTCCAATGGTGACGTTCATGAATAGTGTTTTTCCTTTGCTAAATCTCGAGTTTGTGAATAGTGTTGCGAGCTTCCTACAGTTCTCCCCTTTAACATTTCCTTTGAAAAAAAATGCATTTAAAGCCTTATTTTAAGGACTCTAAGGATGATTCAAAGGTTGTAACTTCTATATTAATTTCTCCTAAGTCTCGGGATGTTTTTACTTGGTCAAACAACATGGTTTAATGAGATCATCTTTTAATGGAAAACCATTCGTATCTTAAACCACTGCTCTGTTAAATCTTCTAAAGGGATGAGATATCTTCCTCCCTAGTTCTTCCTCCTTATTCTCCGGTGTGAGACACTAAAACATCAAATTCCTTCCTGTAGGAGTTGTGTAATCAAACATTCCCCCTAGTATTTGTTCAGCACTGTTTTGATGCAACCAAGGAATGTCAATCAATCTTTGATATAAGGTACGATCTATCTTCATCATTTCGGGTTCATCTCCTTCTTTCATATTGACCATTTTATGGAATTTTACCCCCATGTTCCTAATGGGATTTTCTTGGGTGTTGGCCAATATGGTGGTGTCTCTGCATCCTCAGGTGGATACAGTTGTCATAGAGAAAGAGATTGTAACTCATTGTGTGGCTCGTTCTCGTATAAAGAACATCAAGGACTTTTTGAGGAAGGGGATTTGTTGATTTTTTTCTCTTACATGCAACTGTACATTTAGCATGTTTTATCCCACAGGATCACAATGGAATTGACATAATAAATATTTTAACTGAATAAATAAATTGATATTGATCGCATGTTGTTGACTCTTGTTTTTCTAGATAGTGTGATATCTATGAATGATTTGTTTAGAATTTTGTTATTGATAGAAATTAGTAAAGAATGTAAATATGAAATTAATCATTAATTGTTTGGATTAATATTGAGGAATGTAAATGAATCTGGCTCATCTTCTTGTAATTTTATGTTAATAAAATTTATTTAGTAATCGTGAATAATTATTTGTGATAGCTTATTGGTTAGGCTTCCCGAATTTGGATCCTATGAATAATAAATCGGTTAATCAAAGAAGGATTAAATAACTTGTTGTTTGACAAAAGATAATTCCTTTTAGGGTTTTGAGTTACCATCTTATTTGTTCAAGGGCCAAGAGCCCATTTGAAATGATTTCTGTTTTCCTGCTTCTTGTGTCGTGGTGTGAACCTAGATGGGTATTGTGATTTGTGGGGGTAGGGGGGCCTGTTGGTTGTGGCAACGGTTGATGCCTAGAGTGGAAAGTTTCATCATTTTATGCATGTGGGTGTTGGAGAGGACCCCAGGGATGATGGAACGGGTTGGATGTGAATGTTTGGATGCTTGATGATTCCTTGATTGGTTATCTACTTTACTTTCCTCACTGCTCAAGGAAGCTAGTCTTGATTACCCTTCTTTCGAAAGAGGTGAAGACGCAAAATTTATGACACATGATTTTCGTGCCTAGATTCTCAAGGGTGATGGGTCTATGCTCTTGTTATAGGCGGCAAGACTCGATGAGTAGTTCATCTACTCATCGTGTTGAGCCCCCTTGTGTTTAGTACCATGGAATGTTTTTCTAGAATACCTGGGAATATAGGAAAGTAATGTTGTAAATAAATAATTGAATAAATTATGTTAACCCATAGAGTGGGATCTTAATGGGACGCAATGCTGAGGTTACAATTTTAAAAAGGGGCAGTGGAATTTAAGTGTGATGCTAATGAAATTTAATGTTGAATTGTTAATGGTTAATTAATGTTTAAATAATTAATTAAAGTAAAGTAGAACTGATAAAAAAGGAATGATGTGAGGAAATAAATCTCTTTAAATGGTTGTGTACTTATATGATACATAGTCTTAGAAGTGGAAGTTGAGTGTTCGAGAGATGTTAGTTGCAGTTGAGTCTAAGACAAGGTTATGCCCATAGTGTGGTTGTGATCAATAGTATATTTTTTACTTTTTGTGTTTCTATATGCTACTTCACACCGTCAGTAAGGGAAACTAACTCCCCGGGGATTCTGAGCCCTAGGGGGAGGGGTATTTTCCTCAACATTTCGGTGAGAGGATGGATGGATGACTACCCCCTTGGGCCCCACTCCCTTCTCTTAGAAGTTACTTGTGCTGGTAGGCACAATAGTTAGTTTTCCCCATATAAGTGTGTAGAGGGCTGTAACAACTTGCAGTTATTCACACTCATATATTCTGGATATAGTTTCCTATGGACTAATATAGGCGGGACATGTATAAGTTGTGATGGCTTGAGGATCCTTACTCGGTGTGTGAGATGTAATGGCTTGAGGTATAATACCTGACATATGATACACTTTATGCAAGCCATGGTGGATCCCAGAAACTACCGTGTTACTTTTCTTATGTGGACATGGTGGTTTTGTTGCACGAGGTGCATATTATGGTGCTTTTCCCAGGTGTCTGTGGGAAATACTTTTTGGAGAGAGATGCTTAGGACGTGTAGCATTGGGGAATAGTGGGAAACCAGTAGGGAAGTAGTAGCGGGTTACCATTGATATTATTTATTATATTAAATACTATTGTATGCATTACTTGGTGAGAGTATCCATGGTGATACTGGGAACTTAGTATACCTGTTTAGGTGACGAGTTAGTTTCACTTGTTGTTCACTATGCTTTAGCATATTTTATTTAATTTTTCACGAGCGGCTCTGGGGAGGATCTTACTGAGTATACTATTATACTGACCTTATGCATTTGTAAACTATTTTTCAGGTCACTTGGATAAGGTTGGAGATAATGTTGGTTTCTACTATCTCGGGGTTACAGGAGCTGCTCGGGATTGTGGTTGCTTCTGTTTTTACTTTCTTTTGGGTTGTAGTTTTCCTTTACAGTTGTAGTTGTTTTTCATGACATTACATATGTGCAGTTGGTTTTTCATTTATATTTCAGTCTGAGATGGATTTTGTTGGTGTATATCTTATCTCTCTCTTTTTCATGTTTTCTCTTAGAGGGTATTTCTCATATCTGTGTGTTTACTATACCCTCAGTGCTAGTCACCAAACTGGGGCCTACTTGAGGTGGGTCTCAGGGGCCATTATCTCCCTTCTCACTTTTCCGGCCTAGGAGGGGTACACATTGTGGGAAGGGGGTTGTGACAGAGTGGTATCAAAGAGGAGTTGGGAGACAGGATGGAGTATGGTGTCAGGCACAAGTGAGGTTGCATGGGTTGGTAGGGAAAAAGTGTCAGTCAAGTTTAGCAGGTGATGTAAACACAGGAGACCGGCTAAGAAATAGGCATTTAGGGGCCCCTATGAAATGATTTACGGACCTTTAATTTTACAATGACAACAAAATCAGGTGATACTTGTTGTAGGGTAGAGACCAATGAAAGGATCATGCATAATTCTTATTAGTTCCTATGTTTGAATGGGTAGACCTTGGAATTGGTTAACATAAAATGAATAAAAGAAAAAAATTAATTAATTAATTAATGCCAAGTCTTCCATATTCCAAGTTTAGGATCTCTAACAGTTTTTTATTTTATAGGTATAGATCCAGGTTTACGTCGTTTTCAGGATGGCATAGAAGATGTCCAGTTGGCTATGCTAGCAGATCGTTGTAGGGTAGAGGTTGATGATGACGACACTTGGAGGAGGACACTATGAGAGTTTCAGCACTAGAGTCTACAGAAGAAAAAGGGATTTGTTTCAAATACAGTCACAGAAGACTGGTTGGATGAGTTATGAGACAAGTTTAGAGTCGAGTTACTTTCTTTGACCGCAATGGTGTCCAATCTCCAGGAGCTCCTTACCCTTTTAAAGGGGAGCTCCGGTGTGCAAGAGTTTGGAATCCATTTCCAGAACTTTTTACGATATTCTTTGGACCTATTTCTAGACAAGGAGGCCAGGGTGAGGCATTTCAAGGAGGTTTTATGTCCAGAGATCCAATGCCAGGTCACCCCATTTTATGATGAAGACAAATCTTGAGGTGATGGAAAGGGAATAGGTCATCAAGAGGACTTTAGCCAGAACATGATCATCACGAGAGGGGAGTCCTCATGATTTCTAAAGAAGTTGAGATGTGGTCTGGGGTTCCTAGTTTTCACGGTATAAGACTTTCCATTCGGCCAGGGGTAGGCCCCATCCCTCAACAGCTCGTTTCTATAGGGGCACAAGCTCTCAGTCCTATTCCAAGGGATATGGAACTTTTTTTTCTAGCGGTGGTCAAGGTCACCAACAACAAGAGTGCTCGACCTTTCAGAGTAGTCATCGTGCTCTAGGTGTTCCACTCCAGGTTCCACCATTGAGGTAGTTCCAGCAGAGGCAAAAGTAGTAGGTTGCACCAGCTTTAGATCTGTAGAGGGTAGATGGGGCAGGTAGAGGATAGCCTTGTGGTGCTCCTCGTCCTTAGAGAGTAGAGCTCAGCCATGGTGGTGGTTGTCATCAGGGCCAGAGAGGTCGTGGAGGAGGCTGTGGTTATATTCAGGCTTTAGCGTTGCCAACTTAAGGCGATACAGATTTCATTTTAGGTACCCTTTTCTTCTTTTCTACATTGGTGTATTCCTTGTTTGATTTAAGAGTGACAAACTCCTTCATATCACCCACCCTTATCCATGCTATGGGACCTGAGGAAGAGAGACATCCAGTCCCCTTGGCTATGACTACAACAGTTGGAGGTCGAGCTAACCTGTTTGACGTATGTAGAGACTATGAGCTAGTGTTGGGGAAGCACCAATATTTGGGAGATTTCCTTATTTACGAATAAAACCATATGATTTCATCCTAGGAATGGATTGGTTGTATTCGGTGCAGGCTATTGTGGATTTCATAAGGAGTCAGGTTGTGTTCTTCAATGCGGATAGAGAGCTAGTGGTGTTTGTTGGCAAGCGATACCCTCAGATGGGTCAGAGGCATGTTTATTCCTTATCATTCATGATGGCTAATATGATTCTGAGTTATTCATAGGTTCAGTAGTAGTCGTTTCCTAGGGTTTTAGAAGAGTACCCTGATGTCTTTACAGAAGAGGTTGTAGCATTACCCCCTTGATGAGAGATCGAGTTTGGGATCATGCTGCAACCAACTGTGTCTCCTATATATATGTATCCATATAGGATGACCCCTTATGAGTTATGAGAGCTACATATACAGCTTGATGGTTTATTAAAGTGTGGTTTTGTTTGTCCAAGTGTGTCACCATGGGGTGCATGAGTTTTGTTCATGAAAAAGGCTGACAACAGTTTGTAGTTGTGTGTCGATTATCATCGTTTAAACAAATTTATTGTGAAGAATTGATATCCTCATCCATATATTTACGATTTATTTGATCAAATGAAGGGTGAAAGTTGTTTCTCAAAGATCAAATTTCAGTCAGGATATCATCAGATGAGTGTGGAAGATGAAGATATCCCAAAGACTGCTTTTCATTGTCATCATTGAAATTATGATTTTTTTGTAATGTTGTTCGGTGTGACAAATTCTCTAGCTGTGTTCATGGGATTGATGGAAACTGTGGTCTGTGAGTTCCTGGAAAATATTATGGTGGTTTTCATCGATGAAATCCTTGTGTACTCCACATCTGAGGAGAAGCATGTAGAACATCTACATGCCATTTTGGGAGTTCTTCGTCAACATCAGCTGTTTGGGAAGTTGTCGAAGTGTGAGTTTTGGGCTGGATAAGTATGTTTATTGGGGTATGTTGTGTCCTAGTAGGGAGTTTATGTGGATCCATTGAAGATAGAATCATTTGTGTCTTGAGCATCCCCCAAGATAGTGTCAAAGGTGCGAAGTTTCCTTGGTCATGCAGGCTACTACAGGAGGTTTATAGTAGATTTCTCACGAGGTGCGACTCATCTGACAACTTTGACAAGGAAGGATCATACATTCATATGGACTGATTAGTGCCATGAATATATCAATTATCTAAAGTAGAAGTTAGTAAGTGCTCTAGATCATTGTTTTCCAGCTGAGGGAGTTCAGTTTGATGTTTTCTCCATTGCTTCGCATCTGGGGTTGGGCTGTGTTCTGATGCAGCAAATATGAGTTGTTTCTCATGGGTCTTGGAAGTTGTGTCCTCATGAATGAAACTATTCCACCCATGATCTTGAGTTGTCAACCGTGGTGTTTGTTATGAAGTTGTGGAGACATTACCTCATTGTTGAGTGCTTTGTGGTTTTCATCAATCATAACAGCCTGAGGTATGTTTTCTCTCAGCATGACTTAAACTTATGAAAATATTGATGGATAGAGTTCTTATAGGAATAAAACATCAAAATATCATATGCAACTAGAAAGGGGAATGTTGTAGCTGATAAACTAAACATGAATTCATGTGGTGATGCACTACATGAATTCAGAAATTCCTAGAGAGTAATGGAAGAACTATCAGCATTACATCTTGATATGGGAGAAGTTTGGGGAAGAAGGTGTCTTTTTCAGGCGACGATGTAGTCATATCTGGTGCAGAAGGTGGAAGAGTCCTAGTTGGGGGATCTAGAGGTGGACATTTGGAGAGACTGAGTTGTTTGTGGGGAGGCCCCTGGTGGTTGGTCTGAGGATGAACAACACCGAGTGTTGTATCATGGAAGTATTTTTGTTCATTTAAAGATGCACACGATGGTTCTCAGAGAGTTCCATAGTTCTCCTTTATCGGTTAATTATGGCATGATAAGGATGTACTGAGCCTTGACGAGCCAGTTTTGGTGGCCTGGGCTAAAGCATAAAGTTGTAGAGTTTGTGTCGTGATGTTTGGTCTTCCAGATGGTGAAGGCCAAACACCGTGTTCCTAGTGGTCTGCTCCAACTATTAGATATTCCTCAGTGGAAGTGAGAGAGAATCTCAATGGACTTTGTTACTAGTTTACCTTGAGCTCAGGGAGGAGATGATACTATTTGGGTGGTAGTGGACCATTTAATGAAATCATCCCACTTTATAGGAATCAATGATTCGAGTTCAGTGGATGTTTTGTCAAGGAAATATCTAGAAGAGGTAGTGAGACTTCATGGAGTCCCAAGGACAATATTTTCTACTAGAGATCCTTGATTTACTTCTTGGGTGTGGAAAGGTCTTCAACATGCTTTCGGTTTTTAGCTATGTCTTAGCATTTATTTTCATC
Source organism: Viscum album (assembly GCA_963277665.1). Lineage (NCBI taxonomy): Eukaryota > Viridiplantae > Streptophyta > Magnoliopsida > Santalales > Viscaceae > Viscum > Viscum album. Next base: position 382,254,264 of record OY728131.1, read on the forward strand.
CTCAAACAGATGGTCAGACAGAGCGAACCATCTAGACTCTAGAAGACATGTTACATTCTTGTGTTCTTGATTTTGGAGGTTCATGGTTGAGGAACTTACCCTTGGTGGAGTTTTCTTACAGTAATAGTTTTCACTCCACCATCGGTATGACACCATTTAAAGCCTTGTATGGGCAACCATTCCATTCTCCATTGTTCTGGACTGGGGTCGAAGAGTAACCAATTCTCAAACTAGAACTAGTGAAGAATACAACAGAGATGGTTTAGGTGATTCGTGAGAGGATGAAGACAACACAAGATCGTTAGAAATCATATGTCTATCAAAGGAGGAGGCCCTTAGAGTTTGATGTTGGGAATCATGTGTTTCTAAAGGTGTCTCCCCATCATGGTCAGTGAAGGTTTGTTCGTGGGAGTAAGCTTTCTCCCTAGTTTTTTGGGCCTTTCGAGGTGTTATCTCATGTTGGAGCTATGGCGTATCAAGTAGCACTTCCCCCGCAAATGAGTCAGATACATGATGTTTTACATGTATCACAACTCTATAGTTATTTTCATGATGACTCTCACATCATCGATTGGGTAGAGATTGATGTTGATGATGATGTGACCCTGGAGGAGTGCTTGTGGAGATCCAAGACCACAAAGAGAAGGTGTTTCATGGGCATTCTATCCCCTTGGTTCATGTCTTGTGGTGACACGGTGACATGTAGGAGAGTACCTAGGAACGTGAGTTATAGATACATTCTCAGTACCTGGATTTGTTTGATGTATAACTCTTTTCATGTATCGATGTATCCTTTGTGGTTATAGACCATTCATGTTTATAATATATTTTTCTTTGGTTGCTTCTTGTGGCTTTATCTCTTTTGAGATGTATCGTGATAGGTTGTTGTTCGAACCCCTTTTTGTTTTCCCTTTAAGTGGGTTTTGAATTCTCGAGGATGAGAATGTTTTGAGAGGTATATAATGTAATGTACCGGACCTCTCTGGTCCATTCCATTGCAAAGATGAGGTGTATGAGGTGTTTCAGGAGGTCAAGGTGACTTATCCCCAACACTTCTCCAAATTTCCATTTCTGTGAATAGTTCCATCAGTGAACAGTTCCAACAGTAGACCATTGTGAATAGTGCCTCCGTAACCTTCTGTGAACAATGCCATCGACGATCTTCTATGAATAGTATCATCAGTAACGTTATGTGAATAGTGAAATGGTGACCTTACGTGAATGGTGAAATCAGTGACCTTATGTGAATAATGTCATTGGTGAACTTCTGTGAACAGTGCCATCGATAACCTTATGTGAACAGTGTAATGGTGAGGTTCCAACGATGAGGTTCCAATGATGACCTCTTTCCTTTGCCAAATTTTGAGTTCATGGACAATGTTTCTAGAATAGTGAGGTTCCAACAGTGAGGTTCATGAACAGTGTTTCCAAAACAGTGAGGTTCTAACGGTGACCTTTTTACTTTTCCAAATTTTGAGTTCATGAATAGTGTTACCAGAATGGTGAGGTTCCAACGATGACCTTTTTCCTTTTCCAAATTTTGAGTTCATGAACAGTGTTTCTAGAATGGTGAGGTTCCAACAGTGAGGTTCATGAGTAGTGTTTCCAGAATGGTGATTTTCATGAACATTGTTTTTCCTTTTCCAAATTTTGAGTTTGTGAACAGTGTTTCTAGCTTCCTACAGTTTCACATATTTAACATTTCCTTTGATGTAAAATGTATTTAAATCCTTGTTTTAAGGACTATAAGGATGATTCAAAGGTAGTAACTCCTATATTAATTTCTCTAAAGTCTCAAGATGTTTTTGCTTGGTCAAACTATGTAGTTTAATTCATTCCTCTTTTAATGGAAAACCCAACATATCATAAAACACTACCCTATTAAATCTTCTAAAGGGACATGATATCTTCCTCCATAGTTCTTCCTCCTTGTTTTTGGGTGTGAGATGCTCGAACATCCCATTCCTTCCCATAGGAGTTGTGAAATCAAACATTCCTCCAAAGATTTATTCCGCTCTGTCTTGATGCAACCAAGAAATATCAATCAATCTTTGATATAAGTTATGATCTATCATTATCATTTCGTGTTAATATCCTTCTTTATCCTTGACCTTTTTATGTAATTTTATCCCCATATTCCTAATGGGATTTTTTTGGGTGTTGGCCGATATGGTGGTGCCTCTACATCCTCGGGTGGAAATAGTTGTCACAGGGAAAGAGATTGTAACTCGTTGTGTGGATCGTTCTCGTATAAAGAACATCAAGAACTGTTTGAGGAAGGGGATTTGTTGGTTCTTTTTTCTCTTATGTGAAACTATATAGTTATCATGTTTTATCTCACATGATCATAATGGAATTAACATAATAAATATAAGAACTGAATAAATAAATTGATATTGACCATATGTTATTGACTCGTGTTTTTTAGATAGTGTGATATCTATGAATGCTTTGTTTAGATTTTAATTCTTGATGGAAATTCGTAAAAACATAAATTTGAAATTAATCAGTAATTATTTGGTGAAAGATAAAGAGGCATGTAAATGAACCTGGTTCTTCTTGTTGTAATTTTATGTTAATCAAATTTGGGCAGTAAGAATGTTTAATTATTTGTGATAGCTTACTGGTTAGGTTTACCGAATTAGGAACCTATGAATAATAAATCAGTAAATCCAAGATGGATTAAAGAACTGGTTGTTTGATAAAAGATAATTTCTTGTAGGGTTCTAAGTTACCCTCTTGTTTGTTTAAGGGCCATGATCCTATTTGATATTATGTTAATTGTCTAGTTGGTTATGTCGTGGCGTGATCCTAGATATATTTTGTGATTAGTGGGATAAGGCAGGACTATTGGTTGTGGAAGCAGTTGATGCCTAGAGTAGCGATATCCATTGGTTTATACATGTGGGTGTTGGGGAGGACACCAGGGATGATGGAACAGGTTGGATGTGAATGTTTGTATGCTTGTTTATTCCTTGATTGGTTATCTACTTTACTTTCCCCACTAATCACGGAAGCTGGTATTTCTTACCGTTCTTCCGAAAAGGGTGAAGACACATGGGGTATGCCACGTGCTTTCCATGTCTAGCTTCTCAAGGGAGGATGGTTCTACGCTCTTGCTACAGGCAGTAAAGATTCGATGGGTAGTTCATCTACTCACTATGTTGATCCCCCTTGTGTTTAGTATCATAGAATTGTTTTCTAAAATGCCTAGGAATATGGGAAAGTAATGTTGTAAATAAATAATTGAATAAATGATGTTAACCCATGGGGTGGGAGCTTGTAGGGACGCAATGTTGTGGTTACAATTTTTAAAAGGGGCAGTGGACTTTGGGAGGGATGCTAATGAAATTTAATGTGGAATTGTTAATGGTTAATTAATTTTTAAATAATTAATTAATGTAAAGTGGAACTGATAAAAATGGAATGAAGTAAGGCCATAAATCTCCATAAATAGTTGTGTGCTTATAAGATACATATTCTTAGAAGTGGAAACCAGGAGTCTGAGAGACATTAGCTGATGTTGAGTCTAAGACTAGGTTATGACCATAGTGCAGTTTTGAGCTATAGTATATTCTTTATTTTTTTGGTTTTTACACTCTACTCCACACTATATGTAAGGGAAACTGACACCCCGGTGATTCTGAGCCCGGGGGTTGTTTTCCCAAACATTCTGGTGGTAGTATGGTTGGATGACTACCCCCTTTGGCCCCGCTCTCTTTTCTTGGTAGTTACTTGTGATGGTAGGCACACCATTTAGTTTTCCCCATATATGTGTGTAGAGGGATGTAATGGCTTTTGGTTATTCACACACATATATTTAGGATATAGTTTCCTATGGACTACTATAGGTGTGATGTGTATAGGCTGTGATGGCTTGTGGATCCTTACACGGTGTATGGCCTGTACTGGCTTGAGGGATAATACCCGATGTATATTACACATTATGTGAGCTGTAGTGGCTCCCAAAAACTACCAGGTTACTTTGCTTATGTGGATGTGTTGGTTTTGTTGCATGAGGTACATATTGTGGTGGTTTTCCCAGGTGTCTGCGGGAAATCCTTTTTGGAAAGAGATGCTTAGGACGTATGAAGTTGGGGAAAAGAGGCAAACCAATGGGGAAGTAGTAGCGGGGTACCCTTGATATTATTTATTATATTATATAATATTGTATGTGTTGCTTGGTGAGAGTAGACATAGTGAGGCAAGGAACTTTATATACCTATTTATGTGATGAGTTAGTTTCACTTGTCATTCATTGTGCGTTAGCATGCTTTATTTACTTTTGCATGAGAGGATCTGGGGAGGATCATACTAAGTATACTATTATACTCACCCTACATATATATAAACTTTTTTTTCTAGTCACTTGGAGTAGAATGGAGATCAAGCCGGTGTCAACTTTCTTGGGGTTGCAGGAGCTGTTCAGGCGTGTGGTTACTGCTGTTTTTAGATTCTTTTGGGTACTTGTAGTTTTCCTCTTCTGGTTGTAGTATTTTTTCATGAAATTATATATGTGTATTAGGGTTTTAATTTATATTTCAGTCTGAGTTGAATTTGGTTGGTTTCTATCTTATCTCTCTCTTTGGCATGTGTTCTCTTAGAGGGCAATGCCTCCCATCTTTGTGTTTACTATACCCTCAGTGCTAGTCGCCAACCCGGGGCCTACTGGAGGTGGGACTTGGGGGGTCATTATCTCCTGTCTCACATTGCTGTCCTAGGAGGGGTACACCTTTTGGGGAGGGGGTCTTGAGAAAAGGTGTTTTCATTACCACACCAAATAAGTGGAATTTGGAAAATTATGGTCATAGTAAAAATTTTATTTTATCTTCTCTATCATAATGAAATTTTATAAATCTTAAAGGGATCGAATCAGAAAAATAAATATTGGATAAGGTTCAGAATATCTATAAAGGGAAAACCAAAGTAAAGAATACTAGGTTTTAGTTCCAGATACTTAAATATTAATATCTCCAAATGAATGACAATTGGACTATTCATAGTATCTTTATAAGGATCAATGAATTTGTGAGTACAATCGGTGTCTATGGCGATATGGTTGAAAATTCAGATATTACAGAAGGGATTTTATATATCATACTAGATATATTCTATGCTAAAGTATTGGATTTGGAATAAAAGGATCCAGGTTATATTCCCATTGATGATCTACATGGTATTCTAATTTATTATTAAATGAAGAAATATTATATAGTTATGAAAAAGGTAAAGGTTGAAAAAAAAGTTTCTTTTAATGTCTCAAAATGTAATAAAATAAAGGAAATTGTTTTGGATGATGATGAAACTTTCTATTTGAAATCACTCTCTAATATGGATGTGAAATTATCTAAAATTATGTCCCTTATCTCTAGAAATGTGATAATGGGGAAGGGAATGTCAAAAGTTTAGTTACCACATAAATTCTTTAATTTTGCAGATATCCAACATTTTGGAACAAATTATCATAAAATTAAAGACATGGATAGTAGGGATGAATTTAAATGTTTCAAATGATATTTAATGTATAATTAATCTAATCCAAAATTATTTTCTAAAATAAAGGATATTAATTTCTTTGAAAAAAAAGATAAAATTTTATCAAATTATATAGAAAGTGAAAGTATAAATTAGGATGAAGAGGTTGATATTGAAATTTATGTTGGTGAAAGGCTTCTTGTTACTAAATTTAATGATGAATACATCACATGTGATGAATTTAGAAAATATGAAAGTGAATATGAGGTGAATCAAATTGAGTTTATGGTAAAGATAAAATTAAGGGAGTGAATTTTGAAAATTTTAAATGTTTTAAATGAGAACAGGAAGATGAATAAATATTATTAAGCTATTTTTGGAATGATAATATCTCATAATGATTAAAAATAAATGCTATTAGTGGAGATTTATAATCTGAAAAAAATCTAGATGCTATGAAAACCTTGGGTTTTAGCATGAAAGAATTGGTTAAATAATTATAGAATAAATATAATCTTTTTCAACTAAATATTTCCAATGTAGAGGAATAAATTAACCTATCTATAATAATATTTAAACATTATATTCATGAAGTCAGAGTGTGTTCAAATAACAATTAATTAAAATAAAACTATCAAAAATAACTTTCCCAAGATGATGTTTATATAGAAAAGGATGGTAAAAGAATTAGGAGGAACAAGTAGGTCAGAGGAACCATGTTGGCATCCCAGAATATTGAGTTATATAATACAAGAAATTATAGTACTTCTAAATTTTATTTAAGATATTTTTTTTCAGAAATAATAAATATGTTGAGAATAATTCTATTGTGAAGCAGATTCCAAGAGTTTATCAAAACATTAGCTCTAAAAAATGGTCAGAGTTTTTGATCAAAATAAGAAAGAAAGGTTGATTTGTAGTTTTTAAAATAACACTGATTTCAAAGGTAAATATGATTTTTATGGATATTATTGGTATTTTTTTTGGATTATAACATATATAAAAGATGTTTTAGTTCAGTTAAAATCATCATAATGATTCTACAAGACCAGGGATAAACAATTTTGAGGGAGAGTCAGCCGAATCTAAGAAGAAAAAATAAGAAACAACCTAGAAAATCTAGTTTAAATAAAAAAAATATATTTCAATTTTTATAAAATGGGTGAGAGATATGTGATCAGTTAGGTCACCTTGATAAATGGATGTACAACACACTTCTGTCCCAATAGGAAAAAACATTCAAGAGAAAGTTAAATAGAGTATATGGTTGTAGAAGTTTCACATAAAGACTCAAAGGAGGAATGCTCAAGGATATTGGATAGTATATGATATTCATATATGATACAAAACATAAAGTTTTTGAATAATGGTTTAAATTAAAAATAAGGATCTGTGACGTTTATAAATGATGGGTCTCTCAGGATTAAATTTCTTTATTTTGCTGATATTGGATAGAGAAAAATTTAAATCCAAGAACACTCTTTTAATAATTAGTTGAAAATAATTGTTAAGTGTTTAAAAACTGTTTGATGAAGGGAATGAGGTAATTTTCAAAAAATATGGTTTTTGGGTAAACATTATTGAAGACGAAAAGTTTTTAACAAGAGGGAAGTTAATGAAGGAAAATTTGTTTCAAATTAGAGATTCCCGAACTTCATGGTATTTAGGAATGAAAGATGAAAATGAAATCTTGAAAAAAACATGGAAATCTTGGGAAAAAAAACATTAGATAACTTTCTCAATGTGAAAGTTTTCACAACATAACTAAAATTAATAGGGAGATTAATTATATTTTATATAAATTTTTGAAGTGGAAGGTGTCTAATCAATCATGCAAAGGGGTTGATATTTAGACATATTATCATTTTTATATAATTGATTTTAATATTTGAAAACCCATGATAATGTAGTAAAAACATTTTGATAATTATTTAATTTCTTTTATTGATGAATTTACTTGAATTACATGTATTATGTTTATGAAACATAAATTAGTGGATCTAAAGATGACCAAGAGTTTTAGAAGAAGTTATGAAAAAGAGTATAGTTAATCTCTAAAGAGATTTTAGAATAATAATGGTATATAGTACACTAATAATAGGTTTGAGGATTATATTGAAAAACTTGGAATTCATTACCAAATCAGTTCTCTATACACACCATAAAAATTGGTGTAGCTAAATAGAAGAATAGAATCTTAGTTGAGACAGAATGAACATTATTTATTGAAAATTATATGACTATAAATTTTTGAATAATTATATTGGACAAATATTTTATATTAAAAATATAATTTTCTATAGATTAAATTCTGATATGACTCGATATAATATATATTGCAAAAAATAAAACAATATTGAGGCATATCAATGTGTTTTTGAACCCTTGTGTCATCAAGATTAAAGGAGAAAATTTACGTAAGTTTGATCTAAGAGGTTTTTCTAGATTATTTTGTTGATATACTCTAAATAGATGGGGATTTTACTATTATAATAAGTATTCTTGTAGAATTTTTATACAACCATAGTGAATATAATTGAATTTGCAAAAAAAATTAAATTATTGACAATAAATAAAGTTATGAAAGTGATTTTACTATTAATAATTTTGAATAGGATAATAAAACAATAGAAAAGATGAGAGCATTGAGGATGAATTGAATTAAAAAGAATATTAATACATATAAGTTGATTGAAAAAAATACATTCAATTCAGGCTAGGTTGAGATGAAAATTTTAGATCCAAAACAACATCAGAAATCAAGAACTATTTGTAAAAACTGGAATAACTCATAGAACAACATCTCATACTTCTTTATTATCTCAATTTGAACCTAAAGATGTTGAGGATCTAGAGTATCAAGAGTTGGTTAGTTTTATAAATTAATAATTAGAAAAATTTTAGAATAATGAGATCTAGGAACTAGTTCCTAAACCTAATGATAAGAATGTCATCAGGACAAGGCCAGTGATCTAAAATAATTTTATTGAAAACGATGAAGTGGTGAGGAATAATGAATTATTGGTATGTAAAGGATATTCTCATATCAAAGTAGTTGATTTTTATGTGACCTTTTCACTAGTTACAGGGATTGAAACTATTCAAATGTTAATTTCTATTACTATATAAAGGCATTATAAGATATTCAAAATTGATGTAATGTTTTCCTTATAAAATGTAAAAATTTATGAAGTGTTTTACATTAAAAAACCTTGTTTGTTTATTCTATAATAAGATTAAAATTATATTCATATTTTAAATAAGGATTTATATGTGTTGAAACAATCCCTGAGATCTTTTTATTCTATGATTGAAAACTACTTGAAGAGGTTGGATTTCATAAATGGAAGAGTAGAAAATAGTCTCAATATAAAATATGAAAATGTGGAATCTCTACTTGTTATTTTTTATATAAATTAAATCCTATTTGATAGAAATGAAAAATAAATATGTGAAAATTTTTATAAAGAAATATTTTTTTTGAAATGTCTATTCTTGGAGAGATGAGGTACATTCTTCGCTTTCAAATCTCTAAAGAGAAAGACCAATTTTTTATTTCTCAAGATAAGTATGAAAATGAGCACTTTAAAGGATTTGACATGAAGGATTAATAACTAATTTACACACCAATTTCAGTATAAGCAAAGCTATCTAAAGATATGTAAGGGAAAAAAATTAATCAAAGGGTGTTTATAAATTTGACAGGAAGTTTTTTATACCTTATAAATTTAAGTCTAGATCTTTGATATTCTATAACTATTTATTCTATTTATAAAAGTGATACAAAATAATCCACCTTAATTTTCGGAAAAATATAATTTGGTATATAAAGGGTGAACTAGATTTTGGATTCAAATATGATAGAAAATAATTTTGGGATCTATTTAGTTATGCTGATACTGGTTGGGCATGTTTTACTGATGATAGAAAATATATATCTCACTTATCACATCACCACATAAACAAAAAACCTACCCATTCCAAGAAGACCAAAGATCGGAACAATTTCTTAAATACTTTCATGCCTTCATTTTCACAGCAACATCACAACCACTTTCCATCACCACTACCCCACAACACGGCCACAAAACTCATTACCACCTCATAACACAAACATACCATGAAACATCTGCCCCACCTAATACAACCACATGCCACCACATTCACATGCCACAAAACTTTTAAAATAATAACATAACATTTTCTTAATTCATCATGGTGGTCTTCGTTAATTACATTTCTTTATTTTAGAGGAATTACCACACAATCCACAGATCTACATTTAACCAATTAATTATCCATGTATAATTGGTTAACCAATTAATAAAGGTAGTGATGAACAATAATCAAACAATATAGATTCCAAAATCATAACTAAATAATAAGAAAACTCCACCAGTGATCTTGATTTTTTTTTGGGGTGTTTAGCAAGTACAATTCACTTTATAATCAATAATATAAAAATGGTAAAACATAAAATTCCATTTACCTTTTCCTCAAATTAAATTAAAATGATTAATTTATATTTTTTTTGGATATATTCAATAGTCTTCCCAAGATATAACAAGATTAAACCCATAATACATGATTGAGTAGGTGAGAAATAAAGGAACCAATTCCTAAAATAAAGATTTCTAATCCACTTTTTAAGGTTGTAACAGGAGGGTAGCCAACAACAGGTACCACGATAAATAATAAAAACTTAACATACTATTAAACAAATAACACAACACTCCAAAATCAGAACCACATAAAAACTAATGATTTACCTCAGAAAAACCATTCTTAGGTGAAGAAATATGAAGAAACTAGAAGAAAAAAAGGAGGATAACTCACCTAAATTGCCCAAATGGTCGAGGTAGAAATAAAAAAGAAAGGGGAATGAAAGAGATCTTTTCGATGCACATGGGTCTCCTATGAAACAATAGAAATAAAGGCTAATTGAGGGTGTTTTATGGGTCTAAATAATTTATATTTATACTAAAAAACATAACACAACAACGAAGATAAGGGGACTAAATAGAAGAATTTATGAAAAGAGTGAGGACCATAGAACCACCCTCCTCACAACACCATATCCAAACTAGTCAATGGACCCTCTAAAAAAATGATTATATCAACATCGTAGATATTATAAAAGGTGGAGGAAGGTCATGGTTCATCAAAATTCATTACATCATAGACCTAAAACAACTAGAAAGGGCTCTGCTGCAACCACTTCTCTATAGATTAGTGGTTCCAAAATTGAAATAACCACTAAACACTCACCCTAGGAATCCACACCATAGCCAGGGTCTCTATACAAAAACCACCACTTTCCAACAACCACTTCACTACAACCAAGGGTCCATGGCATAGATACCCCAAAATTAGATGTAGCACTATAAATCCTCCTCCTAGTAACTCTACCACAACCTTCCACCTTAAAAAGAAACTACTCCATTATGGTGTAACCTCCACACTCCACACCACATCCTTTCCAAAATATGTAGTGAAATGCCTTCTCCTCGTGAACACCAATAAAAACCTTGGGATCTCCTAAGAAACCTCCATCACCATAATTCCAACCAATTTAAATTTTTGAAGCTCCAAACTATTTCAATATATTTCTATCAAACTATTATATCCCCCAAGAATCAAAACCACCAATGAAAGGAACGGAAAAAGTAGGTACAAACAAAAATTCCATGACATTCCTCTCAAGGATATCATTATAGTAAAAAATCCACTAATAAAATGAAAAAAAATCCTCTGGACATCCTACACAACAACACTTCCACACCATTTCACATCAATATAAAACAAACACCTTTACATAACCAACCTCACCGCTATCTCTTCCCCCATAAGTCCCGATAAAATGATAACCACTACTATTAAAATAATACCCAAACATAGAAATCAAAGAATCACATATTCCATGTTAAGATATTTTATACTTTGGGATGCAGTGACTTACCCACTTGGTTTAATCATGTCAAAGTATAATTCAACTCGATTAGGAATTAGGTTTTCCCCTTCCTCATGTTCTTGATGATTTAATAAAAAATAATAACATTAAGTAAAAATAATATCTCTTAAACCAAAGTAATGGTACATCCTAATAAGTAATCTCCTCTAGGCCATTATTCCTCCACAACACATGAACCAAAGGAATGGTCCATCCTTGAAAAACCTTCTCTTGACTGTCCTAGATCTCCATTGGCCACTCCATGAATGGGAAATTGTCCTAAATATCCAACTATCATCATTTAATGACATGAGAGACATAATGAAGATACAAAAGGATATAGAAGATGTTTAATATGTCATTAACCCAATCATGTCATGGAGGAAGTTCCAATTGATAATCCACCTCACCAGTACACCCCAACACCTAGAAAATCCCACCAAACTTGGGTGGGAGATTACCCCCCTTACCAAGCCTCCACTGATCATGTCAAGGGGAAACCTTAAATAAAACATGGTATACAAACTTGAACTCTAAGGGACTCATCCTAAAATCAACCTAATAATTATGATGACCTTACACTAGTTTTATCCTCTCATGAACAAGATGAACCTTCTCTTCTATTCTCTGAACCACATCAGGACCATGAATCAATTAATCTCCCACCTTAGCCCAAAAAATAGAGAATGAAACAAACAGCCATAAAAAGACTCAAATGGGTCCATCTTGATAGATGAGTGATACCTATTATTGTAAGAAAACCCAATCAAGGGAAAATTTTGTGACCAAGATCCTCTGAAGTCAAAGATGCATCACCTCAATATATCCACCATTGTTAAGATAGTCCACTCTGTCTTCCATCCTTCTGAGGGTGGAAAATAGTTTTTAGGTGTAACTGAGTGCAAAATAATTATATAATCCTAAAAGACTCATGAGGTAAAATGTACATCCGGATCCTATAAAATGTACCTCATAAATCTATGAAACTACATCACCTCATCCATATACCTCTTAACAAAAATATCTATGGAACCTAACTCTATGATCAATAAAAAGTGAATTGATTTCATCAAATGATACATGATTACAAATATAGTATAAAAAACTACCTAATATCAGGGTAAATCAGTGATGAATTATATTAATATTTCATCCCTCATACACCCAGAAACAACCAAGAGATCTAATAAACTTCCATGAAAACAATTATCATCCTCTACCTATTGTAAAACATCACATTGAGCCACAAACTCTATCACTAAAAATTTTATCATGGGACACAAAAACTATATCCCCAATCCTTGGTACATTTTTTATACTCATGGGTGTACCTCTAAATGTGAGCTATGAAACTCAAGATGGACTCCCTCACACATCGCTATCAGAATAAACAACCTTATATAAAACAACATCCAGTTCTGACCATTATATGTTCATCCCTACAGAGTATCATCATAGATAACATGATCATGTGTCACCTATACCACTATGTCTATCCATTGAAACTCTTCCATCTGATGTATTAGAGTTGACTACACCATTATCTAAAACAAAAAACCTTTATAATCAGCCACCATTTCATATGAGTACAATGATTACAACATCTAAATCACCCTCCATACATATTTGAACACCTAATAAACATCCTTATACAATTTCATGTTCAAATTATTGGACAAAAAATTCACCTTTCTTAAGGTATAGGAGATCTCAATGTTATATACCCCAAGAAAATCCATCCACATGTGCTAACACTGATTCAAATAACACTGGGAAAAGATATTCCTAAAATAATTTTGATCAATGGAAACCAAAAAGTGATAGCTAATAAACAAATGTAACCACTACTTTAGTGAAAAAACAATATTTATTAGCTCTATATTATTAGTGGAATTAAAATCATGGGGTTTTAACTACCTAGACTCATAAGAGAACAATTTTTTTTCACTACATCAAGACACGCCCAAATCCTAGAAGGTAATCCTAATAAAAAACCTCAAACATCTCCCCTTCATATAGAAACTAATGAAATAGAGAACTGATTAATCGTCTATTCAATTAGTAAAATGCTAGAGAGAACTAATCAGTCTAGATAATGCCCTGGTCCTTCCTTGTTAAAGTTGTTAATGGGGATACAATCTATGGGAATTTGGATATAAACATCTAGTAAAAGACTAAAATATCCAAGAATCTATGAAATTATCCCATATTCTTAGGTGTTTTCCAAGAAAAAACATCCTTGAAATTCAATGGGTCGATGACCCCAAACTTATGGGACACCACATTTCTAAGGAAATTCACCTCTAAGGTCCAAAAATTACACTTTCACAACATTAAATAATTTTAGTTCCATCAAAGAACCTAAAATATATCCTTGATGTGATCTACTTTATCCTCTCCATATGTTGAGTAGATCAATATTTTATCGATGAACATGGATATGAATTGGTCTAAAAATTCAAGGAACATGGTGTTTATGACTCCCTTGAACATAATTAGTGAATTTGTGACACCAAAAGGCATGAACATGAAATTGAAGTGACCATACCTACACCGAAAGGGAGTCTTTGGGATATCACCCTAATTTAACATAAACTCATGATATCTGGACCACATATTGATCATAGCATACTAACATGATCCTCTTAGCTAGTCAAAAAAGATCATTTATCCTTGTAAGAGGGTAATAATTATTGATCATTACATGATTCAACCTCCTAAAGTCTATAAAAAACCTCATAAAATCATACACCTTCTTGGATAATAACACTAGATCACCCCATGATGATACCCTGGGACATATTGTACCCTTTTTCATCAGTTCATACATATTAATCATCATATATAATAACATAGAAGGTTCTATATTATATGGAGATATTGAAATTATAAATTCACTGAGCTATAAGTTTATCCTAAACTCAACATCACATCAAGGGTGTAGCATAAAAACCACCTTTGAAAAAAAATAAGAAACTACCTGATAACCCTAGAAACATATAGTATACTAATTTCAACTGATTCCATGGAAAAATCATTCATCAAAGAATTAATGGGATTGACATTTCTGCTACCCATATGAAAACTCTTCTCTCCAACAAAAACTGAAGAATGGCCATCCACATTTGAGAACAAAACTCTCCACCAGAAGAAGTTAATATTGGTATGTGAATTTTACAACTACTCAATGCTAAGGATGAAATCATACTATTGAATATAAATTAAGATAATATCCTCATAGGAATGATGTGGACCCATCATCAGTCTACAATATTGTCACACATCAAATAAGTAGGTTAGTCCTCCGACTGGTGTAGTCAACAACAAGAAAATATGAAGAATATCTATATTTATTTAAAAAGAACATAATAGATTTTTGGAAATAATGGATTTTGAGGTTCATGAATCAAAAAAATAATAAACAAGGATACATGATAAGCTGATCGTGCCACTAATGATCTCAATCCCCTCTAGCACTGCCGCCTACATCACATTCAAATAACCATACCTAGATTATCTACCTTTTTGTTTATGGCCACCTATATAAACATGCTCAGGTAAAGGTCCATGAACTTGAAGAAAATCTTATGTTTTTCTTATATTATCCCCATCCCTTCTTAGTAGATCATAAGTCTTATTCCCCTTCTATTGAAAGGACCTCACTTGTAACTTCTGTTGAAGATGATGCTAAACATGACCACATCCCGTAAACTTATATCTAAAAAGCACCTTTAATTGGTTCTGGTAAGGGAAATGAACCAAAATAAAAAATAAAACTAGCCTGAAGTCCCCATGAAAATCCTGGAAACCAATGGCTCAAAAGGGATGGAAGGGAAACTGCTGAGGTTGAATCCCTACTATTAAAAACCTTGAATGTCTTGGTGCCTAAGACCCATAACTAAAAATTATTCTCTTTAAGTAACCCTACGAGATCATCTCTTATGGTAACCCCCAATGAGTGTAAACTCTAAATCAATTCCAACTTCTTCATATCCTCTAGATACACTGGAAATGTAAAGGGAGTAACTACATAGAATATAGAAGGACATAATCCCTCCTTAAGAGACTAAAATTTGGACTCTTTGTCCAAAAAAAGATCTGGTTAAAATAAAATAGATCCATGAACACGATCTTAGGATCCCACACAAACATACTTCCCTAGTGAATAAAATGAATCTTCTACCTCTTCAAAACCATTATGGTCAATAAAGGGAACTTCTCGTAGAAATATTTCTAAATGTAGACCAATGAGAAATCTACCTCATACCTCTCACCAAAATATAGCATCTTCTTCTGACGCATAGCTCCCTACATTTCACTAGATGCAAACTAGACCTGGTACTCCATTAGGGCCCGGATCAAATAGAATGAGATCTTAAGATCCTTCATCCATATCTCCATCTCCACATTAGAAACACTTCCCACATACTTCCCTAAAGACTTCCGCTGAAAATTTCCCAACTCCCTCTACCACAACTCATCATACTCAATGAGATTAACCCTCTAGTGATCAAATAGGTTAACATGTTAAACATTTAGTGTCTGAACCACATGGGAACAATATCCTATATTAATAACAGGAAGGGAAAAATTATTTCATAGTCTTAATAATATTTTTTAAGATTTATTTAAATGATTTTAACTTCACTAAAAACACCCAATCTAAAAAATAATACAAGTTTACCATGATGCATGTACCTATAATAGGTATCTAGCATGCATGGGGTTCCACCTCACTTCTTTGTTTAGTAGGCTCAAAGTCCATACATTGTGTAATGAAGAGCCCTAAAATCTCATGTCCTAGAAAGTCTTCCCTAACCTTTATTATGCAGTAAGATCAATTAATGTTGTCACCTTACCAACTCATGTAATACTCACTATGGCTAAATCCAAACTCTATCACATATCTCAATAAATACTGGTCATCCAAATTTTTTACAACCCCCTACCTCCAAAGATACCCCTTCTGGGATGATAATGATTAAAGAGAGATAATGACCCTCTAGGTTTTACCTTTAGTTGACCCTGGTTTAGAAACTAGAACCAAGGGTATAAAAATATAACTATTAAAGGCATTACCATAAAAAATGTTTGTATGATCAATATATATGACATTAGTGATGAATCAAATCCATGATATACTACTAAATAAATTTACTCAAAACCATCACATAATGAATGAATAATTTAAACAAATATAAGAATATTCAAATAAAATACCGAAGGTGAAAAGTTAAGTTAACAACACCAGAACAACCCAAAGGCCTGAGCAAGTAATATCCAGCACAATCCAAAAAATCCACCAAGAAACTTGATACAAATTATATATGTCGGGTGAGAATACAAGTATACTCATAAGGGAATCCAAAGTATCTCATGCACATGTGAAAGAATCATACTAGTGCCGTAGTGAGAAAATTGAAAAACTAATAACACCAAAATAGGACACCAACCAGCCTCATCCTCACTATAGAACACTCACCAAATAACCCATCCCATTATGATGAAATAATAAAAAGAATATCAATAAAGGGTACCCCACATCTCTTTCCCAATTATTTTATGTTCTCACACACTAATGTCGTATCTCCTGGAACTCCCATCTCTCCCATATAAAAAATCACACCTCACCGCCCCACAATATAGTAACATCATATATTTCTCAAAATCACTTGGTCCATCAAAACACATCTATTCTATATATCCAGAGTAGTAGGTTATCATGAACATGAAGTAAAGAAACCAAATGGAATACTGCTACAATGAAAGACCCCCACCATATTCCAGCTAATCACATCACTTCCTACCCACAAACACTAGATCCATCACATCACATCACAAAAACTATAATTTTGACTTATTTACATCACATCCTGTACATATCAACTTCACCTATAATAAAGAGTGGGAAACATGGGGTAGGAATCCATCAATCCTCACCTCAAAGATATTGGTAAAACACCCCCATATAGATATATGGTTGTTGTAACATGGTGTTTGATCCATGTGGGTTTCATATATAAATAAAAAGAAATATAAAAGGTGTGTGTATGAGTGTGTCCGAACACAAGCCCAACCTATGAGTTCACCACCAAAACACTAACCAAAAAACAAAACCTACCACTTTTACTACAACCACTAAATGAATTATTCCACATAACAAGCCACAAGCTAAAAAACACATTTAATTAATAGATACCATTAATTTTTTTATCTATTTATCTCATATTAAACATAAATACCATTTTAATTCATTAATTAGCCATTTACATCCATTTAAAAAAACCAGTCCTTTCCTTTTCATTTTCAACATTATTGACCAATTTTATTACCACATATGGAATAAGAAAAAAATAACACCACAAAAACAAACCACCACACCATGACAATAATCACACACATGACCAAAATTTTATAGCTACTCCAACTTACTTTTTTTCACAGTTATTTCCTAAACACTTTCAATCACTATAGCCAAACAACATGAAAAAAACTCATCACCTTAACTCCCCATAATAAGACCATCCCCTACACATCATCCCCACCTGATACATCCACACATAAACACATTCACATGAAAAAACACTTTTCACATCATTATATTTTTTTCCAAATTTATCAAGTGGATATTCATTACATTCACATATTTATTTTAGGTACATTCACACAAAAGGAATATATCCTCATGAAACCAATTGATTAGCTGATTATATGTGTTAAAACATATAATCATAGTGTTTATAAAAAAATCACACAATATACATTCCTCAATCAAAACTATTGAAAAATAAAAAATATAAATGATCTTGTTTTTTTACTTTGGTGTTTCATTCATTTAATTCAAAACATAAAAAAAATATAAAATGGTAAACCAGATGATTTCAATATATTTCCCCTTAAATTAAATTAAATTGATTAGTTTATATTTGTTAAGATAGAATAAACCATGTTACCAAGAGACAACAAGAGTAAATCCATCTGACATGATACCCCAAGTGAGAAACAAAGGAATCCCTAACGCAAATGGAGATTTCCAATCCACTATATAAGGTTGGAACAAGAGTGAGTAAAATACTATATACCATAATGAAGAATAACATCTTATTAACCTAGAAAAAAACAACCACAACACTCCCTAATCAAAACCACATCCAAAACTCATGATTTAACTTGGAAACACCATTCTTAGGTGAAGAAATAAGAAGAATTTGGGAGAAAACATGGAGAATAATTCAACTAAACCACCACAGATCAATCCTCAATATCCAGGGTTGAAATTCATAGAAAGGGGGATAGAGGATCAAATTAATATGCACTTGGGAAACCTAGTAACCAAGATAAATAAGGTAACATTATCGGAGTTTGAGGGATATTGAGAATATATACTAATATTGAAAAACAAAAAACCCAAAAAAAGTAAAGGGGACTACACCATAGATTTTTTTAAAATTAGGAGGACTATGATACAATTCTCTTTACTAGGACACATTATAGCTAGTAAAATCCCCCTAAAAAACCAATAATATATCTATGCTACAATTCTTATAAATAGGGTTTGAAGGCCACTGACCAGCCAATGACACTACACTATAGACCCCAGAAACCAAAATGTTATATTTCATAGTCACTAATCCAAGAATGAACGATGCCAAAATTTAAAGAAATATTGATAAATAACCCTAGGACTCCACATCAAACAACCTTATGCATCTTCCACTAACTTATGGAAAACCCTCCAGGATCCACTTCATAGACTTGAAAAAATAGGTAGTGTCACCCCCTTCGCATCCTGAACACCTCCAAACACATGAGGATATCTCTGGACACCTATGTCACCAGAATTATTGAAAATTAATGAGTTATAATGTCCAAGAACTTACATATTATTCTCTTTAGAATAATATTTTTATTTAATTAACTATATAGATACACATTTAGGTGGTTTTATGTTAGGTATAAATATAACTACTAGAACATTTTTCTTTTTGGAAATGTCTCTAGAATAATTTTGAAGTAAAAAAGTATAATTTTGTTATATTATCTACTACTGAAGCTAAGTACATATCTGCATGTTGTTTCTGTGCACAAATTTTGTCGATTAAATGCACATTTCTAGAATATAGATATCAATTTAGGCATGTCACAATAATCCATAATAGTAAAAGTGCTAATAAAATTTCTATAAATAATGTATCACATTCATTAAAATAACATTATAATAAGATATCACCTTTTTATAGTTTATTTTCAAGAGGGTGATATAACTATTGAATTCATTGGAAATTTTCATTAGGTTGTTGAATTTTTTACAAATACATTGAGTATTGAGAGGTCAACCTATTTCACACACGAGTCAGGGATGATAAATTCTTCTCAATATTTTCTTTTCTCATATTTTTTAATATGGAATAGTTAATTTTAAAGTAATATGATACTGTTATCTTTCTACCATTAAAATTTTCTACCAGTATATATAATATTATTATATGCTACCACTAGGTGATACAGCTTGGGTGGTAACATTTGGATTATACCATTTGGGTGTTATTCGTAGGAAAAAATATTAAGTTATTCTATTGGGTAATACCATTAGATGATACCATTATGGGATACTAATTCCTACTACTATTGGATTGTATTATTGGGGATACTGTGGACACACCTCCATTATTTTTAACTATAGTTGATATTTATTTCATTTAACTATTAAATTTAGAATTTTTTTAAATTATAATTATTTTACATTAGAAAATAGTTTTGTTCCGTAAATATTCTAAAGTCATATTTAATGTCTGAATTGAATCCATCCTATCATGTACATTTCAAACAAATTCTCCCTTTCTCTCTCAAATATTGACCTTCAACCTTTAGCCACAGAGCCTCTAATATAATGGGGAAAATTAAATTCTTTCTCACTTATGATTATGTAGATGATCCTTGACAGAAAAATAAATCCAATGGTGAATTAATTAATTCAGCCAATTCATATAATCCATTTCCATAATATCATCTAGTTTTTTATGAGAATGAAATAGATATATATTTGATTAAATCTATAATGTTGTTAGTTTAAGGAGTAATTAAAAAATATATACAAGTAGATTGGTACTATAAGAATGATCATTATTTGTAACCGAGGTTGGTCCATGATTTATACTTGAATACTGAGTTTAAGGTTGGAGAAAAGTAGGATTTCATTTCTACTTTTTTTGAAGGTAAGGAGCTCTATTAATATTTAGATCAATGGGAACAATGTTTAAGAGTTCCATAAAAAGAAGTATATAAATATTATTACGTTTTTTTATCAAATTAGTGATATTGAGTTTGTTTTTTTGGGATGCCCATAAAGAGACAACAGGGGATGTTAACACTAGAAGAACAGTTTCTGTAGAACTCAACAAAGAGTGTATGATTATTTTTAAGTTCATCCATCATATGTTATACCCCATGAAGGGGAAAATTATTGTTTCTATATTCCAAGATGTATTGTTTTTTATACCTCATGATGAGAGGGGAAAAGGTAATTTTTTTTATGTATACTCTTGTTTATATGATGGATATGTGTAAGTATACTTCTAAATAAAATTATTCAGGTTATACCTAGATGATATCTGCTATAGAATCCAAAAGACCCATGATCAAATCTAGGTAGGGGGAATTCCTAGGTTACTATTGTAGTACTGTAGTAGGTACCATAGCAGTGGTGGAACTGTAGTAGCGACAGCACTGTAGCAGTGCATGGACTGTAGAAGATACTGTAGTGGTGATGGTACTGTAGCAGGTACTGTAGCAGTGCATGTTCTATAGAAGTACTGTTCACTGAGAGGTTCTTTGGTCTAAAGAAATGGGCTTTCAAGACTTGTATTCAGACCACTTGGCCTTAGGCCTTTGGGCTATGTAATGGGTCTCCCTCTACCCAGTCTAAAGAGGCCTTTTCTCTAAATAATAAATTGAGACTTCGGCCCCAACCTTTAAAAAAACTAGTTCTTGAAGGAGAAGAAACAATCATTCAATGTGTTGGCTTCTATCTTAGCCAATATACTAGTAGGAGGCTGAAAATAATTTTGAATCCATGGATAAATAAATGGGTTTTGGATATTGAAAGGGTGTATAAATGTTTTAATCTTGTGACAAAACCCTCTAGAATTAAGGATTTGGATAATCCTAGTTTATAAAAAGATAAGGAAATAAATTATTCTTTAGATGAAGATATGGATGAGGCTAATGTAGATGTTGAAGAAGAGTAATCATTGTTTCTATATATTGTATCTAGAATTTACCCTGATACAGTGATAATTTAAAATTTCTTTTATGGATCTCCTACTTCTCCTATATCATTACTTTATAAGGAATGTTTTTTGAATGGTGATATAGTTTTATATATTAATGTTTCTAAGGATTCTCATTTTAGGGGATCTAATTCTAAATACTAGAGGATTTCATTATGATTTTAGGTGATTATATATATGATGCTGATGGAGAGGATGAGGATGAAGAGAAAAATCTCTTCATATCTATCTATGAGTCTAGAAATTTTATGAGTGGTGACTAGTAAATTGACTCCCATGTTCACTCCTTGAGACAAACTATTGAAATCCCAGGGAGATCTGATAACAAGGATATAATTACTAAGGGGGAGAAGTCAACAAAATCAGTTATTCTTGGTTTGGATTATTTAGCTTCATATTCTAACTCTGGTGGCATTGAGGATGACATAGATAGTCCACCTAAGCATGGTGGGCCTTCCAACTCTAATCCCCATAGTGATCCAAAGGGATATTTAGGTGATAGGATATATCAAGATGCACTTATCCAGCCTTTTACTTTAGTTATGTGATTAAGAGTGAACGAATTAGTTCTTTTAGGTTCAATGTATTATGAGGAAGTTAAACATAAGGTTGATGGTAAGGGATTTCCATCTATCCATGTTGCAACTTCACCTAAATAAGATAGGTATTCAACTCCTCCTCCCTCCCATTCTAGTTATTTGATTGGAGATGATATATATTCCTGTAAGGAGTATAATATTGGGACTATTTCTTGTTTTCTCAAGGATTATACCTCATAGGATAAGTCTCTTAAAGATGGTGACATCTCACTAATTTAATATCTATTTGTTGAAAAACTTCTAACTAAACTATTTATAATGATTTCAAATTTTGAGGTAAACAATAGGCCACTTCTGGAGCACATTGATATTATTCATACCTCTTTAGAAGACATTAGGGTGGACTAGACCCATAAAGTTATTTTCATTCATAGAAATATTTAATCTCTTTTTCCTAATGCAGTTTCCTCTTCTCCAAGAGCTCCCACCCTCTTTTTCTTGCTTCTTTTGATGTTGACATAGTTAAAAGCATTATTTGATAAGAGATAAAAAGTGTTTTGGGATATTCATCTACTTATAATTAGGATGATCTTCAGTAGATCAAATCACATGGTTATAATATTTATAATCTTGTTTAAGAATATCTTAATGAGGCATGGATTGATAGGTGTGTGATTACAGAATCTACAAAATATTATTTTTCACTCATTTTAAATAATAACTATATCAGTTAAAATTTCTTTTTTTTGGATAAAAAGCTTTGAAAGAATCCTATGACTAGGGCCTTAAAGTATAAAGTAGAGCAATTATAGGTTTAATAACTTTTTTAAGCTGTATATGAAGTAAAATAAGGGATTCATTCAATTGATGGGGCCTTGTTTTAGAGTGATTACCTAGTTTTTTGATCTGATGGAACCCTATCACCAAACCACCGGGAATGCTATGATTTCCCCAACTTTTGTACATATGACATCCTTAGTCTCAGATCTAGTTCTAGATAATGTTCATACCACTTCCATTGATTTTGGTCCCATTGGGATTACTCTTATTGAGGTTATGAGATATCTCAAACCAATTACATCAGAAATTGTCTTCATGCCTCTTGTACCTCCTTCAACCTATGTCCCTACTCTTATTTTAGGTGATGATAAAGGTAAATACACTATTGATCATTCCTCCATTTGGTATGAGGATGAATTATACTATGATTTGGATATGATAGGTCTATTTTTATATTTTATTTTAATAATTTAGTATTTTTACTATGTTATAATTGCGAATTCAGTTCAATATTATTCTATTTTTCATTGTTACCCAACTTTCATCATATGTTCAACATTAACTTTATTCAATTTTTATAATCCTAATATGGAGAGATTATGTGGCTAGTATATGGAATGTATGTCATTTTATACATTTTATGGAAAATGTTTTAAATCATAAGTGGTATTTTGAAAAGTGGAAAACTTCATCAAACAAAATTCTTATATTTTTTTATAAAATTAATATATTTTTTTATATTATTATTATACATTAATGCGTTTTTAAAACGATTATTTTTAAATTATTTTCAATTATGATTTGTGATCATTATAAAGGGGGATACTATTGGATAAATCTAGAAATTAATTTATTTGATTCTCACGAATCATCTTTAATTTATTAAAAACTATTTATGTGTTGAATAATAAAACATAATATTTATTGAATTTATATAAAATTTATTTGAGTGAATCCTTATACCATTAGAAGTAATTTTCTAACCTTAGTGGAATTATGAAAATATTAGGATAATTCTTTCTTCTATCAGAAGAAGTATTCATTCCATAAAATTAAATCTTACTAATGTCAGGATTAATCTTTAACCATTATAGGAACTATTATACTACCAGAGGAACTTTGTACCACCAGATAAAGTTTGTTACTTCCAATGGAAGTCTATTACATCTAAAAGAACTTGATATCACCATATAAATTATTGTTCCACAAGATTAGTTCTTCTAAAATAAGAGAGATTGTCTAACCACTAAGCCATATATTCTATTATTAGTTAGTTTATTGTACCTTTTGTCCACTTCTATAACCATCAAGTGAGAATTTCAATCA
Source organism: Viscum album (assembly GCA_963277665.1). NCBI lineage: Eukaryota > Viridiplantae > Streptophyta > Magnoliopsida > Santalales > Viscaceae > Viscum > Viscum album. Next base: position 382,278,623 of record OY728131.1, read on the forward strand.
CGTAGCATGTTTTTTTATCATGAAGGTATAATACCAATGATCTCATCTTATATTGAAGTTTCTTCTTTTTTTCTTGTCTAGGATTAAAATTTAAATTAAATTACAATGACTATGTTATGGAATTTAATGTAAGTCGGAGATTTGGTATGTACATGGATTTAAGAAAGATTACTCTTAAATTGATAATGAAAACCATTAATGACAATGTTAGGATTTTCTGATTTAGTACTTCATATGAGGATTTAATTTATTATTATCCTATAATTGTTAATTGGAGTTTCTAAAAATTATAAATCCCATGAACACCTCATGCCAAATTTTCAGATATATAATGGTTGGATGACTGATTGGATGGATGTTCTTATATGTGATAACAGAAATAATGAGGATTTTACAATACTATATAAAACAATTTTTAAAAAAAAATATAAAACTAATTAATTTCATTCCAAATGTCACCATGGATAGATTTAAATACAATAACATAGCAGAATATGATTATTTCTAATGATCTCAAACTTTATTAGTGAATGAGAACTTTATAGACACTTTCATATTATTTATAACTTATTCTATATATTATATATTATATATTTGTAAATGATTTATTTTCTTAATCCTTGATCATAATCTCTTGTACTTCATTATAGTGTACTCTGGTACTCTCTTAACACTTATTTTACATCTTATATACCACAAATAACTATGGATGATGTTGGGTGTATCCCAGACTGTGATGTGTGTAGTTGTATCTATAAAACATGATCTGGGAGTAATAGCTTCCATCCCATGAATAAATGTGGAATATAATAGGTATAACTTGGAATTAAATGTGTATATTTTTATATATAAAACAGAATATAGATTATTTATCTAGTTAATTAGTATATAAAAAATGTTCTTGGAAATAGGTTACTGCGAAATGGAGTGGATTAGGCCTCATCTTAAAATTATAACTATTTTCTTAATTTTCAATGTGTTTCATACTTTTTTTAAATTTTTTTCTTCCAAAACTCTTTATAAAAAAAGTACTGTATTATTTATCTTTAATCGGTGTTATATATATTTCATTTGAAGCGATTAGATTTATTTCAAATGTTAAATTGATTTTAAGATTGTTTTAAATAGGTTTTTATTAAACCTTCAAGAAACCTTTCAATAGAATATAATTATATATTTCTATACTTTTATTTAACTAGTCATTTTTCTAAGTGGAGATATTTTTTTAATTTGTTTCTAAATGGAATTTTAATTATAATCTCAATTTAACCCCTTATCTAGTTTATCATTGGGGATAACATAAATGATTAATGTGATGACATGTTTGGGAGTTTCATTGTTATATATGATATATGAAATTGATGAAGCATGATTTACTCATGTGTTATAAGTTAATGAGTAAATATAACATCCCAATGAGCATCTAAAAGGATTTTCAAAATACATTCATGTAATTGTTTTGGTAATGACTATGCTTTGTCAAAACTCACTTATCCTGAATATGTTTTATTATACATATTTTAAGAATTAAATGATAACACATAATAGAGGATGGATAATCCCAAACATGTGATGTTTGATTCTGATTATTCTATAGATAACTTTGGAGGTGGGAAATCATTCGATGGAATCATTGTAATATTTATCAGGCACATTCGATGATATTCAAACTTGTTTAAGACAAATAAGGGGATATTTTATATATGGTATAATAATTTTATAGTAGGATATTAATTTTAGTTTATACACATCTTCATATTTTCTTTTATAGGAGATTCTCAAAAGGGTTTAAATTGCATCCACATCATCTAAATACTGTTATTACAATCATTTAAAAACATTCAGGTTTATCAAAGGGAAGAAATGATTTATATATGTGAAATATTTTTAAAATTGATGTAAAAAACAAATAATTAATTTTTTTTATCTTATAATATTTAGAAAAAGGGTTTACCCTTATGTAGATGATCTACATAAAGGTAACCAATACCTCATCGTAACACTACTGAGATATGTAATAGTAACTAAAGAATTACCCTTATGTAAGTATAGAAACCCAAAGATTAACATTACATGAAGTTTTTACAGAAAGGTAATTTTGTTTATTACCCTTTTGAAAATGGTTTGGATGAAGATGTTATATAATTTTACGATATCAAGTAACCATAAGGGTAATGGTAATAAAGGAATTTAAAGTCTCCTGTCATGGTAAGTTATGTTGTTGTGTAAAGGTTATTGAGTACTTTTAAACATGCATAAAGGTTGTAGCACCCAAGTATCAATTAGAGTAAGATAACACTATATTTTAATCATAATATAATATATTTAATACTTTATTGGCATAAAAATTCTATTTTTATTTGACGAATAATAATTTTGAACATAATTTGTCAAAATAATACTAAAATGTGTTTTTGAAAATTTCCCTTAGAAATAATATTTTACGATTAATTAAAAAAGTATTATTTAACTATTCCACAATTTTTTATAATAATATTTTATAATATGTGACATTAATTATTTATTGAATATATATTTTCTATAAATAATAAAAAGATCATTTGGAGGTAAAAATTCATATTTTTCAACAAATTATTTTCTCTAAAATAAGAGTAATGTATTTCCATTTTAATTACTTAATATAATATTTAATGATGAATTATTTGAATGAAATTTATATATTATATATCTAAATATTATAATTTAAACCCATATAATGAATATTTATATTCATATATTTAATGTAAGATCATATTATTCTTGAAAATGCATTTCTTGAAAAATCATTTTCGACACGTTTTATTGGTTCAATATAAAATTGTTTTCTAAAACAAATAAAAATTTAATTGGATAAAATGGATTACATATTTTTAATAAAAATAATTAATATTAGTGAATATTTTCAACTAAAATTTAGTTCAAAATTAATATTAAAAACTGTAAAAATTAACTACTATGGTTAAAGTTGAAACAAGTTTACTAGGGGTTAATATAAATAAATAAGGTTTAAAATGAACTAAAATTTATAATACCAAATTTGTTGGATATATTTATACCTAAACCTTATATCCTACTAATAAGACCCATTTCTTATTTGTACATCCAAAAATATGAGTTTTCAGTGTTTTAAAACATTGAAACATTATAAGTGTGTCACTCCCCTCAATTTTAAAAGGGAACCTACTAACCTCACATTATCACACATATAAAGACATGTAACCCATAAAAACATTATAAAATCTCTCCCAAACATAATTAGAAAAATTATAGAGGTTTTTCTTCCCAAAATACCAACTCTATGGTCCTAAATAGGATATCAAGAGGAGGTTTTTCTAAGAGATAGTATTCATCTTAACCAAGCTCTTTCATTTTTTACTTCTTATTTTAAAAACATCAATTATGTATTAAAAAATACAAGATAATATTACAATTAACTAAAATATACTTATATTTTATTATTTTTATGGGATAATATCATTCAATCACATTCTCCATCAAATGGGAAACAAAACCATCGCTAGGGTGTATGGTGGATTATCGCCTCACGAACAGATGTAGTTTGTTTTCAATCACCGAATCACATAGATAATAATAATTATATAAATAAGAATATATATGTAATTATGAAATGATATTGATTCATTAAAATTAATATATAATTCCCTTCCTTTCCCATTAACCCATTAATAAAATGAAAACAATGCTCGTGCATATGTACGACCTACCATATCCATAAAGTGATGCGATTCATTTTCCAAGTACAAATTTAAATAGTGATCATAAAAAGGTATATAATAAATATTTAAAATAATTAAAACATTAATATGATTATATATATTATGGAACTATATCCTATTCAAAAGTACTAGACCTTCCATAAAAAATGCATGGGAAAATGATGCATTTAACACCATAAATGATGGTAATAATGATATGTTATTAATGAATGGGTTATAATATTTAATAAGAGGATCATATATGATATTATTATTATTAGTATGGTTATTTTATAAATTATTAACCTATTTTAAACCATTATAATGGAGGTTAAATCATGTTCTACTAAATAGAAGCATGATGTATGGGATTTAATCTCAATTTCCATTCCATTGAGAACTATTTGATATTATTAACCTATTTACATTCATATAGTGTATATAATACCCCTTTTACTTATTTAACATGAATAAATATTTATTCATTATGATTAATGTTTCATTTAAATTTTATTCTTTAATTATGTTACAATATAAAAGTTTTAAAAAAGGTAAGGACTTATTTTACAATCTATTTTTTTTGGGTTTGACTTAATTTTCATTGAAGGAATATTATAATCCATACTTTATAATAAAATATATTTCTATATACTATATATATTTAATTAGATTCAATATTTTATCACAAAGTTTTCCTGTATTTTACATTTTAATCTATAAAAAAACATTTAAAAGAAAATTAAATCTTATTTCTCTTTTGATAGGTTATATTTTTCTTCCAGGTCCATTTATTATATTTATTCTATATTATTATTGAATTTTAATAGGTTTTATGGGAATCATTATAATGTTTTCTGATAGGGTCAGTTTCTAATCACTTTAGAAAAGGTCAAAATGAATGCTTTTAATGTATACAATGTTAATATACTTCCCCACTGCTATGAAAATTTTATTATATTTAGCATATTGTACATTTTTTAAATGGTTTTACAAAGAAAAACTTTAATAAATATTTATATTAATATTTCACTTCCTTTTCCTTTATTTTTCAAAATAACAATATTTTATTTCAAAATCTATATTCCTGATAAACTAATGGTCATCTCTAATCTCTTATTAATTTGTCTGGTCATTAAATTTTTCTTGAAATATTCACATCATTATAATAATTATAAATTCAATTTCTCTTAAATATATATTTTATTTATATAAATTATATTATTATTTACTAAGCTATATACCATTTTTAAATATGGTGTTTTACTATGAAAGTTATTTGATTGATTGGGGCGAAGATTGATAAATTCATACTCTTTACTCAATATGGAAATTTATAGATAAGTTATATTGTGTACGACTTAAATTTATCATTAAATATATAATGAATTCATTATATATTAATTGATATGTGGGAATCAGTTATAGAGATCCCCTTGATGTATCAATAGTAATATGTGGGGAATTAGATGGCCAAATTAAATTGTTTTATAGCACATTTATTACAAATTATTAGAAAAAGGTATTAATAGTATACATATCATGATCTTCAAGATCATGAAACACAATATTATGAATTAATTTCATTGCGAATATAGTTATTATTTTCAAGGTAATTTTGTCATCAATATTATCTACGAATGCATTTAGTGATTTGGTTATTAATTAAATAAATTATATTTATAGTAATTTATGTTTCCATATTAATTATGTCTTAATTGCTAATGGAATCTTTTATTGTACATATACCTTTTGGTGAATTTGATATCACCATTGTTTTTTCCATTTCCCCAAGATATAAATATAAAATCATTAAATGAGTGTCAAGAATGTAGATCATTTTTTTGTTATGTTTTATATTTTATTTCCAAAATAAATTTATATCATGTATATGTATGGTTCTCCAAGTCTAATAAAATTTTCAGTCCTTTGGAATTAGAACCATTTTATCAATGAACTTTTAATAGAGTAGAAAATTTCTTGGGGTTACTGTAGTTATATTTATATAGTTGGTATGAGAGGAAGTTTAACAGAAACCCTAGGAACTAGATTTAGAAAACATTGATTTAAGAAAATAATTCTAGGATATAATTTAAGGATAAGTTTGATATAGAATAAAATTATAATTATTTGGTAAGGTATATAATATGTGGTTTTCCATGAAATAAATCCTTGTTTGGATACTGTAAGAGGATGTGGTTTTGAAACACATGCATCTAAGAGTAATAACCCTGAAAAGAGTTTTTCGAGTATATCTAAACCATTATACTTGTGCAGGATGAGTGTTACCTTACTGAGAACCTATTTTTACAATTCCAAGTCATATTACTTAGTTAATAAACATTTTCATCACAAACAATATTAAATTATTTGAAAATATTTTTTGGATTTATAGATATTCTCAAAGAAACAATGTTTCTGATTTTGAGATTAACGATGCATAGTTTTTTAATTTAAGATAAGTGTTACAAAATATTTATAATTATATATTATGATTAAAAATTAATAATTTTATTAGCAAATATAGTATATTTTATTCTTTATAAATTTTAAATAGCTGAAATAATGGTATTTATACATATGGACATTGTAAAAATTTCTCTATGGGGAATGCCAATTCCACTAGTATTGGAAATGAATAGATCAGGGCCATATTAGGGTATATGACCCAAGTAATGATGAATAACATTGTGCATTGGTAGAAATAGGATTTTATAAAGAATTACACAACTATACTGGATCATTGCATGTGACAGAATACCCTATCTTTTTGTGGAACTACTAATCCCATGATAGTTGAGAAATGGATTAAGTCATTTGAATTGATATTTTTTCCTAGTGGTGTGATGAAAAGGAAAAGGTTATATTGGAATTATATTGTATTATAAGAAATTATGATAAATAGTGGTTATTTATCAAGAATAGTTTGGAGGGAAAAGAAATATAACACATTGAATATAGAGATTTTAAGGAAAAATTCTTGGACAAATATTTCCCTCATGAGAAATGAACTGAACTGAAGAGATATTTCCTAAAACTAAATAAAAAATAAGAAGAATGTGTTATGGTGTAGTATGATACCATTAAAATACTATCTAGGTATGCTACATATTATATATGTAATATAATATTAATTATTTACCATGCCATTGAAGGTATTTAACCATGTCCCTGAAGGAAACTATTTTCTAAAAAAAATTATTTATATTATGAAATAGTTTTATGTACCATAAAAAAAGAAAAGGAATTTTCTATATAAAATATATTAAAGGGATATAAATCTAATAATAGGTCATATAATCACAATGAAAAGGGGAATGTATCAAAGTATATGAGGAATAAGTAATTCCTATCATATGTAAATTGTGGAATGAAATATCATGGAAAATGCATGAAAAGAATATGAGTTAGTTAAAATGAATAGATAAGGATCATCTAGATAATGAATTTAAGGTAAAAGATGAAGTAAAAACTATTTAATGCTTCAAATATAATAAAATATGGGATTACTGAGACCAATGTCCCAAGCGTTAAGAGAATATACCATAAAAAAGTCCAAGGGGAGAATGAAAATCTTATGCGATCACTATAAATGAGTTTTAAGTTCACATATATGTGGTCAAAGGTACTATAATAATATCATTAAATTTAGATAATGATTTATTTTATTATTAATCCTCATACTATTTATATATTATATGTTTCCAAAGAAAATCAGACATTTCCCTTGCACCATAAGAAGGGAGTTTTCAGTCAAAACACCAAATTGACATCTCACTATAACAAGGATGTTTCAGGAAGTCCCCATTAAAACACATAAATATTCTCTAATTACAATTTTTATTATTATAAATATGGGTTTTTATATAATACATTTTTTAATGGAGTTCAAAATATGATGCAAATATTGAATGAAAAGAGAAGGAAATTAAGATTCCTGATGAAGATATGGAATTAATTATCTTTAAAGGGGAGAATTTATCATATGATTCTTTTAAAGATGAAGCCTAATTAGATATTATGAATTATATTCTTAGGGTAAGATAAGAATAAAGAACCTATGTATGAAATAGGTAATCTTATAATTGAGGATATAAATATTGTGTAATGTCCCAAAATTTTATCAATGGAATTTCACTTTTCATGTCACAGAGCCCATATATCACATAAAGAACCCAATAAAAAATTTATTCTCATAAATTATGAATGATAAATTATTGAGAAAATACACCATTATGAATTCCAAATAATAAACCATTATAATAAATATAAAATAAGATAATAATAATGTGAAAAATTGGTTTTTCTTGATCCACTAGAATGAAAAAACTCCTGAACAAAGATGTAGAAATAATACATAATGTTAATAATTTAATTTAAATTTTGAAGATGAAAGTATATATAACTTTTATAGAAATGATAAATGATTGAATAATTAATAAAATTAGTTATATTTATAGAAATTATGGAACTTAAACCATTGGAATAGTAATCTGATAGTTGGAATAGTATTCTGACCATTGGGAATAGTAATATGGCCCTTAGAATAGTAACATCACCTAGGAAAGATTAAATAAAAAATATATATATATTATAATGAAAATATTATATATTTATATCATGGAATAAGTAAATAAATGTTAAAAATGATAAATTAATTATTGTTATTTTTGTGGAATGTAAATGTTTATTTAAAATTTTATAATTAATATAATTATCTTATAAAAATTTTATTTTCATAAAACATATTCATAAATAATATTTTTTATTATAATAATTATATAATTTTATGAGACCTTAATTAATTTTTCAAAGTTACATAAAATCAATTATAATATTAAAATAAATATTTTTTTAATGAATGGTGATTTTAATTAAAAATTAAATTTATCATACTTAGAAAATTATTTTTATAAAATAGAGTCCAATTTATAAATCTAAACTTCAAAAAAAATTAGGGTGATTTTTTGGGAATTTTCTAAACTAGTTTATTTTTTTGGTGAATAGTGAATTGTGATATTTGTTGGTATTTAACATTATACATGATTTATTGAGTCATATATGATGTAGTAATGATATAATACCCCATTGGTTTAAACTCACTTTTACTATTTACTATTTTTAGTCTTAGTAATCGACACCATTGATAGTCTTGACCCAAAATAATAACAAAAACACTTCTCTCCTCCCACTATACATACCACACCTCACCACCCCTTCTCCCCACACCGTTTAAGCCTTGTATATTTCCAATATTCAATAAACATTCCATAACAAGACTCTTAACCACACCCAAGATATTTTTTTATCGACAAAATACAAAAAACCAAGTTTTTAAAGGAGGTTCTCAAGGAATCAACATTCAAGATGTAAAATCCTAAATCCTCATCTTTTAATTTTCTTTCTTTTCTTATCCTCTCCTAACCTTTCATATTTAAAGTAGAATGATAACTCCAGTACCATATATATATATATAATGATTTTTTATTTTTTTTAATTTAATATCCACTATCTAATATCATCTCTTACCCTTTTATTCAAAAAATGAAAACATCGTCTGTGATATGTCAGTTCACAACCTTATTGGACGATGAGTTTTCGTTTTCAATTACCATTTTCAATGATACTAATAAAACCATTATTATGGTTAAAAAATATTGTAATATTGATATTATAACATATTTCATGTTTTTTAACTAATATATAAACATAATATGAAATAAAACAAAACAAGTTTGTGATGATCTTAAAAAACTACCAGAATAATCTAAACAATTATCATTAATGTTTTACAAAATGAATATTTATTATACCAAAATAAAAAATTAAATATTGGACCATTTAAAATTTTATAATTTTATCAATACCATATAATTTCAATTATGGAGTTCTATTTTATTTTGAAAAGAACTTCAATAATTTTACCCAAGTGATCCCACCATGAAACAATGAAACAAACTCTCTAGGAATGTCAAAATTGAACCATATAACTCATAAAAATGAACATAAATGGCCATAAATTAACCTAATAAAATTATAATAACTCAAATATGTATACAATATATTCTTAATTAATTAATTAATGGATCTAATTTTATTATCCATGACATTAAGTGAAGGTGAAAAACACATTTGGATATAAGGTAAGGGATCTCTCTGAACCCTCATTTTTCCTTCAAGTTATGATTTATCTACCTTTACCCCAATGTAATTATTAATTATTATTATATTGTAATACCCCAAGATTTCATAGTACGTTATTTATTCAATGTAATTCAATAACATTCACTACACACAACACTGAGTTCAAGTACACCACGACTTACCAAACTAGTAGTTAAAAAGTGGTTATGAATAATATTAACAGAATTTTGAATTTCATATAATCCTTATAATTTTAGAATCCATATTACGAGTTTCTTATACATAATATAAGATCAAATTCATTTTTTTCAGATAAAAGAAGTATTTTTTTAAATGCAATTTTACCACATTTTAATGATGAACCCTTTTTAAATCCAATATTTGAAACTTTTATATATTAAAATTGACAAATTAAACTTCTTATTTATAATAAGGAAACAAAAATTTTGTTTTGATAAATTTTTGGTGTTTTTCTGATAACTTTCATATTTGGGTGAATAGTGAAAATACTAAATTTTAACTGAAAACAACTTTTTTACTCAAAATTATTTATAGTGTTCAAATATACATATGAATTTTTTGGAAGAATAATTAGATTATATTTTTACCATTAAATAAAATTTTGGTCATTAGAAGTAATTTTACTTTGAAATTTGACATAAAAATGTGTTAAACTTTGGGTAGTTATTATTTCTTAAAAATACACTTTTTGGTTTTGACAATGGGAATTAATTTTAAATTAATAAATTCAATTTATATTATTTTAATTTGGTAAAATAGACTTCATTTTTTAATTCGTAATATCAAAATTATCTTAGTGTACATTTTTGGTATGTTTCTGAAAACTTTCAGTTTTTGATAAATAGTGAACACACTGCGTTATTGGTTAAAACCGACTTTTCATTTAAATAATTATTTATTTTATTTAAATTTATTTTAGGTCAAAATAGATACATAATACCTATATATGTTCAATGTAATCCATTGGATTCATTTTGTAATAATATTAGATATATAAAATTTTATAGAACTTTTCAGCATCTTTTACCCACCTCCTTGGAGAATTTTCCAATCTGCATAAAACTTAATTTTACAACTTATGTGAGTGAAATTTCAGAAATTCAAGTGAAACGGTTGATATCATTAAGAAAAATGTGGTTTAATAAGATGAAAATAATTTTTGGTGAATAGTAACTTTTTACTTTTATTTATCCACGATTAAAAGAAAATAAGGTAATTAAGTGTAAAAATGATATTATTCTTACACTAACACATGTCATAATTCTATTTGTTAAGTTTAATTCAACGAAAAACAACCTTAGGAATATAATATGATCCTTTAGGTCTACATGGATTAGATTAGGACCTTTATTATTATTTTATTTAAAGAAAAGTTAAAAGAGTTAAAATCAAAGCTTAATAACTAAATTTTTTTTAATATAGGGTTAAACACAATATAACTTCAACTATAAATATTAATTATAAAGATAAAAATATTTTCTATGTCATGGTATTTTATTTATAATTTTTAGATATTATATAATTAAATTTATTTATGACACAATGAGGATTCAGTAATTACCTTAATCATGAAAGGATCAAATAAATGATATTATAAATATTAAAATAAATATAATTTCAAAGGTTTCATGACATACAAATAATTTTTAGGTTAATATGATATTTTATGGTTGATTTAATGTATCTTATATGAAAAAATCAAGTTGTTATGACTTTCACGAAAACCAAATACCAAATAGTGTCAAAATTGACATAAATTAATTTTCAAAAAAATACTATATTATGGGTTGATATAATATTCCTAGAAATATAAGGATCAGACAAATTGATTAAATATTATTATATATTTCATTAATGAACTAATTTGGGTTCTCTTGGAAGCTTAGAGTAAGTATATTTACCATATAGTATAAGAATACAAGAAGAGATGGGAAAAGTTAAACTATTTAACCAAGAGTTAAATCTAAATGATATGGTTAAAATGGTAACCTAAACTTGTCTAAAACCTATTGTTTGAGATTATTTCGACCCATAACCACCTTATACTCTAAATAAATCATTTTTATCCATTAGAAACCTAAAATAATTTTTTTATAAAATAATATTTCAATCCTTTTTTAAGGTTCTCCTCACCCCTCTTATAAAAGGGAACTTCCCCTTCTCTCAAATTTACACCTCCAAAGCCATTTTTCTCAGCCAAAATCTGAACAAATATCATACCAACTATCCTCCATTCATACTAGAGTCCTTATTTTGATCATAAATCTAACCTAATGAGCTCTTTTGATCAATTCAAAATGAAGAACCCGAAGAAGAGGTAATGGTTTCACCACCCTCGTTCAAGTTGTTTTCTTTTCCACTTACTCTTTCTTTGTTATTACACTACCAAAATAATAACTCCAGTACCTTATATATACTATGACGTTACTATAAATATGGAACAACCATATTCATTATTTTATCCATCCTATGAATGATAATGTCACCATGCGTGCTTACGTACGACTTACCGTCTCCACGCCGTGGTGTAACTTGTTATTCAACACTATCTTATTTGGATGGATATAATGATGAGTAATATGTATATAAATAATAAACATAACATGATAATGTCTCTGGAAAAGTAATATTCCATCCAATTCCACACCTTTATGGAAATGATATTGTTTTCCGTGCGTACGTATGGATTATTGCCTCTACGACGCAATGAGATTAATTTCCACGTTCACCATTAATCGACGATTATAAAAATATATATAACTAATAAGTATATAATATATTACATAATAATGATAATGGAGATATATATATATATATATATATATATATTTATGTACTTACATATATTTTATTCACTTACTTCCATTCAATATGATATGAAAATAGAAACAGCGTTTATGCGTACATATGGCCTACCCTCTCCACAAATGATGTTTTATATTTCATATATATATCTATTATAAATATTTATATTCTAAATATTTATGATATATAAATCAATTTTTATATTCTGGAAGTATTTAAATCATGATCTAAATGATACAATCAAGAATAACAAGATAAAATATGTATGATAAAGAAAGCGATTATTACCCGAAATGTTAATTTAACATGAAAATAAACATTAAATGGGTATTATAAACTCATAAATGAATCATTTATGAAATTATAGATATGAATATGGTTCTGGTATAATCTAATATCATACCATTATCATTATACGGGTGTTTAAACATACCCTCGACCAAAGGAAAGTGCATGGTAAGGGGTTTCTTATCCAACTTTTAATTCTGTGAGATTTCCATTATTCAAAAATTATTTATTGCATGTGGTGTATTGTGTATTTCCATTTGATATATATTATCATGATTCTATTTATATTCCTGATATTCTATAATTCATTTGGTGGTTATTGACTATTGTTCATACGACACAATTTATTACAATGAGGTAAGGGTTATTTCCTCAATCTCATTATTATCCAAGATTGTTCATGTGTAAGTATTTTTGGGGACATACTTATCATAGATACCCATATATTATAAAAATGATTTCAAAAGGAATATTTTAAGGTTTTATGGGAGGTTCTATTTAACTAGATCATCATTTCAAATGTTTTAAATATTTATCTTTCTAAAACCTTTTAATTAATGTCCATGTTTTCAAAATGATTTTAAGGATCTATTTAAATGGACATGAATGTTTTGAAATAATAATTATTTTAAAATTTATCAAAGTGGTATGGGACACTTTGATTAAAAAATATGTTTTAAATGATTACCTTTATAAATTGTGTGAATTTTAAAAGATTTCATAAAAAAGGGGTATTTATCTTAAAGAATTCATGGTTAATCCTTTAATGGATTTTAAACTTGTTTGAAGTTGATTTATTATGATACAAATCATCAATATTTTATTGAATGTTTTGTTATATGTTTGACTGTAGATATGTTATTTTTATACCATTCATGGTTTATGGATAAAGTATTGACATTTCGTATGCTAGTTTTAATATGAATGTTTTTGTTATATTTCAACCTTTTATTATGATTAATGTATTGGACCAGTATGTTTTGGGTTGGGGACTGCTAAAAGTAAGCCCTTCGGGTTGGGATCTAGTTACAGCAGACCCTCCGGGTTGGAGTCCGGTTACAGAGGCTCTCTGGGTTGGAGTCCGGTTACAGAGGCTCTCCGAGATGGAGTTCAGTTATAGAGGCTCTCCAGGTTTGGGTCCGGTTACAATTAGCCCATACGTCCTGGCATGAGGCCTTGACATAGAAATTAATGTTTGGTACTATACATTCCCTCAATATGAAATTAGTTGTTACATTTGATTATTTGACTAGTATAATATTCATGTGCATGTTTATATGGTAATATTTGATTTATTTTTTCAATATTATGTTCAAGATTATTTTTGAAAAGGCCGTTGTTTTATTATACATATTTCCTTAGAAGTTCATAGCTTCCTCTAAATTATTTACCAATATTGAGCATCTGAGCTCACCCCTTTATTATGTTTTATTTTCCCAGGATATGAAGAAGTTAGTTATGAGTGACTTGCAGGCATAATCTAGTAGGCATAGATATTTCTAATTGAATAAATTACTATTGTTTTTCTTTTAAAGTTGTAATGTTTAACTTCATGTATGTAATCTATTTTCCAAGACTGCTAAACTGATCAGTCCTTGGGGACTTGATTCCTTGTAATCATGCCAATGTTATGTAATAATGCACCGACTCTGGGTAACTCTGGTTGGGGAATTATAGTTGGTATCAAAGTAAGTTTAGAACAAACCTTGGAAACTAGATTTTGATAAACTCTTATTAGAGGACATTATTCTAAGATAGTCATTGAGAATTAGTATAGAATAACTTCTGATAATTTTGGTACTGTAGTGATTTTTTGAGTTCTCCAATGAAATACATCGCTGTCTGGATACGAGTAAGTAGAGGCGGCTCTAAAAAAGTTGTACATAGTGGTAAAACGCAAAAACACCGCTTTAAGCTAAGCTCGAATAGGAACTGGTGCACGACAACGGGGCTTGCTGCACTATTGGATAGGAAAATCCCAGGGGATATGCTTAGGGTAATTCTCATTTTCTATAAAAATCATTATAAAGGATTTACAAGTATATACCTTATGAATGAAAGTATTTTTATGATTATGGATTATATCCATAAACTGTTCAATATACAATAGGTATTTTACAAGTTTGGAATTATTATTTGCAATTCATAAACTGACCTAGTGTGTGCCATTGTATAGGAATGGTGCCCAGTTGAAGGAATGTGAACTCCTGCAATACATATGATCCAAAGAGTAAGAAGGATCATATCTTTCAAGGTATTAAGACAAAATCTAGAAGGGAAATAGTCTCCCATGTATTCTCAACATAGGAAGAAATAGTATCTTGTGTTAATAAGATAAGTAAAGAATTTTCTGCATCCTATGGATTTGAAGGGAAGAAAGAGAAGAAAACGATGTAAGAGAGAAATATGGATAAAGGGAAGAGGGAAAAGAAGGATTTTCCAATATGTGGTAACTGTGGAAAGAATATCCTAGGTAAATGATTGAAGTGAATGAGAGTTTGTTATAAGTGTGGAGAAAAAGGACACCAAGTACATGATGGCAAGGGTAAGAAAAAAGTTTTAAATATACAATGCTTTATCTTCAAAGAGTTGGGACACTATGCGAATCAATGTACAAATCATCAGAGTATAACCCAAATGATGCTATTGGATAAGAAATAAAGTTATTATACTACCAAAGATGAAGATGAAGGATTAGATTTCTTACGTTTTTATTAAAGTATTGTTTCATTTGAGTATTGTATTAATGATGTACATGTTATAAGAATTATAGATTATATAAGGATTGTACTACAGTAATATTTCATTAAGGACTTAAGATTGTGTGAAACCATGAAAAGTGACTCAATATCAGGTTAATTTTTTTGAAATTATATGGTTGAGAGAATGATAAACCATAATATGGTTCTGATACTGAGGTAGTGATTTTGGAATAATACATGATTGATTTGTATAATTATCTTGGATATTATTGAAAACCTTGATACTAATTAATGATTTGTATATTCCATCATTGTTGGAGTTTACAACATTTTTGGATATAAGGGATATATCTTGTATTCTATAATGAGTAAGGGAGCATGAATGTAATCAATAATGTTTTATGGTAATTCAGGGAGTTACCATGTTTTACAATAATACATGATGAAGGTGTTAACATGTATTATGTGGAAAATGATCTTTATTGTGTTTAACTTCCTTATAAATTTTGGACCATGAGTTTGGATAGAAGTATTTTGGATAATTCTAATGGTTGGAATGGAATAAGTTTGAAATTAGATACAACTGTTAATGTTATTTTTGGATTATCATAAAAATGACAACCCAGAGGTCGAGCGACAACCAATCTCATCCGGCAAGGCTGCGAGACTTGAACCCACAACCGAAGGGCAACAAGGGTGAATCACATACCAATGGCCTATGTGTAATCCTGGATTGTATAGAGTAGTTTTTTTAAAAGTTCTGATAGGTGAATTATAAATTCATTATCATTGGATCCCTAAACTATTAGGATAAATAGAATATTTTTTGAAATCTTTTGTACCGAAAGATGAGTTTGTGGTAGAAATTAGTTAAAGTATGTAACTTTACTTGTCTAGTATATATATATATATTCACTCTTATTATATGAATAAATTAATTCTTAAACTATAGTTAAGGGACTTCATCTCAATCTCCTTTCATTGAGTCATCCTTTGATTTATAAATGACTTTCTTTTATATGGTGTATAAAGCCCATTAAATTTTCATTTCACGGGGAATCTTTTTCTACGAAGCGTTTTACTAAACAAAAAAAAGGAATGTCATTTTTATGTAAGTGGTGACAAAGACCTTTCCTCCATCATGAATTTTATTTTATCTTTGGCTTCCTTAAAAAGACAATTTTTTTTAAAAAAGAAAATAAATACCATATACTCTTTTTACATATTTTGGAATTGAAAGTGGTTTTTGATAATGGATTTGTTATGTCAATATATTTAAATTATATATTGTGATTGATGAACTCAATCACAAACTATAAATATTTACATTTTCCATCCAACTATGTGTCTCTAATTTCCACCAATGTTCTCTTAATCAAGATCATAATTTGGTGGTGACCCTTTCATTTCCCCTTTTTTTCTTATTAAGACTAAATTTTATTAACCCAATATCTGATGTGGATTTTCCCACAATGTTATTTTATATTTTCAACCTTTTATTTTTGAAGAAAAATTTCAAATTGTGAGGTTTCAATTTATTGAAGGAGGGGAGAATGTAACACCCCCAAGATTTCATAGTACGTTATTTCTTTAATGTAATTCAATAACTTTCACTACACACAACATTGAGTTCAAGCGCACCACGACTTACCAAACTAGCCATTCAAAAGAGGTTATGAATAATATTAACTAAATTTTTAATTTTATATAATCCTTATAATTTTAGAATCCATATTATGAGTTTCTTAGACATAATATAAGAACAAATTCATTTTTTCATATAAAAGAAGTATTTTTTTAAAATCCAATTTTACCACATTTTAATGGGAAACCCTTTTTAAATCCAATATTTGAAACTTTTTTATATTAAATTTGACAAAATAAACTTTTTCATTAGAATTGGGAAATAAAAATTTAGTTTTGATAAATTTTTGGGGTTTTTCTGATAACTTTCATATTTGGGTGAATAGTGAAAAATACTAAATTTTAACTGAAAACAACTTTTTTAATCAAAATAATTTATAGTGTTAATCTATGAATATTAATAATTTGGAAGCATAATTAGATTATATTTTTTACATTTAATATAATTTTGGTAATTGGAAGTAATTTTACTTTGAAATTGGACATAAACAAGTGTCAATCTTTGGGTAGTTATTATTTCTTAAAAATATGCTTTTTGGTTTTGACAACAAGAATTAATTTTAAATTAATAAATTCAATTTCTATGTTTTGAATTTGGTAAAATATACTACATTTTTGAATTCAGAATATCAAAATTTTCTTAGGGTGGGTTTTTGGTATGTTTTTTAAAACATTCAATTTTTGATGAATAGTGAGAAACACTGCGTTATTGGTTAAAACTGAATTTTCATTTAAATAATTATTTATTTTTTTAAATTTATTTTAGGTCAAAATATATATATATATAACCTATATATGTTAAATTTAATCCATTGGATTAATTTTGTAATAATATTAGATATATAAAATTTTATTAAACTTTTCACCGTCTTTGACCCACCTCCTAGGAGAATTTGAAAATTCGCTTAAAACGCAATTTTACCACTTCTGTGAGTGGAATTTCAAAAATCCAGGAGACACAGTTTATATCAATAAGAATAATGTGGTTCAATAAGATGAAAATAATTTTTGGTGAATAGTAACTTTTTACTTTTATTTACCATAGTTAAAAGTAAATAGGGTAATTAAAGGTAAAAATGATATTATTCTTACCCAAACACATGTATTAATTCTATTGTATTAGTTTAATTAAACAAAAAACAACCTTAGGAATAAAATATGATCCTTTAGGTTCACTTGGATTAGATTATAACATATATTATTTTTTTATTTATAGAAGAGTTAAAAGAGTTAAAATCATAGTTTTATAACTAAACCAGTTTTAATATAGGGTTTAACACAATATAAATTAGACTATAAATATTAATTATAAGAATAAAAATATTTCCTAAATCATGTTACTTTATTTATAATTTTTTGACATTAAATAATTAAATTTATTTATGACATAATGATGATTCAATAATTACCTTGTTAATGAAAGAATCAAATAAATGGTATTATAAATATTAAAATAAATATAATTTAAAAGTTTTCATGACATCCAAGAATCTTATAGGTGAATATGACATGTTAGTGTGGATTAAATTTATCTTGTTCGAATCCATAAAGTTGTGATGACATTCACAAAAAACAAATACCCAATAGTTTCAAAATTGACATAAATTAATTTTTAAAATAATTACTATATTACTGGTTGATATAATTTTCATAAAAATATAAAGGTCGGCCAAATGTCTTAAATAATATTATCTATGTCATTAATGAACCAATTGATTTTATCTTGGAATTTTATAGTAAGTTTATTAACCATATAGTATAAGAATACAAGAAGAGAGGGTAAAAGTTAAACTATTTAACCAAGAGTTAAATCTAAAATATAAGGTTAAAATGGTAACATAAACTTGCCTAAAACATATTAGTTGATATTATTTAGACAATAACCACCTTATCCTCTAAATTAATCATTTTGGAGCCATTATAAACCGAAAATTATTTTGTTATAAAATAATATTGAAATCTTTTCTTAAGGTGCCCCTCACCCCTCTTATAAAAGGGAACTTCCCCTTCTCTCAAATTCACACCTACAAAGACTTTTAACTCAGACAAAACCTAATGAAATATCCTCCCAAATATACTCTATTAATCTTAGAGGCCTTATTTTTATCAGAAATTTAACTTATGGCGCCCTTTTGATCAAATCAAAAGGAAGAACCCGAAGAAGAGGTAATGATTTCACCTCCCTAATTCAAGTTCTTTTCTTCTTCCACTTACACTTTCTCTATTGTTACCATACCAAAATAATAACTCCAGTACCTTATACAAACTGTGATTTTATTATAAATATTTAACAACCATATTCATTATTTTATCCATCCTATGAATGATAATGTCACCATGCATGCGTACGTATGACTTACCGTCTCCACGCCATGGTGTAATTTATTATTCAACACTGTGTTATTTGGATGGATATAATGATGAGTAATATATATAAATAATAAAAATAACATGATAATGTATCTTTAAAAGTAATATATCATCAAATTCCACAACTTTTAGGAAATTATATTGTCGCTTGTGCGTACGTACGGATTACCGTCTCCACAACGTGATGAGATTCATTTACACGTTCACCATTCGTTGATGACTATAAAAATATATATTACTAATAAGTATGTAATATATGCTATAATAATTATAATGGATATATATATATATATTTACTTATGTACTTACATATATCTTATTCACTTTCTTCAGTTCAATACGATATGAAAACCAAAACATCGTTTATGCGTACGTACGACCTATCGTCTCCATAAATTGTGTTTTCCATTTCATATATATATCTATTATAAATATTTATATTCTAAATATGTATAATATATAAATCATGTTTTATATTCTGTACTTATTTAAATCATGATCTAAATGATACGATCAAGAATAACAAGTTAAAATATGTACGATAAAGAAAGCGATTATTACCGAAAATGTTAATTTGACACAAAAATCATTATTAAATGTGTTTTATAAATACATAAATGAATCATATATGAAATGATAAATATGAATATGGTTCTTTTATAATATAATAACATAAAATGGTCATTATACAATAGGTTAAATGTACACTCGACCAAAGGAAAGTTCAAGGTAAGGGGTTTCTTATCTCACTTTTAATTCCGTGAGATTTCCATTGTTCACCACTTATTTATTTCATGCGGTGTATTTTTTATTTCTATTTGATATATATTATCATGATTATCTTTATATTTATGATATTATATGATTTATTTGGTGGTTATTGACTTTTTTTCATACGACTCGATTTATTACAATGAGGTAAGGGTTATTTCCTCAATCTCATTATTATCCGAGATTGTTTATGTGTAAGTATTTTTTTGGACATACTTATCATAGATAACCATATTTTATAAAAATGATTTAAAAATGAATATTTTAAGGTTTTATGGGAGGGTCTATTTAACTATATCATCATTTTAAATGTTTTATATATTTATCTTTTTAAACCCTTTTAATTAATGATAATGTTTTTAAAATGATTTTAAGGACTTATTTATATAGACATAAATGTATTGAAATGATAATTCTTTTAAAACGTTTCAAAGTGTTATGGGACACTTTGATTCAAAAATCCATTTTAAATGACTACCTTTATAAATTGTGAGAATTTTAAATGATTTCATGAAAAAGGGGTATTTCTCAAAGCATTTTACTGATCATTTTCATCTATGTCAACATCCTTTAATGGATTTTAAAATTGTTTGAAGTTGATTTATTATGATACAAATCATGAATATTGTATTTAATGTTTTGTTATATGTTTGAATATAGATGTTTTATTTTTATACCATTCATGGTTTATGGATAAATTATTGACATTTCATATGCTAGTTTTAATATGAATGTTTATGTTATATTTAAACATTTTCTTATGATGAATGTATTGGACTAGTATGTTCCGGGTTGGGGACTGGTAAAAGTAAGCCCTCTGGGTTGGGGTTCAGTTATAGTAGACCCTCTAAGTTGGAGTCCGGTTACAGAGGCTCTCTGGGTTGACGTCCATTTACAGAGGACCTCCGAGATGCTGTCCTGTTACAGAGGCTCTCCAGGTTTGGGTGCAGTTATAGTTATCCCATACGTCCTAGCACGAGGCCTTGACATAGAAAGTAATTTCTGGTATTATACATTCCCTCATTATGAAATTAGTTATTACACATGATTATTCGACTAGTATAATATCCATGTGCATGTTTATATTGTAATGTTTGATTTATTTTTTCCATATTATGTTCATATTTATGTTTAAAAAGGCTGTTTTTTTATTACACATCTTGCCTTAAAAGTTTATAGCCTCTGCTAAATTATTTACCCTTACTGAGCATCTGAGCTCACACCTTTATTATGTTTTATTTTACCAGGGTATTAAGAAGTTAGTTATGAGTGACTTGCAGGCATAATCTAGGAGGCTTGGATGTTTCTAATGGAATAAATTACT
The DNA here is from genome assembly GCA_963277665.1 of Viscum album. NCBI lineage: Eukaryota > Viridiplantae > Streptophyta > Magnoliopsida > Santalales > Viscaceae > Viscum > Viscum album. The sequence continues at coordinate 382,300,405 of OY728131.1, forward strand.
ATTGTTTTTCTTTTCAAGTTGTAATGTTGAAATTCATGTATGTAATCTATTTTCCAAGACTGCTAAACCGATCGGTCCATCGGGACTTGATTCCTTGTAATCATGCCAATGTTATGTAATAATGCACTGAATCTGGGTAACTGGGGTCAGAGCATTACATATATAATTATTCTAAATTATTTTTTATGTACGCAATATTTTTATGTATCTCAATTGATATTTATTTTAATGGGAATTACATATTTAAAAAGGTTCCCTTAATAATTCATCCTGTTAAGCAATCTTTATTAAGGGGAACTTCTCCATTTCTTATCCATTTTCAAGTACACTCTATAATCTATTTTAAGCAACCAATATTTTTTTATAAAATCACCTATATTTTCCTGAAAACTATTTTAGTTCATTTCTATTTTTATACAAACAAATATTCCTTTGGCCTATTTAAAGTATCTTCAATATTTTCCCTTAAACTACCTATAATTGGATCATTTCTAATGTTACATAACCACTCTTTTTCATGTTTTAAATTAATTTGAACGCCATTATTCATGTTATATTCTTATTATTCTTTTATTAATTTCCAAAAATGATTTAAATACCTTCTTCTAGGGATACCATTGCTATATGATCTTTAGTTATGTCATATGACATGATTATGATACTAATTTATTTCTATTGTTAATCCTTCTATTTCTTCCATGTGTTTGACTCTTTAGCTGATACAAATATGCATGAAAATATTATGAAGGGTGTTCCCAGATAGTGCTCCAATTTATTGGGTAATATTTAGTCTTATGAGATGTTATGTATGGGAATAGGGAGTAAACCTAATCCATTATGACACTTTTTCTACACTATGATATAGTCTTGGAAGTTAGTATTGACTCGTGTTATTATCATGTTATATGATCCCAAAATATTCTAAGATTTTCGTTATAATATGATTCAATGTTCTATATGTTATTCTTCCATTTGCTAATTCATGATCCATTCGTTTTATGTTATCCTTTTATACCCTCTAACAAATTTTTTATGCTTCATTCAGATTATTATTCACTTAAAAGGAATTTTAGCTCATCCATTTTGTCTATGTATTCCCCAGGTTATCCTATGAAGATGTAGAATATAAAATTAATCTCATAGATCATCTTGAGTTTTAATAAAAATATGATTTATTTTTGTTTCATGTTTTCTAATTATGCACGTAGTCTTCCAATGATACTAGAAATTCTGATCCCTGTTATTTATTTTATGGATAATTATTCTTAAAATCATGATATAATATGTGTAAATGGATAGGGTCTCTATAGTTGGTATCAAAGAATGGTGTAGTTATTTTTTGGGGATTAAGACTAGAAAACCTTAGTAATAACCCTAGTGATAATTCTATCACCATGGATAAACTATATTGAAACTTATGGAATCATATATTAGGTTATAATTTTCATTTATAAGTTTTTACCTCCAAGTTTTTGGATAACCTTAGTTTATGGTGTCCTTTTTATATGCTCATTATATAAGTATTCCATCCTTCTAAATGTACTTTATTTCTTTTTATTATATTACGGAAGGAAATAATAGAACTTGTGATAACAACCAATGTGATAGAGAGGGGAATTAGACTAATTATATATAATTACCTCATTATACTAAGAAATATAATGTTGTGGTTGAATTATTTACGTGAAAAAGCCTCCCATATTTAGTGGATATTCTGAAATCCACATCATAAATCAATGTATTAACTCCATTGATGTAGCGCCCCGACCCCAGCTACCCAGAGCCGGTGCATTATCACGTAACATTGGCATGATCACAAATGATCAAGTCTCGAAAGACCGATTAGTTTAGTAGCCTTGGAAACACTAGATACATTCATAAGTCTTTCATTACATCTTAAAGTAAAAAAACTACAATAACATGGTCTTCATAGTCCACACCCATATCCCTTTCTGACTATCCCTGCAGGTCATTCATAAAATACTTCTTCACATCCTGGAAAATATTAAAACATTGAAAGGGGTGAGCTCAGATGCTCAGTAAGGATAACAATATTGCGGAAGCATTCGAAAATAAACATTAACATTTAAGGAGATGTATAACTAAAACAAAAGCCTTTTTAAACTTTAACTTCAGCATAATATGGAAAAAATAAAATTAAATAACGACATTTACTTACTCACATGGATATTCTACTAGTCGAATAATCATATGCAATATCAATAACCACTTTCATAATGATGGAATGCATAATTCCAGACTATCATAACCACGTAGCCAAGGCCTCATGCCAAGACCACAAATAAGATTTTGTCAAGGCCTCATGCCAAGACACTAGTTTATCTCATGAGACCTACCGATGCATCGAGGAGCTATAGCGGGCTCCACCCATCACTTATTAAGTCCAATGCATTCCTCATATGAATAGGTTTAAACATATCATAAACCATAACATAATCGTATCACATAAAACATGCATAAAAGAAACATAACATTTCCACATTTCAATAAAAAAATATCAATACAACACATTGATATAATAAAAACACATTCAAAACCATTTTCAATACCAAAATAAAAGAAAGGTAAAACATGGTATTTATTTTTCTTTTAAAAAAAGTATGGCTTGTAGAAGAAGTCGAAACTCAAATAATGGTCACGGTGGAGGAGAAGTCGTTGTCGCCGCATACGTACGACAAAAAAAACATTACTTTTTGTCGTTTAGTAAAATTATTGGTATAAAAATATTCCTTTTTAATAAATGTAAAAGTCAAAGGGTTTTATACATCGTATAAAAGAAATTTGTGTATAAAACAAAATATGCCTCAATGAATGGAGATTGAGACAAAGTCCTTAAAAAGATCATTTTTTTAAATAAAATATATCTATTATGTGTATTCAATATAAATACACATAAATAAAGTAAAAATACAAGATAGTACATAATAATATCATGACATAATTTGAAAGTAGGAGATTAACCCAAAGAATGGAAATTGGGTTAAGAAGTTCCCTTACCTTGCATCCTGTCCTGACTCGACCGTTTTTTAACCTCCTGAATAATAAACTAGAGTTAATTTATATTTACATAAGAACCTTTTTCATGTTAATTATTACTTTTATATCCCTTATTACCATGTTATGAACATTATGTAATTATTTAAGTTTATAACTGTCATTTTGTCGATCTTAGGTACTTGAGTCAAAAATAAAATTCTTATAATTACAAGTTGTTCATGTGGTGATATATCCATTATATACAGAATTATATTCATTATATAGATATCACATATCTCATATATATCCAGTATATACATGCATTTATAATATTCCATAACGTTTAGAGGTAAGAAATGAAATGCACCGTTCATGGAGACGGTAAGCCGTACGTACGCATGAACGCTACGTTCATTTCTATTTCGTATTTAATGAAATCATAATTATATAAAGGTATATTATAATTCTAGTATAATATCATATATAATATCATTTACTCCATCCTTTATACATCCCACATATGGTATTAATGATTCAAATCACTTTGAGGGGGCGGTAGTCCGCACTTCCTAAAATGAAAATATCGCGTTTACCCATAATGGAAATCATAAAGTATGCCACAAATGAAAAATACAGAACCTTAAGTAAAACATAAACATATTATATTTCATATATAAATATAGTGACATCTTAATGGCCACCTTTGAAGGTGTTATATGAGTGTTGAACAATCATCGTTTCGTGAGGTAGACATTCACCATCCATAGAAACAGTATGTTCTTTAACCATTAGATGTAGGTGTGTGTAAGTGTAGCTCGAATCCTTATTATAACAACATCCTAGTATATTTAGGATAATGGTTTTGTTACAAAAGAAAATAATAAAAAGAGTTTAGGGGGTTGGAGAAGAAAAATAACATAAAAGAACACAAGAGAAGACATTACCTTACAATCGGGTAACTCTTTTGATTTGAGCCAAATACTTCCTTGGGAAGAATTATGCCCAATGTGAGGCTTCTAGGAGTAAGGTAGGGAAGTTGGGAGAGTATTTGGGCAGAGTTTGGCCGATCCAAATGGATTGAAAGTGTGAATAAGGTGTTAGAGGTGGGGGCCTTTTATAAGTGGAGAGGAGGGGCACTCTTGGAAAGTAATGAAATGTTACTTTATTATACAATGATTTTAGGATTATAAAGGTCCCAAATTTATATAATTAGAGGATAAGGTGATAAGGGTTCGAAATCTCCTCACCCAATAGGTTTTTTACAAGTGTAAGCTTTAGATTTTACATTATCCTTTCATTTTATTTAAATCGTTAATTAATGAGGTAATCACTGCATCATCATGGTGTCATAAATAATTTAATATATTTAATGTCTAAAAATTATAAAAAAAATATCATAATGTAGGAAATATTTTTATATTTCTAATGAATATTTATAGTTCAAAATATGACTTGTATAACCACATTTAAAAATTGTTTTAGTAAAACAACTCTTGTTTGTGAGATTTTTATTTTAACATTAAATAAAAAGTTATTTATGTCATTTTCCTACCAAAGTGGATCCATTGGGTCCCCAAGTTGACACATGGATTTTCTTGGTAGGAAATGACACATCCAATAGGTTCAGGACAATTGTAAAGGTCATTTCATATTTTTATAATACCATTTTTACCTTAAATTTCACTAATTACCTTTAATCGCGATTAAATAAACTTAAAAGTTACTATTCACCAAAAAATTATTTTCATCCCATTGAACCAAATTTTACTTCCTAATGAAAACCATGTATGTCAGATTTTTGAAAATCAAAACACAGAAGTGGTAATATTTCATTTAAATGAAAAATCAATTATTTAACTGCCACTTAGTGGTTTCACTATTCATCAAAAATTGACGTTTTTCAGAACAATGCCAAAATTTCATCCTAAGCTATAATTGATATTCCAAATTCAAAAATTATGTATATTTTATGAAATTCCAAACATATAATTTGCATTAATTAATTTTATAATTAATTCTCGCTCTCAAATCAAATAGCGTGTTTTTTAGAAACAATATATATCAAAAGATTGACAATTGTTTATGTCAAATTTTGAAGTGAAATTAATTCTAATGAACACCATTGGATAAAATGGTAAAAATATATTCTAATTATAATTTAAAACCACTAAATAGTATAACTTATCATTATAGATTATTTTGATTAAAAAAGTTGTTTTAAGTATTTTTCACTATTCATAAAAATTTGGAAGTTCTCAGAAAATTACAAAAAATTCAACATAGGCTAATTTCGACATTCCAAATCCAAAAATGAAGTCCATTTTGAAATATATAATATATATAATTTCAAAAAGTGGGTATTACTATTCATAATGGCTATTTTGATTAGTCACGGTGTGTTAGAACTCGAACTTGCGTAAAATACAAGCTATTGTATTATTGAAAGAGAGGCGTATCATGAAAGCTCGGGGTGTTACATTCTCCCCTCCTTCAATAAATTGCATCCTCGCAATTTGAAATTTTTCTTTGAAAATAAAAGGTTGAAAATAGAAAATACCTTTGTGGAAAACCCACATCGGAAATAAGGTTAATAAAAATATAACTTTAAAAGAAAGAAAGATAAGTACAAAGGTCACCGAGATAGCCCATACTAGGATTCTATGAAAATATGGATACGGAAGAAAAACAAACCATCAAGGTCTGATGGAGAGTTGTAGAATACTAGATTAGGAGAAAGTTAACAATACGAAAATCACAAACTTGTGATTGGTTAAACGGTCATTGAATCCCCAGTTGGAAAAGTTAACTGGCAACGTTTTTGTTTTAAGTTACCTTTTATAAAGTTGAGGAATTTATTTAGGAGATTTACTAAGAATATAAGGGAATATACATACTTGTCAAATTTTTTTTTACCACAAACCCATCTTTCTCTCTAAAAGGTAATAGAACTCAAAAATATTCTATTTATCCTAATTGTATAAGGTTACAAATATTAACACATACCATTTAGATTAGTAAAACTATTTTGTAATAACCAGGGACTTCTTGTAGGACAGTGGTAGGTAATAAAGGCCTGTCGCACTATGGTTGTGGGTTCGATTCCTGCAGCTTTGTCCGACGCGACGGGTTATGCCCCACCCTGTAGGTTGTCCTTTTCCTAAAACTATAGTATTATAATATTCCAAAAATAATCTTCATAAATGTTTTAACCTTAAACAAAACTATCCAAGGTTCAACTTCATCCATTCCAACCTATACAGTTATCCAAAATACCTCTGTCCAGACTTTTTCTAAAAGGTCTCTAAATTCCAAAATCAATTGTAACATCAGATTCCCCAAACAAAGTAAAGTTTCAATTATTGTCACATACTAAAAATATGATTACCTTCATCATATTAAAACCTTAATAAAATCAACAAGTACTGCAGTACAATCCTTATATATATATATCACATTATTCTAATAACCAGAATATAATCCATGAGTCCAAAAGCACCAATATATTAATTATTCCGATTCAACTGTAGTCAGAGCATAAGATTGGCCTTGATCCCTTGGCCTTTTCTGAGGTATGTTTCCCTGACGCTTAGGACATTCATTTGCATAATGCCCCATTTATCTATAATTGTAGCATTCAACATTGATAGCCTCTTTCTTTCCCTTGCAATCACGAGCTTGGTGACCCTTTTCTCCACATTTATAACAAACTCTTGTTCCTTTTAGGCAAGTACCAAGGTGATTCTTCCCACAATTATCACATAATGCAAAATCCTTCTTCCCCTTTTCTCCTTTATCTGTCTCTTGTTCCACCGTTCTCTTCTTCTCTTGCTTTACTTTATTATCATAAGATTTAGAGAATTCCTTTTCCATCTTGATATCACATGAGACAATATCTTCATACGACGAGAAGGTTTGTGAGACTAATGCTCGACAAAGAAATGGTTTTAACCCATCAAAGAAACGATCAATATTACTTCATGGGTTACGTATATAATCTGCTGCATGCCTTGCTAACATTGTAAAGTTAGCCTCATACTTTGTGACATTCTCATCCTCCTTTTGTCTCAGACTCAGAAATTGCCTTTTCATATCTGCTCGATGGTCATGTGGAAAGTATTTTTCTAAGAAAAGATATTTGAACTCTCTCCATTCCATACTTGATACTTCTTCATCTTCCTTTGTGTTTTGAATCAATGACCACTATTGATCGGCATCTCCAGTGAGGCGATAAACTGCCATGATAACCTTCTCCCTTTCGCTACTCCCCAAGGCGTGGAATATTTTCTCTTAGGATTTTATCCATTGATCAGCTACTAATGGATTTGTACCCCCATTAAATGTTGGTGGTTGTTTCCTCATGAAGCGGTCTAACATTGATCCTCCACTTTGCGGATCAAGGTGCTCCATACGAGTAAGGTTATTATTCATAACCTGAGAAAGTTGTCCCAGTATGGTAATAAGTTGATCAACACCATTTGTATCTCCAGATACACAATAATTATCTTGAGCAGGAGGGAAATCCCTACATGGAGTGCGTGCATTGATACAGTTTCTATTCCTTCCACTAGGCGCCATTTCTAAATAATGGCATAAACTAGATTAGTTTATGAATCAAAATACATAATTCCATACTGGTAAAACACTTAACACTAATTGAACTATTTATGGATATAATCCATAATCATAAAAATGTTTCTTTTTGAGGAAGTATATACTCATAACCCTTCATAGTGGTTTGTAAAGAAAATGATAATTATCCTAAGCATATCCCCCGGGAGTGTCGTAACCAAGAGTGCAGCAAGGCCCGTTTTCGTGCACCAGTTCCCGTTCGAGTCTAGCTCAAAGCGGTGTTTTCGGGTTTTACCCCTAGGTATATCTGTGCCAGAGCCACCTCTACCTGCTCGTATCCAGACAGGGATATATTGATCGGAAAACTCACAACATCTCTATAATACAAAAATTCTAGGAAGTTCTTCTATACTAATCCTCAAAGTCTATCTTTGGGCTATGTGCTCTAAGCATAGTTTATCTAAATCTAGCTTCCAAGGTTAGTACTAAACTGCCTCTGATACCAACTGTAGTGCCCCGACCCTAGCTACCCAGAGCCGGTGCGTTATCACATAACATTGGCATGATCACAAATGATCAAGTCTTGAAAGACTGATTAGTTTAGTAGCCTTGGAAACACTAGATACATTCATAAGTCTTTCATTACATCTTAAGGTAAAAAAACTACAATAACATGGTCTTCATAGTCCACACTCATATCCCTTTCTGACTATCCCTGCAGGTCATTCATAAAATACTTCTTCACATCCTGGAAATTATTAAAACATTGAAAGGGGTGAGCTCAGATGCTTAGTAAGGATAACAATATTGTGGAAGCTTTCGAAAATAAACATTAACATTTAAGGCAATGTATAACTAAAACAAAATCCTTTTTAAACATTAAATTCAGCATAATATGACAAAAATAAAATTAAATAATTCCATTTACTTACTCACATGGATATTCTACTAGTCGAATAATCATATGAAATATCAATAACCACTTTCATAATGATGGAATGCATAATGCCAGACTATCATAACCACGCAGCCAAGGCCTCGTGCCAAGACCACAAATAAGATTTTGTCAAGGCCTCGTGCCAAGACACTAGTTTGTCTCATGAGACCTACCGATGCATCAAGGAGCTATAGCGGGCTCCACCCGTCACTTATTAAGTCCAATGCATTCCTCATATGAATAGGTTTAAACATATCATAAACCATAATATAATCGTATCACTTAAAACATGCATAAAGGAAACATAACATTTCCACATTGCAATCACAAGATATCAATACAACACTTTGATATAATAAAAACACTTTCAAAACCATTTTCAATACCAAAATAAAAGAAAGGTAAAACATGGTATTTATTTTTCTTTTAAAAAAAGTATGGCTTGTAGAGGAAGCCGAAACTCAAATAATGGTCACGGCGGCGGAGAAGTCGTTGTCGCCGCATACGTACGACAAAAAAAAAATTACTTTTTGTCTTTTAGTAAAATTATTTGTATAAAAATATTCCTTTTGAATAAATGTAAAAGTCAAAGGGTTTTATACACCGTATAAATGAAATTTGTGTATAAAACAAAATATGCCTTAATGAATGGAGATTGAGACGAAGTCCTTAAAAAGATCATTTTTTTAAATAAAATAGATCTATTATGTGTATTCAATATAAATATACATAAAGAATTTAAAAATACAAGATAGTACATAATAATATCATGACATAATTTCAAAGTAGGAGATTAACCCAAAGAATGGAAATTGGGTTAAGAAGTTCCCTTACCTTGCGTCCTGTCCTGACTCGAACGTTCTTTAACCTCCTGAATAATAAACTAGAGTTAATTTATATTTACATAAGAACCTTTTTCATGTTCACTATTCCTTTTATATCCCTTATTACAATGTTATGAACATTATGTAATTATTTAAGTTTATAACGGTCATTTTGTCGATCTTTGGTACTTGAGTCAAAAATAAAATTCTTATAATTAAAAGTTGTTCATGTGGGGATATATCCATTATATCCAGAATTGTATTCATGATATAAATATCATATATCTCATATATATCCAGTATATACATGCATTTCTAATATTCCATAACGTTTAGAGGTAAGAAATGAAATGCACCGTTCATGGAGACGGTAAGCCGTACGTACGCATGAACACTACTTTCATTTCTATTTCGTATTTAATGAAATCATAATGATATAAAGGTATATTATAATTCCAGTATAATATCATATATAATATCATTTACTCCATCCTTTATACATCCCACATATGGTATTAACGATTCAAATCACTTTGAGGGGGTGGTAGTCCGCACTTCCTAAAATGAAAATATCACATTTACCCATAATGGAAATCATAAAGTATGCCACAAATGAAAAATACAAAACCTTAATTAAAACCTAAACATATTATATTTCATATATAAATATAGTGACATCTTAATGGCCACCTTTTAAGGAGTTATATGAGTGTTGAACAATCATCGTTTCGTGAGGCAGAAATTCTCCATCCACAGAAACAATATGTTCTTTAACCATTATATATAGGTGTGTGTAAGTGTAGCTCGAATCCTTCTTATAACAACATCCTAGTATATTGAGGATACTGGTTTTTTTACAAAAGAAAATAATAAAAAGAGTTTATGGGGTTGGAGAAGAAAAATAAAATAAAAGAACACAAGAGAAGACATTACCTTAAAATCGAGTAACTATTTTGATTTGAGCTAAAGACTTCCTTGGGAAGAATTATGCCCAAATTGAGGCTTCTAGAAGTAAGGGAGGGAATTTGGGAGAGTATTTGGGCAGAGGTTGGCCGAGCCAAATGGCTTGAAAGTGTGAATAAGGTGTTAGAGGTGGAGGCCTTTTATAAGTGGAGAGGAGGGTCACTCTTGGAAAGTAAAGAAATGTTACTTTATTATACAATGCTTTTCGTATTCTAAAGGTCCCACATTTATATAATTCTAGGATAAGGTGATAAGGGTTCTAAATCTAATCTCCCAATTGGTTTTTGACAAGTTTATGCCTTATATTTTACATTATCCTTTCATTTTATTTAAATCGTTAATTAATGAGGTAATCACTGCATCATCATGGTGTCATAAATAATTTAATATATTTAATTTCTAAAAATTATAAAAAAAATATCATAATGTAGGAAATATTTTTATGTTTCTAATGAATATTTATAGATCAAAATATTACTTGTATAACCGCATTTAAAAATTGTTTTAGTAAAACAACTCTTGTTTGTGACATTTTTATTTTAACATTAAATAAAAAGTTATTTATGTCATTTTCCTACCAAAGTGGCTCCATGGGGTCCCCAAGTTGACCCATGTATTGTCTTGGTCGGCCACGACACATCAAATAGGAGTAGGACAAGTGTAAATGTCATTTCATATATTTATAATACCATTTTTACCTTAAATTTCACTAATTATCTTTAATCACGATTAATTAATCATAAAAGTTACTATTCACCAAAAAATTATTTTCATCCCATTGAACCACATTTTACTTCTTAATGACAACCATGTATGTCGGATTTTTGAAAATCAAAACACAGAAGTGGTAATATTTCATTTAAATGAAAAATCAGTTATTTAACTACCACTTCGTGGTTTCACTATTCATCAAAAATTGAAGTTTTTCAGAACAATGCCAAAATTTCACCCTAAGCTATAATTGATATTCCAAGTTCAAAAATGATGTCTATTTTATGAAATTACAAACATATAAGTTTCATTAATTAATTTTATAATTAATTCCCGCTGTCACAACAAATAGCGTGTTTTTTAGAAACAATATATATCAAAATATTGATAATTGTTTATGTCCAATTTCAAAGTGAAATTAATTCTAATGAACACCATTGGATAAAATGGTAAAAATATATTCTAATTATACTTTAAAACCACTCAATAGTATAACTTATCATTATAAATTATTTTGATTAAAAAAGTTGTTTTAAGTATTTTTCACTATTCATAAAAATTTGGAAGTTCTCAGAAAATTACAAAAAATTCAACATAGGCTAATTTCGAAATTCCAAATCCAAAAATGAAGTCCATTTTGAAATATAAAATATATATAATTTCAAAAAGTGGGTATTACTATTCATAATGGCTATTTTGATTTGTCGCGGTGTGTTAGAACTTGAACTTGCATAAAATGCAAGCTATTTAATTATTGAAAGAGAGGCGTATCGTGAAAGCTCGGGGTGTTGCAATTGAGAATATATTCACTTTCATTAAATTATTTGAATAAGAGAAAGTCATACTGTTAGTTTATAATTTTTATGGGGAAGCAGATTGGTGGTGGTCACTTATAAAAAAAAGTGTAAAGAGGAGATTTATTCCATGGATTGGTAAGGATTCATGAAAATACTGGTTAATAAATATTTCCCATGAACTCTCTATCTTAATATGGAGAGGGAGTTACTTGGATAAAGTAAAAGGAAGATTAATCCATCGTAGCATATGAGGCAAAATGTACAAGTCTTTCATGATACACCTCTGTATTTTTCATGAAACCTGAATGTAAGGTGGATCACTTCTTTAGTAGACTAAATCCAAGTCTACAAAATTCCATTGAGATGTTAGACTTTGAAATCTTTGAAGAGATTTTTTGTTGGGACCTTAAATGTTGAAATGAGGATAATATTCTTTGACTAATCCTGTGGGATTAGATATTAAAAGAGGAAAATAAAGTTTAATATGGGCGGATCAATAGATAAATACCATGAAGGAAAGAAAACCCAAAATCCCAAATTTAAATTTTTTGGGAAGAATAATACCTAGAACTATCAAAAGTGAACCAAGATATTATTAAAATGTTGAAAGAGAGTGGAATCCAACTAATTATTTCTAAAGGGATTTGAAGAATCCCTCTAATACAGAATAGGAAAAGAAGGTCCAGGTTTACAGTAATCTGATAGTGTAGTGTTTAAAATGAAAGAAACAATATAATTATGAGATACAATTACCTAAGGCAAGGGTTGTCTGAGCCAATCAACAACAACATCATCCAAGTAATAAGGGAAGGGAAAATTATATCACTACTGGTGAGGTGGAACATAATAATGAAGTCGTGGTAGTTACACTAGTTATTCATTTGAGAATAGAGAATATACTATTTGATTTGGGTTATATTCATTCTTTCATATCTTGAATGTTTTTGAGAACTATTAAAACTCCACCTCAAAACATGAAGGTTGAGTTATATGTGAGAATAATGAATGGGAAATTACTAAATCTAAATTATATAACTCTTACCGAGTTAATGTTTTTGGACTAACCATATAAGAAAATCTTGTCATACTTACTTTGGTGGAGTTTGATGGTATATTGGGTATTTATTAAATATCTCTATAAAATGAAAAAAACTAACTATCAGTAAAGGGATATCACTCTTTACATATCAAGGAATCCTCCAATTCTATATAAGTGTAAAGAGGAGGATGCATCCCCTTCATAATCATCATATCAATTGTGGATATTATTTCCTTATAAGAAAGAATATATAACTCAAATGAATGAGACAAAGGATAGGATCATGCTGAAATATATTACAGTTGTGAGGGTTTACATGGATTTGTTCCCCTAATAATTGACTAGTCTTCCTCCTGACTGAGAGGTTGAATTCTAAATTGATCTTATATCTGGATCTTTGTCTACATCAAAAATCATTACATGATGACCACCATTGAGTTGGAGGAAATAAATAAGTAGTTACAAGAGAATCTCAGAAAGGGCTTTATATGACTGATTGATTTATCGTGTGGTGTTCTAGTCCTCTAAATGAATAATGAGGATGGATCAATTCCTATATGCATTGATTATCAATAAATTAACAAAATCACGATAAAGAGAAATTATACCTTTCCATAGATAAATGAATTAATCAATCAACTATATGGGGGCCATGTATTTCTATAATGTGGACCTTTAGTTTAGATATCACCAATTAATGGTGAGTAAGGAATATATTCCCAATACCACCTTTCAAATGAGTTATGAAAACTATGAATTCATAGAGATTCACCTCATACTCACTAATTCTCCATAAATTTTCAAAGACTTAATGAATAGAGTCTCTAGATAATACCTTGAAAATTACTTGGTAGTCCTTATAGAGGATATAATGATATACTTCATGAGAAAGGAGGAACACAAGGATCATTTCAACAATATGATAAATACCTTACAGAGGCACAAACTATATAAAAATTACAGTAAATATGAGTTCCGGATAGGGGAAGTATCATTCTCAGGGCATGTTATCACCAAAAATAAAATATCTATAGACGCTTCTAATACAAAGGAAATTGAGGATAGATTTAGAAAGACATTTTTAATAAATATTTGTAGTTTTATAGGTCTAGATGGGCATTACTGATGATTTACAAAGAATTTATCATGATAGTAAAACCCATTAACCATGATGGATCAGAAGGGTGTAATGTTTTCCTAGACCATTGACTATAAAGAACGATTCAAAGAGTTTAAAAAGAGGCTTATCACTGCACTATTACTCACACTATCAATAATGGGAGAAATATTTGTGGTAAACAGTTATTCTTCAAAGAATTACTTGGCCTGTGTACTAATAGAAAATGATAAAGTGATATCTTGAACCTTATGTTAGTTGAATGATCTTAGGAAAAAAACCATGCATGATATGGAGTTGCAAGCTCTGATATTTGTGATGAAAATTTGGAGCTATTATTTCTTTAGAGAGAAGTGTGAGATATATACTAATCATAAAAGCTTGGTATATATATTCTGATAATAGGAGCTTAATATACATCAACAAATATGGATAGAGCTCATCGAAATTATGATTTCTCAATCCATGGTCATCTTGGTAAAGAAAATAAAGTGTAATATTATCTAAGTAGAAATTATCTTATTACATTATTAGTGATGATAATTGAGAAGGATCCAATATTCTTAGACTTTCAAAGGATGTTAATTGGAGTCCTAAAGGATTTTACATCATCATTCCTTTCACAAATGATTTCTAAACCACCCCTTATAGAGAAAATAATATATTCTCAAAGAAATGATGTGATAATTCAGAAACAGGTATAATCTATATGAAATAAGAAATCATCAGGGTGAAAAATGATGTGGAAGAAGTTGTAAGATTCAGGTCTTGAATATGTGTACCATCCAATCTGGATATAAAGATCGATATTTCGAATAATTCACATTGCTCAACCCTCTCTATTCACATAGGGAGCACAATGATGTATCAAGATATCTCAAAACACTATTTGTGGGACAATATGAAGAATTATATCACCGAATATACATCAATGCATCTATTATGTGGGTAAGTGAAGAATTAAAGACCAAAGACTAAAAGGATTATGAAACCATTAACCATACCAAATGGAAATGGGAAAAATCACTATGGACATTATCACTGGACTTTCAAATACATCTAGAGGAAATAATGAAATATGGTTAAATTTGGATCATATTATAATGGTTGATTACTTTAATATGTTTCAATAGGAATTCTCACTCTACCAACATGAATGGATATAAATTAGAGAAGTGGTGAGGATACATGGAGTACCATTATATATTATATCTGATTTTGATATGAGATTCACTTCCATGTTCTGGAAAAGTCTCCAACATGCTCTAAATACTAATTCGAACTTCAGTATAACTTATCACCTCTGAACTGATGGCCAATCTAAGAGGACTTTTCAAAAACATGGAGATATATTAAGAGAATGCTGAATGGACTTAAAAGGAGGATTAGATCAATTTCTTCTACTATTTGAGTTCTTCGAAAACAATAGTTTACACTAGAGAATCCAAATGGCACCATATTAATCCCTTTATGGGAAAATATGTATAACACCTATATGCTAGGACTAAGTTGGAGAACGCAATCTATAGAGGCTTGAAATGGTAAAAAAATGTAAAAAATTTGTAGAACATCTAGAAACATAAATAGGCTTCCCAAAGTCTATAGAATAGAAATGTAGATAATATTAGAGGAAACACAAAGTTTGAGGTTGGTTACAATTTATTACTCCACATATCTCAATGGAAAAGTTTCATGAGATTTGGGAAGAAAGGAAAGCTATGTCCCACGTACATCAGTCCCTTTGAGATTATTGACCATGTCTGAGTTATGGCCTATCAACTAGCACATCCACCAACCATGTATAAATTTCATTATTTATTACAAATATCTTTCTTGAGGAAGTACATACCAGATCCACCACACACGGAGTTTTAATAGCTGAAAAAAATCTCTCTTATGAGGAGCACCCCGTGAAGATTTTAGATTTTAGAGATAAGATTATATGTAATAGGACGACTCACCTGGTCAATATACTATAGAAAAACCATAAATATGGAGATGAAATAAGGGAATCAAACGAATAAATGAAAGATAATTACCCCCACCTATTCTCACTTTATTAGGTAAAACGAAATTTCATGGGAGAAATTTTATAAGGGGGAAGAATGTAACAAACTAGAATTTTATCAATGGAATTTCCCTTATAATTTCATAAAAAAATATATCACACTGAAAAAATAATAAAACAATTATTATCATAAATTAATAATGAAATATTAGTCAAACAATAAACCAATATGAATGCCAAATATTGCAGTGGAAAAATAAATATGAAATAAGATAATAAGAATGGTAAAATTTATATATACTCGATCCACTATAATGATTTCACTCACAAAAACAGTAGAATAAATAAAAAGTATGGTTAATAATATAATATTCATTTTTAAAGTGAAATTATATATAACACTGATATTTAATATTATTGAACTAAGAATGAATGAAATAATTGGTCTTTAAGAAATTGAGGGACCTATACCATTAGAATAATAGCATGATCATTGGAATAGTAATCTGATGGTTAGGAATAGTAATCTGCCCATTAGAATAGTAAACTCACCTATGAAAATATAAATAATATTTAGGTCTCTTATAAATGAAAATATGATATATTTATATCATGGATATGTAAATATTTTTATTAAAAAATGATAAATTAAGTGTTGGTATTTTTGTGAAATGTAAATATTTATTTACAATTTTATAATTAGTATAAAGATTTAAATAAAAATATATTTTCATAAAATTGATTCATAAATGTACATATATTTTAATTATAATTATCGGATAATTTTAATAAACCTTAATTAAATTTTCGAAGTGTCAAAAAATTATTATAATATTTAAATCGTTATTTTTTGAATAAATGTTGACTTTAATTAAAAATTATATTTCTCATGTTTATAAAATTATTTTCATAAATGTTAGTCCATTTTGTAAATAAAAATAAAAAAAATATTAGGGTGATTTCTTTATTTTTATTAAATAGTATATTTTTGTTGATAAATATTGAAATATGATAAGTTAGAGTATTTAACATAATTTATGAATTTTGGAGTCATATAATATGTAGGAATGATATAAGATCCCATTGGTTCAAACTATATAGACATATTTAATATTTTTCTTCATAGTAATCAACACTAATGATAGTTTAGAGCCAAAATAATAAACTAATTAATATAATAATAAAAAACACTCCTCTCTTACCCCTATAAACACCGCCCCTCACCACCCCTTCTCCTAAAATTTTCTAAGACTTGTAGCTTATTAATATTCTTAACAATTAACTTACCAAAACTCTTCCCCATGTACTATAGGTACCAGTCTCAACAAAATACCAAATCCATGTTACTTAAAGAGATTCTAGAGGAGACAACATTCAAGAGGTAAAATCCTCAATCCTTGTCTTTTAATTTATTTTCTTATCTTTTCCTATCCTCCAATTCCCTATCTAAAATAGCATGATAAGTAATGTTTCATATTAATACTGAAATTTTATTATTTTAATAGAATTTCCATAATCAAATATTTTCTCTTCTACTTTTATTCAATAAAATTATAATATTATCCGTGATATGTCGGTTCACCGCCTTCGTGGATGCTGGGTTGTTTTCCATTAACACTTTCCAGGGTGGTCCTAAAACTATTATTATTGTTTATATAGGTATTAATATGTATATTATAACTTTTTTCATGTTTTAAACTAATATATAGTCATAATATAAAATAAAAAGAAACTAGTTCATGATGATCGTAAAAAACCACTAAAAGAAACTAAAAAATTACCATAAATGTTTTATCAAATGAATCATCCCCACACCTAAAAATGAATTGAATTGGTGGGCCATTTATAATTATATAAGTGTATCAATACCATATAATTTAACTCATATAGTACTGTTATCATTTGATAATAACTTTCATTACTTTACAAAAGTGTGCCGACCATGAAACCATGAAACCATGAAACGAACACTTCCAAAATGATTCAATTGAACTTTATAACTCATAAAAATGACCATAAGTGAAATTAATTAAATTATAATTAATAAAATACATGTTAAAGAGCTAATTAATTAATTAATAATGAATCTAATATAATTATCCACAACATTAATTGTATGTTTATAACACATTCAGACATAAGGTAAGGGATCTCTCCAAAATTCCATTTTTCCTTCCAGTTACGATTTCTCTCTATTTAACCTAATGTAGTTATTATTTATTCTTATAAAATTATCATAAATTTTATGTATATGATCAAAAAATATGTTTTTATCTCATTTAATCATTATTTTAATTATAATTACTTGTTTTAAATGGTTCCCTTCTCAATTATTCATGTCAAACAACCCCAATTAAGGGAACTTTTCCATTTCATATACATTTTCAAGTACACACCATAAACTATTTTAATCCACCAATATTTTTATAAAAACACCTATATTACCATGAAAAAATATTTATTTTTATTTCTGTATTTATACAATCAAATATGTAGTTTCCCTATTTAAAACTACTTTAATATTTTCCTTTAAAACACATGAAAGTGGCTCATTTATAATTTTTTCTAACCACTAATTTTCTTATTTTAAATTTATTTAAGAATATTTTTTTACTTTATTAATGTCAAAAAATGATTTAAATTCCTTTTTCATGGATACCATGGTTTAATACCCTTTTTTTATGCCTTATGACATGATTACGACACCCATTTTCTTTCAATCAAAAATCCTTATGTTTTATTATTTATGTGTCAAAATATGCATGAACACGTTATAATGGATGTTCCCAGATAAAACTCTAATGAAATTGGTTATTTTTATTCTTGTGAGATGTTATAAATTGGATTAATGAGTAAACCTAATCCATTATGGGACTTTGTATACCGAGTGATATAGTCTTGGAAGTTAGCCTTGAATCATGTTATTATCATGTTTTATATTTCTACCACATTCCTCTATTTATATAATCATATGATTCTATGTTATATATTTTTCTCATCCATATGTTTATTAATGATCCATGCCATTTTATGTTATCCTATTATACTTTTTAACTCATATTCCAAGCTTAATTCCCTTATTTATTTCTTTATTGGGCTTTTTACATGGTCCCTCTTTTCTATGTATTTTATAAGATATAATATACAGTAGTATAAGTTGAAAGGAAGTTAGGACCTCCTCATGAAGTTTAATAAAAAGAATATTTATTTTACTTTCATGTTTTCTATTTGTGTATTTGGTCTTCCAAAGACACTGGAATTTTGGATCAATGGATTTTATTTCATAAATAATTATGCTAAAAATAATGTAATAATATTTATAAAAGGATAATGTCACTATATATTATATATGAATACATTGATATATTTCTTGAGGAATTACTTGGACATCTACTAGATCATGAAGTTGGGTATTCTATTATTTTAATCCCTGATTAAATACCTATATCAAATAATCCATATAGAATGGCCAATATAGAATTTGTAGAGTTGAGGAAACAAGTAAAGGAGTTATATAATAAGGTATTTTTATTCCCTAGTGTTTCACCTTGGGGAGCCCCAGTCATTTTTGTTAAAAAGAAATATGTGTGTATGAGAATGAGAATTGATTATAAGGAAATATATGATACTAGGGTAATAAGAAAGTATCCTTTACATAACATTGGTGACTTATTTGATCAAATTTATGGAGATTACTATTATTGAACGACTGAAATTCGTTTTGGGAGCTATAAATTGTGACTAAACAAGGAACATATTTCAAAGACAATATTTCAAGCTGGGTATGGATGTTAAGAGTTTATAGTAATAAAATTTTTATTAACTAATATACCCTCTGTTTTTATGGTTCTACTGAATAGAGTATTCAAGGAATATATTGATAATTTTATTATTGTATTTATTTATGATATTTTAATGTATTCTAAATGATATTATAACCATTGGAATCACTTTTGGATCATTCTTAAGTCTCTTAAAAGAAAAAAGTTATATGGGAAACTTTATAGTTGTGAATTTCGGTATTAAGAAGTTTCTTTTCTTGGCCATAATTTCTCCAATGATGGAATCCCAATTGATATTAAAAATATAATGGTATTAAAAGAAAGGACTACACCAATGAAAAAAACCATGGTATTTATTTTTAATGGTTTTGGAGGTTACTGTACATGATTTTTTTTAAATTTTACCCGACTGGATAACCATGTATAATAATAATGTTATTGAATATACATCAAGGTAGTTAAAGACTAGTAAAAAAACTATCAAACTCATGATATTGAGTTGGAAGTCAAAATATTATCTTGGAATATATGGATACATTATATCTATGGTGAAATATGTGACATATACACAGAACAGAAGAATATAAAATGCATATTTTCACATAAAGACAACAAAATGTGGAAAATTTAAAAGATCAAAATACTCAAGTATTATGATTTCCCAATACACTACCACCTAGGGAAGGAAAAAAAGGTAACATATTATCTAACAAAAAAAGTTCATGGAGTCTTAACCAAAAGGAGGGTTAATAGATATCCTATCCCTATAGATCTAGTAAATATAAGTAGGGGAATTATCAAGGAAAGGGATAAATCACACCATTTTCAAATGACTTCCAAACAATATTTATTGGAAAATATAAAATATTCACTAATTTATGATTGGAATATTCAAAATAAAATTAAAACTATGAATGATGGAAAATTGACAGACGATGTTCATGAAGATGGAATTATAAAATTTATAAAGAAACTACTCAATCTATCTATAATTAAGATGAAAATTGTTTTATTAGATTATTCCTATAGATATAATTTAACAATACACCTTGGTACCACCATGATGTATAGGTATGCGAGGGAAGATAATTTGAAGTGGGAAATTTCTGATTATGTATCTAGATTCTCAGTTTTTCAACAGGTAGAGGGTGATAGGAAAAAATGTTAAGGATTCAGGTAACCTATAACTATTCCTATGTGGAAATGGGATGGAATTACTATAGATTTTGTGACTAGATTAATAAATTCTATTAAGATAAAAACAAATTTGGGTTATTGTTGACCCCCTTACCAAATATGCACATTTCCTCGCTAAAAGAGAGGATTTTCCTATTGAGTGCCTTATATGACTCTACATTAGTAATGTTGTAAGAATTCACGGTGAATATATTTCTATTGTGTTTGATTGTGATCCATGAATTATATTATAATTTTATAAATGTCTTAACAAGAATCTTGTTAATGAGTCTCATTTGATCACCACTTATCACCATCAAACTTATGGATAGTCAGGACTAATTAAACATTATAAGACATGTTGAGGTCCTGAAAACATGAAATTTAAGGTATATGGGTCCATGATTTAACATTATTTGAGTTCTTAAATAATAATATATTCTACTAAAGTATTAAAATTTCACAGTATGAATCATTATATGGAGATATATGTCCTACTATAACTTGTTGGGATGAAGTTTGGGAAAGGAAGCTTCTAAGCCCGGAACATGTTGATAAAACAATGAAAATAGTGAATAATATTCAGACACATATTAAAGAATTTAAAAGTAGGAAAAATGGTAATTATAGTAATTTAACATCCAACAATTTTACGGTATGTATCTTATTAAATGAATTAAATTTATTAGATAGCTTATGTTGCACACAACACTGATCTTACTCAAACCATGACACACTATTAAATATTATCATTACTGTTGTAATAGTAATGTGATCATTAATATAGTAATGTGTCCATTAGAATAATAACCGCACCTATGAAAAATATAAATAAAATTTAGGTATCAAATAAATGAAAATATGATATATTTATATCATGGAGTAAGTAAATAAATGTTATAAAAATGATAAAATAAGTGTCAGTATATTTTGTGAGATGTAAATGATTATTTATAATTTTATAATTAATATAACGATTTAAAAGTAAATTTATTTTCATAAAATATATTAATAAATTAATAATTTGTTTTATTATAATTTTAATATAATTTTTTGAGACCGTAATTAATTTTTTAAAGTGTTATAAAACAAGTTATAGTATTAGAATTGATATTTTTTGAATAAATGATTATTTTAATTAGAAATTAAATTTGTCTTATTTATAAAACTATTTTCATAAAATTGAGTCTTTTTTTAAATATGCACCTTGAAAAATGGTTTGGGTTATTTTGTTGGATTTTTTTGAAATAGATAAATTTTTGGCGAGTAGTGAAATATAGTAATTTATTGTATAAGATAAATAAATTATTTTTTGAGTCATGGATGGTGTATGGATGATTTAAGAAACTACTATTTCGAACTCAAATACACTATTTATTTTAATTAGTCACAATAATCTACCCTATTGATAGTTTTGATCCAAAATAAAAAACCATTGAATAACATAATAAAAAACACCGCTGTTCTCCCCCATAAATAACACTGCTCACCACCCCTTCAGATCTCACCTTATATGTATTTAATATTGTATAAGTTGATCATATTTTCCTTTACAAGACTCTTCAATGTTTCCATGACCTTATTTTCTTACCCAAATCCCAAATCTAGGTGTCTTAAAGAGGTTCTTCAAGAGATTATATTCAAGAGGTAAAATCCTTTATTTTCTTCTAATTTATTTTCATTTCTTATCCTCACCTCACACCCCCTATAAAAATTGGAATGGTAACTATAGTATTGTATAAATAATTTAATTTATTCATGATAATGTAATATCCATCATAAAATCTCTACTCTTCTCCTTTTATTTTAAAAATAAAAACATCATCTATGATGTGTCGATTCACCTTCAATGTGGACGATGAGTTATCATTTTACATTAACACCTTCAAGGATTCTCATAAAACCATTATTATTATTAAATAATATTTTAATAAACATTTTACAAGTTATATCAGGTTCTTTAGCCAATATATAAACATAATATTAAATAAAATGACATAAGTTAGTGATGGTTGTAAAAACTACCAAAATAAATTAACACATTTTCATCAATATTTTCTCTAATGAACCATCCTTATACCATATAAACAAATGATATATGAGACTATATAAACTTATTTATGTTCATTAATAATATATAATTTCACTTCTAGATAATTTATTCCCAATTGGAAAGAACTCCGATATTTATACACAAGGGAACCGATCATAAAAACATGAAACAAATGGTACCAAAAAAATGAAATTAAACCTTATTACTCACATAAATAAATATAAATTAAATTAATAAAATTATAATAAATAAAATATATTTTTAATTTGTTCTTAATTAATTAATTATTATAATTTTATTATCCAGGACATTAAGTACAAGTGCATGACACTTTTGGATATATGGTAAGGGTTTTTCTGGTCACATTTTTACTTATGTGAGATATATTCCTTATTTAACCCTAATGTCATATTGAATTTTTAAATAATTTCCTTTAATATATCATATAATTGATCTCTTTATCTTAATGGTATTCAATGTTTCATTTTATGATCATTAATTTTATGGGGTATACAGTTCCACTTATTATAAAGTGTTAAGGGATTTCTTAACTATATTTTCATTCATCGGGTTAGACTTATATTTAATATATTATTTCATGCTAATATTATGTGTAAAATGAAATATAATTACCCTTTTTTATTTACACTTGTTTTATTTGGATTTATTGTGAATACACAAAATCTATTCATTTGATTGATGGTATGATCCTTTTAAAGGACTTCGTTTGAATTTTCTTTTGTTGGGGGAATATTTTTTATTTTATGCCCCTATATTGTTGTAAATAGTGTATAAAATAACCCCATTATCACAATTAATAGAATATTTAATTAAATATCAATATTTATTGCATCATGGATATGATTACTTTCTTAACTGTATACTTTTTTTATGTATGTTTTTTTATATTGAATATTGTTTCAGCTGGGGAAATATTGATAAATTTGTATCCCCTAATAAATATAAATAGTTAAATAATGGGTATTGTCAATTAATTAAATCTATATATGAATAAATAATTGGTCTTGCAGTTAATTGTGGGGCCTAGAATTATATTTCCCCTCCATGTATTTACAGGTCTTATGAGACAAAATAGTTGGTGATAAACCCTACATGTTTATTTCCAAAAATAATCAGATGGGTTTCTACTCATATACTTAACCCACCTCATGAAAGTTCTTGATGTTTGTGGTTCATGTTCCAGATATAATCCATCCAATAATTAATCATTTCCTTCATTTAGTATTCAGTTATTTCTATCCATGATATTTTACAATGACAAAATATAAGGATGAATTGTCATTCTCAGTTTATTGATTAAATGGAATATGTTTTTCAGTTATTTACCTTTATATATTAATTATTCCTTATTTATTATGCTGAATTTATTATTGATTCATTTGACCCCTTATGTAACCCTTACTGAGAAGTTGAGATCACCCTTTTATTAGTTTTCCCTCCCAAGGTTACGAAGATGAAATATTTGAATAAGGGTCAAGGAAGTAGTTTATTTTTCTTTGTTATATTCTATGTTTAATTACCAATTTAATAAGTAAACCATGTATATATATAATTCTTCAAGGCTACAAAACTGATCAATTATTTGGTGATGTGGTCTCTTGTATCTATTCAATTATAATAAAGTAAGGGACCAACTTCGGGCTACTGGGGTTGGGGTTGTTATAGTTGGTATTAGAGAATTCTTAGTGGAAACCTTGGGAACAAGATTTAAGAAATAATATATTAGTTAAAATAACCTTAAGATATTCTTTGATGATAACAATTGAAATACATCCCAAACAAATAATGTTAATGAGATTATCTATGCATAAATTTTCCAGTTTATGTTAAGTATTTTAATATTTTTCGGATTATAAATTTTGTTTCATAATGATATGATGTAATGTAGTGTATGTATTCATTTATAAATGGTACCTCATAGATGGAATGTAATCCTTACCAATACACATTATCTAAAGAGTAATAATGACCAAATATTTTATAGTCTTATTCCAATATTTTGAAGGGAACAAGTCTCCTAAACATTCTCATCATATGAAGATATGGTATCATGTGCTAAAGATACCAAGAAATAATTCTTTAAGTATTATTTATTTATAGGGAATCATAATAAAAAGAGCATAACTTTGAAAAAGTTAGTTAAACGAAATGGGATAAAGAATTATTTTCCCACATGTGATAATTGTGGAAATAAACACCCAAGTACTTAGATAAAATGAATGGGAGTTTTCTGCAAGAGTGGAGGAAAAGGACACTATACTTGTAATTTCTAGGGTAATAAAAATGTTTCGTATATTAAATTAATCAACTATAAGGTTACAAGACACTACACAAATCAATTTCTCAAGCATAAAGTGAATATACCACAAAACCGGATAATGGATCATCGTCAAGCTAATTCTACTACCATATAAAAAGAGAAATAATTAATATGTCTATGTTTTTATTGAATAATTATGTTATTTGTGTATTTCATCTTGAATGATATAGTTATAAGAGTCATGAGATATATAAGGATTGTACAACAATACATATTCTTTATGGAATTAAAAGCTTGTGATAAATAACTCTATTAATCAGGAGAAGTGATTCTGTTTTATTTTGATCTGTTGAAAACACATGAATTGGGAAAGATAACCCTAAATATGTTCTCTATGTTGAGATAATAATTAATATATTTTTATGTGATAATATTGGTGATCACGAAGGTTCTTAGTGATTTGATGGTTTATGTTTTGATGGAATAATTAGATATTTATATTTAAGGAATATAATTAATAACCTGATATTTTACTCTTAGAGTTATGAATGTTTCATAATGGTTTAAAGGTAATTAAGGTATTGATATTTTTTTTATGTGAAAATAAGAGGTATATTATTTGGGGAAATCCAATTTTATATTGATTTTGGAAATTTAGTGACCTTCCTTCTAAAGTTTTTATACTTTAAATTATGAAAATTTTATTTAGAATGAGTTTTATGGTATCTACATATGGAATGTATTAATCTGAACATTGGATATTAAGGTTTGAGTTTGAATTATGATTTATCATATTGGATAACATGTGATAACATTTTTTCATTTGGTAATTATTTGAATACTGAAGGAATGACTCATGGACTTTTTGATAAAAGTGATTCTGTCATAAAAATTCATCTTGAATATCAATATTTTGGTTTAAGAAATGAAGTGGAGATGGATCAAAGCACAACCAAATGATGAAATTTTTATTATGACATGGAATGGAATAAAGTAAGTTTATTTTATCATGTGATTGTCTAAATAGTAAAAGAATAACATAAATCTAAGAAAATATTTTTTAACAAAAACATAATCCTTTTAATTTTCTTAATAATAAATCAATAGACTTTTGACTGATCACAAATTTATGGTTTTGTAATGGTATAATTTCTAATGACCATGATCTCTATCACTCTACATGAGAACTTGATAGTTAGATTTATTTTCCATTTACACATGTTCACATCCTACTAATGTTCTCATATAGGGAAACCTAGTTTTTTATTGACAACCACATTGTCTATTCCCTCCAATTAAGAAGAAGTTTTATTAATCCAATTGACAAAGTGAGATTTCCAAAATTGTATTTTAGAATTTATATTACATGATTTCCAATCACAAGATTAAATTTTGAGGACACAATTTATTAAAGGAGGGGAGAATTTAACACCTAAACATTTTACAGTCTGTATATTCTTAAGTAAATTCAATTTACTTGATAGCTTACATTCCCCACAACACCGAGCTTAAACGAATTGTGTTATAATAGTAAATATTAACACTGTCGATGGAATAGTAATGTGAACGTTAGTAATAGTAATATGTCCATTGGAATAATAAACTCGCCAATGAAAGTATAAATATAATTTATTTATCTCATAAATGAAAATATGATATATTTATATCACGAAATAAGTAAATAAATATTTCAAAAATGATAAATTAATGGTTGGTATTTTTTGTGAAATGTAAATATTTATTTGAAATTATATATTTAATATTAATATTTGAAATACAATTTATTTTTAAAAAATAATTTCATAAATTAATATTTTTATATATTATAATTATTTAATAATTTTATGAGACCTTAATTAATTTTTCAAAGTGTTGTAAAATCAGTTATAATATTAAAATTGGGTTTTTTCGAGTAATGGATGATTTTAATTATAAGTTAAATTTATCATATTTATAAAATTATTTTCATAAAATGGAGTGTATTTTTCAAATATACATGTTGAAAAATGATCTGGTGATTTTTTGGGATTTTCTAAAAATGTTGAATTTGTGGTGAATAGTGAAATACGGTAATTTATGGTATATAATAAATAAATGAATTTTTGAGAAATGGATGGTGTATAGAGGGTGTAATAAATAATAATTTCAAGCTCAAATTTCCAAGTTACTATACTAATTCCCTAGAATAAACACTATTGATAGTGTTGATCCAAAATATTAAACTAATGAATAAAAAAAATCAAAAAACACATCTCTCCTCCTCTAAAAGTACCACCCCTTTATTTTACTCCTTCTAAGACTTGAATCTTATAGAAGTTATGAACCATTTAATTCCCAAGACTCTTAAAAAATTCCAATAACTTTTTGTCTTACAAAAACGCCAAATCCATGTTTCTTATGAAGGTTCCTAAGGAGACGATATTCAAGAGGTAAAATCCTTTTTTTATTTTAATATATATTCATTTCTTATACTCTCATAACCTCCCCTATAAAAGTTGGAGTGGTAATTAAAATATAATATATATAATTTTATTTTATTTTTATAATATAATATTCATTATCAAACCTATTCTCTTCTCCTTTTATTTTAAAAATGAAAAGATCATCCCTAATGTGTCGTTTCACTGCCTTCGTGGATGACATGTTTTTATTTTCAATTACCACCTTCAAGGATAAATATAAGAACATTATTATTGTTAAATAATTTTTTTAATTTAAATATTATAAGTTATATCATGTTCTTTAACCAATATATAAACATAATAATAAATAAAATGACATAGGTTTGTGATGGTCTCAAAAACCTGCAAAATAAATTAAGACATTTTCATCAAAATTTTATCTGATAAATTATCCTCATACCATATAAAAAATTATATATGAGACTATATAAACATATTTAAGTTGATTAATAATAAATAAATTTATTATATAGAATTTATTCACATTTTAAAATACATCCCATAATTCTACATAAGGGAAACGACTATAAAATCATGAAACAAACACTCCCAGAACAACACAATTAAACATTATAACTCATCAAAATGACCATAAATGAACATTATAAAATTAAAATAAATAAAATATTTTTTGAATTTATTATTAATTAATTAATTTATTAATAAAATTTCATTATCCAGGACATTAAGTACATGTTCATATTGCTTTTAGATATAAGGTAAGGGTTTTTCTCATCTCACTTTTACTTCTATGAGATATATTTATTATTACACACTTATTTCTTGTGTGTGTTGTAAAAAATAATCATTAATATAATAAATCTTGAATCTTTTTATATTAAGGGTGTTCAATGTTTCACTTTATGATCATTAATTTTATGGGTAATACGGTTCAATTGATTACAAAGTGGTAAGTGATTTCTTAACTCAATTTTCATTCATTAGGTTAAACTTATATTTAACTTATTACACCATGATAAGGTTATATGTAAAATGATTTTCGATTAAATTAATTTTTATTTCCACTTTTTTATATGTATTTATAGTGAATATACATAACATACTCATTCGATTAATGATATTATCCTTGTAAGGGACTTCGTCTCAATTTTCTTTCGTTAAGGTATTTTTTTGATGTTATGAACATATTTTCTTTTCAATGGTGTTTATACTGACCCTTTTGTCATTATTCATTTAATATTTCATTAAATATCAATATTTAGTATATCATTGATATTATTATTTTCTAATATGTATACAATTTTTAGATAAGGTGTTTACTTTTAATGTTGTTTCAACTGGGGAAATATTGATAAATCTGTATACTCTACACAAAATAGATATTATGATAATGAATATTTTTCACAAATTAAATATATATTTAAAGAATTATTTGGACTTAAATTAAAGGGTAGGGCCCGACATTATATATTATATTGACGCATCAACAATTCTCATGAGACAAAATAGTTGGAGACAATCGCTTCAGGTTTGTTTCCAAGAAGAATTAGAAGGGTTTCTACCCATAAAATTAAATCATATTATAAAATCCCTTAAATATAGTTACTCATTTAGAAGATACATAAAATCCAATAATTAAAAATTTCCTTCATTCAGTATTCATTTATTCCAAACCATGATATTTTCCACTATGAAAAAATATATGGATGCATTTTCATTCTTAGTTTATTGATTAAATGGAATGCGTTTTTCAGTTATTTAGCATTATATATTGATTATTGATTATTGATTATTCTTCAATTATAATTGATTAATTTTTCTACTCTATGTAACCCTTATTGATCATTTGGGATCACCCTTTTATTTTTTCCTTCCCCAGGTTATGATTATGGAATCTTGGAATAAGTGTCAAGGAAGAAGTTTATTTTCCTTTATAATATTCAATGTTTAATTTCCAATTTAATAATAGAACCATGTTGGTATCTCGTTCTTCAATAAAACAAAACTGATCATTCCATATATTAGAGTTAGTTTTTATATTTGTATGATATGTTTCAATTTTTGATGAATAGTAAAAAAATATTACATTTTAATTAAAAACTAACTTTTCATATAAATAATTATCAAAATTAAATTATATTTGAAATTGGTTTTAAAGTAAAATTTTATAAATTATATACCTATTAATTCAATTTAGTTCATTGGAATCATTTTAATGTTGGATCTAGATATAAAAACATAATAAACTTTTAAACACTTTTACATTAAAAACCTTCTTTTAAATTAATTTTTGAAATGACAATGTTTTGAATTTTGAAGAATGGATAGAATATTTTAAACTAGAGGGTCCAAATTTATAAAATAGATCCCTTTATTTTTTATCCAATATGAATAGTTACATTAGTAATTTTTATTACCATGGTTAAGGGTTAATCAGTCAATTAAGATTAAAAAGAATTATGGTAGTGATTATAAAATTACCCTAATACTTTTACTAATTTTATTTTATGAGTAATTTCCAACAAAATTTTTCAATGGGTTAAATTTATGACCTATAGAGCTAGTTGGCAGACTTTGAACCACTTATAGAATTTTATTTTAAAGAAAAGTCAAAGATGTCAAACATATGTTATTAATAACTATAATATTTATAAAATAGGGTTAGTCAGAAGATATATTCAAATATAAATATTAATTTAAAATCTAAAATACTTTTATTCATCATTTTAATTTTTTTTAATTTTTTAGTTAATAAGTAATTATCTTGAATAACTATTCAATGATGATGCAATGATTATTCCATTATTCGAAAAATAAAATAAATGATATTAAAAATATTAAAATGAATATAATATGAAAAAATTAAAATAATACATGAATATTATAGATTAAATTTAAATATTTTAGATTTATTAAAATATTTTGGTTGAAGATATCTTATTTTATTAATTTTCTTGATTGTCAAAGTAATGAATAGTGTAAAAATTGACCTTAATGATATTAAAAAATATTTTATTATTTGATATTAAATTACTAAAAATCTCAAATATGTTCAACTAATTGGGAAAATGTTTCTAATTTCATATATAATACATTTATTTGTATTTTTTTTAATTTATATTAACAATAGAGACCCTCATAGTGTAAAAAATAATGTTCCCATAGTAAGAGTTAAAGTGGTTAAATTAGGGTTAAAACCAAAAGATAAGGGTAGAAATTTATTCAAAACATATATAATTTTATTGAATGAGATTATTTATACCAAAATTCATCTTATATTCTAAATTAATAAGTTTTGAGTCATTTTTAATTGAAACTAATTTATATTAATTTAATATTTGGGAGGTTCCAAGAGTGTCCCTCCACTATCCTGTCGAAGGGTACCTATTCTTCTATTTTCATCACACATAAAAACTATTTTTGTTAAAAACTACCCCCCAAAATACCTTAATATAGTCTTTATTCATATTCTAGAGGCCTTATTTCTGGCAGAACACCAATCTTATTGTTTTTAAGTTGTTAAGAAATAAAGCATTTCTAAATAAGAGGTATCATTTTTAATTAAGTGTTTCAGTTTTGTGTACTCTTCCACAAATCTCAAAAATTGTAAAACTATGATAAAATAATTAATCTAGTATCCTACATGTAATTAGATTTTATTATGTTAGTTTCATTACCTATATCCATCTGCAATACCATCAAATGAGAAAATAATTAATTGTTTGTTAATACATGGGACTATAACCTTGCGAACCGCTACAATTCGTTTTTCATCAGCATCTCTCAATACTATCTATAATGATGGAATTAAGGTTTAAAAATGATGTTCATGAAATAGTTATCATTATTAAAAGAGAATATTTCATTTATATTATTACATTCTATAAACAGAAAAATGAAAACGTTGTTCATGCTTATGTGTGAATTATCACCCCCAAGGAGCGTTGTGAGTTATTTTTCATCACCCATTAAAATGAATGATATATATGAGTACATTTTTAAAATAAATATGATGTTCATTATATTATAATAATTATTTATATAAAAAACAATACTTACCTTTTTTTCTACAATGATCACTGGAAAATGGAAATGTTACTTATGCGTACGTACGCCCTAGAGTCTCCATGATTGTAACATAGTTCATTTTTCATAACAATAATTAATGGATGTATTTAGAAGTATAATTTATTTATAACAATAATAATAATTTCATGAATATTAATCAATATATTGTGTAATAATTACCACTTTGACTATAGAAACCGTACTGATGTCATTTTAGACTCAACTATAGAATATCATCAAAAAGTTAGACATGAACTTAGATAATTATGTTATTGTCATAAAATGGAAATAAGTGAACTAAAAGGAATATTAAACATGAAACCTTTTATCAATAAATAAAATAATTAACCAACATTTATTATTCTAAAATATAAAGCATCTATGTGATGATTCAGACTCTGTGTAATGAGATCTTTAACTAAAAAACCTCATCATAAATGTTTTAATGATTTATTTTCTAAATATTCATCTTTCATATCAAATGTTTTTGAAAATGTTATTAGTTAATATATTTATATGGGAATGATTTTTTTAAAAGGTTAATTTTTATTAAATTTTTTCTAATAGGGAATTTTT
The DNA here is from genome assembly GCA_963277665.1 of Viscum album. NCBI lineage: Eukaryota > Viridiplantae > Streptophyta > Magnoliopsida > Santalales > Viscaceae > Viscum > Viscum album. Next base: position 382,332,726 of record OY728131.1, read on the forward strand.
TACAGCTTTATGTGAATGAATTTCTTTTAAAAACACCTTATTTTAATGTTTCTATTATTGTTTTTTAAAAAGGTAAAAAAGAAATGATTTTAATATATATGATGTGAATAGATTTACCCAATTTCATGAATATTTAATACTATAATGTCTACTTTCTATTTTTCTATATTTACTTTATGAGAAAATGGTTTCATTATTCTATGTGCGGTTTTTAGATTTTAAAAGAGATTTTTAAAAGAAATGGGTATTTTGATATTTGAAAGTGTTTTTCACATGGTTTTAAAATAAATTTAAAGGGTTTAATTCATGACAAGGTAATTAAGAATCATATTAACATGGTGAGCCCAATATAGATTATACAAAGTGTTGATCCCCATTATAGATCATCAGTGTGCTCGATATAGCTTATATGAAGGGTGATCCCCATTATAGATCAACAATTCACTAGTTAGTTATTATATTTGAAGTTTTTCAAATGGTTATTCCCATTAAATGTTTTTGAAATTTTTTTATGAATATGATTCTCTTATTTACCTTAAAAGGGATTTAAATTGTTTTCTATGTGTTTTAACGGCTTTTTTTGACAAAAACATGTGTGAGTTTTTTGTTTGAAAATGTTTTATTTCATACACTCAAAGAACATTAAAGGTAAAAATTATATGCTTTGTCATGTTTGTCATTGTAATATTGGGCTTAATTATTTTTATGTCTTTTAATGAGATTATTATAGTCATCCCAAATTTTAAAATATTTTTTAAAAGTTTTATAGAAGTGTATAGACAAGGATGATATCAAAGGGAAAATTGTGAAGATTTATCATGAATAGAAACCATGTTTTCTTTTTAAAAGGGTTTCATTTTGTGAAAAAATGTGTACTAAGTATAAGTGTCCACTTTTAATGTATGGTTTTAATATGTTTGAGTTTTTAATAATTCTTTAAAAATTTAAACCAAAAAATTTTTGGGAAAAGAATATGTTTTCTAGTTTTAAAATTTCTTGAATATGTAATGTTTAAGGAACAGTCCTTACAGTTGATATCAGGAAAGGGTTAAAAAAACTATGGGGATTCATATGTCTTCTTAAGAGTTATAGATATGATAATGGATTTAGCCAATTTTTATGATTTTAGATATAAAATATTTATGTCACTAATGGTATTTTTGGAGATATTTTTTTAGGTAATTATGGGTTATTACATTTTGGGTTGAAAAATAAATGGAATGAGATAAAAATTGAGGTTAAAACATATTAAGGTTATCTATGTGTATTTTATCATATTTTTTAAAATTTCATAAGAATTATATAGTATTACAAAATATAAAACCCATATACCGTGTGACAACCCGTTGTGTCCGGAAGGGCCTCGAGAATTGAACCGATAACCGAAGGGAAACAAGGGTACAATGCCTACCAAAATACTATGTTATTTTAAGGTTATTTTGAATTTTTTTTAATTTAAATATTTGATGGATAAATATTAATTTCATTTTGGGAACAAATATTTTATCTAATATTTAACCTTCTGATTGGAAAAGGATTTGGTTATTAAGTGACTAATGTAATTTTGAAAGACATTTTCTATTTTGGGAACCTATATGATTAAGGTAAATAGAATAATATGGGATTTAATTTGAGGAATGAAAAATAAATTATATTTTGGAGGAATATATGATTTTATTGTGGTTTTATGGTGAGTCATGTTATTTATGGAAATGTATATCATATCCGGGAGATTATGTGATTTAGGCAATTACATTTTGGGTACGAGACATTAAGAGTCATTAAAGTTATTTGGGGATAAATTTTAATACTATATTGGAAGTCAATGTGATCAAATACCTATTATTTTTGAGTTTTAATCATACTCTATATTATTTTTGAGGAATTTTAAGAAGTGTTATTTATTGAATGATATATGTTGATCTTTGGGTTTTACTGTTGAATTATAGAGATTAATGTAGTTTTTCATCATATAATGGTTTATTATTTTTGGAAAATAAATGATCTTATCTTAGATATTTTTTGTTTAATTTATAAATGTATGAAGAATAGATAGTTATAATTTTGTGAATTTTGTGATTTTTAGTAGTTGATTCTAATCAATCAGGCAAGAAAAGTTCATCTTAAATTCTCATTGTTTGGAGAAAAAAATGAGATTATGGTGGTAATTTATTATAGTATGAAAATATACTTATAAATTATTAATATTTATTTATGTTCATATTCTAGGTAGTAAAATAATTCCTAAAATATATGAAAATGATCTTTAAATAAAAACATTTACCATTTACATTTCTTACTTTGAAATCAAAAACATTTTAACTCATCACAAATTTAGGGTTGTGTGATTATACACATTATCATGACCATGTTCTCTCCCAATATAAATCAGAACATTATAGTTATTTTTATATTACTTGTCCATTTTTTCAGCATGGAATCTTAGTATGTGTTATATAAGATGACCTTCGTACTTTACTTTCTGATCGTTTCAAATGGATGTTTTATTGACCCTTATTCTGATGTGGGATTTCAATAAATGTATTTTGAACAGTTGAACCACAGTTACTAAGAATAAGTTAAATTTTAAATAAAAAATTTATTAAATGGGGAGAGTCTAACATCCTAAGATTTTATGATATAAACACTATGTTCTATATTATACATGATACGCCACATCGACCCTAAACTAACAAATTAATATTATTATTTAAATGTTACCATTGTAACATAGCCTTTATAATAGAGGGTGTGAAAAGGATTAAATTAATTACTATATTATTATTAACACATTTATATATAATATATTATTTTTTGACCAAATATTTATTAAATAAAATAAACCCTTTTGGAAATAAAATGAGACATTTTTTAGAAAAACTATTTAAATGCACACAAGGGTGTTTTAAACCAATTAAATAAACAAAATCTCACATTTTGGATTATATTAATGATATGTATTTATATAATATACTTAATATAATGTTTAATATTCATTATATTTGTTTTCTATAAAATATAGAAAAATAAATCCAATTTTACGCATAAATTAAGTATTGTTCTGAAAGGAATTTTTATCACCTTTTTATGGTGCACCTATTTTAAAACCAAATTTTGAAAATTTTATAAATTGTATTTGGAAAAATAAAATTTATTTTTTAAAATTTAATTTAAATATTATCTTAGGATGATTTCTTCTTATTTTTCTGATCATTTTTATTTTTTATTGAATGATGGAAAATACTACATTTTTTTAAAAAACTGACTTTTCATCTAAATAATTTGTAAAGTTAAACTATATTTTAAATTGTTTTTAATTTAAAATTGGACGAATTATATATATATATATTAATCCAATTTAGGTCATATTAATCATTCTTATGTTAGATTTTTATATAAAAACTTTGTAAAATTCTTTACATTTTCACATTAAAAACTCACTATCTCACCCCATATTTGGGATTAATTTCAAATTAATTTCTCCACTTATATGTTTTGTATTTTTAAAAAATGATTGAATAAATGAAATAATAAGGTCTGAATTTATTAAATAATTACCTATTATTTTTTTCCAATATGAATAGTAACATTGGTAATATTTTTTTCTTCGGTTAATGGTAAATCAGGTAAGTAAGGGTAAAAAAAATTATGATAAGGATTATAAAATTACCCTGAAACTTAAACAAATTTAATTTTATGAGTAATTTTATACCCAAATCATAAATGGATCAAATTTATGACCTATTAAATCCACTTGGACGACTTTATGCTCCTTATAGTTTTTTATTTTAAAGAAAAGTCAAAGATGTCATACTGAGGTTTTTAAAAACTATAAAAGTTTTAATATAAGATTTTTCTGAAAATATATTTGAATATAAATAGTAATTTAAAATATAAAATATTTATATTAATATTTATAATTTATTTTTAATTTCTACTAATGAAATAATTTCCTTAATTAATTATACAATAATGATGTAGTAATTATTCATTTGTTGGAAAAATCAAATAAATGATATTAAAACTATTAAAATAAATATAATATGAGATAATTAATGCAGTACATGAATTTTATAGATTAAATTGAAATATTTTGTATTTATTAAAATATATATTTTAAATATATCTTTTCTTATTTATTTTCTTAAAAGTCAAAGTACTGGATAGTCTTAAAATAGAAATTTATGATATTTTAAAATAAATGATATTTTATTTAATGGTAAAAACATCCTAAAAAACATAAATTGATAAATAGTATTGGTATAAGGTTTAAAATTTCTTATAATATCTATATATGGGAATTTTTTAATTTTATAGTAACAATTTTCATCCTCAAAAAGTAAAACATAATGTAGTCATGTTAAGAGTTAATGAGGTTAAATAAGGGTTAAAAAAAGATAAGGGTATAAATTTAGTCAAAACGTATCTGAATTTTATATAAAGAGATAATTTAAACATAAAATCATCTTATATTATAAATTAATAATTTTTTAACAGTTTGGAATTGAATAATAGTTTATATTAATTTAATATTTTGGGGAATTCCTAGAGTTCCCATCCCCTCTCTTATAAAAGGGTACTTATTATTCTCTTTTAATAAAAATTAACAACCATTTTGGTTCATAAAATACAAAAAAATAAATTTTTAGAATATATATACACATTATAAAGGCATTATTTTGGTAAGAACACCAATCTTAGTGGTCTTTAGGTGTTAAGAAATGAAGTATTTCTAAAGAAGTGGTATCATTTTTAAATAAGTGTTTCTATTTTGTTTATTATTCCACAAACCTAAAACCTTAATAAACCATGATTAAATTATAAATTCAGTATAATAAATATTTCAAGATGTTATTATATTTGTTTTATGACCTATATCCACCTCCAATTCTGTTAAATGGGAAAATAATTAATCATTTACATGTATGGAGGACTTTCACCTTACAAATCGATGTAAATAGTTTTCCATCACCGTATCCAAAGACCAGTAATAATGATGGAATTAAGGTTTATATATGATATTAATGAAATATTTATCATTATTAAAATATAATATGTCATTTAAATTATTACCTTTTCATGTACATAAAAATGATAACGTGGTTTGCGCGTGCGTGCGAATAATCACCTCCTTGAAGTGATGAGATTTTTTTTTCATCAAATCCTCAAATAAATGATATATATGTATATTTTGAGAAGTAATAGAAAATTTATTATATTATTATAATTATTTAAAGATAAAATGATACTTACCATATTTTCATAATGACATTGAAAAGTGAAAATGTTACTCACGTGTACGTAGGACCTACCGTCTCCATGATTGTAACATAGTTCATTTTTTCATAACCATCATTAATGGATGGATTTAAAAGAATCATTTTGGTATCATAATAATAATTATTTGATTAATATTATTGTGGAAATGATATTATAATGACTACTTTGTCTATATACATCATACCAATGTTATTTTAGACTTAAGTACCGATTATCATCAAAACATCTGACATGAAATTGAATAATTAAGTAAATGTTATAACATGAAAATAAGTGAAATAAATTTAATAATAAACATGAAAAATGTTTTAAATAAAATAATTAATTAAAATAACTTTATTATCAAGTAAGATAAATAATTTATGTGATGATTCAGGCTCAAGGTAATGGACTCTTTAACTAAAAAACCATATTTTAAATGTTTTAATGATTTATTTTCTAAATATTTCTCTTTAATGTCCATGTTTTTTAAATTGATTCATATGAATTTATTTATATGTATATGAATATTTTAAAAATATAGTTTTATAGTTTCAATCGTTTATTTCAAAAAAGGGTAATTTTTATTGTTTTACGTAAAGGATTTTATTTTAAAAACCCCTCTTTTAAAGTTTCTCTTTATATTTTTTTACATTGGTGAAAAGAAAAGTTTTTTAACATACATTACATGAATTTATTTTACTGATTTCATGAAACATTAAAACATTAATGTATACTTGAATTTTTTTTCAAAGTTCTTTTCAAAGAGAATGGTTTCAGTATTACGTTTGCAGGTTTGAGATTTTAAAAGTGATTTTTACCAGAAATCGGTATTTTTATATATGAAAGTATTTTACAAATGGGTTTAAAGAAGTTTTCAAGGGATTAATTCATGGTATGGTACTTGAGAATTATATGAAATGGGTGAGATTTATATAGCTTATATGAATGGTTTTTTCTGCCGTTATATCTCACAGGTTAGCCCGATATAGCATATAATAAGGGTGATCCCCATTATAGATCTCAAATTAATTGGGTAGTGATTAAATTTAATGACGGTCATATGGTTATTCAAATTAAAATGGATTTGAAATTGTTCTATGAATATGATGCTCTAAGTTACTGAAAAAAAAATTTAAAATATTTTTTAGGTGTTTTGAAGGATTTTCTTGAGAAAATAATGTATGTTTTTTCATGTGAAATTGTTTTTTTTCAAAAAATAAATGAACATTGAAGGTATAGAAAAATTTTATTTGAGTTTTACTATTTTTCATTGGTCCAATGATTTTTCTTATTTTTTATGTCCCTTATCAGGCATTTTTTTTATCATCCCATGTTTGAAAATGTTTTTCATAGGGTTTAAGGGAGAGTATGTATGAGGATGATATCAAGTAGAAAATTGTGAAGATTTATTATGAATAAATAGCATTTTTTTTAAAAGGTTTTACTTGGGAGAAAAAAATGGATACTGGGTATAATTGTCCACTTTTAATGGATGGGTTTATTATTTAATATTTTTCTTTAATTCTCTAAAACCCTAAACAAAAAATATTTTGATAAAATAGAGATTAATATTTTTAAAATAACTAGAATATATATTATTTATGGATGGATCCATATGGCTACAAGGTTTATTAAGAAATGAAAACTGAACCCCAAGTACATAATACATTTTTTAATTATGGAACGAATTTTATTTGTGTAATACCTTTTGTGAATCCTATATATTATATCAAAATTACATGATTTTTTCCATGAATGACTTCTAAGAAACTACATGTGAGACCTAATGCATGCGCTTGCCTATAAAGATATAGAATTAGAACCTAACATATATTAAAATGAAGATATCATCTAAATTCTTTACACTAGATATAAACAATGGAGAAATAAAATAAAATTATTGGTAAAGATACTTTAGAGAAATCATCAAATGGATGAAGAAACGTGGGATCTAGAGGATGTTATGAAGAAGGAAAACCCTAATTTTTTTGGGAAATAACATCCATATAAATTCCAAGGAAGAAACTTTTATAGGGGGAAAAATGTAACAAATGATCCTAAATTGTAGTAATTTAACATTATATTGTAATAGAACTATAATATGATTCAAATTTTTTTCTCAAAAATTATAATTTCATATGATGAATGTTAATTTTTTACTTACATTGTCAAAATAATCCTAAAAAGAGTTATTGAAAATTTCCCTAATAAATAATATTTTATTAATAATTTAAAATGTAGTATTTAACTATTCATACATTAATTTATGATAATATGTAATAATATATGTAATTAACTATGTATTTACTATCAATATGATATAAATAATGATAAAATAATTTATATGTAAAAGGGCTATTTTTAAGAAAACAATTATTTTTAAAAAATTGTGTAATGTCTTTCTCTTTTAATAAATTAAAATATTCATTAATAGTGAATTATTTAAATTAAATGTATATTTTATATATCTAAATAAAAAAAATTTAATCCATATAATTATTATTAATAGTCTTATAGTTATTGTAATGTCATCTTATGCTTGAAAAATGCATTTCTTGAACAATTGTTTTTTTACACGTTTTGGAGGATTGTTTTTAAATTAAATTTAAACAATTACATGAATTTAATTTGATGAAATGGATTAAATTTTTTTAGTCATAATAATTAATATTATTTAATAAGTTCAACTTAATTTTTGGTCATAATTAATAGTGAAAATAATAATAAATAATTTCTACATTTAAGGATAAAATGAGGTTATAAGGGGGTTAATCTATAAAGATAAACATTAAAATGACCTAAAAATTTTATAAAACCACATTGGTTGGTTGTATTTATAACTTATACTTATAACCTTTGAATATGACTCATTTTGGATCTATATTTCTAAGAATGTGTCTTGACATTATTTTAAAACATTGAAAAATTACTAGTGTGTCAGCCACCTAAGTTATGATATGGAACCCACTCCCCTCATTTATTAATACATATAAATCCATTTATATATTGAAATAACTACCATAATATCTTACTAAAATAATTATCCATGTTCTATAGGTTTAGGTATTCCCAATAGACCAACCCTAGTATCCCTAATAATATTTCCAAAGCAGGTGTTTCTAAGTCTAGGTAATCATCTTCACTAAGATCTTATTTTTTACGTCATCTTTTACCACATTCAATTAGGTAAAATTAATTAAAATAAAAAACTAGTATCTCTTAAATAATTATATTCTATTATTTTTATGGTATAATATCATTTAATCTCATTCTCTATCAAATGGTAAACAAAACCATCGCTCGTGTGTAGTGGACTATAAAACCGTGAATTGATGTAATTATATTTCTTTCACCAACTCACAAGGATAGTAATAATGTTGAATATAATGAATATATATGATATATATGTCCTGATATTGATTCTATAAAATTTATATATAATCTTCTTCCTTACCATTCCACCCACAAAGGAAATGATAACATTGCTCGTTCATACATATGACCAACCATCTCAATGAAGATATGTGATTAATTTTCCAAGTAAAAATTTCAATACTGATTAAATTAATGTATATAATGAATAAATATTATATTTATAAAATTAATATGATTCTATATACCATTCCAATATACCATATACTCTATAACTGTAACTTCTATGAAAAAACATTCACGAGAAAACAAATCAGTTAACACCTAAAACAATGGTAATGAATAAATATTATAAAAGAACATGAGATAAGATATTATACGAGGATATTATATTATATTATAGGTATGAATATTTTTAAAAAATATCCTGGATACCCAGGTACCTTGACCAACATAGACATATCCGTAAGGGAATTCTCAATCCCCACGGGTTGACGACTAGCACCTAGCATCATACAAGATAAAAGAAGGAATTAATTTTCCACAAAATAGTATAAGATAAAAGAAACAAGTGAGTATGCTCCACACTGAAAAGGGATAATGTACTAGATACCAAATAGTTATATATGAGAACCCAAAATAGAACATCATAAAAGTACTCATCATAAATACAAACATCTGAAGACAATAAAAACAACCCACGATCAAACGAATCCAGAACAACCACTAACTCCAAGTGGTTATTTCCCTTTTCTAGGACCTAACATAATAAATAATACAAATTCCTTAAGGTATAGGTAGGGTGTGAGATAAAAATCCTAGTATGTTCTCACCGTTTTTTCCATAATTTATTTCATAATAATAAACCAACACATGATTTAAATTTAATTTAAATTGGGTAAGAAATATTGAATCATTTTCATATTAAAAATAAATCATGATTTCATTTCAAATGATGGAGAATATTTCAAACAGTTTCCTAAATAAAAATTTTATATAAATTTTTTATATAAATTAATTTTCATGAATACAAATGTTCTATAATAAGTGGAACATAAAATTCATATAATCATAACAAGCTCCATATTTATCTTCCCATTAGTATATTAGTTTCCTAGTTAAATGATCCTCACACTTCTCAAATCAGTTATTGTGTCTAATATGTGTACAAAAGTCCCTTCTAAATTATACCAAATAAGAATTATCAACATCCCATTGGGGATAAGATCTTATAAATTAGGTTTTTATTAGTGTTTTCATAATTAATAAATTTTTAGGGAATCAAAATTCTAGTGTGCTTATCTCAAATAACCCAATAACTTACCTACCTCACATGAGATCAATCAATCAATCGATAACGTGAAAATAATCTCATTTAAAATAAAATCATCATTTGTAATTCAATTGCACAATTTTCAGTTTCAATGTGTCAGTTCAATTTTTAAACCAAAATATGGGGTTTTTCAAAAATTCATCTATTTTCAATACATAACCAATCATAGGTTTTCATCATTTCAATTTAATCCATTTTTTAAAAACAATTCTAAAATAATTTCATTAATTCCATAAATTTCAAAATATTCTCTAGATTCCAATTTCATTGGAATTGGTGGGTTTTCCCAATATCCATGCCATTTTAATATCCAATCCACAATCCTATAATATTGGGTTTTCATATATCAATTGGATGTTTTTTCAAACAAATCAATTCAATCAAGGTTTTAATTATATGGAAAATCTCAAATAGAACCGCCTACTTTTAATCACAAATCAAGAATTGACATCTACAACAGGATTTTCCAACGAAGAAAAAAGACATTAGAGATCAAGAAATCAAACCTAGAATAAAGATCCAATAAAATAGTGTTTATATACACCAGAAACATGGTGATATACTACCTACTATGTAAGAGAGAATAAGACACTAGAAGAATAAACATGAGAGGAGATTCACTTACCTGGAGGAGATCAAATGCAATCAACCACAGCTTGATCTTCCAAGAGAATGGGTTTGGGGTCGAAAAAAACTTATCGAGAACCTACTTTTCCAAGTAGCTCAAGTTAGGTTAAATGGGTGTTGAATAAGATATAAATTGTTGGGTTTGATAATTTTATAGTGTTTTTCAGAATAAAAAAAGATTATGTGCAAAGTTAGCTTGGAAGGGTTGCATTGTTAGAGAATCGATCCCCCCTAACCATACACCCCTATATTGGCATTCACAATTTTTACTATGTGGTTGTATGGTTTTTTAGACCATGTTCCAACCATGAAAACTCTCAATATTCAGGGTTGCATGGATTTATATGGTGGGTATACTATTTGTGAAAACTGCGTGCTAACCATGCATAGCCCAAAAAACCTGTTTTTTTGGAATTTCACCCAAAACACCCCTAAACAAGATCCAACCAACATGAAAACAGAAAAAATGTTAATGAATACATGAAAACAAGTAACATAATGTTAAAAATTCTCCACCATAGAAACTTTCTATCCCCAGTAATCCAGTCAAGACGTTTCTATATCGAAGAGATGAGGGAATTGCTCTATCATCAGTTCCTCACACTCCCATGTATCATGAGAATAAAAACCATTTTTTGTATCAAATAGACCAATGGTATCTTCCTCTCATGAAAAATATTTATCTTATAATCAAAAATCTTAATTAGATTCTCATTTATAGATAAATTAATCTCAACATCAAGATCTCCAAAACTCAAGATAGGATAGGGTTAGAAAGATACTTCCAAAGTTAATATGAATGAAAGACATTATGTATCAAAATTAACCATGAAACATGTTCTAAAAGGTAAGATACTTTTTAAAGCAACTCAAAAACCTCAAAAGGTCCCACATAATGAGGAGCAAGATTTACTTACCTTTCAAGCTATCAATGACCCAACATAAGTGAATCCCTCAAGAACACTCAGTCACTAACAAATAACTCCAATGGTATTTGATAATGATCAAAAAAATATTTATTCCATATATGTACTATCAACATTATATGAGAAATAAACTAAATCTTCACTATCATCTCTTTGAACAAACTCGGTCCAACCAAGGATGTTTCTATAATATATGACTAACTCAATGAATATTTACAGGACCATCCATTCAATGCATAAATAGGATCCATTCTAGTCATGAACTAGTAACTATTGTTATAAGAAAACTCCACCAGTCCCAAATAGTCACCCTAAGCTTCACTAAAAATCAAGGTCACTGGCATGAAGCATATGATCAAGAATATGTATAGCTGTCTCTGTCTAGAAATTCAACTACAGATGGTATACCATACACAAATTAAATTAAGATCCCATCACCTCCTAAAGGCCTCCATAAAAATGGAAGGTAAAATGGGGATCTATATCAGAGACAATATAAGGTGGAACTTTATGAAAAAGAATAATATATTTCAAATAAATATTACCCAACTCTTAAACTTTGTTTGTATCAAAAATGTAAATAAAGTTATCTGATTTGGTCATCCTATCAATAATAACCCATATTTCATTATTATTTTTTTGGGTAAGAATTAACCCAACAAAAAACTCCATATAAATATCATCCCACTTATAAGTTTGATCTGGAAGTGGATGAAGAAAACCTAAAGGTATTTAGTGGTTGATCTTGACCTATTTGAATATATAACATCATGAAACAAATTCATTGATGTATCATCTCATCCTAGCCCACTAGAATCATCACCACATATCATAAAAAATATTTTTGGTTCATGGGTGGTAAACCCTTTGGGAATTATTTAAATCCAGCATCACATATTTTCTCAACGGTAAAGTTACAACATGCCTATTTTAGAAACATTAGATACCCTCAATGGTGAACAAAAACTCAGAAATGGTCTCCCCAGCAAAATAAGATCCCTTAATTCTATGGAAATAATTATCAAGTTTCTGTTCCTGAAGAATAATCCCAGAAATGGTGGAGGTAAACTATACAATATCCAAGAAAACCTCAAACCCTATTTTCCAAACTCTTATATGCCATTATTGAGAAATATCCATCATGTTCTACTCTTCTGATGATTATTTCATAGACTAGGTTAGAAGTTTCATAGTCAATGAATCAACATTTACATCCCCTTTCCTTGGGGTATAAGAAATTTATAAATCAAAAGTCTGCATGTACTGCACCCAATGCCTTTGAATGTGATTAAAATCTCTTTAAGAGAAGATATAACTCAGGATCTTGTGCTTAGAATACATAGTAAACCTTTATATGAAAAGGTAATTTTTCCAAATCTTGGGTGAATGCTTCACAGCTGAATGTTCAAGGTTATGGGGAGGATAATTCATCTCATGTGGCCTAATATTATAATATCCATAGGATACCACATGATCGCCGTGAATAAGAACACATATCGAACCCAAACTTGATGAATCAAAGAAGACCACATGCGGAGAAAAGGATGAGCCCGTAATGGGAATCACAATGATAAGGTTTCCCCCATGTTTCCTTCTTCTCCCCCATCATGGATCGACTGCGGATCTCCTTGGGGATTTTTCTTTGCACGTTCGTGGAATTTTCCACTTCTAGTTGCGGCGACGCACGAGTGTGTTATTCTTGGAAAACTTCATCGTTGCTGCCCCCTCTCACCCTATCCTTCAAGATGGTTAGGGATTCTTGGTGGTGCAGGGATGGTCCAGAGATTAAGCTTTAGATGGCACAACTTGGGGGTTTCCGTCGAGCTTCTGGTCGACTGTGGGTGTGTTGGGTGATAGGGTCTCAGTGTGTGTGTTTGAAGGCGGCGACAGGATCTGCGACTCTAGCTTTCAGCGAGGTTTTCTTCTTTTGACGATATTTGGGAGGCCCTCAAACTGGTGTTCGTTCATGATTTCTGTTCTGCTTCTACATTTTTTTTATTTTTTTTTATGCTTTGGGTAGATGTTGTTGGGTGGATTTCATCTATTCCAGTTCTATTTATATTGATTTCTAGTTGAGGATGATATTTTCTTCTATGTTTCTGAATTATGATGTTGAGTTTGAGTCGCTAAAGGTGGAGGAGCAGAATAGACTTCCTATAATGGTTTTATGATTTTTCATATGGTTCTTAGTTTCAATTTTGGTATGTTGTTCTTGCTGTGATGTTATGAATTTTAGATTTTGGGACTGAAGGTTCAGTTCAAGGGTTCATTGATTCCATATTATCTTCAGAGACAGCTTCAAATGAGGGTTAAAGCTGCAATTTTTCACCAGACTTATGTGATTCTGTTTTGGATGATTAATAGGGTATGGTTTTGGACATCAGTACCAACCCTTATTTGTATAAGATAGCTTGTCGTGCAACATTGTAATGGTGGAAACCAGTCTTATTGTCGTTAAAAAAAGTATAGTGAACCCTAACATGGTGCCTTCCTCAGCTTGGAACCCTAACACGGTGCGACGATCGGTGATGCGACGGGGGGATGAGCAGGAGGCCGCCGCTTCAGATTCGGAGGATGCAGAATGCACGACACGTACCTCGGCTCGGGACCCTCATGTGGCATGCCTCAGGTTGGGACAGGGGGACCAGAAGGATACCACCGCTTCAGAGTGGAATCCTATCACACGTTCTTTTGGATGTCGACACCAGGGAAACTTGCCAAATCTCGTCGACGGAGGAGGCACCACTGAGTGCGAGTAAGTTAGACCAACGATTCTGATGCTTTCGTTCGGATCTGATCTACCGCAAACTCTTCTCGATGCATTCTCTCCCCCGGTTCTACCAATGATTCCCCCGATTTCATTTTCTCAGAAGGAACGATCTTTATTTATGGGCTACCCGGTAGTTTTTCTTTCTTCTTCAGAGTTTCAGAATGCTGCAGCATTTCATTCCCGGATGCTTGTGTTAAGATTTGTTGCAAATCGACCTTCGCCAGAGTTGTTTGATGGATTCATCAAATCAATATGGGATCTTCGTTCCCAAGAAGCAGTTGGGACCTTGGATCACCGACACCTGAGCATTCATCTGTTTTATGATGAGGATTTCACCTGTTCTTGGTCCTCAGAATCGATCTTGTGTGATAACAGACGTTTCTTTTTCTTCCATTGGATAGTGGATTTTTGTGGTAGACGTGACTGTAAGTGTGCGGAGGTGTGTATTCAACTTCTACATCTTCCACTTCCCTTTCAGAACCCATCTGTTCTAAAAGGTATTGGTGATAGAATCAATTGTTTTCTTCAGATTGACTATCATACTATTTGCATGAAGCAACATGGATTTGCTCGCTTATGTGTCGAGATGGACCTATCAGAGCCTCTCCCAAAATGTCTTCGTCTACAAGTGGGAGGTATGTCTTGTTTTTGGAAGCATATTCATTATGAATAAACCTTTTGATTTTGTTCGCTTTGATGTCGTCAAGGCCACTGGACATCTCTTTACTCTCAACGTGGGAGGAGAGGTCGCAAGGGATCAGAGGCCCAGGAAACTGGCGCTCTTGCCCCCACGTCCCCACCGGTTTTTGGAACCCCTCCATCTGGTGGCAGGATGATTCCACGTCCAGGTGGTCATCACTCCCCCCGGGCATCCAACAGGATTCAACCATGTCGAGATCTGTCAAACCCCACTCTGCTTGTGGTCTACCTGGTTCATCTGATCTTTCTCCTCCCTTTGATCCGAAGGTGTCGAGTGGTGACAGTAAAGGTAAGGGCATCACTTTTATTTCGGGGGGTGCTAGACCTTCTTATGCCAATGTTGTGTGTGGTGTGATGGCTAAACCAACCACCAAAGGGAATGTCTTTGCTGTTGTCAGTTTGCTTGGGGAAATTGATGCAGCCAGTTGCAATTTACCCCTATCCACATCTGATGGCATGGGGGCTCAGGCTGAATCAGATGCACATGTGGTTTCCCATAATCAGCTTGACTCCCTTAGGGATGACATTCAACCGATACGAATGGAAAAAAAGTTAGTACAAGCAAGATAGTTGTCCAACCTTGGTGTTTCCTCAAAGGAATTTGGTAGACATGAGGTGACAGGCAGGTTGGGTAGGATGCACACTCGTTCCTTTAGCCTCCAATCTAGTGTCGTGCTGGAGGATTCAACTCTCAACTATGAGAGGGATCAGGATGCTTCCGAAGGTATGTATGAATTTGATTTTTGGGTGTAACTTCCTTTGGTTTCTTTCTTTTTTCTGTAAAAGAGTTTCTATAATAAAAAAGTTAATTTTCAGTCAGTAAGGAAGACCACATGCCCCGGTCTAGCCTCTAGAAGAGTATAAACTGGAAGAGAATTCAAAATAATATTTAGCTCAAAAAATAACTCTAAAATGTATCATCCTTATATAACTACACCCCTTCAGAGTGATAGTAGTCACCAGAGAAGACAATATTGATAATTACATTACAAACTGATGATAATACCCCACTAAACCCAAGAAGCTCTGAATTTAGAAAACAATTCACGGTAGATCCCATGTAATAAAATATTTAACCCTTTTTAGGATCAATTAAGACACTATTCTCCAAGACCAAGTGTCCCAAGAATGTTAATTCTCCTATCAAAAAATCAAATATCAGTATATTTTCATAAATTGATTTATTTATAAGAAATTTCAGATTTTCTCCCAGATAATGCACATTATTCTCCTCAAGCTAAGTGTAATCAAGAATACCATAAAAAAATATAACCAAGAATGTATCAAGATACCCATGGAATATATTTTTCATCAAAGATATAAATGTTATAGGTTCATTGGTTAGACAAAATGAAATAACAATATAC
The DNA here is from genome assembly GCA_963277665.1 of Viscum album. NCBI lineage: Eukaryota > Viridiplantae > Streptophyta > Magnoliopsida > Santalales > Viscaceae > Viscum > Viscum album. The sequence continues at coordinate 382,349,082 of OY728131.1, forward strand.
TCATAATGGTCATAACTGCTCATGAAGGTGGTTTTTTTAATGTCATTTTCTTTTATTATCAATAGGTGATAACCAGACAAAAGATAAATCCTCAAGAAACAGTTCACCCAATTAAACTAGTTGAATAGATCATATATCATTGGAAACATATACTATTTATTTTCTATAATTCTATTGAGTTTATGATAATAAACACATAGTTGAAGTGTTCCATCATCTTTCTTAGCAAAGTGAACAGGCACCGCCCATGGTAACACACTCAGATATATAAATATTTTCTTTATCATTTAATCCAAATTATTCTTTTAATCTTTCATTTGAGCTATTTCTATATGATAAGAAGGTATAGATACCAGTTGAGTACCATTAACTGAATCAATAGTAATACCTACCTCACTTACTGGTGGAAAACAAGATACGTTAGAAAAAAAAACATTAGAAAAATTGACGAATACTAATTGGAGATCAACTCTCAAATATTCCCACCACAGATTAAAATTGAACACATATATTAATTTTGCCAACTCTAGATAATAAGTTTAACCTCTACCCATCTTTGAGTCATATTCTACCTAAAAGATATAAAAATCCCTAGCATGTGTGGTAAAGGAGACCTATTTAAGATAACAATAAATTTGGGATTTATTAATAATAATGAAATCTATCCATAGAATGACATAAAGAGGTTTATTTTTTAGAACTAGAAATTTCTAGGTAGTATTGATTTTTGCTAAAGAGAAAACACAAGCATGAAAATGGAGACCTTGTTCTTTCATTGTTTCTAGGGGTGTAGTAATATATATCACATAAGAAAAAATATACATAAGAAGATTTACTAGGATCAAAATATGAGTCGATATAAATGAATGAGATGCTCCAGTATCAAATAAAGTAGTCACCAAATATGACGATATAGTTATGGTACATCTCGTATTCATTAGAACTATACCAGCTTCCTCTAGAGACTCTTTTACTGCATGAAGAAGCTTCACATTGGATGTTTATGGATGGAATCAATTTGTTCATGAATAATCTGATTTAACCATAGTAATTTTAGGTGATTATGATCATGTGCCATAACGTGTGGTAGAAAACATATAATTTAATTTTTGAATGTGATCGGAGAATTTACAAGAATTAAATATCTTGGGTTCTTCAGTGCAAATCCGTTTTGAATTCTTAGGCTTGATACAATAGAAGCTAGTCAAAGGGACTCTTTAGTGAACTACATGTGGTGTAGAAAAAACATGCTATCAATTTCCACCATTTTACTCATCATAACATCATCAATATTCTTAATACAAAGAAAATCATCCCATGATAATAGAAACAACCCACAATATAATGGTCCAAGAACATCCACCATCTATAAGTGGTGTTTTTTATTTTCCTGGATTTGGAATGATAACATTTATAAACACCTAAAGGAATAGGTTGGGTGTGATCTATAAAGCCTATAAGGGTCTCACCAAGTTTTCAATAATATATTCAATGATAATAAACCAAATCATACTTCTAATTTAAATAAAACATGGAATGACATATAATATCATTTTCATTTTTAAAACAAAACATAATATCTTTTCAAAGGATGGAAAACATTTCAACCAATTGATTAAATAAACTTTTTATATAAAAGTTTTTTATATAAATCATTTGGCATGATGAAAAAAGTTCTACAATAAATAGAATACATAATAAAAACATTAACAACCACTACTATGTTCATATTCCTAGAAGAACATTTATTTCCCTATTATAGGATCCTAACACTTCTCAAATCAGTGATCATGGATAATATGTGTACATATATCCCTCAGGATTACAATGAATATATAACTTATCAACATATAATTAGGGATAAGACTTTATGAACTAGGTTTTTATTAGAGTTTTCATCTTAAATCCAGTACCAGGGATTCAAAATCCTAGTATTCTTGTACTTATTAACCCAATAACTTCCCATGACTTCTTGTGGTCAATCTATCAATCAATAATGGCAAAATCAAATAATTTCAAATAAAATATTCATTTACAATTCGATTCCACAATTTTCAGTTTCAATATGATAATTCAATTTCAACACTAAAATTTGGATTTTTAATCAATTCATGCCTTTTAAATAATTAAATCATAGGTTTTCATCTCTTAAATTTAATTTATTCTTCTCAAACCATTTCCCAAATAATTCATCAATACCATTAATTTAAAAACTTATCGAGAATTTCAATTCTATTAGAATTGGGGGGTTTCCCCAAAATCTTTGCCAGTTCAATTTCCAATCCCAAATCATATCAAATTTAGTTTTCAGAAATCAATTTAAAGATATTTAAAAAATCATTCCAATCATGGTTTTAATTATATATACAATCTAAAATAGAGTGACCTATCTTTAATAATAGATCAATTATTGACACCCATAATGGGATTTTATAATGAAAAAAATAAGGTATTGGAGATCAAGAAATTAAACAAGGAATAATTGTCCCATGAAATGAAGTTTAGAGACATAATAAATTAAGATCTAATATATTATAATTATTAGATAGTGATATATTAAAATAAAACACATGATATGAGATTCACTTACCCGGAGGAGATCAAACACGATCAACCATGATTTGATCCACCAATAGAAAGAATTTTGGGAGCCAAATATACTTTTTGAGAGCTTCTTAAGCCTAGGAATTCAAGTTAGGTGTAATGGGGGTTTAACTGGGGATAAATAGGGTGGTTTGGGAATTTTGTTTAATTTTTTATAATAAAAAATGTACGCATGCACAATTAGCTAGGGAGAGCCACATAGATAGACAAACCATGCACCCTTACATAGGGGTTCATGGTTTTTCTTAGGGTGGTGAATAGTTTTTCAAACCATGACTTGTCCATAAAAACCATCTCTGTACATGTCTAAAAGGTTTCACTGAAGGAATATGGTTTGGAAAAACCATGTGCCAACCATTCACAATATAGAAAACCTCATAAAATTTATAAATTTTTACCAAAAATACCCCTAAAAAGATCCAAACATAATGAAAACAAAAAATGGTCAAGGAATATATGATAACAAGTAACTAATTGTAAAAAATATGTTTTTTTATAAATTATTATATTGTTTAAAACCATTTTACAATAGGATAAATCATGTTCAACAAAATGGGAATCATGAGATAAGGGATTTCTGGTCAATTTCCATTCTATTGAGTCAAATTTGATATTATGCAACTATTTCATTTTATGTGGTTTATATAATACCACATTGAATTATTTGAAATGAATAAATATTTATTGACGTTTATTACTGTTTCAAATCAATTTTAAAATTTAAATGGGTTAAATTTAAAAGGTAATAAACAGGCGAGGATTTATTTTACAATCGTAATTTTATGATAAAGACTTAATTTAATTGAAGGAATATTATAATACATCCTTTATAAAACTATATTTGTATTTATTATACTATAGTTATTTAAGGATATTATATATTCTCTCACAAATTTCCTAATCTTTTATACTTGAATCAATCAAAGAAATGTTTAAAATAAAATCCAATATTATTTCTATTTTGATCGGGTAAATGTTTTCCCATGTCCATATTTTTTAAAATCATTACACAAAAGTTATTTTATTTAGTCCAAGGATTTATTAAAGAAATTTTATGTTATTATTTTGTTTTAAAAGTCTTAAAATTAATTTTTATAATTTTTTCCTACATGGTCATTTTTAACTCAGTATAAAAATTTAAACAAAATGTTTTTATCATATAAAACACTAAAAGAATTTCCTACAACCATAAATGTTTTATGATATTTAAATTATTCTATATATTTTCAATGTTTTTACAAATAAGTCTATAATGCAATTTTTTTAATACTTCCCTTACATTTCCTTTATTTTTCTAATGGAAATAATTTAATTATAAAAACTGTATTTCAGAAGAATTGATCGTTATCTCTTATATATCATTAATTTTGTGGTTGTTAGTTTTCTAATGAAACATTCACATACTTTTTATCATTATACCTTATATTATCCATAAATTTATATATTATTCATATCATGGATATGATTATTTCCCAAACCATATACCATTTTTACATATGGTGTGAAACTATCAAAGTAATTTGATTGATTGTGGAAAACATGAAAATTCCTTACTCTTTAATCAATATATATTTATTGATAAGGAATATTATATATAAAGTAAATTTATCATTCAATATATAATTAATTCATTAGAGTTATAGTAATAGGTGGGTCCCAGTTATAGATATCCCATCGATGTATTGATATTTACATGAGGTGAATCAGTTGGCTTAATTATATGGGTTTTTTCTGTATACCCACCCATCGAATAAACTGTCTTGGAATAAGGTATTGACTATATAGATATAATTATTCTTAAAATCATGACATCCAATATTATTAATTTTTTAATTTATAGTTATACTATTGTTATCCATTAAATTTTATCATTGATATTATCCATGGATGAATTTCAAGCTTAGGTATTTGATTAAATGGCATGTGTTTTCAATTATTTACCATGATATATTAAATATTCACTGTTCAGTCATGGTGGGTTCTGTTATATGTATTACTTATTTATAATTTGATCTCACCACTATTTTTTTCTTCCCCCTAGAGTATGATGATGAAATTTTTTAATGAGAATCAAGGATGCGAGGAATTTTATTTTGTCATGTTGCATATTATAATTTGAATGTAAAATTAGAATCATTTATGTATCTCATTCTCCAAGAATAATAAATAGACTGGTACATCATGATTATATAAGTTTTATTAGTTATAATGTAATAATGTTGACATCAACTCTGGTATACTAGAGTTGGGGTCACTTCAAAGGATATGTAGTTTTTAAAAGGGTTATGTAAAAGTCAACGTTCACTTGTTCTTACATTAAATTCATTTGACCTTTTTGGGAAGGGTTTATGTTATGGTAGATCATGAATTACAATTACATAAAGAAATTTATTTAATGGTATGTACTTAGAACACTTAAGAAGTATGCACTATGAAATGGTAAAGAGTTTCTAACCTTATATAGACTATCCAAAATTGGGTAAAGGGAGTATACAATTGCACAAAATATGGATTCCAAATAAGGGAAAAAAGTAATGTTTTTAAAAATTTCCTTAAAATTATTAAAAGATATTATTGGTTAATGTTTATAATTAATTATAAAAGGTTTTTTTAAATTTAATATATATAATAAATTTATAAATAAATTAATTAATTATAAATGTTTTATCGTTAATTAATAAATTTTTATGATACATTTTTCCCAAATATTAAACATTATTATTTGAAATAACTTTTAACTAAATTAAACATAAAAATTAATGATCTATAAATAAATGTGTTCATTTAGAAATCATAAGTGATATTTTAGAAGTGGTTATAAATTATGAGATAAGAACAAAATACAAAATATTTATATTTAAATTATGAATTATTCATAATTAATTATTATAAATTGTTAGAAATAGAATGGGACCTTATTGGGATATTATTTAATCCTTAAAAAATTATTTTTATTATTGAGATTATGAATTATTAAATAAAGATTAATTATATGGTACTTAGATTATGTAAAATGATTAAATACGAGAGATTAGATTATAAATTGTTTATAAATAATAAAATACCAAATATTTAAAATTTAAATTCCATATAATGATAAATATACAGGAGTGTATAATTTGATTGAATATAGACTATTTATATTCAAAATTATAAAGTATCAATAATATAGATATAAAATTATAAAAAGGTTATAATTAAAATTTATTTATGAATTATTCAAAATTGGTTATCTCATGTTTAGATATTTGAATTTTTTAGTTATTAAAATGTCATTTTATATTTTTATTCACAATTATAAAATATTTTTATGATCAATGTTTTATGGTTTAGTTCAAAAAAATTTAAACAATATCTAAGAAATATTCATGCATTATATGCTAGGTATATTAATGAATATAGTTTTTCATCTACCTTGACCATGGTTTTTAATTTACGTTATTATATTTAATTTAGTTGTTGTATAAATATGGTGTATATTAGGTTTAGAGTTATAATGAATTATATTCTATCTTGAGTAATTTATCCATTATTAGAGGGACTTGGGGTCAAACTATATACATACCTTGAGGCTTAAGGCTTGTCTATGAACTTGAATGGGGTTGGATATCTATCGCTCTGAGCATACTCATGTGTAGATTTCCATTCTCAAATACTTTTTTACCTTTAAGTTATGTGTTCATGTACCTCATGCATATGACTTATTATGATATGTATTAATATACGTGACTTTGATTTTGGGGGAGTAACAAAAACATTCGGGTTGTGCAAATAATTACTCATAAATATGGTTTGAACATATTGATTTGGGGTAGGTTATAATATTCCAAACTAAAACCACTAGAATCAGGCATAAAAAATGGAATATCATGAGCTATGATGGTGATATTAAAATACTCTTCAAAAAATAAGTGTCAGAATCCTTCCAAAATAGAACTTGTTAAGACATAATCCATCCAACTAGGTTATTCATTCCAATGCTTGGTGCCCATGGATAATTATGTGTAATGAATAAAATTAATAAGTGAATTTAAATTACTATATTGGGTAGGTCATACTAAATCTGGGTTCCCCTTTATTATCCACTTTTACCTTGTTTTTGGCATTTGATTTTGGATACTCTAGTTTGGAGACCCTATTAAGATTAGGTTACCCATGGAAAAGAGTAGAGTTTATCCATATGATGAATTAGAAAAATAATTTTCCATTAAAATATACAAGAGTCACAAAAATTTTTATTTGGATAATTCCCTAATAAAATAGATAAGTGAAGGGAGAAATACTATTGTGACATGGATATTAGTTAAATATAAATCTTTGACTACTAGTGGATATTATAGATTTTAAAAGGGGATAATCATTTTAGTGGGATCCCATTTAATAATATTTCTTATTGAATTGTTAAAAATCATGATACTCATCTCATAAATTTTTTTATTTTAGATAATATACTAACTATCATCAATATAATGTTCATAATTAATACTTGATAAGGAAAATTCGATTTTAGTTACTCCAAAGATTGGTAACTTAAGAAAAGTTCTTCATAAATATTAGTGAATGAAATAAATTTTTTAATGAAAATTTAACATTTAATAAGAGTTAATTTTTCAATAAACAAGTGTTGAAATTATTCAACAAGTGACTCTATATTCTTATGAAGTCATAAAGTAATTCACTCAAAATTTTATAGTAATTATATAATAAATGAATAAAGGGATATTAATATTCAGTAATGTACAAAATATTATTTGTAGATCAATAATTTAATTATCCTATACTCAATGTGACCAGTTATATAAAATGATATTCAATATGATTGAAAATTTTGAATGAGTGAATGAAAGTATTGGTGTCCTTAAAAATTTACAGGGTTTATAAAAATATATATTATTATAACAAATATATGATATCAATTGTTTTATAATTGTTCTAAATATATAGAAGGTCAAAAGATATAAATAAATGAATCTTGAAAAAAATTAATTTAATGAATAAAATGAGCTATTTCATTGATAACATTGACGCTTCAATCTTGGAAAACACAATATGAGACATGAATTCTTATCTCATTTAGCTATTGATAATATCTTGTAAAAAATGGATATTTAAAAAAAATTAGATGTGTGTTTTGAATACACATTGTTTATTTTTTTTAATATTATAACAAAATTTATAGAGACTAAAAATTTCTAGTTATTTGTCCAAAATTTATTCTATTTTAATCTATAGAAATGTTAAATTTATATATATGGAATAAATTAATCAACACATAATGTTCTCAAAGTTTTGGGAATATATATGATGTAGTCATATCAGGTACAGGTTCTAATGTATTGTATAGATAGTATATGTAGATAAAAGTTCAAACTTGAATAAGAAAAGTAGATTGAAAATTTCAACAATGTTTCTTTAAGAACCTAATAAAGAAAATTAAAACATTGGGTTTTTAATAAGTAAGAGTAATAATTCAATATGATTGGATTTCCCATGATATAACTTAAAGAATTTTTGAAAATATAGGGATTATTCAAGTCAGTAATGAATGTTATATAAATTAATTCATTGATCTTTAATATTATGTTATATAAAATGTATATTTAACATTGTGTTAAGAATATAAAAGAGTTAAATTCAAGAGATGAATTGATTGGGTTTGTCATTTATATTCATTATATGAAGTAAATATTTACTATATTAAGGATCAAAATTTAAGGGATTTTATCACAATCAAATAAATTCAAGTAAAATATGTATATCATCATCTCATTTCATATGTGTGATAAGAGAATTTTCTTGATAACAAAATGTTTTTGTGAATAAAATGATATGATTAATTATATACATGTGGTTTATGATTTATCTGGTTCTATAAAATTTTTTGTGAAGAATTGTTGGAAAAAAGTCTTTATCAAGGATAATTTATTTATAAAGATGTTTATTAAAATATCAAAGAATGTTTTCCTGATATCTAAAGTAGGTATAATTTAATAAAAATATTTTATCAAAAGTATTAGATCCTAAAATATATAATACCATATATGATATAGAAATAATAATTAATTTTTGAGTTGGGATTTACATTGAGGATTTTTATGTGGTATTTTCTTTTGTTATGGGGTCCCTACTGAGTATCATGTTACTCACCCCTACACGGGATCCTCCCACTTGTGTCGTGTCCTGTACAAAAGATCAATGTTTCAATAGAGAATTTGGTGGACTAGGACCCAATGGTTCTCTGGGAGGTGTAACCGACAGAATATATGATGGGGGACATGGTGGCCTAGGACTAGGTAGGTCCCAGTAGGATCAGGTGGATAATATGTTCTACATTGGATTCTAGTAGCTACACTACTCTCACGAGCATATGAGGTTTTCCGCATATGACCATCAGGGTTTCCTTTTTGTACATTGTTATTTTTAATTCTTTTTTTGGGGTTGTCTTCAGAACACATATATTTGCTGTAATTGTACTCAAATTTGTTTTAGTGATACATATATTAGCTGTAATTGTACTCATATTTGATTTAGTAATACATGTTTACTTTTCCGTATGTAGGATTTGGTTGCGAATGTGAGTGCATACATGTACTCAGAAAAATGCCAACCACTTTCAGATTTATGCCTTCGGCGCTAGTTGGAAACCCTTGACCATCAAAATTTGAGCTTATGGTAGTTATGAAACAGGCCCCGGGGGATGGTTCACAACAAAATGGTATCAAAGGGCGGTCATTACTTCCACAAATATAGAGAGTTTTTGTTTTGTCTTTGGATGATTACGTTAAGTATTTTGAGTCTGACTTCCATAGTTGGGGAGTTTAGTGTTGGTGCAACGAACGACATTTCTATACACCAAGACAATGACTTATGCTTTTTTGCACTATACATGAAAACACTGGTTGTATAGATATCTCTATATATTATTCTGAATAAATTTCATCTCACCAGGTATAACCTTATGACCATGGTACATATTGATCTATCTTAGGATTCCTCCATGTGGAAACCTAGCCAGGATCCCAGTATGAGGTTGTGAGGATAGCCCACCTAATGAAAAGGTGTCCATTCAGGAACCATCTCTAGAGTTGTCCCCACTGGTTGGTGCAATAGTGCTACCACCACCTGATGGTTAGCATCTACTACCGGAGGTTCCATCCAGGTACGTGTGTAGGCTCAGTGCCCTAAAAAAGTTTCAAATAATGTGACATCCCAGTTTCAGGGGAGAGGTGTATCCTCAGGTCATTGAGGACTTGCTAGAGGTAGTGACATGGGTCTTCCACATAGTGAGGACACTGCCTGACTAGATGGTGATCTTAACAATGAGCCTTCTACATGGATAGATAGAGATATGGTAGAGCTTGACCACCCAGACACATGATGAGGCGACCCTCAACCGGGAAGACTTCGAGTGGATTTTCAGGGAGGAGATTTCACCATGGCCTTGTGCTCTATGTGAATTCAAGAGATGATTCACCTACAGTAGGGTAACATGATGGTGGATGAGTACTCAACATGGTTCATGGAGATTTCATGCTACTTAGTAGACATGGTGAAATAGACTTTCTTCAGGGATGAAACCTTTGAGAAGGGACTCAGGCAGGTGATCAGGGCATCAGTGTTACCTCTTGTCATCCCAACCCAGTATGGGGTGCTGGAGGGTTCCCTTCTTCTATAGAGATTCTTGGTGGAGTATGCACAACAGCTAGATCCTCCCACAGACCCTAGGTGGAAGAGTCTTCAATAGGTAGCAGAAAATAGACACCAGAGCCCATGTGGGGAAAGTCTTTTAGGGGATTACCCTAGGACTCAGGGACGATAGAGAAGGGCTCCCAATCCAGAGGGACTCAGTAGGGAGCCAGGAAGTGATTCACATGTGGAAGATAGGGAAACATGGCTCGTGACTGTCGGACCCACCATTCAGATGACCATTAGAAGTATTAGGAGCTGCTGAGGTAGAGGAAGCAGTTCGAGCAAGGAGGTCCATAGTGAAGTAGACGTGGTAGGGGAGTAGTATGAGTAGAAAGTGGTGGGTGATGGTTTGAGGTGTCAACTCCACCACCCCCAGGTGGTCTACCCCAACCTCAAGGAGCAAGAGGACATGGGTGAGAATAGTTTTAGGTAGCATAGGCTTATAAAAAAGACTCTCCATATATGATCAGAGGTATGATCTATGTCTTCTCAACCCTAGTTGCATTTATTATAGACATAGTTTCTAGTCACTCCTTCTTTGACACCACTTTCATTTGGAGATCAGAGATTCTAGTGGAGTCGTTGGATTGATCCTTGCAGATAGAGAATCCTATAGGAGGGGATTCGATGATTACAAACTAGTGTTTGTAGTGTGAGCTTACTCTAGGAGGCAAGAGCTTCAACTGATATCTCCTAGTAGAGGCATCAAGGCCTTACAAAATTATATTTTTTATGTAATGTTTATCCATAGACCATGCTTAGATCAGCTATTTTAGGAATACTATGTGGTGTGTCCATGGAGATGGGACCAGGTTTTCCTTCACCGGTGAGAAGGAAACCCTTACAGCACAGGACAAACTTTCTTAGTGGAGGATGAAGTCGATCACTCGCAAGTTAGATAGTATCACCCTTTGTGTAGTGAATGATAGGAGTCTAAATTTTTTTATAGTGTGGATGAGTACGAGGATATTTTTCTTGGGGATGTTTGAGGACTACCTCCTTATAGGGAGGTATAATTTTTTATCGACCTATACCCTAGAATGACATCGATATCCACACTGGAAAATCATATGGCTCCTGCGGAGCTTCATGAGTTGAGGGTATAACTTGGGGACATGCATAAGAAGGGGTTCATAAGGCCCAAAGTTTCACCATGGGTAGCCCTGGTGCTTTTTTTTCAGGAAGGAAGATGGGAGTTTGAGGTTGTTCCTGGACATCCAGTTGCTAATCCAAGTGACCGTGAAGAACAAGTATCCACTACTGAGAATCAATGACCTCTTCGATGGAGTGAGGTGGTTCTCATAGATAGACCTCTAGTTGGTCTATCACCAACTTTGGGTATGGTATGAGGATGTAATGAATACAACCTACAGGTGTTGATACTTCAACTATGAGTTCATGGTGATTCCTTTCAGTGTAACTAATGACCCAACATTGTTCATGGGACTCATGAACATGATCTTCCAGTCATAACTTGACCAGTTTGTTGTGGTCTTCATGAATGATATCTTGGTGTACTCGGTGTTAGAGGAGGAGCACACTACACACCTACAGATAGTCCATGATACACTCTTAGAGAAAAATCTTTATAGTAAGCTCTTTAAGTGACAGTTTTGGAAATAGGAGGTCCACTTTCTAGGACACATCATCTCAAAATATGGATATGTAGTAGATCCAGTGAAGATATATGTGGTGCTTTCTTGGAAGCCACCCAAAAGTGTGACTGAGGTGCATATATTCTTGGGGTTGGCTGGTTACTATCAAAGGTTCATGCCCAAATATTCTAGAGTAACAGCTCCCTCATCGGCATTAGCATAGAAGTGATAACCCTTCATATGGATAGATAAATGTAAGTAGAGTTTCATTTAGATGAGGTGGAGACTGACTAGTGCCTCCATTTTGAGACAAGTAGAGGAGGGCATTGGGTATATAGCTTTCTGAAACACATCAGGTACTAGACTGGGTTGTGTCTTAATACTGGAGTAAGAATTTATCACATATGACTCATGATAGTTGATGTTGCATGAGCCGAACTATGTGACCCACAATTTGAAGTTAGTAGTAGTGGTAATTTCCTTAAAGATGTAGAGATACTACTTTATGGGTGAATGGTTTATGTTTTTCTCCAACCAAAAGAGTCTTAGGTATATATTCTCCCAGAATGACCTGAACCTGATATAGAAATGATGACTAATGTTCCTCCAGGACTAAGACATTGAGATATTCTATACTCTTGGGAAGTGGAAAATGGTGCTGGAAACAGTCAGTAGGTGGACCAGTTTGCAGATGTTGAGTGAGGTGACAGTGAAGTTAGTGGTGATGTAGATATCCTTCATGGATGATGGTGGAGCTACTTACCTTTAGTTGATGATTGTTACTCCAAAACTCTTACAATGATTTAGGAAGGTACAACTGGTGGATGTTGACTACGAGACCCGACATGCTCGGTTATCCTCAGGATATGCTCTTTATGGGTTTTTGATAGGTGAGGAGAAATACATCATTTTCAGAGGGTGCACCATTGTTCCAGTGATGTTGTGAGAGGAGGTGTTGAGGTAGTTTCATAAATCTCATTCAATGGTACATCAGGGAGAGGCGAAGATGTACTAGTACCTATGACATTAGTACTGGTGTCCAGGGATGAAGAAAGCAGTGGCCGAGTTTGTTTCATGATGCCTCATTTGTTAGCAAGTGAAGATTGATCATCAGGTTCCAGCAGGATTGGCCCAGCCACTCGAGGTACCAGAGTAGAAGTGGGATGATATCTTTATGGAATTTGTGATGGGGATACCACGTATATCCATAGGCCACGAATCTATCTGAGTGATTGTTGAACTACTAACTATGTCATCTCAAGTCCTACCCATCAGGGAGTAGGGACAAGTAGAGGACTTGGGATGCCTCTATCTGTAGGAGATACTGTGACTTCATAGGGTTCATTAAATGACCATATCAGATCATGACTCTCGTTTTACATCCTGGTTGTGAAAGAGATTATAGCAGGCGTTTGGGACACAACTGCACTTGAGCACAACTTTTCATCCCTTGATGGATGGTCGGATGGAGTAGACCATACAAAACTCAGTGGACATGAAACATGATTGCATCCTAGATTTCCGTTGCAGTTGGGAGGACCACCTTCCACTGGTGGATTTTTCATACAAAAATGGCTATTACTCCACCATTGGCATGGAACCATTTTATGCCTTGTACGGGAGGCCTTTTAGATCACCCATATTATAGATAGACCTAGGGGATTCGACAATCATGGGTCTAGAGTTGGTACTAGTTTCCCCTAAGAAGGTACAGATCATCCAGGAGTGGATGAGGACTACATAGAAAAGACAGATGTCTTATGCTGATAGAAGACAGATACCCATGGAGTTTGAGGTGGGAGATCATGTATTTATTTGGGTCTCACCAAGATGAGGATTACATTGATTTGGTAGTGTGGGATGTCTATCTCTAAGGTTCATCATACCTTTTTAGATAATGAACACTGTTGGAGAGGTGGAGTACCACCAAGCTCTTCCACCACAGATACATCAGGTGCAATAAAATTTCCATATGTTGCAGCTATGGAGGTACGTGCATGATACATCACATGTCATCGATTGGGGTGAGATGTACATTGATGATGGGGGGATTTTTTTGGAGTTCCTGTGGGGGATAGATGATCGATAGAAGAATCTCCTATGTGGGAGGTCAATTTTTCTAGTGCGAGTTCGGTGGAAAACGGGAATCTATAAGAGATCACATGGGAGTTGGAGGTTCAGATTCATGATTTGTAACACCATATGTTTGATTAGTTTTTTTGGCTTTCAGGGACATAAATCGCTAATGTATGAAGAATTTAATTTCATAGAAATTCTGTGTAATTTGTTTTAAATTATATTGAATTATTCTAAGACCACAAGCTTTGACGGAAGATGATTATGAGGCCCGGTGAGCCCGAAATAGAATTTATAACTTTTTTTTATGTACGCATAAGTAAACATGTGAGCGGGATTTTCTAACTTTTGAACGGTCATCACATAAAAAACCAAGGGAACCATTGAATTTATAATGTCAGTATTTTCCTAAAAATGACTTAACTTCGGCCGACAAGGGCCAAACAGAAAAGTAAATTTGATGAATTTTCTAAAAATAAAAAAATAGATTAATTTTTTTTCTTTTCTCTTCATTGAGTAGTGGACGACGATGCTGTAGTGCAGTAATAAGGCACATTGATGAGGCTCATTAATGGATCATTAACTCAAAACATAACAACACTTTAATGACACGTAACAGTGAAACTGTATTATAAATCAAATAGTGTAATGACACGATATCGCAGAATAATAGCTATATTGTGTTGTGTTTTCCCTTTATCTTGGTTAACACATTGGTGGAATGAGGAATCAAATAGTAAGGAATAACTGAAGAACCTCCAATGAACATCATATCCAATGATGAAGGTAAAATATCGATGAATGTCAAGAATATTTGACTCACCTCGAAGAACGGAGTCAGAAGTAATGAAGGACTTCAACGCCTTGAAACCTCAAGGATGTAACACTATGGCAATGAACTTCAAAGTGGTATGGGTTTAATTTGGGAAAGTTCATCCCCATTCTTATTCTAGAAACGAGGAATGCAAATCAACCCACAAATAGTTTGATCCATGAATTGTGTGTTGATGTGGGAGGGTGAATTTTCATGTAGGAGTTATTATATGGGATTAATTTATCTCTAGTTTTATTGAGCCTCAATCCCTGAGTATCCCCATGATTATAATATTCTAACGTAGAGGGTGTGGCCCGACATGAACTAGGCCTGAGCCCCTCTGCATGTGAGCTCCTTGTGAACAGATTGTCTAAATCAAAGACAACGTGGGTTTGAGACCTTCACAGTGAATGGGACACTCCCCGAAGGCCGTAGGTGCAGGTGTCGCAAAGAACGGACCACCAAAGCGTGTCCGGTTGTCCGTCAAAGAATCTATCAACGTTCTAGTGCCGATGGTGATGGCGGTGCTGGTCGAGTGCTGGACAGTGGGACAACAGGCCACCGACTGTTTGGAGTAGCACACCTATTGACACACTGCGACGGATGGAGGCTGTGGAAAACTAGCTGCAGTGGTAGAGGGAGTGGTGTCGACTAGCATTGTGGGGTTGGGAGGCCCATGTCCAGGTCGCCTAGGTGGATAGTGAACAACGATTTTATGACCACGGCTAGAGGATCCCCACACATCTATGGGGCAGGCGGGAATTCCAAATCTACTGGATGCTACGTCTCAAAAGCACCCCACCATTAACCCACATGGCCAGTCTTCGTGTTGGCGGGTCGCACCCCCATCCAGCCGGCCATGCCCCATGCCAGCGGGTCGTGCCGGTCTCGTGCCTGTTGGGACAGAACCGTGCTGGTGGGTTGGACCATCGTCCCTGTGGGCTGGACCTGTGTCGGTCGATCGGAACTACATCGGCTAGCCAGACCAGCACTCTTTAGGTCTGTCCATACTAGACTGAATTGTCAGGCGACCCAACAAGAAGGACCGTCGGCCAAACCGAGTAAGGCCCTGTAAGGCCCATTGGGCCTGGCCCACTGGCCAGACCATCCAACACTGACCCAAACCCAAACTGGGTTATGTCAAGTTGTTTGAATTTAAATTGGGGTATGTGGGACCCCCAGGCTGGGTAGGTCAGGTCCATCCGACTGTGTCGAACTGGGCCTAGACGCAACCAGCCATAAGTTTACAAAAACACATGTATCTTGAAAATCACACGTCCGATTGATTTTATGTTTGTGTCTTTGGGGACCTCTCAATGAGGCAGATCCTTTTTCATACACTAATGAGGATTTCATGGATGTTTAGATGCAACAAATTAATTGAGGTGTGGTTCTCCTAAGCACGCTATGTATGGAATCTTATGGTTCACTGAGACCTAAAGATTGCTGACTATTGTCTCTGTGTGACTCAACGACAGCCTAGAGGAAATTGGATCTATGTGTCCCAGTAGGCCCAAAGTGGAGAGTGACTCTGTGTTTCCTAGAATGCCCACAATACTCTACATGAAGATTATCTCAGTATGGCCAAGGTTAGAAGCGACTATGTGTGACCCGTCAGACCAACAATGGGGACTAGCTTTGTGTAACCCAGCATACCCATGGTACTCATCAGAGATGAGTACCACAACAGTCCATGGTTAGTGGGAAGTGGATTCTGTGTGACTCGGTAGGCCTACCATACTAGATAGAGGAGGATTTATCCCACATCCAAGGAGTTTGATAATGCGACTGATTATTCTTCTATCACTACCCCAAATATATACCTAATGTGTACTGTGTTGTACTACATGCTTTACTTTGAGGATTGATATGTGGTATTTACTTTTGTTTTTAGGACCCTACTAAGTATCATGTTACTCACCCTTGCATGGGCTCTGCCCACTTGTGTTGTGCCTCGTGCATGCGATCATCGTTTTGACAGTGACTTTGGTGGACTAGGACCCAAAGGTTCTCAAGGAGATGGAACCGAATGACGCTACAATGCTGGACTTGGTGGCCTAGGACTAAGTGGGCCCTAGCAGGATCATGTGTACAAGACGTTCTACTTAGGCTTCCATTAGCTACACTACTCTCATGATCAGGCAGGGTCTTCCATGGATGACCATTAGGGTTTCCTTTTTGAACCTTTCTGTTTTCAATTCTTTTGTTAGGTTTGTATTCTGGCCTAGTTTTATTAGTTGTGAATATACTCATATTATTTTTAGTTATACTTTTTTTAGTATGTGGTAATTTTTTGGAATTTTCATGCATACATGTACTCAAGAAAATGCCTCCCACATACAGGTTAACACCTTCGGTGCTAGTCACCATCCCTCAGCCTTCAAAAGGCGGGTTTGGGGTGGTCACGACACAGGCCCCAGGGGACAGGTCGTGGAACATTCTATAATTCATATAAGGTTTACTTTAATATTGGTCTAATAAGAACTCTATTTATTATATGTCAATCTTTATTTATATAATATTACTTTAAAAAAAGGTAAATCATAGTCATTTAGCATGATCTAAGAAATTTCCTGAAGGGTTTTATTTCTTCTTTATACTACACCATACTACTATGGGGGTTATAATAGAATAAAAGTTAGGAATATAGCCTTGTTTTGAGAAGAATGATTCAAACTATTTATTTTGAAACTCATGACCATGATCAATTATTAATATCTAAATTCTACATCCAATAATATTTTCTACTAATATAGAATATTTGGAAAAACCAGAAAGTGATTCACTTTTATGAGTAAGGAAAAAACACACATATAGATCTTGAATAATAATCCTAATAACATATGAATAATGTTTTCCTACTAAACTAGAAACTATATAAATTAAAAATAAGTCCATGTTTATCAACATTAAAGGTCAATAAATCGACACTTATTTATTCGGTTTAAAATAGATTTTTTTGTTTCTTTCTCTTTTAAAAAGGGTTGCATACATTGTCAGTTGGGAATTATGTTTTATGAATGTCCTTAAATAGTAATTTCCTTGTAATCTTATTAAGTTAGTTTATATTACAATTGACTCGTCTAATATTCCAAATATAATATTTTTAATGAAAGTCACATGAGCAAAAACCATTTTGAGAAAACAAATTATCAAATTTATAGCATAAACATTATCATTTCTCATATGAGTAAAAATTTAAGCATGTTTGGAATCAAATATATTTTAAGAATTGTTTTCAAACATAGCATAGTATCCATCATCAGATAACTATGAGATTATAAGTAAATTATATTTTAATAAATCTATAAATAATAATTTCGAAATTAAAACACTATTATAGTTACCGGTTTGACTAAGAACAATTATTTTGTCCTTTGAAATTTTCACTAAAAGATACATGTACACCATTATATTGGATATGTTTTATGAATTTCATGTAGAACACATTCTTAAATATAGAACATCAACTATTCAGTTACCATAAGTTCTTACATTGACTCTTTAAACTGGTTTCTTACAGCAAAATTTAGACCAAAAATTATTTTTCTATGCATGTTTTTTTAGTTCAATAAATGTTAGTAATAAGACCATTGGGAATCCATAACTATTTAACTATATTCTTATAAGTTTCCCTTATAATTTTTTAAATAAAAATATTATTAGGTAAATAAGAGTAAGAGTTTTTTATAGATTTGGTAGATCTAGTATATGAGAAGAATTTTTTTTATAAATATTCCTTTTTCCAGGTTGGTAACTACATAATGTAGTGTATTAAAGAATATTTTACTTACAAATAATATATTTTATATTTTTCATTCAATTAGATAATCTCTCCAAGTAATTCTTAAGTTTTTCAATGGAAAATTTAAGCTCTTTAATTTTTTAGTAGTATATTACTCTTGTCCTTTTCAACAAAAAATCAATTTTAAAGTAGAAAGACAAATAATGATGCTTCTTTAAACATTTTTATTAAGATTTTAGTTCATTAAATTCCCTTTCCAGTATATTACAATATTCAAATAAATCATCACTAGTCATACTTTCTCTATCATTTTCATATTTATAAAGGTTATAAATATGTATAGGAGATTCAAGAAAAAAAATTTGATACCTTAGATGTGTTTTTCTTAAAGAACATATTGGTTCTAAAATTTTTCTCGTATCTACTCGACTCTGAATCACTTGGGATATCCTCAAAGGAACACTATGTAGATTTCATATCCTTTTTATTATATTTTCTTTTTTCCTCATAATTTTTCTAATACTTCAACTTTGGAAAGTCATATTTGATGCGTTCTCTTATTTTACACTCATAAAATGTTAGCTCATTTGTGGAATCATCCTTTTTTCAGTTTTCCCCAATTTCCTTTATTATCATAAATACCTCTATGATTCGATTTATTGAAGAATTTTTTATTCTTATATAACTTCTAGAAATGCCTTGTTAGGAGAGTCATTTCCAAATCACTATCTGATAGTGTCTCATCATCTCTTTAACTATCATATTTGTTCATTTTATTTTTCTTTGATTCATAATTCTTGGAGGTTAATGACTTCCTCTGGGGTTTATCTACCTATTTTTTAAATTGATTTTTTCCACTTACATCATGAGTTTTCCACACATATCCTTTAATGGTGACTTATATATATCAAAAGATTCACTAATTTAAACTAATTTTCCTCTCCATCTATCATGTATTCATTTGATATATCATTGGACTTGATATTTTTTAGTAATTGTTTTCCAAGTGCATACATAGTGTTGAATATTTCTTTGAATCCAAGAGAAATGTTAGAAATTGGTTCCTAATGTTTCATATTGAAAGTATCATATTTAATATTATAGGTATTTAAGTAAATATATTTAACATTTAATGTTTAGTCATCATATATAGAATGAGTATCCAATATTTCAAAATTATTTAAACAAGTAGAAGTTCTATTAAAGTCATCTTCGACCAAATCAAAATACAAACCATTCTTGGATTTATAATGTATCCTTAGTAGAATCACTCCATTCAGCTCTAGAATTATTTATTTTTTCATATTTATCATTTATAATGGTATATATATCAAAGACCATTCTTTATAAATGAATAATAATCTATATTTTCCACTGAGTATAGTTAGTTCAATTAAAATAAGAAGGATGATTAGTGGTACATCAATTATGTCTATGATTATCCAAAAGACTAAAATTTGTATCTAACAGAAATTTAATATCTTTAAATACAACTAAATCACAAAAAAAGTATTTTTAAATTCCTTTTGTACAAAATTTTGGTAAGTGTTAAAAAATATAAGGGGGTGAATTGTGTTTTTAATTAAAATTTATATTAAAAATATTTAAAAGATTCAGTCCCCCAAATGGATTAAAACACCAAGTTAACAAAAAATGTTGATTTATATAATTTATTCTTACAAGTAGTTTCATAAAATCTTTATTTATTCAAAATAAAAATATTATAAATGATATTTTAACTTTCAAAACATGTCTACTAGTATCATACAAAAATATAAAACACAAGCCAAACCCAACTATCAAAGTAGAGTTGTGTTTTAGTTTTAGAAAATATAAACTGATTTAATTTTAAAACTATGAAAACAAAACTATAAATCAAAAATTGGAATTTTAACAAGGTGTTTGGTCACAATATGATACTTAATCTCCTCCACATAGAAATAATAGGATGCTAGATATTTTATTTTATGAAAAAACAACATGTAACCTGGATTGGATTTTACACAATAAAAACCATGGTTGTCTAGTAATTAAGCCTTTTCGACAATTATACATGTGTTAAAAGGTTCCATGTCACACATGACCTCTTCTATAGTTTTACATGGGAATAAAAATGGGAATAATTGAGAGAGAGTGTTAATAAGTGTCCAGTGTAGTATGTGGGACTGTTTTATAGAGATAATTAGATTATAAATAAACACAACTCAAATATATGCTAAAACATAAATATAAAGAGATAAAATAATTAAAAATATAGTGCTTATCATCTAAAATATATTTTGTTTCATTGGATCACATAAATATGTCTTTTAAATGATTCAAACAATATATCAAAACAAACGAAGGAAAATAACGTGTCATGAAATTTTGGGGAATTCTTTTTTTCTATGGCTTCCAATTGTCCAGTGTTAATCCCCACACATTTGTATAAATGATTATTTTTGTTATAGAATATATAATATTATTTCCCTATTTCTATGAACACCATTCTTACACATGAGGGATTTATTCTATATATATAGTACCCCAAGTCCAATTGTCTGTTACAAGAAAAAGAATAATAAAATTTTACAATCCACAAATTGAGAAACAAATCTAGAAAGGTATTACTTTTTCATTAATAAATTTGTAGAGTTTTTTAATAATAATCGTACATAAATCAATGAGTATTTTCAGCATTTAATACCATAAAATATAAATTAGAGAACTAATTTGGTAATTAATTATAGATAACTTTGATAATTCTCCGAGTGGGGGAAATCTCTAGAGGTAGCTCTTTGAATGTAGCATGTTGTTTCTGCCAGTATCACCTAGAGGTATCACATCCTAGAGGTATAATTTCTCAATGAACTAGTGGTAGCTTCATTTAACTATAACATCACTTCAACATTAAATTTTCCTAGTGGTAGTGGTAGCTCTTCCTTGATGGTAGGTCTTATGGATGGCAGCAACACTTGGCGGTAGCACAGTGCGATGGTAGAAAAACATAGTGGTAAATTGGTCTAGATGTAGATCTATGTGTTGGTAGAATTACTAAATGGTAGATACAGTTAGCAGTATGATACAGTAAATATACATGGCTTTGTCTGTAGCTCCATCTGATGAAAGATCATTTTTACTAATGGTATACTGTTAAATTTGTAGTATCTCTTATCAAATAATGATAGATTAGATCTTATCAAATTTTTATATTTGGTAGAGAATATAGGTCACTATCATAAAACATTAGATTCATTTCAAGCAAAAAAATGTTGTGGAATCATTAAAATAAAGAGGTTCTTAGTCTAAGACAACATTAAGAGTTATTTATCCCTTAATCATGTGTTCTGTAATAGTTATCCCCAAAAATATAACCATTTCATAAAATCACATTTCATGGCCATTGAAACCATTTAATCCATGTTTCCAAACCTTTAAGTAAAAAATACTGAATAAAAATTTCTGGATAATTCACATAATTGAAACAAAATTTAGAGAATACCATAATATCATTGATAAATATCACTGACTAATGAAAATAGATAAGAGTAAGTTAATATAATTTCATTTATGAAATATACCTTTAATACTTTAGGTAAGACTAGAAAGCTCACCTTTTCCATCATAGTAGGAACATTATATGATTCTAAATCATTTTAGTTTTCTACCTCATTTGGTTATAAGACATAGCGTTTTCTAGATTATCAGATTTCTCAACTTCATTTTCATGATCCAATTTCAACCAAATAATAAAACTAAAAAGGGTAAAAAAATGGACAAAATATGAATATAAAAATGTCAATTTGATGTTTTATTCCCTATGACCCCTTATTATTAAACATATGATATTCCTAGTTCAACCTACACCTTTGTTTGTTAAGTACTTGGTTATCCATGGTCATTTTATCATTAGGTTCTCTAATATAATTTGTCAACACCATACTCAAATCCTTCAAATTTTTTCATTAAACAGAATATGAATTAACCATAGAATACCCTCTATGAGATTCAAATAAAGTGTGTAGTTAAGACAATTTGTTTTCATAATGTTACAATTGAGTTAAAAAACAACATGCCTCTTTAGGGTTATTACCCCTAGGTATATATGTGCCATATCCTACACCCACTTATAGTATCTTTACAAGGATGTAATTTCTAGGAAAACCACATACTCACAAAATCACCAAATTTTATGTATATTAACCGAAACATAGACTTATCCCTTTTCATTCTAAATTTATATTATCCCAATCCCTAAAATAATAAAAAATATCAAAACTAACCAAAAGTGTTATCTACATCTTTAAAATTATTATCATTCTTATCTTTTCATCCAAAGATGCAATTTTTAACTCTTAAATTATCCCCAACTGATAAAAACTAATCTCCAATGATATTTAATACCTACTATGATATCAACTATGATACACAATGGACGTGACCATCTCAATTGAAAAACTGAAATAAAATATTGAATTACAATATATTCTGATGAAATTTTTTATTTAGTGTTTTAGAGAATAAAAAAACAATAATTAACAAAAATAATGTATTCTTCAACTAAAGGTTAATTTTCTAACTATATAAAGAACTGATTAGACCAAGACAATACATAAATATTTACCACATAATCCTTAAACAAGATAATCTTTTAGAAATATCATATGTATTACATATCTTCAAAACCTAGAGAAATATAGAATTAACAAATCGAGATCCAAAATGCTTAGTAAGGGTAAAGGTAAAATATAAAAATAAAAGATAATAAGTTAAAATAACATAACAATGAGGGTATAATAAGGATACATAAGAAAATCATTCCCAAAAAATCTTATATTAAAAAACATGGGTCATGGCATATGACTTGGCAAGAAATAAGAAATGAATCAAGAGAGTATATAAGCATGAGTCAATAAACATGATCCATCAGAGCATAAAATAGTTTTAAAAAATAATAATACTATTGCAAAAACAAAAGTATAGGCTATCATTATATTATGAGAATATCTCAAAATGATCATGCTTTAGTTTGTGATCATATCCAAGATAGATCACCCGTTAGTTTTGTGAGTATATCCAAGAGGCCCCATTATATGTTATATCATCATATATAAATCATTATCAAATATATTAGAGGTAGATATAGGACCCCACACATAATTTATACATATATATGAGTGCCAATTGAAATTATTCATTCATCATATCAAATACAATGCAAATAAAATGGTTTTAATATCTTTTTCAAAATCGATTCACATAAGGCATCATTCAAAAATCAAAATTTAATCATAAAAGAACAAAATAATAGAAGATAAATGGGTATCTGGTGAAATAAATAAAATTTATTGGTAAATATAATTCAATCAACATAAATCAAATAGTAATTACACTATATATATAGGGTAATAATTAATTAAATAATTTTTTTAATCAGTAAATGTAGGGCATCTAAGTTACCACAGTTTAATCCAAGGAAACAAAAATAGTGTATTCATATAAGAAATGTATTGGATGAAAAATTATTATTATGGATTTAAGATTATTTTGAAAGATAATTTCATGTCCCTTACACCCAAAGGGAACATTTAACACCCTGATATTTTTATGAATATTTTTTTTGAATTAATTTAATATTTTTGATATTTTTCATTTCAGACAATGGTAAATGTAGTTTTTTATATATTAAATAAATATGTTTTTCTTGTGTTATATGCAACACAAAGTTAATATTTCACTTCACATAACATTTATATGAGATTGTGGTACATGAAAAACTATGTTTGGCATGTATTATATAAAATAATGAGTCCCTTAGATAGCTTGCGTTACATGAAAGGATGGGTTTTTACCGAAATATAATATACTATTAGTATGATTATTAAAATATTATTATAGCTATCCCCTAGTAATTTTAATAAAATTTAATAATATTATTAACTAAATTATGAAAATATGATTTATGAATTTATATAAAATTAATCCATTGGTAATCAATTAGTATAATTAAATATAAAAACTATTTAAAAATAAATAAATAAATTTTCTAAAAAAGTATTTTTCTATGTATAGACAAAACTTAATGTCAATAAATTAAAAAAACATGTCAAGGCCCCCTCCCCATAAATTATAACCCTCATTGGTTATAAATGTCAGAAGGGAGACAGTGGAACATGAGTCTTACCTCTCATTGGACCTGAGTCGTTGACTAGAACTGAGGGTATAATAAACACACAAATGGGAGGAATTACCCTCTAAGAGAACACTTGAGAAAGAGAGAGATAGTATAGACACAAACCAACTCCTACTCAGACTATAATACAAAATGAAACCCAAGTAAACATATGTAATTTCATTAAAAAAATACTAAAAATATAAGGTAAAACTATAAGTACCAAAATAAAGTAAAAAAATAGCAACCAAAAAGCTTAAATAGATCCTGTGAACACCAAGCTAATAGAAACTAGCCTGGTCTCCAAATTTATCCATGTGACCTGAAGAATAGTTTATATAATGTAGGGTGAATATAATAGTATAATTAGTAGGATCCTACCTATAGTCTCTCATGAAAAAGTAAAGAAATCATGCTGAATCATAGTGAACAATAAGTGAAACTAACTCATCACATAGATAATATTACTAAGTTCCCAAAATCCCCATGGATACTCTCAACAAGTATCAGATATAGGATTATATAATATAATAAAAAATATCAATTGTATCTTATAACCACTTCCCCACTGGTTGTCTGATTTTTCCCAATGTCTCACTTCCTAAGAATATCTCTCCAAAAAGGATAGCTCGAAGACACCGAGGTGAGCACTATAACATGCACCTCGTGAAACAAAAGGGATTTCCCACACACACCTAGGTGAATAACCACACCATCCTCACATCCAAAAGTAAACAATTTTTTTCTAGGATCCACCACATCCCACATAACATGTATCAAACATTGGGTGTTATACCTCAATCCAATACAGCCCAAGCACCTAGTAAGGATCCTCAATCCATCACAGCCTACACACGTTATACCTATAGTAGCACATAAGAAACAATATCCATAATACATGTGTGTGAATAACCTCAATCCATAATAGCCCTCTACACACATATATGGAGAAAACTAACCACTGTACCTACAAGTACAAGTAACTACCAAATGAAGAGAGACATGCTAGAGGGGTAGTCATTCATCCATCCTCCCACTAGGATGATGGGGAAAATACCCACACCCCCAGGGCTCAGAATCACTGGGGTTTTAGTTTCCCTAACTGAAAGGGTGGAGTAACTCAAAAAAATAAAAGTACCAAATATAGTATAGCACATAGCCACACTATGTAAATAATCTAGTCTTAGAATCAATTGCATTTAACATCCCTTAGACTCCTGACAACCACTGTAAAGATAGCTATCCTATAAGCACACAACCAATTAAAGTTCTACATTAGATCAATTTATCCATTTTTATCAATTTCACTTTATGTTAATTAATTATTTAACCATTAATTAACCATCATCATTTCCATATTACATTTCATCACCATCAGACCAAAGTTCCATACTATCCAGGCATAACCAATCCTAGCCCATAGTTCCACAGAGGTATAACCTCAGTATTTCATCTCCACAAGCTCCAAACCCATGGGTTCAACATCATTTATTCAATAATTTATCAACATTAACACTTTTAATATTTCTAGGTATCCTATGAAATAATTATAATCTTCCAAACACAAGGGGATCAACATGGTGAGTAGATAAACTACCCATTGAGTCTTTTCCACCCATAATAAGAGCATAGACCCATCCTTCCTCAAGAAGTTAAACACGATAAGAGCATGGAATACACTGCACTTCTTCGCCTATTTTGGAAGGAGGGTAAGAAATACCGTCTTACTCAAGAACTATAGAAAGTATACATGATATACAAAGAAAAACATCCAACAAGAAAAACATCAGGTAAGCCCAACTTTAACTATTTTCACCATCTCTAATGTCCTCCCTGAAACCCATATAAATAAACTGACATATCTCACCACATGAGG
Organism: Viscum album; assembly: GCA_963277665.1. NCBI lineage: Eukaryota > Viridiplantae > Streptophyta > Magnoliopsida > Santalales > Viscaceae > Viscum > Viscum album. The sequence continues at coordinate 382,375,632 of OY728131.1, forward strand.
CGTCCGCTAGTGCCACAAACACTAGGCCCCATTGCCACACATACCACAACATCCTTCCAGTCTCAGCCATCTGAGGATCAAAAAATAACACAAGCAGTAGAAAAAACATTGTAGCAAATCAGATCTTAGCCCTAAACAAGGGATCCATCCTTCATACATAATGAGCACCCATATCTCAAAATCATAAGGCGATTGAATTTTACAAGGAAGAAGGTATCCCAAAACCCTACCAGGAATTATATTTACAAAACATCTAGATTGTTATTCCATCTAAAATTAACTAATTCAATTTAAACATACATAACTTCATCCATCTTAAAGTCACCAAATAATAACAACAATAACCATATTCACTATGCATGACACTTTTTCATTAGAAAATTAATGGAAAATTAATCACAGCTTTACACTATTTACCAATTTCCATCAAGAACAACATACAAACCAAGAAAACATATATATCACACTATATAGAAAATCAAGATGAAATAATATCACTAAAGAATTAATAAAAAATCTTTAATCTAGTATAGGTATTAATTATGTCAATTTCATTGTGATCTTGTAGGATAAATCATGATAACTCTACTAATTCACATAATAAGAATAGAGAAGCCACAAATACATTACCTCAAAAGGTTTACATCGTTCTTTACACTAGAATAGACCAACCCAATGGATCATGATCACCTCTCCCGCGACGACTTTATTCACCCGTGGATTTATGAGAACATCCACATCAACCAACACCTAATAAGTATCCATTAGAAACATGGATATCACATTAATTTATATGGAAAGGAGACACAAGATTAAATAGATTGAGAAACCTATAATACAGAGGTATAACATACCTTATATAAATGATAGATCAAAACTTTAGGGTTACACCAAAATAGGGGTGCGCATGCAGCAGGAAGTAACTTCCCGGGGAAAAAATCCAAGGATTACAGTTTGATCACACCACTCCTATGGGAATGAAGTCTCAGGTGCCTCACAAAAAGATAAAGGATAAGGAATGAAATAAGGTAAGTTTCCCTACTTTTAAGGACTAGATCCGAGACTATCGGTATTTGAAATGAATTAGAATTTCTATTAAAGAAGATCACATTAAACCATGTTGTTTGACCAATAAAAAGCCACCAAATTTTTAGAAAATAAAAGATATGATTTATAGGCCTCAAAACTACTTAAAACCCACTTTAATATGGCGTTTAACTCATTTTATGTCAAAGAAATATGTCAAAAGGGAAAAACTGGGGAATATGAAAAAATATGGAAATTTGACCAACTGTTGCAAATGAAACACCATTCTGGAAATTTAAAAAACTATTGGAAATGACTCACCATTTTGGATATTTGAAAAATGGTTTAAAATGAATCACCATTCTATAAATTCGACAAACTACAGGAAATGACTCACTGTTTTGAAATTTTGACAAACTGTTGGAAATGACTCACCTTTTTGAAAATTTAAAAAACTGTTGGAAATGACTCAACATTCTGGAAATTAGAAAAACTGTTGAAAAGGAATCACCATTCTAGAAACCTGAAAACTGTTGGAAATAACTCACCATTATGAAAATTTGAAAAACTGTTGGAAATGACTCGCCATTCTGGAATTTTGATAAACTATTTAAAATGAGTCAGCATTCTGGAAATTTGAAAAACTATTCTATGACTCAACATTCTAGAAATTTGACAAACTATTGTAAATGGATCATCATTCTAGAAACTTGAAAAACTATTGGAAATGAATCACTATTCTGGAGTTTTGAAAAACTATTTGAAATGACTCACTATTCTGGAAATTTGACAAACTGTTGGAAATGACTCACCGTTCTGGAAGTTTGACAAACTATTGGATGACTCACCATTTCTAAACAACCATTCCAAACATAATGTTTTTTATAAAAAGAGAAATTATTGAAAATTGATGAAATGAGTCACCTTGACCTCCCTGAACACCTCAAATGCAGAGACCCAAAGCTTGATGTACATGGATATTACATTACATTTGTGGAATACTTAATACATGACAAAAATAGACGCCCAAATACCGTATTAGTTTAGTGTCTTTGGAAACTCATAATGTAATCTTCTAATCATGGTGAAATATCTTTAACATCTCCCATAAAGATCTCCCCCTTTGGTTTTCTTACCTAAAACGTTTCTTTATGTCCTAGGGAAAGGAAAACATAAAAAGGGTGAGCTCAAATGCTCAGTAAGGGAAGACATAGAGAACATAAAACAATCCATAAACATTTGAATGAAAAAACTTGAACATAAAATCTAAACATCAAAATCTTGAGCAAAGACATAAATCATGGAAGTACGTAAGGCATATAACATAAAGGAACTCAAAAAATGAAAAAATAGCATGGGAATAAAACATTTAATTGTGGAAAACCATTAAGCACATGATATGATTTCCATAGTAGCAAAGGCATTACTGCCAAGACCATCTTAGTGGACAATGTCCCTTTCTGAATCGAGTTCACTCCTCATTCCAGTCCTGTATCACTGAACCAGATTAACTTACCATTCCAACCATTGAGATATAAATCATTACCCAATGCATTGGAGGGAGATATAGGTCCCACCTATCTCATAATGAAATTAATCTTACTTGTTCCACAAAATAAACAAAAATCATTCATCACAACCCATAGAATAAAATGGGTTTCACAAACACCATCCCATCATAAAATGATCCATATAAAACAAATGGATATAATTTCATCATAAAAAAGGTGAAACCATGTAAATCATAGAGATATTATACTTGAAACATAATCATACTAAATAATGTCATCTTAGATGGAAAATAGATTTGACAAAACACTTGAAATGAATTCCTGAGGAAAATATCCTTTCTTCTTCAAAATAATTTTCATTTCACAAAATTCCATTAAATTTTAAAAGAAAAAGATTTTGTTGAAAATAATCATGAAATATTTTAGAGGAATCATCATGAAAATAAGGCTTTATGAAGCCGTAAAAATATTTTCATGCTGTATACGTTAAAAAAACGTTCTTCTCGTACTTTTGGAGGAAAAGTCAAAAAGTACCTCGTATGGTAAAAAAAATAAAGATTACTTACATACCATGTAGTAAAAGTAAAAAATGGTAAAAAGTAATTTAAACACACATGAAACCATTTTTAGAAAATAGGGACATGGATGATAACAAAAACCCCAGTAAATACTTACGAATAAACAATCTTAGATAAGAGCGAGATTGAAATAGTTATCCCTTAACTTATGTCTGATATGCTTCATATGTATCCGAACCTCCTATATAATGATCTAAATAATGTCCTTTACTTATTGAAGAATCATATTCATTGTTGTTATATCATATATGGTTTACTTATGACTTTATATTACCCGTTATTTTGTAAATTCGATGTAAAAAACAACGATTTGGGTAAAATCATTTCATTTATTGTACGTGTTTCGACTTGTTGTTATTGATATTGTTACTTATATCCTGATTTACTTAATTCCAGAATGTAAAACATGATTTATATATAATATATATTCTGAATATACATATATATATGATATATTGATAAATTGAATGAAATACACCGTTCATGGAGATGGTAGATCGTACGTACACATGAACATTGTTTTCGTTTCCTTATTGAATTGAATGTAATTAAGTAGATGACATACATATATATATATATATACATAAATCCAGTATCATTATTATGTCATATATTTCATTATTATTCATTATATATACTTTATAATCATTCATGAATGGTTAACATGGAGACTGAATCTCATCGCGTTGTGGAGACGGTAGTCCGTACGTACGCACGAGCGATGATATCATTCCCATGATCATGGAATTGTATTGAAGTGTATGTATAATATTTCAGAATCAATATAACTTTAAAATAATCATATATAGTTATTTATTTACACCATTATACCCATCCAAGTAAGGTGGTGGTCAAAAACAGATTACACCATGGCGTGGAGACGGTATTCCGTACGTATGCACACGCGGTGATTTCATTTTCCGTAGGATAGATAGAAGGTGAAATAGGGTTGTTTCATATTTATAATATCATATAAGTAGATAATTAATTCTGATGTTATTACTTTATAATGAGACAACTAAAGAATAAGAATTAGAAGAAGAAATAAACTTGAGAGAATCAGAAGAAAAGATTACCTCTTCTTCGACGCACCTCCTTTAAACTTCCTCTTAAGGAAGTAGAGTTGGTCTTTTGAGAAGACCAAAACCTCCAGAATGTATCTAGGGATGTGGATAAGATAAATGGTCAGGGGTTGTCTGATCTTGAAGGCTGAAAAGGGTGTGAATAGAAGAGGGAAGGGGTGCCCTTTTTATAAGGGAGGAGAGGGGCACCTTTGAAAAAACATAAAATATTATTTTATAATAAAGTAATATTCATTTTATAATAGCTCCAAATTGATTTATTTTGAAGCTAATGTGGGGATGGGTCTATATACTCTCAACCAATAGGTTTTAGACAAGTTTAGGTTATATTTTAACCTTATCTTATAGGTTTAACTCTAAGTTATATAATTTAACTTTTACAGTGTCCTCTTGTTTTCTCACACTATATGGTTAATAAACGTACTATAACCAGACAAACAAACCCCAATTGATTAATTATTAATATATATAACCTTATATAAGTCATTTTTTCGATCCTTAGATTTTTTAGGAATATAATAACAATTAATAATATAATATTTTTTTTAAAAACTATTTTATGTCAATTTTGACACTATTTGGTAATTGATTTTTGTAAAAATCATAACAGCATGATTAGTTCGAAAACAATCAATTAAATCCATAATAACATGTCATATTAACCTATAAAATTATTGGAATTCATAAAAAGTCTCAAATTACATTTATTTGGGTATTTATAACATCAATTATGTTAATATTCCATTTATAAGGTAATTATTGCATCATCATTGTGTCATAAATAAATTAAATTATTTAATTTATAAAAATTATAAATAAAAACCCATTATGTAGGAAATATGTTTATCTTTCTAATGAATATTTATTGTCGAATATATCATTTTTATAACCCTATACTAAAAATGTTTTATTTATTAAACATTGATTTTAACTCTTTTAAGAATTCTTTGAATTAAATAATAATAAATGTCCTAATCTAATCCAAGTGGACCTAAATGGTAATATTTTAGTCCTAAGGTTGTTTTTGGTCTAATTACAATTATCCAATTGAATTATGACATGTGTTAGGGTAATAATAATATCATTTTTACCCTTAATTACCATGTTTACTTTTAACCGTGGTAAATAATAGTAAAAATTTACTATTCACAAAAAATTATTTTTATCTTATTGAACCACATTTTACTCCTTTATATTAATCCTGTCTCTCAAGTTTTTGAAATTCCACTCACAGAAGTGGTAAAATTATGTTTTATGTAAATTTTAAAATTCTTCTAGGAGGTGGGTAAAAGACGTTGAAAAGTTCAATAAAATTTTTATATATCTAAAATTATTATAAAATGGCTCAAATTAATTAAATTGAACTTTTATAGGTATTACATATCAATTTTTACCTAAAATATATTTAAATAAAATAAATAATTATTCAAATAAAAAGTTGGTTTTCAAATAGTAACCCAGTGTAATCACTATTCATCAAAAATTGAAATTTTTCAGAAAAATACCAAATATTTCCCCTAGGATAATTTCGATATTCCGAATCCAAAAATGAAGTCCATTTTGAAAGATAAAATTTATAAAATTTCAAAAAGTGGGTATTACTATTCATAACGGCTAGTTCATAATAATATTATAATAATATCTCGTTTAGTGAAACTCGGTATTGCGTACTACACACGCTATCGAAGAAGGTCTAGATTGCGTGTAATGCAAGCCAAGTCAAAGCTGCGTGTAGTGAAAGCTCGGTTTGGTGTTGCATATAACATAATCAAAACTTATTTCTTTTATACATTAAACAAAATATATACTTAATGTTGTCTAGAATAATTTCCTCAAAACGAACATGAAATTGTGTGTAACACGAGCTAAGAATAGTGTTGTATATACTGAAAGCTAATACGGTGTTGCGTATAGTACAAGATAATCTTGGTTTATTGTATAATGGATGACATCAAAGAAAATAATATATCTCATAAAATCTTGGGGTGTTACATTCTACCCCCCTTAAAATTAATTTCTCCCTTGAAATTCGTCGGGGTTATAAGTCGTTTACTAATTGTATGTTTCTTTAATTGAAACTCACATTGTAAAAAGGAATAGCAAAACTTAATTTTAAAAACTAAAGTATGAAACGTAACAGTTACCCAAATTAACTCATCACTGGGTTTGCATATAGGAGAACATAGGTGAAAATATTGATGTGGAAGAGAACTCTAACCATCATGTTCTGATAGAGAGTGGTATAGAACATGGCTATGAAAATTCCATCAATCACAAAGCCCAAAACTTGTGATAATCTAAGGTGCCATCTGATTTATCGGGTATGAGGTTACTAGAACAATGTTTTTAGTTTTCAAGATCATTTCCCTAATTCTAAAGAATTGTTGAATTAAAAGAAATACTCACTTGATTTTGGTAAAATCTCACTGTTGTTCTTGCCATGAACAATTTCAAATTCATCTCTTAATGAAATAAAGTTGAACTTTTCATTTGTGAAGTGTTAGCAGATCATGAGATAGAATGATAGGTCATTCCATTTGTTTATATCATAAAAAGTTTAGCACAATTTATTAAATATACATAAGTCCTTCTATCTTGAGATTAATTATATATGGTTGCTAAAATGGACTTATAATTCATATATCATAGCTCTTAATAAAATAAAACTAGTTTCTACTAACTAGGGACTTCCTGTAGGCCAGAGCTAGGCGATAAAGGCCTGTCACACTTCAGTTGTGGGTTCGATTCTCGAAACCTTGTCCGACGCGATGGGTTGTCACCCATTCTACAGGTTGTCCTTTTTCTAAAACTATACCATCATAACATTTTAGAAATAAAAATTAATATCCATAACCAATACTATATGATGTCCATTCCATCCATTAGGCTTATTGAAAATACCTTTGTCCGATTACTATAAATTTCATCTACCAAGCATGTGAATTCCTTCATTTGTCACCCATATATCATAATATATATCCTGTTGGTAACATTCAAAACATGTGAATACCTTAATCATGTATTATTTTGAAACATGAATTACCATATAAATTTACCGAAAACATGAATGATATCAAAAGTTAACACATTCCACATACTGAAATCCCAAAATTTCTATATACTCAAACCATGATATCACTTTGTCCTTATATCAGTCATGATCTCATGAATACTATCAAAATTTTATTTTCTCTTTATCCCTTAACAATGTGCATATCATCTTCTTTCCAAAAATATCTGAATAACCTTTCATGTTTACCAGTACCATTCAACATTTACTTTCAAATACTTTAGGAAAAACAATAGTTTAACAATCCTTAGATGTTTCTTTATTACATAGTACCATTAAATTACCTATACAACATAACTCTTGATAAACATAAAATCATTCCATTACCTTCTTAAACCATTAACCAAGATTCAACACTTCTTTAATCTCATATGTCATTTGTATTATCCTTTTCATCATCCACATAAATACTACCCATATGACCATGCTGGTTATCTTCATGAGATTTTCCCCTAGGTCATTGGTTTGCGTAATGACCATAAATTCCACATTTAATACATCTAATCGTTGTTGATTTCATAGAAATACCAGTATCCTTCTCCATGGTGTTAACTGAACCTTTTCCTTTTCAATTTTTAGATTTGTGTCCTTCTTTTCTGCACCCAAAGCATCTTCCAGTTCCTTTGAAACGTTCTCCTTTATTTCTCTTCCCACATGATTTATATGAGAGAAATTTAACTTTCTTTCCTCTATGACCATCATGAAACTCCATCTTTCTCTTATTAGCTGAGTCAGGAAACTTACCAAAGTTGAGATTATTGATCATGTTATGAGATTGCTGATTATGAATAATAACGATGTTTGGACTACAAAATCCCATTTCATTTGGTTTCTCATGAAGAATATCATTCCATTGTCCATCATATTCTCCATTATCATGAATATTCCTATTTCCAACAATTTTCTAAAACACAAAAAGAATAGTGTTAGAGGATAAAATCATGATAGGGAAAACAACATACTAAAGGGGGAGTACCGTCAATATCTAACATATTAGGTTAAATTCTAAGATCATTACCGTAATTCTAGGACTATAACCTATACGTATACTTATCCTTAGGGACATCCCTAGACATAACTTAGAAATATCTCTAGGGATTTCACTAAATTTATCGCATCCTAGTTTCCAAAGGTTAACTAAACCTTCGCTCTGATACCAACTTTAGAGACCCAAATCATGATGTACATGGAAATTACATTAATTTTGAGGAATACTTAATACATGACAAAAACAGACGCCCAAAGACTATATTAGTTTAGTGTCTTTAGAAACTCAGAACGTAATCTTCTAATCATGGTGAAAGATCTTTAACATCTCCCATAAAGATCTTCCCCTTTGGTTTTCTTACCTAATACCTTTCTTTATATCCTGGGGAAAAAGAAAACATAAAAATGGTGAGCTCAAATGCTCCGTAAGGGAATGCATAGAGAACATAAAACAATCCATAGACCTTTGAATGCAAAAACATGAACATAAAATCTAAACATCAAAATCCCGAGAAAAGACATAAATATTGGAAGTATGTAAGGAATATATCATAAAGGAACATCAATCATGATAAAATATCATGGTAATATAACATGAAATTTTGGAAAACCATTAAGTACATGATATGATTTCCATAGTAGCCAAGGCATTGCTGCAAAGACCATCTTAGTGGACAAATCCCCTTTCTTAATCGAGTTCACTCCTCATTCCAGTCCTGTATCACTGAACCAGATTAACTTACCGTTCCAGCCGTTGAGATATAAATCATTACCCAATTCATTGTAGGGAGATATAGGTCCCACCCATCTCACAATGAAATCATTCTTACTTATGCCCCAAAATAAACAAAAATCATTCATCATAACCCAAAGAATAAAATGGGTTTCATAAACATCAACCCATCATAACATAATCCATATAAAACAAATGGATATAATTTCATCATAAGAAAAGTTAAACCATATAAATAATAGAGAAATTATACTTTAAACATAATCATACTAAATAATTTCATCTTAGATGGAAAATAGTTTTGACAAAACACTTGAAATGAATTCTTGAGGAAAATATCATTTCTTCTTCAAAAACATTTTCTTTTCACGAAATTCAATTCAATTTTAAAAGAAAAAGATTTTGTTGAAAATAATCATGAAATATTGTAGAGTAAGCTTCATGAAAATAAGGCTTTATGAAACTGTAAAAATCTGTTCATGCCGTATAAGTTAAAAAAAACATTCTTCTCGTACTTTTGCCGGAAAAGTCAAAAAGTACCTCGTATGGTAAAAAAAGGATTCCTTACATACCATGTAGTAAAATTCAAAAATGGGTAAAAATTACTTTAAAAATACATGAAACCATTTTTAGAAAACAAGGACATGGATGATAACAAAAACTCCAGTAAATACTTTCAAATAAACAATCTCAGATAAGAGCAATATTGGAATAGTTATCCCTTACCTTATGTCTGATATGCTTCGTATGTATCCGAAAATCCTGTATAATGATTTAAATAATGTCATTGAATTATTAAAGAATCATATTCATTATTATGATATCATACATCGTTTACTTATCACTTTATATTACCTGTTCTTTTGTAAATTCGATGTAAAATCAGCGATTTGGGTAAAATCGTTTCATTTATTGTACGTGTTTCGACTTATTGTTCTTGATATTATTACTTATATCCTGATTTAATTAATTCCAGAATGTAAAATATGATTTATATATAATATATATTCATCATATACATATATATATGATAGATCTATAAATGGAATGAAATACACCGTACATGGAGACGGTAGGCCATACGTACGCATGAACGCTGTTTTCATTTCCTTATTGAATTGAATGGAATTAAGTAGATGAAATAAATTTATATATACATAAATCAAGTATAATTATTATGTAATATATTTCATTATTATTCATTATATATACTTTATAATCATTCATTAATGGTTAACATGGAGAAGGAATCTCATCGTGTCGTGGAGACGGTAGTCCGTACGTACGCACGAGCGATGATATCATTCCCATGATCGTGGAATTGTATTTAAGTGTATGTATAATATTTCAGAATCAATATAACTTTACAATAATAATATATAGTTATTTATTTACACCATTATACCCATCCAAGTAAGGTAGTGGTCAAAAACAGATTACACCATGGCATGGAGATGGTATTCCGTATGTACGCATGCGTGGTGATTTCATTTTTCATAGGATGGATAGAAGGTGAAATATGGTTGTTTTATATTTATAATAACATATCAGTATATAAGTAATACTGATTTTATTACTTTATAATGATACAACTGAATAATAAGATGTATAAGAAGAAAGAAACTTTAGAGAATCGGAAGAAGATATTACTTCTTCTTCGACGCACCTCCTTTAAGCTTCCTTTTAAAGAAGTAGAGTTGGTATTTTGAGAAGACCAGAACCTCCAGAATGTTTCTAGGGAAGTGGAGAAGAGAAATGGTCAGGTTTTTTCCAATAATCAAGGCTCAAAAGCGTGTGAAGTGAAGAGGGAAGGGGTGCCCCTTTTATAAGGGAGGAGAGGGGCACCTTTGGAAAAACATAAAATATTATTTTATAATAAATTCATATTCGGGTTATAATAGCTCCAAATTGATTTATTTAGAAGGTAAAGTGGGTATGGGTCGAAATAATCTCGACCAATTGGTTTAAGATAGGTTTATGTTACTACTTTAACCTTATCCTTTAGATTTAACTCTAAGTTAAATAAATTAACTTTTACCGTGTCTTCTTGTTTTCTCACACTATACAGTTAATAAACATACTATAACCATCCAAACGAACCCCAAGTGCTTCATTATTAAAATACATAACCTTATCTATGTCATTTTTCCAAACCTTAGATGTTTAGGAATATAATAACAATTAATAATATATTTTTTTTAAAAACTATTTTATGTCAAATTTGACACAATTTGGTAATTGATTTTTGTGAAAATCATAATAGCATGTTTAGTTCGAAAAAAGTTAATTAAATAAATAATAAAATGTCATATTATCCTATAAAATTAGTGTAATTCATAAAAAGTCTCAAATTACATTTATTTGGGTATTTATGACATCAATTATGTTAATATTCCATTATTAAGGTAATTACTGCATCATCATTGTGTCATAAATAAATTAAATTATTTAATATCTAAAAATTATAAATAAAATACCATTATGTAGAAAATATATTTAACTTTCTTAATGAATATTTATAGTCTAATTTATATTTTGTATTACCCTATATTAAAAATGTTTTAATTATTAAACATTGATTTTAACTCTTTTAACTATTGTGTGAATTAAATAATAATTAATGTCCTAGTCTAATCCAAGTGGACCTAAATGGACATATTTTAGTCTTAAGGTAGTTTTTGGTCGAATTACACTTATCCAATAGAATTAGGACATGTGTTAGGGTAATAATAATATCAATCTTACCCTTAATTATCCTATTCACTTTTAACAGTGGTAAATAAAAGTAAAAAAGTTACTATTCAACACAAATTATTTTTATCTTATTGAACCAAATTTTACTCATTGATATTAACCTTGTCTCTCGGATTTTTGAAATTCCACTCACAGAAGTGGTAAAATTAAGTTTTATGTAAATTTTCAAATTCTCCTAGGAGGTGAGTAAAAGATGGCGAAAAGTTCAATAAAATTTTTATATATCTAAAATTATTATAAAATGACTCCAATTAATTACATTGAACTTGTATAGGTATTATGTATCAATTTTTCCTAAAATTAATTTAAATAAAACAAATAATTATTTAAATAAAAAGTCTGTTTTTAAATAGTAACCCAGTGTTATCACTATTCATCAAAAATTGAATGTTTTTGGAAAAATACCAAAAATTTATCCTAGGATAATTTCAATATTCCGAATCAAAAAATGAATTCCATTTTTAAAGATAAAATTTATAAAATTACAAAAAGTGGGTATTACTATTCATAACGGCTAGTTCATAATAATATTATAATAATATCTCGTTTAGTGAAACTTGGTATTGCGTACTACACAATCTATCGAAGAAGGTCTTGATTGCATGTAATATAAGCCAACTCAGGGCTATGTGTAGTGAAATCTCTGTTTGGTTTTGCGTATAACATAATAAAAACTTATTTCATTTATACATTAAACAAAATCTATACTTAATGTTGCGCTGAATAATTTCCTCAAAACGAACTTGAAATTGTGTGTAACACGAGCCAAGAATAGTGTTGCGTATACTGCAAGAAAATAAGGTGTTGTGTATAGAACAAGAAAATCTTGGTGTATTGTATAATAGAAGACATCAAAGAAAATAACATATCTCATAAAATCTTGGGGTGTTACATCAAACATTAGATTTCAGCAAATGAATGGACCAGAGGGGTATGGGAAATTAAAAAAATATTTTCTATTATTTTTTTATATAGTATTTTTATATTATATATTAATTAAATATTTTTGATACTCATACAATATATTTTATAGGTATAGGAAAAGAATAAATCTAATTTCCTGAATAAAATATGTATTTTTATAAAAGGCAATTTTACAACCTTTTAATGGTAAACCAATTTTAAATATGATTTATGAAAATTTTAAATTTTTTATATGATAAAGAAAACTTATTTTTTAAAATATAAATATAAAAATTTACATTGAGTGAATTTTTGGTATTTTTCTGAGAAGTTTCATTTTTTGATGAATAGTTAAAAAACATAGAATTTTAATTCGAGACTATTATTTCATATAATTTACTTTTATAGATAAATTATATTTTAATTTGGTTTTAAAGTATAATTAGATCAATTATACCTCTCTTAATATAATTTAGTTCATTAGAACCAATTTAACAATGAAATGGATAAAAAAGCATTCCAAACTTTGGGACCTTTTGGATTTAAAAACACGCATTATCACCCCATATACGTGATTAATTTTGAGTTAATTTATTCTAATTGTATGATTGGAATTTTTAAAAATTGAATGTTTATTTCTAATCATAATAAATTATATTTTTTAATAAGAGAAACATAGTTTTTTACCAAAAATATTAGTGAATGTGATTAAAATTAATTATAATGATAAAGATTAAAATTAGTTTAACAAAGGACTAAGCCCTAAAATTAAGGCCCAAAATGACCTCGAAACTTTTAAAAAATCCATTTTATGTTAATTTTGAGACCCTATAAGAAATTTTATATAATTTGGACCATTATTTTAGGTATTTTAAATGGTAAAATGTTGGTGGAATTATTTTTTAAAAAATTTATAAGAAGGCCACTCCTCCCCCACTAAAAAGGGAATTCAACCCTCACACTTATTCAAACCTATAAAGACCTTTGGATCACCCTAAATAATATAAAAAAAATTCAAAAATTCATCCCTTAATACATGAATACTCATATTGGGAATAGAGGAAACTAAGGAATCCCTTTAGTGAAAACTTGGAGGAGTTACCCAAAGAAGAGGTAACATCCTTCATCAAGAACCATTATTTTATTTTCATTATCCACCCCATAATATATTATTATTAAATTTTTATATAAGAAAATCAGTATCCTATATATATTTATATTTTTTATTCTAACTTTTCTATATACACTAACACACACTTCCATATAATGGTTAACAAAGTTACAGTTCGTGTGTACAATGGACTACCGCCTCATGAAATGATGTTGTTCATTTTCTCTTTACCACCTCTCATGCATTGTAATTATGATAGAAAATATTTTTTATATGATATATATGATATTTATTATTTATTTATTCTTATTTAATTATTATATAAAACATACCTTTATTATTTCCATTTTGGGTAAATACGATAACTTCGTTTATGGACATGTGGACGACTGCCTCCTCAAATCGATGTGATTTATTCACACTCTGTATAGAATGTATTAAGGAAGGGTTTATTAAAATTATATGATATAAATGACATAATAATGCTAATATAATGATATATATATATATATTATTTATCTTTTTTCTTTCAAAACAACAATAAAATGGAAACAATGTTCATGCCTACGTACGACCAATCATCTCAATGAATAATGTATTTCATTTATCTTTCTATATTTTATTGATTATTATAAATATTTTTATAATGAATATATATGATATTTATATCATATTTTACATTATTTAAATAAATAAATCATGATCTATGAAAGAGGATCAAGAATAATATACCACAACATGTACAAAAAAACTCATATTACCTGAAGCGTCAAATTAACATGGAATTTTTAATAATGGGTAATATAATTTATCAATGAAATAATATATGGTATTATATATAATAATATGGTTCTATAATCATCAATACCAAGATCATATAACAAATAAATCTCACATCCAAATAACATCATAAGTAATCATGAAAACAAGTGTTGTTAATAGGGAAACAGGGACCTAAAATGAGTCTTTCATCCTTAATCTGAAAAAGGGAAGTCAAAGCTGCCCTAATAGAGTAAATAATATGTTATAAACTAATGATAAATCATGGCCATAAATTTATATCCTTATAAAATAACCGGCTCATATTTCATATTGAATTAAATGATTAAATATTCATAAGTTCCATTTATGGGAAACCTTTGGAATCAAGCTTTAACAATCAGTTAAAAGCTAAAAAATTTCCTTATCATTAATTCTAGATTAAAAAAACTTAGAGAGGAACAATTTTAATTTTAACATTATTTTTTAAAATCTATCATAAAAAATCATTAACATGTTTTTAATTCTTTATCAATTACATTAACACATGGAATAACACATCCAATTAATCATTCATATAGTGTCAATTTGATTATCATCAAATTATAAGAAAAAAAGATTAATTAAACAGGTCTCTTATTTAATTATTTACCCAACCAATTAACAATTAATGGCTTTACTTTCATTACTATTTTAAAATTAAATAAACATGATAATCCATAACCAAATAAAACACACTAACATGTATAACATAGATAACACACAATCTAGTAAAACAAGAGGTAACACATTATCACTATAAAAATATCAACAGTATGTGATCACTATAAAATTCCATTATTTATCTTGATTCAATAATTATTAGGTGAATTATATTTCCAACCAAATGGATAAACATTCTAACGTTATGATTGTATCTAAATAAATAAGAGAAGCAATGAATCTCCTACCGAAAAGCGTTAATGTTATCTGTATGAGAACATATCGACATTGCATACCTCTGATCACCTCTACCACAAGGAAAATATGATCCCCCAAATAGTTCATACCATTAAAATACTAGTAAATGAACAATAAAATTCATAAGAATAATATAGATTAGACACCAAATCATGTAAATAACAGACAAGAGGAAACAAGATCAAACAGGGAGATACGACTAGATGAATGTGGTGGATCTTACCTTTTATCATAAATTATTTATCTATATATATTAAGGATAAATCCCTATCAATAGAGGTTTAAAATACCTTCAACACCTTTCCTTTTCAACTGAATTTTGATGGGGATAAGTGGGAAATAATGGGGTTCGAATAGGGGTTAGGTATTTATAGGAAGAAAAAACATTAATAGACCATGGATCAGCCCCATAGACAATGATTCAACATTTCATAACACAAATAATTCTATGATATAGCATGGAATACCTTATTTTATCCACCCACATTCAAATAGAGTTCTGGGTTCAATGGACATGTTTTGTTAAAGGGGGTCTGAGGGAACAATGTAGCTATAAGAACCATTCCCAAGAATCTCTTTCTAATGATGTATGGAAACTATGATTTCATACTATTTCCCTTAAAACTCACTAATTATCCATAAATATTTGTGTATTTAATGAAGAGAGTCTTTAAATAAAACCTGAAAAAATACTTGGTAGTCGTTATTGATGATATTCTAACATACTCAAAGATCAAGGAGGAACATGAGAAACATTTGAATACTATGCTGATGACTTTGATAATGGATAAAATTTATGCAGATTATAGTAAATGTACGTTCTGGATGGAGTAAGTATCATTCATGGGGAATGTTATCGCCAATGAAGAGATATTTGTGGACACTTCCAAGAAAAGGCAATTTAAGTGAGGCTTATGCCAACATCTGTAACGAAGATTTGTAGATTTCTAGTTCTTGTTTAGAATTATCGTAGATTTATGAATATCTTCTTACGATTGTGAAACACAATGACCATGATAACATAGAAGGAGGTGAAGTTTTTATGAACACAATAATGTAAAGAAAACATAAAGGATCTCAAAAAGAGGATTATCACTAGGCCAGTAATCACACTCCCAAGAAGTGTAGAACTCTTTGTGGTGTACACCGATGTTTCAAGAAAATTACTAGGTTTTTCACCGATAAAAAATGATAAAGTTATAATCTACACCTCAATGCAGCTAAAAATCCATGATCAAAACAATCCTACACATGATCTGTAGTTGGAGATTGTGATCTTTTAATTGAAAATATGGTGAAATTGTCTATAAGGGGATAAGTGTGAGATATATACAGATCATAAAATTCACAAATATATATTCACATGGAAAGATATTAATATACTCTAGAAAAGATAGTTATATATCTAGAAGGTTTATGACTGATCAATCTACTACCATCTCAGTAAGGAAAATAAGGTGGTGGTAGAAAAGATCTTGCATCTTTATCAATGATGAGAATCGAAAAGAATCCAATCTTATTATATTTTCATATTATAGAAATGGGAATCATTAAAGGAATAAAATATTCAATTCTTTCTCAAATTATTCATCAACCATCCCACATGGTGAAAATAAAATAAGTTGAAATAAAAGATGTGGAAATTATAAAAAGGGTGGAAGCTATAAGAAATGAGAAATCCTGTGAGTTTAATATTGAATAGGAAGGAGTTGTAATATTTGGGTCATGATTATGTGTACCATCATATCCATAGATAAAGAATGAGATTTTGAATGATTCAAATAGCTAAACCTTCTCAATTAACATATGGATAAAAAAGATATATTGGGATCTCTAAGAGAAGTTTTGGTTGGATAATATGAAAAACAATTTTAGCTGAATATAAATCAAAGTGCCTGGTATGTCAACAAGTAAATCCTAGAAGGTAAAATTATAATGGGATGATGTAACCAATATCCATATCAACATGGAAGTGGGAGAACATTACCATGGACTTTTTCACTAGACTTCCAAGGAAATCCAGATGAAGGAATTCTATATGGGTCATTATGGATCGTCATACAACGACATATCACTTTTTTGGAATTAGAGAGGAATTATAATTGGATCAAATTTCATGGATAGATATTAAATAAGTGATAAGGATGCATGGAGTACTACTATCTGTTATATTTGATAGAGATATGATATTCACCTTGATGTTTTGGAAAAGTTTCTAAAATGCTCTAATCACTGAAATGAACATCAGTACAACTTATCATCCTCAAACTGATGGCCAATCTGAGCGAACTATTAAGATATTGGATGATATGTTTAGGGCATGTTCTATGGACCTCAAGGGGGGTGGGTCCAACATCTTTCATTGGTTGAATTCTCTTACAATAATAGTTTCCACTCTAGTATCTAGATCCCACCATATTAATTGTTTTATGGGAAAAGGCGAATAACACCAGCATGTTGGGATGAAGTTGGTGAACGTAAGCTACTAGGACTTGATATGGTGGAAGAAATGGTGGCGAAGGTGAACACCATTCAAAAAACATCAAGGAAGCCCAATTTTGACAAAGGATTTATGCAGACAATCATCGACGAGACCTTGAGTTTAATGTAGGAGACATTACATTCCTCTACATATCTCCATGGAAGAAGGTCATGAGATTTTTGAATAAAGGAAAGCTATGTCCCATGTACAATTGCCCCTTTGATATCCTTGATAGTGTCAGAGAATTGTCCTATTGACTAGAACTTCCACCTACAATGCCTAAAGTACACAATATCTTCCACGTGTCTCTCTTAAGAATGTACATACTGGATCCTTCACATGTAATTTTTTCAGAGTTGGTATAGTTAGAGAATAATATTTCTTACGAGGATTATCTAGTGATGATATTTGATCATAGAGATAAATTTATACTCAAGAAGACTACTCATTTGGTCAAAGTGCTATGGAGGAACCATAAGTACGAATAGGAAACATGGGAACTCGAGGAGGAAATGATGGAAAAGTACCCACACCTATTTACAACTTAGAATGTAAAACAAAATTTCAAGGGTGAAATTTTGAAAGGGGGAAAAATGTAATGACCCAATGTTTATTCAATGGAAATTACCATATTATAATTATGTTATGTAGAATAATCAAATGAAATCACAAAACAATGAACTACTAAGTACTATGTGACCATTAAACATAATATTTTCACTTCTGTGATTTCAATTTTAAAAATCTAACTTACACTACTGCAATCAGTAAGATGTTTGGAGTTTGATAAGGAAAACATAATTTTTTTAGTGAATAGTAACTGTCCTTTATGAATAGTAATGTTACCTTTATGAATAGTAATTAGACCCTTATGAATAGTAAATCATCAAAGTGAGTAAGTAACCTTACCAATGAAAGTATAAATAAAATTTATCAATCTTATAAGTAAAAATATAATATAATTATATCATAGTGTTGGTATTTTTGTGGTTCTTGTATATTTAATTAAAATTTTATAACTAATTTAAAAGTTTATAAAAAAATTTATTTTCATAAAATGTATTCATAAATAATTATTTTGATTACTTATGATTATATGATACCTTTAAGAGAAATTAATTAATTTTACAATGTGTTAGAAATGCAGTTTTAATTTTAAAATTTATATTTTCAAGTAAATTATGATTTTAATTAAAAATTAAATTTCACATATTTAGAAAATTATTTTCATAAAATGGTATTAGTTTATTAATTATACACATCTAAAAATTGTTGGGGTGAATTTTTGGGATTTCATTAGAACACATGAATTTTTAGTGAATAGTGAGATTCGATAATTTACGGAATGTGCTAAATAAATAATTTTTTGCATCATGATTAACTCATGGATGATGTAATTTGAAATTGGTTCAAACTAACATGTAGATACTTCCAGTTTTTGTCACAATAATAACTACTATTCATAGTCTTGATAAAAAAATTTAAATTAACGATTAAAATAATGGGAAACCCCTCCTATCCCCAACTATAAAAACCACCCTCACCCCCTCTTCTCTTCATTCCTCTAAAGAATTTTGACTTATCTAAGTTCTGATAAAATCATTCCTTTAACCCCTCACCCACATATAGAATCCCCTGGTCTCTTGATATATCCAAATCCTCTCCTCTAAAGAGGTTCTCATGGAAGATTTTTTCGGGAGGTAAATTACGCTTTTATTTTCATTTATTTTCTTTCAAGTTACTTTATTTGTTTTTACTTCGTCACTTACATTCATACAAATGTTATGATAACTCAATTAAAATAAATATAATTGAATTTTTTTATGATAATTTAACATTTCATCAACTCTCATTTCCCCTACTTTTATACTAGAAATTAAAACACCATCCGAGATGTGTTAATTTATCACATTCAAGGATGACCGGTTTTAAATTTCTACTGCCATCTTCAATCCTAGTCATGAATCCAATTTTATGGTTGAAAAAAATTGTAATATATGTATAATGTCAAATTTGAGTTTATGGAATCTTTTTTACACATTTTATTAATTTAGAAGGAAAAATGAGTTCGTTGTGATCAAAGAATCTCCAATTAACCAAAACAGGCATCATTAAAGTTTAATGTAATGATTAATCTTCAATCTGAAAAACCAAATGAATTTTATAACCATGAAATATTATAGATGTTAACAAATAACATAAAAAATCAATTATGGACAACCATTTACATCTTAAATGTTTATCCTTACATATATATAAGTAAATCAATCATGAAAACCAAGGAAACAAACGCTCCCAAATAATGAAATTGAACCACTTAACCCATAAAAAAGGTCAAGAATGAAATTAAAGAGGTTATAGTAAATCAATTACCTGTATAGGAGGTTATGTAAATATTAATTAATGAATGTAATTTGGTTATCAAGGACAATAATATCAAGTGAATGATACCTTCAGACTTGAGGTAAGAGATTTTACCCGAACCTCCATTATTCCTTCAGGTTGCTCTTCTTTGTTTTTACCCAAATGAATTTATTTTTTATTTTTTATTTACATTTTTAAATGGTTTTTAAATGATCCAAACTCTGGTATAATGATCCATTCATCATTCTCTTGTGTGGATAGACATGTTTTTAAATGATTCACTCATCAATGCTTCTCGATAAGAAAACCACTTTTAGAGGAACTTTCTGAATTCTTAACCATTTTCAAGTACACTATATAATATATTTTAATCCAAAATCTTTTTATAAAACCAATATTTTTATCATAAACACATTATTAGTTCAATTATGGTTTTATATAAAAAATATCCCCTTTTCTATTTTAAATTCTCTATATTATTTCCCTTAAATCCGCAAAAAAAATGTTTTAATGCTACATTTTCTTAAATACTCCTCTTACATGTTATAATTTCTATTTGAAACCAATTTAAATGACATAAGAATATTTTCCCTTGGGAATTTCCATGTGTGTTTTATTTTATTTCTTTCATGTACACATGTATGATACACCCATTCATTATGCTTTATGACATGATTATGATACCCATTTCTTTCTATGGTTACCCTTATGTTTATGTACGATTGATTATTTATGATTCTCTATGTGGAAAAAATATTCACGAACATCTTAATATGGATGTTACTAGATAACACTCTAATTAATTGGTTTATGTTTTGTCTCATGAGAGGTTATAGTCAACAGTCTTGGCGGTTAGCCTTGGCTCATGGTATAATGTGCAATGGTCTCGGTGGCTAACCTTGACTAATGCTCCTCTATGTGAAATGAGCCTTAACACATTCTAAATTCATGTTTTTATGATACAATTTTTTTATGTCATGATTCAATATGTTCCATGCCTTTTTATATCACTATTTCATGCCTTCTAACCTATGTGCTAAATTTTTATTCTTATGTTTATTACCTTACTAGGTTTTTTTGCTCATACCTTTGTTCATGTTATCCCTAGGTTATCCTATGAAGATGTATGAGCACAATGGATGTTAGGAGCTATTTATAAAGACTAAATAAAAAAATGTTATATCTAGTTCCATGTTTTAAGCTTTATGTAACTAGTCTTCACATACACTAGAATTTACAATCCTTGGATTGTAATATAATTCGTTATTATTCTAAAAATCATGTAATTATATGTGTAAAGGGATAGGGTCTCTATAGGTGGTATCAGATGATGGTCTAGTTATTTTTGGATATTAGGAGTAGAGCATTTTAGTAAGAACCATAGTGATGAGACTAATTATAAGAAAACATCCATCTATTTTGGTAAGTACAGAGTAAGTGGTTTATCAATATAATAATTCTCGGTCTGGATATGAACAAGTAGATGTGGCTCTACAACAAATTTATTTAGGGGTAAAACCCAAAAATATCACATTGATCTAGACAAGAATTTTAACTGGTGCATGAAAACAACCATTTTTTTCCGTCATGATTTGACACTCCCATGGGATATTATTTGGTAAATTCATAAGCATAGTACAAACCATTATCAAGGAAATACAAAAAAGATCCCATGAAAATATATTCTAAGAAATAGATCGAGTATAACCAAGATTTAAACCCAGTAAATCCTATGTTTGGATATACTTCTCATTTATATGTTTATCCTTTTATGTTCAATGTTTTCTTTATGATTATTTGCTAGGTTTTCAAGACCCCAAATTGTACATTCTATTTTGTAGTTAATGGAGGTAAATTGAAGAACATGTTCCAATAATCAATGTTATAGGGAAGGTGATGATTTTCCAAATTATATTCATAATATGATGGGAAGTGGTGCACAAAGAATAATGATAGTACTTTCCTAGTTGGCTCATGTTATGAATAATAACATGAATTATGTGGAAGGAACTCCTCATCCTAGGAAAGAGACAGTTTCCATTGAATACATAATTTGTTAAAGGACTCCTGGTTTTATTAGATCTTATGATCCCCTCCTTGTGGAATAGTGGATTAAATTTATTGAAAAGATATTCTTTTCCTCTAGTTCTTAGAAGAAGTGAAATTTCTACTGGAAGTCTATTGTTTTGATGGGGAAGATAATTAGTGGTGGACACTAATCGAGAATATGAAGTCCCATGAGGAAATTTATTCCATGGATTGGGAGTAATTCAAGAATATATTTTTCAATAAATATTTTCCTCAAACCCTCCATCTCAAGATGGAAATAGGGTTACTTGAAATTAAGTTGAAGGGAGATGAGTCCACCGGGGAGTATGAAGAAAACTTCACAAGCCTTTCAAGATATGCCTGCGACTTTGTCCTGAACAAAGAATGCAAGGTGGATCACTTCTGTAGTGGAATAAATCATAGTGTACAAAAAGTTTTGGTGATTTGGGAGTTAAATAGGTATGATAAGATTGTCTGATGTGTCCTAAAGGCTTAACTGGATATCAGAGACTCTCAATAATCTCATGGTCCTGGTGACAAAAGGTATAAAATAGAGTCTAATATGGGTGATTCAGAAAATAAATCCCATGATTAAAAGAAGATCAAACATTCCACATGTCAAAATTCTAGGAAGAATCATCCTTGGAATTGTATAAGGGAACCATGAATTGCTTAAAATGTGGAAGAATGTGAAATCTTGCTAATAAATATCAGTGGGATATAAAGAATCCCCATAATTTGGAAGAATAATGTATGGTTTAGATCAAGGTGTATCCTATAGTCTAGTGTTACAACTACAAAGAGCATGGGAATTAAGCAAATAATTTCCCTATTCCAAGGGTTGTTAGAGGAAATCAACAACAACATCCAAGGAAACAAGGAAGGGCTTACACTATCACTACTTTTGAGGTAGATCTGGAAAATGATGTGGTGATAGATATGATAGTTATTTATTCAATAATATTGAACATACAATTTGATTCTTGTTCTATTCATTCTTTCATACCTTGAAAGTTTAGTAGAACTGTTAAAACACCAACTCAAAATTTGGAGGCTAAGTTATCTGTGAGAATAATGAATGGGGTAATCATTTAATCCAAGGTTTATAACTCCTCCCTAGTAAATTTTATGGATATAACCTCCTAGTAAATCATTTTTTACTTATTTTAGTGGAGTTATATATTATATTGGGCATGAATTGTATATCTTTATACAAATCCAACATCAACTGTCAAAAATGGGATATCACTCTTCACATCCAAAAGTATCCTCCAATTATTTACATGTGTAAGGAGGAAGATTAATCTGTTATAGAATCACTATCTCAAATGTGGATATTACTGACTTATAAGAAGTATTTCTGGCTCAAATTATTGAGAAAAAAGAGATGATTCTTCTTGAGGATATTCCCATTGTGAGGGATTACACTGATGTATTCACTGAAAAATTTATCAGTCATCTTCCTGATCGAGAGGTTGATTTCTCAACTGAAATTGTTCCTAGATCTCTATCTATATAAAATAAACCTTATAGAATGACCACCGTAGAGCTGGAATAGCTGAAGAAGCAATTATTGGAGAATTTGGATAATGGTTTTAGATGCACAAGTTCTCACCATGGGGTACGCCAATCATCTTCATCAAGAAGAAGGATAGATCAATGCACCTCTTCATTGATTATCATGAGATAAATAAAATCATGATAAATAACAAGTATTCCATTCCATGGATAGAGGACTTGTTGAACTAGCTTTGTGGGTCCAATTATTTATTTAAGGTGGACCTTTGTTAAGGATATCAACAATTAAAGTTGAGGGAGGAATATATTACCAATACTACCTTTCGAAGGTGGTATGGACTCTATGAGTTCATTGTGATGACCTTTAGACTCACTAATTCTCTATCTATGTTCAAAGTTTTAATGAATATATTCTTTAGATATTACCTCGATAATTTTTTAGTAGCCTTCATCGGTGATATTCTGATACACTCCAAGGGAAAGAAGGAACATTAGAAGCATGAGAATACTATTATCATGACTTTGTGAAGGTAGAAACCTTATGTGATGTATAGTAAATAGGAGTACTAAATGGAGGAAGTATCATTCTTGGGACATGTTACTACAATAAAAGGGATATATGTAGACCCTTCCAAGATAAAGGTAATTGAAGAGTGGCCCATGTCAACACCACTAATGAAGATACATAGTTTTCTTGGTCTAGTTGGTTATTATCGAAAATTTGTGAAGAAATTAACACAATTTTCAAACCCAATGACCAATATGACTTGGAAGGGGTGGAGATTTTTGGGAGTCAAGAATGCGAGGAAAGAATTAAGGAGATCAAAAGGAGGCTTATCACGGTGCTAATACTCACACTCCCAATAACTAGATAACTGTTTGTGATGTACAATGATACTTCATGGAAATTTGTAGGATGTGTATTGATGAAAAATGATAAAGTGATAGCCTACACATCAAAGAAGCTGAAAATACATGGGAAAAAATATCCCACACATGATCTGGAGTTGGCAGCTATTTTCAACACTTTCATTGGGGGGTGGGGTGCATCCGTATATTTGAGGAGGACGAGGACGTGATGACTGTTTACCTGCATTCCTGCTTTCCAAAGGCTGGTATCATTCGTCGCTTATTCAGGTATGTTTTATCCTTGATTGGAAAAGATGATGGGATGCCAGTTATTCCTTCCATGGATTCCTCCTTAGTAATCATCACCTAGTCTGGGTCTCCCTTATAGATTAAGTCGTTGTTCAGGAAACTCTTCCTAGTTTCATATCTCTTGGGATTCCAGTTAATTACACTGCTTATTTCAAGAAATTATAAGGGGTCCAGCCAGGGAAGAAACCTTTTTTCATGGGAGTTGTCACATTGTACATCATTAGCATGTCTGGACGCTGTAACACTAGAGTGTCTGGATATCTTCACTATATTATAGGGATTCTTAAGGGCGTGGAAGCCTGAGGCATTCCACATCAAATGCCGAGAATTATATTCCATAGGCATGTCTCAGATCTTTTCCCTAGCTTCCCTTGTTTTACAAAGGGAATGCAGCTAGTTTAATGTCTAGCGAAGATGGATCAGACTGATCGGAACACTGACTAGAGTGGATCAGATGGGTGCAACCCATAGAGGGAACAATGATTTTAGGAATTGAATTGTCATGATATCACTAGGATGTGGGGGCCCGAGTAAGAATCATGATGGATAATGAATGATTAAGTGAAGTGGATGGAGAATGATATGGATTCAACTCGAGGGTGATAGTGATGTTGGTATTGAGCCTCAAATAGACCTCCTACGTATCCTCGTGACAGGGAAACAACGTGCATGTAGTTTGGGAGGGTTGGTGTGTAATGTCCCAGTTTCGGAAGTCTCCCAGAAATGCCACGTACCCGATTGGTCACATGGCCTCAAGCGCTTTTCCCCAAACTCCAGAGGCTACTGACTAGTAATGAAAGCCTTGGGTGTGATAGTGGGGAAACAATGTACTCATTGGCAGAGTAACACATTGGAAGAGAAATAAATAACAAATATCCAATAGCGAAAGCAATAATAATGGAATACCACAGTAAATAGTGGAAGACTGAGGAAATAACAACTGGAGCACATATATATAAAAATGATGCATTATACATATGTCTAGGAAAGCATCCAAACAAGTCACAATACTGTAATATATCACTAAACCAAAGTACAAAGGAAATCAATAAATAGCTCCGCAGCATCGCAATCCTAAGCTTGGTCCCTTGCTCTCCAGCTCCAACACAGTCATGTAACTAATGTAGATGGAAGCTTTCCCTTATCTACACCGACAACAATATAATCTATTTGAGACCAAAATCAAGGCTTGAATAGGGTGTGAGACTAAATCGTAGTAGTCAACCACCAAGATATCTGTGCCTAACTGTCAGTGAATATAAATGACATGCAATAAACAAAAGAAGTAGTAAACAAGGAAGTACTCAATAGTAAACAATGACACAGTTCCAAAGAATTCAGTTCCACATAAAAAGTAAACAGATAATCACAAACAAGTAACCATACAGTATGTACTCACAGCCTCATACCCTCTGATCCTACCTAGAAAACACAAGCAACCCCTTGGGATGTTCACATAGTATAACCCCTATGGTTCAAATTTAGTATAGACTCCCTGAGGAAGAACTTGCTGTCAATTCCCCCTTTAGTCTTGTATCATTAACTAAAAGATCTCTGGGTAAGAACTTACGTCACATTCCCCATGTGGCCCGTGTCGAGGAACTAGATACACTCTGAGGAAGAATATACGTCAATTCCCCCTATGGTATCACATATTAAAAGTAAAAAAGAAACACTCTAGAGAAGCCCTTAAATCTATTCTCCCTATGGTCAACTACACCAGGTTCTCACGGCCCTGTGTAAGTCAAACAGGAACATCAATGCAATACGACCAAAGTAATCCTCTAGAAATACTTGGCTAACCATTCTACAACATAACAACAAGACATATAATAATCACTCAAACCTAAAAATACTAGGAATGGGAAAAAAACAAGGTATCCTAAAAGGTTAAGTAAGACCAAATTGTCCATACATGAAAACATGGGATAAACCTCCATCGCATGGAAATATTAACCCTATTCCTGAACAAGTAACCTCTATCCAATCAAACTAGGCAAAGTAGGCACAATCAGGGATAAAAAACCAAGAACACACAATACCCCGTTCATGGGTATTGGGAACTTTTGCACATAAAACTCAAAGAATATCTATATAAAGGCACAAAACACCTACCTCGGTGTTGTAGGATTGTTATACGTGAACCTCAAGCCTTGAATTGTACACAAACACCATAGATCTATAAAAACAATAAAAAGGCTCAACAGAATACAACTTGAGAAAGAGGAGGAATCTGAAAATGATACTCTAGGAGAAGGAAGAGTTTACTGAGGCGATCCCAATGCAATCAATGGTAGTTGAATTAGAGAATAGATGCTCGGTTAGGGGCTCGAAGAAGTTCCGCGACCATACGAACTCTCTCGATCGAACTAGGCCTATAAGGATACGGTATTGTCCATCAGATGTGACCCCAATATGTTTAATGAAAAAGAATAAAGTACATAGTGTGTACTTTAGAAAAACATGTAGTGTAATTTCCCTTATCATCCCCTACATTAGGCGGTCTCCAAGTCACTATACAGGGTCTTGTGTATGGTCGTTACACGGCTACCTATGGTAACCAAGTACATGGAATATACATATAAAGTACACAACATGTACTTATATAGTACACAATGTGTACTTATGAAATATCAAAAAAACTCCTCTTTTCCTCAAAAACACCAGAAAAAGGAAAAAATACTTGAAAAGAAGATATGGTTTCTTACAAACTTCCCCCCTTAAAGAAATTTGTCCCCGAATTTTCCTATCAAGGTGGCGTAGAAGAAGAATCCTCAAACAGCTCCGGCCACTGTCATTATACATCAACCACCCTCTCCAAAGTCCCATCCTATACTAGCTTGTGCGGCCATATCACTCATACCGGAGGAACAAACTGTCCATAGAGAACCTTCATACTATGATAAAAAATTTGGATATAGTGCCCATCAAATGAGGCGTCCACCAACAACTCAACCTCTTCGAGTTGAATACCATGAGACAGATCTGATATGTAACTTCGAAGATAAGAAACAAAAATGACCACATACATATCCTGGTACCTCAGAGGTAACTGCATCCTATAGGCAATCGGCCAAACTCTCTCCAAAACCTAAAATGGCCCAATGTACCTCTGCCAAAGATTACCCTGTCTCCAAACCCTCTTGTGACCCAACCTCAGTAAGACACAAAGGAAAACATGATCCCCAACCTTGAGCTCCAGAGGTCATCTCTACTGATCAGCATAATACTTATGTCGATATTGTGCAGTAGAAATCCTCTTCCTAATCAACTATATCTTCTCTATAGTCTCCTGGACAAGCTGAGATACCAGTATAGCTACCTCTCCTGTCTCGATCCAACATAAGGTTGATAGGAGTGGCCTACGATACAAAGTCTCATAAGGTGCCATATGAATAGTTTCTTGCAAACTATTATTGTATGAAAACTCCCCAAGAGGTAGGTTCTTCTCACAAGATCCTCCAAAATCCAAGATGCATGCTCAAAAAATTTCCTCCAGCACTTGAATCATACGCTCGGACTGTCCATCTATATGGGGATGGTAGGATGTAATTAGAAGTACCTGTGTACCCAAAGATTTCTGAAGTCCCTGCCAGACTCGAGTAGTAAAACGTACATCCCTGTCTAAAACAATGGCATGTGGAACATCATGTAAATGTACAATCTCACGGATCTACAACCGTCCCAGCTCATCAACACTAAAGGTCTCTTGGATCAACAAGAAGTGATAAAAATTCATTAGTCTATTAATGAAAACCCATAAAACATCATTCCCTCAAGGTGACCTCAGTAATCCTATCACAAAATAAATCGCGACATTGTTCCACTTCCACTCAGGAAAAGTTAACTACTTTAAAATCCCTACTGGTCGTTGGTGCCCTTCCTTCACCTGTTGACAGGTGGAACACCTCATGATGAAACCAACAACATCTCTCTTCATACCTGACCACTAATACTGATGGTGTAGATCACGATACATCTTGGTGACACCAGGATGAATTGCCCAAACTGAGTAATGAAAGTCCGACATTAGATCTTCACATATGTACGCGGACACCCATATGCGCCCTTAGAAACACAAGATCTCATCCTCTCCTATGGTCCATCTAGGAATAGGGTCCCCTCATGACACACTTTCCCATAGGACTAGGCCTTCAAAATCCGATAAATGCTTCATTCATAGTCGATCAAGAATAGTAGAGGTAACAACTACAGAAGAAAGAAACGTCTTCCCCTTTCTATCCTGCACCTCCACATGCATCTTAGGGAATAGATCCATAAGATACCACTCACTGCCGCACTCTTGAACTACCTATGTCTGATTCCTCTTACTCAGCACATTAGCCACAACGTTGCCTTTCCCAGGAGTGTAGGCAAGATGGAAGTCAAAGGACTAAAGGTACTCAACCCACCTTTGTTGTCTCAAATTCAGGTCACGCTAAGTAAAGATGTACTTGAGACTTTTGTGGTTTGTTAAAACCACAAAATTATATCCTAGAAGATAATGTCTCCATCAGCATAAGACATGAACAACTTTTGCCAACTCAAGATCATGTGTTAGGTAATTACTCTTATGTGGCCTCAACTTCCGAGACCTGTACGCAACAACTCCTTCCCCCTGTATAAGCACTGCTTCCAGCCGGATACCTGAAGCATCAAAATACACCATATAAATCTTTCCTAGATCTATAAATACTTGTATCAGTGATAAAGTCAACCTCCCTTTCAACTCTTGAAAGGCTAACTCACAAGAATATGACAACAAGAACATAGCACCCTTCTTAGTCAGGCCAGTAAGTGGTGCTAAAAAGCATGAGAAGTACTGTATGAAACACCAATAGTATCTAGACAGCCCTAGAAAACATTGTACCTCAAAGACGTTCTTCATCTTCTCCCAGGATACTACTACCCTCACTTTTTCTGGGTGTACTGATACTCTTGTCTCTGAGATAACATGACCTATGAAGTGAATATGGTCCAACAAAAAGTGTCATTTTGAGAGCCTAGCATATAAATGATGCTCTATTAGTGTTCTAAAAACGATCTCAAGATGGGGAGCATGATCGTTTCGAGGGTGAGAGTACACCAAGATATCTTCCACAAGGAATACCATGAAAGAATCCAAGTATGGATGGAACACTCGGTTCATCAGTGCCCTGAAGACTACAGGTGTGTTTGCGAGACCAAATGGAATTACCACATACTCATACAGACCATATCTACTCTAGAAGGTTGTAAGAGGTCTATCAAATGGACTAATGCGCAAATGATGATAACAAGATCTCAATTCAATCTTTTAGAACACTAGAGATATTTGAAGTTGAACAAAGAGATCATCAATCCTCAACAAGGGATATTGGTTCTTGACCATCAATTGGTTCAGCATTCGATAATCCGCACAAAGTCTAAGGGTACCATCTGCCTTCTTTACAAATAGGATAGGCGGACCCCAAAGAGAAGTACTGGGCCATATGAAACCCTTTTCTTACAACTCCTACAACTGCTTATTGAGCTCTTGTAACTTAGGTGTAGCCATCCTATAAATAGGAATGAAAACTAGTGTCGCTCCTAGCATTAACTCTATAAAAAATCCAACCTCTAACTTCAGAGGCAAACCTAAAAAGTCCTCTGGAAAGAAATCCATGAAACGATCCACCACTAGTGGAAATTCCATCTCTGAAGTCCCCTGGTCATCCAGATATAGACTAGTAATCTGGGCTGTAACTCCTCCCAACCCATGATTCTTAGGTCCCGCTCTACTGACATGGACATCCCAATCACCCTTATGAAGAAATAATCTGCCTTCTAGTGATGTGAAACTCACTCTACAGTGATAAAAGTCAACAATAGCCTGTAAGGGAACTAAACAGTCCATTTTGAGAATGACGTCAAAACATGTCATCTCTAAGACATTGAGATCCCATAAGATGTGACACCCACCAACCTCTAGAGGGGAATCCTTACACTAACATACACCAACTGTTCTATCCCACAATCGAGTGTCTAACATTAAGATATCAGTAGAATAAAAAAGCAAATCCCATGGCTCTCCACAATAGCAACAAATATATAGCTATGGGATAAACCTACATCGAAAATAGTAGAAACTAAAACTGTGGAAACTAGGATTGTACCTTGAACTATAGAGGGTCTAGGATCCTACTCCTACTAGGTGTAATCCACTGCATAAGTCTGGCCTGGTCCACGACCCCGTGACCCTGCCTAACCACCCTAAGCTGATCCACCATATTGTCGATGAAATCCTAGCGACTAGCTACCATGACCATGACCTCTACCTCGACCTGAACATCTAGAAGAAATCTAGTTCCTAGAATGATGAGAAATTGGTGGCACTGCTCTTGTACGAGGAGTCATAGAAGAACCCCTGTCGTCAACTGTTGGTGAGAAGATCTGACCGAAGTGCTGAAGATAGCCCATCTTGACGCAAGATTGGCACTCCAATGGTTCTCTCAGCCAACTTGTCCTTGTATCCCTGCTCTTCCTACATTGGTAGCACAC
This sequence comes from Viscum album, assembly GCA_963277665.1. Taxonomy (NCBI): domain Eukaryota; kingdom Viridiplantae; phylum Streptophyta; class Magnoliopsida; order Santalales; family Viscaceae; genus Viscum; species Viscum album. The sequence goes on from OY728131.1 coordinate 382,407,196, forward strand.
CACTTGGCCACTAATGGAAGTGTCTCACCTCCTTGGATCACCGTTCGAATACCCCATGCTGTACTTCCTACTGTTAGTAGGGGAATATAAATCCAGATGTCAAACCTCCCTAGCTCACAACTCTAGAATCCCTCAGATTACGCTCTGTGATCAGCACCTCATTGACTATAAAATTGATGAAAGTCAACCTAATGATGCTCACCTGTGATCAGATGTCATGCCTCAGACCATCCTCAAACATCCTTGCTAGGAATAACTCATCACCTCCTGGAATGGGCATCAAGCACTGCAGCTCAGTGAAGCGATAAGAATACTCCATAACAGAAAGAGTAACCTTCTCCAGACTCATGAACTCTTGGGATCGATTAGCCCTCAAAGTCTTCGGTAGATGTACTCATAGATGGCATGATGGAACTCATCTCAGACCATGACCTTCTGGCATCCCGCCTATGAGATCACATCCCACCATGTCTTGGAAGAATCCCAAAGCATGTATGTAGTGAGCTTGAACCTCCTCTCTGAAGGCATATCTAGATTCTCAAAAATGGAAAGCATGGATTCTAACCATGAATCTGCAGCCTAAGGTCCTCCTTCCCCTATGAAGGTGGGAGGATGTTGTTGCTGGAAAACTCATGCCAACTCTACTATAGGCGAGGCAGGATGCAGTGCTCCATAGAGGGTTTGTATGAACCTCATAAATCCCTCTCTAAACTTTGCATCAGCACTTGGTTCTGGAATGAAGGCTGGTGCCAAGACTGGCTCAACTAGTGGATCTTCTAGAAGTCCTTGATCAGCTTCGTCTGGTGTTTGATCACGACTTTGAAACTAGCGTACAACTAGAGGACATCTCAGTGGAATGAATCTGTAAGGTCAAACACACACATAAGATCAAGATTATCAAGGACTAAAAAATGGAAGGGTATGAAGGGAATATGAGAAATAAATCATTCACATTTTACAAAACATGGATACACGGTGTGTGTATAATTAACTACACGATGTTTTCCCTTATTCCTTTCACATGGTCATGTACTTCTGCCAAAACTAGTCCTGTAACACCCCAAACACATAGTGTGTTATCCTAAAACACAGCGCGTACTTGAATCTTATTCCCCTTCCCAAGTCCTTCTACAAGACTAAGCTACACGGTTCCCCTAGAATAAGACTACATGGCATGTTTGTGCCAGTCTTGGTGTGTACTAGACGAGCTACACTGACCCTTGTTGTTAGTGACACAGCTAGATACATGGTTTATACTACATATTGTTTTGAATATTGACACGACATGTATAAATTAAATTTTATACATCTGTAACGTTACTCACATGGGTGGACACATGGTCTACACAACACGGAGTGTACTACCGGTACACAACATGTTCCCCCAATGATTTCTCAACCCTTTGCCTCTGCCCACACAGCTAGTGACATGGTTAGAGACTACACAGATTGTACATACAGCACATGGTGTGTACTTAAGAAAAACAGTTTCTTCTCGAATAGAAGAACACATGGTGTGTATTCAAAACTACACAACTTTTATTCTAGGATTTTTTATACAGTAATCTATAGAAACTACTCTGGAATCCTATAAAACACTAAAACGAACATTAAAGTGCAAAATTATGATCCATGAGGGCCCATACTCCCCACTAATCAAACCTTGGAATCTATTACTTTTCATATACATGAAAAACAAGGCAATGATTCACCAAATTCCGATCCATTAGGTCCCATAACACCTCAAGAACCAAAGTTTTGTGTTCATTCAAATAAAACCTTACAGAATTAATACCCTATCAAACAACAGGTAATTTATCAAGGAATATATCACAACAACATGCATATCTAGCACAACATATATCACAATAACATTCAATCACTAATGCACCCTAAATGGCATGGAAGGAATGCATGGAATGTGATTCCTAGCAAGTGCCTATATGATGCATGAGATGGCATAACCTCATCTCATCAGGTTGAAATGGAAATAGAACCTCAAAAATATAAAAAAAACACCAAAAGTCATGTGAATCAGCCAACGGTGAAATCAAATCAACATAAAATTACAAATCCAAAAAATGAATTAAATGAGGTTAATTGGCTTTTCCCTGTACACGGGTTAGCTACTCCCAGGAACAAGTTATTACCAAGTACCTATTTCCATCCTATCCCTGACTATAGGCTCAAAACAGTAAGTTAATAATAAAATAATTCCCTCTGATACCACTTTGTAATGTCTCAGTTCTGGAAGCCACCCAGAGACACCTCGTACCTGGTTGGTCATAAGGCCACAAGCACATTTCCCCAAACTCTAGAGGATATCAACTAGCAGTGAGGGCCTTGGGTGTGATAGTGGGGAAACTATGCCCTTAATGGAAGAGTAACACATCAGAAGAGAAATAGAGAACAAATATCCAATAACTGAAGTAGTAATAATGGCATACCACTATAAATAACGGAAGACTGATGAAAGAAAAGCTGGAGCACATATATATATATAAATTATGCATGATATATATGTCTAGGAAAGTAGCCAAACAGGCCACAATGCTAAAATACAGTACTAAACCAAAGTACATAGGAATGTAATAAATAGCTCCGTAGTATCACAAACCTATGCTTGGTCCCATTCTCTCTAGCTCTAACGCAGTCAAGTACCTGAAGTAGAAGGGAACTTTCCCTAATCTATACCTGAAACAATATAATTTGTTTGTGCCCAAAATAATGACCCAAATAGGGTGTGAGAATAAATTCCTATAGGAAACCACCATGAGATATGTTTCTAATAGTTAGTGAATATATATGACAGGTAATAAAAAAAATAAGATTTAAACCATGAAGTACTTAATAGTAAACAATTTCATAGTTTCAAAGCATTCATTTGAACATATAAAATAAAAGGATAATCAGAAACAGGTAACCCTCTTGGATGTACTCACAACATAATCCCCTCTGGTCCTACCTAGAAAACAAAAGCAACCCTCTAGGATGTTCACATAGTCTAAACCCTCTGGTTCAGCTTTAGTATATACTCTCTAAGGAAGCACTCATCATCAATTCCCCCTTTAGTCTCATATCAGTAACGAAAGGTGCTCTGGGGAATCACTTACATCACATTCTCCCTATGGCCCACGTCGAGGAACTACAGACACTCTGAGGAAGCACTAACGTCAATCCCCCCTATGGTATCACATTGTAAAATTAAAAATAGACACTCTAGAGAAGCCCTTACGTCCATTCTCCCAATGGTCTACTACAACTAGTTCTCACAACCCTATGTAAGTTAAACAAGCACAAAAATTCAATACGGCCAATGTAAACCTCATGAACTTGTTGCCTAACTAGTCAATAGTACAACAAAAAGACATATAATAATCACTCTATCCTAACAATACTAGGCATGGGAAAAAAACAAAGAAGCCTAACAGGATAAGAAAGACCAAATAGTCAAAACAAGAAAACATCGGAAAACCTCCATATAATGGAAATATTAACCCTATTCATGAACAAGTAACCTCTATGCCATCAAACTAGGCATAACAGGCACAATCAGGGCTAGAAAACCCAAAAACACGCAATACCCCATTCATGGGTATTGAAAAGATTTTCACGTAAAACTCAAAGACAATCTACAGAAAGGCACAAAACACATACCTCGGTGTTGTAGGATCATTATATGTGAACCTAGATCCTTGAATTGTCCAATAACACTTTATATCTACAAAAATGCTAAAAACGCTCCACCGAAGATAACATGGGAATGAGGAGGAATCATGAAACAAAACTCTTGGAGAAGGAAGAGCTTATAGAGGTGATCCCAATACAGTCGATGATAGTTGAATCAGAGAACAAATGCTTGTTTGGCGGATCAGAGAATTTCCACTGCCGTACGGTCTCTCTCATTTGAACCATACCTATAGGGATACGATTCTATACATCATATTAACCCTCGATATATTTAATGAAAAAAAGTAGACGACATGTAATTTAGAAGTACACGGCGTGTACTTGCCCTTACCGACCCCCACATTAGGCGGTCTCTAGGCCACCATACACAGCCGTGTGTATGGGTGTTACATGGCCATCACATGGATATCCACCGCAACCGAGTACACGGAATATACGTATAAAGTACCTGACGTGTACTTAATAAATTTCCATAAAACTCATATTTTCCTCAACAACAATAGAAAAAGGAAGACATAACTGAAAAGAAGATCTGGGTTCATACATGGTGAAACGCCATGAAGTAATCAGGAGTAATGTTTTTTGGGATTGAATCTTATGGAGGATTCCAACATACCTTGGCTTGGCAAGGATTAAAGTCCATGTAGTTCGAGAGGGTTGGTGAAAAAACATGAAGTAATCAGGACCAACGGTTATTGGGATTTAACCTTAAGGAGGCTCCCTACGTACCTTTCCTTGTAAAGGATCAAATGACATGTTGTTCAAGAGGGTTGGTGAACCGACGTGAAGTAATTGGGACCAGTGGTTGTTTGGATTAAACCTCAGGGAGGATTCCTACGTACTTTACTTTGGCAAGGATCAAAGTCCATGTAGTTTGGGATGGTTGGTTATCTGATGTGAAGTAATTTGGACGAATGGTTGTTGGGATTGAACTTCAGGGAGGCTTCCTAAGTACTTTGCCTTGGCAAGGATCAAATTACACTTAGATTGGGAGGGTTGGGGCTTACACTCTAAGGTGTCCCAGAGAGGATGTCGCGGTTGATTATTACTCTAAGACCATGTGAGTCATGCTCGCTCTATGAAACAAGAGGCAGCAAAGACCTGATGACCATGTCACGAATGGTGAGTCTGTGGGAAGTGGAGTGGGGTTTACATGCAGTTAGCAGCCCAAAATGGAAACAGGGGCTTAAGCGTGGTTCACAGCCTAGGAATTCAGAGATTAGGACTTACTCTAGAATGGAGGCCCGGTGGAGACCAAGCCCAAAGGGAGAGGGATTTGGCATGGAATAGGGGAGGGATCTAGTGCCCATCCCCCCCCCCCCCCCTCTGGTCTTTGGTGAGGAAGAATATAGGAGGAGGAAGGATGTTGCCTCCCACAAGAAAGTCTAGGGTCTTACACCAAGGTGTTTTACCTTACCCCACAGACATACACCTCTCTAACAAATAGGATCTCATTCCATATGAGGAATATCTCCCTCCAGTGGAGACCAATGGGCATAGAGAATGTTTGAGGTGGGGGCACCCTACATATGATGGATCGTGAAAGGTCACAGTTTTACGACATGTGATAAGAATGATGGTTCTTGACAGTTTAACGTCCTACAACTCGGATGAGTTAGGATCACTCCGCACCCCAAGGACTTATATAACGGATACCCGCCGACACTTGGGGAAGGGAAGGCATCAGCAATGTTGTAGTGAGGGGGTGTTATGGAGTGATCCACTGAGGGGTCCACATTAGCATGGCTATGCGAAGAAGAAATATCCATTACCGTGCCTATGCGAATAAGCATGAGGCGAAGCAACACAATGGGAAGTACCACCCGAGGGACATTAAAATCACTTTTTGCAATCCTGGAGGTTCGCATGGGGAAATGAGTTATAGAGCAAAGGGGTTCATAGGTAGAAGACTCTTGAAGCTCTGGTACTCCATGTAGGGGATAGGCTTCGCGAAGGGGTATGATTCGTGAAGTGAACTGACCTAACATAGGAATAGGGCATAGGAACATAGGGAAGGTTCTTCGGGAAGTGGAAAAACAATCGCGGAGTAGTGCTTTGGGAAACAAGGGTGCCCTGTGATTCATATCATTACGAAGTAATGTACTTCACAAAGCACAGTGGCCCTGCCTTATCATGTGGATCAGATGTTCATGGAGGGTATTTCAAGAAGCAGAAGTGACCCACGAAGACCAAAGTCCCCATGGGGATCCCCTTCCTTCGTGGAGGCCCATGGGATCTGTGAAGGGAATTCCTCTTTAAAGAGGGGTTGAATTCAATTAATGGGGGAGGCACTTCATGATGAAAAAGTACCTTGAAAAGATCAGGGTTCACAGAGCTAAAATTTCTTCTCGATATGAGAGATAATAAGGAGAAAAATCATAGGATATATAATTAGGGCTCAAGGGGAGCCTGATATTTATAGGTAAGAGGTGCCACGAAGCAGAGTGTGTCGGTCGTGAAGACAAATGGAATTTTTTCGTAATCATGAAGCCTCCTGCCTCCTTACTCCACTGTGGCTTCGCAAACTTCAAACTGGTTTGTGGAGCATCCCGCCTCCTTGCTCCATGGGTTTGAAAATGTCAAACTGGTTCATAGAGCCTCTCAACTCCTTGATTTGTGTAGTCTTCGTAGAGGGGGAGCTTCATGATGGCCGCGGTGCGGCGGGGCTTCATGGGCAGGCTTCCTGAGGCAACCCTAATGGCCTCGCATTTGCTTCTCCTATTCCCAATTTTTGGAACCAAAAAATGCCTCTACATAGACTAAGAGATGAGGAGAATGTGAGGGTCAATGTTTGAGGGTCAATAGCCAAAATTTCATCGGTCAATCATGAATCTGACTGGCGAAGGAAGCATATGAAGTGGAGTGGCGACGTGCAGGAAGAGGCGCCATGAAGCAAGCCTCAGTCAGACGCACTACAAAGATCATCACGGTCGGACATGCCACGAATCACAAGGGGTCCTCTCCTATAAATAAGGGAGGATGACCTCTCTTTTTTCCTTTCTCACCTCCATGTTTTGGCATTTAGCGCTCTCAACTCATGAATCTTGGCATATTCCGTGATTTCTCTTTGCAAATCGAGCCTTCTGCTTTGCAGCACACAGTGAGTCTTTGGATTCATGATGGTGCACTTTTAATCTCATGTCTGAAGGCTATGGAAGGGCTCTGTTAATGGTATTCATGAGCAAAATCTGTGAACTAACTCCGCGAATGAGCTCTGTGAAAGAGATTCGTGAACCGAAACCAAAAATGCCCAAACCTCTAAAAATGAATGGCTCTCCAAGAGGCTGATAGGAGGGTCCTTTCAGATGCTACACGAAGGGAGGAGATGGAGGATAACTTGGGTATATGGGAGTTTTTGCGAATCCATTCTAACCATAACTCACTGGTGGCACTGCTATCGGAAATCCATAAGGACTATCCACTGTGTAGAAGGAAACCTTTTTATGGCTTTAGCCTGAGGGATAACATCTTGATCCCAAAAGTGAGCAGGGATGAACCCACTTACTGGTTCAAGAGCATTCCATGTCAACGCAAGTGGTTCAGGGAAGCTGATGGTCATTCCCAAAAAGACTTCACACTTTTCAATGCTGACTATCTACACAATCATTTGAACAACATTGATGGGAATGAACTGCTTCCTGAGGCACATCCCCCATTGTACCATATTATCTTAAAGAAAGCATTGAGGAACTCGGAAAAGGGGTGGTCTTATGAGTGGGATCTGCGCCAGGGAGGAAACTTCATAGATGATTGGGCTTGTGCCTATTGGGTAGGTGCCTCGTGCGAGTAACTCAAGGAAGAGCTGAGAAGAGTGGGCCTGTAGGAGGTAGCTTGGGCCTCCCAATTCCATATCTATCATCTAAAGCAGTTGATGATGGATTTGTTGAGAAGATAGTAATAGAGGACCAATACGTTCCATTTTCACCATGGAGAGGTCAACATCAATTTTTGGGACCTACATTAGATCTCGGGGGTCTCAATAGTAGGAGATATGTATGATGAGTTCTTCACTATTATGGGTGTGTGGGAGGATCCAAAGAAAATTCCACCACTAGAGATAGTGTTGACGAACCTAGTGCTCAGAGAGGAAAAGCAGTCGGTGAGGGACTTCTACTTCAAATAGTGGTTTAAGCAGTTCTTGAACTTCCCAAAAAATACGCAGTTCCCTATGAGGCCTTAGAGTTTCCCGAAGGGGGATTAATGAGGAAAGGATCACGCATACTAGTGGGTCTTGGAGGATAGCTAGTGGAAGATGTGGGGATTCAGCATTAGTACCAAGAAGCAACCGATAGTTAGGTTGGATGCATTGATTGCGGTGCTCATCTGCGGTTGGATCCTGCCGGTGACAGACACAAACATGGGTGTGCGACTGAGCACACTTATCATGGAATCCATGTTGGTGACATGAAAATGAGTCAACCTCGGGATTCTGATGCTCGCCAAGCTATACAAGATATTTTGGAATATCTACAAGGGGAAGAATCCAGAAAGAATATATAGGTCATTCCACCTCCTGTATGGGTGGATAGTGGCACACAACCGGGGGGTCTATGAATATCTAAACCCCATCTCTCCTCTAGAATCAAACCTCCACCCCTCCATTCTAAGTGATGTGGGGAGCTTTCCAGCCAATATGACCATGCATGTGGTATTGAACATGGTCTAAAAGATAGAAGAGTTCAATTTTCTCCAGTTCCCATTGCCAATAGGCATGTTCATTTATAACAGCTAGGGAATAGAGAAGCATTGGTCCAACCTTTTGGCCTTTTTGGGTGGAGTACTAGTGGCGCGGGTGGACCGTGAGTCCCTATGTGAGTCATACACCCCACACCGATTTGCAATGAAATTTTGGTGCATGCAGTTACTTGTCCCACAAGTCTATTTTGGAGTGAGCTATGAGTACCACTGATGCATGATGAGGTAGATGTGGCTCATGTTCACATGGGAATATGGGAAGATGCGAAACAAGCTACCTCCACCCAGGACCATCTTCAGACTGGTGAAGGAGTAGGACAAATGATAGGAGGTGGCCTACCTTGGGGAGATGCTTAAAAATCCAACCATTTAGGCCAAGGATGGTGTGCCTCCCTAACCTTGTGGCTGGGGCTGGAAGGTGGCGAGGACATCTCTTGGCGGTGGGGCTGTAGTGGCGATAAGGCCCACACCAGTCAAAGTGGAGGAAGTAGTGGATCAAGTGGCGGAAGCATACCCAGTGGTCCTAGAGGAGTAGAGTCATCCAGAGGGGAGGCCACCAAGGGGATTCCACAGGATATCCACCCAAGCTCTGAGGAAGAAGCTGCACCATATTGACATGCCAGAGAACACCGTCTTCCTGGAAGCCTGGGACATCTGGGATGTCAACTGGCGATTCCTCAACCGATCCGATATGTTGCATCACCTGAACTATCTCGGGATGGATTTGCAGGGATTTCGCCCTGTTAGGGCCAGCTTTGCAGTATCCCAGTCAAAGGTGGAGCAATATCTGGCAGAGTTGGAGGAATTTGTGCACTTCTAAGGTGCTTTGCATCCAATGACAGATCGGGTAGAGGTGTTTATGGATCGTATTACCCCTCTATAGTTGTCGGCTACAGATCTGAGGGAGTGCTACCCTTTGATGGAAAAATCGGATGAATCCTTTTGTGGGGAGGTTACCGATAGATGGAGCCTTTTGGAGGAGGGTGAATTTGGGGATTTGGACCCAGAAATTGAATATTTTGCAGAGGAACTCAAGGTAAAACCCTGAGTAACTTCCTCAATATCCACTTCTAAGTTAATTAGGACCCTCACTAACACTTGAATTGTGCAGAAGTGCCTCATACGCATAACCCATTCTCACCCCTCAGTAGATGCAGATGATGAGCCTTTAGGATCTATGCCTACGGATTTGGCGATTACCATGTCCAGCTTGGCCAGGACACCTGAGGTGGTTCATATAGAGTTTTTAGACATCCCATCAATATACATAGGGCCATGCCTCAGGGTCCCGGTGGAAAAAACCCAGGAGAGAGACCAACAATTTGATCTTTGTATGTCCCCTTGAAAAATAATTCCGGTCTGCCACACATTTATCAGGTTAACTAACATCCTTGAACTTCTTGATATGAATAGTTCTTAAAAAGGCATGGGCTGCCATGGTAAGGTTGGTTGGTACTCCCAATGGTGCCTTTCCCAGGGTAATGTCGGTGGTCGTGGAAGGGGACACCCAAACTAACCAAGCTACGGTGCTATCGATCATTGGTGGAACAATTATCAGGGAATAGCATGAGATTATTGAGGTTGGATCTGATGATGAAGATAGATTTGATTGCACGAGTCTTTCCTTACCCAATCAAACACCAGATACATAACCTAACAATGAGTTCTTGGAGGTGTTCCCTTCATATGAGCCTGCCAACCTCGCAGATTGGGACAAGAAAACCTCTGATGAAGAGGATAACAATATAGTCCGTCGTCGGTCATGGAGTCTAATCAAGCACTTTATCGATGACATCACTCATGCATAATGGATAGACCCGATGGAGAGACATCACTCATGACTATGAGAACTATGTGATGGGGGAGTGGATGCCCGATGTCCCCTCAAGCTCATCCGAGAACTCATGGCGGAGAAGATTCAGTAATATGGTTGAGGTCTTGGTGTGGGTTTGCAGTGGAGAAAAGTGGCGAACATCAAGAGGCTCCAGGAAGCTAAAAATGAGATTCTGAAGCTGTACATTCGGGTAGATGAGAATTTTTCTTTCATCAACATGAAATCAGAGATTATATCGTGGGTAAAGGCCCAGCTAGTTGAGGCTGAAGAGTGCATGAGGCAAGCCTCTGAGGATATGACCATCATCCAAACCAATGAGGAGTGGGCCCAGACCAAAACTGATGAACTATGCCCCATTGCTGCCCACGAGAAGTGGGAACTGAATAGGCAACAATGAATCCTAGGCACCACAAGACAGAGGGTGGAAGAGCTGTAATGCTCTTTTGACGGGGTCAACCCGTCAATAGGAGGGGTCGATCCTCGGGCACTATAATGCATGTAAATTTTGAACATGCCTTCATGTTTTGATTATTTATGCTAGATGCATGCATGATTTATTTTATTAATTTTTGGTCTATTAAATTTCTGTTATATTCATGGAACATCCAGCGATCAGTCCCTAATATCACGTGGGACGGGCCCAATGTGAGAAACAAGGGATGCTCACCTGGTTATTCCATCCAAATTAAAGAGTGAAAACTAAGATTCAGGCATCCAGGGTTTGAATAACTAGTCCTTATTTTTTGGAAGAAAGGGAGAGACCTGACTGGTGAATGAAGATCTCATAACAATCAATGTGTCATCCTCCCAATGTTTCTTAGTGCATGAGTGGGGTAATTACAGGGGAATTTTGAATTAATCCAAAAATAAGAGAGTGGAAGGTGTGAATAAAAATACCCCATATTCAGAACACTTTGGGGGAAACATGAAAATAAAGGATAATCATTGACTATGTTCGGAACACAATATCCTTATTGCATTAGCCTAAAAGAAAGGTAAAAAATGAGGGCCGACCATTGATCTTGTTTGAAACATGTGGCATGACTCAAAATGTAACCCATTAGTCTTTCAAAACGTTGTCCCGAGATAGTAGGTGAGCCATAGGCCAAGCATCCATACTATTATGGGGTTCTTTTAGACGTGAAATAGGGAAAGGTTCCGAATAAAGGGAATGAAAAGCATGGAGTCTAGAGTGATGGGTTGTTCAAATTGAGTCCAATACTCTTGAAATCATACCACTGTGGTGTAAACACATTAGGTGGGCATATCTGTATGATCAGTGATCAAAAACACATTTGAACAGGATGTCTCTGGAATAGACCTGGTGCATCCCAGGACTAACATGGGGAATCATGAACTTGTTCAGGTTATAACAACAGTTTAGTGTCATGATTTGAGGACATATAAACTCATGCAGTTTAATAAAATATGGTAGGAAGATTAGTGAAAGAGAAATCCCATAAAGGGAGCACGTGATGCAGTAGCCATAAACCTAACGTGAATGAGGATGTAAGAAGTCTAGAACACACCACATATCCTTGGAGGATGTTCTTTAGGTCAAGGGACCAAATTTAAAAGTTAGGCTAGGCCGTAGGCAGAGTAGTCTGGCGTTTCTACATATCTCTTGAGGATGGGAATCATGCCACACGTAGTTCTGAGAGCACAGTTTAAGGTCATTAGGGCAATAAAAGGCATGCTTGGAAAGGTTGCACCAGTACATGTCCTACCAAAACTACTAATCCCACATGATTCAAGCTCGATGTGGAAAACAAGGAGTAGAGATGGGACTTTCCTAGAACGAGAAGGTACACAATAGGGGAAGTGCGATGCTAGGTGAGTGATGTTCCCATAATGCTGACCTACTTGCTTAATGCACCTAGATGTGTGCAGGGGTAAAGCCATGTTTGTTGGAATTCCACTTAAACATAAGGAAAAGAAAAATTGTGAATCATGATGCTTGAGATCTAGCACACAATGATGATGGTGTGATGATAGGTGAAAACTGTTGACTGTATTTGAAACACAGTATCCATATCATGTAAGCCTAGAATGCAGACATGAAAATGAGGGTCGACCAATGACTATGTTTGAAACATAGGACCTATTGAAAATGTTGATTGAGGTCCTTAGGGGTGTAGGTCGAAGACGGTAGGTAAGCCAATGTGGCATAAGACCAGGTCGTAAAGGGGTCCCTTCAAACATGTAAGAGGATGAGGAGCCAAATAACAGGTTCACGAAACATGGACATAGAATGAGGGGATTTTCCATGTGAAAATTCCACACATTGGTCACTTTTTCACAATGAATCAGAGTACTACAACAAGACATATCAGGTAGAGGGAGTCGAGTCCCCCTCCAAGAAAGGGTCCATAGGTCACACGCTTCGAACATAATGGATGTAGGATAGGGCATTAAGGGGGGATTGATTTAATAGACTGTGCTCATGGCAGTGAAGTAGCCAAATGTGAAGCATAGTTCCCATAATAAGTTCTTAGTTTATGGTAATAGAACCCATTCCATGTTTTAAAATACATGGGAGAAACATGGTGCGACTATTGAAAAACTGGACGTGAATGAGAACCCAAGAGGTACTCACCACACCCCATGCTCCCAAAAGATTTTGGGCCAAGGGGATAAAGAGAAAAAAAGATTTTAGATTCATGGGGCTAGGCCCAAATACAAGATGCATGGGAATTTCTACATATCCCATGAGGATGGGAATCAAGCCGTAAGTAGTTCTGGATGATGTCATTTAGTTTAACATCTTGCGGAAAGGACGTGGAGTGGTCTTAGTTTATGGTCATAGACCTCGTACCATAGATGGAACTGGAAGAGGAATACATGTGGTTAATTAATTACTAAAACCCGATGTGAATGAGGACAGTAGGAAACCATATCACCATAATGTACTCCCCAAGAAACTTCTATGTTAGGGGACCAAAAGTGAAAGTTATGCTGGGACCGAGGCAAAGTGCTCAGGCATTCCTAAGTACCCGTGAGGATGGGAATCAAGACATAAATAGTTATGAAGTTGGCATGGTAAGATACCAGTTCCAGGGATAATATGGTGATGAAGGTCTATCCCTCGTACCAAAAGAAGCATCATTTGATAGATTTTGTTTGTCATTTAGGATGAATGTCAGTGTTTTTTTTGTGTAGTGATGGAACTAAGATGGTGAGTCCAGAAATCACCACAAGAATCAAGTCGTATACAGACATTGAAAAATTGTATGTTGTGTGACCAATACCAAACATGATGTCCTCTTGAATGAAGACACCATGATGCAATGCCTTTTTTTCATTGTGCGGACAAGATGATAAGGTCACAGTTTAGGGCTATGTGATGGGGTCAACAATGAGTTTTAATGTCGTGCAGTATAGACACAATAGTTTAAATTCATGTGGGGCAAGGAAGAATAGATTAAATTCATATGGCTTAGATATATATAGGAGATATGAGGTTCAAGAGGGTATGTGCACGATGTGATAAAGCATACCCGACGTGAATGAGGATGAGGTCCAGATCACACCGCATGTGATACCGGGAAACAAACCTCTGGTCGAGGGGCCAAAAAAGGTTAGAGGATATGGGGCATGAGAGACTAGCATTCAGAAGGGTTGTACATGGTGAAACTCTTGAAAACATTACGTGAATGAAGACATAAGTCCACACACACCACACCATGCAATCCTATATGGGTTGGGGCCTAAAAGGCTGAAAAATGTGATAATTAGTGAAATCTAAGATGGACCCAAAGAAGAGATGTATCAACATTCCTGTCTACTCCATTAGGATTGGAATCAAGCCATACATAGTTCCAGAAGATGAGGAATAATGAAATATTAGTTTAAGGTCTTAGAGCTCAGACCATGAAGAAGCGACACTCTTCCAAGTGAGCGTATACCTCGATCTAGTCCCTAAGCCCACTTGAGTAAAACTCGGTCTGGGAAACAAGGGAGGAAACAGTCTTTTCAACACATGGGATACACATAAATGGGAAGTTTGTGAGGAGTCCCGAATGAATCCTTACCACAACTTTGTCCTCCTAACATGAAAATGCGCACTGAAGGATAGCACCAACAGTGTCAAAATCCTACTTGTACATGATGGGGTGGAAAATTATGTGAATCATGTCATCGAAATTTAATGCTTGATGGGGTTGGCGTAATGATGGAGGATAATTGTTGACTGGTTTTTAAACACAACATCCATATCAAGTGACCTAAAATGGGAACAACAAATGAGCATTAACTGCTGACCTTATTCTTAACACGGGACATGTATCAATTTGTTGTTCGAACCCATTGAGGGCATTGGCCCGTAATGGTAGGAGAGCCCTTGGTCCAAGAATCCATGACACTTGGGGGTCTCTTTGGATGTTAAAGATAATGAAATACAAAATTAAGGGGAACATGAGGCCTGAAAAATGGGTGAAAGCATGTCCAGGAAAAATCTAACACTCTAGGTTCTGAACCAAAGTACTCCTAGGCACATTGGAGAATCCCTGAAGAGGGTCGAGGAACCCAACTTTAGAGCAACTGACTAAAAAAGATGAGTGCAGGTCAATGGAGTGATGGGACGTCTAGAGAGAGAGGTACGTGGCGTGGTTGTTACAAACCCAATGTGAATGGGGACACAAAACCATACCACACCGGGTACCCCTCCCATGAAAGGACTTAGTCCAAGATGCCAGAATGATAAGGAGGGTTCTATGGGATGGGGCTGGACCTGAAGACTTAGACATTTGGGCGGTCCTATATATCACATAGGGATGGGAATCAAGACACATGTAGTTCTAGAGAAGGATGCTATATAGTTTATCATCATGAAGCAAGGATGGTGGTGATCTCAGTTTATGGTCGTAGGACTCAGACCATATGCCTAGTTTAATGTCATATGCATGGGACAACTGAGTGGAGAGGGTGAATCATCATGCTTGTGGAAGACCATGAAATGGAAACAATGGTATAGGATAACTTTTGATCATGTTCTCAACACAGTATCCGTATTTGTGTGACTAGAGGTTGGAAGAAAACAATTGAGCATCAATCGTTCTCCATATTTGAAACACTAGACTTGTATCAATTCTTTGTTTGGAGCCCCCAAGGACGTTGGCCCATAATGGTCGGAGGGCCCTTGGGCCGATCATCTATGCCATTTGGGGGTCCTTTTGGATATAGAAGATGATGGAAACCCAAATGATGGGGATTGCGAAGCATGAAGGGGCCTGTGCTCATATAAAGGATGATAAATAAAGGGGGATTTATCAAGGGGATATGTGTAGTGTAGAAAAATAGCCTGATGTGACTGAGGACGTGAGTCCACACAACACCACACAATTCTAGATGAGAACTTCTACCAGTGGTTGAAATGGTTGAGGAACCTGAGGCTGGGCTTCCCAGCCAACTGTAGCCATATGATCCCTCATGTGAGTTTTGCCTTTCCTTAGATCCTAAGCCCATGTGAGAAATGATTGGTATGGGAAGCAAGGAGTATGACTAGGATCTCCCCATTATATAAGGGTCTGAAAGCTAGAATCACACTCCTGCTCAAGGCAGACCGAAGCTTGAAGAGACAACGGGGTAGAATGAACCACTACCCTCAATGTTTGGGACATATGGGGGTGGTGAAAATGGAAAATTATAGTTGTTGAAGAGATTCAAAACATAACAACCATATCGTGTGACCTGAAATGAGAACAACAATTGTGTGTTAACTACTAACAAAATTCCCAATATGATAATTGTATCCATTTGTTGTTCGAAACCCTTGAGGATGTTGGCCCGTAATAGAAGTAGATCCCTTGGTCCGAGAATCCATGCCATTTTGGGGTCCTTTTGGATGGGAAGGATAATGGATTCCCATGTATAGGGAGTGTGTGAAGCATAAATTTGCCCATGAAATTTAAAGTCAAGATGGATAGTAGAAGAGGTGGAGATCTTCAGGGGAGGGATACATGGTACGATCATGATGAGCTCGACGTGAATGAGGAAAAAATCCTGCACCACACCATGTGTTTAGATCCTATGGGAGGTCCTGAATTTTGGGGCTGGGTCTATGGAAAAAATGTCCAGGCATTCATAGGTATCCCATAAGGATGGGAATGAAGCCATATGTAGTTCTGAAGTCCACGCTGTTTAGCGTCATACGGTGAGGACGTGGGAGGATAGAATAATGAGGTGGGGCACATGGTGCAATCATCGTAATCCTGACATGAGTTGGGCCAAGAAGCCTACACGACACCATGTGGGTTCCTCCAAGAGAACTATACCTTGGGGGATAGTAAAATTGGACACATTGGGATGGACTCAAGATGAATCGTCTGAGCATTCCTACCTATCCCATAAGGATGGGAATCAAGACATACATATTTATTTCAGTTTAATGTCTTATAGGATGACACACAGTTTAATATCTTTCAAGAAGACCTACAGTTTAATATCATGCGTGATGAAATACAGTTTAACATCATGCGGGATGACATACTATTTAACATCCTGCTGGATGACATACAGTTTAATGTCATGTGGGAAAATATACAGTTTAATGTCACGTGGGACATTTTATAGTTAAAGTTCATGTAGGACCAGACAATATAAGGTCATGTAGGACCCATATTTCTTAGGAAAATTATTTCTTGAGGAACTTCACATTGGTGGGGGGAGTTATACGCTCATTATTCAAGGTAACCAAGGAGTATGTGCCATTGGAGTAAAACTCGTGAATAAGGTACTTCCCAATTGGGATCTAACTTGGGTCGTTTCCTGCTAGGTATCATTGATGTCCTCAAGGACAACACCAATTCGCCTTGTAAGAAGGATCAGAGGTGAACTTTCTTGTTGAAAGCATTAGCTATCTTGTTCTGATACCTTTCCAAATTTTACAGGGCACAAAGCATGTTCTCGTCAAGTGCTTCCAACTCATCCAGATGGATTTCAGCTACATTTTCAGGTTCTTGTTGATCATGGATAGCTATGCGCAATGACGATCACTAAATCTTGATTGGAAGGATGGATTTTTTTTATGTACACCATGTAATATGGTGTCACCTAGGTGGAATTACGATTCATCGTTTGATAAGCCTAGAGGGCATTGGGGAACTTCTTCCACCAACTCTTCTTGTTATGACCAACCATTTTAATTTTTTAGATCAGGTGCCTAGAAGTTCATGCCTTTATTGGTGAGGATAGTGTGGGGAACTTCAAATCGGTAGATGATGTTGAAGATCACAAATTCAATGATGGAATGAGTCTTGAACTCCTTGAGCGGAACTGCCTCCACCCACTTGGAGAAGAAATCCATAGCAGTCAGGATGAATCGGTACTAGCGATCTGTCACTGGTGGATATGGTCCCACGACATCAAGTCCCCATACCACAAATAGAAAAGAGTACTTGGTAGTGTGGAGAGGCTCTAGTGGTTGATGCATAATGTTGTCATGAATTTGGAATGCATGGAACCTTTTGGCGAACTCGATGCAGTCATGGATCATGGAGGGCCAAAAATACCACAATCTCTATATCTGGTGAGATAGTTTCGACCTAGTCTGATGAGCCCCATAGGAACTGGAATGAACCTCCTGCATGACATGGGAAATCTTGACTCCTTGAATGCAATGGATGAGAAAACTATCAAAACCATGCTTGTAGAGGATCTACTCATGACCAGGACTATCCTAGAGGGTAAAATGTAATGCGTGGCATCGAATTCACTCGTGCTCAGCCTTATCATCCAAGAGATTACCGTTTTGGAGGTACATGATAAAGGACGTTTTTTTGTCAAGATTCACTTCAATCAATACATCTGAGGGACCTAGGGGTCTTGAAGTGGAGGCACTGGAAATAATGTGGATTACCTGCGGGTTGTCATCATCATCTGAAGTGATGGGAGCAATGAACCTCTAGTGTGCCATGTGGAAATTCAGATCATCTTGTTTAGGCTATTCAAGTGATGCAGCTATGATGGCCAGGGTGTCAGCTCGACCATTCTGAGATTGAGGGACATGAGTAACATCTGGCCAATATGGGAACTAGGAAATTAGCTGGATAGTTCATTCCAACAATGGTATGAACTTTGGATTTCTGACGACATAGTCACCGTTGATCTTCTTGATGACAAGTTCAGATTCACCTTTCACATGAAAATTGGGCACATCAATCTCTAGGTCCAACTAGAGGCTAGTAATGAGATCCTGATACTTCGCCTCATTGTTGGTGCAACCTTATGACATCAGTAATGAATACGATAGGATGGATTGTGTTGGGGTAATGAAGAAAATACTCAGACCTACTCTATTGAGCCTGGGGTCATTGATACTTTTGTCGGTGGGGCTTCAAGAATCACCATTGAAGGGCATTTTCTAGCATGACACAACTTGGTATACTGAGATAATTGCTTAATCGGGGAAATTGGGTTCCAAGGACTGGTCCACAGAAGTTGGATGGGCAGCACGTATGTATGCCAACGTTTTTCTCTTAATATCTTTCAGATGAAAAAACCTGATGTCGAACTTCTAAGGGATTACTACCCACCATGATAAATTTCTAGTCAGCATGGGGTGGTTCATGATGTACTTAAACAGATCCACTTGGGACACTAGCTGTACCTCATAATGATGGAGGTAATGTAGTAATTATTGTACCACGAATACCAGCACAAGGAATCTCTTCTGGATAGAGGATTTTCTAGTCTCTGTATCAAGGAGCATGCAGCTGATATAGGAATGAATGTTCTCTATCCCCACATTATTCTTCTGGGTGAGAATGGAGCCGATAGACTATTCTAGGGTGGTCACGTAAAGGACCAACAACTTTCCAAAGACAAGTGGAATTAAGACCATAGGTTGAAGTATGTACTACATGATTTCCTCGAAGGTAGTCTGACAATCTTCACCCCACTCGTAGACAATGCCTTTCTTCATGAGCCAAGAAAAGGGCTAACACTTGCCAGAAAAATTCATGATGAATCAGTGTATGTAGGACATGTGGCCTTGGAAACCACGTAGCTCCTAAAGGTTGATTGGGGGATACATCTAAATGATGGCATTGATCTTCTTCGGGTTGATCTTGATGCCCTTGCATCTGATAGCAAAGCTAAGAAACTTTCCAAAGGTGACCCCGAAGGTGCACTTAAATGGATTCATCTTCATGTGGCAGGAATAGAGGAAGTAAAACACTTTATCAAGGTATTTGAGATGATCCTGACACCGAAGATATTTGACCACCAGATCATCCACATAACATTCCACCAACATTTCTAGGATCAACTTAAATATGCGATTCATAGCCAGCTGATAGGTGTCACCATCATTCTTTAAATTGAAGGGCAGGACATGGTAGAAAAAAGAACCTGAGGTGCTATGAAGGCTGTAGAATACTCATCCTCAGGGTCTATTTATATATGGTTATACCCAGAGAACCCATCCATGAAAGAGAGGGCTTGGAACCCATACATAGCATCAATACAAAATTTTGTCAAAGGAAGTGGAAAATAATCCTTCAAACACTAACAGTTGAGATCTCGGAAGGCGATGCAGACTCTGATCTGTCCATTCTTTTTTCATGACTAGCACAATTTTGGATAAAATTTTTGGGTACTGGAACTCCTTAATGAAATTGGATCTGATGAACTTATCCACATCCACCTCAACCATGGCACCGTGAGAAGGGTGCATCTTTCTGGGAGGCTGCTTGAACCCATGATGATTTGTCGGGAGACCTAGGCGTTGGAAGGATACCTGAATGTCTAGTCTTGGAATCTTTTCATATCTCCAGGAGAATACATCATGGTTTTGTTTAAGTATGTATATGTATTTTTGTTTCTCCTTCAAAGTCATGGTGGACCTGATCAATGTGGGTTTTGGGTCCACCTCGCTATCGAGGTTCACCTACACCAATTCGTTGACCATGTTAGAGACACCCTCTTCAATGGTGGGGGGATAATCCTCTAAATCCTCTTCTTCACATATAGAAGAGGGATCCTTGGTGGGAGGAGTTTTATCTGAGTTGAAAAATCCTGATGAGAGGCTGGTACCATCCTTAGCATAAGTGGACACTACATCAGGGAACTCTTATGCAGCTGAAACCATAGCAATGAAGGTTGTTGATCCGATCCCATTCAATCTTCAGCCTACGGTGCCATGCTTGATGATATCAAAACTATAGTGTAGTGTCAGCTTGAGCTGGTTAATTCTAGACCGATGAAACACGAACATATGACTTATTTTCTTTGCCATGGGGCAGAGATCCTAATACCTTATGGGAGTAGGAGGCTCTGGGATCACCTGAGCCTGATTTTTGTAGGAGTATGTGGTGATGTTTCAGTGTCTCATAGACTTGGAAATGTGTTCCCCTAACTTTCCAAAAACAACGAAGCATTGTCCCATGTTTGGGGTTGTAGCCTCCAATCGGTGGATTGAAAATATGTAGGCATTATCTAGATCTGTAAATGGGTCTTTCATAGTCGTGGCATGCTCAACCTCGTTATCCAGAATCTACTTGTATTTTCTCTTGTAATAGTTGGCATTTAGATAGCGGGATTCATAAGTGAAAAATTGTGATGCATTTACTTGATGCACGCCCACTTGACTATTATGTGAGTACTTGAGTCACTGGTGATACGATGAAGGAATCGCTGCATGCAGGTGCAGCCATGGCCTGCCCATCAATGCATTATAGGTAGTGTCCTGGGAGACAACCATAAACTCAGTGCTAGTAACTAAGCCATTGAACTGGTTCTTCAAGTGGATATTTATAACCAGTGTTTGTTCCATCCTATCATAGCCATGGATTATTATGTTTGGGGGACTAATATCATCCTCAGACAATCCCAGTTTTCGTATTGTTTGAGTCGGGATTAGGTTGATCCCAGAACCCATGTCGACAAGACAATGACAAACCTCCACTCCGTTGAACTGACTGGTGATGTACAATGGGATAATGTGCCCTTATATCGGAGAGCCTTCATCATCTCAAAATAATGAGATAATGGCCTGGAATTCAGCATGCTCGACCACCTCAACTTGAAAGGCTTTTGTGGATACAACCTCCGTCTCAAACTGGAGGGGGCTTCTTAAATCCTCGGTGAGGTACTCACGCATATCCGATGATAGGATAAGGGCCTTAAGTATATACAGATTTTCTAGAATTATGGAAATATGTTTGAGGACATGATACTTCCGTTCTAGGTGCAAATTTCGGTTTACAGGAGGTCACTCTATAACAGAAGGTATGGTGGTCCCTAAAAACTAGACTGGTGGCTGACTGGTGCTAAGAATATCACACTGCTCACTAGTTAATGCCTACAGATTGACTATCGAATGAGGGATCGATGACTGAGACCAATCCGTAATAGATCGCGGATGGTCACAGCACGGTCGAGGTGGCTCTGCCTGATCCAACAACATGAACAATGGCGAAGGTGTACCTGATGACATAAAATGAGAACGTTGTGCATTATGAGATCTGTGCTGGGAATGCTTCCTAGTTTTGGTAGCATGAACTTCCTAGCTGAAAGTACTGGCTGAGTCACTCCAACGACTCATATTTCCACAGATCTGTCGACATTGACGATGACTGGGGACGTTGGGAGGATCCTCCTGGAACTCCTCGCCGTCAGGAATTATGTAGGGATTTACCAGCTCTAGGGTACAAAATGGGGATTTCCCTTGATTTTCAGTTGAAGATTCATCCACTACTTGGCATATTCATGAAGGAATCACCATCTCTAGGAGCATGAAGTCATCAAGAGTACCAGATGACAATGACATTTGCAAGGGAATTTGTTTTCCCTTGTGCCACTTTCATTTTCTCTTCTGTGAAGGGGATGACTGAGACAATGATGAAGAAGTAGTAGATGTGGCTTCTGAAAGCTCTGGTCGATTCAGGCATGTACGGATAACACCATGGGAACAAGTGATTTTTTTTATGATCCATCCAGTCATCATAGTTTTGGGACCCACTATTAGATACCTGATGCCACTCTCCTTTGATATCGCTGTTGTTTTCTGTCCTCACGAAGTCACATGCCACCTATTCCGGAGTTGGACCTAACTGGACTATGTTTTTATCCACCTGGTCTTGAAGATATACATTAAACACATAGCACTATGGGAGGGTATGCCCCAAGATCCGCTGATAGGGTTGTTAATTAGGGAGATCAGTGTGGTTTGCCTCTTCTGTCCTCCTACATTCAGGAAAACGTACAATCCCCTTCTCTAAGGAACATTAGAAATAACTGAGGACTTGAGCCTCATTGAATGAGTAAGTCCAGTTCCTCCTGTCTAAAAAGGGGGCCCTGGGAGCCTGACCCTGACGAGGGGCTGGAGGAGTCTATCGAGGAGGATTATATTAGTTATTTCACCTAGGTCGTGGCAGTGCATTTTTCGGGGGCACCTACCAATATTGAGGTGGGCACTGCTAGTCCGGAGGCTACACCTGAGTTGGAGGGCCTCTACAAGGCTATAGATGCAGCTCTATTGGTAACAAATCTAGTTTCTTGGGGGGATTCTATTTGATCCACTATGGTGGGATCATCCCTGGAGACCCTTCTTGTCGGGATTTCAAGAGAAATTGACCTACCTAGATTGCCTATTTCAAGTATTAATCTAGGAATTGTGCCTTATCATAGAATTATACAAATCCCTAGGGTATCTCTTCGTGATCAAAGAGGGGACTAGTTCCATCTTGACATTCCCTACCCACATTGGAAATAGTTTCTCCTGAGTCAGTGGCATGTCAAGGGAGTATGGGGGCCCTTTCTACCAGGTGAAAAATTATGAAACGCGCTCATCAGGTCTATGATTTAACTTGAAGAGGTCTGTGATACTCGTCTTCCAAGTGGTGGAACTAAACTGGTCGAGAAATTTCCTATAGAGGTATTCCAAGCTAGCTACTGATCCAATGGGGAGATGGTTGTACCATAAGAAAACCGACCCCTCCAATGTCTGCACAAAACACCAATGTTTAGCTGCCTCTAACTGTGTTGGGGTTCCCAACATGGGTCTACACCTTGACATGAAGTGTTCCAAATGATGTGGCAGGTCCCTTGTCACATTTTAGGGGAGAAAGTGGGATTTTAAAAACACAGGCATGCTGGAATATCATCCATGGATGCCATATAAGTCTTTCCTTCAGGTGGAATTTCCATATGTAGAGTCTCCAAAGTTTATAGGTAGGCAATGAGTGTCGTCATTGGATCATTCATGTGGGTGTTCTGGTTTTGATGGGGATCCTTGACCACAAGCACGTTGGTATGTTCTTTAACATGATAATAGGGCACCGCGGCTCATGGAGCGGCTGGTGGGATGATCTATGGAGTGGCTGGGGGAACCTAAGTTGGGTCCTGGAGATTATCACTCCACTTGGGTGGATTTGGAGACACATACCACAACCTCTTACTATCAGTTCCAACCTCAACCCTCTCTGTGTGGGCAGGATGATCATGGTCACCTAGAGGTAATTAGTCGAGTGGAAGTTGTGCCTACCCCTATTTCCCTAGATGATGATCACTATAGTTTGGCCATTACTCTATAGCACATTCATCCAGGAGGTCTTCGACTATCTTCTTGTGTTCTGTGTGTTACTGAAGCAATGCATCTTTTTCAGTATTGTCTTCCGCCTTCTACCCTGAGCCAGACGGGTCATTGGGTTTGGTGGATCTGAGCTGTTCCTTAGACTTTTTGGGATTTTAGCTAAGGACCAACGCCTCGGTGGGAACGAGAATACCCAATGGATTTATTTGTTTAAAATTAATCCTTCCCCACTTATCCAAGAGGGGTGAAACTCCCTCGGGGGAGGTCCTCTCCAAGAAGTTCTAGCTCGTTCTCACCCCCGGCAGGTCATCCATGTTAACCGCGACCCTTCCTGGTGGAATATCCTCTATGTCACCCGAAAATCGAGTTGGTTCTAGATGGAACTGAAATTGAGGGCCACTTATTTCCCATAACCATGGATTTTCACATGGGGAGAAGCATCCTTGATTATCTTGTAGAGAACTTTAAAGCTCTGGACACATCGTTGTTGTAGGGTCATATGGCAACATGGTGACTCAGGGCGTTGGGACACAGGGTGTGCATCCAAATAAACCAACATACATTGTTGGACGATTTCATCGAAGTGCACCTAACTTTTGGGGTAGGCCACTTATCGATGACGAAGAAAGAAATGAGTCACCTAGAGGGTCTGGTGAAAACACTCGACCTCTTTTTGGGTGAGTGATTCTATAACACTGAAATTTAGTGCTGTAATTGGACAAAACATCTCAAACAATTGGTCCACTGCAAGAATGACCCACAAGCTCCTCAACTCTTACTCGAGGTCTATCCCTTCATTTCCCCACTCATAAACCAGAGGAATTTGGGGAACCAGTAGCGATACCGAAGCAGACCGCTGAGGTGGAAGGCTGGCCAGTGGAGAATACGACGAGCGAGCTAAGAAACGACCACATCTTGGGCTATCCTCTAAATAATGCAGTGACTTAGCCACTATATTGCGGTAATACGGGATGGTGAGCACAATTTCTAGCATAGGGACTATGACTACTGGCAGTGGACCACACTACTGCTCATTCGCCATTGGTCCCCAGAATATCTCTCTATGATCTCTGGTTGAGTTAGAGAGTGCTTCTGGTGATGATGGTGGCGATTTAATGGCCAGAGCCTATAGAGATACCAAACATTCATCCTTCTAGATGTACTTGCTGAGGGAGGTGCGAATCTGATGGACCTCACATTCTGGAAGTATGATCCGATGCACCTTGTTCTAGCCCCAACACTTGACGTGGAGGATCTAGGAAAGGGTTCCATCGCTGAGTCATATTACACCTCAGAATATGAGAAGCATACTAGTTTATTCTCGTTCTGAATCTTCTCAGTATTATTTTTATGGTGGTGATGACCCGCCCACCATTCTTGGGATAGTTCTTTGGGACAGGGTAGATTTCCGAAAAGAGGAGGACCATCAACCGCACTGCTACCAGGGTGGAGAGGATTTTCGCCTGAGTGAGATGGGGTGAAAGGAGAACCTATAGAGATTTAAATGGGAACACACGGATGAACTCTATGTCCATTAACTTATGTATGAATGGAATCTCCATGTAATGTGCTGGAGTGGGTAAGACCTCCGCTGGAGCTGACAGGAGCATGAGTATGACTTCTGTGCTGGGTGTTGGTGAAGCGAAGATGACCTTAACCCCTCTGATTTCTATGGTGAGGAGGACCTTCTCTTGCTGCTATAAGCACATGGGGAGGTCCCCCAAATTTTATATTGACTGGATTTGAAATGTCCCCACACTGGCAGCCGACGGTAGGAGGAAGAACCCCATACTTGATGTAATGATCACGAGAGAGGCTTTCGTATTGAGTGTGACTGTCATGGGGAGGACCCTCATTCAGACTGAAGGTAGCACATAGGGGACCTCAATGCTGAGCTTTGAAGTTGGGAGGACCCGCATTCTCTAGGGTGGCTGTATGGGGAGGACCTCCGTACTGGTTGTCGTTTTCGTAGGTCAGTCCGCGGAGGGTGCTCCCTGCGTCGATAACCACGAGAGCCGACCCAACCTGCCCATGGGGTGGTAAGGGTCTCGATCCGGGTCAGGTATATAAGTTCCCTTTATCTTTGTATACTTGGGAATGATGATATATGTCAGTGGTGGCACGATCCATAGTAGTTATTGATGTTAAATCCCCTTGGTGGGCATCCTCCTTGGCCTGTGCCTAACGCAGGCAACGGGTCAGCCGGACTGGGGACAACGGTGCAGGGGTAGGGATTACCTGCTCATCAACTCATTGGACAGGGTGTCGGTGCTGGCGCGGCCTAGTGGGAGCCATCCTTGGGAGCCCCTAAAACTGGATCACAGTTGGGCTGGCCCAGACATCCCCAACCTCATCAGCGTATGGAAGGGAGCCATCAAATCATTCCTGGGAGAGGCTCCAGAAATAGTTGTACATTAGAGTAGGGAGCAGTGGCTCCCTGCACGGCCCTTTGGGGAAGTGGCGGTGATGAGGCGCAGATGCCTCTAAATCTTGGTGGGCCATATCTTGAGTTGGTATAATCCGCTCCTCCTCATATCGGTAGACAAATTCATTTATCACCATTCATTGTATGAATTCAAAAGGGGATATAGGTTGTGGGAGACTAGCAACTGTGGTTGTGGAGATTGTCATTGAAGAAGTGGAGCCATGTGAAGTTTCCATGTTGACATTGTCCTTTCCCCTCCGTCGGTGGATAAAAGGTGATCAGTTTCCTGTTACAACAGCTTGGGTCCTATAAGGTAGGGAGATTAAACCATTAGCACTGCAAAAAGGAATTCAATTTCCAGTGCTCCAGCGTCAGTCCCTCTTCCTTGACTGGTAATCCAGATTCACGCCGACCACGTCATAGATGGAGATGACCAACGTTTTGACTACCTCTACTTCTGGTGAGTTTCATGCTAGGATGTCTTTTTTTTAGGGGATACCTGGCGCCAGATAACAGGATCCGGTGACACGCTAATCCACCGATGTCTCGAATGATACTAATATCCACATTGAGGAGAATAAATTCATGTCGGGTTCACCATTTATACTTCTGACACTTTCACCAAGGTGCACACATCCGTCCGTTTGATGAGGATGAGGACGCACTGACTGTTTCCCCTCATTACCACTTTCCAAAGGTAGGCATCATCCGTCGTTTATTCAGGGATGTTTTCTCATTGATCTAAACAAGATGGTGACATGTCAGTTCTTCCTTTTGTGGATTCCTCCTCATAAATGATCACATATTCAAGGTCTCCCTTATATATTAAGACATTGTTTTTGAAACTCTTCCTAGTGCCCTTTCTCTATGGAAGCTGGTTAATTACACTGCCTTTGTCGGGACATTCCATGTGTAGCACCCCAAACATTTTATGGTATTTCTCTTTTAAATACATTCTATTCATCACTGTGTTCCTTTGAAATAATACTAGGTTATTTAGGAGATAGTTAAAACCTAGCCATTAGATAAAAATTTTCCACTTCAATATTTTGAATTTCGAAAAATGGTCATCTAGAGTTGTGATCAGTAAGTCATTTGGAGTCTGATAGAACAAACTTGATTTTTGGTAAATAGTAACATACCCTTATGAATAGTAATATGACCCTTATTAATAGTGAATAATAATATTATTTTATTTTCTTAAGGCAATATGGTAATGGGATCATAATTAATTTTTCCATGTCACATAAAACTAACTGCACTTCAAGATTGTTATTTTTGGAATTAACTATAACCTTATTTAAAAATTAAATTAATAATATTTAGAAAATTATTTTTGAAAAATGGATTTCACTTTTTAATTCTACACATCAAAAAATGGTATGATTGAATTTTTTGTATTTTTCTGAAATTTTTGAATTTTTTATGAATAGTGAAATACAGTAAATACAGTATATTCAATTTATCAGTAAAATACACTATTTATGACATCATAAGTGTTTCAAGGACACATGGTTCGAACTCACATTCCATTATTACTATTATGGGTCACACGAAACAATACTATTGGTTGTATTGATGGAAATAATAAAATAATGAAATTAAATATTCAAAATTTACCCCTCTCCTCCACTATAAACCCCCACCTTTTCTCTTCACTCCTCTAAGCCTTGAATATACTCAAAGTTCTGACCAATTAACCTTACCAAGTCTCTTACCCAAGTCCTAGAGCTTCTGGACTCACCAAAACACCCAAACCAAATCCCTTAAGAAGGATCTCAAGGAGAAGAGATCAAGAGGTAAATGACCTCTTTTATTTTCATTCTTTTCTTTAATTTTATGTTATTATCTTCCTTTACCTTTGGCTTGTGTTGGGATATTTCATTAAATATTACCCCATATTGTCCACATTATGTATTAATGATGATATATTCCATTCCTCTCATCAAACTATTTTTATGAAATTTTAAGAGACGTCGTTAGGCAGCTGAATTTTCGTGAGAAATTTATCAAGTTTTCATTCATTTTAAGATTACTTTCTTCTCTTCTTATTTCATCACCTAATATTAACCAAGAGGAATTTATGCTCTGGAATCTTTTATATAATGGATGTTCTAATATTTATGGAGAATTCTTCATCATTATTCTTCTCCTCTCCCACATATTTATGGAAAAAACATTGTCGGTGATGTGTCGAATTACCGACATCATGGACGATGTAATTACAATTTCCATTGATTCTTTCAATGTCTGGTCATGAAACCAAATATATGGTTGAACCAAGTCATAATATATTTTTTTTATCTTTATTAACATTCTTTCATCTTTATAGGTTCATAACATGGAATAATAATACAAAACAAGTTCATTGAGCACAAAACTGCCAAGCCAAATTCATGTGTTTTTAACTCATCGAATGAGTCATCCTCATGGTATATAATCAGAATCACTATAATATCATTTATATCTATTTAATGTCACTAATAATTTCTATTAACAGTTCTGTATGTTTAACCATATTTCAAACCAACTTCCATTCATGAATACAAGGAAACAAATCACGAAACCGAGTAAGAAAATGCTTCCAAAAAAATAAAATTGAATCTCTTAAATCCAACAAAAAGGCCATTAATGAACTTAATAAGGTTATAACATATCAATTACATATAGAATAGGTTCTGGATTTATGAAATTAATAATCCTAATTTGTTTATTCTGGTCTTTAATAACAAGTCAAGAACACCTTCAAGCATAAGGTAAGGGGTTTCTCATCTCACTTTCATTTCTGTGAGATTTCCATTGTTCACCAATTATTCCTTATATTTGGTATATGTGTACTTACATTTGATATATAATAACATTATTTTATTTATATTAATGTTATTAAATTATTCACTTGATGGTTATTATGTTCTGGTCATATGGTTTGATCGATTACACTGTGGTAAGGGACTTTGCCTCTGTTGACGTTTTCGTTGTGACTATCTTTGTATTGTGCACATAATAATACTTATGTTGTGTACCTACTGCGCATTTGAGATCAATTTTAATTTTAAATTATTTTTATATTAAATATCCATAATCTCATGGATGTGTTTGATGTCTAAACCGTATACCATTTTACATAGGGTGTTTATTTCAAAAGTTATTATGGAAATATTGACGAATCTGTATAATCTACTCTACAAGGATATAGAAAGGCAATATTGATCTTGTATTGAATCAATTTATAAAGAATTATTGGGATTTAGAGGTGGGTAGGGCCCACTACAATTCCTCGATGCATCAGTAGGTCTCATGAGACAAACAGTTTGGCGACAGACCCTTTGAGTTTGTTTCCAAAAAAATCAGACGGGTTTCTACCCACAACTATAAACCAGTTTTATGGTATTATGGTTTCATGTTCCAGATAAATGAAATCCAATTAATAAGAATTATCTTTATTCATTATCAATTATTATTATTATCCATGAGGTTTTCACTATTACAAAATCTATGGACGCAGTTTCATTCTCAGTTTATTAATGGTATTAGTTGTTCATTTGTTCACTATGCCATATTGTTTATGTCAGATTGATTATGATTCACTTATTATTGTACTCATGCTTCCACTATTTTTAACCCTTACTGAGTGTTTTAGCTCTCCCCTTTCATTTTTTACCTTCGATAGGTGATGAAGAGAAGGTCTTTTATTGAGTTCATGTGGTTGCAGTTTTTAGTTTTGTTATGAATTGTATCTTGTAACCTTTTTGAATGTAATTTGTGTTACATATATGAATCTAGTTTCTTAAAGAATACTAAAATGTTCATTCCTTTGGGACTTTCATTCCTTCTAACCACTCCAATATGACAAGTTATGCACCAGCTCCGGTCTAGAGGGGTCGGGGTGTTACAGTCGGTATCAGAGGATGTTTAATAGAACACTAGGAAAATAGACTAGGAAATTTATAGTATGGAACAAATCCATAAGGTAGTTTCTGAGGATTAAAGTACAAGAACATCCTGTTATTTTGGTAAGTAATAGATTATGTGTATATTTTAAACAATACGTCCCCATCTGGATACGAGCAGGTAGAGGCGGCTCTAGCACTGATGTATCTAGGGATAAAACCTGAAAACACCACTTTGAGCTAGACTGAAATGGGAACTGGTGCACGAAAACATGCCTTACTGCACTCTTGGTTACGATACTACTAGGGGATATTCTTTGGATAATCCATGTTTTCTTTACAAGCCATTATGAAGGAGTTAATGTAAATTTTTTCTTAGAGAAACCATGATTATATTTTTAGCTATGCATAGAATTTAAATCTATGTTAAGTTCATTTCTATTTGAGATTTATAAACTAATCTAGTGTATCCCAATATTTAGAAATGGCATCTAATGGAATAAGGGGAATCAATACTAGTGGGCAATGTAGGGATCTCCCCACTGAGCAAGTCAACACGGTCAATGTCAGAGCAGATCAAATCATGACTATATTGGGACAACTTTCTCAAGTTGTAACAAATAACCATTTAACACCTATGTTGGATCGTTTCATGTGGCAGAAGACCCCATCTTTCTATGGGACTACAAGTCCAGTGGTTCCTGAGCAATGGATCAAGTCCATTGAATAGATATTCATGGAATTAAGATGCAATGAAAATGAAAAGGTATTACTGACATTATATTGTCTCAAGGGAGACGATGATCAATGGTGGTCCTTGATTCAAAATACCACAGAGGAAGAAGAGATAGAGGATATGGAATGGAGGACTTTTAAGGAAATATTCTTCAAAAAATATTTCCTTCATGAGAAAGGAACTGAAATGAAGAGGAAATTACTTGGCTAGAAACAAAGGGAATAAGACAGTGTTGCAGAGTATGAGGCTACCTTCACAAGGCTAGCCAGGTATATCGTAGATGACATTCGTGACTCAGCAGACAAGATTGATCACTTCTTTGAAGGTCTTAAGCCATGTCTTCTAAGTACACTGGATTCTCAAAACTTTTCATCATATTATGGAATAGTATCATGTGCTATCAAAATAGAGAAGGAATTTGATAGTTCAAATTGTTTCAAAGGAAACCAAGATAAGAAGCGATAATCTGATAAAAAAGGAAAAGGAGAAGCACCAAATAAGAGAAAGGGAATGAATTGTTTCCCATTATGCGAGAACTGTGTAAAGAATCATCTCGGGAAATTCTTGAAAGGCTTGGGATTATGTTATAAGTGCGTAGAAAAGGGACATCGATCTGATGAATTCAAGTGGAAGAAATAGTTCAACGATGTTCAACGGTACAATTGTAGAGAGATGGGACACTATGAAAATGAGTGTTTTAAGTGCCAAGGAAACATGCCTAAAAAAACCATGAAAGAAAGGGAGAGCCTATGCGATTACAACCGTGGAGTTTGAAGTTCCTAGTGACATGGTGGAAGGTACATTAATTGTTTCCTCAAACATAGCCAACAATTTATTTGATTCCGGATCATCGCATTCATTTGCATCCTCTCAGTTTTCCAAGAAAATTAGATATGTTCAATTTGATTTAATAAAGTAGTTTTCAGCCAAAACTCCCATGGGGTGTATCATTTCAACAAAGGCATGTTGACTAGTACCCCTCCAAACACCAAAATGTGCTTTATTTTATAACTTTATCATCATACCCATGACTGAATTTGATATAATTATTAGTATAGATTTTATGTCAAATTATGATGCGAGGATTTATTGCAAGAAAAAGGAAGTTACAATTTTTGAAAATGCTGTAGAATCCCTTGTCTTTAGGGCAGAAAGTTTGCCACCTGATTCTTATCTAGAACCACCCCCAATAGCTTTACTGAATGTAATACTTAGAGAAGAAGATAATCCAATATCTATGGGAGAAGAATGAAATCTAAAAATTGAATACGTGCACATAGTGAAAGAGTACTTTGATGTATTTACATAGGATTTACCTAGACATCCTCTAGAGCGGGAAGTTTAGTTCTCTATTGATTTAATTCTGGATGCAAGAACTATATCAAAGACCCCATATGGAATGGACACTTTGTAGTTAGTGGAGCTAAAGAAAAAACTTTAATAGTTGAGTGACAATGGACTTATTCGACCTAGTGTTTCTCCATGGGGAACCCTAGTCTTGTTTGTAAAGAAGAAAGATGGATCCATGAGGCTTTTCATTGATTACCGAGAAATCAATGCTATTACAATAAATAATAAGTATCCTCTGCCTCAGATTGATGATTTATTTGACCAAATTCATGGAGCTCAATACTTTTCAATGATTGACCTTTGATCTGGATATCATCAACTACGTGTGAGAAAGAAAGATATTCTGAATACAGCATTTCAAACAAGGTATGGGAATTACAAGATTACAGTGATGCCTTTTGGACTGAAAAATACACTCTCTATTTTCCTAGATTTAATGAATAGAGTTTTCAATGAATATCTTGATAACTTTTTTGTGGTATTCATTGATGATATCCTGGTATACTCAAAAATATATGAAGACCATGAGGATCATTTGTGAACTATTCTGAAAACTCTGAGAATAAATCAATTGTATGGGAAGTTTAGAAAGTGTGAATTTTGGCATCAATTAGTTTATTTTCAAGGACATATTGTCTATAAATATGGAATCCTAGTTGATTTTGCAAAGAAAAAGGCAATCCAGGAATGGCACATGCCAACAAACATAACTGAGGTATGCAGTTTTATTGGTTTAGCAGGTTATTATCGATGTTTCATTCAAAATTTTGTCCGACTAGCTAACCCATTAACCAAGATCACACGTAAAAAAGTTAAGTTTGTGTGGACAAAAGTGTGTACAGAATGCTTCGAATAATTGAAAATAAGATTGGTCAATGCTCCAATTTTGACTCTTCCATCTGGAAGTGATGGATTTGTGATATACAACGATGCATCAATGAATGGGCTGGGTTGTGTCCTTATTAAAAACGATAAAGTTATTACTTATGCATCAATATAGTTAAAGACTCATGAGAAAAATTATCCAACTCATGATCTTGAGTTAGCAGCCGTAATCTTTTCTCTGAAAATAAGGAGGCATTATCTCTACGAAGAGAGATGTAAGATTTATACAGACCACAAGAGTTTGAAATATATTTTCACTCAAAAAGAACTCAATATGAGGCAAAGAAGATGGATCGAGTTACTCAAATATTACGATTGTTCAATACACTACCACCCAGGAAAGGCGAATAAGGTGGAAGATGCATTAAGCAGGAAAGATCATGGCCTTCTAACTCAAATGAGGAGTGAAAGAGATCCTATGTTTATGGATCTACTAAAGATGGATATGGGAATTGTTTAGG
Source organism: Viscum album (assembly GCA_963277665.1). Lineage (NCBI taxonomy): Eukaryota > Viridiplantae > Streptophyta > Magnoliopsida > Santalales > Viscaceae > Viscum > Viscum album. The sequence goes on from OY728131.1 coordinate 382,440,693, forward strand.
AAGGGGAAAAATCACTCCTATTTCAAATGATTTCTAAACAATCTTTACTAAAAAGGATAAAAATTTCTCAATCTAATGATGAGAATCTGCAAAAGAAAATTAATGCAGTTAAGGATGGAAGACTGGCTGACTTCATGTATGACGAAGGAGTTGTGATGTTTGGGAAGAGTTTATGTGTTCCATCAGTACCCGAGCTAAAAAGGGAATTATTAGATGATTCTCATAGCTCAAATTTCTATATACACCTAGGTAGCACCAAGATGTATAAAGATCTGAAAGAAGATTTTTGGTGAGATAATATGAAGCGAGAAATTTCTGACTATTAGTCAAGGTGTCTAGTTTGTCAACAAGTGAAGGTAGAGAGACTCATCCCAATGGAGTGTTGCAACCTCTACCTATTCCTATGTGGAATTAGGATAACATTATGATGGATTTTTTCACCGGACTACTGAGGACACCTAGAAGGAATGATTCAATATGGGTAATTGTTGATCGTCTCACTAAAACATCACATTTCCTTCCAATAAGAGAGGATTTACAACTTGAACGCCTGACAAGACTTTATATTAATGATGTTTTGAGACTTCATGGTGCACCTCTATCAATTGTCTCTGATCGAGATCCCCAGTTTACATCAAAATTCTGGAAAAGTCTCCTGAAGTCCTTGAATATTAAGCTTCATATGAGTACCGCATATGACCCCCAAAATGATGGATAATCTAAAAGGACTATTAACACTCTAGAAGATATGCTGAGGTCATTTTCCCTTGACTTTGAAGGTATGTGGGATCAATAATTTCCTTTGGTGGAATTTTCATACAACAATAGTTTCCATTCTAGTATTCAAATGTCTCTATATGAAGCATTATATGGAAAGAGATTTCAAACTCCAACTTGATGGTATGAAGTTGGTGAGAGGAAACTTATAGGCCCAGAACATATTGAAGAGACCATGACAAATGTGAAGGAAATACCAACCCATATTAAAGAATCCCAAAGTAGGAAGAAGAGTTATGATGAAAACCGGATAAAGGACTTGGAATTTCAAGTAGGAGATAATGTATTTCTAAAAGAATCTCCATGGAAAGGCATCTTAAGGTTCAGTATGAAAGGAAAAATGAGCCCCAGGTAGATAAAACCATTTGAAATTTTGGGAAGAATCGGAGCTATAGAATACCGTTTACCGATGCTGCCAAATCTCTCCAGAGTTCATGATGTGTTCCACATATCGTTGTTAAATAAGTACAAGCTAGACCCAATGCATGTACTCGCATATGAAGAAATAGAACTAGAACCTGATTTATCATACTATGAAAAGCCGATCAGGATTCTTGACACAAGGAAGCATGTATTGAGAAATCGAACAACTCTTCTAGTAAAAGTTCTGTGGAGAAATCAGAATATGGAGGAAGCAACATGGGAACCATAGGATTTCATGAAGAAGAACCACCCACATCTTTTTGGTGGGCTATGTACATAAAATTTCGAGGACGAAATTTCCGAAGGAGGGAATAATGTCGCACCTCAAACATTTTATGTTATTTTTCTCTTAAATGCATTCTAATCATCATTGTGTTCCTTTGAAACAACACTAGGTTATTTAAGAGACAGTCAAAACCTATCCATTAGATATAAATTTTCCAATTCTATGTTTGGAATTTTGAAAAATGGTCATCTAGATTTGTGATCAGTAAGTAATTTGGAGTCCGATAGAAAAAAAATGATTTTTGGTGAATAGTAAAATACCCTTATGAATAGTGATATGACCTTTATGAATAGTAAATAATAATATTATTTTATTTTCTTAAGGCAATATGATAATGTGATCTTAATTAATTTTTCAATGTCACATAAAACCAACTTCACTTCAAGATTGATATTTTTCTAATTATCTATGACCTTATTGAAAAATTAAATTAATAATATTTAGAAATTTATTTTTTGAAAAATGGATTTCTCTTTTGAATTCTACGCGCTGCAAAATGGTATGGGAAAATTTTTGGTATTTTTATGAAATTATTGAATTTTTGATGAATAGTGAAATACGGTAAATACCGTATATTCAATATATCAGTAAAATACACTATTTATGACATCATAAGTGATGCAAGGCCACATGGTTCGAACTCACATTCCATTATTACTATTAGGGGTGACATGAAACAATACTATTGGTTGTCTTGATGGAAATAATAAAATAATGAAATAAAATATTCAAAATTTACCCCTCTCCTCCACTATAAAAACCCCCACCACCACCTTTTCTCTTCACTCATCTAAGACTTGAAGCACCTCAAATTTCTTCCCAATTACCCTTCCCAAGTCTCTTCCCCACGTCCTAGAGCTACTTGTCCCACCAAAAGACCAAAACCAAAGCCCTTAAGAAGGATCTCAAGGAACGAGATCAAGAGGTAAACGACCTCTTTTATTTTCATTGTTTTCTTTCATTTTATGTTATTCTCTACATTTACCTTTGTCTTGTGTTGGGATATTTCATTAAATATTCCCCATTACTATCCATATTATTTATGAATTATGGGATATTCCATTCCTCTCATCAAACTATTTTTATGAAATTTTAAGAGACATCGTTAGGCTGCCGAATTTTCTTGAGAAATTTATCAATTTTTCATTAATTTTAAGATTACATTCTTTTCTTCTTCGTTCTTCATCTCCTCTTAACCAAGAATAATGTATGCTCCAGAATCTTCTATATTCTAGATGTTATAATGTTTATGTAAAATTGTTCATCATTATTCTTCTCCTCTCCCACTTATTTAAGGAATAAAAACATTGTCCATGATGTGTCGAATTACCGACATCATGGACAATGTAATTTCAATTTAAATTAATTCTTTCAAGTCTGGTAATGAAACCAAACATATGGTTGAACCAGGTCATAATATATTTTTTTATCATGACTAAAAATCTAAAATATTTATAGGTTCATAATATGGAATAATAATACAAAACAAGTTTATGGAGCCCAAAACTACCAAACCAAATTCATGTGTTTTTAACTCATCGAATGAGTCATCTTCATGGTATATAACCAGAATCACTATAAGATAATTTATATCTCTTTAATGTCAATAATAATGTATATTAATAATTTTGGATGTTTAACAATATTTCAAACCAACTTCCTTTCAAGAATACAAGTAAACAAATCATGAAACCGAGTAAGAAAATGCTTCCAAAACAATAAAATTGGATCTCTTAAATAAAAAAAGGACATTAATGAACTTAATAAGGTTATAACATATCAATTACATATAAAATAGGTTCTATATTTATGAAATTAATAATCCTAATTTGTTTATTCAGGTCTTTAATAACATGTTAAGAACACCTTCAAGCATATGGTAAGGGGTTTCTCATCTCACTTTCATTTCTGTGAGATTTCCATTGTTCTCCAATTATTCATTATATTTGTTATATGTGTACTTCCGTTTGATATATAATAACATGATTCTATTTATATTCATGTTATTCAATGACTCACATGATGGTTATTAATTTCTGGTCATATGGTTCGACTGATTAAATTGTGGTAAGGGACTTTGTCTCAGCTGCCGTTTTCATTGTGACTGTCTTTGTATTGTGCACCTAATATTCCTTATGTGGTGTACCTACTGCCCATTTGAGATCAATTTTCATTTGAAATTATATTTATATTAAATATCCATAATCTCATGGATATGTTTGTTGTCTAAACCGTATACCATTTTACATACGGTGTTTATTTGGAATGTTATTATGGAAATATTGATGAATCCATATACTGTACTCTATATGGATATATAAAGGGAATATTTATCTTGTATTGAATATATTTATAAATAATTATTTGGATGTAGAAGTGTGTAGGGCCCACTATAACCCCTCGATGCATCGGTAGGTCTCATGAGACAAAACAGTTTGACGACAGACCCTTCGAGTTTATTTACAAAAAAATCAGATGGGTTTCTACCCACAGCAGTAAACCGTTTTTATAGTATTATGGTTTCATGTGCCAGATACATGAAATCCAATTAATAATCATTCTATTTATTCATTATCAGTTATTTTTATTATCCATGAGGTTTTCACTATGACAAAATCTATGGATGCAGTTTCATTCTCAGTTTATTAATGGCATTAGTTGTTCATTTATTCACTATGACATATTGTTTATGTCAGATTGATTGTGATTCACTTATTATTGTACTCATACTTCTGATATTTTTAACCCTTTTTGAGCATTTGAGCTCACCCCTTTCATTGTTTACCTTCAACAGGTGATGAAGAGAAGGTATTTTATTGAGTTCGTGTGGTTGCAGTTTTTAGTTTCATTATGTATTGTATCTTGTAACCTTTTTCAATGTAATTTGTGTTACATCTATGAATCTATTTTTCTTCAAGACTAATAAACTGTTCATTCCTTAGGAGATTTCATTCCTTCTAACCATGCCAATATCACAAGTAATTCACCAGATTCAGTCTAGAGGGGTTGGGGTGTTACACCAAGGGGTCCTGCTAGGGCAGAAACCTTAGGTCGAGGGAGTAGTCATGTTGGACATCACTGGCATGTCTAGACGCTGTAAAATTGGCATATTTGGGTTCCTCCACCTATTATAGGGCTCTTAGAGGGAGTACAAGCCTGAAGCATCCCACATTAAATATAGGGAATTATATTCCATAGACATGACTCTGAGGTTTTCCTCAGCTTCCCAAGATTAACATAGGGTATGCCACGGGTTTAACGTCTAGTTGAGACAGATCAGACTGATCAGAGCACCGACTAGAGTGAATCAGATAGATGCAACCCATGGAGGTAACACTATTGCTTGGAGGTTAATTGAGATGATCTCACTAGGATGTGGTGACCCAGGTAACAAACAAGATGAATAATATATGGTTAAGTGAAGGTGATAGAGAATGAGATGAAGTCGACTTGAGGGTGACAATGATGTTGGGATTGAGCCTCAATGAGATCACCTACACATCCCTATCATAGGGAATCAAATTCCACGTAGTTTATGAGGGTTGGTTAACCGATGTGATGTAATCAGGACCAATGGTTGTTGGTCTTGAACCTCATGGAGGCTTTCTATGTACCTTTCCTTGGAAAGGATCAATGTCCATGTAGTTCAAGAGGGTGGTGAACTGACGTGAAGTAATCCGGACTAATGGTTGTTGGGCTTGAACCTCAGGGAGGCTTCCTACATACCTTTCATTGGAAAGGATCAAATTCCACGTAGCTCAGGTGGGTTGGTGAACCGACATGATGTAATTGGGATGAATAGTTTCTAGGCATGATCCTCAGGGAGGCTTCCTACGTACCATGCCTTGGAAAGGATCAAAGTCCACATAGTTCAGGAGGGTTGGTGAACCAGCATGAAGTAATTGGGACTAGAGGATGTTGGGCTTGAACCTCCAGGAGGATTATTATGTACCTTGCCTTGGCAAGGATCAAAGTCCATGTAGTTTAGGAGGGTTGGGTATTAGACTCTAAGGTGGGCCAGAGAGGATGTCATGGTCAATTATTACACTAATACCACATTAGACACGCTTGGTGTGATAAACAAGAGGCAGAAAAGACCTGATGGTCATGTCGTGAAAGGTACGTCTGTGGGAAGTGGAGTGGGGATTACACGTGGTTAGCAACCCAAAATGGAAACATGGGTTTATGCATGGTTTTCAGCCTAGGGAGGTGGAGATTGGAACTTAGTCCAGGATGGAGGCCTGGTGGTGAAAAATCCCAAAGGGAGAGGGATTTGACATGGAAGAGAGGAGGGATTCAGTGCCCATCCCCCCTCTTTGGTCTTTGTCCAGGAAGAAGATATGAAGAGCTAGGATGCTACCTACCATAAGAAAGGCTAGGGGCTTAGACCATGGTGGTTTCCCTTACCCCATAGACAGACACCGCTCCAAAAAAGAGGATCGCATTTTGTGTGAGGAAGATCTCACTCCAATGGAGACCAGTGGGTGAAGAGAATGTACGAGGTAGGGGAACCCCGCATATGATGCACGAGGTGGGGTTATAGTTTTACATCATGTGCTGAGGATGATGGTGCTTGGCAGTTTAACATCCTAGATCTCGGACGAGGTGGGTTCACTCTACACCCCTAATATTTACATAACTGATACCTACCCACCCATGGGGAAGGGAAGGCATCAGTAATGACATGGTGAGTGGGGTGTTATGGAGTGATCGATTGATGGGTCCACATTAGCATGTCTATGCGAAGAAGTAATAGACATTAGCATCCCTATGTAATGAATCATGAGGCGAAGCAACACAACGGGAAGTACCACCCAAGGGACTTTGAAATCATTTTGTGAAAACCTAGAGGGTCACATGAGAAAAGAAGTTGTAGAGAAAATTGGTTCATAGTTCGAAGCCTCATGAAGCTCTGATGCTCCAAGTAGTGGAGAGGCTTCGTAAAGGGGTATGCTTCGTGAAGTAAAGTGACCTAGCCTAGGAATAGGGAATAGACACAAATGGAAAGTTATTTGTGAAGTGGAAAATAATTCACAGAGCACTGCTTCAGAAAGTAAGGGGTGCATGGTGAAGCATATCATTTAGAAGTAATGTGCTTCACGAAGCACATTGGACCTACCTTAGCATGTGGGTTATATGTGCATGGGGGGGGGGTATTTTGCGAATCATAAGTGCTCTGTAAAGACCTGAGTCCCCTTAGGGATCCCATTACTTTACATAGGCCCATGGGCTCCGCAGAGGGCATACCTCTCTAAAGAGGTGTTGAATTAAAGCAAATGGGGAGGCACTTCGCGATGCAAAAGTACCTCAAAAATTTCAAGGTTAACAGAGCAGAAATTGCTTCCTGATTTGAGAGCTAAGAAGTAAAAATGTGGGAGGATCCATCCTTTGGGAACGAGGGGAGCCCAGTATTTATAGGCAAGAGGTGCCGTAAAGTAGCGTGTTCCGAGAATGAAGACATGTGGCAATTTTTTTCATAATTGCAAAGACTCCCACCTTCTTGCTGCATGGAGGCTTTAAAAATGTCAAAATGGTTCGTGGAGACTCCCGCCTCCTTGCTCTACGGTGGCTTCGTAAACTTCAAACTGGTTCATGGAGCCTCCTGCCTCATTGATCCAGGGTGTCTTCAAAAACATCAAACTGGTTCATGGAGCCTCACGTCTCCCTATTCCTTGTAGGCTTCACAAAGGGGGAGCTTCGCGCTGGCTGTAGTATAGTAGGGCTTCACAGACAGGCTTTGTGATGCAGCCCCAAGGGCCTCGCGTTTTCTTCTCCTCTTCCCAAATTTTGGCTCCAATAGTGGCTATGATCTTTTTATTTAAAATCTGGTGGTATTGTCTCTATGGGAAAAGTGTGAGGTATATACAGATCACAAGAGTCTAAAATATACATTATCATGGATATAGCTTAATTTTCACCAGTAAAGATTGTTAGAGCTCATCAAGGATTTTGACTACTCAATCCACTACCATCTCGATAAGGCAAATAAGGTGGAAGATACTCAAAGTAGAAAGGATTCTATGCCTTTATTAATGATGTGAATTGAAAAGGATCCAATCTTGTTATATTTTTAGAGTATGGACATGGGAATCATTAAGGGAGTAACATCATCAATCCTTTTTTAAATTATTGCTAACCATCCCTCATGGAGAAAATAAAGTAATCTCAAAGAAGAGTTGTGGAAATTATAAAAAGGGTGGAATCTATTAGAAATGGGAAATACATTGACTTCATGATTTATGGGGAATGAGTTGTATGATTGGGGTCACGAATATGTGTACCATCCGATCCAAATATAAATAAAGAGATTTTTTAATGAAACACATAGCTCAACCTTCTCTATTCACCCAGGGAGCACAAAGATGTATCAAGATCTCTGAAAGAACTTTTAGTGGGATAATATGAAGAAGGAGATTGATGAATATACATCAACATTCCTGGTATGTCAACAAGTAAAGGATGAAAGAAAAAATTCTAAGGGGATGATGCAACAAATATCCATTGAAACATAGATGTGGGAGAACATTACCCTAGTCTTTATCACTCGACTTCCAAAAGAATCCATAGGAAACAATGCTATATAGGTCATTGTTTATAATATTAAAAAGACAATTCACTTTATCACAATTCGAGAGGGCTTATCATTGTATCAAATTTCACTAATATATATCAAATAGATGGTAAGTCTACATGGATTACCACTATATTTTGTATCTCACAGAGATCCAAGATTCACCTCGATGTTTGGGAAAAGTCTCTAACATGCTCTAAGAACTGAATTGAACTTTAATATGGCCTATCATCATCATACTGATAGCCAATATGAGCAAACTCTTTAGATATTGGAAGATTTGTTGAGAGAATGTTCTATCGACTTCAAAGGAGGGTATGACCAACATCTTCCAGTGATCAAATTCTCTTACAATAATCATTTCCACTATAGCATCTGAATGGAACCATATAAATCCCTTTATGGGAATAGGTGAAGAACACCAACATGTTGGGATGATGTCCATGAGCATAAGTTTATAAGACCTAAAATGGTTGAAGAAATGGTAGAGATGTTTAAAACCATTAAACTTCCCCTCAAGACATCCTATAGTTGAAAAAAGAGATATAAAGAAATTCATCAATGAGAACTTGTGTTTAAAGATGGAGACATGGTATTCCTCAATATATCTCCATGGAATATGGTCATGAGATTTGGAAAGAAAGGAAAGCTAATTCCCAGGTACATTGTCCCCTTCGAGATCCATGATTGTGTCGGAGTTGTGGCCTATCAACTAGCACTTCCACCTACTATGTATAAAGGACATGATTTATTCCTTGTATCTATCTTATTAAAGTACATACCAAATACTATTCATGTACTATCTTCAAAGGTAGTATAGTTATAGAATGATATTTCTTACGAGGAGCAGCCAGTGAGGATCTTGGATTATAAACATAAAGTTCTACGCAACAAGACTACTCCCCTTGTTAAAGTGTTATGGTGGAACCATATGTATGAAGAGGAAACATGGGAACTAGAGGAGGAAATGAAGGATAAGTACCCACACCTTTTTAAGACTTACAATGTAAAAAAAATTAATGGTGAAATTTCAGAAGGGGAGAAGAATGTAACGACCCAAAGTTTAATAAATGGAAATTACCTTATTATAATTAATTCATATAGCATAATCATATGAAATCACAACACAATGAACTACTTGAAGGACCCCAAGACACCCTGAGAGGGGAGGGATTAATCCTGGTGTCAACATTTTCTTTTAAACTGATGGATCTTGTTCCCACGTTGGTAGGAACTAGTTTAACCTATATGATGGATATGAGAAGAAATCAAAAATTCACATGCAAAGAGATGACACAACAATTTTTACTTAGTTTACCTCTAACGGCTACGTCCAAGGAGCATACGTCGATAGGTTGTTGGTCGTAACAATATTGCACTATTCTTCACTAGGTGTGGATTACAAAGATTTGGGAACAGTCACTCAGTCCCATGCTCACTGCCTTTACAACTGTTTAGGGATAGCCCACTATGTCCCTCGGGTCACTCCCGTTGACTCCCCCTAGATCACTGCCTTTGGTGAAATCCCAGTCAGTTTATAGACATGGATATCTATTCAATATATTTTCATTAAAGTCTTTTTATCTACATAGCATGAGACTCTTCTTGCATCGAAGTCCAGAAATGATGCACTTGAATGCACTGAACTAGACAATAAAAAAATGCGCAAACAGGTTTCACTGACAAATTCGTGAAACACCAAGTTTTATGTGCAACCGCAAGTTTTTCACGCAACTTCACCTTTTTCAAGCAAGCCGGAATTTTTCAGCCAACTTGTAATTTTTCGTGCAAGCCGGAATATTTCCCGCAACTTGGAATTTTTTACGAAAGCTAAAATATTTCGCGCAACTCTCAATTTTTCAATGCGAGCCATTATTTTTCATAAAAGCCCAAAATTTTTCACGCCACTATAAATTTTTCCGCACGAGCCAAAAAGTTTTGTGAAAGCTTAAATTTTTCACGCAACTCCCTTTAAGTGAATTTTTTATGCGTATCAGACCTCATATCCTCTCTGAGGCTTCAAACATATGGAATTATGGGGGTCACCTCTTATTTATAGGTGTCTTAGACCCTCACTCGCAAAACCCAATGTGGCGTGAAAAATTTCTCATTTGGAGCTTAATATTTCACGTATGTACCATTTATTTGCGCACTCCTCCAGATTTTTTGCGCATCCCATGCCTTTGCCATTTTTCGACATTCTGATTTTGAAACACTATTTGCACGAAATACCCCGATCTACAAATTTGGGTACCATGTTGTTTTTTCACACCCAACTCAAATATTTTCACACACATCCCTCCTATTTCACGCACCACTTCCTCTTTGCGCGCACCTCATTTTACCAACAATCAGTGTCTTCATTTTTCATTTTTGAGGCCTAATATTTTGTCAAACACTAGGAAACAACACCACCTTCAATACTATTGTCTGCATGAACTGTATGATCACTTTACTGGCACACATTCTGAACTTCCACTAAGGAATGACAACAAACACAAACCATACTCCAATTCATGCATAAAATAGCCATGGTTCCAATAATGTCCCCCTTTGGGTTTGTTGGAAATCACTAAATAAATTCAATAGATCACCATCCACATGATAACCAAAAATTCAAGAATCAACTCAACAAACTCTCTATGTCTACATGAGAAATGCTCAGTGTAGAAAACAAGATAGGAATCTTGAATTGGGTTCCCGTTTTTTGGAATTCTCAATGACGCCCAAGTAAATCTCATATAGTGTCACATAAGCATTACATGTCCATGACAAGCTTGAATTTATTATGGAATTTATTTCCTTCTCCCCCATTGACAATAGACCTAAAGACCGATAATTTTTCATTTTTCAGCTCAAAAAACACTCCCCCTGGATAGTGTCTCCCCCACCAACCTGCATCACATCCATAAATAGATTAAAATCCGTAAACATAACTGGGGAGAGGGGTATTTTCATAACCTCATTTTTCATGGGGAAGTGGCTAAACAACAAGGTTCAACCGATGCTTCTCAAACACAACCACTGACATTGGCTTGGTCAGGATATCAGCTACTTTGTCCTCAGTTCCCATATTATCCATTTTAATCACGCCTTGTTCAACATTTTCTTTGATAAAGTGATATCTAACTTCGATATGTTTTGTATGAGAATGCTGAACAGGATTCTTCGTAAGATCAATTACGCACTTGTTTTCATAGTAAATCACCATTGGTTACTTCACCTCATCACCAATATCTATTAGTTCTTGCTTCATCCATGGAAATTGAGTGCATGACTTTGTGGCGGAGATATTCTCAGCTTTAGCAGTACTAAGAGAAGTAATTTCTTATTTCTTTATCAACCAGCCAACACATTAATTCACAATATAGAATGCTCCACCACTGTTGTACTTTTTGTCCACTATATCGCCATCCCAGTCAGCATCATAAAATGATGATAATTTACTATCCCTTCCTGTAGCAAAGTATAATCCACAATTGTGAGTATCTTGAATATACCTCATGATTATTTTTACAACTACCATATGTTCCTCTTTTGGATTACTCTGAAAGCGGGCCGCTAGACATGTTGCAAAGGAAATATCTAGTAGTGTCGTTGTATGGTAAAATATGCTCCCAATTATCCTCCTGTATATGGTGGGGTCTATAGATGTCCCATAATCATGTTTTCCAAGTTTGGTTCCAACTGAAATCAGAGTTGACATTGGTTTGGAGTCTTGCATATTAAACTTCTTTAGTAGCTATATTTCATACTTTTCTTGAGAAATTAATGTGTAATCCTTCTTTGGAATCACCTGCATCCCCAAGAAATATGTGAGCTACCCAATCATAGACATTTCAAATTCTGATTTCATGTGATTGTAAAAGTAATCCACTAATTTCTGCCTGCTTCCACCAAATATAATGTCATCAACGTAGAAAAGAACCATGGACTAATCTTTTAGAGAATTATTCACATATATATTGTGATCTACTCCTCCTATTTTGAATTCTAGTTAATTGAGATAAGAACCCAACTAGTAATACCATGCTCATGGTGCCTGCTTCAAACCATATAAAGGTTTCTTTAGTATGAAAACCTTTGTTTCATTAGTACCAAGAATAAATCCCACTGTTTGTTCAATGTAGACTTCATCTTCGAGTAAACCATTCAGGAATGTTGTCTTGACATCCATTTGATATAATTTATATCCTATTTGGAGTGCCATGGAATGGAAAATCCTGATTGAATCCAGTATAACCACTGGATCAAAGGTTTCTTCAACATCAATACCTTCAATCTAGAAGTATCCTTTACATACCAGTCGTGCCTTGTTTCTAATCACACTTCTGTGCCCATCAAACTTGTTCTTAAATATCCATTTTGTATCATTCAAATTGTGACCTTCGGGTCTCTGGATAAGATCCCATGTCTGATTATTGTCAATTTGGTATAACTCTTCATTCATGGATTTCACCTAAGATTCATCATTTTTGCTTCTTCAAATGAGGATGGATCCACAACATTTAAAAATACATATTATGTGTTATTCCTCACCCTCATTATTTATTTGGGTGCAATCCTATCCCTAATTATGTTAGATGGATCAATCTCAGCTCTTCCATTTCTCCAGTGTGGTTCAGTTGCATTCTATCTAGCCAAGGTTTCTTCGTCAGATTCTTCTTCTGACTCAACATCATGATGTGACTGCTGAGTGTTTTGTACACCTTCCTCTATTTCTGTATTTGTATTTTCTCTACGTTCACTTTCTTCCTCACTTTCTATCACATCTTCATATGAAATCCTTAAATCATTTGTGGTTTTCTCTTTAATGATCTTAACATCACCACTTTCCAAAATACTTCCTAATCGCTTGTTGAAACAATTGTAGGATTTGCTGTTCGTTGAGTATCCAAGGAAAATTCCTTCATCTGAATTGTCACCATACTTCCCTTGATTTCTTTCTTTGTTCCTGATGAATAATTTTCATCTAAACAGATGAAAATATTACAAAGCGGGCTTCCTTCCATACCACAATTCATATAGTGTCTTGGTCTAACCCATATAAATTCCTGTTCAATTTTGAATATACACTATAGCTTGAACAAACTCTTTCCAGTAATGTTGTGGTATACGACTCTCAATCAGCATAGTTCATGTCATGTTGTTCACCTGTCGATTCCTGTGTTCAACGACTCCATTTTGTTGTGGATTTCTCATTGCTAATACCTCATGTTGTATTCCATTTTTCTCTAGATATTTTTCAAATTCAATGTATGTGTATTCCCCTGCATTGTCAGATCGAAGTACTTTGATTTTTCATCCAATATCATTCTTAGAAATTCGATGATATGTTTTCATGTAGTCATGTAATTGTCGTTTCCTATGTATAACCATTACACATGCCATTCTACTATAATAATCTATGAATAGGACAATGTACCTTTCTCCATGAGTTCCGGAAACATTTATCTTCCCACATACGTCTGTATGAATGAGATCAAGAAGATGAGATGCCATTTTCTTCTTTGGCTGATATAAACTGCAGACCAACTTCCCCCAAAATCATGAATCACAAGACTTTCCGTGTTCATTCTTAAGGTTGGTAATGTCCATGAAAATCTACAGTTTTGATATTTTCTCCATGTCTTGTTTATTTATGTGCCCTAGTCTCTGGTGTCACGAGTTTTTTTCTTCTTCAACAGTCATGTTACAAATGTTTTCTTTGCTATAAACCTGATATAGGTTGCCTTCTGTTCTACATACTTTCATAAGTGAATTTATTGTCTTTACCTTTATATATAATTTTTTCTGATTGAAAGTGACTATAAGTCCTGAGTCACATAGTTGACTCACACTTAGAAGATTATGACGCAGACCATCCACATAAAGAACTTCGGTTTTCTTTAGTTCTCCATTATCTAGCTCAGTACTTCCACAACTTTTTAGTTTCAACACACCATTGTTACCGAACCACACTATTCCATCAACCTTTTTCTTAAAATTCGATGATAATTCTGTATTACCTATCATATGAGATGAACAACCACTATCTAGAATCCAGGTGCTGTTTCTTTTTGTAGCTTTGAGGGCCACCTCTACAATGTTGGATTTTTCAATTTTATTTTTTTCTTTTCATGAGACATTGGATTGAGTGTGGAACACTGATGGCCTTTCAATTCTCTCATCTATGTATATGGGTTCTTCATATTCGAAGTCTTCTTCTAGAGGTGTAATCCTATTTGTAGGAGAAACAATGTCTTGTTCACAAGGTTTGACATGTCTCAAACTCTGGTATGATGTGATCATGTCCCTTCTCTGTCTGAAATCAATGGCCTTATGACCAATGTTAGAACAATGATAATAATATCCATAGAAATTGTTTCTTCTAAAATAATTAGTATATGAATTTGTTCTCCTTTGTTGAACTCCCAAATCTTCTTCATTCATATAGCTTGTTGCCGCTCCACAATAAGACATGGTATTACTTAGATATCCATAGAACTGATACTTCATGAGAAGAAATGACTTCTCACTTTTGTTTATACTCATACATTATTTTGTGGGATAATAGTTTGAATTCCCCTTATTCTTGGAGGCACGAGCATAATATTCAACTATTCTTTTAGATTAAATTTGAAGTTTATTTTCTAGCACTTTAGGAGAATTTTCTCCATCACCCACTTTTAGCTTGCCTTTATTTTGGTCCACTTTGTTTACAGTATTTGATGATTCGGCCTTACAACCGATTCCACTATTTCCCATGGAAGCGGGTCTTTGATCACTCAAAATCTTTTTAACCCCATTAGAGCCACGTTTTTCTCTCTCCAATAGCATATCATCTGAGAACCTTCCAAACTATGTTTTCTTCCTTGATTCTTTTGAAATGGAATCTCTCTCAAGTTTACTCCTAAGAGTAACAACTTCCTCATCAAGATGCTCACCAGTCTTGGACATTTCCTCTAGTCTTGAGCGGAGGTCATTGATGAACTTTTCCTGTTATTTAATTATCATCTTTAGATCCCCTACATCATTATTTCTTTCAATTATTTTAGACTATAATTTAACAATTTTTTCTAGTCATTCAATTTTAGCTTCAATTTTATCAATATATTTAGTTGATTCTCCAATAATTTGTTTCCACTTATTGCAACTCTTAAATTTAATCATAAGCTTACTAAAAGCATCCTTATGTTTCAACTCAGGATAAGAAGTAGTTCTCAACTAATTTTATCCACCAATATATTCTTATTTTTCAAAAGTGGCCATCATGGAAGAATGGTTTCCAGTTTTAAATTCTGGTTCTTCTTCATCATAGAATTCATTATCATCACCTTCCACTTCACAGACAAAACTCTTATTTGGTACTTTCTTTCTTGATTTGAAGTCTCCCCTTTTGAAAAACCTTTTCTGAGGCTTCTCAATGTTTTCAGCATTGCTATTATCATCATTGATCTTTCTTAATCACTATGAGGCAATGTGACCAACTTTTCTACAATGAAAGCAAGCTAGAGGTAACTTCCCTTGGAATTTCCCTTTTCCCTTTTGGATCTTCTTTGAATTGAGAGAAAGAATTTTTTTTCCTCAATTCGTAGCATCTTCTGGTTTGACTCTCATTTCATATGCCACCAGGCTGCTCAGTAGATCATCTAGAAATTTTTTGGAAAGATCTATTTCTTCAAGGGCTGACACCATTGCATTGTACAGGGGTGGAAGTATTATTAATATTTTATTCACAATGCCAATGACTTTGATTTCTTCACCTAGACCCTAAATTTCTCTAACCACTTCAGTAATTCGGTTGAAGAAGGAGTCTGCATTCTCATCAGTATGCATCTTCAGATAATCAAACATATTGTGCAGAACATGTACTTTAGACTCCTTCACTTTGAGATCTCCTTCAAAAATATTTTCAAGTTTATCCCACATGGACTTTGTTGAGGTGAAACTCATCACTTTTAGATAGATCAGATCAGAAGGGGCTGCAGTGAGAACTTTCTATGCTTTATCATCTGCATCAAGAATTTTCCTATCTGTATCAGTCATAGCTAGCCATGTTGGATCAGTAACATGTATACTTTGCATTGTGGAAAAAAGAACATCCATTCCAAGGGATCTTAGATGATATGTCATTTTGTTCTTCCAAATCTGAAAATTACTTCCATAAAAGAGGGGAAATCCCCTAACAATAGATTAATTTTCCATGGCAGTATAAGATAGATCAAACACCAGCAACCTCCCTCTGATACCACATGAAGGACCTCGGGACACCCTGAGAGGGGAGTGGTGAATCAGTGTGTCAACGTTTTCTTTTAAACTGATGGATCTTGTTACCACGTTGGTAGGAACCTGTTTAACCTGTATGATGGATACGAGAAGAAATCAAGCATTCACATACAAAGAGGCGACACAACACGTTTTACTTGGTTCAACGCTAAGGGCTACGTCCAAGGAGCATATGCTGACAGGCTGTCAGTCATACCAAAGTCCACTATTCTTCATTAGTCATGGATTACGGAGGTTTGGGAACAATCACTCTATCCCAGGCTCACTACCTTTACAACTATTTAGGGATATCTCACTGTGTCCCTTGGGTCACTCCCATTGAATCCCCCAAGATCAGTACCTTTGGTAAAGTCCCAGTCAGTTTATAGATGTGAAGGTCTCTTCAATAGATTTACATTGAAGTCTTTGTCTTTACTAAGCATTAGACTCTGCTTGCATCGAAGTCTGAAAATGATGAAGCTGATTGTACTAAACCACTGAATCGGATAATCAGAAATGCACAAACAAGATTCAATAACAAATTCATTCAACACCAAGTTTTACGCACAACCTCAAGTTTTTCATGAAACTTCACCTTTTTTGCACAAGCCAGAATTTTTCTCCCAACATGGAAATTTTCACACAAGCCAAAATATTTCGCTCAACTTTGAATTCTTCACGCAAGCCGGTATATTTCACGCAACTCTCAATTTTTCTGCGTAAGACAATATTTTTCACACATGCCCAACATTTTTCGCGCCGCTCTAAATTTTTCCGCGCGAGCTGAAAAATTTAATTCACAATTAAATTTTTCATGCAACTCCCTTTACATGAATTTTTTATGCACATCAGACCTCAAATCATCTCTGAGTCTTCAACCCTATAAAATGAGGGGGGTTAACTCTTATTTATAGGCATCTGATACCCCTATGCACAAAACCCCCTATGGTGAGAGAAGCCTCTCATTTAGCGCGTAATATTTCACGCATGTATAGTTTTTCGCACACTTCTCCAAAATTTTCACGCAGCCCAAGCCTTTTCCATTTTTTGATGTTCTAACTCTGAAACAATATTTTTCGGAAAAAACATCAATCCACTATTTCGCGCACCACGCTGTTTCTCACACCCAACTCAAATATTTCACGCACAAACCTACTTGAACTGTGTGATCACTTTACTGGCACACATTCTGAACTTCTACTGAGGATTGATATCAAACACAAACCAAAATCCAATTCATGCATATAATAACCATGGTTCAAACACGACTACATACTATGTGACTATTAAACCAAATATTTTCACATCTATGATTTGAATTTTGAAAATATGACATACATGTTTACGATCAGTAAGATGTTTTGAGTCTGATAAGACATACTTAATTTTTGGGGAATAGTAACTGACAATTATGAATATTAACATTACCCTTATGAATAGTAATATGACCCTTATTAATAATAAATCACCCATCTAAATAAATAACATTAACAATGAAAGTATATGTAAAATTTATCCATCTTATAAGTGATAATGTGATATAATTATATCAGTGCTGGTATTTTTGCGATTCAGGTAAATTTAATTACAATTTTATGATTTATTTAATAATTTAGAAAAAGATTTTTTTTTCATAAAATATATTGATAAATAATTATTTTTTTGACTTATTATTATATGATAATTTTAAGAGACCTTAATTATTTTTTCAAAGTGTTAGAAAAGTTGTTTTAAGTTTAAAATTTGTATTTTTCATGTAAATTGTGTTTTTAATTAAAATATTAATTTCATATAGTTATAAAATTATTTTCAGAAAATAGTTTTATTTTTTTAATTCTACACATAAAAAAATTGTTGGGTGGATTTTTTAGCATTTTCCTGAAATACGTGAATTTTTGGTGAATAGGGAAATTCAGTAATTTATGAAATGTGCTAAATAAATGAATTTCTATGTCATCATTGAGTCATGGATGATGTAAATTTCCATTTTTTCAAAATCACATGAAAATATTACTATTTTTTGTTACATGAATTAATACTATTAATATTATTGAGCAAAAATATTAAACTAATGACTAAAATAATGGGAACCCCCTCCTCTCCTCCACTATAAAAACCACCCTAACCTACTCTTCTCATCACTCCCATAAGGCCTTGTTCCTTATCTAAATTCATCTCAAATATCACCCTAATCTCCTATACCACGTCTAGATCCCCTTGGTATATTCAAAAGACCAAATCCTATCCCTAAAGAGGTTCTCAAGGAAGATATATTTAGGACTTAAATTTCTCTTTCTCTTTTCCTTTATTTTCTTTCAAGTTCCTTTCTTTATTTTTCTTTTCTCACTTCCTTTCATCCAAATTTTATGATAAATCCATTAACCTAAATGTTATATAATTTTTTTATGATCATGAAATATTTATTCATAATCTCTTCTTTCCCCTTGTTTTATACTAGAAATGAAAACAACATCCAATATGTGTTCATTTATCACATTCAAGGATGAGAGGTTTTTCAATTCTATTACCATCTTCAATTCTCATCATGAAACCAATTTCATGGTTGAACCAGACTATAATATATGTATTATTTCAAATTTAAGGTTCTATAATATTTTTTACACATGTTGTTAACTTATTAATTAAAATGATTCTGTTGATATCAATGAACCGCCAACTACCAAAACGATTATAATTAATGTTTTATATAATGATTCATCTTCAATATAAATAAAAAAATAATTTTATAACCATGTAATATCCTATATTTTCAATAATAACATTCAACTTAAATTATGGAAAACCATTCCCTTCTTTCATGTTTATCTTTACAGGTATATAAGTAACCCCATCATGAAAACCAAGGAAACAAATGCTCTCAAACAATGAAATTGAACCCCTTGACCCATAAAAAAGGTCATGAATAAAATTAAAAAGGCTATAACGAATCAGTTAAATGAAAAAGATGTTATGGAAATATTAAATAATGAATTTGATTTTTTAATCCCAGACATTATGATCATGTAAAGGACACCTTCAAACTTATGGTAAGGGATTATACCCGAACCTCCATTATTCTTCGGGTTGCTCTATCCTTATTTTTTCCCAAATGCAGTTATTTTTTATTTTGATGTACATATTCTAAATTCTGAATACATGATCAAAACCAATGTATCAATATAAATTCATAATTATCTTTATGGTATATATATGTTTTTAAATGATTTCCTCTTCAACACTTCCTGATAAGCAAACCCGTTTATAGAAAATTTTCTGATTTCTTACCCATTTTCATGTACACTATATAACTTGTTTCAAGACACCATTATTTTTATAAAACCTATATTTTTGTATGGGAAACGATCTATATTAACTTCTTGTTTTGAATATAATATTGTTCCCTTTTATATTTTGAATTCTCTTAAGTATTTTCCTCAAAACTGCACCAAAATGTTTTATTGCTAAAATTTCTTAAAAAATCTTCTTACTTGTTATCAATTCAATTGGAAAACACTTAACAAGATATATTCATATTTTACCTTTTAAATTTACATGTATTTTTTGTCACGAACCAGGTCGGGTCGCCATCTGACCCGACGCCCGACCAGGTCCGCGCTAAGGCTCGAAGGGCATTCCTGATCCCCACAGGCTGGCACAGGTGCCCGGGTATCATGAGTAACATGTGGGAATGGTTTAACTGAAATAAAAGATAGAAAAACAACTAAAAAGAAAAATAAACTAAAAATGGAAATATACAACCAAACATGCCTTTAAACTATAAATAGTTTTAAAGTATACAACTCAAACCAATAACTAAAAAGAAAAGACAACAACGGAAACTAAAACTCTAACTCCAACCTCCTTGAAAAAGAGAGGCCACATCAACACCACTCTACATGAGAAGGCTAACTGCAACCTGAAACACCATCACTGAGCATGCCACAACCTGGAATACAAAAGAAATAGAGTCTACATACACCCAATGGTGTATGTAGGGTGTGAGCCAAGAGCCCAGTAGGAATCTACCGAGAAAAGGTTCCATGCATAATTATTAAATGACAAATACATATGCTGTTTAATGGAATAAAAAAAGGAAGTGCTTAAAGAATTTTAATGAAAATATTTTTTAATGAAAAACTACTCTAAATGGAAAATAACATAAATTAACACACACACACACACACAAACTTTCTTTGTAACCCCAACGTCACACCGTGTGCCAATGGTGAGCACAGTTCAAAAGAGGAGCACAATACATGGGAGAGGCCCGAAAGATACTAGCCAGAAGTGGGACCCTAGAACATCACGTCTCGGTGAATAATAGTACAGGAACACAAAAATATATGTTCTCGTTCATGAGACACTAGTAAGAAAACACATCCCTAACCTAGTGGTCTCCAAACATCATCCATAAGTTTAGTTAGTATTGTAGTCATCAATCCAGCTAAGTGAAACCCGGATGATGACACTTCTGAATCACTAGAACACTAGTCCTAGTCTTCCCACCTAGTACCCAGGCTTCCCGTTTGTGTTCAAGTAGTTAACAGTTCATGTGTTATGTCATAATCACATACTCAGACAAAATAAGAGACTACACACACAAAAAACAACCATTTTCACACACAAAGGCCATTTGAACAAACATGCGCACTAAGAATATCCCAAAACTAAATCTACATCACTCACATAACCAAAATAAAGACTACACAGTCAAAGAAATCACTTTTATTTTCAAGAACGCCACTAATAGAATTTATTAAACAAATTTCACACACATCGTATGACATTAAGCACCAAAAATATTCACCCAATTTAACCAAAACAATTTTTCACCCCTAATAATTATTTAATAAAACAACCCAAATTTTTCATAAATAAATTTTAAAGTGAAAAATATTACTTTATACAATAGACCGACCCAAACCCCCTTACACGATGAAACACACACACAACATCACCCCTGGAACACAGTCCATATTACGTATGTAATTAAATAAGCCACTCACACAGTTGAAGAAACCATTACTACAATTACACAAACCGCTAGAATAACTTCCCAACCCATTTAAAAAATACGCTACATGACTAAAACACCAAAAATCCACACAAAAATCTCATTTATGATACGACACATATAGATGATAAGCCAATACACCACTCACACACTTTGCACATTCTAATAAATAATTTTCACAATTTGTAAAACACTATTTAATAGTTCAACATAAGTTTTCTACAACAAGAATTACCCACAAACAACATAAACATGACACTTCCAAATTGATATGCATTAGATACCTACGAAAACCAAATTCTCAGTAGGAAAACTAATAAATAAATGTGCTAAACTAACCGAAATCACAGATTAATTCTCCAGACAGAAAATATTCATGGAACCACCTACCTCGGTGTAGCAGACTTCACAAACATGGTGCGCAATGACCGCCACATTCCAACCACACCTCCAACAACCTAGCACAAATCCAAAACAAGGAAAATTCCCCAAAACAACTAAATTAAACCCCAAATGAGAAAAATTTTAAACCCCCTAAACACAACCTAAAACACTTGAAAACAAATAAATCAATAAAGTGAATAAATGAAGAAATTTGAACCCTACAAACCAGATTGTGTCGCTGGAAAGGAGTCTGTGTGGGTCAGAGTGGGAGACTGAGCGTGGCGCAGGGCCTGGCCGTGGTTCGGGTGCGCTGGGGTTTGCTGGACCAGGAAAAGAGGCATTGGGGTTCTCAGAACCATGCATGGGGGGTGCTAGGGTTCTTCAGACCAGGAGAGGGGATGCTGGGGTTCACCAGACCAGGAGAGGGGGGGGGGTGTTGGGGTGTAGCAGTGCGAGTTGGGGAAGCCGACGGACAGCATGGGTGAGGGGACTGGTGAACAATGCTGACGAGCTGGGTGCTGCGTGAGCTAGAAGAGGGGGGTGGGGGTTGACGAAAAAAACAGGGGAAGGGTGCAGCGTGACTCCGAGAGAGGGTGATACGCATCCTGAATGGCCAAGAGGGAGGCGCGGCGTGAGCAGGAAATATGGAGTGGGGGGACTACCATAGGTCGCTGTGCGGGGCTTTGAACCAGGTGGGGGTGTCCGATGTTGAATAAGAGAGGGAGATGTTGGGGTGGCCAGAAGCACACAGGGAACCTACAACGCAACAGGGGGAAAACGGGGGAAATAAGAGGGGGTGCCATGACGGGGAGAAGAGGGAAATGGGAGGGGGGTGCCATGACGGGGAGAAGAGGGAAAGGGGGTGCTGGGATAAGGCATTCAAGGAGGGGGCCTGGCATCTTGATGAGAAGAGGGGGGGAGGTGGTGCTAGCCAACCCTAGAAGGAAAAAAACAATGTAAAAAAAAAAATAAAAACAAGGTAAAAATAAAAATAATACCCATAAAAAATAAGAATAATAATAATAATAATAAATAAAAAACTTAAGTATCAACACTAATATTAATAAGATTAATACTTAATAATAATTAACAAAATACTCAATTAATAATATTATTATTATCAGTAAAACAATTCATTAAATTTCATCACATTAAATTTCATTTATTTATGATCATGTCATTTTATTTAATTAATTGGACATTAGAAGGTCACCCGGTGGACCAGGCAAGGCTGCAGGGTTCCAAAATCGTGCCCTACCCGAGTCGTGCCTCGCCTAAGGCCGCACAGTCTCAATTTTAATTGTGTTCTCATTTTATTATTTGATGCATATTTGTCATCTCCCTTAAACATCAGGTAGGCCATGTGGCGAGCTGGGTGAGGTCACATGGTGACCTAGGCGAGGCTGCATGGCTTCGACGGTGGTGCGTTGGATGCAACCAAGAGAGAAACATTCATTTCTAAATAAAATCTCCGAAATTTTTAATTCAGTCCTCGACCCGAACTATATGATGCCCAATAAAAATAAGAAAATAATTCATATCAAAAGGACAGGTGTGACAATTCTCCCCACCATAAATATTTACATCCCTGGAAAGCCACAACTAGAACCAAAACCCAATGCAGAAAACCACACTCCCTTAAGGATCAAAGGGGATCCTCAAAAACAACAAGAAAAGTGAGGAAAAAGTATTGTGCTCAGAGATAGTGACTCAATGAAAACATTGAAAAACTCATATAAAGACTTTCTGATATGTGTCACCCACCTAGAAGAACTATAACACCTCCAGTTGACCAAACAAGGAAAGGAACTCTCGCACCCACGAAAACCAACCTCACAAACTAAAACACCTCAAGCACTATTAAACGAGAACAAAAATATTTGGGTAGAATGAAAAAACAATGTCAAATGACATCCAAGGAACATTCTTGTCACTTATCACTAAGCTAAATTTAGAAATAGAACCAAAAGGTCAACGTGGGGATGTCTGAGGGGCTCCCCACCATTAAGAACCTACTATCTCCCAAGACGAGGTGGGAAAACTGACACGGGGAGGTCTGAGCAGACTAACCACCATTAAAGAAAAGTCCAACAACAATTCATTCCAGAGACACTCGTGCGAGATCCATTGTGGGTCACTCCACCATTGGAACTAACCGTAGATACGAAAATTTAGAAATTTTCTGATGGAGACCATGCTCCCCACCACAAGGGGTGGGGAGGGTCGAGCCCAACTACCTGGCGTCAAACCCACAACCCAAGAAAAACCAACTTCTTCACATCCCTGGATGACCATTATTCTAATTTGACACCAATTTACCCACTAGACCCCATAAGGACCACTCAAGAGATAACATTTGTTGCGACACAACCCCTAATACTTTAAGGCGACGAGGCAAACATGCCTCCACATAGTCACAGAAACCTTTGGGAGCCAGATAGTTCGTTCAAAATGGAATAATTATTGAAAAAAATTTAAACTACCTTTACTTTTAACACCGGTGACAAAAATAAATTCAGGGTCGTATACACTCCTGGGGTTCCTGACCACGCGCCAACTTCACTCCGAGGCCTATGGCTGGAGCCCTAATGTTTGAAGCATCTCTTGCCTCGCAGTTAGGTATTGAAGACTCCTGAAAGGAGCTTCTCCTTTTGGTGTCACACAAAACCACTCTACAACTAAGGAAACACTAGAAACCACAACACATTATGACATCCAACTGATCATACATGGAACATTAACCAACACAATATCTGAAATGGTGTATGTGCATCACCCTTTGTCACACTGAATGAGAACATGACACCACAAATCGTCACTTGAACATGACCATTGCCGTAGAGAGGAACATTATAAAGAGAGGGACTTCAAACTGAGTCCTAAACAACATGTGATTCTTGAAATCAGCCGTATCATCCCCAGGTGACTGGGTCTGCCACACTAGTGGCCTAACATAAACCCTTTCATAAATGAAACCAATGAAGGAACAAAGGTTATTTAGAATAGTGTCCTGCACCGACCACTCTAGGATTCTTCCACTTTTCCCTACTGGAACCTCCTTCACCATTTCCAAACACAACATTCAAATTAATGAGTTCAAATATCACCCTTGACTATCAAAGAGAACTCACACTGTAAGACATCGCCAAACATGTCCCTTGCAGCCGATGAAAACACTACAAATCCCTTTAAGACACAGGTCAACACTGATAAATCTAAACCACCATCAACTTTCCTTGCTGGAATTCCTTTCACCATTTCCAGGGGGCCTTCAGACACAACGGTGTCAGACCTCATACCTGATGAATCTGACAACTCAAATGACCAAAACTCCCTTCAACTCCCCTCACATCTGTCATCCCACAACGAGAGGATCTTCTTAGTTGAAAAAAGGAGAGGTGGGCTCAATTATAGAATTCAAGAAGAGATTCCTATGATCAAATGGAGGGTCGAACAATGATTAATTTATTATGGCCACCCTTCAACCACATGTCAATTCTTTCTGGGGGGGCATTCACTTGTCAAGAAAGGAAACTATAGGCCCAATCAAACTGTTCCAATTGCCAAGACATATCATAAGAGAGTGCTAAACGTGTAGGGGAAGCCACTGTAAGGTCTTCCTGATGTACTGTTCAAAATAATTCCCTAACCACATGCTTGCATACCAACTGACCAACAAGAATTCAAACTCAAGACACAAATCAGTCAAAAAGGATTCTCAGCTCAAACTCCTCACATCCAACCTTTCAAAAATACAAGGACACACCACACGATCACCAGTTATTTAAAAACACCAAATTTACAAAACATTTTGAGAATAAGTAAATCTAGTGTCTTGAACAAACACCAATGGTGTCCCATGGGCCTCACACATGCATGTTCCCGTGCCACACTCGCACCAACCTCATATCCATCCAGGCACTCATCCGCTCATGCCATTAACCCTTTCACTTTCAATGTACACTCATGCATGTGGTTTCCCACAAGAACACCAAGGGTCAAAACCAAACCTTTCCATTTTTCAAAACCAAAGCATCCATCCCACACTTTTCAAACCTCATACCTCATTTTCTTTTTAACGTTATTTATTTTAAAACATTTTCCAAGACCAAATCATTATTACTTAAAAACCAAATGTCCACAATTCCAAAACAATGAAACAAGAAACGATTCAAGAGAAAACTAGTGTCAGTGGGTGACTGGAACATATAGTTGGCGGCCATACGCCAATCACACCACTACCACATAGGGTATTCTAGGACAGCGTCCTAGGCTCCACATGGATTTCCAGACCCTGCAATATCACTGGGACCACTGGCCCAAATCCTTTTTCATTTTCCCAAGACAAGAATAACCGTAAGAACCAAAGACTCAGACAAACCTCAACTTACGTTGGTAACTCGATTCTTGCCACGAGGTGTGCTGGCCAGGCTCATTGCTCATAGCTAGAATGTCGAGTTCGGAAAACCTTAATTTTGGTCTCTATCTCAAAATAACATGACCCAAGAGAGCAAACCTTTTCCTCTGATACCATTTTTTCACGAACCAGGCCGGGTCGCCATCCAACCTGGTGCCTAACCCGGTCCGCGCCAAGGCCCGAAGGCCCACAGACTAGAACAAGTTCCCATGTATCAAGAGTAACATGTGGGAATAGTTTACCTGAAATAAAAGATAGAAAAAACAACTAACAAGATAAATAAACTGCAACTAGAAATAGACAACCAAACATGCCTTCAAACTATTAACAGGTTTAAATTCTACAACTCGAACCAATAACTAAAAATAAAAGACCATAGCAGAAAATAAAACACTGACTCAAACCTCTCGGAAAAAGAGAGGCCACCTCAACACCACTCTACATGAGAAGACCAACTGCAACCTGAACCACCATCACTGATCATGCCACAACCTGGAATACAAAAGAAATAGAGTCTACAAACACCCAAAGGTGTATGTAGGGTGTGAGCCAAGAGCCCAATAAGATGACACCGAGAAAAGGTTCCACACATAATTATTAAATGAAAAATACATATGCAGTTTAATGGAATAAAAAATTAAGTGCTTAAAGAATTTTAATGAAAATAGTTTTTAAGGGAAAACTACTATAAATGGAAAATAACTTAAATTAACACACACACACACACAAACACACTCACTTTCTTGGTAACCCCAATTTCACACCATGGACAACAGTGAGCATAGAGAAAAAGATAAGCACAATACATGGGAGAGGCCCTAAATATACTAGAAAAAAGTGGGACCCTAGAACATTGTGTCTTAGTGAGCAATGGTACAGGAACACAACAATATAAATTCTCATGCACGAGGAACTAGTAGGTAAAGACATCCATAACCTAGTGGTCTCCAAACATCATCCATAATTTTAGTTAGTGTTTTAGTCATCAATCCAGATAAGTGAAACTAGGCTGATGTCACTTCCGAATCACTGGAACAGTAGTCCTAGTCTTCTAACCTAGTACCCAGGCTTCTCGTTCGTGCTCAAGTAGTTAAGAGTTCAAGTCTTATGTCATAATCACATACTCAGACAAAACAAGACACTACGCATGCCAAAAACCACCATTTTCACACACAAAGGCCATATGAAATAAGTTGTTCACTAAGAATATCCCAAAACTAAATCCGCATCACTCACACAACCAAAATAAAGACTGCACAGTGAAAGAAATCGCTTTTATTATCAAGAACGCCACTAACAGAATTTATTAAACAAATTTCACACAAATCACATGACTGTAAGAAACAAAAATATTCACCCAATTTAACCAAAACAATTTTTCACCCTTAATAAATATTTAATATAACAACCTATATTTTTCATAAATAAATTTTGAAGTGAAAAATACCACTTTACATGCTAGACAGACCAAAACCCCCTTACACGACCACATTCACACAACTTCACCTATGGAAGAGAGTCCACATTACACACGCAATTAAAGAAGCCACATACATAGTTGAACAGACCATTACTACAATTACACAAACCGCCAGAATAACTTTCCAACCCTTTAAAAAAATATGCCACGTGACTAAAACTAAAAAAACCACTCAAAAGCTCATTTATGATACGCCATATATAGAACCTAAGCCAAAACACCACTCTCTATCTTTGCACATTCTAATAAATAATTTTCAAAATTTGTAAAACACTATTTAATAGTTCAACATAAGATTTCTACAACAAGAATTACCCACACACAGCATAAACATAACACTACCAAATCAATGTGCATTAGATCCCAACGAAAACCAAATTCGCAGCCAGAAAACTAATAAATAAATGAGCTAAACTATCCAAACTCGCAAATTAATTCACCAAACAATAAATATACATGGAACCACCAACCTCGGTGTAACATACTTCACATACATGGTGTACAATGACCGTCACATGCCAACCACACCTCTAACAACCTAGAGCGAATCCAAAACATGGAAAATTCCCCAAAACCACCAAATTAAACCCCAAATGAGAAAAATTTTAAACCCCCATAAACACATCCTAAAACACTGGAAAAAAATAAAATAATAAAGTGAATAAAAGAAGAAATTTGAACCCTACAAACCAGATTAGGTCGATGGACATGAGTCAGTGCGAGTTCGAGCGGGAGACAGAGCGTGGCACAGGGCCTGGCTGGGGTTCAGGTGCGATGGGATTTGCTGGACCGGGCATTGGGGCATTGGGGTTCACTGGACGATGAAAGGGGGGTAATGGGGTTCGTTGGACCACGCGAGGGGGTGTTGGGGTTCAACGGACTAGGCGAGGTGGGGTGTTGGGGTGCAGCAGCTCGAGTTGGGGAAGTAGTGGATAGCATGGGTGAGGGGACCAGTGGACAATGTCGATGAGCTGGGTGCGGCGCAATCCAGAAGAGGGGGTGGAGGTTTTGATAGAAAAAATAGGGGAAGGGTGTGGCGTGACTCCGAGAGAGGGTGCATGATATTCGGTATGGCCAAGAGGGAGGTGTGGTGTGGGTAGGCGAGTAGGGAGAGGGGGGACTGCCAAAGGTCACTATGCGAGGCTTCAAACTAGGTGGGGTGTCCGGTGTGGAAGAAGAGATGGAGATGTAAGGGGCGGCCAACATCATGCAGGGAGCCTGCAGCGAAACATGGGGAAAATGGGGGAAATGGGAGGGGGTGTCACGAAGGGGAGAAGTGGGAAATGGGAGGGGGTTCCGCAACTGGTAGAAGAGTGAAAGGGGCTACCATGACCAATCATTCAAGGAGGGGGCCCAATGGCTCGAAGAGAAGAAGGGGGGGGGGGGGCGCTAACCAACCCTAGAAGGAAAAAAATGTAAAAAAAGAAGAAAAACAAGATAAAAATAAAAATAATACCTATAATAATAAAAATAATAAAAATAATAATAATAATAATAATAAAGAAAAAACTATAGTATAGACACTAATATTAATAATATTAATACTCAATAATAATTAATAATGTACTCAATTAATAATATTATTATTTTCAGTAAAAAAATTCATTAAATTTTATCACATTAAATCTTTCACATTAAATTTCATTTATTTATTTTCAAGACATTTTATTTAATTAATTGGATATTGGAAGGTCACCTGATGAACCAGGAGAGGCTGCGCGGTTCCAAAATCATGCCCCGCATGAGTTGTGCCTCGCCTAAGGCCACGCGGTCTCAATTTTCATTGTGTTATCATTTTATTATTCGTTGCATATTTTTCATCTTTCTTAAACATCGGGAAGTCCATGTGGCAAGCTGGGCGAGGTCACACAACGACCCAGGCGAGGAAGCACGGCTTCGACCATGGTGTGTTTGACGCAACCAAGAGCGAAACATTCATTTCTAAATAAGAGCTCAAAAATTTTTAAGTCGGGCCTCGACCAGAACTATATGATGCCCAATAAAAATAATAAAATAAATCATATAAAAAGGACAGGTGTGACATGTTTTAATTCTTTTATTTCATGGATGCTTGTATGATACACCAATTCATTATGCTTTATGACTTGATTATGATACCCATTTCTTTCTGTGGGCACCCTTTTGTTTATGTATGATTGATTATGTATGATTCTTTATATAGAAAGAATATACATGAAAATGTTAATATCTGTGTTCTCAGATATCTCCCCAATTAATTGAGTAATGTTTAGTCTCATAAGACGTTACATGAAACAGGCTTGGTGGTTATCATTGAATCATGCTACCATGTTCAATTGTCTTGGTGGTTAAACTTGACTTGTGCCCCTCTACATTCAACATGCCTTAACTCATGATAAGTCATGTTTCATGTTGTTGTAACATTACTATGACTCCATGTTTATATGATCCCATGATTATATTTTATGATTCAATATGTTCTTTTATTTTTTAGGTTATTATGTCATGCCTTCTAACCCATGTGACAGAGTTTTATTCAGATGTTTATTCCCTTATTATGATTTTTATCTCATACCTTTATTCATATAATCCCTAGATTATCCTATGAGTATATATGAGAACAATGGAATTTTTGAGATATTTATGAATAATTTATAAATAGGTTTTATATTTAGTTCCTCATTTTAGCTTTTATATACATAAGCTTTGAAGACAATAGACTTTGTAATCCTAGACTTGTAATATGATGCTTTACTATGCTTAAAATCAAGTAATGATATGTGTAAAAGACTAGGGTCACTATAGAAATAATCCAAGGATTGTTGTTTAATAACACCACTCCTATGGGATGGAATTATTGGGGAACCTCACACTGAGATAAAAGAGAATTAATGAAGGAATGGAAGGTCCCCAACTTAGAAGGAGCAGATCTGAAACCAATGGGATTTGAAATGGCTTAGAATTTCTATTAACGCAGATCACATTAAACCATGAAGTTTGACCAATTTAAAGCCTCTAAATTTTTAGAAAACAAAATATATCATTTATAGACCATGAAATAGCTTCAAACTCACTTAAATATGAAATTTATCTTATTTTACTTCAAAGAAATTCTTCAAAAGGGGAAAACAGGGAAAAATAGGGAAATCTGGATATTTGATAAATTGTTGGAAATGAAAGACCATTGTAAAAATTTTATTTTTTTTGGAAATGAATCACCATTCTATAAATTTGAATAACTTTTGGAAACGAATTACCATTCTAGAAATTTGAAAAATAGTTGGAAATGACTCACTATTTTGAAAATTTGACAGACTATTGGAAATGACTCACCATTTTGGAAATTTGACAAACTGTTGGAAACGACTCACAACTCTAGAATTTTGACGAACTGTAGGAAATGAACCACCATTATGGAAATTTGATAAACTATTATAAATGACTCAACATTCTAGAATTTTTAAAAACTATTGGAAATGACCCACAATTTTAGAAATTTGAAAAACTGTTGGAAATGACTCACTATTCTAGAAATTTGAAAAACTGTTGGATGACTCGCCATTCTTTAAATTTGACTATCTACTAGAAATGGATCACTATTCTAGAAATTTAAAAAAATATTGGAAATGACTCACCCAATTGGAAATTTGAAAAATTGTTTGATCACACACCATTCCTGACATGTCCTTCCAAACTTATAAAAATTTTAAAAACTGATTTTTTTTGAATTTTGATGAAATGAGTCAAATTAACCATCACAAAAACCTTAAACATCATAATTTTGAAAAAATGAACTGGAGGGGTTTGAGAGATTACATCAGATACCTCTCAAAACATTCTCTTCCTCAAGAATTGACTTCCAACCTATAGTGGAAAACAAAAAAGCTCTGAACAACCAGACTTTGAGATACCGCTCAAGGCTCTCACCACCAATGGAGATCAACCACTTCATCAAAGGGGAATCGTGAAACTACATGAAAAATATAACCATCCTATAACCACTCTTCTTGGGGAGATACATCTCAAAAGAGAGCAATCCACAACAAGAAACAAGAGAAAGACATCTCATAAACCTGAAAGGTCCAGAACTATAACAAATATCATTACAAGGAAAGATCTAAACATCAAACAGGGAGGGATAATGAGTGTGTATCTATGACTCACATTTTCAATTACTCGCGTCCATGCCATCGTGCTTCCATAAGAAGAAAACCAAAAAAGTTATAATACCCACGAAACACTTTCTCCTTGTGGTCTTGGATCTCTACAGGACACTCCTCAAAGGTCACATCATCGTCAATATAAATCTCACCCCAATTGGTGATGTGAGAGTTTTCATGAAGATAATGATGGAGTTATGACATGTGAAAAACCTCATGTATTTGGAACATCTACTGGGGAAGTGATACACGATAAGCTAAGACTCCAACATGATCCAATAACTCAAAAGGCCCAACAAACTGAAGAGAAAGTTTACTCTCGTGACCAAAACATCACTACCCATGATGGGGGTCACCTTTAGAAACACATGTTCCCGAATTTAAAACCTAAAATGTCTCTTCTTATGATCAGCATAGGATTTATTATGATCCTGCCCTGCCTTCATCCTCTAACAAATCACTTAAACCATCTCTTTCGTATTCTGTACCAATTTCGGACAGCAAATTTCCAACTCTCCAAACATAGTACAACATAATGGAGAAAGGAAAGGTCAGGCATACATGGTTGAAAATAGTTCTATGCTGATGGTGGAGTAAAAAATATAATAGTGAAATAACTCTACCAAGGGAAGGTGCCTCATCCATGAACCTCCAAAATATAAAACACAAGAGCACAACATTTTTTCAAGAGTCTGGAGGTCCATTATGTTTGACCATCTGTATGTGGATGAAAAGTAGTGATAATAAATATCTGAGAACTAAAATCATGTTGGAGAATTATTCAAACTTTGGAGGTAAAACAATGGTTATGGAAGGAATTGATCATCCTCAAGACTTCGTGGTTTCTCACCACCTCCTATGATAAAACTCTGCCATGACCCCCACCCTAACAAGTGTACTCTCTTAGGTTGGAAATGTGAGATGGTAGATAGTGACACTCGATTCCCACCTTCAGTAGGCCCCAAGTGGGTGAATAGCACCGATTGTACAATAAATAGATAGATGGGATGGATTACCCTCTAAGATAACACATGAAAAAGAGAGAGATAAGATAGACACCAATCAACTCCTACTCAGACTAAAATATAAAAATAAACCGAATTAAACATATGTAATGTCATGAAAAAAAACTACAATTTAAAGGTAAAATTTTAAGTCTCAAAATAAAGTAAAAAAACACCACCACAAAGCCCACACATCTCCTGTAAACCCCATGACCACAGATGGTGCATTCTTCACACTGAACGACATCACCAAGAACTCATAAAGACCACAACAACAACAAAAAGCAGTCTTTAAGATATTTTTATCATTCGCATTCATCTGATGATATCCAGACCATAAATTGATATTTAAGAACCAACTATCACCCTTTAATTGATCTAACAATTCACTAATCCATGGAATAGGATAACATTTATTCATTTTCAGTTTGTTCAAGTTACAATAATCTACACATAATCAAAAACTTCCACAATCCTTCTTCATGAAAAAAACCACCGCACCCCACAGTTACACACTTAGCCAAATGAAACGGCACTAAAACAGACCATTTAGTGGTATACATAGCTTCCACATCTCATAAGGAACCATCCTATACATAGACATAGAGAAACAATACATTCCGGGATGTAGCTTGATCCCGAACTTGATCTCCCATCGAGGGAGAAATGTTACAACTAATTATAGAAAGATAACAGGGTAATTTTCAATGACCCTATGAAATTTATACTTCTAAACCACTGACAAAATCAAAATAATCTTATCCATCAAGGATGAAAAAGAAGGAAATTTCCTCTGAACCATTATAGGGAATCACTCGCCAACAAACACAGGAGGCTGCCCATCAGCATCGAGGCACAACACCTACCTCTGGAATAAATAGACGATAGAATACACTGAATACAACCAATAAAATGTCATGGATGAAATCATATGGTTTTATACGTAAATATAAGAAATATACAATAGAGTGGTGTTACCCCAACACTAGCTCACAGTCTCTACATACTTCAAACAAGTTAGATCGACATCCAACTGGCATAGTCAAAGCCAAGGTCACTCGAAGCCTCTCTACCTCAAGAAAGAAACCATGGACAAGGGTTTTTTATATGGTGGTTTTCATTACTCCAGCGTCATACAAGGAATACACCCAAGTACAAAACAAGAAAAGGGTAACTCTAAAAATGTTTAGATCACCTAGCACTAGCAACACTAAAGCATGAAGTAGACTATGACCTTCTCTATGACCTCTCTGACCCTAATGATGACCACCACCACAGAAATGCTCTGCTATCTATGTATGGGGAGAATCCCCATGCTATCCTCTTCCAACCCTATCTACTATCTACTAATCCATAGTTGGTGAAACCTGTTACTGCTACCTCGGTATGAACTGCCTCAGTAGACGAACAATGAGTAGAACACTTAGTGCATGCTGAGTACTCTAAAAGGTCATGCACACTCGTTGATAATGACCTTAGTGTCCACAAGAAAAACAAGTACTATATCCCATGGCATAGGCCTAATAATTTTCACCTCTAGAAAAATGATATGTTGAGGGATGGGACTTACCATGAGAATAATAGAAACTTTTCTGCCCTGAGAATTAAGAATCGTATACCATAGCTCTACTTCATGAGGAATCTTGATGATCCCCTCTCATGACTATCTAGATTTGGATAATTCCCTATAGTGGACCTATGCCCTCTCCAACTCCTCAAGATATGTTGTTAGCATAAAAGAGGTGACATGGTGAAAAATCTGTAGATGTAAAGCCTCATAAAAATTCCTCACCCAGACCTCCTAATTTGGAAATAGGTCCAAAACATATCATAGAAGGTTCCGAAAATAGATCCCAAACTCACATACATTGGATCTTCCTTTCCAAAGTGTAAAAAACTCTTGGAGACTAGAGGAATTCATGGTTGAATAAAGAAAATAGACTTTGAAATTCTCTCAGAACATCCCCCATGAGATCACCGACTCCTCGTGTTCCATGAGAAACGAGGACCACCACTCCCTTGCTGCCCTATGCAAAATTGTCGGAACTAGTGACACCCAGTGCTTCTTTAGAGCACATATTGAACTGAAGGTTATCTAAACCTCCTAAAAACCAATATTCATTGACTGCATCTGAGATGGATCCCTCGTACTTCTTCACACTCTGGAACTAAAAATCTTTCAGTTTCCTTCTCTAAGTGTCATTATCATCATCCTATACTCTAGGAAAATCTGCTGGTGCAGCCTGCTAGACATCTTCTATGAGAACCTATTAGAAACATTGACCAGGATCCATACCAGTAAAAGGACAAATAGTTATAACAACTAAACCTAGAATATGGAATAATTTGACAATAATTAATTGTTTACTTTTATTCATTTTAGGTTAAACCATCTTAAGGTCTACCCATTCAAACACAGGTGCAATAAAAAATGATGAATTGTCCTTTCCTATTTCTCTTCCCTGGAACCTATATCACTTCACTTTGTACCAATTGTAAAGATAAAGGTCTATAAATCATATCATAGGGGTCCATAAATACCTATGTCTCAACCAGTATCCTATGTTCACAGTTCTTTATAAACTTATCTAATATCATTTCCCTACTAACCCATGCAACCTCACTTGTGCCTATCTCCAAACTCCATCTTATTCCTTGACCAGACTTAGGATGCCACTCTGTTATGACCCCTACACATAATGTGTACCCCTCAAGGGCCAATAATGTGAGAAGGGAGATAGTGAAACCTAAGTCCCACCTCCAGTAATCCCCGAGTTGGAGACTAGAACAGAGGGTATAATAAACACACAAATGGGAGGCATTACCCTCTAAGAAAACACATGCGAAAGAGAGAGATAATACAGACACAAAACAACTCTTGTTCAAATAACAATATAAAAATAAATCATGTAAACATATGTAATGTCATGAAAATACTACTACAACTAAAAGAAAACATTCCACGTACCAAAAGAAATTAAAACGACAACAACCACGAAGCCTGAATAGCTCCTGGAAACCCCAAGCTAGTAGTAACCAACCTGATATACAACCAGATCCATGTGACTTGAAAATCAGTTTATATCACATTGGTTGAGTATAACCGTATACTCAGTAGGATCCTCCTCGAAGCATCTTGTGAAAAATTAAAGAAACAATGAAAAATCATGGTGAACAACAAGTGAAATTGACTCATTACCTAAAGATGTATGATAATTTTCTAGCCTCACCAAGGATACTCTCGAAAAGTGTCTCAAAATAGAGTATATAATTCAAAAATGAATATCAAGGGTACCTGCTACTACTTCCCCACTAGTATTCCTCATTTCCCCCAAATCACATGTCCTAAGAATCTATCTCCAGAAAGGACAGCCTGAAGATAGCAAGGTGATCACCACAACATGAACCTCATGCAACAAAAGGGATTTCCCACAGACACATAGGTGAATCAACACACCATCCACACATCCAAAAGTAACTAGGTAGTTCTTGGGATCCACCACATCCCACATAATGTATATCAAAATCCTCAGGGTACATATGTAATACCTTTAGTATCACATAGGAAACTATATATAGAATATATGTGTGTGAATAACCACAAGACATTACATCCCTCTACACAAATATATGGGGAAAACTAAATGTTGTGACTACCTGTATAAGTAACTACCAAGAGAAGCGAGTGGGGGTATAGGGGTAGTGATCCATCCATCCTCCCACCAGGATGTTGGGAAAAACACCCCCTAGGGATCAGAATCCCCAAGTTGTCAGTTTCACTAAACAATAGGATGGAGTATTATATAGAAACACAATATAAGATAATATACTATAGATAACTACCACACTATGGGAATAACATAGTCTTAGACTCAACATCAGCTAATTTCTCTTGAACTCCATGCTACCACTACTAAGACTATGTATCACATAGGCACACAACCAATTAAAGATCTACATTAGTTTACTTTATACATCATCATCAGTTTAACTTTATGTTAATTAATTTTTTTACCATTAATTAACCATCATCCATTCAACATTACATTTCATTAGCATCACACCAATGTTCCATGCCATCCAGACATAACCAAACCATGTCCATAGTTCCTCAAAAGTATAACCTCAACATTTCATCCTCGCAATATCCAACCCCATGGGTTTAACATAATTTATTCAATCATATATCAATATAATCACTTTCCATATTTCCAGGTATCCTAATAATGTATTATAAGCTACCAAACACAAGGAGTTCAATAAGGCGATTAAATTAACTACACGCTAAGTCTTTTCCACCCATAACAAGAATGTAGACCCATCCTTCCTCGAGAAGATAAACACAAAAATCACATTAAATACCCCAAAATCATCACCCCTTTTGAAGGAGGTTAAGAAATACCATCTTCCTCAATAAGTGTGGAATGAATAAAAAATAAACAAAGACAAGAATTTAGTATGTAAAACATTAGGTAAGCCCAAATTCAATCTTCTCATCTTCTTGAGTATCCTCCCTGACACCTATTCACATAAACTGAAGTATATCTTCACTCTAGGAATCATATAATTCCACAACCACTAGGCCTCCCTGCCCCACATACCACAATAGACTTCCAGGACCAGTCATCCCAATCTCACAAAAAAACACATGTAGTAGGAAAAAACATCATAGCAACTTGGATCTTGACCCTTAAACAAGGCATCCAGCCTTCATACATAATGATCACTCACAACTCCAAAGAATAATTTGATTGGAATTTACAAGTATGTGGGTGACATAGAACCCTACAATTAATTATCTTTACAACAAAATTGGTTTCTTATTCCCTCTACCATTAATTGATTCAATTTAAACATGCATAATTTCATCTATCTAATTATCACCAAAGAACAACAAAAACAATCGCATTCATTAAACATGACTATTTTTTGTTTGTACAATTAATTTATTATTAATCAATCTTTACATTCTTTACCAATTTCCATCAAGAACAATATTCTAAAAAAGAAGACATAAATATCACACAATCTAGAAAATCACGTGGCAATAACATCACTAAAGAATTGATACAAATTATATAATCTAGTTCAAGTATTTATTATTTCAATTTCATTTTGATTCAATGGGTTAAATCATGCTAACTCTACAACTTCATGTATGAAAAATTGAGAAGTCATGAATCTCCTTGCACAAAAAGTTTCCAATGTTCTTTTCATGAGAATGGGCCAACATAATAAATCACGATCACCTCCCCCTCAACGATTTCATTCACCTGAGGATATCAGGGGATGACCATATCAACTAACATCCAAGAAGTATCCATTAAAAAGATAGAGGTCACATTCCATTACATGGAAAGAAGGAATGGGAGGAAAAATATAGAGGAACCCATAAGATGGAGGTAGAACATACCGTATATCTGAGACAGATCGATAATACTAGGTTTCACCATAATAGGGGATGCACATGTAGAAGGAAGAAACATACCAATGAAATGATATAATGATGGCTGTTTGACCACACCACACATATGGGAAGGAATTATTAGGGTTCCTCACATAAAGAGAAAGGAGAAGGAATGAAATAAGGGAAGGTGACTGACATTGAGGGATTAGATCTGAGACTATCAGGATTTGAAATTGATTAGAATTTCCATTAATGGGGATCACATTTAACGATGCGGTTTGACAAATTAAAAGCATATATTTTTTATAAAATCAATTTAATGATTTATATCCTTTGAAATACCTTAAAAACCACTAAAATATGAAATTTAACTCATTTTATATCAAAGAATTACATCGAAAGGGAAAAATGGTAAATTTGAAAAAATATGGAAATTTGACCAACATTTGGAAATGACACACCATTCTAGAAATTTGAATAATCAATTGGAAATGACTCAAAATTTTGGAAATTTGAAAAACCGTTGAATATGACCCACCATTTTGGAAATTTGAGAAACTATTGGAAATGAATCATTGTTTTGTTAATTTAGAAAACAGTTGGAAATAACTCACCATTTTAGAAATTTTAAAAACTACTAGAAATGACTTTCCATTCTAGAAATTCGAATAACAATTGGAAATGAATCACCACTCTAGAAATTTGAATGACTGTTGGAAATAACTCACCATTCTGGAATTTTGAGAAACCATTGAAAATGAGTCACTATACTAGAAATTTGAAAAACTGTTGAATGACTCACCATTATGGAAATTTTAAAAGATTTTGGAAATGACTCACTATTCAAGAAAATTGACAAACAATTGGAAATGAAGTACCGTTCTGGAGTTTTGATAAATTGTTGGAAATGAATCAACATTATAGAAATTTGAAAAACTATTGGAAATGACACACCATTCTGGAAATTTTAATAACTATTGGATGAATAATCATTCCTAACCTACCTTTTCAGAGATATTAATTTTATTGAAGACTTGAAATTTTTTCAAAATGAGGAAATGAGTCACCTTGACCACCCCAAACACCTCAAACATCAGATTTTAGCAAATGAATGGACCATAGGGTTCTGAGCCATAACAAAAAAAACTTTTGATTAATTTTTTAACATTTTTTTTATATTATTTGTTAAATTAATATATTTTATAAACATAAAATTTAATTTATAGGTATAAGAAGAGAATAAAACCAATTTTTTGAATAAAAAGATGTATTTTTCTAAAAGGTAATTTTACCTCCTTTTAATGGTGAGCATATTTTAAATATGTTTTTTGAAAATTTTAAACTTTTTTTGAGAAAATAAACTTCATTTTTGTAATAGAAATATAAAATTTTACATTGGGTTAATTTTTGGTATTATTATGAGAAGTTTCATTTTTTGATGAATAGTGAAAAACACTGAATTTTAATTCAAAACTATTTTTCATATAATTTATTTTTAGATAAATTCTATTTTATTTAGTTTTATAATTTAATTAAATGAAATATACATCATTAAATCCAATCTAGGTCATTGTAACCAATTTCACAATGAAATTGGATATAAAAACTTTTCAAACTTTTGGTCCTTTTGGGTTTAAAAACCCGCATTATCTTCCCATCTATGGGATTAAGTTTTAATTAATTTATGATAATTATTTGATTTGAATTTATAGAAATGGATTAAATTTTTT
Organism: Viscum album; assembly: GCA_963277665.1. NCBI lineage: Eukaryota > Viridiplantae > Streptophyta > Magnoliopsida > Santalales > Viscaceae > Viscum > Viscum album. Next base: position 382,480,572 of record OY728131.1, read on the forward strand.
GAATAATAATAATTCATAATTTATAATAACTTAAACATATTTTTTTTCTAAAAAAATTAGTGAAATTGATTAAAATTAATTACAATGATTAAGAGAAAATTTAACTTAACAAAGGACTAAGAAATAAACATAAGGCCCAAAATGACCTATAAAATTTTCCAAAATAAATTTTTGTGTTATTATATTGACCCTATAATCCCTTGGATATAATTTATATAATTATTTGAGCCATTTTACATAGTAAAAATGTTATTGGAATTCCCTTTTCAAAAGTTTACAACAATACCACTCCCCCACTATAAAAAGTAACTCATCCATCACACTTATTCAAACATATAATGACATTTGGATAACAAAAAATTATATAAAATAAGAATCCAAAATCCTTCCATTCATCCTTGAATCCTAGTTATGATAAAAAGTGCAACTAAGGAAGCCATTTGGTGCAAACTTGGAGGAGTTACCCAAGGAAGAGGTAACATCCTTTGTGAAGCACCATTTCTTTATTTTCATTATCCACCCCATCAACTATTCTTATTAAATAATTATATAAAAAATCAGTATCATAAATATATTTATATTTTTTCACTCTATGATTTTTATATAGACTTACACACACTTCCATATAATGGCTAAATAACTTATGGTTCTTGTGTATGACGGACTACCGCCTCACGAAATGATGTTGTTCAATTTACCTTTACTACCTCTCATGGGTGGGATTTATGATAGAAAATATATTTTTATATTATATATATGATATTTATAATTTTTATACTTATTAAATTATTATATCAAACATACATTCATTTTTTTAATTTTGGGTAAATATGATAACTTGGTTGTGAATGTGTGGACTACTGGCTCCTCAAAGTGATGCGAATTATTCACACATTACATTGAATGTATTAAGGATGAGTTTAGTAAAATAATATGATATATATAAAATAATAAAAATTCTATAATGATATTATATATATATATATATTATTTTACTTTTTTCTTTTCAGCACAATAATAAAATGGAAACAATGTTCATGAGTACGTACGACCTACCATCACTAAGAATGGTGTGTTTCATTTATATTTATATATTTTATAGATTATTATATATATTTATATAATGAATATATATGATATTTTATATTATTTAAATAACTAAATCATCATCTAAGTAAGGGTACCAAGAATAATAAGTCAAAACATGTAGGAAAAACAAAACCGATATTACTTGAAGCGTCAAATTAACATGGAATTGTTAATAAATGGGTAATATAATTTCATAATGAAATTATATATTGTATTAGATATAATAATATGGTTCTATGATCACCCATACCCAGATGAAATCTCATATAAATCTCACATCCATAGAACATAACAAGTAATCAATAAAACAAACATTGTCAATAGGGAAACAAGGCCCTAACACAAGGCATTCATCATTAATATTAAAATGGGAACTCAAAGCCCCCAAATGAAGAAAATAATAATTTATAAACTAATGAGAACTCATGTCCATAAATTTTTTTCTTTAACAAATAATTGGTTCTTATTTAATCTTGAATTAACTAATTCATTGTTCATAAGTTCCATCTTCTGGCAACTTAAGGAATCATGATATAACAATCTTTCGAAAGATAAAATTTTATCTTAACATTACTTCTTGTTTAAAATGAATAGAGAAGTACAATTTTAATTTTATCATGCCTTTTTAAATTTTATCATCAAAAAACATTAAAATTTTTATGTTCTTTATCAACTACATAAACACATGGAATAACACATCCAATTAAACATTTATATATAATCAATTTGATTATCATCAAACTAAAAGAAACACTAGATTCATTAAAAATATCTCTTATTTAATTATTTACCTAACCAATTTAAAATTAATGGATTTTCTTTTTTTACCAATTTAAAATTAAAGAAAAATGATAATCTATAATAAAAGAAAACGTGCTAACAAGCATACCATAGATAGCACACAATCTAGTAAAACAAGTGGAAACTTGTAATCACTGTACAGATCTCGATAAAATGTGATCACTATATTGTTCCTTTATTTAACTTGATTCAATAATTATTAGGTCAATTCTATTTTCAACCAAATAAATAAAACAATATAACTTCATTATTATATATAAATAAATAGATTAAGTAATGAATATCGTACCTTAAAGCACTAATATTCTTTTTATGATAAAAAATCAACATTGCAGACCTTAGATCACCTCTACCACTAGGAAACTGTGATCCCCCAAATAAGTCATACCACAAACAAACCAAGAAATTAATTATAAAATTCATAAGAATATTATAGATCATACCCCAAATCATGTAATGAATAGATGATAGTAAACCTAATCAAATGGAGATATACAACTATAAAAATGTGGTAGATATTACCTTGTATCACAAAGTATTTCTCTATATAAGTTAATGATAAATCCCTATTAATAGGGGCTTAAAATACCTTCAACAACATCTTACTTTCACCTCATTTTTGAGGGAGATAAGTGTGAAATAACAAGTTTCTAATGGGGGTTTGATATTTATAGGCAGAAAAAACCTTAATGGACCATGGCACAACCCCATAGAACATGATGAAACATTTCCTAATATAGAGCATTCAACGTCATAGCCCAACAGACAACAATTTATCCATCCTCACTCAAATGGAGTTCTGGGTTCAATGTACAAGTTCTGTTAAAGGGTGTATTGGGGTATAATGTAGCTATATGTATCATTCCACAAGACCCCCTATGTTGAGAAAGGGACTACACCGTTGACTACTAACCCTGGAATAACTACACCTAATTTGCAAGTATTCTCAAAAACCATTATAATGTAACTTGTATCATGAACACTACCACACTAAACCACCAAATAAGGGCTTGTAATGAAACATAACACCATGTAATAACCATCCCTAAAAAGGTAGTAACCCAAAAAGCCTCCATGAGATTCTTTAATCCATTTCTGGAATCCACCATAATGTAGACACCGTCACAATGACACAACACACTTCTCGTTACATTATCCACTCTATTTTTTCTAGTGTCTCTGAAAAAACTCTAAATTTTCCCTCCAAATTCTTTTGAACCTCCCTTGGGAACCTCCAACACCCAAAACATGAAATGAAAAGAGTTTCTAAGATTTGATCCATTACATAAAATGTTTTGGATGGATAATTTGGCCTATATATATTTATTGTTTCTCATTTGTGAATACATGTGTAAGGAATCAATTATGAAATGAAGAATAAATTTAAATGAGTATTATAATTTTAATTTAAAAAAATGATGAAAATTCTTCCTTATCCATGTAAAACTAATTAAATAAAATTCATTGAATAATGGATTTATAATTTAACTTATAAAACTATTAAACACGGAAAAAATAATCAAAATTAGGGGAAATATGGTCCTTTTAAAGTGTTAAAAAGTAGTTTATTTTTAATTGTTTTAAAAAATTATAATAGAAAAAGTTAATTATTTATTTTGAAAGGTAATTTTAAAAATATCAAGAAATATAATTATTGATATATTTATAATAATAATTTTTCAAAAATTTCCAATAATGTTGTTTTGAAAATATATAAATTTTCTATAGAGAAAACATGTAATGAGACATAAAAAATATACACATGGTATGAAAAAACTTTAATATTTTGAAATACCTCTACTAAAAAACCTTATAATAACTAGGAAAATGAGATATCTATTTGAAAAGTGGAGATACAAAGTAAGAAGATTACATGAATTAATCCATATTTGAGTTCTCAAAAAGAGATTAAAACATTGTAATTGAAGAAAATGTGGAAATATAAGAAGATATTAATTTGTATGAATAAGAGTTATTATTACCGATGTTAAATTATTTTTCTCTAAAAAACATCTTATCAAAGAAGTGGTCATTTTGATAATAATAATTTAACCAAATAATAATACTTAATATAATATAAAATATTGGAATGGTAGGATGAATAAAATCATGGAAGGTAAATTAAAGTAAAAATAAATATAACCCAGTATATCAAAAATTTAGTTGATGAAACCATTACTTCATTAGAAATATTCAAATAAAAACCACATGAAGGATATGATTTAAAATGAAACTTTAAATACCAAGAATAATAATATGATCATGATACAGAAAACTATAGGGTAAGTAGATACACTAATCTAAATAAATCATAATGTATAATAAGAATTATGTCTTGATGGATTAAAATCTGATAAACGAAACCATTAATTTGTATTCACACTTACTCAAACGTGCTCTAAACTCATAATTAATAAACATAATTATCTTAATAACTATTTAATAACCTTATTATTATATATAAACACAATTTATAATTATTCTTGTCATGTATATTAGTTAGTTGTTATCTATTTTTAATATTGGGTGTAGGTTATCTTGATCTTTTTGAATTAACATAATAAAATTGGTGTTGTTATTTATTATTCTCCAAAATTAAATCATTACTAGATAATTTAAGTAAATTTAATAGATAAATTATCTTTATCTACAAATATCACACCCATTTCATTTTTTTATTTATTATTTATGAAAATGGAATTAGTGTCTTTGTATTCTTATAATTTTAGAAATCGAAGTTAATATTTGACAATATGCTAAATAATTAAGAAAACTATTATATAACCCTAAAAAAATTATTTTTTACTAAATTTTCTTAATATCACTACTTATGTTCCTATAATCATCCTTGTTAGAGTTTTATAGTATTTTTCAAGTAGGTAGTTAAATCTACCCAAACATGAAAATGACAAAATTAATTGATGGTTAGGGTTATAAAAATGGGTTCTTTTAGAATAATATAAATATTTAATAATAATAATTATATTATTTATATATTTTAATTGGTTTGAATCTTATTTTAGGATATTTTAATAATAATAAAGAATCTAAATGAAAAACGGTACATGCTAATTTGTGGAGGGCATAGTCCACACAATGCTAAGTTAATGTTTTCATTTACTATAGAGTGAGAGAGAGGATGTATGTTATTATTTTTCACTTAATAATTATAATTATAATATACATTTAATATTTATTCTTCATTTCCATACTTATAACCAGTTAGGAAAGGTGGTGGTGAAAAATTGAAGATGTCCTTACATAAAGAAGGTAATACAGTCAACATACGATTGATGTTATTTTATTTTTCAAAGTTAATGTAAAATGAATAAATAATGGTTTTTTCATTAATATAAGAATTATTACACATAATAAATATACATAGGTAATTATATTACTGTGGTTAGGATAGGTTTCAATCTTAAAAATTAAGAAAAAAGGTAAGGAGTTAGTAATAGTTATATTAATATATTGAACTTCCTATTAATGAACTCTTTATAATTGAATAAATTGGGATAAATTGTATTGATTAGGTGAATTATTAAATTAAAATTACTTCTAGTTGATTAAAATCGATAAGGGATACTAATAAATTTCAATGATAATGTGTAATGCTTAGAAGGTGGATGTGATCCCCTTTCATAAGTGAAGAAATGGAATCTTTTTTTAACACCCATTATTTTTCAATAATGTAATGATATTATTCAAGGTAAAATATTTCCAAATGTGAGAAAAAATATATTTTGGGTTGTTATATGGTCTAAAAATTCTCCACTATCAATTTCCACACAACTTTTAACCCTTTTTCCACTTGATTTGTTCTCATTTTCCATTTTGGTTTTTAACTTGGTAACTAGTTTTTTAGTAGTTTATATTTTATTAAAAATAAAAGGTTACAATTATAACTAAATATTGATGTTATAAAAATAAATTTATTCACAATAAACTATAATTAAATTGATAAATAATATAAAATAATATTTTAAATTAAAAAATTTAATATAAAGACTTTTTTTGTAGAATAGAGTTGTTTTAACCATTAATTGTTCTTACTATTACATAACCTTTATTATAAATTAGATGTGTGAAATAATATTTTAATACTTATGGAAAAATAATATCATTATAATTATATAAAATATATCATTCTTAATTATTAAATAAAACATCCAAAAAATTTATAAAACAATTCATTGAAAATAACCCTTTTACCATTATCATCGTCATTAATTTTTATCTTATTAATCATACTTCTATTCATAAAATGAAATTCAAATTATTCCATAACATTAATATGGTAGTCTATAATATGAAATGATATTTTTTTCAATTTACTTTCTACAAGTGATGATACTTAATTTTTAATAGAAGTGAATAATTTATAGAGTAAAATGTTATTTATGTTTTCAAAATGATAAACAAGGGTTTTATAAATTCAAGATAACATTTAAAAATAATTTTTTTACTTTATAAATATATATATTTTATATAAAAAATGATTTCAAATAGTTTTAAGTTATTAAAAGGACAGTATTAGAAAAACAGGTATGTTTTCAATATTCATCTAAAAAATATTTTTTTTAGAAAATATCCAAAATTAATCCTAAGAAAATATTGACCTGATTGGTCAAAAAATAAATGTAATTTTTTAAAATTATAATTATAAAATTTATAAAAAAATAAAAACTAATTTAAAACAAATGAACTTTTTAAATTTCTTGTGTCTTTAATGTTATTTAATATAAATTTTCTATTTAAATTTTAATTATGATCGATTTAATTCATTAAAGTAAAATTTAATACAATTTATTAATTATTTATTTAAAATTAATCCTTTTTCATTTAGTATAAGATATAATTACAATATGTAATTATTTTAATTTATTTAAATCTATTAATGTTTATATTATTAGTATATTTCATTTTTTTGGTCAGTTTTTTTTTTCAGTTCAGTGTTGTGTATAGCATAAGTCACTAAATATAATATTAATTTAAAGGGTATAAAATATCAGTTCATTACTTTATACCCCTTAAATAAATTTCAACTTCATAACTTTTATTATTAATCACATATGAAAGTATGTGGACATATTATTAACCTATTAATCATCTAGGATATAACTTCGAATATGACATCTACCATACTCTCTTTGGATATATAAAGTTAAATTTATTTCTTGAAACAACATTAGTCATTCATACAATCATTTAACTTAGTATTTATATACACTAATCATATATTCTCTATAACATACCTTTCCTAGAACCAATTGAATCTCTAATACATTAAACCGCTACAAAATCTTATATTCCTCCAAAAATTAACTCTTTATTTAACACTAAAATGGTATTAATCTCTAGGTCATAAAATCATACACCACATAATATTTACCACAATATAAAAAATCTAATAAACTTCACCAGAAATAATATGAATCTATTATCTATACCAAGGGTATTAAAACTATCAAACTAATTTTTTTCAAAATAAATCAAATTCTTTTTATCTTAAAATCATGTGTATATTAATCCTAAGAGTTATACATCCCTAAATCACATGTTCTCAAATAGTTATCCCAAAAATATAACCTTTACTTAAACTCACATTTCATGGTTATTGATACAATTTAATATATGTTTCCAAACATTTAAATAAAAACTACCAAAGATTAATGCATAATTTTTTTTCATAATTGTCACAAAAGTAAGAAAATTCTATAATATCATAGATAAATATTACTCCATAATAAAATTACATATGAGTATATAGATTTACATTCTATTATTTTATAATCGAAACCACCTTAGGTAAGACTAGGAAACTCAAATTTTCCATCATAACATGTGTATACTATGTTGCTCAACTATTTAAGTAGTTTTCCTAATTCCGTAACAAGAAATAGTGGTTTCAAGATACATCTCTTTATCAACTTCATTTTCATGATCCTATTTTAACCTAACACTAAAACCGAAAAGATTAATATAGTTTCTAAAATATGAATATAAAAACATCAATCTAAATTTTTCTTCCACCATGACACCTTTTTATATAACATATCATAGTTTCAATTAAACCTATGACTCTATTTGTTCCATACTTGGTAATACTTTGTGATCACCCTATTTATTTCATTAACATAATTAGTTTACATCATACTCAAATCATTCATAATATTTTTTTAAAGAGAATGTGAATTTACTATAGAATACCCCCAAGAGTTTCATACAAGGTGTCATGTTAGGCCTTTTGTCAGGCACAATGTGACAATTGAGTTAATACCAAACACACACTTATTAATTTTTTAACACATTCTACATCTCGATTAGATCTAGTATCCACTTGTAGTATCTAGACTGACATTTTATTTCTTGGAAAACTACATACTCAGAATGCCACTAAAATCACATGACATTAATATACACATCGAATTAAAGCCAATAATTTATAAAGTCCTCTTTTTCTAACCCTTATAATATTAAAAATTATATCAACTAACCTAAAGGGTTATATGTTACAAAGAAATTATTTTCAACAATAATATATCAACCATTTAGGACATTTCTTACTCTTAAATTATTCTCAAAAAATAACATCCAAATCTCCAAAGTTATCTAAACACATATTTTATACACACCATGTTTTCCCATGGATGTGACAATCTAATTTAAATAATTTAAAGAAAATATTACATTATATTAAATTATCAAGGCTTTTTTAGGTTTACAATTTTATATAATTAGGACAAAATATTAACAAATAAAAAATAGTTTCTTTTTTAACTAAAGGAAATTTTTTCAACTTTATAAAAAAACATCTTAAAACAAAAAAGTCTTCAATATTTACAAAAAAATATTCACTTAAGATAATATTTTAGACAAATAATATATATTTATTTTCTTTATAACATTGGGAAATCGAAAAAAAGAAAGTGGTGAATTCAGTTGCTTAATAATGGTAAATATAAGTAATATAATTAATAAATCATAAGTCATCATGAGATGAGAATATTGGTATAATCATGAAATATAATAAAATCATACCAAAAAAATATTAGATCACAAAATATGAGTCATGGAATATGGAATTCAATCATAAAATAAATGGATCAAGAGTGTTTTGGATTCATTAGTCAATAAACATGATCTAAGAGAGAGTAAAATGGACATAAGAATAAGCATAAAATTGTGGAACAACCATAAACATAGGGTATTATTTTATTTCAATAATATTCATAAATTAACACATTTTAGTTTTTGTGAATATCCAAGAAGAATCACAGTTTAATTTTTTGATCTTATCTAAGAAGTCTCTTGTTATATAATCTCATGAGATAAAAAACATTAACTAACACATTATACGTAGATAAAGGAAACCAAACTTTATTCATTAATACATATTAGTGCTTCTTGAAATCAATCATTAATCACATCACAAAGAACCCCTGTAAATAAAATAGTCTTCAAATTCTTTTAAAAATGGATTCACATAAGTGATCATTCTTTAGTCTAGTAAAAATCAAGACATGATAAACCTATAGAAACTAAATTGTTATCCAATGAAATCAAGTATCTTTCATAGTAAATTCCATTTATTCAAGATAAATTATATGGTATTTACACCATATAGATAATGTGTATATGTTTAAGTCAATAATTTAGACAATCAATCGATGTATGGTTTTTAGATGAACAACCATCAATTAGAGGAATGAAAAATATGTTATTCATAAGGGAAATAATTTTAAATATGAATTATAACTATACAACAATGATGATTACCTAATACAAATAGAAAGATTTATCATTTCTCTTATAAAAATTTAATATTTCTCATTTATGAAAACATAGGTAATGAATTAATTAGTATACAATATTAATTTTATAAAATAGTATAATTTTATATTTAAAATCATGATGAAAATAAAAAATTGTCAATGAAAAAACTTTTTTAATAAAATTCATAGTATAATGTTAAGATAATTAAAATTTGAATACCATGATACATTTAAAAAAATATTTAAAAATATGGGAAATTCGTTATTTTGGAAAATTTGAAAATGATGTTTCTTTTCTTATTTTTATAAATGAAGTATAAGAGAAAAAGTAATAAATTTCTTTTGAAAAGTTATTTCCAAAATGTGTGGAAATTGTTTTTTATATGTATTAAAATATTAATTTCTAATAAATATCTAATGATTGGGTCATGCAAAATAAATAAAGTCTTTATAAAATAAATGTGGAATTAATGAAAAAGAATGTATCCATGATAAATAGAAGTATTTAATATTTTTATATACATATATTGAAAACCCACATTGTAGTTCAAAAATAAAATTTATATTTGAAATGTAGGGTAGATATGTAAGAGTATCACATGAATTAATACATATTTGAGTTCCAAATATGGGATTAAAACATTGGTTGGAAGTAAAATATGGTATTGGAAGAAAATATTCAATGGTAAGAATGGGTGTAATTCTTACTAGTGTTATATTTTTAGTTCAGAAAACATTTTTTCAAAAACATTTTTATTGATGATGTGATGTAATTTCCCCATAGAACAAGATAAAATAACATAATAAATATGGGAATGTCTAGGTCAAATAAATCATGAAAATATATTCACAGAAAAATGACTCTGTACCATTTTGCTGGTAATTGAGGTGAAAAATCTATATGACATTGGAAACATTCAAATGAAAATACCTTAAAGTATATGATTTAAAATGAAACAATAAATAACATGAATAATTATATAATCATGATATAGAATATTAAATGGTTAGTTGATATATCATTCTATTGAAAATATAGTGTATAATAAGAAGTATGTCATACGAGATTCAAGATTTAGATAAGAAAGTCTTACCCTGTATTCTCTCTTACTCAAAACGTCATTACCAACCTATATAATAAACATAAATATCCTAATAAACAATTTAGTAAAACTAGTTATAACAATAACCTTTAATAAAATTCATTTATAATTATTCTATATATATTAGTTAGTTATTATCTATTTTCAATATCAGGTGTTAGTTATCTAGATCAAATATAACTAGTTTCTTAAAACTGGTGTTGTTATTTATAATTATATAAAATATTATAATTCCAAGATAATTCATGTAACTGTAATAGAAATTTTTTACTGATTTATAAATATATTATCGTATTTAATTAATGTTTTAGTTATGTTTCATGAAAATGGAATAAGTGTAGGATTATTTTAATAATTTTAGTGATGAAAGATGATATTTTAATAATAAGATAAATAATTAATTTAATAATTCTATAACCATAGAAAAATATTTTTTTTATAATTAAATTTTAATAATATTATTATTTTATTTTCCATAGTCATCCATGATATAGTTTTATATCATTGTTCATGTAGGTGGTTACACCGACCTAATCCTTAATATACCATAATTAACAGATGATTACGGTTATAAAAGGGGATTATTTTATACTAATATTACTTTTAAAGAAGAATAAATATATTGTTTAAATATTTTTATTGTTTTTTATCATATTTTATGGTATTTTAACAATTAATAAATAAAATGGATGAAAAATGAGACACATTACTTCATGGAAGCTGTAGTATGCATAGTGTATAGTTAATGTTTTCATTTTCCAATAAGTGAGAGGGAGTGAAAGTGAAATATAATTTTTATAATCATAATAATAATAATTTATATATCAAATTTATTCATCAATAACATCATTATAACTATTTTAGAGAGGTTTTAGTGAAAACAAAAAGATGTATCTTCATGTAGGCATTTGTCCGCACAACACACATTTGATACTATTTTGTTCTTATAAGAGGATAGAAAAGGAAAAAATAATGGTTTTCTATTAATAAAATAATATTTCATAATAATAATGATATCGAGGTCATTATATTACTGTATTTAGGGTAGTCTTGGTTGATAAATGTTTTGAAGAAAATTCAAGGAGTAAATAATACTTATTTTGAGACCCGGAACTTCCTCTCAATGAACTCTTCATATTTAAAGGACATGGGATAACTTATAGTGGAAATAGGATTTATTAAACGTAATAAATTATTTAAACTGACCATTAATCATTTATATAATGAAATTTCAAATATAATATATAACTTTGTGTTGATGGAAGTTATCTCATTTTATAAGTGAAGAAAATATCACTTTTGTGAACACTCGTTATTTTTTCAATAATTCAATGGAACTGTTCGAGGTTTAAGGGTTTTAATAGTGATATATTTTTAATTTTATGGTGATAAAAGATTAATAAATCATATAATAATCATTTTATGATATTTTTTAAATGAAAAAAAATTATATGGTATCCATTATAACAAAATTTCATGAAACCTATAACAAAATTATATGGTATCCATTTTAAATGAAAACAAATTATGTTTCATCAAAATTTTGTTATAATGGTGTTCTAAAAGTTATATGGTATCCATTATAACAAATTTTTTTGTTATAAACCTATATTTTAGATCTAAATCATATAATTCAATTTATAAATGACAAAAAATTAACATTAAAATCAAGGCATTTAATATATAGAAAACAATTTTGTAGAAAAATGTGGTTTTCATCATTTAGTGTTCCTAATATTATTTAAAATAATTTTATAATTAAAGTAATGGTAAAATATTTGTAAACATTTTTAAAAACCATATTAGATTAATTAAATAAAAATATATCATTTTATTATATTAGATAAAATTTACAAACAATTTATAAAACAATCATTTGAAAAAAACTATTTCACAATTATCATGGTCATTAAAATTAATCTTAATAATCATAATTTTTTTCTTAAAATAAATTTAAAATTATTATATAATATTAACATGTTGATAAAGAATATTTAGTTCATTTTATTCAATTTAGTTTCTACAATTGAAGAAATGTGATTTTTAATGTAAGTGAAGAGTCTTTCATGGAAAATCAAACATAAGTTTCAAAAATGTTAAACATGAGTATTATAAATTAAATATAGTATTTTTCAAATGATTTATTATAATAAAAAAATATTTTTTTAATATAAATAATATTTTCAAAAAACTATTAGGAAATAAAAATAACATTATTACCAAAATTGGTATATTTTTCACTATCCACCTAAAAATAAATTATTTTAGAAAAATATATAAAAATAAACCTAAGATAATATAAGCAAGAATAATACAAAAAAGTTAATTGTCTAAAATTAAGATTTTAAAATTTATAAAATGAAGATAAAATTCTTTTAAAAATGACCTTTTTAAACATCAAGTAACCTTAATTTTTTTAGTATAAATTTCCTATTAGAATGTTAATTCAGATCAATTTAATTTATTAAGGTAAATTGAAATACCATTTATATTTCTATTTTAGAGGAACATGTTTTAAAAATGTTATCAAATTAAAATATTAAAATATAATTTTTTTAATTGATTATTACATTTTTATCATTTAGTGATTCTATTCTTCCTATAATTTTCATATTTCATGGTTCATTTAGTTAGGTGTTGAGCTGGTTTAGTGTTGTTTGAAGAACAAAACATTAAAGATAATAATAATTTAACTGGTCCAAAATCTCAATTCATTAAAAATATTATTCTAATGAATGTATCTATGGAACATTATATGAATTAATATTCATCCACACAAATTGATTTAAATTATTTAATTTTATAAATTGGCCATTGAGGATATTATATAAACCTATGTAAAGAGGTATTTCCTCACAAATCCATTTTACATTAATTATATAACCCATAAATAACATTCCAATAATGAGGGGATTCCTTTCAAATACAAATGGATTTTAGAGAATATGTCACTATATTACTTGAGAAGGAGGTGACTTTTCATTTTGATTGATGAGGAACTATTACCACTTTATTATATTAAAATCATTCATACATGATATTATTTAAATAAATTTTCAAAAAATATTTAGTAAATAAGACGTTTCCCTTTAGTTGGGATGACTTTGGGGAGGTCCATTATGTGCCCATCCCTAGAATATTTTGATCCCTGGTCCTCAAAGGATAAAAAATTTATAATTTGAATCTATGATTTCCTCTACCATACCATGAAATCATATTTTTTTATAATTCCTAGATATCCCTGGCATCATTTCACTCTATGATATTATCATGATTTCCATTATGGTCAATAATTAATTATTAATTTGAATAATATTTTTAGCAGTACCTCTACCAAAACATTTTCTAAGATTAAGTGAGGTATTATATAGGGAACATTATCCATAGATTTGATTAAATTAGAATATTTAATTTCAAATTTCCTTCAAAAATTTATTCCTCATGAACCTATTTTATATTAAGAAAACATAATTAATAAAAACTCTTATATGTGATGATAATTTTAACAAATTTCATGGGACAAAAAAGGATGAAGTATATGTAGAGGCCCATTTTTATCATTGTGGAATTACTGAAGTCCCAACTCATCGACCACTCACTTACCTACCCATGTCCATGCTACATGTTTCCCCAACCATGACCACCCCACCTTGAATTCCATCCACATCCACAAACTGCTCAGTCATGCATCTACCTGGATGACTATGTAACATCCCACCACCTTGAACTTATAATCAATAAAAAAATGATAGTATACACATGTCCTCAATAACTCCTCCTCATATTAAAAGGAAATAAAATTAGTGGAGAGGGTCTATAAGATAAATTAGGTAGACTACACCCACTAACCAGAGTAATAAATACCAGTATAAGTAATAGAAACATATATACTTGGCCAGATTACCATCACAAATAAAACATTAAAGTGATGAAAAAATAAAAAAAATATTTCACTGTTAATACAACTGGAGTATTCCATGCATTATATAACAAACCACTCTAAAAAGAACATACTAACATGATAATAATGGAATAAAAAAACTAAAACCATAACTCATCCCGAAATGGTCCCAAGTTATTTTATAATAGTTTATCCTAGACACAACTAAAAAATACTTTTCGATTATAATTTCATGTAGGTAGTTAGATGTGTATATAGTATTCTTACCCATATATTCTATATTTTTTTCATCCAATATCTAAATAGTAATTTCCATAGATTAATTGTTGTATCAAAAGGTTATAGAAAATCACAGGATACAATGAGAACCCAAAGATAATATAACATTAATCATTAATACATTTCATGGGGTGTAGATACATCATACTGACTTGAAATAGAAGATGACTAGCTATGAGGTGCTGGGGGCTCACAATAATTGAGACTTTTTCTATGACGTTTTCAGTTAGTGATCAATGGTGATAGATATCATGAGACCAAAACCCTCCAACAAGAACACAACATGTGTTGGGTGTCATTGGATATTCCTATCTACAAAAATGTGGAGTAGTATCCTGACTAGAGATCATTATCAATGTATGCAATTTAAACATGTAATTTTATGAAAGGAAAAAAATTAGGATAATGAAATCATGGAGAGGTTCCTTGTGTTTGGTTCATCGTTGGTGGTATGACATTAGATGAATGATCAAGATAGAATTTGTCTCTTCTAAGTTGAGGAAGTAAAATATATCTTGCCTTTTTTATTAGGATGGTGGTACCTTTATAAATCCATGTTCATGGTAGTCATGGGTAAATATGTTCTCTTAGATCAACAAATAATAAAGCATGAAAGGACGATTACATAAGTGTTCATCATGCATTATCACAAATCTAAATAAAAAGAGATTATATTGTAATGTGTGTTTTCATAGGTTGGTATTCATTTATATCACTACTATATATCTCTTTAGGGTCCTTGATGGGTTTCTAGACTCTAACATTAGTATATTAATATTATTATGTGTTATCAAGATAAGTCCCTAGAGGGTCACACACAATAATGTATTCAATAATCTTCCTTATTCTTGTGAATAGGTATATAGGACATGTTGGTCCCCACCACAGGGTCTGATAGTTATCCATATTATCATTCACTGATAAATGAAAAAAAATATTTGTCAAGTAATGATAATTGGATAGATTTTAATTATTTTAATTATTTATGTGGTATTTAGTGAATAATAAAAAAATTATTCCACAAATGAATATTATTTCATTTTACATTTTCATTAAATATTAGATGGAATTATGAGTTGAGTTAAATGACTTAGTTTCATCACGTAACATATATATATATATATATATATATATATTATAGGCATTTGATAAAATAAAAATAATATTTATGACACCGTTAAGTTCACATACTTATTTATAAATTACTTATTTATTGGGTGTTTTATTTTTGGGGGCTGGGGAGCCCTTTTTGGGTTTTAGAAGATCCTACTATATTAAGGGGAGAGGCTCATTCATTGTGCTATTAATGTATTTGGAAATTAGTTCCTCTCACACCTATCAATTTCTAGAGAGAGAGTATCTCTCTGAGCGATCAACGCAAGGCGCCATCGATGGATTAAAGGGATGGTATCAAGGTGATCAACATGACACTAAAGGATTAATCGGAGCTCTACACAAGAACATGGAATTCAAAAAATGATGAGCATGCTAATTCATAGAGATTGTATGGATCTTATAGAGGGTTTTAATTATAGATCCTTCAAGAAGCAGTCTCCAGCAATGAGTTGCAGTCGAGTGCAATCTGATTCAGAATTAGGTACATGTTTCTATTTATATTTTTGTGATTAGAATATTTCACAGGATATCCTCAGAACTTAAACATGAATCAAATCTCTAGAGATGATAAGTTTCATCATCACCACAATGAATCTTTATAAATCATTGGCCCATCGAATTTCACTGCCCACCTCGATATAAACAATTGGTATCAAAGGGATCATGTAAATTCTATATGCCAAGAAAAAAATTACTTTAATTTAAGTAGAGGGTATTGATTCGGTCCCAATGGATTGGATCATGATTTGATCTGATTTCAGATGTCGAATTTATGATCATCCAAAATTTTTATTTTGTATTATTTGTGGTATTTCAGGTGGTCAAATTTAAAGAACCTATATATTTTATATATGTGTTTTTAACCATTTTCACTTGTCAGATGTTATTTTGGTGAACCCCAAAAGTACCTCTAGATTTTGATCATAAATTGTTTTTAGTTGGGTGCCCTTTTTGGATATTATAAAATTATAATTTTTATTTCCAAGTAGTCAACTTGTGTAGGCATTTGATTTTTAATTAAAATAAAAGAGGTTCATTGATTGAAGTCAACATGGAATTTATGGGGTGGATTCTTGACCATTGTATTCAAACCTATAATAAACAAGAAGTATCACTTTTTATTATAAAGAAAAGGAAGTGGGTTAGACAAATTCAAAAGATAAAAAAGGATAATTCAAGGAGAATCTTGCCCTAGCCTCCTCTTCCCCCATGGTTGAGACCACCACTGCGGCTTCTCCCTCCCTTTAGCTGAAGGATGTCTTATCCCAACCGTGGGTACCGCCACTCGTCACCACCTCCAGCTATTTACATCCTTTTTACAGGTTTGAGTAGCACACAATGTCGTATCAGAACCCTCTACCCCCCCATTCGGATGGCACCCTCCTCCACCACCATCGCCTAGTCATACCTCACGTGGGAATCCCTCCTCTTCTATATCGAAGCACCACATGGTATATATCTTCCACCAATATTCCCAATCCCACACTACCCACTGGATCCTGATCATGATCATACAACGTGAGGTTACCACAAGGTTTCCATCTTACTAGTTCGCCACCTCTTGTACACTGATGCATACCCCAATACGCAACTCACCATCTAGACCCCATTCTGAGTGTAACTCTTAAAATATACTTCCTCCACCTCCCCACTAGAAAGATGAGCCCACACTTCCTGTTCTCATCCAACCGTTAGAGACTAGCCTGGACCAGCCATCTTTCATCATCTTCCGCCTAATTTCGTTGCCCCAGACCTCCCTAAACCACCTACAAGTCCAAGAATTTCTTACCTGTTGTGCTTTGGCCAGCCATAGTGACACTTCCCTCTTTTTTGGACTATCATGAGCCCACTTATGCACCACATTCATGCCAGTGGTACTTCACACCAATGGGTAGTCCAAAGCCCATTAGGTACCTGGATTAGATAAACCCCATTAAAGAGCTAACCTACTTCACAACCTCATATTTCTACACAATGGGTTAGGGGAGGGTCTTCTCGAATAAAAACATGTATGGTTAGACTCTTATGGTGCATAATATCCCTACAATAGCTTTGATCTACCTAAAACGGGCCTGTATAAGGTCAGCCCAACCCAAACAGGGCCTCCACATTGTTTCTAGGCCAGGTATAATCCAAATATATTTAACAATAGTAATTAATTAATAGAGTAAAAATTTTATTTTTTATAATGGAAAGCACTTTTAAGTGAAAATTGGGAAACCATTTATGTTCATAACAAGATAACATCCAACACCATAATAAATAATTGATTTATTCATATCAAGTTCAAGCCTATTATAAACCTTACCTCTGTAGAGACACTATTTAAGGTAATCAAGCTTTGTGTCCGGATCATCCGTGATGTGGTATTCAAATCTATAGGCCATCCTGTCCAAAGTTTTTATAAAATATTCCACAAAAACATTCCTTTAATTGAATCCACATGTCAAAAAGAGATTTTTCATGTTAATCCATACACATTGTTCTTTATCAAGGTCCACTCGAATCATTTTCTCAACTATCCTATCAAAATTTTCATATGTAGCATTTTTATTTAATTCTTCCTATACAATTACTTCATTGTAATGGAAGATGAGCTCCCATAATTCCTTTTTTTCAATATCCACCTTACCAACTACCAAGACCATACCACTAGGAACAACCTATTCCTGAATCAAATCAACCCTAGTTTCACCATATTTTTAATGTTCCTTGACACACCATAATTCATCGCCTGAAATTAAATCAGATGATTTTAATTTCCTACCTTATCCTGACATGCTAATTCACTTTTAATTATGTTATTCATTGAAATTTATTTCAATTTAATTTTATCGTGCTTTAAATCAATTACCTTGACTAGTATTGAATAAATGGATGACCTATGCATGTCAGGTTTTTTTGTTTTATATATTTTTTAGCTGTGTGTGATGATTATAATTAATTAATTATATTAATTGAAGTTATATGAATTGTCTTATTTTTGATCAATATGTATAAGGGTTTGTGCCTCAAATTTATCTTTTTGTATTTTCTAATCTCGAGACCCCATTACCAACAAGTGAGTATTGTTATATTATGGCAAGGATGGTGTAAGATATAGACAATTCCAAGTCAAAGTGAAATCCAAACGAGATGTGGACACACTGGATAGGGACGAGCTGCATCATGAGTCAAAATGTGTCTCATGTATTATTCCCCTATGTCATGGCTGATCTATTTTGTTCAAATGAATCAGCTGATATTAGATTCTCATGTACAGTTAAGTAGTTTATTTCCTTAATTAATATGTTTAGTATTGTAATAATTTTCACTAATGTGATAAAACACACAAAATAATAAATAGTAATGTGAATAAAGAAGATATTGATATTTTTCTATCAATGTTTACTTATAAGTGCCACAAAATAGTATAGAAAAATTAATAGAAATGTATTAAATTAATCAAAAAATTATAAAACAACTCACTAAAATATTAAGTTTTTAAACACCTCCAATCATTGGAATTTGAATAAAATGGGGGTGTTATGGATTATTGTTAGCAAAAGTTGAGGGTGACTCTTACCGCCAGTGAGTTGTTATAGGAGTGATGGTTTGAATTAATTTAATTGAGAAGAAAAGAATTTTCTTAAATCTAGATTTAAAATTTTTTTAGAAGAAATAATTGATTAAAACATATTTATGATTTTAGAATCTATGAATTCACTCAAGAGATCAAGGAACCACGAGTTAATATGGTTGGCCAGTCAAAATCCTACATTGAACTCTCCCAGTAGTGGAATAACCACAACTTTTAAACTCTTATCTGTTGTTTATGAATAATTTCCACTAGATACTCAAGTGATAGAATATTTTGATCCCAGTAAAAAGGGTTTCTAGAGTTTGATAAAATAGTGAGAGACATTTAACGATTTAATTAATTAATCAGTATTTTCAAAATCGGTATTCAATATAATGTACTAATATTGTAGATTTTATTTTTATAAAAATTTCAAAAAATATGAAAAGTATACTATGAAAATTTTTCTACAAAATAAATTTCCAAACTGGAAAGATTTTCCAATAGGTAGAATAGGTATTTACGCAAAGTACTATGACATCATGTATTCAAGGTGTTGTAACCCCCAATATTGGTTAAGACACCTTAAGAAGAAAGGGTGTAGAAATGATTTAAAAAAACTAATTTATGAAGTATATGATTGTTATGAAATAATGATATCATAAATATTTTATTTGAGTTGTGGATACTACATCATAAAAAGGATGGTGTTACCTGTAGTCTCATCTATGAAATGCTTGTTAGAAAAAATTGAACAAGAAATATGAATATGTGATGATTACACTGGATATGTGAAAATTGAAAAATGAATCACAATATTTCAATGGATCCATTTATCATACAATTATCACCCATTTATTCTAGTTTCATTTAATATTACAAATAATCATTATGAATAATATTCATCATTACTATTTGGGAAAGTTTCACTAAGAAAATAAGAACAAAAAAAAGGTATGGTATTTAATTATTACGGGGAAGATGTTGAAGGAAAATAAAAAAATCAATAGAAAGAGAGAGACAAAGGAACCTTCACAACATACTTTAAGGAAAGTGGTATTAAAAAGGGGGATATTTTCTCCACATATCATGAAAAGTTTTATGGAAGATTAAATATAATGAACTAAATTGTATAAGAAATTAGTCGCTTCTTGTTGATGTATATTCACCAAATGAATCTAATTTTTATTGTAGTCTTTTTTGGGTATTAAATAAAATATTTCAATTAAACATGCATGTTGAAATGAAGTGACAAATTAAGTATATAAATGTTGCAAGAAGTAAGGTTTATTCTCAATTCATCTGAGAAAGGGTGGTTCCTAAGATAGTGGTGAGAAGAAAACAACTTCTAGTTGACAAGTTAAATGTTTATAGTTGAATATTTGTTACGAATTACCAAACCATTTATCTCAAATTTCATCTAAACATAAGGTTACATTAGTCTGGTTTTGGAATAATTGTTGTTTGTGGTGTTTAATAGTCAACCAATAGTTTATTAATGCTTGAATAGTTGGAAACACTTGGTGAATATAACATGTATGACTTATATACCTCATTATGGGAAGTAATTCTATGTCTAGTAAAAATAAAATTAGTCATCAAGAATATGAATACTATAGTATTTAGACTCCCATGATATAAACACCATTGATATTATCGATTTATTCAATTTCATAGTTTTGGACAAAGAGACCATTAGAAATGAAGGTACACCAAAAGATTATGGAACTAGTTCAACATGAGAGTGATAACTATTCCTAGGATAAGCTAGTGATAAATATACTTAATTTGATTCATTTAAGATTTTATTATATAATGTGAAAGTGAATTATGGTATAATCATGGTTAGAAGATATGATTTTCTTTGAGGGGTTATGTTGAAGAAAATATTGAACAACCATTCCTCGATCATTATAATGGATCATGGAGTAATTATTAAACACAAATTACCATACCCACCACAGAACAATGATGCTAATATTAATGATAGATGGTGAGTCTATCATCTTAAATTTGATCAACATAATGTAACATGGGGTAATTTTTAAATTCACATTTCTTAATACACGTCAACAACATGATGTTTGTTAAAAGAGTTTCAATGTTGAGACTAATAATCATTATAGAAACATCTATTATGTTTCAAGTGATGCTTTATAAATAATGGCACTATCATATCACTATATTCAAACTACAATGATAGATGGATATCATAAGAGTTTTAGTATGATGGAAATTCATTATGTCATAGGAACACGTGTCAATATGAAAAGAGTTTATTTGAATATAAATAAACATTCATCACAAAAGAAAAAAAGTTAATATAAAGTTATTATCTTAAAAGTGTCTTAGGATATTACATAAATTCCTATGATAGGAAAAATTTAGTGAAGTAATGGACTATATTTCTATAAAAGGGTGCACAATTTACTTAAGAGGTTGGGAAAAATATTGACATGGGTTTCGTAAATATCATAGATGCACAAGTAGTTTGTATAGGAATGAATTCTATAAGAGGAGTGGAGGAGAATATTCTAGAGACACATACTATGTAGGAAATATAAAACAATAATAGGGGTTTTATATTCACTATAGATGATGATTAATTATTTATTGAGAATAATAATTCCAAAATGTAGGAATGTGACACCCCATCCATTGGTATTCCTTTATATTACTATTTTCTTGATGTTAGATCCTTCATTTCAGTTTCGAGTCAAGTTCTTGGTGAGTTTTTTTAGTTTTTGAGGTTTTAAGGGAGTTTTGGCTCTATGCACGATTTTTGTGCACAATTTGGGGGAAAATATTAAGACTTTTTAAGATTTAAGGAATTTATAGTTGTGTTTCTTATTGTTTGGTTTTCCTAGAACATTTTGAGCATTGTTTGAGAAAAACTGTGTTAATAAATGGATAAATTATGTTTTTACTTTTTTGTGTCCAAGTAATGGTGAAAAACTTGTGCATGGTTTGGGGAAACTGTGCAGCAAGCGTGTTAGTAGGACTTGAAATTTGACAGAGCTATTTTTCATGGTTGGATCAGAGTTTGAAAAACTATTTAAAAAAACTACGTGGGTGTATTTTTTATCCATTAGGGTGTACATGACTGGTGTATGATTGGAACATAGTTTACCAGGGGATTTTAAATATTTAAATTCATATTCAAACCCACCCATATTTTAACCCATTTGAGTTTATCATCCTTGTGTTGACTTAAGCACACTAGGTGATCTTGAAAACCCTCCCCCTTAACCTCTTTTTACTTATGAGGATCCTCTAAGGTTCATAAGGTGTGTTACTTTGAGTTTTGGTCAACTGTTTCCTCTTATTCTTATTTCATCTTGGTTTCTTGGTTTCCCTTGGTAGAGTTCTCTCTTAGTCGAACTATAGTGGTTAGGGATGCTTTTTTGGTTATATTTCTCAGAGGTTAGGGTCTTGGATTTTCCCTCGTATTTAGTTCTTCCTTTACCAAGGGTGTCATTGCATGATCACGTCGTTGAAGTATGTTTTTCTATAGATTTCATTATCTAAGAATGAAATTTTATGCTTGATAGTTTATAATTAATTTTTAAAATTGTGTCATATTCTTTTGATGTTTTTTTGGTTTATTGTTTTGTTTTCATGATGGAAATTTCAGGGATTTTTTAAATGGGTTTCTATAGTTATACCAATTTAAAAATATATTGGATGCATTTATTAAAATTAAAATATCCTTGTTAAAATGTATTTGGTTCTCTTGAGAAAATTATTGGCCTTTTTTATGTTTTTTTAGTTTGTTTTTCTTTGTGAAAATAATTCGATGGATGGTTTGGTTGCCACTTTATAGTCTGATAGTTACATGTAAAATGGTTACAAAGTTCATCTAGACTCCTAAATTAGAATTTGGTGTAATTTAGTGATTCTTTAATCAGTCAATTCGATGTGGGTATTTCCATATGTAAAAATGGTGAACATATGGATGGACACACAAATGATAATTGGTTTTTCCACTATTATGTTCACTTTAAACTCTTGATTTTAAAACACTTCTCCATCCTCCTCAGTCTATTACTTTTCCTTCTCTTTTCAAAATTTTTATCTACAAATCTCAATTTTTTATAAATTTTTTTTGGTATCTAAATATTTACTTGGTTGTTAATTTAATTCAAAGGTGACTTCTACTTTTTCCTCTAATGATTTTTCCATTTGGATATATAAGACGTGGGTTGGTTTAATAATGACATAAATGAAAATATGGAACCTTTCTTACATTTATTGTGTTTTTGTATTGATTTTTTAAATTACATTAGAAATTGATTTTGAATTGTGAGCATTAAAGGTCTGGTTGGTAATTCATGGCATTTTTAAAAATTGGTTTCAATGTGATATTGTAACATCCCCAAATGATAAAGGGTTAAATAACTAAATGATACGACTCATATCAAAAAGGTCCACCTTTCTTTTCGGGAGCCTGTCTGATTAGAACTCTACCGTTAAGCGTTCTTGGCCTGGAGTAGTAATCAGGATGGGTGAAATTCTGGGAAGTTTCCCAGTGTGTGTGAGTGAGGACAAAGCACACTGGAAAGGACATGTGTTGGCCTGTGGGGACTATCATTAGTCAGATGACCCGTTCAGACATTTGGGTGGACCCTTGGGTGGGCCCCATGTGTCTGTGGGGCAACTGGTGGTACCTGGTAGGCCAGGACCCGACGACCATGTTAAGGCTGGGTGGCGGTGCTGTCACCAGGGCCCAGTTGTCACAAATATAACATGTAGGCCTAATTGGAACCATTTATAGTGTATTTTGTAATGGTAACGTCTATTGTGGGTCATTCGAGTAGAGGTTCGTCAAATAGGTGGTGGATGTATTTGGTTAAGGAAATCATGATGGCATGTGGGTTACTGGTTTATGTTATGTGTTTGATGACCTCCTCATTCACCATGTACTATTACAAGGATATTCATGGGGATCATCTAGAGGGTTGAGTGATGGATTATTATTAACCATAATTAGACAAGTTAACACCCTCTAGATTTTCTAGGAGGATTGGTGGACCCTCGGGTGGGCCCCATGTGTCTGCGGGGCAACTGGTGGTACCTGGTAGGCCAGGACCCGACGACCATGTTAAGGCTGGGTGGCGGTGCTGTCACCGGGGCCCGGTTGTCACAGATATAACATGTAGGCCTAATTGGAACCATTTATAGTGTATTTTTTAATGGTAACTTCTATTGTGGGTCATTCGAGTAGAGGTTCGTCAAATAGGTGGTGGATGTATTTGGTTAAGGAAATCATGATGGCATGTGGGTTACTGGTTTATGTTATGTGTTTGATGACCTCCTCATTCACCATGTACTATTACAAGGATATTCCTGGGGATCATCTATAGGGTTGAGTGATGGATTATTATTAACCATAATTAGACAAGTTAACACCCTCTAGATTTTCTAGGAGGATTGGTGGGATATGCCACTATATTGTCTAGTTTAGAGTGTCTAGTTTGTTTAAGGAAATCATGATGGCATGTGGGTTACTGGTTTATGTTATGTGTTTGACGACCTCCTCATTCACCATGT
This sequence comes from Viscum album, assembly GCA_963277665.1. Lineage (NCBI taxonomy): Eukaryota > Viridiplantae > Streptophyta > Magnoliopsida > Santalales > Viscaceae > Viscum > Viscum album. The sequence goes on from OY728131.1 coordinate 382,505,745, forward strand.
ACTATTAAAAGGATATTCCTGGGTATCATCTAGAGGGTTTAGTGATGGATTATTATTAACCATAATTAGACAAGTTAACACCCTCTAGATTTTCTAGGAGGATTGGTGGACCCTCGGGTGGGACCCATGTGTCTGCGGGGCAACTGGTGGTACCTGGTAGGCCAGGACCCGACGACCATGTTAAGGCTGGGTGGCAGTACTGTCACCGGGGCCCGGTTGTCACAGATATAACATGTAGGCCTAATTGGAACCATTTATAGTGTATTTTGTAATGGTAACGTCTATTGTGGGTCATTCGAGTAGAGGTTCGTCAAATAGGTGGTGGATGTATTTGGTTAAGGAAATCATGATGGCATGTGGGTTACTGGTTTATGTTTTGTGTTTGATGACCTCCTCATTCACCATGTACTATTACAAGGATATTCCTGGGGATCATCTAGAGGGTTGAGTGATGGATTATTATTAACCATAATTAGACAAGTTAACACCCTCTAGATTTTCTAGGAGGATTGGGGGGATATGCCACTATATTTTCTAGTTTAGAGTGTCTAGTTTTTTATATGCTTTTTATCTACACCATAAAGTAGAATGCGGGTCCAAAAAGAGTATGTTCTCTATATATGTTTAGAAAAATCTCATGATTACTATCAGTATGTACTTATTTTATTTATATTTCACTTTAGTTATTATCCCAATAAACTTGTGCTTTTTTATTCTATTCACTTTATTTTTATGCAAAGACTCCTTCTGATCATCTTGTTTAGATTATTCCTTTTAGATTTAATTCATGAAATTGGTTTTAAAATAGATATCTATTTCTGAAAAGTGGAGAGTTTCCTACACTGTTTTAAAAAGGGAAAGCTGTGTTTGGTTCATTAAAATGTCAAAAATCTATTTTATAAATGTTTTAAGGCTATTTTAAACTATTTTTTGAAAGAAAATGTATGTAATTTTGGGTGATTAACTACTATGTTGTTTATTACCACACTATAACTGTTCCACTCTGTGTCAGTAGAACTGATATATTTTTCAAGTTTAGGTTTCTGGTGTTAGTTTTTCTATAGATTAGGCAGGTTTTGAATAATGGTGGTAAACAGGAGGTCACATGGAGATCATCTCATTCTGGTTTGGCTTAGATTTATTTTATTTTCAGTTTTTTTATCCAATGTTGTATTTGGATTTAGTTTTATTTATCTATGTTCAATTATTATGAGTTGTGTTGTGTTCTCTATTTGGGGTTATTGGTTCATGGTTGTTTATTGGGAGAAATCATTCCCTCTTGGTTTATCATTTATGTTGGTTACTAGTCACCATCCTAGGAGGATTTGGAAGGCCTATTAGGTCTAGTCATGGTCTTGATCGAGTGACTAGTTTGGGGTTGACTCGGGTTGGTTCTTGAAAAAATGTTCTCAGAGGAGACCTTTTCAATTTGGGGTGTGAGGATGTATGGAGATTAGGACTATCAAGACTTGGTAGGTATCTACAGGAAGAGATTTGTAAACTCTTATTCTTCCCAATCCATGAGTTTCTATGGGTAGTCCATGATTTAAATCCTTAGTTTTGGTTTTTTTGGGTGTGTGGATAGGGAATGGCATTGGGGGTGAACCAGTTTTGCACAATGGGATTTTGTGGAGTAGTGACCCATGTGCATCCCTAGTGTATGGTTCTAGGTCCTCCTAGTGATTTGTTCTTTCTAGGTACACGTTCTACTAAACCATGTGACTGGGTTTTTTATGGTCAGTAGTTCCCCATTATAGTTGATTTGGTGTGAGTTCTTTCTCTTCTCAAGGTCCTCCAAGTTCATGGTTCATGTTCCTTCGAGTTAAAGGCTCATGTTCCTTATAATGATTGGGTTTTACACAAAGGGTCTCTTGAAAACCATCATCCTTTGCTATACTTCCACAATTGAATATTCTATAAATATCTAAAGGTGAATTAGTATGAGTATTTCATCAAAATTTTTTCACTTCTTCTAATTATCTCCTAGTTTCATGATTTCTCATGATTGTGTACTCTCTTGGACAAACCCTATAGGTTAGGGTTGATGTGTGGGTTGTGTTTATTTGATTTTATAGTGCAAGGATTATTCCTCAGGCTTAGTTCTTCTTTCTTCGAGGGTTTTGTTGCCTGCAAACATTATTGAGGTTGGTGTTTCTAACCATTTACATTCTGAATTACCATTTTATGCTTTAGAATTTCTATTTAATTTTCAAAATTTCTTCCTATTATTATGATGTTTTTTTATTATCATTTTTTCATGTTGGATATTTAGTGGAAATGGTTTCCAAAAGGTCTTCTTCAATTATTCCTATGTAAAAATGCATTCATGATCATTATTAAAATGAAAATGGCCACTTTAAAATATAATATGGTGTCTTGAGATAATGGACAGAGTTGGTTATGTTTTGGTAGTTTGGTTTTCTTTTAGAATTGAGTTTGGTGGGATTTTTGGGTGCCTCTTTATGGTCTGATATTTATGTGTAAAATAGTTACAATTTCGTTCTTTTATTAATGTGGAATTTGGGGTGATTTTATGATTTTTTATGTGTTCCATTGGATGTGGGAACATTCATATGTTCATGGGGTGCACATATGGAAGGGCACACAAATAAAAATGATTTTTTCCATAATGATGTTCACTTTAAACTATATATTTTAAAACACTTCTATCACCTCCTCCATCTATTCCTTGGCCTCCCCATTTTAAAATAGTACATCTAAAATCCAATTTGTTTTCTAAATTTCCATTTGTTTATAAAAGGATACATGTTTTTAAACAAATTCAAATGTGATTTTAAAATTTTCATATAATTCTTGACTCGTTTGGAAATTTAAGATGTGTTTTGGTATCAAAATGTCATAAAATCCATTCAGAAACTTTTGAAGATGCTCTATGTTATTTTATTGATTTTCAAAATGAAATTGGAAATATATTTTGAATTATGAACATACATTATGTAATTTATGGAAATTGGTTTGAACGTTATATAATGTGAATGCTCGATTGGCACATTTTATGATGTGTTGTATTATGGGAACCTCAATGGTGGGTCCTCTACGGAGAGGGTCATCACATAGGTGGTAGCATTGTTTGGTCTAAGAAAGAACAACATCATGTGTGTTATTGGTTTATGAAACGTGTGTGAGGACAACCTCATTCACCATTTACTATTATCACAGTATTGATGGGTATTATCTAAAGGGTCTGGTGACAGTTTCTTATCAACCCAAACTACATGGTTTGGTACCCCATGGATCTATTGAGAGGATATGTGGGACGTTCCATCAGATTTGATAGTTTAGATAATCTAGTAGTTTATTGACTATGGAGTTTCACCATATGACACTAGGTGAGTCTGAACAAAGTACATATAGAAATTTCTCGAAGTGATGTTTTGGAAAATCCTAATATTTCTATTAGTATTTGCTTGTTTTATTTTTTTCTTCAGTTTTTTAGTAGCCCAGTAATCTTTTTCTTTCTTGAGTTTGTCCTTTATTTTTCGGCATAGAATCTTTTGGGTCATCTAGTTTTGGTTCTTCTTTTGATATTTAGTTCTTGAATTGGGTTTTAAAATATAAATATGTTTATTAAAATAGGAATGTGGTATGAATTGTTTTAAAAATAGAAATATATATCTTATTCTTTAAAATGATAAAAATATGTTTTATATTTGTATTTCAAACTAGTTTTTATGAAAATTTTTGGGAAAGGAAATGTATGGAATCTATGGTGCTTACCCACTAAGCTATTTATTCTCACACCCTACTTGTGCTAATCAACATTAGTAGACCTTAGCTATTTGGTAGGTTTATATTTTTGGTTCTATTTTTCCTATGGAGTAGGTTGGTCTAGATAGATGGTGGTGACCAAGAGGTCACATGGAGATCATCTCATTTTGGTTTGGTTTTTTTGGTTTTAGTTTTAGTTTTTCTTATCTATTATTGTTTTTGGGCACATTTTTATTTTTTATTGTTCGGTTATTATGAGTTGTGTTCTATGTTCTGATTTGGGTTATTGGGTCACAGTTGTTTATTGGGTGAAATCAAACCATATTGATATATCTTTGATACCCAAAAATAGTCTCTAGATAGAGAGGATCTGATATGCCTCTCGATCCTATTTAGGGCCATCTTGGGTGACCGGTTTCTTGTTGACATGGGTTCTTTCCAGAAAAAATGATATCAAAAGATACCATTGTTATTTAGATCATTAGAAAGTTTAGATATTATGACTATTAGGACTTAATAGGTAGTTGTAGAAAGACAATCATGAACTCTTACTCATCCTAAGACATGATTTTCTAAATGTGGTCTGGTATTTGAGTCCTTATTTTTTGTTTTTTGGATATTTGGATTCGGAATGACAATGAGGTGAACTATTCTTTCACCATGGGATTATGTTGAGTAGTGAACCATGTGGGGAATAAGTGAACAATTCCAGGCCTTCCTAGTGATTGGTTCTTGATTGGTACTTGGTCTACTAAACAATGTGTTTGGTATTTTCAAGGTCACTAGTACCCCATTCTGGGAGATTTTGTGTGAGTTCATCATCAGTTTGGATTTGGTTGGTCTATGTCGATTTTTAATTGAAAAATATCGTTTTTTTAATAGGTTTATCGCAAAAGGGAAAATTTTTTTGGGTTTGGTTTTATTTTATATTTTTAATATCATGTATGCATTGGTTTCAAAAAGTGGGTTTTCATATTTGGAATGTTTCCTTGGCAGAAGGTTTTGTTTTTATATAAAATGGAAATGGTTGTTTTGAAAGAGGATTTCCATTTATTTTTTCACTATTTGTCTAATGATTTAGTTGTTTTGGTTTGAGGTGTCATTTTAGGTTGAAATTTTATTGAATTTTGTTATTGGGTTTTTTGATTTGATGTTTTTTCATGTATATAGCCTAAATAGATCCTTAATGTTTCTATTGAGTTTATCCTTGTTTTTACCCCTACCCATACTCTGATTGGGGTGGTAGAGTTAAGTTCCTCATGGTTGTTTCCCATTTTTATGGTGATTGAGGTCCATTAGATGATTTGGATTGTATTGAATAAGTAAAAAGAAAATTTAGGCCATTGGGAACTTCTGAATTAGTGAGAGTGGGAGCTGTTCGGGGTTCATTTGAGGGTCTATCAATGGATTAGTGGTAGATTATCGTTTTTCTATTGTTGTAAATAGGTATGTCTTGGGAATTGTTTAAGACCACTTTTATCCAACGGTTCACACTTGAGGAGATGAAGGAAGGAAAATTGGTAGATCTCTCTGGTGTTCAGGAAGGTCCGAAAAATGTGATGGCCTATGTTGAGAATTTCAAGGTGTTTAGTTTCTTTTAACCAGAGATAGCATTAGGGGATCTATTAAAATCTCATCATTTTTTGGGGCCTTCATTCGTAGTTTAATGAATGAATTATATCATCTGAGAATGTTCTGTTTAGTATGTGGTGGATGAGGTACTCTTAGATGAGTTGGTTCCCAGATCACATAAAATTGCCAATCTGTTGTCTCTTATTGCTTGTGAAGGTTCCCCAACTGGTGGGGAGTATACTGGAGAAACCCTTTATTGAGGAGTCTTTTTAAACTGTTTTGAATTATCATTTTTAAGACTATTATATCATGTGTTTTTAGTGTGGTTGGTTTAGTAATTTGAAGCCATTTTATCATAATTCTATGAAATATTTTCACTGTTGTGGCCACTTGGGTCACCCGGAGAGTCAGAAGCATTATCAGAAGATGAAGATTAGAATTATGGATGTCAGATCTTGGATGTCGAGAAGTAGATTCTTCAAGCATCAGTGATCTATCTGTAGGGCTCTATGTAAACCTTGAACATATTACATAATCATTGGGGAGTGATGACCCATAACCTATTTTTGTCCTTAGTGTTTTAGTGGTGTTGGATTATGTATCTATATAGTATTTTTCTCTACTGTTGATAGTTCCTCTTCATTGTAAAAGTCTTAGTGGTTCTGTTTCCTTATAACCTCATAGTTGTGCTTTATGGAAGTGGATATTTAAACAGTTGGTTTTGTAGATTGGTTTTGGTTTTCAAATTTGATCATTCTAGAGATGCAAAAGTCTTTTGGGGTTGATGAATTTTGAAATTGTTAACTTTTTGTATTGAGTTACTTCTCTAGGGATTCCCTTATGTCTATGTTTTCTTGGTTTATATGGGTAATTTATGGTCCTAGTGTTAGTCGGGATCTTGTGGTGTTGAAAACCTCTTTTATTTCCCCTTATTTCCCCTTGTTGTTGATTTTTATAGAGCTGGTCTTGTGTGACTTGTCGAGTTGAAAGGGAACACTATGTTTTGGGATTTTTCTTAGTTTCATTCCATCATTAGGTAATGTTTAGTTTCTAATTTTTTTGGGATGACATTATGGTGGAATAATGTGTTTGTGGTGGGGATAACTTTCACAACTCGGCCATTTTTTCCCTTTATATTATTATTTTCTTGTTTTTAGATCTTTTGGTTGAGGTTCTGGTTGATTTATCAATTATTTTTTTTGTGTTTTTTAGGTTTCATGTGAGGTATGTCTCTATGAATAGTTTGTGTGCATTTTTTGAAGAAAATATATGTGTCTTATTCTGTGGTAGGTATGTTTCAATTTTTTTCTTCGTGAATGTTTTCCTTCTAGATGTTTAAGGATGGTTTTGGGAAAACCATTTTAGGATAAAGAGAAACTATGTGGATCCTTTTGGTGTCAAGGACAGGGTTTAAAAATTTCACACAATTAGAAGAAATGGTGTGACAAGAATTCGAGGAGGCTCTTAAATTTAATAGATTCATTTTTCATGGTTACTGCACAGCTTGAAAAACCATACCACCAAACTGCACGAGTGTCCTTCTTCTCTAACAGTGTGTGCACAGCTGGTGTCAGATTTGGAAAAATGCCACTTTTCAAGGTGTTTTATAATCATGAAATTCTTATTATACCCCGCCCCTATTTGTACCCATTTTATGTTTTTCCTATTTGTCTCAACAGAGGTACAACAATAGGCTCCATAAAACCCTTATCCCTTTCTCTCCTTCAAATATTAAAGATCCTAGAAGGCTCCAAATGTGAGTTCTATTGAGTTTTTGGCCAATTTTATCCTCTTCTACTTATCCCCACTTGGTTTCCTAGTTTCCACTTGTTTGGTTTTCTATTGGTCGAACCCTAGAGGTTAGGTTTGACATGTGTGTTATGTTTCTTTGATATTAGGGGGTGTGGATAATCATTAGGGATTATTTCTTCTTTCTTTGAGGGTTTCATTGCGTTTTCCCATCATTGAGATAGGTGTTTCCATCCATTTTCTTTTTGAGGTATATCATTAGATTATTGAGAATTTCTAATAAATTTTTAAAAGTGTTTGCTATGCTTGTGATGTTTTTTTGTGTTTATTTTTGTGTTTTCATGTTTATAATTTGGTGGTTTTTTTTCAAATGGGATTCTTTAATTATTCTTATGAAAAAATATATGCAGGTTGTTTTTTAAAATGAAAATGGCCTCATTAAAATGAATTTGGGTGTCATGAGATATGGATTGGTCTTGGTTAGGTTTTGGTAGTTTGGTGTTTTTTGTGAATTGAGTTTTATGTGTGGTTTTTACACCTATATATGGTTTGATAATTATGTGTAACGTAATTACAAACATCCTTTTGATTATTAAATTAGAACATGGTATCATCCAGTGATTATTTAATTGTTCTATTGTATGTGGACACATCCATATGGTCACGTGGTTCATATATGGATGAGAACACAAATGATAATGATTTTTACATAATTATGTTCAATTTAAACTACACTTTTTCAAAATCATATCAATTATCCTCATTCCCTTCCTTGGCCTCCTCTTTTAAAATCGTTCATCTATAAACATAATGGTTTTCTAAAGAGTCCTTTTGTTTCTAAAAGGTTACTTGGTTATTAAAAGAATTAAATGTTGATTTCAAATGTTTCCTCTAATTCTTGGTCCATTTGGAACATTTAGATGTGTTTTTGTTTGAAAATGACCTTAAGGCCCATTTGAAACCTTTTGTACATGTTGTCTATTTATTTCTTGATTTTGGAAACAAATTTGAAAAAAAATTAGGAATTGTGAACATTAAAGTCCATGTCAGTACTTTATGGAATTTTTGGAAATTTATTTCAAAGTGATATAATGTGTAGAACCGTTTGACATATTTGATGATGTGTTGTGTGATTGATTCCTCAATAGTGGGTCCTCTAAGGAAAGGGTCATCACATAGGCAGTGTTAGTTCTGGGGAGTTGAAATTATGATAGAATATTGGTTATTAATTTTTTCCATGCATGCAAGGACCTCCTCATTCATCATGAACTATTATCATGGGATTCATGGGTTTCATCTATATAGTCGAGTGATAGTTTCTTGTCGACCCCAACTAGACGGGTTGGTGTCCACTAGATTTTTTGAGATGCAAGTGGGGACAAGCCACCGTATTTGATAGTTTAGAGTGTCCAATTGGTTGTTAACATTGGAGATGAACCAAACTCAAGTAGGTACGTCCTAACCAAGTACAACTTGGGATTTCTTCTAGAGATGATTATGAAATTACCATGATTACTATCTGTATGATTTAATTTTATTTTTGTTGTACTTTTGGTATTATACTAGTATGATTTTTATTTCAGGATATGTTTTCATAAATTTTTAGCATAAAATAATTTTGATCATATGGTTTGTATTATTATTTTGAGATTTGGTTCATTAACTAGGTGTTAAAATAGAAATCATTTTTGAAAAGTGTAATGTGGCGTGTGGGGTTTTAAAAAGGGAAAGTAGTTTTTGGATCCATAAAATGATAAAACTATATTTTCTAAATGTATTTAAAAATAGTGTTTATGGAATATTTTAATAATGTAAATGTATAGAATCTAGGGTTTTTTCAACTAATTTGTTTATAATCACACCCTACTTGTTCCACTTAGCATTGGTAGGAAAAAAATGTTTTTCAGGTTTATGTTTCTTATTTTAGTTTTATTATAAAAAGGACTGGTTGTGATGGATTGTGGTGGTAAAAAGGCCACCTAGGGATTTTATTATTCTAGTTTGGTTTATATTTTGTTTAGTTTTAATTTTTCAATCAATATTTGTATATGGATTCAGTTGAATTTATTGATGTTCAGTTATAATGAGTTATGTTTTTTACTCTATTAAGAGTTATTTGATCCTGGTTTTTTATTGATAGAAATCATTCCATCTTGGTTTATCTATGAATCTTGGAACTAATATTCATACTAAGAGTATCATGAATTCTTATCGAGCCTTGTCACAAGTTGGATTGGGTGACCGGTTTGGGGTTCACCTAGGTTGGTTCATGACATGGTAGTATATAGATGTTAGCTAAAATTGAATAGATCAATTAAAATATACTAATGGATTACATGTATCGAAGTGTAAGGGTATTATTATTTTGAATAGTCTGGTGGGTATTCATGTGATATGATGCATTATTGGTATAAGAATTCTAACATTAAGGCTCGATTGGTAATACCAAATCGTTATTTCAAAATTAATTAGAATTTTACTTATCAGAGCCAGATTTTATTATCATTTTATTGAGAATTTTATGTCAAGACCACCAATCATGGATGGGGTCAATACGTTGCAATCAAAAACATCGGGTACACGATATAATTACAAGATTGAGTGAAGGTTACTAAAATCTATTTTTGGATTGAAGTAAGAAACCAGATCATGGAATATTAATTTAGAATGAATCTATTCCATTTATCTACCATAGTTTACTAGGAGTGAAATAGTTTTCTATATGAAATATTTTTTGTAACATATGGAAAACAACAATTGGTATTACAATTAGATAAGACCATAATAAATTCATCTCTCTAGATAGTGACTTAATATGGAATCTTATGTTCTTTGGAAGAAGATCTATTGAGGTTGATATAAAGTTTTATTAGACATAGTCAATAATACATATACTAAAAAGGTATTAAAAATATATGTTGGAATAATTAAAGTGAGAATAGTTATAATTTTCAAATGGAATAAATATATCCTAGAAAACATGCATTGGAGTTAGTGGTGATTAAAGGGGTGAGTTGAAATTCCATATGCTTCAGTTAGGGATCAATCATGAATTCCATGATATTTATAAGATATCATATTTAAAACATATATTTTTTGATAGAAAAATACCAATAATATCCAAGATAACTGAAAGGGAATCAATTAGGAGTATCCAATAGTACTATAATAAGTACAAATGATATATAACTGGCATGTGAAGAAGAAGTGATACTAATTGTCTAGGGGACACAAACTAATGTTCATTTAGATCCATGTGATCTAATATAAATGGAAATCTAAGGTAATGAGTGGGATAAGATAATACTAGCTAGTGATAGCCAAATCTAAAAATACAAAGTGCATTGTAGCTTCTGAGGAAGAAAAGAAGAATTTTATTAAACACAATTATTTGTTCCAGTTCATATAATCACACCTAGTCAATAATTTATTTTAATAATATAAATTGTGATAATTCTACTACTGGTACTACCCAAGATGTTATCTTTTGGTATTGGAAAAATGGATATACTCAGGGATGACATATCTCAATATTTTTTACTCAAGGAGGTGTGATTTCACATAGATGAATAGAAATGTAGTGAAAACATGGAAGAAACAGCAACTAAAGCCATATATTATCAAAAACATGATCTAATTCATGTGATAGATAACAATGATGGTTATCAAGTTTGATCTAGTGATGTTGGGAATGTTTTAATAGTGGGTTCCCTAGACTGGACAAACCAATACTTTTTTATTACCATTTCATGTATACAGTTACATATCCATGATGCAATCTTACCATTATAGTGTAGAAATTTTTTGACCACTATTTAAATAGTAACATCCATAGATTAATTTTCATATCAAAAGGTTACAGAAAATCCCATGATATAATGAGAATCTCATGATGCTATGACAAAAATCATTAATATATGTTCTATAGTCAAGATTTATCATACTTAATGGACATATTATATGTATGAATATCAGGTTATAGGAGATCAGAATCATTGAGACTTATTCACATGAAGTTCTCACTTTTTGATCTCTAGTAATATGGATCATGAGGATAGACCCGCCAATAAGAACACCACATGTGTTGGGTATCATTGTATGTTCCTATATATACATGTTTATTGGTCTATTGACTTCAGATCATTATCAATGTATTCCATTTGACCATGTACTTTGATTTGAGGAAAAACTCATAATGATGAAATCATGGAGAGCCAGCTTATGTTGGGTAGGTCATTGGTGGTATGGAATTGGTTGAATGATTAAGATAAATGTTGTTGCTTCTGAGTTGAGGATGTAATATATCACTAGCATGGTTTATCTGGATTGTAGTACCATTATAAATCCTTGGTAACGGTATTCATGGGTAAATCCATTGAGTTAGATCAACAAATAATAATGCAAGATAAGATTATGACATAAGTGTGCATCCTACTTTATGAAATATCTAAAGAAAAATAGATTATATTACACAATGTGTGTTCATATGTTGGATGTCATTTCTATAACTATTCATTATCTCTTTAAGGGCCTTGATGGGTTACTAAACATCACTCTTAGTCTATGAATATTATTTAAAGCTATTGAGATAATAGACTAGAGGGTTACACACAATAGAATCTTCAAACATCTTCTCTACTCTGGTGAATAGGTGTATAGGACATAGTAGGCCCCACTATAGGGTCCAAGAGTTGTCAATGTTATTGATCATCAGTAAATATAAATTCATTATTCTTAACGTAAATAATAATTGGGGTGAATTTATTTACTAAAATTATTCATGAGGTATTTATTGAGTATAAGAAAAATATTTTATAAACAAATGTTATTTTATATTCCAGGTTCATTTAATATTTGTAGGAATTACAAGTCAAGTTAAATGGCACAGTTTTATCACATAATGTATTTAATATATATTATAGGTATGTGGAAATATATAAATTAGATTTATGATGTAGTTTTTTTATCATAATTATTTATATATTTCTTATTTAGTGGGTGTCTTATTTCTAGGGGACAATCAAATATTTTCATGTACCATCACCTGTCACTATATAAGTAGGAGGAGAGGATAATTCCATGTACAATTCATGAATTTGGAAATGAGATCATATCTCTCATACTGCTATCTATTGAGAGAGAGACTTTGTTTAAGAGATCGATTCATGTTTCCTTTGATGGATTTAATGTACATGATCGAGGTGATCGACATGATGTCGAAGGATTCATCAGAGCTCTATGCTAGCACACAGAATTCAATAACGGGTGACTGTGAAAATTTCTAGACTATATGGGGATGATCTATAGAGATTTAGATTGAGATCCTTTGAGAAATAGTTTCATGAAATGATCTGCATTTGAGAGCCCTCCAATTTGGACTGAGGAACATGTTTTTATTTATATTTTTGTGCTTGGAATAATTCATGTGAGATCCTCAAACCTTTATGAGGGATTAGATCCCCATAGATGAAAATTTTATCATTATAGTGATGAAAATTTTTAAATGCCTAGCCCACCAGATTTCGTTGTGCTCCCTAGTACCAACGAGTTCATCTTAGTAACATCACCCATACTCCAATCCATAATTATCATAAAAATATCATGCAACATGACCTATCCATGAACCTATAACCTATGTACAAAATGTGAAATCTGGTCGAGTACCAAAGTGTCTTGGTGTATCCATAAGGGTGAGTGTATAAATTGATTGGCCATCAATAATAGCCTCACAAAAATATCCAGTCTATAATAAAAGTGCATGTAAAATTACTCATGATATACTGTTTCAAAAAGAAAACTTATAAGTATTTAAATTTAAAGGAATAAAAAAAGAACCAAACCCAAGATCTATGATCAGACCTAGTAATGGTGCATATCAAATTCAACCAGTATTTGGGTGTCCCAATGCACGTCGTGAGGACTATGCCTTCCCATCTTCCATTGGGGGAAATATACCCTTCCTCGGTCCAATCACCGGATACTAGGGTAATATAACCATCCTAAGAGCCTAACTAAATTCACCTTGGGATCATGTTCCCAACATATTTAACAAGCATATCAAGTCCACATGGGGGGAGTTTTTCACCTCATGTTTAATTAGCATAACTAAAATCCACCTCGGGGTCCATGTTCACCTAGGGATTAACAAGCACAACCCAAATCCACCTGGGGGTTGTGTTCACTTAGGGTCCATTAAGAACAACTAAGCCAAATCCATTTATTATATAATAAAATCATGCTCATAAAACCATTGAACACAGAATAAATAGTCTCATGTAATAAGGTTTCATTTTACATTTTCACTCTGAAAACTATTCTTACATTGAGTGGTTTTTTCATTTCCTTTCAATTTTTTTAAAAAATAATCATTTTATCAATAGGAAAAGATAATTTAGTATGGATGTTCAATTTACCATCCCAATACCCCTTATCAATTTTTATCATCCTTTAAACCTAGTCCATCCCAAAAGGGTGAATTTTTCAACTTAAATTATTTTAACCACAACATAATTTTCAAAAAAAATTCACAAGAACATTTTAAATTCTTTAAAATAACTACCATAATAAGAATTTACCAACTATTTTAATAGAAATTAAGATCTCAACCATAGTCTATGAAATTATAACACCATTCCCATTTCATAAAAACTCATTAATAAAACACTGCTCTATTTTAGATACTCAAACAAAAACCCATATCACTACCATTTAAAAAACAATATTTCTATTTAAATAGATCTATTTCAAGAGTCTATTCTATTTCAATAAAATTATGATTATGAAATTCCATTACACAATCATTGGTTCAAAAATATACTTCCAAATTTGGAATAATTGTAACATGGGTTAACCATTTTTAAAACAAGCTAAAAATGGACAGCTATATATTTCAAGAGGCCATTCAATTTTATATTTTATTCCCTTATGAACCCTTATTATTAAACATATGATATTCCTAGTGAAACCTACAACTTTCTTTGTTAAGTACTTGGTTATCCATAGTCATTTTGTCATTAGGTTCTCTGATATAAATTTTCAACACTATACTCAAATCCATCATAATTTTTCATTAAACAGAATATGAATTAACCATAGAATACCCTCTATGAGATTCAAATAAAGTGTGTAATTAAGAATATTTTTTTTTGCACAATGTGACAATTGAGTTAAAACACAACATTCCTTTTTAGGTTTATTACCCCTAGGTATATATGTGCCATATCCTACACCCACTTATAGTATCTTTACAAGGATGTAATTTCTAAGAAAACCACATACTTACAAAATCACCAAATTTTATGTATATTAACTGAAACATAGACTTATACCTTTTCATTCTAAATTTATATTATCCCAATCCCTAAAATAATAAAAAAAATAGAAAAGCTAACCAAAAGTGTTATCAATATCTTTAAAATTATTATCATTCTTATCTTTTCATCCAAAGATGTCATTTTTAACTCTTAAATTATCTCTAACTGATAAAAACTTATCTCTAAAGTTATTTAATCAATACTATGATATCAACTATGATACACAATGGACGTGACCATCTCAACTGAAAAACTGAAATAAAATATTGAATTTCAATATATTCTGATGAAATTTTTTATTAAGTGTTTTAGAGAATAAAAAAACAATAATTAACAAAAAAAATGTATTCTTCAACTAAAGGTAAATTTTCTAACTATATAAACAACTGATTAGACCATGAAAATACATAAATATTTACCACATAATCCTTAAACAAGTTAATCTTTTAGAAATATCATATGTATTACATATCTTCACAACCTCGAGAAATATAGAATTAACAAATCGGGATCCAAAATGCTTAGTAAGGGTAAAGGTAAAAGATAGAAATAAAAGATAATAAGTTAAAACAAGATAATAATGGGGGTATAATCAGGATACAATAGAAAATCATTCCCAACAAATCTTATTTTAAAAAACATGGGTCATGGCATATGACTTGGCAAGAAATAAGAAATGAATCAAGAGAGTATATAATCATGAGTCAATAAACATGATCCAAGAGAGCATAACATAGTCTTAAAAAAATAATAATACTATTTCACAAACACAAGTATAGGCTATCATTATATTGGGAGAATATCTCAAAATGATCATGCTTTAGTTTGTGATCATATCCAAGATAGTTCACCCGTTAGTTTTGTGAGTATATCGAAGAGGTCCCATTATATGTTATATCATCATATATAAATCATTATCAAATATATTAGAGGTAGATATAGGACCTCACACATAATATATCCATATATATGAGTGCAACTTGAAATTATTCATTCATCATATCAAATACAATGAAAATAAAATGGTTTTCATATCCTTTTCAAAATTGATTCAAATAAGGCATCATTCAAAAATCAAACTTTAACCATAAAATAACAAAATAATAGAAGATAAATGGGTATCTGGTGAAATAAATAAAATTTATTGGTAAATAGAATTCAATCAACATAAATCAAAGAGTAATTACACTATATATATAGGGTAATTATTAATTAAATAATTTCCTTAATCAGTAAATATAGGGCATCTAAGTTACCACAGTTTAATCCAAGGAAACAAAAATAGTGTATTCATATAAGAAATTTATTGGATGAAAAATTATTATTATGGATTGAAGATTATTTTGAAAGATAATTTCATGTCCCTTACCCCCAAAGGGAACATTTAACACCCTGATATTTTTATGAATAATTTTTTCGAATTAATTTAATCTTTTTGATATTTTTCATTTCACACAATGGTAAATGTAGTTTTTTATATATTAAATAACTATGTTTTCCTTGTGTTATATGCAACACCATGTTAATATTTCACTACACATAACACTTATATGAGATTGTGGTACATGAAAAACTATGTTTGGCATGTATTATATAAAATATTGAGTCCCATAGATAGCTTGAGTTACATGAAAGGATGAGTTTTTACCGAAATATAATATACTATTAGTATGATTATTAAAATACTATTATAGTTATCCCCTAGTAATTGGAATGCAATTTAAAAATATGATTAACTAAATTATGAAAATATAATTTATGAATTTATATAAAATTAATCAATTTGTAATCAATTAGTATAAGTAAATATAAAAACTATTTGAAAATAAATTAATTAATTTTCTAAAAATGTATTTTCTATGTGTAGACAAAACTTTATGTCAATAAATTAAAAAATCATGTCAAGGCCCCCTCCCCATAAAGTTTAACCCTCATTGGTCATAAATTTTAGAAGGGAGATAGTGGAACATGAGTCCTGACTCTCATTGGCCCTGAGTCGGTGACTAGAACTGAGGGTATAATAAACACAAAAATCGGAGGAATTACCCTCTAAGATAACACTTGCGAAAGAGAGAGATATTAATGACACAAACCAACTCCTACTCAGACTACAATATAAAATGAAACCCAAGTAAACATATGTAATTTCATGAAAAAAATACTAAAAATATAAGGGAAAACTGTAAGTACCAAAATAGAGTAATACAATAGAAACAAAAAATATTGAATAGATCCTATAAACACCAAGATAATAGAAACTAGCCTGGTCTCCAAATTTCTCCAAGTGACCTGAAGAATATTTTATATAATGTAGGGTGAATATAACAGTATACTTAGTAGGATCGTCCCTATAGTCTCTCATGAAAAAGTAAAGAAATCATGCTGAAGCACAGTGAACAACAAGCGAAACTAACTCATCACTTAGATAAAATTACTAAGTTCCCAAAATCTCCATGGATACTTTCAACAAGTATCATATACAAGAGTATATAATATAATAAAAAATATCAATTGTATCTTATGACCACTTCCCCATTGGTTGTCTGATTTTTCCCAATGTCTCACTTCCTAAGAATATCTCTCCAAAAAGGATAGCTTAAAGACACCTAGGTGAGCAATATAACATGCACCTAGTGAAACAAAAGAGATTTCCCACACACACCTAGGTGAAGAACCACACCATCCAAACAACCAAAAGTAAACAATTTTTTCTAGGAACCACCACAGCCCACATAACATGTATCAAACATTGGGTGTTATACCTCAATCCAATAAAGCCCAAGCACCTAGTAAGGATCGTAAATCCATCACAACATACACACGTTATACCTATAGTAGCACATAAGAAACAATATCCATAATACATGTGTTTGAATAACCTCAAGCCCTAACAACCCTCTACACAAATATATGGTGAAAACTAACCATTGTGCCTACAAGCACAAGAAACTACCAAACGAAGAGAGACATTCTAGAGGGGTAGTCATTCATCCATCCTCCCACTATGATGATGGGGAAAATTCCCCCGCCCCTAGGGCTCAGAATGACTAGGGTTTTAGTTTCCCTAACTGAAAGGGTGGAGTAACTCCAAAAAATAAAAGTACCAAATATACTATAGCACACAACCACACTATGTAAATAATCTAGTCTTAGAATCAATTGCATTTAACATCCCTTAGACTCCTGACAGCCACTGTAAAGATAGGTATCCTATAAGCACACAACCAATTAATGTTCTAAATAAGATCAATTTATCCCTTTTTATCAATTTCACTTTTGGTTAATTAATTATTTAACCATTAATTAACCATCATCATTTCCATATTACATTTCATCACCATCACACCAAAGTTCCATACTATCCAGGCATAACCAATCCTAGCCCATAGTTCCACAGAGGTATAACCTCAGTATTTCATTGCCACAAGATCCAAACCCATGGGTTCAACATAATTTATTCAATAATTTATCAACATTAACACTTTTAATATTTCTATGTATCCTATGAAATAATTATAAGCTACCAAACACAAGGGGATCAACATGGTGAGTAGATAAACTACCCATTGAGTCTTTGCCACCCATAGTAAGAGTGTAGACCCATCCTTCCTCAATAAGTTAAACATGATAAGGGCATGGAATACGCCACACTTCTTCGCCTCTTTTGGAAGGAGGGTAAAAAAATACAATCTTACTCAAGAACTATAGAAAGTACAGATGATATAAAAAGAAAACCATCCAATAAGAAAAACATCAGGTAAGCCCAACTTCAACTATTTTCACCATCTCTAATGTCCTCCCTGAAACCCATATAAATAAACTAACATATCTCACCCCATGAGGCGTCCGTTGGTGCCAAAAACACTAGGCCCCACTACCCCACATACCACAATATCCTTCCATTCTCAGCAATCCAAGGATCAAAAAATAACACAACCAGAAGAAACAAACATCATAGCAACTGGGATCTTATCCCTAAACAAGGGATCCATCCTTCATACATAATGAGCACCAATATATCAAAATCATAAGGTGATTGGATTTTGAATGAAAGAAGGTGTCCCAAAACCCTACCAGGAATTATCTTTACAACACAACTAGTTCGTTATTCCATCTAAAATTAACTGATTTAATTTAAACATACATAACTGTATCCATCTTAAAGTCACCAAAGAATAACAACAATAACCATATTCATTATGCATGACACTTTTTCATTGGAAAATTAATGGACAATTAATCTCAACTTTATATTCATTACCAATTTCCATCAAGAACAACATACAAACCAAGAAAACATATATATCACATTATATAGAAAATCAAGAGGCAATAATATCACTAAGGAATTGATAAAAAATCTTTAATCTGGTATAGGTATTAATTATGTCAATTTCAATGTGATCTTGAATGATAAATCATGATAACTATACTAATTCACATAAGAAGAATAGAGAATCCACAAATCCCCTACCTCAAAAGGTTTCCATTGTTCTTTACACTAGAATGGATGAACCCAACGGATCACGATCACCTCTCCCGCAACGACTTCATTCACCCGAGGATGTATGAGAACAACCACATCAACCAAAACCTAATAATTATCCATTAGAAACATGGATATCACATTCATTTAGATGGAAAGGAGACACAAGATTAAATAGATTTAGAAACCTATAATACAGAGGTATAACATACATTATATCAAAGACGGATCAGAACATCAGGGTTACACCAAAACAGGGGTGCGCATGCAGCCGGAAGTAACTTCCCGGGGAAAAAATCCAAGGATTACAGTTTGATCACACCACTCCTATGGGAATGAAGTCTCAGGTGCCTCACAAAAAGATAAAGGAGAAGGAATGAAATAAGTGAAGTTTCTCTACTTTGAAGGACTAGATCTGAGACTATCGGGATTTGAAATTACTTAGAATTTCTATTAAAGCAGATCACATTAAACAATGTTGTTTGACCAATAAAAAGCCTCCAAATTTTTAGAAAATAAAAGATATGATTTATAGACCTCGAAACTACTTAAAAACCACTTAAATATGGCATTTAACTCATTTTATGTTAAAGAAATATGTCAAAAGGGAAAAACTAGGAAATATGAAAAAATATGGAAATTTGACCAACTGTTGCAAATGAAACACTATTTTGGAAATTTAAAAAACTATTGGAAATGAATCACCATTTTGGATATTTGAAAAATGGTTGAAAATGAATCACCATTATATAAATTCAGAAAAATATAAGAAATGACTCACTGTTTTGAAAATTTGACAAACTGTTGGAAATGACTCACCTTTTTAGAAATTTAAAAAACTGTTCGAAATGACTCAACATTCTGGAAATTTGAAAAACCATTGAAAATGAATCACTATTCTAGAAACCTGAAAAACTGTTGGAAATCACTCACCATTATTGAAATTTGAAAAAATGTTGGAAATGACTCACCATTTTGGAATTTTGACAAACTATTTGAAATGAGTCAGCATTCAGGAAATTTGAAAAACTATTCGATGACTCGCCATTCTAGAAATTTGACAAACTATTGTAAATGAATCATCATTCTAGAAACTTGAAAAACTATTGGAAATGAATCACTATTTTGCAGTTTTGAAAAACTATTGGAAATGACACATTGTTCTAGAAATTTCTCAAACTGTTGGAAATGACTCACTATTATGGAAGTTTGACAAACTATTGTATAACTCACAATTTCTGAACAACCATTCCAGACATAATGTTTTTTATAAAATGAGAAATAATTAAAAATTGATGAAATGAGTCACCTTGACCTCCCTGAACACCACAAATGTAGAGACCTAAAGCTTGATGTACATGGGCATTACATAACTTTTGTAGAATACTTAATACATGACAAAAAAATATGCCCCAAGACCGTATTAGTTTAGTGTATTTGGAAACTCGGAACACAATCTTCTAATCACGGTGAAAGATCTTCAATATCCCCCATAAATATCTTCCCCTTTTGTTTTCTTACCTAAAACCTTTCTTTATATCTTGGGGAAAAGAAAATATAAAAAGGGTGAGCTCAAATACTCAGTAAGGGAAGGAATAGAGAACATAAAACAATCCATAAACATTTGAATGCAAAAACTTGAACATAAAATCTAAACATCAAAATCTTGAGCAAAGACATAAATCTTGGAAGTCTGTAAGACATATAACATAAAGGAACATCAATCATGATAAAATATAATGAGAATAAAACATGTAATTGTGTAAAACCATTAAGCACATGATATAATTTCCATAGTATCCAATGCATTGCTGCCAAGACCATCTTAGTGGACAATGTCCCTTTCTGAATCGAGTTCACTCCTCATTACAGTCCCGTATCACTGAACCAGATTAACTTACCATTCAAACCATTGAGATATAAATCATTACCCAATTCATTGGAGGGAGATATAGGTCCCACCCATCTCATAATGAAATTAATCATACTTGTGCCACAAAATAAACATAAATCATTCATCATAACCCAAAGAATAAAATGGGTTTCATAAACATCATCCCATCATAACATAATCCATATAAAACAATTGGATATCATTTCATTATAAGAAAAGTGAAAACATGTACATCATAGAGACATTATACTTGAAACATAATCATACTAAATAATTTCATCTTAGATGAAAAATAGTTTTGACAAAACACTTGAAATGAATTCTTGAGAAAAATATCCTTTCTTCTTCAAAATCATTTTCTTTTCACAAAATTACATTCAATTTTAAAAGAAAAATATTTTGTTGAAAATAATAATGAAATATTGTAGTGTAAGTTTCATGAAAATAAGGCTTTATGAAACTTTAAAAATCTGTTCATGCCGTATAAGTTAAAAAAACATTATTCTCGTACTTTTGCCGGAAAAGTCAAAAAGTACCTCATATGGTAAAAAAAGAAATATTCCTTACATAACATGTACTAAAATTAAAAAATGGGTAAAAATTACTTTAAACATACATGAAACCATTTTTAGAAAATAGGGACATGGATGATAACAAAAACTCCAGTAAATACATTCAAATAAACAATCTCGGATAAGAGCAAGATTAGAATAGTTTTCCCTTACCTTATGTTTGATATGCTTCATATTTATCTGAAAATAATGTATAATGATTTAGTAAATGTCATTGAATTATTACAGAATCATATTCATTGTTGATATATCATATATGGTTTACTTATGACTTTATATTACCCGTTCTTTTGTAAATTCGATGTAAAATCAACGATTTGGGTAAAATTGTTTCATTTATTGTACGTGTTTCGGATTGTTGTTCTGGATATTGTTACTTATATCCTGATTTACTTAATTCCAGAATGTAAAATGTGATTTATATATAATATATATTCAGAATATACATATATATATATATATATGATATATCAACAAATGGAATGAAATACACCGTTCATGGAGATGGTAGGTCGTACGTATGCATGAATGCTGTTTTTGTTTCCTTATTGAATTGAATGGAATTAAGTAGATGAAAAACATATATATACATAAATATAGTATCATTATTATGTCATATATTTCATTATTATTCATTATATATACTTTATAATTATTCATAAATGGTTAACATGGAGACTGAATCTCATCGCATCGTGGAGACGGTAGTCCGTACGTACGCACGCACGAGCGATGATATCATTCCCATGATCATGGAATTGTATTGAAGTGTATGTATAATATTTTATAATCAATATCACTTTACAATAATCATATATAGTTATTTATTTACACCATTATACCCATCCAAGTAAGGTGGTGGTCAAAAATAGATTACACCACGATGTGGAGACGGTATTCCGTACGTACGCACGCATGGTGATTTTGTTTTCCGTAGGATGGATAGAAGGTGAAATAGGGTTGTTTAATTTTTATAATATCATATAAGTATATAATTAATAATGATGTTATTAATTTATAATGAGACAACTAAAGAAGAAGAATTATAAGAAGAAAGAAACTTGAGAGAATCAGAAGAAGAGATTACCTCTTCTTCGACGCACCTCCTTTAAGCTTCCTCTTAAGGAAGTAGAGTTGTCCTTTTGAGAAGACCAGAAGCTCTATAATGTTTCTAGGTATGTGGATAAGAGAAATGGTCTGGTGTTGGCTGAGCTTCAAGGCTGAAAAGGGTGTGAAGAGAAGAGGGATGGGGTGCCCTTTTTATAAGGGAGGAGAGGGGCACCTTTGGAAGAACATAAAATATTATTTTATAATAAAGTAATATTCATTTTATAATAGCTCCAAATTGATTTATTTCGATTCTAAAGTAGATATAGGTCGAAATAATCTCAACCAATAGGTTTTAGACAAGTTTAGGTTACTATTTTAACCTTATCTTTTAGATGTAACTCTAAGTTAAATAATTTAACTTTTACCATGTCTTCTTGTTTTCCCACACTATATGGTTAATAAACATAATATAACCAGAAAAAAGAACACCAAGTGATTCATTATTAATATATATATAACCTTATCTAAGACATTTTTATGAACCTTAGATTTTTAGGAATATAATATCAATTAATAATATAATATTTGTTTTAAAAACTATTTTATGTCCATTTTGACACTATTTGTTAATTGATTTTTGTGAAAATCATAATAGTATTATTAGTTCGAAAAAGATTAATTAAATCAATGAAAACATGTCATATTAGTCTATAAATTTTTTTGTAATTCATAAAAAGTCTCAAATTACATTTATTTGGGTATTTATAACATCAATTATGTTAATATTCTATTTATAAGGTAATTATTGCATCATCATTATGTCATAAATAAAATAAAATATTTAATTTATAAAAATTATAAATAAATAACCATTATCTAGGAAATATTTTTATCTTTATAATGAATATTTATTGTTGAATATATCTTTTGTATAACCCTATATTAAAAATGTTTTATTTATTAAACATTGATTTTAACTCTTTTATGAATTCTTTGAATTAAATAATAATAAATGTCCTAATCTAATCCAAGTGGACCTAAATGGTCATATTTTAGTCCTATGGTTGTTTTTGGTCGAATTAAACTTATCCAATTGAATTAAGACATGTGTTAGGGTAATAATAATATCATTTTTACCCTTAATTACCCTGTTTACTTTTAAACGTTGTAAATAATAGTAAAAGGTTACTATTCACAAAAAAATTATTTTTATCTTATTGAACCACATTTTACTCCTTGATATTAATCGTATGTCTCGGATTTTTGAAATTCCACTCACAGAAGCGGTAAAATTATGTTTTATGTAAATTTTCAAATTCTCCTAGGAGGTGGGTAAAAGACGTTGAAAAGTTCAATAAAATTTTTATATATCTAAAATTATTATAAAATGACTCAAATTAATTGCATTGAACTTGTATAGGTATTACGTATTAATTTTACCTAAAATATATTTAAATTAAATAAATAATTATTTAAATAAAAAGTTGGTTTTCAAATAGTAACCCAGTGTAATCACTATTCATCAAAAATTAAAATTTTTCAGAAAAATACCAAATATTTACCCGAGGATAATTTTGATATTCTGAGTCCAAAAATGAAGTCCATTTTTAAAGATTAAATTTATAAAATTTCAAAAAGTGGATATTACTATTCATAACGGCTAGTTCATAATAATATTATAATAATATCTCATTTAGTGAAACTCGGTATTGCGTACTACACACACTATCGAAGAATGTCTAGATTACGTATAATGCAAGCCAAGTCAGGGCTGCGTGTATTGAAAGATTCGTTTGGTGTTGCGTATAACATAATCAAAACTTATTTCATTTATACATTAAACAAAATCTATACTTAATGTTGTGTAGGATAATTTCCTCAAAACGAACATGAAATTGTGTGTAACGCGAGCTAAGAATAGTATTGCGTATAATGAAAGCTAATACGGTGTTGTGTATAGTACAAGCTAATATTGGTGTAGTGTATAATAGATGACATCAAAGAAAATAATATATCTTATAAAATCTCATGGTGTTACATTCTACCCCCCTTAAAATGAATTTCATCCTTGAAATTCGTCAAGGTTATAAATCGTTTACTACTTGTATGATTCATTCATTTAATACCACATCGAAAAAAGGAATAACAAAACATAATTTTAAAAACTAAAGTATGAAACATAACAGTTACCCAAATTAACTCATCTCTGGGTTTCCACATAAGAGAACATAGGTGAAAATATGGATATGGAAGAGAAATCTAACCAGCATGTTCTGATGGAGAGTGGTAGAGAACATGGCTATGAAAAAGCCATCAATCACAAAGCCAAAAATTTGAGATGGTCTAAGGTTCCATTTGATTTATCGGGTATGAAGGTACTAGAACAAAGTTTTTAGTTTTCAAGATCATTCCTGTAATACAGAAGAATTGTTGATTTAAAAGAAATACTCACTTGATTTTGTTAAAATATCATTGTTGTTCATGCCTTGAACAATTTCAACTTCATATCTTAAAGAAATGAAGATGAATTTGTCATTTGTGAAGTGTTAGCAGATCATGAGATAGAATGATAGGTCATTCCATTTGTTTCTATCGTAAAAAGTTTAGCACAATTTATAAAATATACATAAGTGCATCTATCTTGAGATTAATCGTATATGGTTCCTAAAATGGACTTATAATTCATCTATCATAGCGCTTAATAAAATAAAACTAGTTTATAATAACTAGGGACTTCCTGTAGGCCAGAGGTAGGCGATAAAGGCTTGTCGCACTTCGGTTGTGGGTTTGATTCCCGAAACCTTGTCCGACGCGATGGGTTGTCACCCGTTCTGCAAGTTGTCCTTTTTCTAAAACTATACTATCATAACATTTTAGAAATAAAAAGGTATACCCTTAACCAATACTATATGATGTCCATTCCAACCTTTAGGCTTATCGAAAATACTTATGTCCGATTACTGGAAATTTCATCTACCAAGCATGTAAATTCCTTCATTTGTCACCCATATATCATAAGATATATCTTGTTGGTCACATTCCAAAAATGTGAATACCTTAATCATGTATTCTTTTGAAACATGAATTACCATAGAACCTTAGCGAAAACATGAATGCTGTCAAAAGTTAACTCATTCCACATACCAAAATCCCAAAATTTCTATATACTCAAACCATGATATCACTTTGTCCTTATATCAGTCATGAGCTCATGAATACTATCAAAATTTTATTTTCTCTTTATCCCTTCACTATGCGCATATCATCTTCTTTCCATAAATATCTGAATAACCATTCATGGTTACCAGTACCATTCAATATTTACTTTCAAATACTTTAGGAAAAATAATAGTGTAACAATCCTTAGATGTTTCTTTATTCGATAGTACCATTAAATTACCTATACAACATAACTCTTGATAAACACAAAATCATTCCACTACCTTCTTAAACCATTAACCAAGCTTCAACACTTCTTTCACCTCATATGTCATTTGTATTCTCCTTATCATCATACACATAAATACTACCCATATGACCATGCTGATTCTCTTCATGAGATTTTCCCTTAGGTCATTGGTTTGCATAATGCCCATAAATTCCACATTTAAAACATTTAATCATTGTTGATTTCATAGAAATACCATTATCCTTCTCCATGGTGTTAACTAAACCTTTTCCTTTTCAATTTCTGGATTTGTGTCCTTCTTTTCTACACCCAAAGCATCTTCCAGTTCCTTTGAAACATTCTCCTTGATTCCTCTTCCCACATGATTTACATGAGAGAAATTAAACTTTATTTCCTCTATGATCATCATGAAACTCCATATTTCTCTTATTAGATGAGTCAGGAAATATACCAAATTTGAGATTATTGATCATATTATGAGATTGCTGATTTGTAATAATAACGATGTTTGGACTTCGAAATCCCATTTCATTTGGTTGCTCATGAAGAATATCATTCCATTGTCCATCATATCCTCCATTATCGTGAATCTTCTTGTTTCCAACCATTTTATAAAACCCAAAAAGAATAGTGTTAGAGGAAAAAATCATTCTTGGGAAAAAAACATAATAAAGGGGGAGTACCGTCAATATCAAACATATTAGTTTAAATTCTAATATCGTTACCGTAATTCTAGGACTATAACCTATACGTATACTTATCCTTATGGACATCCCTAGACACACCTTAGAAATATATCTAGGGATTTCACTAAAGATATCACATCCTAGTTTCCACAGGTTAACTAAACCTTCACTCTGATACCAACTTTAGAGACCCAAAGCTTGACGTACAATGACATTACATTACTTTTTAGGAATACTTAATACATGACAAAAACAGACGCCCAAAGACCGTATTAGTTTAGTGTCTTTGGAAACTCGAAACGTAATCTTCTAATCATGGTGAAAGATCTTCAACATCTCCCATAAAGATCTTCCCCTTTGGTTTTCTTACCTAAAACCTTTCTTTATATCCTAGGGAAAAAACATAAAAATGGTGAGCTCAAATGATCAATAAGGGAATGCATAGAGAACATAAAACAATCCATAAACATTTGAATGCAAAAACATGAACATAAAATCTAAACATCAAAATCCTGAGCAAAGACATAAATCATGGAAGTACGTAAGGAATATATCATAAAGGAAAATCAATAATGATAATATATCATGGTAATAAAATATGTAATTGTGGAAAACCATTGAGCACATGATATGATTTCCATAGTAGCCAAGGCATTGCTGCTAAGACCATCTTAGTGGACAAAGTCCCTTTGTGAATCGAGTTCACTCCGCATTCCAGTCCTGTATCACTGAACCAGATTAACTTACCGTTCCCTCCATTGAGATATAAATTATTACCCAATGCATTGGAGGGAGATATAGTTCTCACCCATCTCATAATGAAATCATTCTTACTTGTGCCCCAAAATAAACAAACATCATTCATCATAACCCAAAGAATAAAATGGGTTTCATAAACATCATCCCATCATAACATAATCCATATTAAACAAATGGATATCATTTCATCATAAGAAAATTTAAACCATATAAATAATAGAGACATTATACTTGAAACATAATCATAATAAATAATGTCATCTTAGATGGAAAATAGTTTTGACAAAACACTTGAAATGAATTCTTGAGAAAAATATCCTTTCTTCTTCAAAATCATTTTATTTTCACAAAATTCGATTCAATTTTAAAAGAAAAAGATTTTGTTAAAAATAATAATGAAATATTGTCGAGGAAGCTTCATGAAAATAAGGCATTATGAAACTTTAAAAATCTGTTCATGCCGTATAAGTTAAAAAAACATTCTTCTCGTACTTTTTCCGGAAAAGTAAAAAAGTACCTAGTATGGTAAAAAAAAGAAAGATTCCTTACATACCATGTACTAAAATTCAAAAATGGTTAAAAAGTACTTTAAACATACATGAAACCATTTTTAGAAAATAGGGACATGAATGATAATAAAAACTCTAGTAAATACTTTCAAATAAACAATATCGGATAAGAGCGAGATTGGAATAGTTATCCCTTAACTTATGTTTGATATGCTTCGTATGTATCAGAAAATACTGTATAATGATTTAAATAATGTAATTTAATTATTTCAGAATCATATTCATTGTTATGATATCATATATGGTTTACTTATGACTTTATATTACCCGTTCTTTTGTAAATTCGATGTAAAAGCAGCGATTTGGGTAAAATCGTTTCATTTATTGTACGTGTTTCGACTTGTTGTTCTTGATATTATTACTTATATAATGATTTAATTAATTCCAGAATGTAAAATATTATTTTTATATAATATATATTCAGAATATACATATATAAATGATAGATCAATAAATGGAATGAAATACACCGTTCATGGAGATGGTAGGCCATACGTACGCATGAACGCTGTTTTCATTTCCTTATTGAATTGAATGGAATTAAGTAGATGAAATACATATATATATATCAAGTATCATTATTATGTCATATATTTCATTATTATTCATTATATATACTTTATAATCATTCATGAATGGTTAACATGGAGAATGAATCTCATCGCGGCGTGGAGACGGTAGTCCGTGCGTACGCACGAGCGATGATATCATTACCATGATCGTCGAATTGTATTTAAGTGTATGTATAATATTTCAGAATAAATATCACTTTACAATAATAATATATAGTTATTTATTTACACCATTATACCCATCCAAGTAAGGTGGTGGTCGAAAACAGATTACACCACGATGTGGAGATGATATTCTGTATATACGCACGCGTAGTGATTTCATTTTCTGTAGGATGGATAGAAGGTGAAATAGGGTTGTTTAATATTTATAATAACATATAAGTATATAAGTAATACTTATGTTATTAATTTATAATGATACAACTGAAGAAGAAGAAGTATAAGAATAAAGAAACTTGAGAGAATCGGAAGAAGAGATTACCTCTTCTTCGACGCACCTCCTTTAAACTTCCTCTTAAGGAAGTAGAGTTGGTATTTTGAGATGACCAGAACCTAAAGAATGTTTATAGGGAAGTGTAGAATAGAAATGGTCAGGGTTTGGACGATCTTCAAGGCTCAAAAGGGTGTGAAGAGAAGAGGGAAGGGGTTCCCCTTTTATAAGGGATGAGAGGGGCACCTTTGGAAAAACTTAAAATATTATTTTATAATAATGTCATATTGGATTTATAATAGCTCTAAATTGATTTATTTAGAATCTAAAGTTGGTATGTGTCTAAAGCCTCTCAGATAATTGGTTTAATACAAGTTTATGTTACTATTTTAACCTTATCTTTTAGATTTAACTCTAAGTTAAATAATTTATCTTTTACCGTGTCTTCTTGTTTTCTCACACTATATGGTTAATAAACATACTATAACCAGACAAAAAAACCCCAAGTGGTTCATTATTAATATATATAACCTTATCTATTTCATTTTTCCAAACCTTATATTTTTTGGAATATAATAACAATTAATAATATAATATTATTTTAAAAAACTATTTTATGTCAATTTTGACACAATTTGGTAATTGATTTTTTTGAAAATAGTAACAGCATGTTTTGTTATAACAAAGTTAATTAAATCAATAAAAACATGTCATATTAACCTATAAAATTAGTGGAATTAGAAAATGTCTCAAATTACATTTATTTGGGTATTTATGACATCAATTATGTTAATATTCCATTAATAAGGTAATTACTGCATCATCATTGTGTCATAAATAAATTAAATTATTTAATATCTAAAAATTATAAATAAAATACCATTGTGTAGGAAATCTATTTAGATTTCTAATTAATATTTATAGTTGAATTTATCTTTTGTATAACCCTATATTAAAAATGTTTTAGTTATTAAACATTGATTTTAACTATTTTAACTATTCTCTGAATTAAATAAAAATAAATGTCCTAATCTAATCCAAGTGGACCTAAATGGTCATATTTTAGTATTAAGGTTGTTTTTGGTCGAATTACACTTATCCAATAGAATTAGGATATGTGTTAGGGTAATAATAATATCATTTTTACCATTAATTACCCTATTTACTTTTAACCGTGGTAAATAAAAGTAAAAAGTTACTATTCAACAAAAATTATTTTTATCTTATTGAACCACATTTTACTCCTTGATATTAACCATGTCTCTCAGGTTTTTGAAATTCCACTCACAGAAGCGGTAAAATTATGTTTTATGTAAATTTTCAAATTCTCCTAGGAGGTGGGTAAAAGACGGTGAAAAGTTCAATAACATTTTTATATATCTAAAAGTATTATAAAATGACTCCAATGAATTAAATTGAACTTGTATAGGTATTACGTATCAATTTTTACCTAAAATGAATATAAATAAAATAAATAATTATTCAAATAAAAAGTCGGTTTTTAAATAGTAACGTAGTGTTATCACTATTCATCAAAAATTGAAGGTTTTCAGAAAAATACCAAAAATTTACCCTAGGATAATTTTGATATTCCGAATCAAAAAATGAAGTCCATTTGAAAGGTAAAATTTATAAAATTTCAAAAAAGTGGTTATTACTATTCATAACGGTTTGTTCATAATAATATTATAATAATATGTCGTTTAGTGAAACTCAGTATTGCGTACTACACAAGCTATCGAAGAAGGTCTTGATTGCGTGTAATGTAAGCCATGTCAGGGATGTGTGTAGTGAAATCTCCATTTGGTGTTGCATATAACACAATCAAAACTTATTTCATTTATACATTAAACAAAATCTATACATAATGTTGTGTAGAATAATTTCCTCAAAACGAACTTGAAATTGTGTGTAACACAAGCCAAGAATAGTGTTGCATATACTACAAGATAATACGGTGTTGCGAATAGAACAAGCTAATCTTGGTGTAGTGTATAATATAATACATCAAAGAAAATAACATATCTCATAAAATCTCGGGGTGTTACATCAAACATCAAATTTCAGTAAATGAATAGACCGGAGGGGTATGGGAAATTAAAAAAATATTTTCGATTATTTTTTTATATATAATTTATATATTATATATTAATTAAATATTTTTGATACTCATACAATATATTTTACATGTATAGGAAAAGAATAAATCAAATCTCCTGAATAAAATATTTATTTTTATAAAAGGAAATTTTACAACCTTTTAATGACAAACCAATTTTAAATATGATTTATAAAAATTTTAAATTTTTTATATGAGAAATAAATCTTCTTTTTTAAAATATAAATATCAAAATTTACACTGAGTGAATTTTTGGTATTTTTCTGAGAAGTTTCATTTTTTGATGAATAGTTCAAAAACATAGAATTTTAATTCGAAACTATTACTTCATATAATTTAGTTTTAAAGATAAATTATATTTTAATTTGGTTTTAAATTATAATTAGATCAATTCTACATCTCTTAATACAATTTAGTTCATTAGAACCAATTTCACAATGAAATTGGATATAAAAGCATTCCAAACTTTGGGACCTTTTGGATTTAAAAACACGCATTATCACCCCATATACATGATTAATTTTGAGTTAATTTATTCTAATTGTATGATTCGAATTTTTAAAAATTGAATGTTTATTTTTAATCATAATAAATTATAATTTTTAATAAGAGAAACATAGTTTTTTACCAAAAATATTAGTGAATGTGATTAAAATTAATTATAATGATAGAGTAAAATTAGTTTAACAAAGGACTAAGCCCTAAAATTAAGGCCCAAAATGACCTCGAAACTTTTAAAAAATCCATTTTATGTTAATTTTTAGACCCTATAATAACTTTTATATAATTTGGAACATTATTTTAGGTATTTTAAATTGTAAAAATGTTGGTGGAATTATTTTTTAAAAAATTTATAAGAAGGCCACTCCTCCCCCACTAAAAAGGGCACTCAACCCTCACACTTCTTCAAAACTATAAAGTCCTTTGGATCACCCTAAATAATCTAAAATCAAATTAAAAAATTCCTCCCTTCATACATGAATACTCGTATTGGGAATAGAGGAAACTAAGGAATCCTTTTAGTGCAAACTTGGAGGAGTTACCCAAAGAAGAGGAAACATCATTCATCAAGCACCATTATTTTATTTTCATTGTCCACCCCATAATATATTATTTTTAAATTATTATATAATAAAGTCAGTATCATATATATATTTATATTTTTTTATTCTAACATTTCTACATACACTTACACACACTTTCATATATTGGTTAACAAACTTACAGTTCGTGTGTACAATGGACTAAAACCTCATGAAATGATGTTGTTCATTTTATATTTACCACCTCTAATGCATGGTAATTATGATAGAAATTTTTTTTATATGATATATATGATATTTATTATTTATTTATTCTTATTTAATTATTATATAAAAAATATCTTTATTATTTCCATTTTGGGTAAATATGATAACTTCGTTTGTGGACATGTGGATGACTGCCTCCTCAAAGCGATGTGATGTATTCACACTCTATATGGAATGTATTAAGGAAGGGTTTATTAAAATTATATGATATAAATGAAATAATAATTCTAATATAATGATATATATATATATATATATTATTTATCTTTTTTCTTTCAAAACTACACTAAAATGGAAACAATGTTCATGCCTATGTACGACCAACCATCTCAATGAACAATGTATTTCATTTATCTTTCTATATTTTATTGATTATTATAAATATTTTTATAATGAATATATATGATATTTATATCATATTTTACATTATTTAAATAAATAAATCATGATCTATGTAAGAGGATCAAGAATAATAAATCAAAACATGTACAAAAAAACTGATATTACCTGAAGCATCAAATTAACATGGAATTTTTAATAATGGGTAATATAATTTCTCAATGAAATAATATATGGTATTATATATAATAATATGGTTCTAGAATCATCAATCCAAAGATCATATAACAAATAGATATCACATCCCAAGAACATCGTAAGTAATCATGAAAACAAGTGTTGTTAATAGGGAAACAAGGACCTAAAATGAGCCTTTCATCCTTAATATGAAAAAGGGAAGTCAAAGCCGCCCTAATAGAGGAAATAATACTTTATAAACTAATGATAACTCATGTCCATAAATTTATATCTTTAGAAAATAACCGGTTCATTTTTAATATTGAATTAAATGATTAAATATTCATAAGTTCCATTTATGGGAAACCTTTGGAATCAAGCTTTAACAATCTGTTAAAAGCTAAAAAATTACTTTATCATTAATTATAGATAAAAAAACGTAAAGAAGAACTATTTGAATTTTAAAATTATTTTTTAAATTTTATCATAAAAAATCGTTAACTTGTTTTTTGTTCTTTATCAATTACATTAACACATGGAATAACACATCCAATTAAACATTCATATAGTGTCAATTTTATTATCATCAAATTATAAGAAAAAAAGATTAATTAAACAGGTCTCTTATTTAATTATTTACCCAACCAATTAACAATTAATGGATTTAATTTCATTACTATTTTAATATTAAAGAAACATGATAATCCATAACCAAATAAAACACGCTAACATGTATGACATAGATAACACACAATCAAGTAAAACAAGAGGTAACACATTATCACTATAAAAATATCAACAATAAGTGATCACTATAAAATTCCATTATTTATCCCGATTGAATATTTATTAGGTGAATTATATTTCCAACCAAATGGATAAACATTCTAACATTATTATTGTATCTAAATAAATAAGAGAAGCAATGAATCCCCTACCGAAAAGTGTTAATGTTATCTGTATGAGAACATATCAACATTGCAGACCTCTGATCACCTCTACCACAAGGAAAATATGATCCCCCAAATAGTTCATACCATGAAAACACTAGGAAATGAACAATAAAATTCATAATAATAGTATATATTAGTCACCAAATCATGTAAATAACAGACAAGAGAAAACAAGATCAAACCAGGAGATACGACTAGAAGAATGTGGTGGATCTTACCTTTTATTATAAATTATTTCTCTATATATATTAAGGATAAATCCATATCAATAGAGGTTTAAAATACCATCAACACCTTTCCTTTTCAACTGAATTTTGATGGGGATAAGTGGGAAATAATGGGGTTCGAATGGGGGTTTTGTATTTATAGGAAGGAAAAACCATAATGGACCATGGATCAGCCCCATTGACAATGATTCAACATTTCTTAACATAAATAATTCTATGATATAGCATATAATACCTTATTTTATCCACCCACATTCAAATAGAGTTCTGGGTTCAATGGACATGTTTCATTAAAGGGGGTTTGAGGGAACAATGTAGCTATAATAACCATTCCCAAGAATCTCTTTCTAATGATGTATGGACACTATGATTTCATAATATTTCCCTTAATACTCACTAAATATCTATAAATATTGGTGGATTTAATGAATAGAGTCTTTAAATAAAACCTGAAAAATTCTTGGTAGTCGTTATTGATGATATTCTAACATACTCAAAGATCAAGGAGGAACATGAGAAACATTTGAATACTGTGCTGATGAATTTTATAATGGAGAAAATTTATGAAGATTATAGTAAATGTATGTTTTGGATGGAGGATGTATCATTCATGGGGAATGTTATCACAAATGAAGAGATATCTGTGGACACTTCCAAGAAAGGGCAATTTAAGTGAGGTCTATGCCAACATCTATAACAAAGATTTGTAGCTTTCTAGTTCTAGTTTGGTATTATCGCCGATTTATGAATAACTTCTCATGATTTTGAAACACAATGACCATGATAACATAGAAGGGGGTGATGTTTTTATGGACACAATAATGTGAAGAAAACATAAAGGATTTCAAAAAGAGGATTATCACTACGCCAGTACTCACACTCCCAATAAGTGTAGAACTGTTTGTGCTGTACAACGATGTTTCCTGAAAATTACTAGGTTTTTCACTGATAAAAAATGATAAAGTGATAATATACACCTCAATGTAGTTGGAAATCCATGATCAAAACAATCCTACACATGATCTGTAGTTGGAGATTGTGATCTTTTAATTGAAAATATGGTGAAATTGTCTATAAGGGGAGAAGTGTGAGATATATACAGATCATAAGATTCAAAAATATATATTCACATAGAAAGAGATTAATATACTCCATCAAAGATGGTTATAGCTCTAGAAGGTTTATGATTCATCAATCTACTACCATCTCAGTAAGGAAAATAAGGTGGTGGTAGAAAAGATCTTGCTTCTTTATCAATGATGAGAAAAAGGATCCAATCTTATTATATTTTCATATGATAGAAATGGGAATAATTAAATGAATAAAATATTCAATTCTTTCTCAAATTATTTCTCAACCATCCCTCAGGGTGAAAATAAAATAATTTGAAATAAAAGATGTGGAAATTTCAAAAAGGGTGGAAGCTATAAGAAATGAGAAATCCTATGAGTTTAATATTGAATAGGAATGAGTCGTAATATTTGGTTCATGATTATGTGTACCGTCATATCCATAGATAAAGAAGGATATTTTGAATGATTAAAATAGATAAACCTTCTCAATTAACCTATGGATAAAAAATATGTGTTGGTATCTCTAAGAGAAATTTTGGTTGGATAATATGAAAACAATTTTAGCTGAATATAAATCAAAGTGCCCGGTATTTCAACAAGTAAATCCTAAAAGGAAAACTTCTAATGGGATGATGTAACCAATATCCATATCAACATGGAAGTGGGAGAACATTACCATGGACTTTGTCACTAGACTTCCAAGGAAATACAGATGAAAGAATTCTATATGGGTCATTATGGATCGTCATACAACGACATCTCACTTTTTTGGAATTATAGAGGAATTATCATTGGATCAAATTTCATGGATATATATCAAATAAATTATAAGGATGCATGGAGTACTACTATCTATTATATCTGATAGAGATATGATATTCACCTTGAAGTTCTAGAAAAGTTTCTAAAATACTCTAATAACTGAACTGAACATCAGTACAGCTTATCATCCTCAAATTAATGGTGAATCTGAGTAAACTGTTCAGATATTGGATGATATGTTTAGGGCATGTTCTATGGACCTCAAGGGAGGGTGGGTCCAACATCTTTCATTGGTTGAATTCTCTTACAATAATAGTTTCCACTCCAGTATCTAGATGGCACTATATGAATTGTTTTATGGGAAAAGGCGAAGAAAACCAACATGTTTGGATGCAGTTGGTGAACTTAAGCTACTAGGACTTGATATGGTGGAAGAAATGGTGGATAAGGTGAACACCATTCAAAAAAACAACAAGGAAGCCCAAATTTGACAAAGTATTTATGCAGTCAATCATCGCTGAGACCTTGAGTTTACTGTAGGAGACATGGTATTCCTCTACATATCTCCATGGAAGAAGGTCCGGAGATTTTTGAATAAAGGAAAACTATGTCCTATGTACAATTTCCCCTTTGAGATCCTTGAAAATGTCAGAGCTTTGGCCTATTGACTAGAAAATCCATCTACAATGCCTAAAGTACACAATATCTTCCACGTTTCTCTCTTAAGAATGTACATACTAGATCCTTGACATGTAATTTTTTCAGAGGCGGTATAGTTGGAGAATAATACTTCTTACGATGATTATCTAGTGATGATCTTTGATCATAGAGATAAATTTTTACTCAAGAAGACTACTCAGATGGACAAAGTGCTATGGAGGATCCATAAGTACGAATAAGAAACATGGGAACTGGAGGAGGAAATGATGGAAAAGTACCCACACCTATTTACAACATATAATTAAAACAAAATTTTAAGGGTAAAATTCCGTAAGGGGGAAGAATGTAATGACCCAATGTTTATTCAATGGAAATTACTTTATTATAATTATGTTATGTAGCATAATCAAATGAAATCACAACACAATGAACTACTAAGTACTATGTGACCATTAGACATAATATTTTCACTTCTGTGATTTCAATTTAAAAAATCTGACTTACACGACTGCAATCAGTATGATTTTTGGATTTTGATAAGGCAAACATAATTTTTTGGTGAATAGTAACTATCCCTTATGAATAGTAATGTTACCTTTATGAATGGTAATAAGACCATTATGAATAATAAATCATCCAAGTGAATAATTAACCTTACCAATGAAAGTATAAATAAAATTTATCCATCTTATAAGTAAAAATATGATATAGTTATATCATAGTGTTGGTATTTTTGTGGTTCTTGTATATGTAATTAAAATTTTATAACTAATTTAAAAGTTTATAAAAAAATTTATTTTCATAAAATGTATTCATAAATAATTATTTTGATTACTTATGATTATATGATACTTTTAAGAGACATTAATTAATTTTTCAATGTGTTAGAAATGCGGTTTTAATTTTAAAATTTATATTTTCAAGTAAATTATGATTTTAATTAAAAACTAAATTTCACATATTTAGAAAATTATTTTCATAAAATGGTATTCTTTTTTTAATTCTATACATCTAAAAATTTTTGGGGTGAATTTTTGGGATTTCATTGGAATACATGAATTTTTAGTGAATAGTGAAATTCGATAATTTAAGAATTGTGCTAAATAAATAAATTTTTGCATCATGATTAAATCATGGAAGGTGTAATTTGAAATTGGTTCAAACTAACATGCACATACTTCTGTTTTTTGTCAAAATAATAACTAATATTCATAGTCTTGATAAAAAAATTTAAATTAACGATTAAAATAATGGGAAACCCCTCCTATCCCCCACTATAAAAACCACCCTCACCCCCTCTTGTCTTCATTCCTCTAAAGAATTTTGACTTATCTATGTTCTGATAAAATCATTCCCTAAACCCATCACCCACATATAGAATCCCCTGGTCTCTTGATAAGTCCAAATCCTCTCCTCTAAAGAGGTTCTCATGGAAGATATATTCGGGAGGTAAATTACGCTTTTATTTTCATTTATTTTCTTTCAAGTTACTTTCTTTGTTTTTCCTTCGCCACTTACATTCATACAAATGTTATGATAACTCAATTAAAATAAATATAATGGAATTTTGTTATGATAATGTAACATTTCATCATCATCTCTCATTTCCCCTCCTTTTATACTAGAAATTAAAACACCATCCGAGATGTGTTAATTTATCACATTCAAGGACGACCAGTTTTAAATTTCTACTACCATATTCAATCCTAGTCATGAATCCATGTTTATAGTTGAAACAAACTTTAATATATGTATAATGTCTAATTTGAGTTTATGTAATCTTTTTTACAGATTTTATTAATTTAGAAGGCAAAATGAGTTCTTTGTGATCAAAGAATCTCTAATTAACCAAAACAGGTATCATTAAAGTTTAATATAATGATTAATCTTCAATCTGAAAAACCAAAGGAATTTTATAACCATGAAATATTATAGAGGTTAACAAATAACATAAAAAATAAATTATGGAAAACCATTTACATCTTAAATGTTTTTCCTTACATATATATAAGTAAATCAATTATGAAAACCAAGGAAACAAATTCTCCCAAACAATGAAATTGAACCACTTAACCCATAAAAAAGGTCAAGAATGAAATTAATGAGTTTATACTAAATCAATTACTTGTATAGAAGGTTATGTAAATATTAATTAAAGAATGTAATTTGGTTACCCAGGACATTAAGATCAAGTGAATGACACCTTCAGACTTGAGGTAAGAGATTTTACCCGAACCTCCATTATTCCTTCGGGTTGATCTATCTTTGTTTTTACCCAAATGAATTTATTTTTTATTTTTATTTACATATTTTAAATGTTTTTTAATGATCCAAACTCTGGTATAATGATCCATTCTTCATTCTCTTGTGTGGATAGACATGTTTTTAAATGATTCACTCCTCAATGCTTCTTGATAAGAAAACCACTTTTAAAGGAACTTTCTGAATTCTTAACCATTTTCAAGTACACTATATAATATATTTTAATCCACCATTTTTTTATAAAACCAATATTTTTATTATGAAAACATTATTGGTTCAATTATGGTTTTATATAAAAAATATCCCCTTTTCTATTTTAAATTCTCTATATTATTTCCCTTAAATCCGCAAAAAAATGTTTTAATGCTACATTTTCTTAAATACTCTTCTTACATGTTATCATTTCTATTTGAAACCAATTTAAATTATATAAGAATATTTTCCCTTGGTAATTTCCATGTATTTTTTATTTTCATTCTTTCATGTACACATGTATGATACACCCATTAATTATGCTTTTTGATATGATTATGATACCCATTTATTTCTATGGGTACCCGTATGTTTATGTACGATTGATTATGTACGATTCTCTATGTGTAAAAAATATTCACGAACATGTTAATATGGATGTTACTAGATAAAACTCAAATTAATTGGCTTATGTTTTGTCTCATGAGAGGTTATAGTCAATAGTCTTGGCGGTTAGCCTTGGCTCAGGATACCATGTGCAATGGTCTCGGTGGCTAACCTTGACTAATGCTCCTCTATGTGAAATGAGCCTTAACTCATTCTAAATTCATTTTTATATGATACCTTTTTTATATGGCATGTTTCAATATGTTCCATGCGTTTTTATATCACTATGTCATGCCTTCTAACCTATGTTCTAAAGTTTTATTCTTATGTTTATTACCTTACTAGGTTTTTTTGCTCATACCTTTGTTCATGTTATCCCTAGGTTATCCTATGAAGATGTATGAGAACAATGGATGTTAGGATCTATTTATAAAGACTAAATAAAAAATGCTATATCTAGTTCCATGTTTTATGTTTTATGTAGGTAGTCATCACATACAGTAGAATTTACTATCCTTGGCTTGTAATATAATTCTCTATTATGCTTAAAATCATGTAATTATATGTGTAAAAGTCTAGGGTCTCTATAGGTGGTATCGGATCATGGTCTAGTTATTTTTGGATATTAGGAGTAGAGAATTTTAGTAAGAACCATAGTGATGAGACTAATTATAAGAAAACATCCCTATATTTTGGTAAGTACAGAGTAAGTGGTTTATCAATAAAATACTTCCCGGTCTGGATATGAACAAGTGGATGTTGCTCTGCAATAAATTTATTTAGGGGTAAAACCAAAAAATATCACATTGATCTAGACAAGAATTTCAACTGGTGCATGAAAATGACCATTGTTTCACTCTTGATTTGACACTCCCATGGGATATTATTTGGTAAATTCATAAGCATAGTATAAACCATTATTAAGGCAATACAAAAAAGATCCCATAAAAATATATGCTATGAAATAGATCGAGTATAACCAAGATTTAAACCTACTAAATCCTAAGTTAGGATATACTTCTCATTTATAAGTTTATCCTTTTATGTTCAATGTTTTCTTTATGATTATTAGCTAATTTTTGAAGACCCTAAATTGTACATTCTATTTCTTAGTTAATTGAGGTAAATAGAAGAACATGTTCCAACAATCAATGTGATAGGGAAGGTGATGATTTCCCAAATTATATTCATAATATGATGGGAAGTGGTGCACAAAACATAATGATAGTACTTTCCCAGTTGGATCAAGTTATGAATAATAACTTGAATTATGTGGAAGGAACTCTTTATCCTAGGAAAGAGACAGTTTCCATTGAATACATTATGTCTTAAAGGCCTCCTAATTTTATTAGATCTTATGATCCCCTCCATGTGGAATAGTGGATTAACTTTATTGAAAATACATTATTTTCCTCTAGTTCTTAGAAGAAGTGAAATTTCTACTGGCAGTCTATTGTTTTGATGGGGAAGCTAATTAGTGGTGGACACTAATCATGAATATGAAGTCCCAGGAGGAAATTTATTCCATGGATTGGGAGTAATTCAAGAATATATTTTTCAATAAATATTTTCTTCAAACCCTCCATCTCAAGATGGAAATAGGGTTACTTGAAATTAATTTGAAGGAAGGTGAGTCCATCGGGGAGTATGAAGAAAACTTCAAAATCCTTTCAAGATATGCCTATGACTTTGTCATGAACAAACAATTCAAGGTGGATCACTTATATAGTGGAATAAATCATAGTGTACAAAAAGTGTTGGTGATTCGGGAGTTAAATATGTATGAATAGATTGTCTGATGTGTCCTAAGGGTTTAACTGGATATCAGAGACTCTCAATAATCCCATGGTCCTGGTGAACAAAGGTAGAAAATAGAGTCTAATATGGGTGATTCAGAAAATAAATCCCATGATTAAAAGAAGATCAAACATTCTACATGTCAAAATTCTAGGAAGAAGCATCCTTGGAATTATATAAGGGAACCATGAATTACTTAAAATGTGGAAGAATGTGAAATCTTGCTAATAAATATCAGAGGGATATAAATAATCCCCTATTGTGGAAGAATAATGGAAGGTTTAGATCAAGGTTTATCCTATAGTCTATTGTTACAACTACAAAGAGCATGGTCATTTAGCAAATAATTTCCCTATTCCAAGGGTTGTTAGAGGAAATCAACAACAACATCCAAGGAAACAAGGAAGGGCTTACGCTATCACTACTTCTGAGGTAGATCCGGACAATGATGTGTTGATAGATATACGTGTTATTTATACAATAATAGTGAACATACAATTTGATTCTGGTTCTATTCATTCTTTTATACCTTGCAATTTCAGTAGAACTGTTAAAACACCAACTCAAAATTTGGAGGCTGAGTTA
Source organism: Viscum album (assembly GCA_963277665.1). NCBI lineage: Eukaryota > Viridiplantae > Streptophyta > Magnoliopsida > Santalales > Viscaceae > Viscum > Viscum album. The sequence goes on from OY728131.1 coordinate 382,547,381, forward strand.
TCTGTGAGAATAATGAATGGTGTAATCATTGCATTAAAGGTTTATAACTCCTACCTGGTAAATTTTATTGATGTAACCTCCTATTTAATCATTTTTTTACTTCTTTTAGTGGAGGTCTATGTTATATTGGGCATGGATTGTATATCTTTATACAAATCCAACATCAACTGTCAGAAATAGGAGATCACTCTTCACATCCCAAAGTATCCTTCAATTATTTACATGTGTAAGGAGGAAGATTAATCTATTATAGAATCAATATCTCAAATGTGGATATTACTGACTTATAAGAAGTATGTCTGGATCAAATTATTGAGAAAAAAGAGATGATTCTTCTTGAGGATATTCCCATCATGAGGGATTGCACTGATGTATTCACTGAACAATTTCCCAGTCATCTTCCGGATTGAGAGGTTCATTTCTCAACTGAAATTGTTCCCAGATCTCTAACTATATAAAATAAACCTTAGAGAATGAACACCGTAGTGATGGAATAGCTGAAGAAGAAATTATTGGAGAATTTATAGAATGGTTTTAGATGCACAAGTTCTCACTATGGGGTATGCCAATCCTCTTCATCAAGAAGAAGGATAGATTAATGCACCTCTTCATTGATTATCATGAAATAAATAAAATCATGATAAATAACAAGTATCCCCTTCCATGGATAGAGGACTTTTTCAACCATCTTTGTGGGTCCAATAATTTATTTAAGGTAGACCTTTGTTAAGGATATCAACAATTAAAGTTGTGGGAGGAATATATTACCAAGACTACCTTTCGAAGGTGGTATGTACTCTATGAGTTCATTGTGATGACCCTCAGACTCACTAATTCTATATCTATGTACAATGATATAATGAATATATTCTTTAGATATTACCTCGATAATTTTTTAGTATCCTTTATCGGCGATATTCTGATACACTCCAAGGGAAAGGAGGAACATTAGGAGCATGAGAATACTATTATCATGACTTTGTGAAGGTAGAAACCTTATGTGATGTATATTAAATAGGAGTTCTAGATGGAGGAAGTATCATTCTTGGGACACGTTACCACAAGAAAAGGGATATATGTGGACCCTTCCAAGATAAAGGTAATTTAAGAGTGGCCCATGTCAACATCTCTAATGAAGATACATAGTTTTCTTGGTCTAGTTGGGTATTATCGAAAATTTGTGAAGAAACTAACACAATTTTCAAACCCAATGACCAAGATGACTTGGAAGGGGTGGAGATTTTCGGGAGTCAAGAATGTGAGGAAAGCATTAAGGAGATCAAAAGGAGGCTTATCACAGTGCCAATACTCACACTCCCAACAACTAGATAACTCTTTGTGATGTACAATGATGCTTCATGGAAATTCTTAGGATGTGTATTGATGAAAAATGATAAAGTGATAGACTACACATTAAAGAAGATGAAAATATATGGGAAAAACTATCCCAAACATGATCTAGAGTTGGAAGCTATTTTTGACACTTTCATTGGGGGGTGGGGTGCATCCGTCTATTTGAGAAGGACAAGGACGTGCTGACTGTTTACCTGCATTCCTGCTTTCCAAAGGCTGGTATCATTTGTCGCTTATTCAGGTATGTTTTCTCCTTGATTGGAACAAGATGATGGGATTCCAGTTCTTCCTTCCATGGATTCCCCCTAATAAATAATCACCTAGTCTTGGTCTCCCTTATAGATTAAGTTGTTGTTCAGGAAACTCTTCCCAGTTTCATACCTCTTGGGATGCCAGTTAATTACGCTACTTATTTCAGGAAATTATAAGGGGTCCAGTCAGGGAAGAAACCTTTGTTTAGGGGAGTAGTCATGTTGGACATCATTAGCATGTCTGGACACTGTAACACTAGAGTGTCTGGATATCTTCACTCTATTATAGGGATTCTTAAGGGCGTGGAAGCCCGAGGCATTCCACATCGAATTCCGAGAATTATATTCCATAGGCATGTCTCAGATGTTTTCCCTAGCTTCCCTTATTTAACAAATGGAATGTATCTAGTTTAATTTCTAGCGAAGACAGATCATACTGATCAGAACACTGACTAGATTGGATCAGATGGGTGCAACCCATAGAGGGAACACTGATTTTAGGAAGTGAATTGACATGATATCACTAGGATGTGGTGGCCCGAGTAAGAATCATGGTGGATAATGAATGATTAAGTGAAGTGGATGGAGAATTATATAGAGTCGACTCGAGGGTGACAGTGATGTTGGGATTGAGCCTCGAAGAGACCTCCTATATATCCTCGTGACAGAGAAATAATGTCCATGAAGTTTGGAAGGGTTGGTGTGTAACGTCCCAGTTTTGGAAGTCTCCCAGAAACGCCACGTACCTAGTTGGTCGCATGTCCTCAATCATATTTCCCCCAACTCCAGAGGCTACTGACTAGTAATGATGGCCTTGGGTGTGATAGTGGGGAAACAATGTCCTCATTGGCAGAGTAACACAGTGGAAGAGAAATAAATAACAAATATCCAATAGCGGAAGCAGTAATAATGGAATACAACAGTAAAGAGTAGAAGACTGAGGAAATAACAACTGGGGCTCATATATATAAAAATGATGCATCATACATATGTCTATGAAAGCATCCAAACAAGTCAAAACACTGAAATATAGCACTAAAGCAAAGTACAAAGGAAATCAATAAATAGATCCATAACATCGCAATCCTAAGCTTGGTCCCTTGCTCTCCAGATCCAACCCAGTCAAGTAACTAATGTAGAAGGGTGATTTCCCTTATCTACACCTGAAACAATATAATCTGTTTGAGACCAAAATCATGGCATGAACAGGGTGTGAGACTAAATCGCAGTAGTCAACCACCAAGATATCTGTGCCTAACAGTCAGTTAATATAGATGACTGGCAATAAACAAAATAAGTAGTAAACAAGTAAGTACTCAATAGTAAACAATGACACCATTCCAAAGAATTCAGTTCCACATAGAAAGTAAATAGATAATCACAAACAAGTAACCATACGGTATGTACTCACAGCCTAATACCCTTTGGTCCAACCTAGAAAACACAAGCAACCCTCTAGGAAGTTCACATAGTATAATCCCTATGGTTTCACTTTAGTATAGACTCCCTGAGGAAGCACTCGCTGTCAATTCCCCCTTTAGTCTTGTATCACTAACTAAAGGATCTCTGGGGAAGAACATACGTCACATTCCCAACGTGGCCCATGTCGAGGAACTAGATACACTCTGAGGAAGGAGATACCTCAATTCCCCCTACGGTATTATATATTAAAAGTAAAAAAGAAACACTCTGGAGAGGCCCTTACATATATTCTCTCTATGGTCAACTACACCAGGTTCTCATGGCCCTGTGTAATTCAAACAAGCACATCAACGCAATACAACCAAAGTGAACCTCTAGAAATACTTGGCTAACCATTCTACAACATAACAACAAGACATATAATAATCACTCAACCCTAAAAATACTAGGAATGGGAAAAAAACAAGGTAGCCTAAAAGGCTAAGTAATACCAAATGGTCCATACAAGAAAACATGGGATAAACCTCCATCGCATGGAAATATTAACCCTATTCCTGAATAAGTAACCTCTATCCAATCAAACTAGGCAGAGCAGGCACAATTAGGGCAAAACAACCAAGAACAAAAAATACCCCGTTCATGGGTATTGGGAACTTTTGCACATAAAACTCAAAGAATATCTATATAAAGGCACAAAACACCTACCTTAGTGTTGTAGGATTGTTATACGTGATCCTCAAGCCTTGAATCGTACACAAACACCGTAGATCTACAAAAACATTAAAAAGGCTCAACAGATTATAACTTGAGAAAGAGGAGGAATCTGAAAACGACAATCTAGGAGAAGGAAGAGTTTACAGAGGCGATCCCAATGCAATCAATGGCAGTTTAAATAGAGATTAGATGCTCGGTTAGGGGCTCGAATAAGTTCCGTGGCCGTACGACCTCTCTCGCTCGAACTAGGCCAATAAGGAGACGGTATTGTCCATCGGACGTGAACCCAATATGTTTAATGAAAAAGAATAAAGTACATAGTGTGTACTTTGGATGAAAATTTAGTGTCATTTCCCTTATCATCCCCTGCATTAGGCGGTCTCCAGGTCACTATATAGGGTCGTGTGTATGGCTTTTACACGGCCAGCGCACAGCTACCTGTGGTAACCAAGTACATGGCATGTACTTATAAAGTACACAACATGTACATATAAAGGACACAATCTGTACTTATGAAATTTCAAAAAAAAATTCTCTTTTCTTCAAAAACACTAGAAAAAGGAAGAAATACTTGAAAAGAAGATATGTGTTCTTACAAACTTCCCCCCTTAAAGAAATTTTCCCCCGAATTTCCCTATCAAGGTGGCGTAGAAGAAGAATACTCAAACAGCTCCGGCCACTGTGATTATACATCAGCCACCCTCTCCAAAGTCCCATCCTGTACTAGCTCATGCAGCCATATCACTCAAACCGGAGGAATAGACCGTCCATAGAGAACCTTCATACTACGATAAGAAATCCAGATAGGGTGCCCATCAAACGAGGCGTACACCAACAACTCAACCTCTTCGGGTTGAATAACATGAGACGGATCTGATAAGTAACTTCGAAGCAATGAAACATGAATGAATTCATGCATATCCTGGTACCTCTGAGGTAACTGCATCCGAAAGGCAACCGACCAAACTCTCTCCAAAGCATAAAACGGCCCGATGTACCTCAGCGAAAGATTACCCTCTCTCCTAACCCTCTTGTCACCCAACCTCAGTGAGACACATAGGAAAACCTAATCCCTAACCTCGAGCTCCAGAGGTCGTCTCTGCTGATCAGCATAATACTTATGTCGAGATTGTGCAGTAGCAATCCTCTTCCTAATCAACTCTATCTTCTCTGAAGTCTCCTGGACAAGCTGAGATCCCAGTATAGCTACCTCTCCTATCTCGATCCAACATAAGGTTGATAGGAATGACCTACCATACAAAGTCTCATAAGGTTCCATATGAATAGTTTCTTGCAAACTATTATTGTATTAAAACTCCACAAGAGGTATGATCTTCTCACAAGAACCTCCAAAATCTAGGATGCATGCTCAAAAAATGTCCTCCAGCACCTGAATCATACGCTCGGACTGGCCATCTATATGGGGATGGTAAGATGTAATTAGAAGTACCTGTATACCCAATGATTTTTGAAGTCCCTTCCAGACTCGAGTAGTAAAACGTACATCCCTGTCTGAAACAATGGCATGTGGAACTTCATGTAAACGTACAATCTCACGGATGTACAACCGTCCCAGCTCATCAACACTGAAGGTCTCTTGGATCATCAAGAAGTGATCAAAATTCATTAGTATATTAATGAAAACCCATACAACATCATTACCTCAAGGTGAACTCAATAATCCTATCACAAAATAAATCACGACATTGTTCAACTTCCACTCAGGAATAGTTAACTACTTTAAAATCCCTACTGGTCGTTGGTGCCCTTTTTTCACCTACTGATAGGTGGAACACCACATGATGAAACCGTCAACATCTCTCTTCATACATGACCACCAATATTGATGGTGTAGATCACGATACAACTTGGTGAAACCAGGATGAATTGTCCAAACTGAGGAATTAAAGTCCCACATTAGCTCCTCACGTATGTACGCGGACACCCATATGCGCCCATGGAATCACAAGATCTCATCCTCTCCTACGGTCCATCCAGGAATAGGGTCCTCTCATGACACACTTTCTCATAGGGCCAGGCCTTCAGAATCTGATTACTACTTCATTCACAGTCGATCAGGAATAGTAGAGGTAACAGCTACAGAAGAAAGAAACGTCTTCCCCTTTCTATCATGCACCTCCACATGCATCACAGGGAATAGATCCATAAGCTACCACTCACTGCTGGACTCTTGAACTACCTATGTCTGATTCCTCTTACTCAGAACATTAGCCACAACATTGCCTTTCCCAGGCGTGTCCGCAACCTGGAAGTCAAAGGACTAAAGGTACTCAACCCACATTTGTTGTCACAAATTCAGGTCACGCTGAGTAAAGATGTACTTGAGACTTTTGTGGTTGGTGAAAACCACGAAATTATCTCCTAGAAGATAATGTCTCCATCAGCATAAGACATGAACAAGTTCTGCCAACTCAAGATCATGTATTGGTTAATTAATCTTACGTGGCCTCAACTTCTGAGACCCGTACGCAACAACTCCTTATCCCGACATAAGCACTGCTCCCAGTCTGATACCTAAAGCATGAAAATACACCAAATAGATCTTTCCTAGATCTAGAAATACTTGTATCAGTGATGAAGTCAACCTCCCTTTCAACACTTGAATGGCTAACTCACAAGAATATGACAAAAAGAACATCAGACCCTTCTTAGTTAGGCCAGTAAGTGGTGCTAAAAAGCGTGAGAAGTACTATATGAAACACCAATAGTATCTATACATCCCTAGAAAACACTGTACCTCAAAGATATTCTTCATCTACTCCCAGAAAACTACTAACCTCACTTTATTTGGGTGTATTGATACTCTTGTCTCTGAGATAACATGACCTATGATGTGAATCTATTCCAACCAAAAGTGGAATTTTGAGATCCTAGCATATAACTGGTGCTCTATTAGTGTACTCAAAATGATCTCAAGATGGGGTCATGATCATTTCGAGGGTGAGAGTACACCAAGATATCTTCCACGAGGAATACAATGAAAGAATCCAAGTATGGATGGAACACTTGGTTCATCAGTACCCTGATGACTCCAGGTGCGTTCGCGAGACCAAATGGCATTACCACATACTCATATAGACCATACCTACTCTGGAAGGCTATAAGAGGTCTATCAAATGGTCTAGTGCGCAACTGATGATAACAAGATCTCAATTCAATCTTTTAGAACACCTGGGCTCTTTGAAGTTGAATAAAGAGATCATCAATCCTCAGCAAGGGATATTGGTTCTTGACCATCAATTGATTCAGCTTTCGATAATCCACACAAAGTCTAAGGGTACCATCTGGCTTCTTTACAAATAAGACAGGTGAACCCCAAAAAGAAGTACTAGGCCATATGAAACCCTTTGCTTACAACTCCTACAACTGCTTATTGAGATCTTGTAACTCAGGTGTAGCCATCCTATAATGAGGAATGGAAACTAGTGTCGCTCCTAGCATGAGCTCTATAAAAAATCCCACCTCTAACTCTGGAGGTGAACCTAAAAAGTCCTCTAGAAAGAAATCCATGAAACGATCCACCACTAGTGGAAATTAAATCTGTGAAGTCCCCTGGTCATCCAGATATAGACTAGTAATCTGGGTTGTAACCCCTCCCAACCCATGATTCTTAGGTCCCGCTCTACTGGCATAGACATCCCAATCGCCCTTATGAAGAAATAATCTTCCTTCTAGTGATGTGAAACTCACCCTACGGTGATAAAAGTCAACAATAGCCTGTAAGGGAACTAACCAGTCCATTTTGAGAATAACGTCATAACATGTCATCTCTAAGACATTGAGATCCCATAAGATGTGACACCCACCAACCTCTATATGGAAATCCTTACACTAACATACACCAACTGTTCTAGCCCACAATGGAGTGTCTAACATTATTATATCAGTAGAATAAAAAAATAGAGCCCAAGGCTCTCGACAATAGGAACACATATAAAGCTATGGGACAAACCTATATAAAAAATAGTAGAAACTAAAACTAAGGAAAATAGGATGGTACCTTGAACTATAGAGGGTCTAGGATCCTACTCATACTGGGTGTAATCCACTGCAAAAGTATGGCCTGCTCCACAACCCTGTGACCCTACCTAACCACCCTAAAATAATCCACTATATTGTCGAGGAAAACCCGGCGACTAGCTACCATTACCATGACCTCTACCTCAGCCTGAATAGCTAGAAGAACTCTAGTTCCCAAAATTATGAGGAACCGGTGGCACTGCTCCTGTACGAGGAGTCAGAGAAGAACCCCTGTCATCAACTATTGGTGAGAAGATCTGACAGAAGCACTGAAGATGGCCCATCTTGCCGAAAGATTGTCACTCCAATGGGTATCTCGGGCAATGTGTCCTCGTATTCCTGCTATTCCCGCATAGTTAGCACACCACTAGGCCACTAAAGGAAGTGTCTCACCTCCTTGGATCACCGTGAAAAGACCCCCTGCGGTACTTCCTACTGTCAATAGGGGGAATATAAATCCAGTTGTCAAACCGGCCTAGCTCACAACTCTAGAATCCCTCATATTATGCTTTGTGATCAGCACCTCATGGACTATAAATGTGATGAAAGTCAACCTGAAGATGTTCACCTACAATCAGATGTCATGCCTCAGACCATCTTCAAACATCCTTGCTAGGAATAACTCATCACCTCCTGGAATGGGCGTAAAGCACTGCAGCTCAGTGAAGCGATAAGAATACTCCATAACAGAAAGAGTACCCTGCTTCAGACTCATGAACTCTTGGGCTCGATTGGCCATCAAAGTCTTCGGTAGATGTACTCATAGATGGCGTGCTGGAACTCATCTCAGACCATGACCTTCTGGCGTACTGCCTATGAGATCACATCCCACCATCTCTTGGAAGAATCCCAAAGCATGTATGTAGCGAGATTGACCCTCCTATCTGAAGGCATCTCTATATTCTCAAAGATGGAAAGCATGGATTCTAACCATGAATCTGATGCCTGAGGTCTTCCTTCCCCTATGAAGGTGGGAGGATGCTGTTGCTGGATAACTCATGTCAGCTCTACTATAGACAAGGTAGGATGTGGTACTCCATGGAAGGTCTGCATGAACCTCATAAATCCCTCTCTAAACTTTGCATCAGCACCTGTTTCCGGAATGAAGGCTGGTGCCAAGACTGGCTCAACTAGTGGATCTTCTAGAAGTCCTTGATCAGCCATGCCCGGTGTTTGATCACGACTTTGAAACAAGAGTACAACTAGAGGACATCTCAGTGGCATGAATTTTTAAGGTCAAAAACATACATTAGATCAAGATTATCAAGGACTAAAAAATGGAAGGGTATGAAGGGAATAAGAGAAATAAATCATTCACATTTTACAAAACATGGATACACGGTGTGTATACTTAACTACACAATGTTTTCCCTTATTCCTTTCACATGGGCATGTACATCTGCCAAAACTAGTCCTGTAACACCCCAAACACATAGTGTGTTATCCTAAAACACAACATGTACTTGAATCTTCTTCCCCTTCCCAAGTCCTTCTACATGACTAAGCTACACGGTTCTCCTAGAATAAGACTCTATGGCATGTTTGTGTCAGACATGGTGTGTACTAGACGAGCTACACTGACCCGTGTTGTTAGTGACACGGCTAGATACATGGTTTATACTACACAGTGTTTTGAATATTGAAACGACATGTATAACTTAAATTTTATCCATTTGTAACGTTAGTCACATGGGTGGACACATGGTCTACACAACACAGAGTGTGAAACCGGTACACAGCGTGTTCCCCCAACGATTTCTCAACCCTCTGTCTCTTCCCACACAGCCAGTGACATGGTTAGAGACTAAACAGAGTGTACATACAGTACATGGTGTGTACATAAGAAGAATAGTTTCTTGTTGAACATAAGAACACATGGTGTGTATTCAAAATTACACAACTTTTATTCACGGTTTTTTCGGACAGTACGCTTTAGAAACTACTCTAGAATCCTAGAAAACACTAAAACGAACATTAAAGTGCCAAATTCCAATCCATGAGGGCTCATACTCCCCACTAATCAAAGCTTGGAATCTATTACTTTTCCTATACATGAAAAACAAGGCAATGATTCACCAAATTCAGATCCATGAGGGCCCATAACACATCAAGAACCAATTTTTTGTGTTCATTCAAATAAAACCTTAAACAATTAATACCCTATCAAAAAACAGGTAATTTATCAAGGAATCTACCACAACAACATGCATATCTAGCACAACATACATCACAACAACATTAAATCGCTAATCCACCCTAAATGGCATGGAAGGAATGCATGGAATGTGATTCCTAGCAAGTTCCTATATGATGCATGAGATGGAATACCCTCATCTCATCAGGTTGAAATGGAAATAGAACCTCAAAAATATCAAAAAAACACCAAAGGTCATGTGAATCATCCAACGGTGAAATCATATAAACCGTAAAATTACAAATCCAAAAAATGAATTAGATGAGGTTAATTGGATTTTCCCTGTACACGGGTTAGCTACTCCCATGAACAACTTATTACCAAGTACCTATTTCCATCCTATCCCTGACTATAGTCTCAAAAAAGTATGTCAAGAAGAGAAGAATTCCCTCTAATACTACTTTGTAATGTCCCAGTTCTGGAAGCCACCCAGAGACACCTCGTACCTAGTTGGTCACATGGCCTCAAGCACATTTCCCCAAACTCTAGAGGATATAAACTAGTAGTGAGGGCCTTGGGTGTTATAGCGGTGAAACTATGCCCTCAATGGAAGAGTAACACATCAGAAGAGAAATAGGGAACAATTATCCAATAACAAAAGCAGTAATAATGGCATACCATTGTAAACAGCAGAGTACTAATGAAATAACAGCTGGAGCACATATATATACAAATTATGCATTATATATATGTCTAGGAAAGCAGCCAAACAAGCCACAATGGTAAAATACAGTACTAAACCAAAGTATAAGGGAATGTAATAAATAGATCTGTAGTATCACAAACCTAATCTTGGTCCCCTGCTCTCTATCTCTAACGCAGTCAAGTACCTGAAGTAGAAGGGTGCTTTCCCTTATCTATACCTGCAACAATATAATCTGTTTGTGCCCAAAATAATGACCCAAATAGGGTGTGATAATAAATTCCTATAGGAAACCACCAAGAGATATGTGCCTAATAGTTAGTGAATATATATGACAGGAAATAAACAAAAGAAGAAGTAAACCATGAAGTACTTAATAGTAAACAATTCCACAGTTTCAAAGCATTCATTTGAACATTGAAAATAAAAGGATAATCAAAAACAGGTAACCCTCTTGGATGTACTCACAACCTAATCCCCTCTGGTCCTACCTAGAAAAGAAAATCAACCCTCTAGGATGTTCACATAGTCTAAACCCTCTGGTTATACTTTAGTATATACTCTCTAAGGAAGCACTCATCGATAATTCCCCCTTTAATCTCATATCAGTAACGAAAGGTGCTCTTGGGAATCACTTATGTCACATTCTCCCTATGGCCCACGTCAAGGAACTACAGACACTCTGAGGAGGCACTAACATCAATTCCCCCTATGATCACACATCGTAAAAGTAAAAATAGACACTCTGGAGAATCCCTTACGTCCATTCTCCCAATGGTCTACTATAGCTAGATCTCACAACCATTTGTAAGTTAAACAAGAACAACAATTCAATACGGCCAATGTAAACCTCAAGAAATTCTTTCCTAACTAGTCAATAGTACAACAACAAGACATATAATAATCACTCAATCCTAACAATACTAGGCATGAAAAACAAACAAAGTAGCCTAACAGGCTAATAAAGACCAAATAGTCAAAACAAGAAAACATGGTAAAACCTCCATATCATGGCAATATTAACCCTCTTCCTGAACAAGTAACCTCTATGCCATCAAACTAGGCATAACAGGCACAATCGGGGCTAAAAAAACAAAAAACACGCAATACCCCATTCATGGGTATTGGGATGGTTTTCACATAAAACTCAAAGACTATCTACATAAAGGCACAAAACACCTACCTCGGTGTTGTAGGATCATTATATGTGAACCTCGATCCTTGAATTGTCCATGAACACTATATATATAAAAAAATGATAAAAATGCTCAATCGAAGATAACATGAGAATGATGAGTAATCAGGAAACAAAACTCCTGGGGAAGGAAGAGCTTATAAGGGTGATCCCAATGCAGTTGACGATAGTTAAATCAGAGAACAGATGCTTTGTCGGGGGATCAGAGAAGTTCCACTGCCGTACGGTCTCCCTCGGTTGAACCAGACCTATAGGGATACTGTTCTATCCGTCATATTCAACCTTGATCTATTTAATGAAAAAAAGTAGACAACATGTAATTTAGAAGTACACGACGTGTACTTTCCCTTACCGGCCCCCACATTAGGCAGTCTCTAGGTCACCATACATAGCCGTGTGTATGGTCGTTACATGGCCATCACATGGCTAGCCACTGCAACCGAGTACACGGAATGTAATTATAAAGTACCCAACGTGTACTTATGAAATTTCTATAAAACTCCTATTTTCCTCAAAAACAATAGAAAAAGGAAGACATAACTAAAAATAAGATCTCAGTTCTTACATGGTGAAACATCATGAAGTAATCAGGACTAATGTTTTTTGGGATTGAATCTTATGGAGGATTCCAACATACCTTGGCTTGGCAAGGATTAAAGTCCACGTAGTTTGAGAGGGTTGGGGAACAAACGTGAAGTAATCGGGACCAAGGGTTATTGGGATTTAACTATAAGGAGGCTCCCTACGTACCTTTCCTTGGAAAGGATCAAATTCCATGTTGTTCAAGAGGGTTGGTGAACCGACGTGAAGTAATTGGGACCAGTGGTTGTTTGGATTAAACCTCAGGGATGATTCCTACATACATTACCTTGGAAAGGATCAAAGTCCATGTAATTTGGGATGGTTGGTTATCTAATGTGAAGTAATTTGGACCAATGGTTGTTGGGCTTGAAATTCAGGGAGGCTTCCTATGTACTTTTCCTTGGCAAGGATCAAATTACACTTAGATTGGGAGGGTTGGGGCTTACACTCTAAGGTGTCCCAGAGATAATGTCATGGTCGATGATTACTCTAAACCCATGTGATTTATGCTCAATGTGTGATACAAGAGGTAGCAAAGACCTGATGACCATGTCACAAATGGTGAGTCCGTGGGAAGTGGAGTGGGGCTTACATGTAGTTAGCAGCCCAAAATGGAAACATGGGCTTAAGCGTGGTTCACAGCCTAGGGAGATGGTGATTAGGACTTACTCTAGGATGGAGGCCCGGTGGGGACCAATCCCAAAGGGAGAGGGATTTGGCATGGAAGAGGGGAGGGCCCTGGTGCCCATCCCCCCTCTCTAGTCTTTGGTGAGGAAGAAGATAGGAGGAAGAATGATGTTGCCTCCCACAAGAAAGACTATGGTCTTACACTAAGGTGTTTTCCATTACCCCACAGACAGACACCACTCTAACAAATAGGATCTCATTCCATGTGAGGAAGATCTCCCTCTTGTGGAGGCCAGTGGGCGTAGAGAATGTCTGAGGTGGGGGAACCCTATGTATGATGGATCGTGAAAGGTTACAGTTTTACTACATGTGATAAGAATGATGTTTCTTGATAGTTTAATGTCCTACAACTCGGATGAGTAGGGTTCACTTCGTACCCCTAGGACTTACATAACGGATACCCTCCGACACTTGGGGAAGGGAAGGCATCAACAATGTTATAGTGAGGGGGTGTTATGGAGTGATCTATTGAGGGGTCCACATTAGCATGGCTATGCGAAGAAGAAATATCCATTACCGTGCCTATGCGAATAAGCATGTGGCGAAGCAACACAATGGGAAGTACCACCCAAGGGACTTTGAAATCACTTTTTGCAAACCTGGAGGTTCGCACGGGGAAAGGAGTTATAGAGCAAAGTGGTTCATAGGTAGAAGACACTTGAAGCTCTGGTACTCCATGTAGCAGATAGGCTTCGCGAAGGGGTATGATTTGTGAAGTGAACTGGCTTAACATAGTAATATGTCATAGGAACATATGGAAGGTTCTTCGTGAAGTGGAAAAACAATCGCGGAGCAGTTCTTTGGGAAGCAAGGGTTCCCTGTGATGCATAGCATTACGAAGTAATGTACTTCACGAAGCACAGTGGCCCTGCCTTAGCATGTGGGTCACATGTGCATGGAGGGTATTTCAAGAAGCAAAAGTGCTCCACGAAGACCCAAGTCCCCTTGGGGATCCCCTTCCTTCGTGGAGGCCCATGGGCTCTGTGAAGGGAATCCCTCTTCGAAGAGGGGTTGAATTCAATTAATGGGGGTGTCACTTCACGATGAAAAAGTACCTTGAAAAGATCATGGTTCACAGAGCTGAAATTTCTTCATGATATGAGAGCTAATAAGAATAAAAATCAAAGGATATATAATTAGGGCTCAAGGGGAGCCTAATATTTATAGGCAAGAGGCACCACTAAGCAGTGTGTGTTGGTCGTGAAGACAAATGGCATTTTTTCGTAATCATGAATCTTCCCTCCTCCTTACTCCACAGCATCTTTGCAAATGTCAAACTGGTTCGTGGAGCATCCCGCCTCCTTGATCTATGCCGGATTCGCAAATGTCAAATAGGTTCACAGAGCCTCTCACCTCCATGATTTGTGTAGGCTTTGTAGAGGGGGAGCTTCACGCCAGCCGCGGTGTGGTGGGGCTTCATGGGCAGGCTTCATGAGGCAGCCCTAAGGGCCTCACATTTTCTTCTCCTATTCACAATTTTGGGAACCAACAAATGCCTCTACATAGACTAGGAGATAAGGAGAATGTGAGGGTCAATGTTTGAGGGTCAATAGCCAAAATTTCATCGTTCAATCATGAATCTGACTAGCGAAGGAAGCATATGATGTGGAGTGGTGACATGCGGGTAGAGGCTCCACGAAGCTAGCCTCGTCAGACGCACTGCAAAGATCATTGCGGTCGGACATGCCACGAAGCACAAGGGGTCCTAGCCTATAAATAAGGGAGTCTGACCTCTCTTTTTCCCTTTCTCACCTCTTTGTTTTGGAATTTAGCACTCTCAACTCAGGAATCTTGGCATACTCCGCGATTTCTCTTTCCGAATCGAGCCTTCTGCTTTGCAGCACACAGTGAGTCTTTGCCTTCATGATGGTGCACTTTTCATCTTGCGTCTAAAGGCTGTGGAAGGGCTCTGTGAATGGTATTCATGAAAAAAATCTGTGAATGAACTCCGTGAATGAGGTCTGTGAAAGAGATTCATGAACCAAAACCAAAATTTCCCAAACCTCTAAAACTGAATGGCTCGCCAAGAGGCTGATAGGGGGGTCCTTTCAAATTCTACATGAAGGGAGGAGATGGGGGATAGCTTGGGTATAGGGGATTTTTTGAAAATCCATCTAACCATAACTCACTGGTGGCACTGATATTGGAAATCCATAAGGATTATCCACTGTGTAGAAGGCAACATTTTTATGGCTTTAGCCTGAGGGATAACATCTTGATCCCAAGAGCGAGCAGGGATGAATACACTTAATATTTCAGGAGCATTCCATGTCAACTCTAGTGGTTTAGGGCAACTGATGGTCATTCCCAAAAAGACTTCACGCCTTTCAATGCTAACTATCTACACAATCATTTGAACAACATTGATGGGAATGAACTGCTTCCTAAGGCATATCCCCCACTGTACCATACTATATTAAAGCCAGCCTTGAGGAACTCGGAAAAGGGGTGGTCTGATGAGTGGGATCTGCACCAGGGAGGCACCTTTACAGATGATTGGGCCTGTGCCTATGGGTAGGTGCCTCGTGCGAGTATTTCAAGGAAGAGCTGAGTAGAGTGGGCCTACAGGAGGTAGCTTGGCCCTCCCAATTCCATATCTATCATATGAAGCAGCTGATGATGGAGTTGCTGGGAAGATAGTCATTGAGGACCAATTCCTTCCATTTTCACTATGGAGAGGTCGACATCAATTTTTGGGACCTTCATTAGATCTCAGGGGGTCTCAACACTAGGGGAGATGTATGATGAGTTCGTCCCTATTATGGGTGCGTGGGAGGATCCGAAGCATATTCCACCACTGGAGATAGTGTTGATGAACCCAGTGCATAGAGAGGACAAGCAGTCGGTGAGGGACTTCTACTTCAAATAGTGGTTTAAGAAGTTCTTGAACTTCCCGAAAAATAGGCAGTTCTCTATGAGGCCTTAGAGTTTCCCGAAGGGGGATTAATGATGAAAGGATCACTCATACTAGTGGATCTTGGAAGATAGCTAGTGGAAGATGTGGGGATTCAGCGTTAGTACCAAGAAGCAACCGACAGTTAGGTAGGATGCATTGGTTGCGGTGGTCATCTGCGGTTGGGTCCTACCAGTGATAGAAACAAACTTGGGTGTGCGACTGAGCACACTTATCATGGAATCCATGTTTGCGACATGACGATGAGTCAACCTCGGGATTCTGATGCTCGCCAAGATATACAAGATATTGTGGCATATATTCAAGAGGATGAAGCCAAAACTAATATGTGGGACATTACACCTCCTATATGGGTGGATAGTGGCACACGTCCAGGGGGTCTATGAATATCTGAACCCCATCTCTCCTCTAGAATCAAACCTCCACCCCTCCATTCTGAATGATGTGGGGAGTTTTCCAGCCAAGACGACCATGCAGGTGATATTGAACATGGTCTAAAAGGTAGAAGAGTTCAATTTACTCCCATTCCCATTGCCAATAGGCGTGTTCATTGATAACAGCTAGGGAATATAAGAGCATTGGTCCAACCTTTTGGCCTTTTTTGTGGAGTCCTTGTGGCGCGGGTGGACAGTGAGTCCCTATGTGAGTCGTACACCCCACACCGATTTGCAATGAAATTTCAGTGCATGCAGTGACTTTCCCCACAAGTCTATTTGGGGGTTACCTATGAGGACCACCGATGTGTGATGAGGCAAATGTGGCTCATGTTCACATGGGAAGATGGGAAGATACGGAACGAGTTGCCTCCACCCAGGACCATCTCAAGACTGGTGAAGGAGTAGGCCAAAAGCTAGGAGGTGTCCTACCCTGGGGAGATACTGAAACATCCAACCATTCAGGCCAAGGATGGTGTGCCTCCCCAACCTTGTGGATGGGGCCGGAAGGCAACGAGGACATCCCTTGGCAGTGGGGATGCAGTGGCGAAAAGGCCCACACTAGTCAAACTGGAGGTAGTAGTGGATCAAGCAGAGGAAGCAGACCCAGTGGTCCTAGAGGAGTAGAGCCATCTAGACGGGAGGCCACCAAGGGGATTCCACAGGATATCCACCTGAGCTCTGAGGAAGTAGCTATGACATATTGACATGCCAGAGAATGCCATCTTCATGGAAGCTTGGGACATCTGGTATGTCAACTAGAAATTCCTCAACCCATCCGAGATGTGGAATCACCTAAACTATCTCGGGATGGATTTGCAGGGAATTGGCCCTATCAAGGCCAGCTTTGCAGTATCCTTGTCAAAGGTGGAGCAATACCTGGCAGAGTTGGAGGAATGTGTGCACTTCTAGGCTTCTCTGCATCCAATGACAGATCGGGTAGAGGTGTTTATGGATCGTATTACCCCTATGTAGTTGTCAGCTACAGATCTAAAGGAGTGCTACCCTTTGATGAAAAAATCAGATGAATCCTTTTGTGGGGAGGAGGCCGATAGATGGAGCCCTTTGGAGGAGGGTGAATTTGGGGATTTGGACCCAGAATTTGAAGAGTTCACAGAGGATCTCAAGGTAAAACCCTGAGTGACTTCATCAAGATCCACTTTTAAGTTAATTTTGACCCTCACTAACATTTGAATTGTGCAGAAGTGCCTCATATGCAGAACCCATTCTCACCCCTCAGTAGATGCAGATGAGGAGCCTTTAGGATCTATGCCCAAAAATTTGGTGATTACCATGTCCAGCATGTCCAGGACACCTGAGGTTGTTCCTCTAGAGTTTTTAGACATCCCATCAATATACCGAGGGCCATGCCTCAGGGTCCCATTGGAAACAACCCAAGAGAGAGACCAACAATTTGATATTTGTAAGTACCCTTGAAAAATAATTCATGTCTGCCACACATTTATCAGGTTAACTAACATCCTTGGACTTCTTGGTATGAATAGTTCTTAAAAAGGCATGGGCTTCCATGGTAAGGTTGGTTGGTACTCTCGAAGGTGCCTTTCCCAGGGTAATGTCAGTGGTCGTGGAAGGGGACACCCAAACTGACCAAGCTATGGTACTATCGATCACTGGTGGGACAGTTATCAGGGATGAACATGAGATTATTGAGGTTGGATCTGATGATGAAGATCGATTTGATAGAACGAGTCTTTCCTTACCTAATCAAACACCAGATATGGACCCTGACGATGAGTTCTTGGAGGTGTTCCCTGCATGTGAGGTTGCCAACCTCGCAGATTGGGACAAGAAAACCTATGATGAAGAGGATAACAATATATTCCATTGTTGGTCATGGAATCTGATCAAGAGCTTTATCGATGACACCCCTCATGCATAATGGATAGACCAGATGGAGAGACTTCACTCAGGACTATAAGAACTATGTGATGGGAGAGAAGATACTCGATGTCCCCTCATGCTCATCCGAGAACTCATGACAGAGAAGATCCAAGAATATGGTTGTTGTCTGGGTGTGGGTATGTAGTGGAGAAAAGTGGCGAACATCAAGAGGCTCTAGGAAGATCAAAATGAGATTCTGAAGCTGTACGTTTGGGTAGATGAGAATTTTTATTTCATCAACGTGAAATAAGAGATTATATCGTGGGTAAAGGCCCAGCTGGTAGAGTTTGAAGAGTGCATGAGGCAAGCCTATGAGGATATGACCATCATCCAAACCAATGAAGAGTGGGCCCAGACCACAGATGATGAACTATGCCCCATTGCTGCCCAATAAAAGTGGGAACTAAATAGGCAGCAATGAATCCTAGACACCACAAGCTAGAGGGTGGTAGAGATGCAATGCTCTTTTGACGGGGTCAACCCGTCCATAGGAGGGGTCGATCCTTGGGCACTATAATGCATGTAAATTTTGAATGTACCTTCATGTTTTGATTATTTACACTAGATGCATGCATGATTTATGTTATTAATTTTTGGTCTATTGAATTTCTGTTATATTCATGGAACATCCAGCGATCAGTCCCTAAGATCACGTGGGTCGGGCCCAATGCAAGAAACAAGGGATGATCACTTGTTTATTCCATCCAAATTAAAGTGTGAAAACCAAGATTCAGACATCCAGGGTTTGAATAACCAGTCCTTATTTTTTGGAAGAAAGGGAGAGACCTGACTGGAGAATGAAGATCTCATAACAATCGATGTGTCATCCTCCCAATGTTCCCTAGTGCACGAGTGCGGTAATTCCATGGGAATTTTGAATTAATCCAAAAATAAGAGAGTTGATGGTTTGAATCAAAATACCCCATATTTAGAACACTGTGGGGGCGACATGATAATAAAAGATAATCTTTGACTACATTTGAAACACAATATCCTTCTTGAATTAGTCTAAAAGGAAGGTAACAAATGAGGGCCGACCATTGAACATGTTTGAAACAAGAGGCATGAATCAAAATGTAACCCATTAGTCTTTCAAAACATTGTCCCGAGAGAGTAGGCGAGCCATAGGCCAAGCATCCATACTGTTAGAGGGTTCTTTTAGACGTGAAAAAGGGAAAGGTTCTGAATAAAGGGAATGTAAAGCATGGAGTCAGGAATGATGGGTTGTTCAAATTGAGTCCAATACACTTGAAATCGCACCACTATGGTGTTAACACATTAGGTGGGAATATCTGTATGATCAGGGATCAAAAACACTTTTGAACAGGATGTCTCTAGAAAGGACCTGGTGCATCCCAGGACTAACACGGGGAATCCTGAACTTGTTTAGGATATAACCACAGTTTAGTGTCCCGAGTTGAGGACATATAAACTCAAGCAGTTTAAAAAAATACAGTAGGATGATTAGTGAAAGAGAAATCCCATAAAGGGAGCATGTGATGTGGTAGCCATAAACCTAATGTGAATGAGGACGTAAGAAGTCTAGAACACACCACATATCCTTGGAGGATATTCTTTAGGTCAAGGGGGAAAAATCAAAAGTTAGGCTAGGCCGTAGGAAGAGTAGTCGGGCGTTCCTACATATCTCTTGAGGATGGGAATCATGCCACACGTAGTTCTGAGAGCGCAGTTTAAGGTTATGCGGGATACTAAAAGGTATGATTGGAAAGGTTGCACCAGTACATTCCCTACCAAAACTACTAATCCCACATGATTCATGCTCGATGAGGAAAACAATGAGTAGGGATGGGAATTTCTTATAACTAGAAGGCGCACAATAGGCGTAGTGGGACGCTAGGTGAGTGATGTGCCCATAATGCTGAACCACTTGCTTAATGCACCTAGATGTGCGCAGGGGTAAAGGCATGTTTGTTGTAATTCCACTTAAACATAAGGAAAATAAAAAATGTGAATCATGATGCTTGAGATCTGGCACACAATGATGATGGCATGATGATAGGTGACAACTGTTGACTGTATTTGAAACACAGTATCCATATCATGTAAGCCAAGAATGCAGACATACAAATGAGGGTCGACCAATGAATATGTTTGAAACATAGGACTTGTTTCAAATGTTGATTGAGGTCCTTAGGGATGTAGGCCGAAGACGGTAGGCAAGCCGATGTGGCATAAGACCAGGTCGTAAAGGGGTCCCTTCAAACGTGTAAGAGGATGAGGAGCCAAATAATAGGCTCATGAAGCATGGACATGGAATGAGGGGATTTTCTATGTGAAAATTCCACACATCGGTCACTTTTTAACAATGAATTAGAGTATTACAACAAGACATATTAGGTAGAGGGAGTCGAGTCCCCCTCCAAGGACAGGGGTCCATGGGTCACATGCTTTGAACATAATGGTTGTAGGATGGGGCATTAAGGGGGGCATGATTTAATGGACTGTTCTCATGGTAGTGAAGTAGCCAAATGTGAAGCATAGTTCCCATAAGATGTTCTTAGTTTATGGTCATAGAACCCATGCCATGTTTGAAAAGACATGGGAGAAACCTGGTGCGACTATTGAAAAACCTGACGTGAATGAGAACCCAAGAGGTACTCACCACACCCCATGCTCCCAAAAGATTTTGGGCCAAGGGGATAAAGAGAAAAAAAGATTTTAGATTCATGGGGATAGACCTAAAGACGTGATTCATGTGCATTTCTATGTATCCCATGAGGATGGGAATCAAGAAATATGTAGTTCTGGAAGATGTCATTCAGTTTAACGTCTTGAGGAAAGGAAGTGGAGTGGTATTATTTTATGGTCATAGAGCTTGGACCATAGATGGAACTGGAAGAGGAATACATGTGGTTAATTAATTACTAAAACCCGATGTGAATGATGAAAGTAGTAAACCATATCACCATAATGTACTCCCCATGAAACTTCTAGGTCAGGGGACCAAAAGTGAAAGTTATGTTGGGACCGAGGCAAAGTGCTCAGGAATTCCTAAATACCCCATGAGGATGGGAATCAATCCATAAATAGTTATGAAGGTGGAATGGTAAGATACCAGTTCTAGGGATATTATGGTCATGCTGGTCTAGCCCTCGTACCAAAAGAAGAATCATTTGATAGATCTTGTTTGTCATTTAGGATGAATGTCAGTGTTGTTTTTTTGTGTAGTGATGGAACTAAGATGGTGAGTCCAGAAATCACCACAAGAATCAAGTCGTATACAGACATTGAAAAATTGTCTGTTGTGTCAACAATACCAAACATGATGTCCTCTTGAATGAATACACCGTGATGCAATGCTGTTTTTTTAATTGTGCGGACAAGACGATAAGGTCACAGTTTAGGGCTATGTGATAGGGCCAACCATGCATTTTAACATCATGCAGTATAGACACAATAGTTTAAATTCATGTTGGACAAGGAAGAATAGTTTAAATTCATATGGATTAGATATATACAGGAGATATGAGGTTCAAGAGGGTATGTGCACGATGTGATAAAGCATACCCGACGTGAATGAGGATGAGGTCTAGATCACACCACATATGATACCGGGAAAGAAACCTCATGTCGAGGGACCAAAAAAGGTTAGAGGATATGGGGCATGAGAGAATATAACTCATAATGGATTTACATGGTGAAACTCTTGAAAACATTACGTTAATGAAGACATAAGTCCACACACGCCACACCATGCAATCCTATATGGGTCGGAGCCTAAAAGGCTGAACAAAAGTGATACTTAGTGAAATCTAAGATGGACCCAAAGAAGATATGTATCAGCATTCCTATGTACTCCATAAGGATGGGAATCAAGCCATACATAGTTCCAGAAGATGAGGAATAATGAAATATTAGTTTAAGGTCTTAGAGCTTGGACCATGAAGAAGCGGCACTCTTCCAAGAGAGCGCATACCTCGATCTAGTCCCTAAACCCAGTTGAGTAAAACTCGGTCTGGGAAACAAGGGAGGAAGCGGTCTTTTCAACACATGGGATACACATAAATTGGAAGTTTGTGAGGAGCCCCAAAATAATTCTTTCCACAAATTTGTCCTCCTAACATTCAAATGCGCACTAAGGGATAGCACCAACATTGTCAAAATCCTACTTGTACATGATGGGGTGGAAAATTATGTGAATCGTGTCATCGAAATTTAATGCTTGATGGGTATGGCATGATGATGGAGGATAACTGTTGACTATTTTCGAAACAAAACATCTATATCATGTGACCTAAAATGGGAACAAAAAATTAGCATTAATTGCTGACCTTATTCTTAACACGAGACATGTATAAATTTTTTGTTCAAACCCACTGAGGGCGTTGGCCTGTAATGGTAGGAGAGACCTTGGGCCAAGTATCCATGCCACTTAGGTGTCCCTTTGGATGTGAAAGATAATGAAATACCAAATGAAGGGGAAAACGAGGCCTGAAAAATGGGTGAAAGCATGTCCAGGTAAAATCTTACACTCTAGGTTCTGAACCAAAGTACTCCTAGGCACATTGAAGAATCACTGAAGAGGGTCGAGGGACCCAACATAAGAGAAACTGACTAAAAAAGATGAGTGTAGGTCAATGGAGCGAAGGGCGGTCTAGAGAGAGAGAGGTACGTGGCGTGGTTGTTACAAACCCAATGGGAATGGGGACACAAAACCATACTACACCGGGTACCCCTCCCATGGAAGGACTTAGTCCAAGATGCTAGAATGATAAGGAGGGTTCTAAGGGATGGGGATGGACCTGAAGACTTAGACATTTGGGCAGTCCTATATATTCCATAGGGATGGGCATCAAGACACAGGTAGTTCTAGAGAAGGATTCTATATAGTTTATCATCATGTAGCAAGGATGATGGTGATCTTGGTTTATGGTTGTAGGACTCTGACCATATGCCTAGTTTAATGTCATATTCATGGGAAAACTAAGTGGAGAGGGTGAATCATCATGCCTGTGGAAGAACACGAAATGGAAACAATGATATAGGATAATTGTTGACCATATTCGCAACATAGTATCAGTATTTGTGTGACTGGAGGTTGGAAGAAAACAATTGAGCATCAATCGTTGTCCATATTTGCAACACTAGACTTGTATCAATTTTTTGTTTAGAGCCCCCAAGGACATTGGACCATAATGGTCGGGGGGGCCTTGGGCCGATCATCCAGGCTATTTGGGGGTCCTTTTGGATATAGAAGATGATGGAAACCCAAATGATGGGGATCACGAAGCATGAAGGGGCCTGTGCTCGTATAAAGGATGATAAATAAAGGGGGATTTATCAAGGGGATATGTGTAGTGTTGAAAAATAGCCTGATGTGAATGAGGACGTGAGTCCACACAACACCACACAATCCTAGATGAGAACTTCTACCAGTGTTTGAAATGGTCGAGGAACCTGAGGCTGGGCTTCCCAGCCAACTGTAGTCATATGATCCCTCATGCGAGTTTTGCCTTTCCTTAGCTCCTAAGCCCATGTGAGAAATTATTGGTATGGGAGACAAGGAGTATGACTAGGATCTACCCATAATATAAGGGTCTGAAAGCTAGAATCACACTTCTGCTCGAGGAAGGCCGAAGATTGAAGAGACAGCGGGGCAGAATAAACCACTACCCTCAATGTTTGGGACATATGGGGGTGGTGAAAATGGAAAATGATAGTTGTTTACCAGATTCAAAACATAACAACCATATCATGTGACCTGAAATGAGAACAACAACTGTGTGTTAACTGCTAACCAAATTCCCAATATGAGAATTGTATCCATTTGTTGTTCAAAACCCTTAAGGATGTTGGCCCGTAATAGAAGTAAAGCCCTTGGTCCGAGCTTCCATGCCATTTGGGGGTCCTTTTGGATGGGAAGGATATTGGATTCCCAAGTATAGGGAGTGTGTGAAGCATAAATGTTACCATGCAATTTAAAGTCAAGCTATATAGTAGAAGAGGTTGAGATCTTCAGGGGGAGGGATACATGGTACGATCATGATGAGCTCGACGTGAATGAGGAAAAAAGCCTCCACCACACCATGTGTTTAGATCCTATGGGAGGTCCTGAATTTTGGGGTTGGGCCTATGGAAAAAATGTCCATGAATTCCTATGTATCCCATAAGGATGGGAATCAATCCATATGTAGTTCTGAAGTCCACACAATTTAACGTCATACGGTGAGGACACAGGGGGACAGAAGAATGAGGTAGGGCACATGGTGCAATCATCGTAATCCTGACATGAGTTGGGCCAAGGAATCCTACACGACACCATGTGGGTTCCTCCAAGAGAGCTATACCTAGGGGGATAGTAGAAGTGGACACATTGGGATGGACTCAAGATGAATCGTCTGAGCGTTCCTACGTATCCCATAAGGATGGGAATCAAGACATATACAGTTATTTGAGTTTAACGTCTTGTAGGATGACACACAGTTTAATGTCTTCCAAGAATAACTACAGTTTAACATCATGTGTGATGACATATAGTTTAACATTATGTGGGATGACATACTATTTAGCATCTTGTTGGATGACATACAGTTTAATGTCATGTGGGACACATACAATTTAATGTCATCTAGGACATTTTATAGCTAAAGTTCATGTAGGACCAGACAATTTAAGGTCATGTAGGACCCATATTTCTTAGGAAAAGTATTTATTGAGGAACTTAACATTGGTGGGGGGAGTTATACGCTCACTATCCAAGGTAACCAAGGAGTATGTGCCATTGGAGTAAAGCTTGTGAATGACGTAAGGTACTTCCCATTTGGGATCTAAATTGGGTGGTTTCTGTAGGATCGAAATATAATATGAGATGCTCAATATACAAGAGGGGGGGTGAATTGTATACTTTAAAAATTACTTTAGAACCTTTAAAGTTAGTTATGAATAACTAGAGTTTCCTTAAGAAAAGGAAAGGGCTAAGTTTAACAAAGTTAAACTAAGTAAATTCACAACACCTCTAACACCGAACTGAACTTGGAAAGGGATTCCAAAACTAGGTTCCGGAAATATGATTCTGGAAATTGAAACTTAACAAAAGTTACAATATAAGATTCTACCTTAAAGCGTATAGAATCTAAACTAATCAGAGTAAGTAAGGAAGTATAAGAAAGTTATACTTTCCTTAAGATACAAATTACAGCGGAATAAAGACAAGTAGTAAAACTACTAGTAACAAGATAATAGTCTTTTAACCCAAAGAGAAGGGTATCCAACAACCTTGGATAAAGGTCCCTTGATTTATACTTTCAAGCAAGTCTGTCTTACCCACACCAGGGTAAGCCCTCGATACGAAGATCGGTGTCTCTGTCTTGCTATCCCCGCAAGCCCTCAACTTCAAGGTAGTTGGCAACCTCTGTCTTTCTCAGCAAGAAAGCCCTCGATCTTTAAGGTAGTCGGCACCTCTGTCTTCCTATCCCCGGAATCCCTCGAATGTAATCACCAACATTCGGAGTCGCACGAAGCTTTGAGAGTTAATAAGAGACTCTCTCTCTAGAAATCACTTCAACAGCATGTAATCACTTTATCAACAATCAGCATATGCATCAGCTATCAGCAGTGAGCTCTTTCAAATGAGATCCTATTTATAGGTAAGGTCGGCTCCTTCTCCAACGGTCATATTTCCCTTAAAGTTCGGAGGGACCTGTACACGTGTCACTTAGACAACGGTTAGTTTATAACAAAACAGACAACATCATTTTATAACAAAACAAGTGTAACAGAAAGTACGACATCGTTTTAAACTCTAACAAAAAGGTTCGGAATAGAAACTTCGGAGTGAAGGTTCAGAGTGAATAAATTCAGAGTGTATAAAAGAATGATAATCAGATTCTGTTTTATAGGAGAATTTGGAATGAGAATTCGGAGTAGGAATTCGGAATAGGAATTCGTCATCAGAAATCGTAATGAGAATTCGTCATCAGAATTCGTAATGAGAATTCGTCATCAGAATTCGTAATGAGAATTCGGAATGGGATTTCTTCATTAGAATTCGTAATGAGAATTCTTCTTCAGAATTCGTATCCTGAATCTGGAATAGAACTTAGTCAGAAATCAAATCCGGAATTCGGAATGAAACTTCCTTATAGTTCTTGTCCAGAATCTGAATACTAAACAGAATGCTTTTATATCAAAGTTTTAATGACTCCGAGAAAATGAATCCGAAACTTATACTTAAGAAAAATATTGATGAAAATATGATAAGGATAATTTTTCTTATAAAAGCGATTTTCCTTAAGAAAGCAATTTTCCTTATAAAAGAAATTTTCCTTATAAAAGCGATTTTCCTTAAGAAATCATTTTTCCTTATAAAAGAGATTTTCCTTAAAGATAAGGTGTTTGTGTTTTTCAAAACAAGAAGTAATGGAAAAGTCATAAGGAAAACCTTATTGACTCAACAATCTCCCCCTTTTTGGAAAGCACAAACATCCTTACGAAAAAGCTATTCTAAGAAAGAAACACATTAAAGCTTATCTCCCTTGGTTTAAAAAAATATAGATGAATACGACTAACTCCCCCTTAGGCTTTGAAACTCTAAGGATCATATTCATATTTCCGGAGTGATGTTTCTTTAAGAAAAGCTCCCCCTTAAACAAACTCTTATTAGAGTTCTTTTTCCTTGGGTATTTTCCTTTCTCCCCCTTTGATACGCACTTATTAGATTTCCTCTTTTTCTTAAGGATCTTTTCCTTCTCCCCCTTTGTGATTTTCAAAAAGAATTGGAGGAAATGGAAAAACGTAACAAAGTACTTGAAAAATTAGTAATGACAACAAACGAAACAACAAGCACAATTTCCATTAGATTTGTAAAGTCTGCAACAAAAAAATTACAACAAAAAGATCGGATTGGTCATTTCGGATCTTTCTCCTTCGACATGAGCCCCTTAAGAATTGTCTTGATCTTTTTGAGGTCCTTATGATCTTCCTCTACTTGCTTCTCTAAGGCAACTATTCTTGCTGACTGGGCTTCAATTACTTCTTCATGAGCCTTCAACTTTTCTTCATGAGCTTTCATCTTCTCTTCCTGAGCCTTAATTCTTTCTAGAAAATTGATCCGATGATCCCTTTCAAATTTCCAACTCTGATTAACGGAGTTGAGCTTTCCATTCAGATCTCTCACTTCCTGAATCCGAATGTTCTTTTCCTCTGTCAATTTCTCATCGAATGAAGCAGTCATCTCATGAAACATCTTGTCCTCGGTTTGAAATGCATCCTTAACATTTTCCTGAAACTCATCCAGCAACCTCATCTCTTCCACATTCTTCTTCGACCAGCTTGTCATCCTCTTTCAAGATCTTTTATGTGCTTCATAACCAACGAAGAAAGTTTTGAACTGAGCTTCAATCTCAACACACTTATCCATTACCATGGATACGGAATCGGTTTTCTGATTTAGCGCATATTGGAGCATCTGGCACCGAGAGTCAATACTGGAGAAGGTCGGAATGGTTCCTACCAACTTTTTCAAGGACTGAACAACAAAATCGTGCCCCAACGAAGATGATTCCGAATCTGACATCTTGCTCGGAGAGTTTTCTTCCTCAATAAGCTCCAACTTCCTCTTAGAAGAACTACCAGCTTCCTTCCTCATACTCTTTTCTGAACTCGGGGTATCAGCAAGAATTCGTTTCCCCTTATCTTTTTCCGGAATAGAAACCTGTTCCGGAGATTTCTTCTCTCTATCAGATACTTGAACAACCAAATCTTCCTCATCAGCAACTTCTACATTTTCCTTCTGAGCAGCATCAAGTAAAAGATTTTCTTCTTCTCTCAGACAAGAAACTTCTTCTTCGCCTTTCTCTTCTTCCATAGTCGGAGTGACAAGCTTTGAAGATTGAGCTTCAGATGTTCGGAGCGACAGGTGTTCCGAAGGAGTTCCTTTGTATTCATCTACTTGTTTGAGCACATCTCCTGTCTCACCACTTCCTTCAGCAGCTTCTTCAACTTCTTCCACTTTCTCTACTTCCTCAGTAGCAACAGCCTTTTCCGGAGTAACAAGATTTCTTCCTGGAGTCTCAGGTAGACATTCCAGAGAGAAAGATCTCGGTACGGGAATGGTTGCTGAAACCATTTCGTTGAACTTTAACAAGGCCTGAGCTACCTCAGCCTCAGACATTTTCATCTTCAGTTTCTTCTCCTTTTCTTGTTTCTCGAGTTCATCAGCAGCCTTTTCTTTCAGAGCTTTGGCCTCTGCAGGATCCAATCCGAACTGCGGATCTCCTTCCTTCCTCTTCTCTTTGTCAGCTCTCCACTTCGCTGCAACCTCATCAGTATAGCTTTTCTTCTTCTTATACTTAGGAGGTGCGGAGTGGACTTCCTTAGACTTGGGTTCCTCAGCTTCGACAACCACTTCTTTCAACTTCCTCTTCCTTACCGGCTTGGATGATTCCGGATCAGCCACTTTCGGAGTCACTTCTGCTTGAGGAGGTAGATCAATGAACTTCCCTGACTCCTTGTCAAAAGCTATATTCATTCTCTTAAGAGTGGCATCACTAAGCAACATGATTTTACAAACTTTCGGCTTATAACTGCAAGCTACCTTGAAAGATTCTAGGCACCGAACTATGAGCTTTGACAATATTGCTGGGTACATTACAATCTGAGCTCTCAGATTCCCCTTCTTCAAATTCTCAATGTTAAGAAGGATATGCTTCATCAAGTTGAACTTTCTTAGATTTATCAAGAAATCTAAGATGTATATCTCACTTTTCTTCAGACTATCCTTATCTCCTTTTCTCGGTACAATAAGCCCTTGCACACATAACTCCAGAATCCGGAAGTTTGTCGAAAGACTTGCTATTTTCGGAGCCTTGTCATCATCCAATCCGAGAATTTCTAAGGCTTTCTCCTTGTTGAAACTACCCAAAGAGTCTGGCAGTACGTGAGAAATGAATTCAGCTTCACCTTCGTACCTTAACCCTACCAAGCTTGCAGCCTTGGTGTAAGAAAGCTTATATGTCTTTCCATACGACTTGAAAGAAAATTTTTCTCTATTGTCTTCCTCAAAGAAAGAAACCGACTCATAAAACTCAACAAGAAAATCTGAGTAGACTTCATCTTGGTTGCCGGTTTTTGATACCACAACATCCTCCCAGCCATTCAACTTGATATTCTTCGAAATGATAGAATCATAGTTGCTGAAGAAAGTCGGATGAACTAACCTTTCTCTGTAGACTAACCACTGAGAAATGGGCTTGGTTGAAGACATCTCTTGAGAAGATAACTCTGCAGACATTCGGATCTGAAGCCCTCTGAGAAATTTGGAACAGAGAAGACTGATGTTCGGAACTGAGAAAACTGTGGTTCGGAACGGCCTTAAATCGGAGAGTCAGAGCTTCAGCACGCAAAAGCTTGAAATCGATGTGGGACGAGAAAATAGGGTCCCCTTATATAGGCAATGAGATGATGGTTCAACTTCCTCGGTTGATCTAACGGTTTATAATGATCTGAGATCAGATCTAACGGTTGAAAGCTTGAATCCGATCTTTTTGAGGTTTTATTAAAGTAAAGAATTAAGAAATCCAAAAACCAAAAACAAACTATAAGAAATTCCCAGCAAGTAAAATATGATTACGAAAACTTCAGTAAGGGAATCATACCTTTCGGATTAGCTTAGGAAAGTTATTCGTAATGGGTAATATAAAGACGACTACGAAAAACTCAATACGAAAAAGTAAATACGAAAAGTCAATACGAAAAACTCAATACGATAAAGTAAATACGAAAAGTCAATACGAAAAACTTGTTATGGAAGATTCAGTACGAAAGTTTCGATATGAAAATACCAGTACGAAAGTTTTCCATTCCGGAAATTTTCAATACAAATACTTCCATTCCAGAAGTATTCTGTGTGAAAATATCCTTTTTGGAAAATTGTAGTTCCGGAAGTTCCATTCCGGAAATTTTCGTTCCGAAAATTTTGAAAACAAATTTTGAAAAACTTTGTTAAATAAACAATGAAATGTACTCCCCCTATGAAAAGGAGTTTATTACTGTAAGGAGATTTTTTCAACAGAAAGTTAATTGAGGAAGATTACCTTACGGTTATCATTCCTAACTTCTGTTTAATATATTCAAATCTATCAGAAGGCAAGGATTTTGTGAAAATGTCAGCAAGTTGATCTTGCGTTCTGATAAACTGAAGAATAATATCCCCTTTAAGTGTGTGATCCCTAAGAAAGTGATGCCTAATATCTATGTGTTTTGCATGAGAGTGATGTGAAGGGTTTTTACTTAGGGCAATGGCACTTGTGTTATCACACAAAATTTGAGTTTTAGTAAAACTCAAGCCATAGTCTGTGAGTGTGTGTTGCATCCACAACACTTGTGCACAACAACTTCCAGCTGCTACATATTCAGCTTCAGCAGTGGAGAGTGCTACAGAATGTTTCTTCTTGCTTGACCAAGAAACTAATGAATCTCCTAAGAAATGACAAGTTCCGGATGTACTTTTCCTATCCATTCTACATCCACCAAAGTCAGCATCAGAAAAGCTTTTTAGAACAAAATCATTTCCAGAAGTATAAAATAATCCTAGATCCATGGTTCCCTTAAGGTAGAGAAAAATTCTTTTTACTGCCTTTAAGTGAGATTCCTTAGGATTGGATTGATATCTTTCACATAAGCATACAGAAAACATTAAGTCTGGTCGACTAGCTGTTAAGTAAAGTAGAATTCCAATCATACCTCTAAAAGATGTTTGATCTACTGGTTTCCCAGCTTCATCAAGATCTAAAGAGTTTGAGGTACCAATAGGAGTACTTATACTCTTAGTGTTGTCATAACCATACTTTTTAAGAAGATCTTTAATATACTTATGTTGAGATATGTAGGTTCCTTCTGGTTTTTGAGAAATTTGAAAACCAAGAAAAAAAGTTAACTCACCCATCATACTCATTTCAAACTCAGATTTCATTAGACTAGCAAAAGAGTCAGTCAAAGATTGCTGAGTTGATCCAAATATAATGTCATCAACATAAATTTGAACAATTAAAACATTTTTATTATCTTTCTTTATAAAAAGGGTTGGATCTGCATTTCCCTTAACATAGTTATTTTGAAGCAAAAATCCAGTAAGTCTATCATACCATGCTCGTGGGGCTTGTTTAAGGCCATACAAAGCTTTGGTAAGTCTAAAAACATGATCTGGATGTTTTGTATCTTCAAAGCCAGGAGGTTGTTCAACAAAAACTTCCTCTTGAACATAACCGTTAAGAAAAGCACATTTCACATCCATTTGGAAAAGTTTGAAATTAAAGAATGCTGCAAAGGCAAGTAGAATGCGGATAGATTCAAGTCTAGCTACTGGAGCATATGTTTCTTCATAGTCTATTCCTTCTTGCTGATTATAGCCTTTAGCAACAAGTCTAGCTTTATTTCTAACAATGACTCCATTTTCATCACATTTATTTCTGAAAACCCATTTTACTCCAATAACAGAAGTTTCCTTAGGTCTTTCAACCAAGGTCCAGACTTTATTCCTTTCGAATTCATTTAGTTCATCTTGCATTGCTTTGATCCAATCATCATCTCCTAAAGCTTCATCAGTGCTTTTAGGTTCTAATTGGGAAAGAAATGCTAGATGTTCTACTTCATTTCTTAAGGAACTTCTAGTCCTTACAGGTTGATTTACATCACCAATGATACTATCACTGGGATGATTCTTAAGAAACACCTGATTTGGGTTTTGTAAAACCTGTTCATCAACATAGGGTAGAAAGTCTTCTGGGGTAAATGTTTCAGAAGTATCTTCTAGAACAATTTCCTTATCAGAAGGTTCTTCTATCAAAGGTTGATAATCAGTTTTTGAAAACACATCCGAGGATGTAGGTTGGGAGGTTTTAAAAACAAAAGGATCTGATTCATCAAATTTTACATGTACTGTTTCCTCAACAGTACAAGTATTTTTATTAAAAACTCTATAAGCCTTAGAGGTTATGGAATAACCTAAGAAAATTCCTTCATCAGACTTTGGTGCGAATTTATGTAAGTTATCTTTAGTATTCAAAATGAATACTTTGCAACCAAAAACCTTGAAGTAGGAAAGTCTTGGTTTTCTACCATTCCATAACTCATAAAGAGTTTTATTAAGAAAAGGTCTAATCAAAACTCGATTTATAGTATAACAAGCAGTACTTACAGCTTCAGCCCAGAAATGTCTCGCAATAGAATATTCACTCAACATGGTTCTAGTTATTTCTTGAAGAATTCTATTTCTTCTTTCAACTACACCATTCTGTTGAGGAGTTCTAGGTGCTGAAAAGTTGTGAGTAATACATTTCTTACTACAAAAAGTTTCAAAATCAGAATTTTGAAATTCTCCTCCATGATCACTATGAATAGTTTTCAATGGAAGGTTTTTCTCATTTTTAACTTGAGCTCTAAAACTTTTGAAATAAGAAAAAGCTTCAGATTTCCTTGCTAGAAAATAGACCCAAGTAAATCTAGTGTAATCATCAACTAGAACAAACACATAATATTTGCCTCCAATGCTTCCAGTTTGTGTTGGACCGAAAAGATCCATGTGCACTAACTGTAATGCATCGGTTGTTGAGACTTCACCGATTGACTTAAAACTAGATTTATGTTGCTTGCCATATTGACAAGGATCACAAACTTTAGAAGAATCAAATCTAAGCTCCGGTAGATCCTTAACAAATTTCTTCTTAGAGAGTTTACATAGGTTCCTAAGATTACAGTGTCCTAATCTTCTATGCCATAACCAAGAATGATCTTCCATTGCACTTAGGCAAGGTAAATCTTGACTTCTTAGGTCTTCTAAGTTTAAGGTGTAAACATTCTCTTGCCTATTGGCTGAGAGAATAAATTCTTCCTTGGAATTGTGAACTAAGCATTTATCATTCCTAAAATTCACAAGGTAACCTTCATCACATAACTGACTTATGCTAATGAGGTTGTGCCTAA
This sequence comes from Viscum album, assembly GCA_963277665.1. Classification (NCBI taxonomy): domain Eukaryota; kingdom Viridiplantae; phylum Streptophyta; class Magnoliopsida; order Santalales; family Viscaceae; genus Viscum; species Viscum album. Next base: position 382,580,653 of record OY728131.1, read on the forward strand.
GACCTTTAACAAAAAGAACATTTGAAATCAATGTTTTACCTAAAAGAACAATATTACCAATACCAACAATCTCTCCCTTAGCATTGTCTCCGAAAGTTACCTTTCCTCCTTTCGTTTTGATAATCTTTTCAAAAAAGTTTTTGTTACCAGTCATGTGCCGGGAACATCCACTATCCATGTACCAAATATTGTTGCTGGAACTTTCTTTATTTTCCTGAAATTGAGAACAAAGTTAGACTTTCGGAATCCAAACTTGTTTGGATCCGAGATTTCTAGACAATAAAATTTTAGGTATCCACATTTTCTTAGAAAAGTAAGCTTTATGAAAACCTAAGGATTGGGTTTTGTTGAAGGAAAAAATTTTTGCCCAGTAACCACCACATTGACACTTAGTGCAAAATGGGGCACTTTGAGGAACAAAATAATTGTTACTGAAAACTGGTTTTGCATGGGTATAACCAAATCCGGATTTATTTCTTAAAGGTCGTATTTGAGAATACATCTTATCAAAATTTTCCTTACCATGGGTAAAGTTTGATAAACATTTCTTTAAGGAAAAAATTTCGGACTTCAGTTTTACAACCAAGTTTTTATCCTCAAAATCATTAGTTTTGGAACTAGAGTTAGGCTCGAAAACATTTTTATTAGAAATTACTTTTTCTAATTCTTTAGAAAGTTTATTCTTCTCAGAACTTACTTCCTCAAGATTTTTTGAAATATTTTCAAAATCAGCATTTTTCTTATCAAGATCTTTAGAAAGATCTGATATCTCTTTAGTAAGAATAGAATTCCTAGAATTTGCCTTATCAAGTTTCTTATTGAGTTTGGAATTCTCAATCTCAAGAAGTTCAGCAAATCTAGAGACTTCTTCATAAGTAGGTAAAGTATTTTCCTCATAAGAAGATGATTCTTCATCAGAAGAGTTATAATACTTACTATCATTAGGATTTAAAGAAACATTGGTCAAAGATTCAGCATTTCGTACCTTAGCCATAAGACATTGATTATCAATAGGTAATCTGGCTATAAGACCAAGATTCTTCTGTCCTGAAGATTCATATTCAGAAGATTCATCTGAAGAGTCACCACCACTGGCACTCCAGGTGTCATTAGCTTTCAGAACTTTCTTAGCTTTGGCTTTGTAATACTTCTTCCTGTTCTTGTCTGAATGTCTTTCCTTCCTTTCTTTCTTTTTGAGCATAGGGCAATCTGGTCTAATATGTCCAGCTCTCTTACATTCATAACAAATAACATCCCCATCTTTCTTATCTTTCTTATCCTTCTTCTTATACTTGGATTGAAAGTTTCTCTGTCCAGCTATCTTGTTCATCCTTCGAGCAAGATTGGCTAATTCATTTTCTGAAACTTCACTCTCACTAGATTCAGATTGGAAAATAACTTTCTTCGACTTGGATCTGGTTACTCTCTCAGGAGTCTTAGCTTTCATTTGATTCGAAGTTGTAGTAAAAGCAACAATACCATTTCCATTCTTCTTCTTGATGTTGTCAGCATCTCTCTTCATTCTGGTCTCATGTTGTAGAAGAGTTCCAAATAATTCATCAAGAGTAATTTGAGTAACCTTCCTGTTCTCATCTATAGTTGTTCTCTTGGATTCTCATTCATTGGGCATAATATCAATTATCTTGTCCACAAGAGCTTCATCATCTAAACCTTTTTCTCCCATTGATTGTAGACTATTGACGATTGTCATAAATCTTTGTTGAACTTTACAGATAGGTTCTCCATAAGGAAAATTGAATCCATGATATTCATCTCTAAGCATAGCTCTTCTAGTCTCAATCACTTTACAAGTCCCAAAGTGTGTAACCTCTAACTTCTTCCATATATAGTTAGCTGCTTCACAAGAAGAAATTTGGCTATATATATTTCTAGTCATTGAACATAATAAAGTATTGCGTACCTTATAGTTGAGTTGATATTCTTGCTTTTCCTGGTTAGAAAAGGTTCTGACTTCCTTGTCAGGAATTTTATAATCACCAGTAAGCATCACAAAGTTGTCTACTCCAGTATTGATAACAAAAGTCTTCATACAATCTCTCCAGTATTCATAATCATTACCATCGAATATTGGTGGCCTTGTAGGATTCAGATTGTCAATCGATCCAACATTAATTCCTGCCATACTAAAAGAAACTTGGCACACAAACTTGTTAGTAGCTTAGAATCGAAATCACAAAGTTCGGAATGGGAAAAGTTCGGAATGGATAATCTGGAATGACAAAGTTCGGAATAGAAAAGTGAGCAAGAAAAACTAGTATGTTAGTACAAGTATTTCAGTAACCTTGGCTCTGATACCAAATGTAAGAATGGTATAGAGTAAGAGGTTTCCAACCTCTGATACCAATTGTAGGATCGAAATATAATATGAGATGCTCAATATACAAGAGGGGGGGTGAATTGTATACTTTAAAAATTCCATTGGAACCTTTAAAGTTAGTTATGAATAACTAGAGTTTCTTAAGAAAAGGAAAGGGCTATGTTTAACAAAGTTAAACTAAGTAAATTCACAACACCTCTAACACCGAACTGAACTTGGAAAGGGATTCCAAAAGTAGGTTCCAGAAATATGATTCCGGAAATTGAAACTTAACAAAAGTTACAATATAAGATTCTACCTTAAAGCGTATAGAATCTAAACTAATCATAGTAAGTAAGGAAGTATAAGAAAGTTATACTTTCCTTAAGATACAAATTACAGCGGAATAAAGAAAAGTAGTAAAACTACTAGTAACAAGATAATAGTCTTTTAACCCAAAGAGAAGGGTATCCAACAACCTTGGATAAAGGTCCCTTGATTTATACTTTCAAGCAAGTCTGTCTTACCCACACCAGGGTAAGCCCTCGATACGAAGATCGGTGTCTCTGTCTTGCTATCCCCGCAAGCCCTCAACTTCAAGGTAGTTGGCAACCTCTGTCTTTCTCAGCAAGAAAGCCCTCGATCTTTAAGGTAGTCGGCACCTCTGTATTCCTATCCCCGGAAGCCCTCGAATGTAATCACCAACATTCGGAGTCGCACGAAGCTTTGAGAGTTAATAAGAGACTCTCTCTCTAGAAATCACTTCAACAGCATGTAAGCACTTTATCAACAATCAGCATATGCATCAGCTATCAGCAGTGAGCTCTTTCAAATGAGCTCCTATTTATAGGTAAGGTCGGCTCCTTCTCCAACGGTCATATTTCCCTTAAAGTTAGGAGGGACCTGTACACGTGTCACTTAGACAACGGTTAGTTTATAACAAAACAGACGACATCATTTTATAACAAAACAAGTGTAACAGAAAGTACGAAATCGTTTTAAACTCTAACAAAAAGGTTCGGAATAGAAACTTCGGAGTGAAGGTTCGGAGTGAATAAATTCAGAGTGTATAAAACAATGATAATCAGATTCTGTTTTATAGGAGAATTCGGAATGAGAATTCGGAGTAGGAATTCGGAATAGGAATTCGTCATCAGAAATCGTAATGAGAATTCGTCATCAGAATTCGTAATGAGAATTCGTCATCAGAATTCGTAATGAGAATTCGGAATGGGATTTCTTCATTAGAATTCGTAATGAGAATTCTTCTTCAGAATTCGTATCCTGAATCTGGAATAGAACTTAGTCAGAATTCAAATCCGGAATTCGGAATGAAACTTCCTTATAGTTCTTGTCCAGAATCTGAATACTAAACAGAATGCTTTTATATCAAAGTTTTAATGACTCCGAGAAAATGAATCCGAAACGTATACTTAAGAAAAATATTGATGAAAATATGATAAGGATAATTTTTCTTATAAAAGCGATTTTCCTTAAGAAAGCAATTTTCCTTATAAAAGCAATTTTCCTTATAAAAGCGATTTTCCTTAAAAATGCATTTTTCCTTATAAAAGCGATTTTCCTTAAAGATAAGGTGTTTGTGTTTTTCAAAACAAGAAGGAATGGAAAAGTCATAAGGAAAACCTTATTGACTCAACAGTTTCCTGCTAGGTATAATTGGTGTCCTTAGGGATAACACCAAGTCGCCTTGCAAGAAGGATCAGAGGTGAACATTCTTGTTGAAATATTTATCTATCTTGTTCTAATACCTTTCCAGATTGTACAGGTCACAAAGAATGTTCTCATCATGTGATTCCAACTCAGCCAGATGGATTTCAGCTACATTTTCGGGTTCTTGCTGATCATGGATAGCTATACGCAATGAGGGTTACTAAATCTTGATTGGCAGGATGAATTTTTTTTTGTACACCATGTAATATGGTGTCACCTAGGTGGAATTACAAGTCATCGTCTGATAAGACTAGATGGCATTAGGGAACTTGTTTAACCAAATCTTCTTGTTCTGACCAACCATTTTAATTTTTCAGTTCAGGTGCCCAGAAGTTCGTGCCTTTATTGGTGAGGATAGTGTGAGGGAATCCAAATTGGTAGATGATGTTGGAGATCACAAATTCAATGATGGAATGAGCCTTGAATTCCTTGAGCGGAACTGCCTCCACCCACTTGGAGAAGAAATTCAATAGCAGTCAGGATGAATCGGTACTAGCGAGCTGTCGCCGGTGGATATGGTCCCATGACATCGAGTCCCCATACCACAAATGGAAAAGAGTACTTGGTAGTGTGGAGAGGCTCTAGTGGTTGATGCATAATGTTGGCCTGAATTTCAAATGCATGGAACCTTTTGGAGAACTTGATGCAGTCATGGATCATGGAGGGCCAAAAATACCACAATCTCTATATTTGGTGAGATACTTTCGGCCTAGTCTGATGAGCACCATAGGAACCGGCAAGAACCTCTTGCATGATAGGGAAATCTTGACTCCTTAAATGCAATGGATGAGAAAACCATCAAACCCATGCTTGTTTTGGATCTACTCATGACCAGGACTGTCCTGGAGGGTAAACTGTAATGCATGGCATCGAATTCATTCGTGCTCAGCTAGATCTTCCAGGAGATTACCGTTTTGGAGGTACTTGATAAAAGAGGTTTTTTTGTCAAGAGTCACTTCAATCAATACATCTGAGGGACCTGGGGGTCCTGAAGTGGAGGCGCCGACAGTAAGGTGGATTACCTGTGGGCTTTCATCATCATCTAAAGTGACGGGAGAAATGACCCTCCAGTGTGCCATGTGGAAATTCAGATCATCTTGTTCGGACTATTCAAGTGATGCAGCTATGATGGCCAGGGTGTCAACTTGACAATTTTGAGATTGAGGGACATGAGTAAAATCTGGCCAATATGGGAACTAGGAAATTAGCTGGAGAGTTCATTCCAAAAATTGTATGAGCTCTAGATTTCGGACGACATAGTCACCGTTGATCTTCTTGATGACAAGTTCGGATTCCCCTTTCACATGAAAATGGGGCACGTTAATCACTAGGTCCAACTAGAGGCTAGTAATGAGATCCTGATACTTTGCCTCATTGTTGGTTTAACCTTATGACATCAGTAATGAATACGATAGAATGGCTTGTGTTAGGGTAATGAAGACAATACTCAGGCCTATTCTATTGATCTTGGGGTCATTGATCCTTTTGTCGATGGGGCTTTGAGAATCACCATTGAAGTGCATTTTCTAGCACAACATGGCTTGGAATACTATGATAATCACTTCATCGGGGAAATTGAGATCCAAGGACTGGTCCACAGATGTTGGATGGGTATCACGTATGTATGCCAACGTTTTCCCCTTAATATCCTTCAGATGAAAAAACCTGATGTCGAACTTCTAAGGGATTACTTCTCACCAAGATAAATGTCCAGTCAGCATGGGGTGGTTTAAGATGTACTTCAACGGATCCACCTGGGACACTAGCTGTACCTCATAATGATAGAGGTAATGCGATAATATTTTTACCACGAATACCAGTACAAGGAATCTCTTCTGGATAGATGATTTTCTAGTCTCTGTATCATGGAGCATGCAGCTGATATAGTAATGAATGTTCTTTGCCCCCTCATTGTTCTTCTGGGCGAGAAGGGCACTGATAGACTATTCTAGGGTGGTCACATAAAGGACCATCAACTTTCCAAATACAAGTGGCATTAAGACCAGAGGATGAAGCATGTACTACATTATTTCCTTGAAGGCAGTCTGACAATCTTCACCCCACTCATAGACACTGCCTTTATTCATGATCCAAGAAAAAGGCTAACACTTGCCAGAAAAATTCACGATGAATCAGTGTATGTAGGACAAGTGGCCTTGGAAACCACGTAGCTCCTGAAGGTTGATTATGGGAGACATCTGGATGATGTCATTGATCTTCTTCCAGTCGATCTTGATTCCCTTGTATCTGATAATGAAGCTGAGAAACCTTCCAAAGGTAACCCTGAAGGCACACTTCAATGGATTCATCTTCATGAGGTAGGAATAGAGGAAGTTGAACAATTTCTCAAGGTATTTGAAATAATCCTGACACTGAAGATATTTGACCACCATATCATCCACATAACATTCCACCAACATTTCGAGGATCGGCTTAAATATGCGATTCATAGCCAGCTGATAGGTGTCACCATCATTCATTAAATTGAAGGGCGGGACTTGGTAGAAAAAAGAACCTGAGGTGCTATGAAGTCTGTAGAATACTCATCCTCAGGGTCTATTTATATATGGTTATACCCAGAGAACCCATCCATGAATGAGAGGTCCTGGAACCCATCCATAACATCAATAAAAAATTTCGTCAAAGGAAGGGGAAAATAATCCTTCAAACACTGACAGTTGAGATCCCGGAAGTCGATGCAGACTTAGATCTGTCCATTATTTTTTTATGACTAGCACAATTTTGGATAACATTTTTGGGTACTGGAACTCCTTAATGAAATTGGCTCTGATGAACTTATCCACATCCACCTCAACCATGGCACCGTGAGAAGGGTGCATCTTTTTGGGAGGCTGCTTGAACCCGTGATGATTTACCGGGAGACAGAGGCGGTGGAAGGCTACCTGAAGGTCTAGTCTTGGAATCTTTTCATATCTCCAGGAGAATACATCATGGTTTTGTTTAAGGATGTCTATGTAATTTTGTTTCTCCTTCAAGGTCATGGTGGCACTGATCAGTGTGGGTTTTGGGTCCACCTCGCTATCGAGGTTCACCTACACCAATTCGTTGACCTTGTTAGAGACAACCTCTTCAAAGGTGGGTGGATCATCCTCTAAATCCTCTTCTTCAGTTATGGAAGAGGGATCCTTGGTGAGAGGAGTTTTATCTGAGTCGAAAAATCCTGATGAGAGGCTGGTACCAGCCTTAGCATAAGTGGACACTGCATCGGGGAACTCCTATGCAGCTGAAACCATAGCAATAAAGGCTGTTGATCCGATCCCATTCGATCTTCATCCTAAGGGGCCATGCATGATGATATCAAAACAATAGTGTAGTTTCAGCTTGAGCTGGTTAGTTCTCGCCCGATGAAACAAGAATGTATGACTTATTTTCATTTCCATGGGGTAGAGATCCCAATACCTTATGGGAGTAGGAGGCTCTAGGATCACCTGATCCTGATTTTTGTATGAGTATGAGGTGATGTTCCAGTGTCTCGTAGACCTGGGAATGTGTTCCCCTAACTTTCCAAAAACAAAAAAGCATTGTCCCATGTCTGGGGTTGTAGCCTCCAAACAGTGGATTGAAAAGATGTAGGCATCATATAGATCTGTAAATGGGTCAGTCATAGTCGTGGCATGCTCAACCTCGTTATCCTGAATCTACTTGCCTTTTCTCTTGTAATAGTTGGCATCTAGACAATAGTATTCATAATAGGAAAAGTGTGACGCATTGACTTGATGCATGCCCACTTGACCATTAAGTGACTACTTGAGGCACTGGTGATACGGTGAAGGAATCACCGCATGTAGGTGTAGCCATGGCCTGCCCATCAACGCATTATAGGTAGTGTCTTTGGAGACAACCATAAACTCAGTGCTAGCAACTAAGCCATTGAAATGGGTCTTCAAGTGGATCTTTACGACTAGTGTTTGTTCCATCCTATCAGAGACTTGGATTATTATGTCTGGGGGACTAATATCATCCCCATGCAACCCTAGATTTCATATTGTTCGAGTCGGGATTAGGTTGATCCCAGAACCCATGTTGACAAGACAACGACAAACCTCCACTCCGTTGAATTGGCTGGTGATGTACACTGGGATAATGTGAACTTTTATGGGAGAGCCTTCATCATCTCCAAAGAATGAGATGATGGCCTGGAATTCAGCATGCTCGACTGCCTCAACTTAGAAGGCTTTTGTGGATACGACCTCCGTCTGAAACTGGAGGGGGCTTCTTAAAGCCTCAGTGAGGTACTCACGCATATCCGATGATAGAATAAGGGCCTTAAGTATAGAGAGAATTTCTAGAATGATGGAAAGTTGTTTGAGGACATGATACATCCGTTCTAGGTGCAAACTTCTATTTACAGGAGGTCACACTATAACAGGAGGTATGGTGGGCCCTGAAAACTTGACCGGTGGCTGACTGGTACTAAGAATATCCCACTACTCACTAGTTAATGCCTACAGATTGCCTATCGGATGAGGGATCAATGACTGAGACCAATCCTCAATAGATCGCGGATGGTCACGGCACGGTCGAGGTGGGTCTGCCTGATCCGACAACATGAACGGTGGCGAAGGCAGACCTGATGACACAAAATGAGAACGTTGTGCATTCTGAGTTCTGTGCTGGGAATTCTTCTTAGTTTTGGTAGCATGAACTTCCTGGCTGAAAGTACTGGCGGAGTCACTCCGACGACCCATATTGCCACGGATCTGTCGACATTGACGACGATTGGGGATGTTGGGAGGATCCTCCTGGCACTCCCCATCGTTAGGAATTATGTAGGGATTTACCAGCTCTAGGGTACAAAATGGGGAGTTCCCTTGATTGTCAGTTGAATATTCATCCACTACTGAGAATATTCATGGAGGAATCACTATCTATAAGAGCATGAAGTCATCGAGAGTACGAGATGAAAATGAAATTTGTGAGGGAATTTGTTTTCCATTGTGCCACTAGCGTTTTCTCTTCTGTGAAGGGGATGAACGAGACAATGATGAAGAAGTAGTAGATGTGGCTTCTGAAATCTCTGGTCAATTCAGTCATTTACGGATAACACCATTTGAACAATCGAATGTTTTACGATCCATCCAGTCATCATACTTTTGGGACCCACTATTAGAAACCTGATGCCACTCTACTTCACTATCGTTGTTGTTTTCTGTCCTCATGAAGACACATGTCACCTATGCTGGAGATGGACCTAACTGGACTATTTTGTTATCCACCTGGTCTTGAAGATATACATTAAACACATAGCACTGTTGGAGGGTATGCCCCAAGATCTGGTGATAGGGGTGGTAATTAGGGAGATCAGTGAGGTTTTCCACTTCTGTCCTCCTGCATTCAGGAAAACGTACAATACCCTGATCTAAGGCACATTAGAAATAACAGAGGAATTGATCCTCATTGAATGAGTAAGTCCAGTTCCTCCTGTCTGGAAAGGGGGCCCTGGGAGCCTGACCCTAACGAGGGGCTGGAGGAGTCTATCAAGGAGGATTATCCTGGTTATCTCGCCTAGGCGGTGGCTGTGCATTTTTTGGGGGAACCTTCCAATATTGAGGTGGGAACTACTGGGCCAGAGGATGCACCTGAGATGGAGGGCCTCTACAAGGCTATGGATACAGCTCTATTGGTAACAAATCTAGTTTCTTGGGGGATTCTATTTGAGCCACTATGGTGGGATCATCCCTGGAGGCCCTTCTTGTGGGGATTGCAAGAGTAATGGACCTACCTAGATGGCCTATTTCAAGGATTATTCTAGGCATTGTGCCTTATCAAAAAATTATCAAAATACCCTAGGGTAGTTCTTGGTGATCAAAGAGGGGACCAGTGCCATATTGACATTCCCAACCCACATCGGCAATAGTTTCTCCTGAGTCAGTGGCATGTCAAGGGAGTATGTGGGCCCTTTCCACCAGGTGAAAAATTATGAAACACGCTCATCAGGCCTCTGATTTGACTTGAAGAGGTCTATGATACTCTTCTTCTAAGTGGTGGAACTAAACTGTTAGAGAAATTTCCTATATAGGTATTACAAGCAGGCTACTGATCCAATGGGGATATGGTTGTACCAGACGAACACTGACCCTTCCAATTTCTGCACAAAACCCCAGAGTTTGGCTGCCTCTAACTGTGTCGGGGTTCCCATCATGGGTCTACACCTTGAGATGAAGTGGGCCAAATGCTGTGGCAGGTCCCTTGTAACATTGTATGGGGAGAAAGTGGGATTTCAAAAACACAGGCATGCTGGAATATCATCCATTCATGCCATATAAGGCTTTCCTTCAGGTGGGATTTTCATCTGTAGAGTCTCCAAAGCTTCTAGGCAGGCAATGAGTGTCGCCATTGGATCATTCGGGTGGGTGTTCTGGTTTTGATGGGGATCCTTGACCACAAGCACGTTTCCATGTTCTTTAACATGATAACTGGGCCCAACGGCTCATGGAGCGGCTGGTGGGATGATCTGTGGAATGGCTGGGGGAACCTGAGTTGGGTCCCGGAGATTATCTCTCCACTTGGGTGGATTTGGAGACACATACCACATCCTCTTACTGTCAGTTCCAACCTCAACACTCTCTGTGTGGGCAAGATGATCATGGTCACCTGGAGGCAATTCGCCGAGTGGATGTTGTGCCAGCCCCTACTGCCCTGGCTGAGGATCACTATAGTTTTGCAGTTTCTCCATAGCACATTCATCTAGGATGTCATCGACTATCTTCTTGTATTATGTGAGTTACTGAAGCAATGCATCTTTTTCAGGATTGTCTTTCACCTTTTACCCTGAGCCAGACGAGTCATTGGGTTTGATGGATCTGAGGTGTTCCTTATACTTTTTGGGATTTCAACTGAGGACCAATGCCTCGGTGGGCACAATAATACCCAATAGATTTATTTGTTGAAAAGTAATCCTTCCCCACATATCCATGAGTTTCGAAACTCCCTCGGGGGGGGGGGTCCTCTCCAAGAAGTTCTAGCTCGTTCTCACCCCGGAAGGTCATCCATGTTAACCACGACCCTTCCTGGAGGCATATCCTCTATGTCACCTGAAAATCGAGTTGGTTCCAGATGGAACTGAAATGGAGGGACACGTATTTCCCATAACCATGGATTTTCACATGGGGAAAAGCCTCCTTGATTATCTTGTGGAGCACTTTAAAGATCTGGACGCATCGTTGTTGTAGGGTCATATGGCGACATGGTGACTCGGGGCATTGGGACACGGGGTGTGCATCCAAATAAACCAAAATACATTGTTGGTTGATGTCATCTAAGTGCACCAAACTCTTGGGGTAGGCCACTCGTCGATGACGAAGAAAGAAATGAGTCTCCTAGAGGGTCTGGTGAAAACACTCGACCTCTTTTTGGGTGAGTGATTCTGGAACACTGAAATTTAGTGCTGTAACTGGCCAAAAAATCTCCAACAATTGGTCCACTACAAGAATGGACCACAATATCTTAAACTCTTACTCTAGGTCTATCCCTTCATTGCCCCACTCATAAACCGGAGGCAGTTGGGGAACCAGTAGCGATACCGAAGCAGACCGCTGAGGTAGAAGGCTGGCCAGTGGAGAATATGACAAGCAAGCTGAGAAACGACCACATCTTAGGCTATCCAATAAATAATGTAGTGACTTAGCCACTACATTTCTGTAAGATGGGCTGGTGAGCGCAATTTCTAGCATAGGGACTATGACTACTGGTGGTGGACCACACTAATGCTCGTTCGCCATTGGTCCCCCGAATATCTCTCTATGATCTCTGGTTGAGTTAGAGAGTGCTTCTAGTGATGATGGTGGCGATTTAATCACCAGAACCTATGGAGATACCAAATATCCATCCTTCTAGATGTACTTGATGAAGGAGGTGAGAATCTGATGGACCTCACATTCTGGAAGTATGATCCGATGCACCTTGTTCTAGCCCCAACACTTGATGCAGAGGATCTAGGCGAGGGTTCTATCGCTGAGGAATATTACACCTCAGAATATGAGAGGAAGACTAGTTTAATCTCGATATGAATCTTCTCAGTATTTATTTTATGGTGGCGATGACCTTCCCACCATTCCTAGGATAGTTCTTTGGGACAAGGTAGATTTCTGGAAAGAGGAGGACCATCAGCCGCACTGCTACCAGGGTGGAGAGGATTTTTGCCTGAGTGAGATGGGGTGCGAGGAGAACCTAGAAAGATTTAAAAGGGAACACAAGGAGGAAATATATGTCCACTAACTTATGTATGAAGGGAATCTCCGTGTAAGGTGCTGGAGTGGGTAAGACCTCCGCTGGAGCTGATAGGAGCATGAGTATGACCTCTGTCCTGGGTGTTGGTGAAGCGAAGATGACCTTCACCCCTCTGATTTCTATGGTAAGGAGGACCTTTTCTTGCTGCTGTAAGGACATGGGGAGGTCCCCCACATTGTATATTGACCGTATTTGAAATGTACCCAGACTGGCAGCCTATGGTAGGAGGATGAACCCCATACTCGATGTAATGAGCACGAGAGAGGCTTTCATATTGAGTGTCATTGTTGTAGAGAGGACCCTCATTCAGATTGAAGGTATCACAAAGAGGACCTCAATGATGAGCTTTGAAGTAGGGAGGACCCGCGTTCTCTATGGTGGCAATATAGGGAGGACCTCCGTACTGGGTGTCATTTTCACAGGTCGGTCCGTGGAGGGTGCTCCCTACGTCGATAACCAAGAGAGTCGACCCAGCCTTCCCATGGGGTGGTTGGGGTCTCGATCCGGGTCAGGTATATAAGTTCCATTGCTCTGTGTATACTTGGGGATGATGATATATGTTAGTGGTGGCGTGATCCATAGTAGTTATTGTTGTTGAATCCCCTTGATGGGCGTCCTCCTTGGCCTGTAACTAACGCAGGAAACGGGTCATCCGGACTGGGGACAACAGTGCAGGTGTATAGATTACCTGCTCCTCAACTCATTGGACAGGGTGCCGGGGCTGGCGCGGCCTAGTGGGTGCCCTCCTAGGGAGACCCTAAAACTGGATCACAGTTGGGCTGGCCCAGACATCCCCAACCTCATTGGCGTAGGGAAGGGAGCCATCAAAGCATTCCAGGGAGAGGCTCGAGAAACAGTTGTACATTAGTGTAGGGAGCAGTGGCTCCTTGTACGGCCCTTTGGGGCAGTAGTGGTGATGAGGCGCAAATGCCTCTAAATCTTGGTGGGCCATATCCTGAGTTGGTATAATCCCCTCCTCCTCGTATCAGTAGACAAATTCATTTATCACCTTTCATTGTCCGAATTAAAAAGGGGATATCGGGTATGGGAGACTAGCAACTATGGTTGTGGAGATAGTCATAGAAGAAGTGGAGCCATGTGAAGATTCCATGTTGACGTTGTCCTTTCCCCTCCATCGGTGGATAGGAGGTGATCAGTTTACTGTTACAGCAGCTTGGGTCCTATAAGGTAGGCAGATTAAACCATTAACACTGCAAAAAAGAAAACCAATTTCCAGTGCTCCAGTGTCAGTTCCTCTTCCTTGACTGGTAAGCCAGATCCACGCTGACCACGTCATCGATGGAGATTAACAATGTTTTGACTACCTCGACTTCTGGTGAGTTTCATGCCAGGGTGTCTATTTATTAGGTGAGACCCAGCGCCAGATAACAGGATCTGGTGACATGCTAATCCACTGATGTCTTGAATGTTACTAATCTCCACATTGAGGAGAATAACTTCATATCGGGTTCACCATTTCTACTTCTGATGCTTTCACCGAGGCGCACACATCTGTCCGTTTGATGAGGATGAGGACGCACTGACTATTGCCCCTCATTCCCACTTTCCAAAGGTAGGCATCATCCGTCACTTATTCATGGATGTTTTCTCATTGATCGAAACAAGATGATGAGATGTCAGTTTTTCCTTCCATGGATTCCTCCTCATAAATGATCACATATTCAGGGTCTCCCTTATATATTAAGACGTTGTTTGTGAAACTCTTCCCAATGCCCTTTCTCTATGGAAGCTAGTTAATTACACTGCCTTTGTCAGAACATTTCATTTATAGCACCCCAAACATTTTATGGTATTTCTCTCTTAAATACATTCTATTCATCACTATGTTCCTTTGAAACAACACTAGGTTATTTAGGAGATAGTCAAAACCTAGCCATTAGATATAAATTTTCCACTTCTATGTTTTGAATTTCAAAAAATGATCATCTAGAGTTGTGATCAGTAAGTCATTTGGAGTCTTATAGAACAAACTTGATTTTTTGCGATTAGTAACATACCCTTATGAATAGTAATATGAATAGTAATATGACCCTTATGAATAGTTAATAATAATTTTATTTTATTTTCTTAAGGAAATATGGTAATGGGATCTAAATTAATTTTTCCATGTCACATAAAACTAACTGCACTTCAAGATTTTTATTTTTCGAATTAACTATAATCTTATTTAAAAATTAAATTAATAATATTTAGAAAATTATTTTTGAAAAATGGATTTCGATTTTGAATTCTACACGTCGAATAATGGTATTGGTGAATTTTTTTTTATTTTTCTGAAATTCTTGAATTTTTGATGAATAGTGAAATACAGTAAATACTGTATATTCAATTTATCAGTAAAATACACTATTTATAACATCATAAGTGTTGCAAGGACACTTGGTTCAAACTCACATGCCATTATTACTATTAGGGGTCACATTGAACAATACTGTTGGTTGTCTTGATGGAAATAATAAAATATTGAAATTAAATATTCAAAATTTACCCCTCTCCTCAACAATAAACCCTTCCCACCTTTTCTCTTCACTCCTATAAGCCTTGAATCTACTCAATGTTCTGACCACTTAACCCTTACCGAGTCTCTTCCCCACGTCCTAGAGCATCTGGACTCACCAAAATACCCAAACCAAAACCCTTAAGAAGGATCTCAAGGAGAAGAGATCAAGAGGTAAACGACCTCTTTTATTTTCATTCTTTTGTTTAATTTTATGTTATTCTCTTCCTTTACCTTTGGCTTGTGTTGGGATATTTCATTAAATTTTACCCCTTACTGTCCATATTATGTATGAGTGATGAGATATTCCATTCCTCTCATCAAACTATTTTTATGAAATTTTAAGAGATGCCGTTAGGCAGCTGAATTTTTGTGAGAAATTTATCAAGTTTTCATTCATTTTAAGATTACTTTCTTATCCTCTTCTTTCCTCCCCTCATATTAAGCAAGAGGAATTTATGCTCCATAATATTTTATATTATGGATGTTCGAATATTTATGGAAAATTATTCATCATTATTCTTCTCCTCTCCAACTTATTTAAGGAAAAAACATTGTCCGTGACGTGTCGAATTACCAACATCGTGGATGATGTAATTACAAATTCCATTAATTCATTAAAGTCTGGTCATGAAACCAAATATATGGTTGAACCAGGTCATGATATATTTGTTTTATCTTGATTAAAATTCTGTAATCTTTATAGGTTCATAATACGGAATAATAATACAAAACAAGTTCACTGAGCACAAATCTACCAAGCCAAATTCATGTGTTTTTAACGCATCGAATGAGTCATCCTCATGGTATATAACCAGAATCACTATAAGATCATTTATATCTCTTTAATTTATCTAATAATGTATATTAACAGTTCTGTATGTTTAACCTTATTTCAAACCAACTTCCATTCATTAATACAAGTAAACAAATCACGAAACCTAGTAAAAAAATGCTTCCAAAACAATAAAATTGAATCTCTTAAATCCAACAGAAAGGCCATTAATGAACTTAATAAGTTTATACCATATCAATTACATATAAAATAGGTTCTGGATTTTTGAAATTAATATTCCTAATTTGTTTATTCTGGTCTTTAATAACAAGTCAAGAACACGTTCATGCATAAGGTAAGGGGTTTCTCATCTCACTTTCATTTCTGTGAGATTTCCATTGTTCACAAATTATTCCTTATATTTGGTATATGTGTACTTCCGTTTGATATATAATAACATGATTTTATTTAAATTCATGTTATTAATTGATTCACTTGATGGTTATTATGTTCTGGTCATACGGTTTGATCGATTACACTGTGGTAAGGGACTTTGCCTCTGTTGTCGTTTTCATTGTGACTGTCTTTGTATTGTGCACCTAACAATCCTTATGTGGTGTACCTACTGCCCATTTGAGATCACTTTTCATTTAAAGTTATTTTTATATTATGTATCCACAATCTCATGGATATGTTTGATGTCTAAACCGTATAACATTTTACATAGGGTGTTCATTTGGAAAGTTATTAGGGAAATATTGACGAATCTGTATACTCTACTCTATACAGATATAGAAAGGGAATATTGCTCTGGTATTGAATATATTCATAAAGAATGATTTGGATGTAGAGGTGGGTGGGGCCGATTAAAACTCTTCGATGCATTAGTAGGTCTCATGAGACAAAACAGTTTGTGGACAGACCCTTCGAGTTTGTTTCCAAAAAAATTAGACGAGTTTCTACCCATAGTTGTAAACCTTTTTATGGTATTATGGTTTCATTTTCCAGATAAATGATGTCCAATTAATACGAATTATCTTTATTCATTATCAATTATTATTATTATCCATGAGGTTTTCACTATTACAAAATCTATGGATGTAGTTTCATTCTCATTTTATTAATGGAATTAGTTGTTCATTTGTTCACTATGCCATATTGTTTATGTCAGATTGATTATGATTCACTTATTATTTTAATCATGCTTCCACTATTTCTAACCCTTACTGAGCGTTTGAGCTCACCCCTTTCATTGTTTACCTTCAACAGGTGATGAAGAGAAGGTATTTTATTGAGTTTGCGTGGTTGCAGTTTTTAGTATTGTTATGAATTGTATCTTGTAACCTTTTTAATGTAATTTGTGTTACATATATGAATATATTTTCATAAAGACTACTAAATTGTTTGTTCCTTCGGGACATTCATTCCTTCTAACCATTCCAATATCATAAGTAATGCACCAGCTCCGGTCTAGAGGGGTCAGGGTGTTATAGTTGGTATCAGTGGTAGTTTAGTAGAATACTATGAAACTAGACTAGGAAATTTATAGTAGGGAACAAATCCCTAAGGTAGTATCTGAGGATTAACATATAAGAACATCCTGGTATTTTGGTAAGGAATATATTATGTGGATATTTTATGCAATACATCCCCGTTTGGATACGAGCAGGTAGAGGCGGCTCTGGCACTAATGTATCTATAGATAAAACCCGAAAACACCACTTTGAGCTAGACTCAAACGGGAACTGGTGCCCGACAACATGCCTTGATGCACTCTTGGTTACAACACTGCCGGGGGATATACTTAGGATAATTCATGTTTTCTTTACAAGACATTATTAAGGAGTTAATGTAAATTTTTTCTTAGAAAAACCATGATTATATTCTTATCTATGCATAGAATTTCAATCTATGTTAAGTGCATTTATATTTGAGATTTATAAACTAATCTAGTATATCCCATTATTTAGAAATGGCATCTAATGTAATAAGGGGAATCAATACTCATGGGAAATGTAGGGATCTCCCCACTGATCAAGTCAACACGGTCAATGTCGAAGCAGATCAAATCATGACCATATTGGGACAACATAATCAAGTTGTAACAAATAACCATTTAACACTTGTGTTGGATCGTTTCATGCGGCAGAATCCCCGATCTTTCTGTGGGACTACTAATCCAGTGGTTGCTGAGAAATGGATCAAGTCCATTGAAAAGATATTCATGGCATTAAGATGCAATGAAAATGAAAAGGTAGTACTGACAGTATATTGTCTCAAAGGAGACGATGATTAATGGTGGTCCTTGATTCAAAATACCACGAAGGAAGAATATATATAGGATATGGAATGGAGGACTTTTAAGGAAATATTCATCAAAAAATATTTCCCTCATGATCAAGGAACTGAAATGAAGAGGAAATTCCTTGGCTTGAAACAAAGGGAATAAGACAGTGTTGTAGTGTATGAGGCTACCTTCACAAGGTTAGCCAGGTATGCCGTGGATTACATTCGTGACTCCGTAGACAAGATTGATCACTTCTTTAAAGTTATTAAGCCATGTCTTCTAAGGACACTAGATTCTCAAACATTTTCATCATATTATGGAATTGTATCAAGTGCTATCAAAATAGAGAATGAATTTTCTTGATCAAATTGTTTCAAAGGAAACCAAGATAAGAAGTGGTACTATGATAACAAAGGAAAAGGATAAGCACCAAAGAAGAGAAAGGGAACGAATAGTTTCCCATTATGCGAGAACTATGTAAATAATCATCTCAGGAAATGCTTGAAAGGTATGAGAGTCTGCTATAAGTGTGTAAAAAAGGGTCGTCGATCTGATGAATGCAAGTGGAAGAAATAGTTCAATGATGTTCAACACTACAATTACAGAGAGATGGTACACTATGAAAATGAGTGTTCTAAGCGCCAAGGAAGCATGCCTAAAAAAACCAAGAGAGAATGGGAGAGCCTATGCGATTACAACCACGGATCTTGAAGTTCTTAGTGACATGGTGGAAGGTACTTTAATTGTTCCTCAAACTTAGCCAACACTTTATTTGATTCTGGATCATCGCATTCATTTATATCCTCTCAATTTCCAAGAAAATTAGATGTGTTCAATTTGAATTAATAAAGGAGTTTCCAGACAAAACTCCCATGGGGTGTATCATTTCAACAAAGTCATGTCGACTAGTACCCCTCCAAACACAAAAACATGCTTTAGTTTATAACCTTGTCATCATACCCATGTCTGAATTTGATATAATTCTCAGTATGGATTGGATGTCAAATTATGATGCAAGGATTTATTGCAAGAAAAAGGAAGTTACATTTTTTGAAAATGGTGTAGAATCCCTTGTTTTTAGAGAAGAAACATCACCACCCGATTCTTATTTAGAACCACCCCCAGTAGCTCTACTGAATGTAATACTTAGAGAAGAAGATAAACCAATATCTATGATAGAAGAAAGAAATCTAAAAATTGAATATGTGTATGTAGCTAAAGATTACATTGATGTATTTCCATAGGATTTACCTAGACATATCTAGAGAGGGAAGTTGAGTTCTCTATTGATTTAATTCCTGATGCAAGACCTATATCAAAGACCCTATATAGAATGGCCACTGTGGAGTTAGTGGAGCTAAAGAAACAACTTTAAGAGTTGAGTGACAATGGATTTATTCGACCGAGTGTTTCTCCATGGGGATCCCCAGTCTTGTTTGTAAAGAAGAAAGATGGATCCATGAGGCTTTGCATTTATTATCGAGAAATAAATGCTATTAAAATAAAGAATAAGTATCCTCTACCTCAGATTGATGATTTATTTGACCAAATTAATGGAGCTCAATACTTTTCAAAGATTGACCTTTGATCTGGGTATCATCAATTATGTGTGAGGAAGGAAGATATTCTGAATACATCATTTCGAACAAGTTATGGGAATTATGAGTTTACAGCGATGCCTTTTGGACTAAAAAATGCACCCTCTGTTTTCCTAGATTTAATGAATAGAGTTTTCAATGAATATCCTGATAACTTTTTTGTGGTATTCATTGATGATATCCTGGTATACTCAAAAATCTATGAAGACCATGAGGATCATTTGTGAACTATTCTAAAAACTCTGAGAATAAATCAATTGTATGGGAAGTTTAGAAAGTGCGAATTCTGGCTTCAGTCAGTTTATTTTCAAGGCCATATTGTCTCTAAGGATGGAATCCTAGTTGATCCTGCAAAGAAAAAGTCAATCCAAGAATGGCCCATGCCAACAAAAATAACTGAGGTATGCAGTTTTATTGGCTTAGCAGGTTATTATCAATGTTTCGTTCAGAATTTTGCCCGACTGGATAACCCGCTAACCAAGCTCACACGTAAAGGAGTTAAGTTTGTGTGGAAAAAAGTGTGTACAGAATGCTTCGAATAAATGAAAATAAGATTGGTCTATGCTCCAATTTTGACTCTTCCATCTGGAAGTGATGGATTTGTGATATATAGCGATGCATCAACGAATGGGCTGGGTTGCGTCCTTATGAAAAACAATAAAGTTATTACTTATGAATTAATATAGTTGAAGACTGATGAGAAAAATTATCCAACTCATGATCTTGAGTTAGCAGCCGTATTATTTGCTCTGAAAATAAAGAGGCATTATGTCTACAAAGAGAGATGTAAGATTTATACAGAACACAAGAGTTTGAAATACATTTTCACACAAAAATAACTCAATATGAGGCCAAGAAGATGGCTCGAGTTACTCAAAGATTACGATTGTTCAATAAACTACCACCCAGGAAAGGCGAATAAGGTGGCAGATGCATTAAGCAGGAAAGATCATGGCCTTCTAACTCAAATGAGGGTTGAAAGTGATCCTATGTTTATGGATCTACTAAATATGGATATGGGAATATTTAAGGAAGGGGAAACATCACTCCTCTTTCAAATGATTACTGAACCATCATTACTAAAAAAGATAAAAATTTCTCAATCTAATGATGCGAATCTGCAAAAGAAAATTAATACAGTTAAGGATGGAAGACTGACTGACTTCATGTATGAAGAAGGAGTTCTAATGTTTGGGAAGAGGTTATGTGTTCCATCAGTACCTGAGCTAAAAAGGGAACTATTAGATGATTCTCATAGCTCAAATTTCTCTATACACCTAGGTAGCACCAAGATGTATAGAGATCTGAAGGAATATTTTTGGTGGGATTATATAAAGCGATAAATTTCTCACTATGAGTCAAGGTGTCTAGTTTGTCAAAAAGTGAAGGCAGAGAGACAACATCCCAATGGAGTGCTAAACCTCTACCTATTCCTATGTGGAATTGGGATAACATTACGATGGATTTTCTCACCAGACTACCAAGGACACCGAGAAGGAATAATGCAATATGGGTAATTGTTGATCGTCTCACTAAAACATCAAATTTCCTTCCAATAAGAGAGGATTTACCACTTGAGCGCCTGGAAAGACATTATATTAATGATGTTGTGAGACTTCTTGGTGTGCCTCTATCAATTGTCTCTGATTGAGATCCCCGGTTTACATCAAAATTCTGGAAAAGTCTCCAGAAGGTTATGAATACTAAGCATCATATGAGTACCACATATCACCCCCAAAACGATGGTTAATCTGAAAGGACAATTAAAACTCTAGAAGATATGCTGAGGTCATGTTCTCTTGACTTTAAAGGTATGTGGGATCAACACTTTCATTTGGTTGAATTTTCATACAATAATTGTTTATATTCTAGTATTCAAATGTCTCTATATAAAGCATTATATGGAAAGAGATGTCAAACTCCAACCTATTGGTATGAAGTTGGTGAGAGGAAACTTATAGGTCCATAACTTATTGAAGAGACCAAGAAAAATGTGAAGGAAATACAAGCCCATATTAAAGCATCTCAAAGTAGGTAGAAGAGTTATGCTGACAACCGGATAAAGGACATGGAATTTCAAGTAGGATATAATGTATTTCTGAAAGTATCTCCATGGAAAGGAATATTAAGGTTCGGTAAGAAAGGAAAACTGAGCCCCAGGTACATAGGACCATTTGAAATTTTGGGAAGCATTGGAGATATAGCATACCATTTAGTGATGCCGCCAAATATCTTTATATTTGATGATGTGTTCCACATATCGTTGCTAGAGAAGTACATGCCAGACCCAACACATGTACTCACATATGAAGAAATAGAACTGGAACCTGATTTATCATACTGTGAAAAGCCTATCACAATTCTTGACACAAGGAAGAATGTATTGAGAAATCGAACAACTATCCTAGTAAAGGTTCTTTGGAGAAATTAAAATATGGAGGAAGCAACCTGGGAACCAGAGGATTTCATGAAGAAGAACCACCCACATCTTTTCGGTGGGCTATGTAAATAAAATTTCGAGGGCGAAATTTATAAAGGAGGGAATATTTTAGCACCTCAAACATTTTATAGTATTTTTCTCTTAAATACATTCTAATAATCATTTTGTTACTTTGAAACAACACTAGGTTATTTTGGAGGTAGTCAAAACCTAGCCATTAGATATAAATTTTCCACTTCTATGTTTGGAATTTTCAAAAATGGTCATCTAGAGTTGTGATCAGTATGTCATTTGGAGTCTGATAGAACAAACCTGATTTTTGGTGAATTGTAAAATACCCTTATGAATAGTAATATGAATAGTTATATGACCCTTATTCATAGTAAATAATAATATTATTTTATTTTCTTAAGGCAATATGATAATGGGATATTAATTAATTTTTTAATGTCACATAAAACTAACTGCACTTCAAGAATGATATTTTTCTAATTAACTATGACCTTATTTAAAAATTAAATTAATAATATTTAGAAAAAATTATTTTTTGAAAAATGGATTTCTATTTTGAATTCTACATGCTGAAAAATGGTAGGGGCGAATTTTTGGTATTTTTCTGAATTTGTTGAATTTTTGATGAATAGTGAAATACGGTAAATACCGTATATTCAATATATCAGTAAAATACACTATTTATGACATCATAAGTGATGCAAGGACACTTGGTTCGAACTCACATGCCATTATTACTTTTAGGGGTGACATGAAACAATACTATTGGTTGTCTTGATGGAAATAATAAAATAATGAAATTAAATATTCAAAATTTACCCCTCTCCTCCACTATAAAAACCCCCACCACCATCTTCTCTCTTCACTCATCTAAGCCTTGAAGCTACTCAAATTTCTGCCCAATTACCCTTCCAAAATCTCTTCCCCCAATCCTAGGGCTTCTGGTCTCACCAAAAGACCAAAACCAAATCCCTTACGAAGGATCTCAAGGAAAGAGATCAAGAGGTAAACGACCTCTTTTATTTTCTTTCTTTTCTTTCATTTTATATTATTCTCTTCCTTTACCTTTGTCTTGTGTTGGGATATTTAATTAAATATTCCCCATTACTATCCATATTATGTATGAATTATGGGATATTCCATTCCTCTCATCAAACTATTTTTATGAAATTTTAAGAGACGTCGTTAGGCTGCCGAATTTTCGTGATAAATTTATCAATTTTTCATTCATTTTAAGATTACATTATTTTCTTCTTCGTTATTCACCTCCTCTTAACCAAGAGGAACGTATGCTCCAGAATCTTGTATATTCTAGATGTTCTAATGTTTATGGGAAATTTTTCATCATTATTCTTCTCTTCTCCCACTTACTTAAGGTATAAAAACGTTGTCCATGATGTGTCGAATTACCGACATCATGGACGATGTAATTTCAATTTCCATTAATTATTTCAAGTCTAGTCATGAAACCAAACATATGGTTGAACCAGGTCATAATATATGTGTTTTATTTTGACTAACATTCTGTAATCTTTATAGGTTCATAATATGGAAGAATAATGCAAAACAAGTTTTTTGAGCACAAAACTGCCAAGCAAAATTCATGTCTTTTTAAGTCATCGAATGAGTCATCCTCATGGTATATAACCAAAATCACTATAAGATAATTTATATCTCTTTAATGTCACTAATAATTTATATTAACGATTCTGGATGTTTAACCATATTTCAAACCAACTTACTTTCAAGAATACAAGTAAACAAATCATGAAACCGAGTAAGAAAATGCTTCCAAAGCAATAAAATTGAATCTATTAAATCCAAAAAAAAGACATTAATGAACCTAATAAGGTTATAACATATCAATTAAATATAAAATAGGTTCTAGATTTATCAAAATAATAATCCTAATTTTTTTATTCAGGTCTTTAATAACAAGTTAAGAACACCTTCAAGCATAGGGTAAGGGGTTTCTCATCTCACTTTCATTTCTGTGAGATTTCCATTGTTTGCCAATTATTCCTTATATTTGTTATATGTGTACTTAAATTTGATATATAATAACATTATTCTACTTATATTCATGTTATTCAATGATTCACATGATGGCTATTAAGTTATGGTCATACGGTTCGACCAATTACATTGTGGTAAGTGACTTTGTCTCAGCTGCCGTTTTCGTTGTGACTATCTTTGTATTGTGCACCTAATAATACTTATGTGGTGTACCTACTGCCCATTTGAGATCACTTTTCATTTGAAATTATATTTATATTAAATATCCATAATCTCATGGATATGTTTTTTTGTCTAAACCGTATACCATTTTACATACGGTGTTTATTTGGAATGTTATTATGGAAATATTGATGAATCCGTATACTCTACTCTATATGGATATCTAAAGGGAATATTTCTTTTGTATTGAATATATTTATAAATAATTATTTGGATGTAGAGGTGGTTGGGGCCCACTACAGCCCCTCGATGCATCGGTAGGTCTCATGAGACAAAACAGTTTGGCGACAGACCCATCGAGTTTATTTCCAAAAAAATCATATGGGTTCTTACCCACAGCAGTAAACCATTTTTATAGTATTATGGTTTCATGTTCCAGATACATGACGTCTAATTAATAAGCATTCTATTTATTCATTATTAGTTATTTTTATTATCCATGAGGTTTTCACTATGACAAAATCTATCGATGCAGTTCCATTCTCAGTTTATTAATGGAATTAGTTGTTCATTTATTCATTATGACATATTGTTTATGTCAGATTGATTGTGATTCACTTATTATTGTTCTCATGATTCCGCTATTTTTAACCCTTTTTGAGCATTTGAGCTCACCCCTTTCATTTTTTACCTTCAACAGGTGATGAAGAGAAGGTCTTTTATTGAGTTCGTGTGGTTGCAGTTTTTAGTTTTGTTATGTATTATATCTTGTAACCTTTTCAATGTAATTTCTGTTACATCTACGAATCTAGTTTCTTCAAGACTACTAAACTATTCGTTCCTTCAGGGATTTCATTACTTCTAACCATGACAATGTCACAAGTAATGAACCGGCTCCGGTCTATAGGGGTCGGGGTGTTACACCAAGGGGTCCGGTTAGGGTAGAAACCTTAGGTCGAGGGAGTAGTCATGTTGGACATCACTGGAATGTCTAGACGCTGGAACATTGGCATATTTGGGTTTCTCCACCTATTACAGGGATTCTAGAGGGAGTAGAAGCCTAAAGCATCCTACATTAAATATAGGGAATTATATGACATAGACATGCCTCTGAGGTTTTCCTCAGCATCAAAAGATTAACACATGGTATGCCAATGGTTTAACGTCTAGTGGAGACAGATCAGACTGATCAGAACACCAACTAGAGTGACTCAGATAGATGCAACCCTTGGAGGTATCACTAATGCTTGGAGGTGAATTGACATGATCTCACTAGGATGTGGTGACCCAGGTAATAATCAAGATGAATAATATATGGTTAAGTGAAGTGGATAGAGAATGAGATGGAGTCGACTTGAGGGTGACAATGATGTTAGGATTGAGCCTCAAAGAGATCACCTACACATCCCTGTGATAGGGAATCAAAGTCCACGTAGTTTATGAGGGTTGGTTAACCGATGTGAAGTAATCAGGACCAATGGTTGTTGGTCTTGAACCTCAGGTAGGCTTTCTATGTACCTTGACTTGGAAAGGATCAATGTGCATATAGTTCATGAGGGTGGTGAACTGACGTGATATAGCATCCCGCCATTTTATAACATAAACTTTCATTACATTACACAAAACTGAGGATCGTTAAGGTTTAGTGTCTTGGAAACAAGGATCATAATACATAAAAAAAACATAAAAACATTCTTCTTAAACACTTGAAAGCCGTCTCCTTAAGTTCATTCTAGGTTCATTACTGCATCTCATAACCTGGGGACATACATCAAAAGAAATGGTGAGCAGAAGGCCCAGTAAGGGAAACAAGAGGAACATTTTACATGTAAATTTGATATACTTCAATAAGGACATGAAAAGAACTTTAAGGCATGAGAAAGAAATCATGAGGCATTTCATAATAAAAACAAAATTTTTCATAACTTGAAGATGTGGCTACATCATTTAACATAGACAATCATGAACATATCACCAAGGTCCATCCCCAAGGTGTCATTTGCAAATTACCAAGGTTATTCACCAAGGTATCGTGAAAATTGTAATCTCTAGTGGTTACATCATTACCCAATGCATTGGAGCGCTATCAGGGCGCACCATTAAATTTGCCTTTATTATCATGTGAGCCACATATATCATCATCAAACATTTCATAAATAACCCACATAACATAAAATAAATGGGTTTCATTTCATAATCATAACGTTTTAAAAACTGCTTTAAAGACATGATCTTTACGTCACTTTAAACCCACGGAAAGGGAAAGCGGGTCTCATGTATGTAAATCCCAGAATTTAAAATGGAAAATTTTGATATATATGTGAATACCCTTGTAGAAATAAGAGCTTTGAGTATTCACTTTATAACATAAAAAAAATTTGAGAAAAGAGAGAGGCATTTTGAGGGGAAAATTCTGCAGCATAACGGCTAAGTTTCGGGGTTTTAGAAAACATTGAAATGAGAGGGGACATGGGTCACCCTTTCATAAATGATCCATAAAACAGTAGGGTGAAAGAATAAGAAGGACATATGGACATGGTAATGAAATTTTAGGGACATACCATTTGAAATGAAAAACATGGAAGGAAAAAAAATTAGATTTCTCTTATGAAAATTTGGCAGCCTTACGGCGTCACTTAACTTTAAAAGAAAATGATTTGACAAGATCAAATAGGGTCCCTCATCATATGATCATAATAGATCAGTATGATATATATAGATATAATTCCCCAACATAACAAAAAGGAACTTGAAAGAATTGACATGAAAGTAGAACTTCAAAATGAGAAGGGTGAAGAACCACTTAAAAATTCGGCAGCCTAACGGCGCCACTTAAAACATCAAAATACTGAATTGAAGAGATCAAATGGGGTCTCTCATCATATGAACATAAGAGTCCAGTATGATATATATAGAGATAATACCCCAATATAACAAAAAGGAACTTTAAATAATTGACATGAAAGTAGAACTTCAAAACGAGAAGGGTGAAGAACCACTTAAAAATTCGGCAGCCTAACGACGCCACTTAAAACATCAAAATACTGAATTGAAGAGATCAAATGGGGTCTCTCATCATATGAATATAAGAGTACAGTATGATATATATAGAGATCATACCCCAATATAACAAAAAGGAACTTGAAATAATTGACATGAAAGTAGAACTTCAAAACGAGAAGGGTGAAGAACTACTTAAAAATTCGACAGCCTAACGGCGCCACTTAAAACATCAAAATACTGAATTGAAGAGATCAAATGGGGTCTCTCATCATATGAACATAAGAGTCCAGTATGATATATATAGAGATCATACCCCAATATAACAAAAAGGAACTTGAAATGATTGACATGAAAGTAGAATTTCAAAACGAGAAGGGTGAAGAACCACTTAAAAATTCGGCAGCCGAACGACGCCACTTAATCATTATTAAAACGAATTGATGAGAGCAAGGGGGGGGGGTCTCTCATCATATGAACATTAAATAGGCAGTAGGATGAATATAAAATAACATCCTCTAACATAAGAACATGGAGTATAAAAGAAAAGACATAAAAGAGATTACTTGAAAAGAAAGAGAGAGGTCGGATCCCTTACCTTAAAATGTAACTCTTAAACCTCAAAGGTTGGGACCTTGAGGGCTTGGGGGCACCTTGGGAGGACTCCTTGGGAGGTAATGAGACCAGAAATTCGTTGGGAATGAGTGGGGAGTCGAATGGATGAGAGGAGGTCTTGGTATTTATAGGGAAAGTGAGGGGACAAGGCATTAATGGCCAAGGGACACCTCACTAGTGGTTTTGGCAAAACCATGGGCTTGCCCATGGTATTTGCCCATGGTATTGGACACTTGGGACACCTCACACCTTATCTTACTATTCATAATTCGACCATATTGAATATATACTTAATACATCATTTGATGATGTCATTAAACACCCGTAACTTAAAAACTATACTTTCACTATTCACCGAAAATTCAACTTTCTCAGAATAATCCCAAAATTTCACATTAACCAAATATCAATGCTCTGATTTCAAAAATGAAATCCATTTTATAAAAATAATTTTCTAAATATTTTTAATTTAATTTTTAAATAAAAACACTATTCATCGAAAATTCATTTTTTTCAGAAAAATCCCCAAAAATTACCTTAACATAATATCGATGCTCTGAGTTCAAAAATAAAGTCATTTTTATAAAAATAATTTTCTATTTATTTTTAATTAAATTTTTAATTAAAAAACACTATTCATCCGAAAAAACTAATACTTGAATAATAATTTATGAAACCATTATTTAACCATTTTATTGAATCACATTACTTAATCAAAGTGCCTAGCTTATTTTAATACTTTCTTTTAGTGAGATTACTAATCCATTTGGACACATTATTAATCCTAATCATAAAATCACTATTCATAATTTACTATTCATCAAAAATCAAGTTGATATTATTAGATTCTAAATTTAGTACTGAACATAATTGCAGAAGACCATTTTTTGAAAATCATTACACATTTTTAATTATTTAGGGTTTACATAAACATATTTAAAATATCCTTTTTCTAAAAATTCATCAAAAATTTGCATACTATATTTATCCGGTCATTTGAAAATTCATAAAAGAAATCGAAATTTTATTTAAAACAAAGGATTACACAAGACAGTTACGGTCTCCTTACATAGCCCCTTATCACACCAGCATAGGACCTAAGTGTAAGGTGTGCTAAGGTGAGACAATCCAAGGGAGGCTCGACCAACATCGCACGCGTAGTAATTTCTATCAGTTTGAACTTCTCGCGAAGGCGATCCCGTTCTAGCTTTATACGATGAAGTTCAGCTTGGGTTTGGTCCAGAGCAAAGCCCAGTGGTGCTACCTCCTTCCCAAGTTCTGTTAGATGGGCTTCGATCGGTCCAAGACTACTGGGTGAGGCCATCAAATCTTCTTTCTATATTAATTAATCAAGATTGCTTGTATTTAGAGACAATAGTCAAAATGTTTAGTTTCCAGCGGTCATATTGACCAATGGTCAAATAACAGTCAAAACTCAACAGTCTCATTTTAATTATACTCATGTTACCAAATGAAACATTTTTGTTGAGTATAACAATAACACATAAAATTAAGAAACAAAATTTATTTAAAAAAAAATTTCGGGTCGTTACAATCTTCCCCCCTTAAGAAATTGCGTCCTCGCAATTTTAAAATTGGGTTTTTAAATTTCATTGAAAGTCCCACATCGGAAAAGGAGTTAGTAAAACTATTACTTTAAAATAAAGAACGGGAAGTACAAAGGTCACCCGAGTTAACCCACACTAGGGTTCCATGTAGGAAAACATGGACATGGAGGAAAAAACAAAGGGTCAAGTTCTAAGGGAGAGTGATAGAGAACATGATTAGGAGAAAGTTAACCATGAGAAAATCCCAAACTTATGATGCGTGTAAACGGTCTTTGATTACCTAGTAGGAAACGTAAACCAACAACATTTTTGTTTTACGTTTCTTTTCATAATTTTGAGGATTTCATTTACTACATAGAACAAAAACATAAGAATATATACCTACCTTCAAGTAGAGTTTCATCCTTTAACAAGTCCTTACCAACACTAATATTTTCTCCAAATGATGAGAATTCAAAAACACTTGGTCTCAAAAAAGCACAAGAATCATCTTCTATAGAATCACATAATCTACAAAAGATTAACTATCTATTTCTTCTATCTTTAAACATTATCGCAAAAACAGAAAGGTTAAGGTAAAACAACTCTTCAAAAAGAAAGAATCCCATAGGAATGGAAACTACTTTTAAATCATCAAAGTTCCATGGTACTACCCAAAGTTCATCATAGACCATTCCATAAATAACGGTCCTTAAAATTCCTCAAAACAAACCAAACTAAGATTGAAACCCAAATACAAGAAGGATTTGATAACATAGTCTTCCAAAACAACTTCATTGTTCATCTCCAGACAACATCAACCACTCCTAACATCATATAAAAAAAAGTAGCTAACCTAAACATATTTTACCCAAGATAGGTTAGTCATTCCCATAAGTAACCTAAATTACTATAAGTTCACCTTAAATTCATCAATTCTTCAAAATATAAGTCAACCTTACTCCTCAATGAAAATACCGTAGTAATCTATTTACCTCGATCAAATATGGTTCCCAAAATAATGAACGTCTTCCAAAATAATAATCATATTTTAATCCCCTAATAATAACTGTCATATTAATACGAAAATCGTCGCATTTCCTATCACATTGGTTGTCGGAACATGTTCTTCCATTTCTCACCATTAACTAAGAAGAGAAAGAATAACTAGGGGCTTAAGTACTTAGCTAATAATCATGAAAAGGAACTGAAAGCATATAAGGATAACTTGTATATGAAAGGTATACCCTAACTTGTGATCTCCTAGGTTCCCATATAGGTTATAAATGATCATATATTCTTATGTGAACCTTTATTTTATTTTATCTTCGTTCCTTTAACAATGGTTCATACCAAGCTTATGAATTTACCAAAGAATATCCCCCGGGAGTGTCGTAACCAAGAGTGCAGCAAGGCCCGTTGTCGTGTACCAGTTCCCGTTCGAGTCTAGCTCAAAGCGGTGTTTTCGGGTTTTACCCCTATGTACATCTGTGCCAGAGCCACCTCTACCTGCTCGTATCCAGACAGGGATGTATTTGCTTGGAAACCCCTTACTCAATACTCACCAAAATACCAGGAAGATTTCCTATATTAAACTTTTCTATAGGGTTCTTCCTAGAGTTTTCATATCCTAATTTCCACAAATAACTAAACCATCCTTTGATACCAACTGTAGCATCCCGCCTTTTTATAACATAAACTTTCATTACATTACACAAAACTGAGGATCGTTAAGGTTTAGTGTCTTGGAAACAAGGATCATAATACATAAAAAAACCATAAAAACATTCTTCTTAAACACTTGAAATCTGTCTCTTTAAGTTCATTCTAGGTTCATTACTGCATCTCATAACCTGGGGACATACATCAAAAGAAAGGGTGAGCAGAAGGCCCAGTAAGGGAAACAAGAGGAACATTTTACATGTAAACTTGATATACTTCAATAAGGACATGAAAAGAACTTTAAGGCATGAGAAAGAAATCATGATGCATTTCATAATAAAAACAAAATTTTTCATAACTTGAAGATGTGGCTACATCATTTAACATATACAATCATGAACATATCACCAAGGTCCATCCCCAAGGTGTCATTTGCAAATTACCAAGGTTATTCACCAAGGTATCGTGAAAATTGTAATCTCTAGTGGTTACATCATTACCCAATGCATTGGAGCGCTATCAGGGCGCACCCTTAAATTTGCCTTTATTATCATGTGAGCCACATATATCATCATCAAAAATTTCATAAATAACCCACATAACATAAAATAAATGGGTTTCATTTCATAATCATAACGTTTTAAAAACTGCTTTAAAGACATGATCTTTACGTCACTTTAAACCCACGGAAAGGGAAAGCGGGTCTCATGTATGTAAATAACAGAATTTAAAATGGAACATTTTGATATATATTTGAATACCCTTTTAGAAATAAGAGCTTTGAGTATTCACTTTATAACATAAAATAATTTTTGAGAAAAGAGAGAGGCATTTTGAGGGGAAAATTCTGCAGCATAACGGCAAAGTTTCGGGGTTTTAGAAAACATTGAAATGAGAGGGGACATGGGTCACCCTTTCATAAATGATCCATAAAACAGTAGGGTGAAAGAATAAGAAGGACATATGGACATGGTAATGTAATTTTAGGGACATACCATTTGAAATGAAAAAAATGGAAGGAAAAAAAATTAGATTTCTCTTATGAAAATTCGGCAGCCTTACGGCGTCACTTAACTTCAAAAGAAAATGATTTGACAAGATCAAATAGGGTCCCTCATCATATGATCATAATAGATCAATATGATATATATAGATATAATTCCCCAACATAACAAAAAGGAACTTGAAAGAATTGACATGAAAGTAGAACTTCAAAACGAGAAGGGTGAAGAACCACTTAAAAATTCGGCAGCCTAACGGCGCCACTTAAAACATCAAAATACTGAATTGAAGAGATCAAATGGGGTCTCTCATCATATGAACATAAGAGTCCAGTATGATATATATAGAGATCATACCCCAATATAACAAAAAGGAACTTGAAATAATTGACATGAAAGTAGAACTTCAAAACGAGAAGGGTGAAGAACCACTTAAAAATTCGGCAGCCTAACGACGCCACTTAAAACATCAAAATACTGAATTGAAGAGATCAAATGGGGTCTCTCATCATATTAACATAAGAGTCCAGTATGATATATATAGAGATCATACCCCAATATAACAAAAATGAACTTGAAATAATTGACATGAAAGTAGAACTTCAAAACGAGAAGGGTGAAGAACTACTTAAAAATTCGACAGCCTAACGGCGCCACTTAAAACATCAAAATACTGAATTGAAGAGATCAAATGGGGTCTCTCATCATATGAACATAAGAGTCCAGTATGATATATATAGAGATCATACCCAAATATAACAAAAAGGAACTTGAAATGATTGACATGAAAGTAGAATTTCAAAACGAGAAGGGTGAAGAACCACTTAAAAATTCGGCAGCCTAACGGCGCCACTTAAACATTCTTAAAACGAATTGATGAGAGCAAGGGGGGGGGTCTCTCATCATATGAACATGAAATAGGCAGTAGGATGAATATAAAATAACATCCTCCAACATAAGAACATGGAGTATAAAAGAAAAGACATAAAAGAGATTACTTGAAAAGAAAGAGAGAGGTCGGATCCCTTACCTTATAATGTAACTCTTAAACCTCAAAGGTTGGGACCTTGAGGGCTTGGGGGCACCTTGGGAGGACTCCTTGGGAGGTAATGAGACCAGAAATTCGTTGGGAATGAGTGGGGAGTCGAATGGATGAGAGGAGGTCTGGGTATTTATAGGGAAAGTGAGGGGACAAGGCATTAATGGCCAAGGGACACCTCACTAGTGGTTTTGGCAAAACCATGGGCTTTCCCATGGTATTTGCCCATGGTATTGGCCACTTGGGACACCTCACACCTTATCTTACTATTCATAATTCGACCATATTGAATATATACTTAATACATCATTTAATGATGTCATTAAACACCCGTAACATAAAAACTATACTTTCACTATTCACCGAAAATTCAACTTTCTCAGAATAATCCCAAAATTTCACATTAACCAAATATCAATGCTCTGATTTCAAAAATGAAATCCATTTTATAAAAATAATTTTCTAAATATTTTTAATTTAATTTTTAAATAAAAACACTATTCATCAAAAATTCATTTTTTTCAGAAAAATCCCCAAAAATTACCTTAACATAATATCGATGCTCTGAGTTCAAAAATAAAGTCATTTTTATAAAAATAATTTTCTATTTATTTTTAATTAAATTTTTAATTAAAAAACACTATTCATCCGAAAAAACTAATACTTGAATAATAATTTATGAAACCATTATTTAACCATTTTATTGAATCACGTTACTTAATCAAAGTGCCTAGCTTATTTTAATACTTTCTTTTAGTGAGATTACTAATCCATTTGGACACATTATTAATCCTAATCATAAAATCACTATTCATAATTTACTATTCATCAAAAATCAAGTTGATCTTATTAGATTCTAAATTTAGTACTGAACATAATTGAAGAAGACCATTTTTTGAAAATCATTACACATTTTTAATTATTTAGGGTTTACATAAACATATTTGAAATATCCTTTTTCTCAAAATTCATCAAAAATTTGCATACTATATTTATCCGGTCATTTGAAAATTCATAAAAAAAATCGAAATTTTATTTAAAACAAAGGATTACACAAGACAGTTACGGTCTCCTTACATAGCCCCTTATCACACCAGCATAGGACCTAAGTGTAAGGTGTGCTAAGGTGAGAGAATCCGAGGGAGGCTCGGCCAACATCGCACGAGTAGTAATTTCTATCAGTTTGAACTTCTCGCGAAGGCGATCCCATTCTAGATTTATACGATGAAGTTCAGCTTGGGTTTGGTCCAGAGCAAAGCCCAGTGGTGCTACCTCCTTCCCAAGTTCTGTTAGATTGGATTCGATCGGTCCAAGACTACTGGGTGAGGCCATCAAATCTTCTTTCTATATTAATTAATCAAGATTGCTTGTATTTAGAGACAATAGTCAAAATGTTTAGTTTCCAGCGGTCATATTGACCAATGGTCAAATAACAGTAAAAACTCAACAGTCTCATTTTAATTATACTCATGTTACCAAATGAAACATTTTTGTTGAGTATAACAATAACACATAAAATTAAGAAACAAAATTTATTTAAAAAAAAATTTCGGGTCGTTACAATCTTTCCCCCTTAAGAAATTGCGTCCTCGCAATTTTAAAATTGGGTTTTGAAATTTCATTGAAAGTCCCACATCGGAAAAGGAGTTAGTAAAACTATTACTTTAAAATAATGAACGGGAAGTACAAAGGTCACCCGAGTTAACCCACACTAGGGTTCCATGTAGGAAAACATGGACATGGAGGAAAAAACAAAGGGTCAAGTTCTAAGGGAGAGTGATAGAGAACATGATTAGGAGAAAGTTAACCATGAGAAAATCCCAAACTTATGATGCGTGTAAACGGTCTTTGATTACCAAGTAGGAAACGTAAACCAACAAAATTTTTGTTTTACATTTCTTTTCATAATTTTGAGGATTTCATTTACTACATAGAACAAAAACATAAGAAAATATACCTACCTTCAAGTAGAGTTTCATCCTTTAACAAGTCCCTACCAACACTAATCTTTTCTCCAAATGATGAGAATTCAAAAACACTTGGTCTCAAAAAAGCACAAGAATCATCTTCTATAGAATCACATAATCTACAAAAGATTAACTATCTATTTCTTCTATCTTTAAACATTATCCCAAAAACAGAAAGGTTAAGGTAAAACAACTCTTCAAAAAGAAAGAATCCCATAGGAATGGAAACTACTTTTAAATCATCAAAGTTCCATGGTACTACCCAAAGTTCATCATAGACCATTCCATAAATAACGGTCCTTAAAATTCCTCAAAACAAACCAAACTAAATTAAAATAGCATTTTATATTGCTATTTTAAAGGAATATGTTTTAAAAATGTAATCAAATTAAAATATTAATATATAATTTTTTAATTGATTATTACATTTTTATCTTTTAGTGATTCTATTCTTCCTATAATTTTAATATTTCATGGTTCATTTAGTTAGGTGTTGAGCTGGTTTAGTGTTGTGTGTAGGACAAAAAATTTAAGATAATAATTATTTAACTGGTCCAAAATCTCAATTCATTAAAAATATTATTCTAAGGAATATATCTGTTGAAAATTATATAAATTAATATTCATCCACACAAATTGATTTAAATTATTTAGTTTTATAAATTGGACATTGAGGATATTATATAAACCTATGTTAAGAGTTATTGCCTCACAAATCCATTTTACATTAATTATATAACCCATAAATAACATTCCAATAATGAGGGGATTCCTTTCAAATACAAATGGATTTTAGAGAATGTGTCACTATATTACTTGAGAAGGAGGTGACTTTTCATTTTGATTAATGAGGACCTATTACCACTTTTTTATATTACAATCATTCAAACATGATATGATTTAAATAAATTTTCAAAAAATATTTAGAAAATAGGATGTTCCCCTTAGTTGGGATGACTTTGGGGAGGTCCATTATGTGCCCATCCCTAGATTATTTTGATCCATGGTCCTCAAAGGATACAAAATTTATAATTTGAATCTATTATTTCCTCTACCATACCATGAAATCATATTTTTTTATAATTACTAGATATCCATGGTATCATTTCACTCTATGATATTATCACTATTTCCTTTATGGTCAATAATTAATTATTAATTTGAATAATATTTTTAGCAATACCTCTAACAAAACATTTTTTAAGAGTAGGTGAGGTATTATATAGGGAACATTATCCACATATTTGATGAAATTAGAATATTTTATTTCACATTGCCTTCAAAAATTTATTCCTCATGAAACTATTTTATATTAAGAAAACATAATTAATAAAAAAACTTATATGTGATGATAATTTTAAAAAATTTCCTGGTACAAAAAAGGATGAAGTATATGTAGAGGCCCATTTTTATCATTGTGGTGTTAGTGATGTCCCAACTCATCGACCAGTCACTTACCTACCCATGTCCATACTACATGTTTCCCCACCCATGACTAACCCACCTTGAATTCCATCCACCTCCACAAACTGCTCAATCATGCATCTACCTAGATGACTATGTAACATCCCACCACCTTGAACCAATAATCAATAAAAAAATGATAGTATACACATGTCCTCAATAACTCCTCCTCATATGAAAAGGAAATAAAATTAGTGGAGATGGTCTATAAGAAAAATTGGGTAGACTGCAGCCACTAACCAGAGTAATAAATTGCAGTAGAAGTAATAGAAACATATATACTTGGCCAGATTACCATCAAAAATAAAACATTAAAGTGATGAAAAAATAAAAAAAAAATCAATGTTAATACAACTGCAGTATTCTATGCATTCTATAACAAACCACCCTAAAAAGAACATATTAACATGATAATAATGGAATAAAAAAACTAAAACCATAACTCATCCTGAACTGGACCCAGGCTATTTTATAATAGTTTCCCCTAGACCCAACTAAAAAATACTTTTCAATTATAATTTCATGTATATAATTAGATGTGTATATTGTATTCCTACCATTATATTCTATATTTTTTCATCCAATATTTAAATAGTAATTTCCATAGATTAATTGTTGTATCAAAAGGTTATAGAAAATCACAGGATACAATGAGAACCAAAAGATAATATAACATTAATCATTAATACATTTCATGGAGTGTAGATACATCATACTGACTTGAAATAGAAGATTACTAGCTATGAGGTCCTAGGGGATCAAAATAATTGAGACTTTTTCCATGAAGTTTTCACTTAGTTATCTCTGGTGATAGATATCATGAGAACAAAACCCTCCAACATGAACACAACATGTGTTGGGTGTCATTGGATGTTCCTATCTAGAAAAATGCGGAGTAGTATCCTGACTAGAGATCATTATCAATGTATGCAATTTAACCTGTACTTTTATGAAAGGAAAAAATTAGGATGATGAAATCATGGAGAGGTTCCTTGTGTTTGGTTCGTCGTTGGTGGTATGACATTAGATGAATGATCAAGATAGAATTTGTCCCTTCTGAGTTGAGGAAGTAAAATATATCTTGCCTATTTGATTAGGATGGTGGTACCTTTATAAATCCATGTTCATGGTAGTCATGGGTAAATATGTTCTGTTAGATCAACAAATAATAAAGAATGAAAGGACGATTACATAAGTGTTCATAATGCATTATCACAAATCTAAATAAAAAGAGATTATATTGTAATGTGCGTTTTCATAGGTTGGTATTCATTTATATCACTATTCTATATATCTTTAGGGTCATTGATGGGTTGCTATACTCTAACATTAGCCTATTAATACTACTATGTGTTATCAAGATAAGTCCCTAGAGGGTCACACACAATAATGTATTCAAGAAACTTCCTTATTCTGGTGAATAGGTATATAGGACACGTTGGTCCCCACCACAGGGTCTGATAGTTATCCATGTTATCATTCACTGATAAACGAAAAGAAAATTCATATTAGTCAAGTAAAGATAATTGGAAGATTTTAATTATTTTAATTATTTATGTGGTATTTTGTGAATAATAAAAAAATATTCCAAAAAATGAATATTATTTCATTAAACATTTTCATTAAATATTAGATGTAATTCTGAGTTGAGTTAAATGACTTAGATTTATCACGTAACATATAAATATATATATATTATAGGCATGTGATAAAATAAAGATAATATTTATGAAACCGTTAAGTTCATCATACTTATTTATAAATTACTTATTTATTGGGTGTTTTATTTTTTGGGGATGGGGAACCCTTTTTGGGTTTTAGCAGTTCCTACTATATAAGGGGGAGAGGCTCATTCCTTGTGTTATTAATGTATTTGAAAATTAGTGCCTCTCACTCCTATCAATTTCTAGAGAGAGAGTATCTCTCTGAGTGATCAACACAAGGCGCCATCTATTGATTAAAGGGATGGTATCAAGGTGATCAACACGACACTAAAGGATTAATTGGAGCTCTGAACAAGAACTTGGAATTCAAAAAATGATGAGCATGCTAATTCATTGAGATTGTATGGATGTTATATAGGGGTTCATTTATAGATCCTTCAAGGAGTAGTCTCCAGCAATGATTTGCAGTCGAGTGTAATCTGATTCGGAACTTGGTACATGTTTCTATTTATATTTTCGTGATTAGAATATTTCACAGGATATCCTCAGAACTTAACCATGGCTCAAATCTCTATAGATGATAAGTTTCATCATCCCCGCAACGATACTTTATAAATGATTGGCCCATCGGATTTCATTTCCCACCTCTATATAAACAGTTGGTATAAAAGGGATCATGTAAATTCTATATGTGAAGAAAAAAATTACTTTAATTTAAGTAGAGGGTATTGATTCGGTCCCAATGGATTGGATCATGATTTGATCTGATTTCGAATGTCCAATTTATGATCATCCAAAAATTTTATTTTGTATTATTTGTTTAGGTGGTCAAATTTGAAAAACCAATATATTTTATATATGTGTTTTTAACCATTTTCACTTGTCAGAGGTTATTTTGGAGAACCCCAAAAGTCCCTCTAGATTTTGATCATACATTTTTTTTGGTTGGGTGCCCTTTTTTGATATTATAATATTATAATTTTTATTTCCAGGTAGTCAACTTGTGTAGGCTTTTGATTTTTAATTAAAATAAAAGGGGTTCATTGATTGAAGTGAACATGGAATTTATGGGGTGGATGCTTGACCATTTTTTTCAAACCTATAATAAACAAGAAGTACCCCTTTTTATTATATAAAAAGGGAAGTGGGTTAGACAAATTCAAAAGATAAAAAAGGATAATTCAAGGGGAATCTTGCCCTAGCCTCCTCTTCCCCCATGGTTGAGACCACCACTACGGCTTCTCCCTCCCTTTGGCTGAAGGATGTCTTATCCCAACCGTGGGTACCGCCACTCGTCACCACCTCCGGCTATTTACTTCCTTTTTACAGGTTTGAGTAGCACACAATGTCGCATCATAACCCTCTACCCTCCCCCCATTCGGATGTCACCCTCCTCCACCGCTGTCGCCTTGCCATACCCCACGTGAGAATTCCTCCTCTTCTATATCCAAGAACCACATGGTATATATCTTCCACCCATATTCCCAAGCCCACACTACCCACTAGATCCTGATCCCAATCATACAACGTGAGGTTACCACAAGGTTTCCATCTTACTAGTTCACCGCCTCTTGTACACTGATGCAGACCCCAATACGCAACTCACCATCTAGACCCCCTTCTGAGTGGAACTCTAAAATCTACTTCATCCACCTCCCCACTAGATATAGGAGCCCACACTTACTGTTCTCATCCAACCATCGAAGACTATCCTGGACCAGCCATCTTTCGTCATCTTCTGCCTAATGTCGCTGCCCCAAACCTCCCTACACCACCTGTAAGGCCAAGAATCTCTTACCTGTTGTGCTTTGGCCAGCCATAGTGACACTTCCCTATTTGTAAGACTATCATGATCCCACTTATGCACCACATTCATGCCTAGTGGAACTTTACACCAATGGGCAGTCTGAAGCCCATTAGGTACCTGGATGAGATAAACCCCATTAAAGAGATAACCTACTTCACAACCTCATATTTCTACACAATGGGTTAGGGGAGGGTCTTCTCGACCAAAAACAGGTATGGTAAGACTCTTATGGTGCATAATATCCCTACAATAGCTTTGATATGCCTAAAACGGGCCTGTGTAAGGTTAGCCCAACCCAGACAGGGCCTCCACATTGTTTCTAGGACAGGTATAATCCAAATATATTTAACAATAGTAATTAATTAATAGAGACAAAATTGGATTTTTTGTAATGGAAATCACTTTTAAGTGAAAATTGGGAAACCATTCATGTTCAAGAAAATATAACATCCAACACCATAATAAATATTTGATTTATTCCAATCAAGTTCAAGACTATTATAAACCTTACCTCTGTAGAGACACTATTTAAGGTAAACAAGCTTTGTGTCCGGATCATCCGTGATGTGGTATTCAAATATATAGGACATCTTTTCCAAATGTTTTATACACTCTTCCACAACAACATTCCTTAAATTGAATCCACACGTGAAAAATATATTTTTCATGTTAATCCATACAGATTGTTCTTTATCAAGGTCCACTCGAATCCTTTTCTCAACTATCCAATCAAAATTTTCATATGTAGAATTTTTATTTAATTCTTCCTATACAATTACTTCATTGTAATGGAAGATGAGCTCCCATAATTCCTTTTTTTCAATATCCACCTTACCAACTACCCAGACCATACCACTAGAAACCAACTATTCCTGAATCAAATCAACCCTAGTTTTTCCATATTTGTAATGTTCCTTGACAACACCATAATTCATCCCCTGACATTAAATCATATGATTTTAATTTCCTAACTTATCCTGACATGCTAATTCACTTTTAATTTTCTTATTCATTGAAATTTATTTCAATTTAATTTTCTCGGGCTTAAAATCAAGTACATTGACTAGTATTGAAAAAATGGCTGACCTATGTATGTATGGTTTATTTATTATATTTATTTTTTAACTGTGTGTGATAATTATACTTAATTAATTATTTTAATTGAAGTTCTATGAATTGTCTTATTTTCGATCAATATGTATAAGGGTTTGTGCCTCAAATTTATCTTTTTGTATTTTTTAATCTCAAGACCCCACTACCTACAAGTGAGTATTGTTATATTATGGAAAGGATGGTGAAAGATATAGAAAATTCCAAGTCAAAGTGAAATCCAAATGATATGTGGACACACTGGACATGGACGAGCTGTATCATGAGTCAAACTGTGTCTCATGTATTATTCCCCTATGTCATGGATGATCTATTTTGTTCAAATGAATTAGCTGATATTAGATTCTCATGTACAATTAGGTAGTTTACTCCTTAATTAATTTGTTTAATATTGTAATCATTTTCACTAATGTGATAAAACACACAAAATAATAAAGAGTAATGTGAATAAAGAAGATATTGATATTTTTCTATCAATGTTTAGTTGTAAGTGCCACAACATAGTATAGAAAAATTAATAGAAATGTATTAAATTCATCAAAAAATAATAAAACCACTCACAATAATATTAAGTTGTTAAACACCTTCAATCATTGGAATTTGAATAAAATGGGGGTGTTATGGCTTCTTGGTAGCAAAGGTTGAGGGTGACTCTTACCGCCAGTGAGTTGTTGTGGGAGTGATGGTTTGAATTAATTGAATTGAGA
Organism: Viscum album; assembly: GCA_963277665.1. NCBI lineage: Eukaryota > Viridiplantae > Streptophyta > Magnoliopsida > Santalales > Viscaceae > Viscum > Viscum album. The sequence goes on from OY728131.1 coordinate 382,622,342, forward strand.
AGAAAAGAATTTTCTAAATCTAGATTTAAAATATTTTAGAGGAAATAATTTATTAAAACATATTTATGATTTTAGAAACTATGACTTCACTCAAGAGATCAAGGAACCACGAGTTAATATGGTTGGCCAGTCAAAAACCTACATTGAACTCTCCCAGTAGTGGAATAACCAAAACTTGTAGACTCTTAGTGGTATTTTAAGGATAATTTCCACTAGATACTCAAGTGATAGAATATTTTCATCCCAGTACAAAGGGTTTATAGAGTTTGATAAAATAGTGAGAGACATTTAACGATATTTTTAATTAATCAGTATTTTCAAAATCGGTAATCAAGATAATGTAGCAATATTATAGATTTTATTTTTATAAAAATGTCAAAAAATATGAAAAGTAAACTATGGAAATTTCTCTAAAAAATACATTTCCAAACTGGAAAGATTTTCCAATAGGTAGGATAGGTATTTACACAAAGTACTATGACATCATGTATTCAAGGTGTTGTAACCTCCAATATTTATTAAGCCACCTTAAGAAGCAAGGGTGTAGAAATGATTTAAAAAAAACTCATTTATGAAGTATATGATTGTTATGTAATAATGATATCAGTAATATTTTATTTGAGTTGTGGATAATACATCAGGAAAAGGATGGTGTTACCTATAGTCTCATCTATGATATTCTTGTCAGAAAAAATTAAACAATAAATATGAATATGTGATGATTACACTAGATACGTGAAAATTGAAAATTGAATCACATTATTTAAATGGATCCATTTATCATACAAATATCACCCATTTATTCTAGTTTCATTTAATATTAAAAATAATCATTATGAATAAAATACATCACTACCTTTTGGGAAAGGTTCACTAAGAAAATAAGAACAAAAAGAAGGTATAGTCTTTAATTCCTACGATGAAGATGTTGAAGGAAAAGAAAAAAAATCAATGTAAAGATAGAGACCAAAGGAACCTTCACAACATCCTTAATGAAAAGTGGTATTAAAAAGGGGGCTATTTTCTCCACATATCGTGAAAATTTTTATGGAAGATTAAATATAATGAACTAAATTGAAGAATAAATTAGAAGCTTCTTATTGAGGTATATTCACCAAATGAATGTAATGTTTCTAGTAGTATTTTTTGGGTATTAAATAAAATATTTCAATTAAACTTTCATGTTGAAATGAAGTGACCAATTAAGTATATAAATGTTGCAAGAAGTAAGGTTTATTCTCAATGAATTTGAGAAAGGGTGGTTCCTAAGACAGTGGTGATAAGAAAACAACTTCTAGTTTCCAAGTTAAATGTTTATAGTTGAATATTTGTTAAGAATTACCAAACCATTTATCTCAAATTTCAACTAAACATAAGGTTACATTAGTCTGGTTTAGGAATAAATGTTTTTTGTGGTGTTTAATACTCATCCAATAGTTTATTAATGCTTTAATAGTTGGAAACACTTGTTGAATATAAAATGTATGATGTATATACCTCATTGTGGGAAGTAAATCTATGTCCAGTAAAAATAAAATTAGTCATCAAGAATATGAACACTATAGTATTTAGACTCCGATGATATAAACACCACTAATATTATCGATGTATTCAATTTCATAGTTTTGGACAAAGAGACCATTAGAAATGAAGGTACACCAAAATATTATGGAAGTAGTTCAACATGAGAGTGAGAACTATTTCTATGGTAAGCTAGTGATAAATATACTTAATTTGATTCATTTAAGATTTTATTAAGTAATGTGAAAGTGAAATATGGTGTAAGCATGGTCAGAAGATATGATTTTCTTTGAGGGGTTATGTTGAAGAATATATTGACCAACCATTCATCGATCATTATAATGGATCATGGAGTAATTATTAAACAAAAATTACCATACCCACCATAGAACAATGATTCTAATATTAAGGATAGATGGTGAGTATATAATCTTAAATTTGATCAACATAATGTAACTTGGGGTAATTTTTAAATTCACATTTCTTAATACACATCAACAACATGATGTTTGTGAAAAGAGTTTCAATGTTGAGACTAATAATCATTACAGAAACATCTATTATGTTCCAAGTGATGCTTTATATATAATGGCACTATCATATCACTGTATTCAAACTACAATGATAGATAGATATCATAAGAGTTTTAGTATGATGGGAATTCATTATTTCATAGGAACACATGTCAATATGACAAGAGTTTATTTGAATATAAATAAACATTCATCACAAAAGATAAAAAGTTAATATAAAGTTATTATCCTAAAAGTTTCGTAGGATATTACATAAATCCCTACGATATGAAAAAATTAGTGAAGTTATGGACTATATTTCTATAAAAGGGTGCACACTCTACTTGAGAGGGTGAGAAAAATATTGACATGGGTTTAGTAAATATCATATATGCACAAGTAGTTGGTATAAGAATGAGTTCTATAAGAGTGGAGGAGAATATTCCAGAGATACATACTATGTAGGAAATATAAAACCATAATAGTGGTTTTATATTCGCTATAGCCGATGATTAATTATTTATTGAGAATAATAATTCCAAAAATTATGAATGTCGCACCCCAACCATTGGTATTCCTCTATATTTCTATTTTATTGATGATAGATCCTTCATTTCAGTTTAGAGTCATGTTCTTGGTGATTTTTTTTAGTTTTTGAGGTTTAAAGGGAGTTTTGGATCTATGCACGACTTGTGTGCACAATTTGGGAGAAAATATTAAGCCTTTTTAAGATTTTAGGCATTTCTAGTTGTGTTTTTTATTTTATGGTTTTTTTAGAACATTTTGAGCATTGTTTGAGCAAAACTGTGTGAGTAAGCAGATAAATAATGTTTCTACTTTTTTATATCCAAGTAAAGGTGAAAAAATTTTGCATGGTTTGGGGAAACTATGCAGAAAGCGTGTGAGTAGGCTCTGAAATTTGACAGAGCTATTTTTCAAGGTTGGAGCAGAGTTTGAAAAACTATTTAGGAAAACTACGTGGGTATATTTCTTATCCATTAGGGTGTACATGGCTGGTGTATGATTGGCACACAGTTTACCAGGGTATTTAAAATATTTAAATTCATATTCTAACCCACCCATATTTTAACCCATTTGAGTTTCTCATCCTTGGGTTGACTTAAACACACTAGGGGATCTTGAAAACACTCCCCCTTAACCGATTTTCACTTTTGAGGATCCTCTAAGGTTAATAAGGTGTGTTCCTTTGAGTTTATGGTCAACTGTTTCCTATTATTTTTATTTCATCTTGGTTTCTTGGTTTCCCTTGGTAGAGTTCTCTCTTTGTCGAACTATAGTGGTTAGGGTTTCTTTTTTGGTTATGTTTCTCAGAGGTTAGGGTCTCAGATTTTCCCTCATATTTAGTTCTTCATTTATTAAGGGTGTCATTGCATGATCACATCATTGAAGTATGTTTTCTTATAGATTTAATTATCTAAGAATACAATTTTATGCTTGATAGTTTCTAATTAATTTTTAAAATTGTGTCATTTTGTTTTGATGTTTTTTTGTTTATTTTTTGGTTTTCATGATGACAATTTCAGGGATTTTTTTTCAAAGGGTTTTCTATAATTATACCAATTTAAAAATGTATTGGAGGCATTTATTAAAATTAAAATATCCTTGTTAAAATGTATTTGGTTCACTTGAGAAAATTTTAGGCCTTGTTTATGTTTTGGTAGTTTGTTTTTCTTTGTGAAAATAATTCTATGGATGGTTTGGTTGCCACTTTATGGTCTGATAGTTACATGTAAAATGGTTACAAAGTTCTTCTAGATTCTTAAATTAGAATTTGGTGTAATTTAGTGATTCTTTAATCATTAAATTGGATGTTGGTATATCCATATGTAAAAATGGTGCACATATGAATGGACACACAAATGATAATTGGTTTTTCCACAATTATGTTCACTTTAAACTCTTGATTTTAAAACACTTCTCCATCCTCCTCAATCTATTCCTTTTTTCCTTCTCTTTTAAAATTTTTTATCTACAAATATCAATTTTTTATAAAAATTTGATTGGTATCTAAATATTTACTTGGTTGTTAAATTAATTCAAAGGTGATTTCTAATTTTTCCTCTAATGATTTTTCCATTTGGATCTCTAAGATGTGGGTTGGTTTAAGAATGACATAACAGACAATATGGAACTTTTATTACATTTATTGGATTTTTTATTGATTTTCTAAATTACATTAGAAATTGATTTTGAATTGTGAGCATTAAAGGTCTGGTTGTTAATTTAAGGCATTTTTAGAAATTGGTTTCAATGTGATATTGTAACATCCCCAAATGATAAAGGGTTAAATGAATAAATGATATGACTCATGTCAACAACGTGCACCTTCCTTTTCGGGATCCTGTCTGATTAGAACTCCACAGCTAAGCGTGCTTGGTCTGGAGTAGTGATCAGGATGGGTGACCTTCTGGGAAGTTTACCAGGGTGTGTGTGAGTGGGGACAAAGCACAGTGGAAAGGACATGTGTTGGCCTGTGGGGACTGTCATTAGTCAGATGACTTGTTCAGGCATGTGGGTAGACCCTTAGGTGGGCCCCACGTGTCTGTGGGGAAACTGGTGGTACCTGGTAGGCCAGGACCGGACGGCCATGTTACGGCAGGGTGGTTGTGCTATCACCGGGGCCTAGTTGTCACAGATATAACATGTAGTCCTAATTGGAACCATTTATAGTGTATTTTGTAATGGTAACCTCTATTGTGGGTCATTCGAGGAGAGGTTCGTCAAATAGGTGGTGGATGTATTTGGTTAAGGAAATCATGGTGGCATGTGGGTTATTGGTTTATGTGATGTGTTTGATGACCTCCTCATTCACCATGTACAATTACAAGTATATTCATGGGGATCATCTACAGGGTTGAGTTATGGATTATGATTAACCATAATTAGACAAGTTAGTACCCTCTGGATTTTCTAAGAGGATTGGTGGGATTCGCCACTATATTGTCTAGTTTAGATTGTCTAGTTTATTATTGGCTTTTTATCAACACCATAAATTATAATGTGGGTCCAAAAAGAGTACGTTCTCTATAGTTGTTTAGAAAATTCTCATGATTAATATCAGTATGTGCTTATTTTATTTCTATTTAACTTTAGTTATTAGCCCAATAAGCTTGTGCTTTCTGATTCTATTCAATTTATTTTTAGGCAAACAATCCTTCTGATCATCTTGTTTAGATTATTACTTTTAGATTTTATTCTTGAAATTGGTTTTAAAATAGATATCTATTTATGAAAAGTGAAGAGTTTCCTACATTATTTTAAAAAGGGAAAGCTGTATTTGGTTCATTAAAATGTCAAAAATCTAATTTATAAATGTTTTAAGACTATTTTTAACTATTTTTGGAAAGGAAATGTATGTAATTTTGGGTGATTACCTACTATGTTGTTTATTCCCACACCATAATTGTTCCACTCTGTGTCTGTAGAACTGATATATTTTTCATGTTTAGGTTTCTGGTGATAGTTTTTCTATAGAGTAGGTAGGTTTTGAATAATGGTGTTAAACAGGAGTCACATGAAGATCATCTCATTCTGGTTTGGCTTAGATTTATTTTATTTTCAGTTTTTTTATCTGAAGTTGTATTTAGATTTAGTTTTATTTATCTATGTTCAATTATTATGAGTTGTGTTGTGTTCTCTATTAGGGGTTATTGGATCATGGTTGTTTATTGGGAGAAATCATTCCCTCTTGGTTTATCATTGATGTTAGGTGCTAGTCACCATCTTAGGAGGATTTGGAAGGCCTCTTAGGTCTTTTCATGGTCTGGATCGAGTGACTAGTTTAGGGTTGACCTGGGTTGGTTCCTAAATAAATGTTATCAGAGGATACCTTTTCAATTTGGGGTGTCATGATGTATGGAGATCAGGACTATCAAGACTTGGTAGGTATCTATAGGAATTTATTTGTGAACTCTTACTCTTCCTAATCCCTGATATTCTTTGGGTAGTCCATGATTTGAATCCTTAGTTTTGGTTTTTTTTGGGTGTGTGGATAGGGAATGGCATTGTGGGTGAACCAGTTTTGCACAATGGGATTTTTTGGAGTAGTGACCCATGTGCATCCCTAGTGAATGGTTCAATGTCCTCCTAGTGATTGGTTCTTTCTAGTGACATGTTCTACTAAACCATGTGACTGGGTTTTGTTTGGTCTGTAGTTCCCCATTATAATTGCTTTGGTGTGAGTTCCTTCTCTTCTCAAGGTCCTCCAAGTTCATGGTTCATGTACCTTCGAGTTAAAGGTTCAAGTTCCTTCTAATGATTGGGTTTTACACAAAGGGTCTCCTAAAAACCATCATCCTTTGCTATACTTCCACAATTGAATCTTCTATAAATATGCAAAGGTGAATTAATATGAGTATTTCATCAATTTTTTTTCACTTATTCTAATTATCTTCTAGTTTCTTGATTTCTCATGATTGGGTACTCTCTTGGAAAAACCCTAGAGGTTAGGGTGGATGTGTGGGTTGTGTTTATTTGATTTTATAGTGTAAGGATTATTCCTCAGGCTAAGTTCTTCCTTCTTCAAGGGTTTTGTTGCCTGTACACATTATTGAGGTTGGTGTTTCTAACCATTAACATTATGAATTACCATTTTATGATTTAGAATTTCTATTTAATTTTTAAAATTTATTCCTATTGTTATGATGTTTTTTATTATCATTTTTTCATGTTGGATATTTAGTGGAAATGGTTTTCAAAAGGGATTCTTCAATTATGCCTATGTAAAAATGCATGCATGATCATTATTAAAATGAAAATGGCCACATTAAAATATAATTTGGTGTCTTGAGATTTTGGATAGAGCAGGTTATGTTTTGGTAGTTTGGTTTTCTTTTAGAATTGATTTTGGTGGGTTTTTTTGGGTGCCTCTTTATGGTCTGATATTTAGGTGTAAAATAGTTACAATTTCATTCTATTATTAATGTGGAATTTTGGGTAATTTGATGATTTTTTATATCTGCCATTGGATGTGGGAACATTCATATTTTCATGGGGTAGACATATGGATGGGCACACAAATGAAAATGATTTTTTCATAATGATGTTCACTTTAAACTATATATTTTAAAACACTCCTATCACCTCCTTCATCTATTCCTTGGCCTCCCCATTTTAAAATAGTCCATCTAAAAGCCTTTTTTTTAAATTCCATTTGTTTATAAAAGGTTACATGTTTTTAAACAAATTAAAATGTGATTTTAAATTTTTCATATAATTCTTGACTCTTTTGGAAATTTAAGATGTGTTTTGGTATCAAAATGTCCTAAAATCCATTCAGAAACTTTTGAAGATGCTGTGTGTTTTTAATTGATTTTCAAAATGAAATTAGAAATATATTTTGAATTATGAACATACATTATGTAATTTATAGAAATGGGTTTGAAATTTATATAATGTGAAGGCTCGATTGGCACATTTTATGATGTGTTGTATTATCAGAACCTCAATGGTGGGACCTCTAAAGAGAGGGTCATAACATAGGTGGTCACATTGTTTGGTCTAGGAAAGAACAACATCATGTGTGTCATTGGATTATGAAACATGTGTGAGGACCACCTCATTCACTATTTAGTATTATCACAGTATTGATGGGTATTATATAAAGGGTCTGGTGACGGTTTCTTATCGACCCTAACTACATTGTTTGGTACCTCATTGATCTATTGAGAGGATATGTGGGACGTTCCATCGGATTTACTAGTTTAGAGAATCTAGAAGTTTATTGACTATGGAGTTTCACCATATGCCACTAGGTGAGTCTAAAAAAAGTACATATAGAGATTTCTTGAAGAGATGTTTTGGAAAATCCTAATATTTCTATCAGTATATACGTGTTTTATTTTTTCTTCAGTTTTTTATTAGCCCAGTAATCTTTTTATTTCTTGATTTTTTCCTTTATTTTTCAGCATATAATCTTTTTGGTCATCTAGTTTTTTTCTTCTTCTGATATTTAGTTCTTGAACTGGGTTTTAAAATATAAATATGTTTTTTAAAATAGGAAAGTGGTATTCATTGTATTAAAAATAGAAATATATATCTGATTCTTTAAAATGATAAAACTATGTTTTATATTTGTATTTCAAACTAGTTTTTATGAAAATTATTGGGAAAGGAAATGTATGGAATCTATGGTACTTACCCACTAAGCTATTTATTATCACACCCTACTTGTACTAATCTACATCAGTAGACCTCAGATATTTGGTAGGTTTATATTTATGGTTCTATTTTTCCTATGGAGTATGCTGTTCTAGATATATGGTGGTGACCAAGAGGACACATGGAGATAATCTCATTTTGGTTTGGTTTATTTTGGTTTTAGTTTTATTTTTTCTTATCTATTGTTGTTTTTAGGAACATTTTTATTTTTTGATGTTCGGTTATTATGAGTTGTGTTCTATGCTCTGATTTGGGTTATTGGTCACAGTTTTTTATTGGTTGAAATCAACCCATATTGATGTATCTTTGATACCCAACAATAGTCTCTAGACAGAGAGGATCTGATATGCCTCTCGATCCTTTTTAGGGCCATATTGGGTGACCGGTTTCTGGTTGACCTGGGTTGGTTCCTGAAAAAATGATATCAAAAGTTACCATTGTTATTTTGATCATTAGGAAGTTTAGATATTATGAATATTAGAACTGAATAGGTTGGTGTAGAAAAATAATCATGAACTCATACTCATCCCGAGACTTGAGTTTCTAAAGGTGGTCTCGTATTTGAGTCCTTAGTTTTGGTTTTTTGGATATGTGGATTGGGAATGACAATGAGGTGAACTAGTGTTTCACCATGGGCTTATTTTGAGTAGTGAACCATGTGGGGAATGAGTGCACAATTTCAGGCCCTACTAGTGATTTGTTCTTGATTGGGACTTGGTCTACTAAACAATGTGTTTGGTATTTTCAAGATCACTAGTACCCCATTCTGGGAGATTTTTTTGTGAGTTTATCATCAGTTCGGATTTGGTTGGTCTATGTCGATTTTCAAATGAAAAATATGGTTTTTAGAAATAGGTTTCTCGCAAAAGGGAAATTTTTTTGGGGTTTGGTTTTATTTTAAAATTTTAATTTCATGAATGAGTTGGTCTCAAAAATTGGGTTTTCATATTTGGAATGTTTCCTTGGTAGAAGGTTTTGTTTTTATATAAAATGGAAATTGTTGTTTTGAAAGAGGATTTCCATTTATTTTTTCACTGTTTGTCTAATGATTTAGTTGTTTTGGTTGGAGGTGTTATTTTAGGTTGAACTTTTATTGAATTTTGTTGTTGGGTTTTTTGATTTGATGTTTTTCCGTGTATATAGCCTAGATAGATCCTTAATGCTTCTATTGAGATTATCCTTGTTTATACCCCTACTCATACTCTGATTGCGGTGGTAGAGTTAAGTTCCTCGTGGTTGTTGCCCATTTTTTATGGTGATTGAGGTCCATTAGACGATGTGGGTTGTATTGATTATGTCTAAAGAATATTTAGGCCATTGGGAACTTCTGAATTAGTGCGAGTGGGAGCTGTTCGGGGTTCATTTGAGGGTCTATCATTGGATCAGTGGTAGATGGTGGTTTTTCTATTATTGTAAGTAGGGATGTCTTGGGAATTGTTTAAGACCAATTTTATCCAATGGTTCATACTTGAGGAGATGAAGTCCGGAAAATTGGTAGATCTCTTTGGTGTTCAGGAAGGTCTGCAAAATGTGATGGCCTATGTTGAGCATTTCAAGGAGTTTAGTTTCTTTTCACCAGAGATAACATTGGGGGATCTGTTAAAATCTCATCATTTTTTGGGTTCTTCATTCATAGTTTAATGAATGAGTTATATTATCTGAGAATGTTCTATTTAGTATGTGGTGGATGAGGCACTTTTAGATGTGTTGGTTCCCAGATCACATAAAATTGCCAATCTAGTGTCTCTTGTTGCATGTGAAGGTTCCCCAACTGGTGGGGAGTATACTAGAGGAACCCTTTATTGAGGAGTCTTTTTAAACGGTTTTGAATTCTCATTTTTAAGACTATTATATCATGTGTTTTTAGTGTGGTTGGTTTTGTAATTTGAATCCATGTTATCATAATTCTATGAAATATTTTCACTGTTGTGGCCACTTGGGTTACCCAGAGAGTCAGAAGCATTTTCAGAAGAAGGAGATTAGAATTAAGGATGTCAAATCCTGGATGTCGAGAACAAGATTATTCAAGCATCAGTGATCTATCCGTAGGGCTCTATATGAACCTTGAACATATTACATAATCATTGGGGAGTGATGAACCATAAACTATTTTTGTCCTTAGTGTTGTAGTGGAGTTGGATTAAGTATCTATATAGTATTTTTCTCTACTGTTGAGAGTTCATCTTCATTGTAAAAGTCTTAGTGGTTCTGTTTCCTTATAAATTCATAGTTTTCCTTTATGGAAGTGGATATTTAAATAGTTAGTTTTATAGATTGGTTTTGGTTTTCAAATTTGATCATTCTAGAGATGCAAAAGCCTTTTGGAGTTGATGAATTTTGAAATTTTTAACTTTTTGGATTGAGTTACTTCTCTAGGGATTCCCTTATGTCTAGGTTTTCTTGGTTCATATGGGTAATTTATGGTCCTGGTGTTAGTCAGGATCTTGTGGTGTTGAAAACCTCTTTTAATTCCCCTTATTTCACCTTGTTGTTGATTTATATAGAGCTGGTCTTGTGTGACTTGTTGAGTTGAAAGGGAACACTAAGTTTTGGGATTTTTCTTAGTTTCATTCAATCATTAGCTAATGTTTAGTTTCTAATTTTTTTGGGATGACATTATGGTGGAATAATGTGTTTTTGGTGGGGATAATTTTCAAAACTCGACCATTTTTTCCCTTTATATTATTATTTTCTTGTTTTTAGATCTTTTGGTTGAGGTTCTGGTTGATTTATCAATTAATTTTTTTAGTTTTGTAGGTTTCATGTGAGATATGTCTCTATGAATAGTTTGTGTGCATTTTTTGAAGAAAATATATGTGTCCTATTCTGTGGCAGGTATGTTTCAATTTTTTTCTTCATGAATCTTTTTTCTGAAGAAGTTTAAGGGTGGTTTTGGGAAACCCATTTTAGGATAAATAGAAACTATGTGGATCCTTTTTGGTGTCAAGGACAAGGTGTAGAAATTTCACACAATGAGAAGAAATGGTGTGACAAGAATTCTACGAGGCTCTTAAAGTTGATAGATTCATTTTTCATGGTTGCAGCATGGTTTGAAAAACCATACCACCAAACTGCACGAGTATCCTTCTTCTCCAATAGTGTGTGCACAGTTGGTGCCGGATTTGGAAAAAAATGCCACTTTTCAAGGTGTTTTATAATCTTGAAATTCCTATTATACCTCGCCCCTCTTTTTACCCATTTTAGGTTTTTCCTCTTTGTCTCAAAAGAGGTGCAGCAATAGTCTCAATAAAACCCTTATCCCTTTCTCTCCTTCAAATATTAACGATCCTCTAAGGCTACAAATGTGAGTTCTATTGAGTTTTTGGCCAATTTTCTCCTCTTCTACTTATCCCCACTTGGTTTTCTAGTTTCCATTTGTTTGGTTTTCTATTGGTCGAACCCTAGAGGTTAGGTTTGACATGTGGGTTATGTTTCTTTGATATTAGGGGGTGTAGATCATCATTAGGGATTATTTCTTCCTTCTTTGAGGGTTTCATTGTGTTTTCCCATCGTTGAGGTAGGTGTTTCCATCCATTTTCTTTTTGAGGTATACCATTAGAATATTGAGAATTTCTAACTAATTTTTTATAAGTGTTTCCTATGCTTGTGATGTTTTTTGTGTTTATTTTTGTGTTTTCGTGATTATAATTTGGAGATTTATTTTCAAAGGGGCTTATTTAATTTTTCCTATGAAAAAATATATGGAATTTGTTTTTTAAAATTAAAATGGCCTCATTAAAATGAATTTGGGTGTCTTGAGATATGGATTGGTCATGGTTAGGTTTTGGTAGTTTGGTGTTTTTTGTGAATTGAGTTTTATGTGTGGTTTTTATGCCTATATATGGTTTGATAATTATGTGTAATGAAATTACAAACATCCTTTTGATTATTAAATTAGAACATGGTATCATCCAGTGATTCTTTAATTGTTCCATTGTATGTGGACACATTCATATGGTCATGGGGTTCATATATGGATGGGAACACAAAAGATAATGATTTTTACATAATTATGTTCAATTTAAACTACACTTTTTCAAAATCATATCAATCATCCTCATTCCATTCCTTGGCCTCTTCTTTTAAAATCGTTCTTCTATAAACATAATGGTTTTCTAAAGAGTCCTTTTGTTTCTAAATGGATACTTGGTTATTAAAAGAATTAAATGTTGATTTCAAATTTTCCTCTAATTCTTAGTCCATTTGGAACTTTGAGATGTGGTTTTGTTTCAAAATGACCTTAAGGCCCATTTGGATCCTTTTGTATATGTTGTCTATTTTTGTCTTGATTTTGGAAACGAATTTGTAAAAAATTAGGAATTGTGAACATTAAAGTCCATGTCAGTACTTTATGGAATTTTTGGAAATTTATTTCAATGTGATATAATGTGTAGAACCGTTTGACATATTTGATGATGTGTTGTGTGATGGATGCCTCAATGGTGGGTCCTATGAGGAGAGGGTCATCACATAGGCGGTGTTGGTTCTAGGGATTTGAAATTATGATAGAATGTTGGTTATTCATTTTTGTCCATGCATGCAAGGACCTCCTCATTCATCATGAACTATTATCATGGGATTCATGGGTTCCATCTATATAGTCGAGTGATAGTTTCCTATCTACCCCAACTAGACGGGTTGGTGTCCACTGGATTTTTTGAGATGCAAGTGGGGACAAGCCACTGTATTTGATAGTTTAGAGTGTCCAATCGGTTGTTGACATTGGAGATACACCAAACTCAAGTTGGTACGTCCTAACCAAGTACAACTTGGTATTTCTTCTAGATATGTTTAAGAAATTACCATGATTACTATCTGTATGATTTAATTTTATTTTTCTTGCAGTTTTGTTATTATACTAGCATGATTTTTATTTCAGGATATGTTATCATAAATTTTTATCATAAAATCATTTTGATCATAGGGTTTGTATTATTCTTTTGAGATTTGGTTCTTGAACTAGGTGTTAAAATAGAAATCATTTTTGAAAAGTGTAATGTGGCGTGTGGGGTTTTAAAAAGGGAAAGTTGTTTTTGGATCCATAAAATGATAAAACTATATTTTCTAAATGTATTTCAAACTAGTGTTTATGGAATATTTTAATAATGTAAATGTATAGAATCTAGGGTTTTTCCAACTAATTTGTTTATAATCAAAACCTACTCGTTCCACATAGCATTTGTAGGGAAAAAATATTTTTCAGGTTTATGTTTCTTATTTTAGTTTTATTATAGAAAGGACTATTTTTTATGGATTGTGGTGGTAAAAAGGTCACCTAGGGATTTTCTTATTCTAGTTTGGTTTATATTTTGTTTAGATTTAATTTTTCAATCCATAGTTGTATCTGGATTCAGTTGAATTTCTTGATGTTCAGTTATTATGAGTCATGTTTTCTACTCTATTTAGAGTTATTTGATCATGGATGTATATTGGGAGAAATCATTCTGTCTTGGTTTATCTATGAATCTTGGCAGTAATATTCATACTAACAGTATCATGAATTCTTATCGGGCCTTGTCACAAGTTGGATTGGGTGACCGGTTTGGGGTTCACCTTGGTTGGTTCATGACATGGTAGTATATAGATGTTAGATAAAATTGAAAAGATCAATTAAAATTTAATAATGGATTACATGTATCGAAGTGTAAGGGTATTATTATTTTAACTAATGTGGTGCATATTCATGTGATATGATACATTATTGGTATAATAATTCTACCATTAAGGCTTGATTGGTAATACCAAATCGTTATTCCAAAATTTATTAGAATTTTACTTATCAGAGCCACATTTTATTATCATTTTATTGAGAATTTTATGTCAAGACCACCAATCAAGGATGAGGTCAATACATTGCAATCAAAAAGGTTGGGTACACCATATAATTACAAGAGTGAGTGAATGTTACTAAAATCTATTTTTGGATTGAAGTAAGAAACCAGATCATGGAATATTAATTTAGAATGAATCTTTTCCATGTATATACTATAGTTTACTGGGAGTGTAATAGTTTTCTATATGAAATATTTTTGGTAACATATGAAAAACAACAATTGGTATTACAATTAGATAAGACCATAATAAATTCATCTCTCTAGATATTGACTTAATATGGAAACCTATGTTCTTTGGAAGAAGATCTATTGAGGTTGATAAAATGTTTTATTAGACATAGTCAATAATACATATACTGAAAAGGTATTAAAAATATATGTTGGAATAATTAAAGAGAGAATAGTTATAATTTTCACATGGAATAAATATATCCTAGAAAACATGCATTGGAGGTAGTGGTGATTAAAGGGGTGAGTTGAAATTCTATATACTTCATTTAGGGACCAATCGTGAATGCCATGATATTTATAAGATATCATATTTCAAACACATATTTTTTGATAGAAAAATACCAATCATATCCAAGAGAACTAGAAGGGAATCAATTATGAGTATCCAATAGTACTAGAATAAGTACAAATGATATATAATTGGTATGTGAAGAAGAAGTGATACTAATTGTTGAGGGGAGACAAACTAATATTCATTTAGATCCATGTGATCTAATATAAATGGAAATCTAAGCTAATGAGTGGGATAATATAATACTAGCTAGTGATAGCCAAATATAAAAATACAAAGTGCATTGTAGCTTCTGAGGAAGAAAAAAATAATTATATTAAACATAATTATTTATTCCAGTTTATATAATCACACCTAGTCAGTAATGCCTTTTCATTATATAAATTGTGATAATTCTATTACTCGGTACTACCCAAGATGTTATGTTTTGGTATTGGAAAAATGGATATACTCCGGGATGACATATCTCAATATGTTTTACTCAAGGAGGTGTGATTTCACAAAGAGGAATAGAAATGTAGTGAAAACATGGAAGAAATAGCAACTAAAGCCATATATTATCAGAAACATGATTTAATTCATGTGATAGATAACAATGATGGTTATCAAGTTTGATCTAGTGAAGTTGGGAATGTCTTAATAGTGGGTTCCCTAGACCCAACAAACAAATACTTTTTTATTACCATTTTAAGTATACAGTTACATATCCATGATGCAATCTTACCATTATAGTGTAGAAATTTTGTGACAACTATTTAAATAGTAACATCCATAGATTAATTTTCATATCAAAAGGTTACAGAAAATCCCATGGTATAATGAGAATCTCATGATACTATGACAATAATCGTTAATATATGTTATATGGTCAATATATATCATACTAAATTGAAATATTATATGTATGAATATCAGGTTGTAGGAGATTATAATCATTGGGACTTATTCACAAGAAGTTCTCACGTTTTGATCTCTAGTAAGATGGATCATGAGGATAGATCCTCCAATAAGAACACAACATGTGTTGGGTATCATTGTATGTTCCTATATATATACATGTGTATTGGTCTATTGACTTCAGATCATTATCAACGTATTCCATTTGGCCATGTACTTTGATTTGAGGAAAAAATCATAATGATGAAATCATGGAGAGCTAGCTTATGTTGGGTAGGTCATTGGTGGTATGGAATTGGTTGAATGATCAAGATAAACTTTGTTGCTTATGAATTGAAGATGTAATATATCACTGGCTTGGTTTATCAGGATTGTAGTACCATTATAAATCCTTGGTAATGGTATTCAATGGTAAATCCATTGAGTTAGACCAACAAATAATAATTCAAGATTGGATGATGACATAAGTGTGCATCCTAAATTATTAAATATCTAAAGACAAAGAGATTATATTACACAATGTGTGTTTATATGTTGGTTTTCATTTCTATAACTTTTCATTATCTCTTTAAGGGCATTGATGGGTTACTATACATCACTCTTGGTCTATGAATATTATTCAAAGCTATTGAGATAATAGACTAGAGGGTCACACACAATATCATCATCAAACATCTTCTCTACTCTAGTGAATAGGTGTATAGGACAGAGTAGGCCCCACTATAGGGTCCAAGAGTTGTCAAAGTTATTGATCATCAGTAAATAATAAATTCATTATTCTTAACATAAATAATAACGGGGGTGAATTTATTTATTAAAATTATTAATGAGGTATTTAGTGAGTATAAGAAAAAAATTATATAAACAAATGTTATTTTATATTCCAGGTTCATTTAATATTTATAAGAATTACAAGTCAAGTTAAATGTCATAGTTTTATCACATAATGTATTTAATATATATTATAGGTATGTGGAAATATATAAATTATATTTATGATGTAGTTTTTTTATCATACTTATTTATATATTTCTTATTTAGTGGGTTTATTATTTCTATGGGACAAGAAAATCTTTTCAAGTACCATCACATGTCACTATATAAGCAAGAGGAGAGGATAATTCCATGTACAATTAATGAATTTGGAAATGAGATCATATCTCTCCTACTGCTATCTATTGAGAGAGAGTCTCTCTTTAAGAGATCAATTCATGTTTCCATTTATGGATTTAATGTACATGATCGTGGTGATTGACATGATGTCGAAGGATTCATCAGAGCTCTGTGCAAGCACACAGAATTCAATAACGGGTGACTGTGAAAATTCCTAGACCATATGTTGATGATCTATAGAGATTTAGATTGAGATCCTTTGAGAAATAGGTTCATGAAATGATCTGCATTTGAGCACCCTCCAATTTAGACTAGGGTACATGTTTTTATTTATATTTTTGTTCTTTGAATAATTCATTCAAGATCCTCAACCCATTATAAGGGATTAGATCTACATAAATGAATTTTTTTTTCATTATAGTGATGAATTTTTTTAAATCCCTAGCCCACCAGATTTCGTTGTGCTCCCTAGTTCCAACGAGTTCATCTTAGTAACATCACACATACTCCAATCTATAATTATCATAAAAATAACAAGCAACATGACCTATAAATGAACCTATAACCTATGTACAAAAAGTGAAATCCGGTCAGGTACCAAAGTGACAAGGTGTATCCATAAGGGTTTGTGTATAAATTGATTAGCCATCAATAATAGCCTCACAAAAATATCCAGTCTATAATAAAAGTGCATGAAAAATTACTCATGATATACTATTTCAAAAAGAAAACTTATAAGTATTTAAATTTAAAGGAATAAAAAAAGAACCAAACCCAAGATCTAGGATCAGACCTAGTAATGGTGCATATCAAATTCAACCAGTATTTGGGTGTCCCAATGCATGTCGTGAGGACTATGCTTTCCCATCTTCCATTGGGGGCAATATACCCTTCCTCAGTCCAATAACCAGAACCCAGGGTAATATAACCATCCTAAGAGCATAAATAAATCCACCTTGGGATCATGTTCCCAACACATTTAACAAGCATATCAAGTCCACATGGGGGGAGTTTTTCACCTCATGTTAAATTAGAATAACTAAAATCCACCTCGGGGTCCATGTTCACCCAGGGATTAACAAGCACAACCCAAATCCACCTGAGGGTTGTTTTTACATAGGTTCCATTAAGAATAACTAATCCAAATCCATTTATTATAAAACAAAATCATGCTCATAAAACCATTGAACAGATAATAAATAGTCTCATGTAATATGGTTTCATTTTACATTTTCACTCTGAAAACTATTCTTACATTGAGTGGTTTTTTAATTTCCTTTCAAATTTTTTTAAAAAATAATCATTTTATCAATAAGAAAAGATAATTTAGTATGGATATTCAATTTACCATCCCAATAACCCTTATCAATTTTTATCATCCTTTAAACCTAGTACTTCCCAAAAGGGTGAATTTGTCGACTTAAATTATTTTAACCACAACACAATTTTCAAAATAAATTCACAAGAACATTTTAAATTCCATAAAATAACAAACATAATAAGAATTTACCAACTATTTTAATATAAATGAAGATCTCAACCATAGTCTATGAAATTATAACACCATTCCCATTTCATAAAAACTCATTAATAAAACACTTCTCCATTTTAGATACTCAAAAAAAACCCATATCACTACCATTTAAAAAACAATATTTCCTTTTAAATAGATATATTTCAAGAGTCTATTATATTTCACTAAAATTATGATTATGAAATTCCATTACACAATCATTGGTGCAAAAATATACTTCCAAATTTGGAATAATTGTAACATGGGTTAACCATTTTTTAAAACTAGCTAAAAATTGCCAGCTATCTAAATTTTGAAAAATAATTTAGTCAAAACCAAGGGATGTATAATTTAATAAATTCAAGGTTAAAATTTAGTATTCAATGTGACCATACAAGATATGAACTTTAACAATTAATAAAGGCTATGGGTTTGTATTGGGAACCACCCAAATCATTAATATACAAGACCACTCATCGAGTATCATCTACCAGTTCAACCTGAATAGTGAGAAAATGAGAAAACAAAAAAACCCCATGAAAATAGGTTACATTAGAAAAACATGGAGAGACAACCTTTAAAGTGGATAAAAGGTATAATATAAAGGGATAAACACTTATACATACCTGTAGCATTGAATCTCAAGTGATGGCGCTCCAAATAGACAAATACTATTGTATGTCCACCTTGGAAAAGGAGAGGGACATGAGGAAGGTGTGAGGGGGACTACTATTTTTATTTGGAGTTGAAATATGGTGGGAATTTATTATGAAAAATAGTGTAAAATAACATTTTGTATGTGTTCAATAAAACCTTCCAAGAGATCATCTACTAGCTTTTAGTAGGGATTCTAGTCTATCCATCAACAAGCTATGGGACATGTACCAACTTTTTGGTGGGACTACAACAACATGTAGTAGTCCTAGCTCTAGAATGGAGCAACTATTTCACCCCATGACTCTTCCATCCACCATTCGAGCTTCATTTCATATCTAAAACAGCTCATTTAAGCGGTTAGAACTTTTTAAATGTAAATCAGAAGCCAACCTCAAAATATTCCCATGACCAATTTATATTCAACCTCCTCCTACAAATTTATAATATTATATGGAAAAAACATTACAAATTCCTCACCATAACAATTATCATCCCAAAGAAGTCATAGTGTCTTCCAACTATGTTACCTGACCTATTTCGCCAATTAGGTGTCAAATAGCCACATTATATTTTGGAAAACCCAACATGATTTCAAATCATGGCTCCCAAAAACAAGGAACCATGTTTATTAAGACATGCTATACTATCTTAAATTAATTTCAAACCTTGGAATGGAACTTACCCAATAACTACCAACCTAATTAACAATTGTATTATCACCTAGTAAAACATCAAGCCTATAGTGCTTCTCACTAATAGACTATGCCCACCGAAGAATATTTTGACAGATGGTTCCTTCCACCAAATGATTTGATCACAAGAAAAAAATATTATTTTGTTTTAATAGTGTGTTAGGTATGTTTTATTATATACCACACCTTACCATTAACAAAATCTCATGTCCAACACTCGTTCTCATATTTGTTTCCAAATTCTAAACCCAAACAGATATTCTTCCACCATTCAAGCATAATAAAGGTGTAATATCCCTTGCCCAAAAAACCCTAGATAAAACAAAAAACATACCGATTATATCTAAAATAATATTCTTGATGTGGTTTTTATCCCACCACATAAAATCCCATGATAGAAAATTGATAGGACCACCTATGTAAAACCCATTACCTGAACACTCAACTCATGATGTCAATACCCCATTAACCACCCAATAATGAAGCCATCATCAAAAGAGGTACCCCAAGACTATCAAGACCTGCCAAGGTATAAACCTAACCTCTTATTCAATTCTATGATCAAAGCACTTACCACCCACACAATTCATCATGTTATCACCCAATTACTAGGGTTTCACCATACTATAACATGATTGGTTCACATCGTATCATCTTGAGCCCAAAACGACTACTTGTACTTCAACTAGAACTACATAGAGATTAATCGATAACATTAACCAAGGAATATATATTTTATCAAAATACATTTGAATCAATATTTGGTTCCATCATGACCATATGAATATTGATCCCATTAATGATTTATTGAAACAATGTCCCCTTTTAACCATCAGATATAGACATCAAAACTAAAACGTTTTTCTCCACCAAAAGAGAACCATTATCATCACTTCATTAGTTCAATCCCCAATGTTAGAACTCCCCACCCTATCCCTTACTAAACACAATGGTCGGGTTTTTTTATCGTACATGTACCCAAGAACATACACAAACCATATATTTTTTTCTCATTCATTCTCATAATACATTCTTCATTGGAATCCATTGAAAACTAATTCACAATGAGCTCCATTCCCTCTCTCATCCAAAAGTGATCTCCCAAGTATATGGAATCACCCAAACCACTACTAGTGCATGACTTGAATAGGTTCCACCATCAAGGAATGAGTGCCAATCCCATTAATAACAATCAAACCATTAATTCATGACATGTAGATCACGATCAAGCTTATATCGACCGTTCCATGATGTCTTAATGTATCTAGGAATTTCTTTCCCTAACTCTTTGACCCACAAATTTTATAAAAATCATTGGGTTATCAACCTGAAAGCATCAAATAAATTAATGTAGACACACCCTAATAGGAAATACTGGTCAAAACATTCATGGTCTCATGAATATCTACCAAATAGTTCATAACAAAAATATCATCCTAGAACTATCATAATTATATAACTTGAGAATTTATAGAATTGAAAAAATTATCAATAAAATTACACATTGATCACTCTACCAACAAATGTCAAATAATTATCACACACATCAGCTCAATTCCGTATCAATATAGTGAATTCTCACTCATGGATGGCTCGATCTTAACAAAATCCGTGGGTTTCATGCTCTACTATGGCCAACTATCTAAACTTGAATCATCATCTTATGATTTCAGAATCACCATTCCTAATATCATGTTCCCATTTTGGGAAAAACTTGTACTCCTATTATAACACTTTAACTCACTAATGTAATCCTAGATACATTATTATAAAATTTAATACACATTTAGTATATCAAGGATAAGTGCATTGCCACCCATCATCCAAGTGTTTTGTCGAGGATCCAAGAAATTACAGATGCCACCACCATATACCAAAAGTGCTTCCACAACTAACAACATCAGGAATACAAATCATCACACCCTTTGAAACTATAATAGAAACATGGAAATAACTCTTTGGGTGATTAACCAAAACAAGATAATTACATGTAAACACCAAACATCCACCAATAACATAAGATGAAGAATCTACCCAATCCTTATATATTTAAAAGAATTCACAAGATTTGGATAAATCTATCATGGGTTGCCCTCAGGAATATCCAGGGATGGACACAATTAATGTCCATAGTCACATTTAGAAGGTTGTTAGGTCCCCTACCAAATCCATCAAATATAGTCTCACTAAATCCATAGCTCATGAGATGAAACTCACTTTCATATCAAGGGCACATGGAATCTAACATGCACAGAAACCACTCCAAAATCCCTATACATACTCCATTTCCATGTGATCCTACCCACTCCCAGGTTAAACATAAAACACAAGGCAGGAAAAGACACCACCACTCACCATAACTAATCAGAAAACCATATGTTTAATGATCATGAAAAAACACAACAGTTATAACACTCAAAATGAAATACACTGCACATCAAGTAAGGCCTTACAGACAATGTTCTCTATCTCCCCAAAGACTCTCTTGATTTTTTCAACAATATAAAAGGTAAATTCCCATCATCCTAATAGGGTTTTTCTATACCATACTAAAAATTTACATTTTTTCGAATGAATCATTTGTAATGAATTTCCATCACGAAAATGTTTTTTCAATGTAAAGTTTTCCCAAATGATCTATAGTGGTTAGTCACTATGAAAATATTATTATTTATGAAAATCCATCAAAAATATTTTTGGTCAAAAACTATTTTCAATTGATATTTTATTCCATCACAAATAACTATTTGTCATGGAATTGTTAATCTGTAACAAGTAATTATTATCCAAAACTATTTACTATTGAATAATATTCAATCCCATGTAATCAAAATAAAAAGGTAAATAATAAGAAAAACGCTTTCATTATAAAATTAAAATTAAAATGTAACATGAAAACAATTTCATATAAAATACATCATAAAATGTCAATGATGGGGTTAGAGATCATTATTGGTAGGGGTGGGAAATCAGGTCTAGATGTTGGAGGGAACTTCATCCCAAAACCATGTGTGATTCATCACATATACTCCATCAACTCCATATATAGGTGATCTTACTTTAATAATTAGTATTCCTTCCCTATATTCAATATCTATATAACCACATCCTAATCATGCATCCTTTCCTCATACTTTGAATAAATAATGATGACGATGACAATGATCCATTAAAGCTATATGAAGGAATCTCTTTAGTTCCATAAAAACTAGTTGGGGTTGATGATGAATTAATACTGACCACCAATCCTTTTTAAGGCCGCTATTCATAAACTATATCTAAAATACCTCATCAAAATGTGACTCGCATTGGCCCTCATCTCATCTATCTGTCTCTTCTAGACTGACATGCATGCGAGAAAACTCTATCTCACATATCTCTAATAATCGTATGAATATAAATTAAGATGTTAAAAAAATAATATGTTAATTAAAAGAGATGGAAAAATTTATTAACCATAATATGACACCTTTTTCACGAATAATTCATCTAGTAATATCATTGTACATCTTCTTATAAACATCAATCTCGATAATATTTTGATCAGTAGATTCTTGAATAAATTTATCAAATAAATTTATTATTAAATATAAATATATAAAATTATTACATATTATTACTTAAAAAATAATGATGATGTATACTAAAAGTTAGACTCCAATATCAATGAGAGAAATCCTCTCTCCCAAGATTTTGGAAGCTATAACCAAATATCCTCTATAAAATCTTTCTATTCCATTACATGTACATTCACTCTTATGATTGCACAACCACATAAATAGGTCAATGAGGCTGACAAAACTCATCAATTTGTAAAATATAATTAGTAACATTTGATAATGTCTTCTCAATTATACAAAATTACTTTAATTTTAATAAATTTTAACTAATTTTTACCAATTATTGTTAATTTATACTAATACATAATGATTTAT
Source organism: Viscum album (assembly GCA_963277665.1). Lineage (NCBI taxonomy): Eukaryota > Viridiplantae > Streptophyta > Magnoliopsida > Santalales > Viscaceae > Viscum > Viscum album. The sequence goes on from OY728131.1 coordinate 382,645,719, forward strand.
ACTATTTTAAATGAATTTATTTTAATTATATTTATTAATAATTATTTTATTAAATTTATTTTGATTTAAATTAGATTAATTTTATTAATTTAGCATAACTTATAATAATTTAAAATTTTTTTAATAATTTATACAAATTTTTAAATAAAATCTATTTTTAAATAATCTATAGTAAATTTTATTTACTAATACTTATATTTATTAGTTTTTCATAATTTATAATAATTTAAACTATATTTTATTAATTTATGCATATTGTCTTTGATTTTAAACTAATTGTTATGAATTTATACCAACTTTTATTAATTTATATAAGTTTTAAAAAATATATAATAATTTTAGTTTATTTATACTCATTTATATAAATTTGTTATTAATTATAATAATTTATGAATGATTTATACAATTTATTGATATTATTTAAACCAATTTTATTTCATTATCTTTTTTTATATTAATTTATCATAATTTATATTGATTTAAAATATTTATTTTCAAATTATAATTTTATTGTTAATTTAAACTAGTTTTATTAAATTTATAGCCATTTTTATTAATTTATACTAATTTTACTAGGTATATAATACTTTTAAATGACTTATACTCTTTTTTACTATTTTTTATTAATTATATTAATTATCAATATATTTATATTACTTTTTACTTTTTTATTTTATATTAATTATTTAGAAATAATAATAAGTTTATTTTTTTTTTATTTTTTTTCAAATTTTAACTTTTTTTATTAAATATATAATATTTTTATTGTTTTTAATTAATTTTACTCAATTAAGAAATTTTTCATTAGTTTATACTCATTTTTACAAAATTTTTACTAATTATAATAATTAGTGATAGATTTATACTAATTTTTAATTATTTCTATTAATTTATGTTAATATAACACAATTTATAATAATCTAAACTTCTTTTATTAATTTATACAAATTATTTTAATTAAAACTAATTTTATTAAATTTATAGTAATATTTATTAATTTATACTAATTTTACAGAATATATAATATTTTTAAATAATTGTAATCTTTTATAATAATTTTATTTTAATTATACTAATTAGAGAGAAATTTATACTATTTTTTAATAACATTTAATAAATTTCCTTTACTTATATCTAATTATAATAAAATATCAATTTATAGAAAAAATTATTAATTTGCGATAATTCATAATAACCGATGGTGACTTGATGGTAATTTATTCTAATTTATACCAATATTTATTAATTTATACTAATTTATAAAAATTTAAACACATATTCATTGAATTATACTAATAATTGTTACATTATATTAATTCATTATATATTATAGCAATTTTAATTAATTTTTTCTATTTTTATTAATTTATAATATTGTTATATTAATTTATTTTAAATTATAATAATCTATAATAATTAAGGAACATATTAATAATAATTTACATTAATTTTTAGATATTTATTGTAATGTTTAACATCTTAAACAAATTAATAATTTACGTGAGTGAATAAAAATTACACACAAAAATCTAATAACAATAAAGAAATTAAACACAAAAGCGTATAACAATTAGAGAGATTTTAAAATTCCATGAAATTGTTACTTTGAATATCAGAAAACTATGAAGGTTCTTTGAGAGTATGAGAGAATAAGTGAGCTGTCGGAGAAAATGAGAGGGGTTGGGGTCTATTTACAGTTAGATTTTTTACAATGAATATTTGTGATGGACTGTATATTTTTCAAGTTTTTTATAATGGAATAATGATCTATCACAAAACAACACTACCAACAATAATATTTCTCGCAAATCTAGTGCCATTTGTGATGGACGATCCATCACACATAAACATGCAGATAATTTATTTGTGAAGAATTTTCCATAAATAATACTTGTTATGAAAGATCCATCACAAATAATTTGTCCGATGGTTTATTTGAGATGGATCCATTAAAAATAATCAGTTAGCTAGTTTATTTGTGATTTATTCAGCAAAAAATATTATATGAAAACTACTTGCGATGAGTTCAGAAGTTTTTCATAAATAACTAATTCCCGCAATAATATGTGGAGTTGCCTGAAAGTCTTTTGAAATGGAATAGGTATTTTGTTGCAATAAACAACTAAAAAAATATTTTATGGCACAAAATTATTTATCCATAAAAAAAATTAATTTATGTTGTGAAATTTATGATGGAATTTTAGTCGATCACAAATAACCCGTTGTAAAAAAATAATTTTCCTATAGTGAAAACACGTCACAAGAAACAATAAGTTCGGCACTCCAAACCACCCAAAAACCCAAACAACATGTTAAAATATGTATATAAGAGTTCCAAATCTATAGTCATGGGGCTCCAATACTCTCTTTTTTCAATGGATTCCTTATTATCACAAACTATAAAATCCACTTTTAATAGTATTTTACATTTTTTAATAAAAACCCAGTTCTCGAAGATTTCCAATTTCAAAATATTTTAAAAACTACCACTTTATCGTACCCACATTTAAAATTTTGACATATTATAAGGCCAAAATTTTCAAATCCCTAGAGCCCATAATATACAAAATTAAAAATTCAACATTTCAAATGATTTATATTTCAAAACACTTCATGAGATACCAAGATGTACTAAGAATCTAGGGATTGATCAAATAGAATTTCATTCAGAATCTATAAAGGAAAACAGCCTATATGTTTCTTACTAGTACCCGATTTAACAATGAAATCAATTTAAAAAACCACTTATATCTTCCATTATATCAAAAGATCATCTAGGTAATTGGCCATATAAGATGCCACCACAACTCTATATAGAAAAACACAATAGGTAACATTCCTGTCACTTTATATAAGAAACACCTATATAAATAGGTATTCAAAACCAAATGCATATATAAATCAAACACATATAACCATAGGCTAATATAAACCATAGGTAGCATGAAATAAAGATCTGAATCACATGTCCCCAGAATGATTCATGTTATTTTAATCCATACATGCTTGAAAGGATGCATATACACCCCTTTATTTCTATATTGTTCCAAAAGTAAAAATACCTTGAACTAGTAACATCCCAAACCCAGTGTCTCACTCAAGGTTAAAATAAAATACAACTATAATAATCAAAATCAACAAGTCCCATACCTGGAAACTTGGTTTATCTCCATGTTTGGGTTGATCACTTTTGATCATGCACTCATTACCAAGATTTGACACATTCCTGATCTTTTGTTTACCATCCCCAAACTATTAGAAAAACTAAAAATAGATCACATCGTACTTTCTAATGTATGGCTACCTTGGAGCACTAACCGGTGTCAGACCAATGGACACCATAGGACCTCAACCGTGCCTCCCCATACACCAGTGTCTGCCAACTAGCGGTGAGTGTCTATAAGATGTAGTGGGGATATTATACCCTCTAATGATATTATAAAATAGTGGTAGATATAATAGAAACATATAAACTACTTCAGTTAACCACCACTGATAAAATTTGAAAGGGCTACTAAAATAAACCACATATCACAATGCTTTGTCAAATAGAGTATTAAATACAACTATAATGGATTCCATAGGGGTGTATTATATAAATAGAACAAAAACGGAATAAAATAATTGAAACAAAAAATCATCCTAAATAAGTCCCAGGTCTATCCCTATAATGTCACCCATACTCGAATCTAGAATTCTTTTAAAACACTCATACAAGGTGTCTCCTCTATATACCTATAAAATTCATCCAACAAGTGACATCTACTTGGGTACCCAAGTTTCATGTAAACCAGAGTAGAGTGTGAGTATAACTCCTTAGGCCACAACGTGCAACATCCCTTAAATAACCTGTCTAGTAAAAGGGTATGCATTAGTTCTTAAGGTAAACAATTGCATAAAAAACCATTTAAAAATTTCAATTTCCATATAAAAAAACAGAACCTAGGATCCAGGATGACACCCATGAATGGTACATACCTACATCAGCTAGTGTTGAGGTGTCTCTGACAATTTTGTAATGACTGTACCAACCCATCTCTATTCAAGGGAAATATACCCATCCTCGGTCCATTAACATACACCCATGGTTATATATCTATCCAAAGGGCCCAACCAAATCTACGTACGGACCATTTTCACCATTTTTTAATATGAATACAAAGTCTACCCAAGGTCTAGTGTCCACCTTAGGTTTAACAAACACAACCGAAATCCACCGAGAGGTTTTGTTATCCATAGGTATTTCAAAAACAACCAAACCAATTCCATTTACTTTAAAATAATAGCATGAAAATATAATTATTGAACACAAAATAGGCAGTCTTAAAGCATTATAGATCATTTAAAATTTCCTTTTGGAAGAAAATTCTAACACCCAAGTGGTGTTTTCGATTTATTTTAAAAAAAATTCAATCCAAAAAAGAAACATTATTTTATCAACATTCCAAAACAATTCATAAGGTCTATATAATTTACCATCTGAAGGAACATTACCCATTTTCAAAATATTTTAAACCAAGTCCACCCACAAGGTGATCTTTTATAAACATAAAATATTTTAAATATAATTCCATTTTAAAAAGATATTAACCAGATCTTTTTAAATTATTAATGATAATTACCGCAAAAAGAATTTACCACCAATTTAAAAAGAAACGAGTCACTCAACAATAGACCATGACATTATAAAACAAACTTATCATTAAAAAACCATCAAGAAGAAACAAATCCATTTGAAATGATCAATCCAAAACCTAACTCATTGATATTTTAAAATGATGATTTTCATTTCAATATGTCCATTTGAAGACTTCATTATATTTCACTAAACCGAAGACTAAAAAATTCAATTTCATAATCATCAGTTCCAAAATATAATTACCAATTTAGAACATTTTAACAAGTAACAATTAAATAAAACTATCCAATAGAAGGTTTTATTTTTAAATTTGGAAGATTTAGTTATGAAAAAACCAAGGGAAATATAATTTAATAAATCCACCGTCAATAATTGATACCCGAAGGGACCACACAACATATTCACATAAATAGTTAATAGGGACTATGAGTTAGTATTATAGATAGACTACCCCATTCATAATCAATCTTACTCATTGATTATTGGATAATAGTTGTACTTGATTCAAGAGAAAATGAGAAATGAGTAAAATACCCTAAAAATATAGTGTATTAGCTAAACATTGTGAGACACCTCTTGATATTGGATTAAAATAAGAATAAAAGGACACTAATAATTAGACTTAATATATCTCACAATCGCAAGTGAGAAATCACTAAATGGATAATAACTAAGGAAGATTTAGCTTTGACAATTAAATAGAGAAAAGGATGATGTGGGGCTGCCACTGGTTTGAATTAGAGTGGAAATCATAGTGGGGTTTCTTAAGGGAATAGTGGTCAAAGACTATTAATCCACCATTAAAAAACTACCAAAAAAAATTCCATCTAGCCATTGGTCTTCCACCGACTAACCGTTTGGCCCAATATCCCACCACAACTACTATACTATACATTATCTACCCAATGGACTAGTACAAGCTAGTCGGTGAGAGTGTAATGTCATTTGTAGTCTCAACTCCTACTCTGATCCTTGAGTTCTCCCATGTTACACTTATGGCCACTCTTTAAGATTTTTTCTAAGCCTAAAACACATCCTTTAAGAGGTTCAAACTTTTTAAATTTAAATCTAAATCCCAATTCAAAATTCATCCCCTACGGCATTTAAAATTAAATCCCATCCCTATAATTTTAAATTCCAATCCAATCAAGGTAATTATAGACTAATACAATATTCTTCAAGATCAATATACATATATTGATTGGTATGTTCACTAAGCACAAAATATTTTGATTTAATTCACTATAAGAGATTCTTCCCTCCAACATTTAACTATACACATCCCTACTGGTCACTATTAAATGTAACATTAGGTAGATTTGCGAATTTATGATTATGATTATTAGTATAACATCAAACATCATTGAAATATATCTTATTAGTATTAGAAATGTATTCAATATAAATTATTTTTGCAACAAAATTGATTTATCTTATACTTAACCCATTCATTTATTAAACACTAACTATAATAGACTAATCAGGGCTATTTTTTCTAAATACCTAATTTGGTATTCAATAGGTCCCGAAGCATACTGTTTGTCACCAGAGTTTAGAAAAACGTTTTGAGGTCATTAACTTATATTTTCAAAATTATTTCACCCAAATAAATTTAAAACTAATAAAGGGATTTAAAATAAATACTAGGCATTCAAATTTTATCTTTTGAAGGAATCATATATATGACATAAAACCTTTTGAAATAAATTTATTATCAATGTGCTATAACATAATGAAAAACTCAATAAACCATAAAACATCAAAATAATAAATACAGATATAAAAATAAAAATTATTTATATTCATATATCATATATCGTACCTAAAATGAATATACTATTTTAAACAAAGGTTATTGGAAGCTTAAGAGACTAAAAAATTGTTATATTAGAAATACATAACATAATGTATGAAATAATATGACTTATTTCTCCCCATTTCCATCTTACTAGTGTGAATATTCCACTGGTCATCTTTTCCAATCCCAAATAAAACTATCAAATATTCACTATCTCAAAATGAGGACTTTACTTTAACAATGTCAAAGGAAAAAAAGCCTACATACAGATGGGGTTTTATATAGTGTGTGAGGAACGTATTTTTTGTTGGATTCTACTAAATTTTTTGATTTAACCTTTAAAAACTAAATTATTCCTTCCTAGTTTTATATAAAAATAATAAACTATAATTTTATTTTCATGAAAACAAATAAAATAAAATAACACATATATAACTTTATTAAAATAAATATGTTTCCCATGTTTAGTCAATAAAACATACATAAATATATTAATGATTAATTGAAAACAATTATATAATATAGTTTGTGTCAAGAATCATGAGAGACTACCTACAAAACTAAGTAATGTTACTCTAAGATCCTTCCACAAATAATTCAATTATTTACATGATGGACACTAGTTAGAGAAATTTTTTAAACTAGTGGTGTTTCAACAATTATAGTATCATACAAAACTAATATGGAACTGCATAGACTGTAATCCTAAACTAGTATATCCTTATTAGAGAATAATCTCAACTTGGGAAGAACAAGTCTATATAGAGTGGTGTCATTTCCTTGTGGGGTTTTTATTACTTGACTACCCTCCTTTAGTATCAAACTTATCCCCACGAAGATTCAAAAAATAAATATTATTAAGGAATTAAATTATAATAAAATCATAGTATACATCTCCTCTAAACACCCATTAATAAATATTCTCATTACAATTGTACATTATCTCTATAAAATAGAATATATATATATATATATTTCATAATAAATATGGGAAAATATAAAAGTCATGATTCTTGAAGTAAGAACACTTTTTAAAATTTGAACTCCCTTTATCTTTTAAATCCCTCATATAAAACATTATATTTATCTTTTATAAATAATAATACATTATTCCATTATATCAGTATAAAACCATGATTATTTTATTCACAAGCACCTTATGTTTGAAATGTATATAATTTTTTTATATTATATGAAATCATTCATATCTGTTAAGTGATGTGGAAAAATAAAAAATATTATATTTATCATAAAATTATTATAGTTTCAAATATATATTTTATTCAATTAGAATCATTATTTAAAAAATGAAAGTACTCATGGTTATGTCAGCAAAGGAATATTCAAAGAACTACTGACTATAAAGAGATGGAATTTTCAGTAAATAATATTCTTCCACCAGTATACAAGATGAGGAATTCCAAGAAAGAGATTGAAAGCCAAAAAATTAGAAATACTTGTATAAAATTTCGTCCAAGAGAACCCCTAGGCCACTATGGCCATGATAGGGTATGAACATGGTAGATAAAAGAAAACATTATGATAATAAATTGATTTGAGTTACATAATTAATGGAATCACACATGTTTATTAAAGAAAATCCAATAGAATTCAAGGATAGGGAAAGATCTCCCTAGGCTCTATTCCTAGAGTTTTCCTAAAAAAATGAAAGAAATTGGTGATAATCATCACCTAAAATGAATTTAGGAAAATAAAATAATTTATAATTCCAAGAGGTTACATGGTTTGGATCAATGATTTAGAAAATTATTCCCTAAACATGTATATGGTTCTAGAATTACATTATAAACATTTATGGTCTTGTTTAATGGTTCGGTAAATTGTTCACCCTAACCATGTATTCTCTAAATTTATTTAATGATTTAAATTTTCAGTATTAATCTACAGATAAATGGTTAAAAAAATAAATAATTAAATATAAAAAAAATGACACATTATGGGTGTCACAATTATTTTCAAAATGAAATTTTCTATACCTAGAAGTTTCCATGATGATCATTAATCATAAAATATGGGTGGTATTTGTATGAACATGGATCTTATTTTGATTTATAGATCTTGTTTTCAGGTTTTTTCTGAGAAAATGGGGATTGTTTGGAAATTTTAGAAGTACACAATGTGTAGTTGTGAGTACACGCCATGTAACAAGTTCCTATGGGTAATCTTGTACTGGACATGTAAAGGATGAGACATGGCTGTGTGAGGTGACCTGTAGACTGCCTAAATTAGGGTCTGATTGAGGAATGTACATGGCATGTAAATTAATTGAACACATCATGTAATTTTTCTTTTATTTTTTAAATCAGATTGGGGTTACATCTGATTCCCAGAAACATCTTCTTCAAACCTCATCTCACCTAGGAGAGGATGAGAGAGATGATTCTTCTCCGAGCCACTAATCCATTATCCGTTATTTGATTTGATCTCTGGTGGGTGTGTTGGAATCCCACTGGTGTGTTCTTCCTTCTTCATGAATCTATCCTCCATATTTCTCCTCTCTATCAAGTTATTCAAGGTTGAACATTTTTTTACATTTTTTAGATGTACGACATTCTAGGAGGACTCAAAGGAAAAGGTTCGACTATACCAGTCATAGAATTTCAAGGTAGGTGTTTGTTTTCTGCCTTTAGTGTTTTTTATTTGAGTTTTATATGCCAAAGTGTCGATTAACCATGTTTTGGGTATTGAGGGTTAAGGAAATTGAACCATATTTTATCTTCCGTAGATTTATTGTTGGATTAAGGGTTACTGGTGTGATATTATGTGAAATTTCATGTTTAAGGAACACCCCATGGGTGCGTTCCCTTGATTGAATATTTAGGGCTGTTTGGTCTAGGTTGACTATGAGGCATACCTTGTTTCCTTACCTTTCTAGATAGGATGGAAATATTTGACTTTTTCTTCTTGTCAAATGCTTGTGATTTTCATTGATTTTTTATCCATGTTGTAGTTGAGAAAACTATGGGTTTCTTGATATTGTTTATGCATGATTGAATTGAACAGGTCTGTGAGAACCTGGTGTAGTTACACCACAGGGGGAAATGATGTTGTGTTCTTCCTCAAAGTGTCTATTATATTTTCACGCTAGGAGGCCATAGGGGTGATTGATAGTGAGTGCTCCCTCATAGTGTCTCTAGTTTATGTTATAAGACTATAGGGGAATTGATGTTGAGTTCTTCCCTATAGTGTCTATAGTTATTCAAGAAAGACCATAAGGGTAATTGATAGTGAGTGCATCCTCCGAGTGTCTTTTCCTTTTTATTGCATTATATGGCTAGAGGGGTTAGACTATGTGTGCCACCTAGAGAGTTAAATTAAATTTTGAATGTTTATGATGCATCTACCAAGCCAAGGTAGAATCTTGGATTCGTTCTTGTTATGTAGTTTTTATAGATTCATGTTTGTGATACTTTATTAAATGTTGAACATTAAATGCTAAGGAATGTAAATGGAAACTGTAGGTTTGGTTACTTTTGTGTACTACTAGTTTATTTACTTCATTTCTATTATTACCTATAATATATACTAACTGATAGTTAAGAAATGATCTTATAATGGTTGCCTACTGGGATTCGAATCACACACTGTTTGGGTCATTCTTTTATACCCAAATAGATTATGTGGTTTCAGGTATAGATAATGGAAAGAACCCTTTGCAATCTGGCACTTGAATTTGATTGAGTTGGAGAGAATGGGAATAATATGAGGATTGATATTCTGCTATAGTTTATTGTTTTATTTTTTTAATTTTTTTAGTATTGTATTTCCATCATTGTAACTTATTTGGATGTTTTCCGAGACATATGTGGCATGCATCATTTATATATGTGCTCCAGTTGTTTATCTACTTTCAGTATTATGTTGTTTACTTGTTTTATGGTATTATTTATTCCACTATAACTAATTAGGTATTATTCTGTTGTACATACTATGCCAATGAGGGAATAGTTTTCCCACTATCACAACCAAGCCCCTTTCTTCTAGTCGATACCATCTAGGGGTTGGGGAGTTGTGATTGAGGCCATGTGACCAACCGAGTACAGGGCACCTTTGGGTGGCACCTAGAATTAGGTCATTACCAAGTGGAATTAGAGGAGGTATTTTCTACTTTGTATTACTGTTTGGATACTATATATTGGGAGAGGATTTAATATGTAGTTGGTAATATGTATTTCCTAGGATTAGCTAACCCGTGTACAGGGAAAAACCAATTTTCCTTGAATATTGCAATTTTTCTAGTTTTTGAATTGTTACAGATGATTTTCTTTCCCCATTGGGTGAAACACATGTTTTGTGTAGTTATGATTTGTATCATTGTGGTCTAATTTCTATTGAAACCTAATTATATGAGGGTAGTCCATCTCATCAATCAAATTGGCTCTTGATAGGGATCACATGTCATGCATTATTGTCATGCCATTTAGGCTGCATTACTAATTGCATGCTGTTGTGATAAATGTTGTGCTAGGGATACATACTGTTGTGATATATGAATTGATAAAGTACTTTATATTTTGATAGGGTATTGGAATATATAGAGTTTAATTTGGATAGATTCGAAACATTGGTTTTTAAGGTGTTATGGGCCCTCTTGGGTCAGAATTTGGTGGATCACACTGAACTTTAACAAAATTATATTACGATATGACGTGAATATGATGCCAAGATTAGATTTTCAAGAGTATGGGACTCACAGATTAGAATTAGGAACTTTAATGATTATTTTAGTGTTTTATGGGGTTTCAGAGTAGTTTTTGAGGCTTACAGTCTAAAATAACCCACAATACCCAGCATGTGATAATAAATACAATCCATGTATCCTTTTTTTTGGGAAGAAAATGTTTTTCTTAAGTACATTTCGTGTACTGTATGTACACGTAGTGTAGTCTTTGACTATGTGACTGTCTGTGTGGGAATAGAGATAGGGTTGTGAATGTTTGGTGGAACACATCATGTACTTGTAGTACAGACCGTGTTGTAGAGACCTTACATCCATCCTTGTGACTAATGACACAGGTTGATGAACATTGGGTAGTACATGCCAGGTCCAGCATGAACACGCTGTATAGAATTTGACCATGTCTCCAGTCATGTGACCAATGACATGGGTCAGTAAAATCCTTCTAGTACATGTTGTGTCTAACTTAAAAACATCATGTAGTTTTGTTCTAATGGAACCGTGTAGTTCTATCTGTGTATAATAAATTAAGCAGGAGGGAAAATTAAAGTACACACTATGTCACAGGATGAACACATCATGTGTATGGGTGTTACACAACCAGATTTGGTAGAAGTACATGCCCATGTTGAAACCTAAGAGAACACACCATGTAACCTTGTTTTGTAAAATTTTAATTTTTCCTTTTCTTGTTCCTTTATTACACTTCTATGTTTTAATCCTTTATAATCATGAACTGAGGTGTGCTCTTGACCTTGAAGAGTTATGCCCCTGAGATGTCCTCTACATGTACGTCAGATATAGGGAAATTATCAGACACTAGAAATAGTATATTAGGGACTACTAGTAGACCCTCTCATCATGCCTGTCTTGGCACCATCCATAAATTAGGAAACAAGTGATGAGGTACAGTTCCACAAAGGCTTCATGAGGATGATGCATACCTCCTAAGGTACACTACATCCTACCTCATCTATGGCAGAATTGATGCATGTTTTTCAGCAGAACCATCCTCCCACTTTCTCTGGGGATTGAGTACCACAGGCTACAAAGTCATGGTTAGAAGCCATGTTGTATATCTTCGAGCATCTCGTTATGAATCTATAAAAAAGGGTAATGATTTGTACTTAACTGATTTAGGATCCCCCCCAAATATGGTCGGATGTGCTAGGAAAGAGGGATGCAAACGAGTTTTGGATTTGGATGAGTTCAAGCATAGCTTCTATGACTACTTCTAACTTGATTCCTTGAGGGCCAACAGAGCCTAAGAGTTCATGAGATTAAAGAAAGGTACTCTCTATCATGGAGTATTCTTCTTCCTTCACAGAGTTGTAGCACTTAAGACCCATTCTAAGGGTGATGAGTTATTTCTAGAAAGGAATTTTGAGTATGGTCTTAGGCATGACATCCGATCTCAGGTGAAAATATTCAGGTTTAATTCCATATTTTATATAGTTAACCTGGTGCTGATCACCGAGCGCATCCTGATGGATTTTGGAGTTGTGGGATAGGGATGTTCAACATCCAGAGTTGGTACTGCTCTAATAGATAACAGGAAGTACCCTGAGGAGTCTACACGTGGTGATCTAAGTAGGATGTATTTTCCTTCAGGTAGTTAGGTGGTGTGAAACAAGTGCGGGAAGGGCAGACATAAGAAAAACCAGTTTTCGAGAGACCCAGTTGAGTTCCAATCTTGTGGAAAGATGGGATATATTTAGAGTTTCTACAACTCTCTCCTTCTTGAATTTAGGGAGCATGGATTTTCATGACTCCTTGTATCGGAGAAGGACCAAAAGTTCCACCTCAGAATGGGGTGTGTAGTTCTTCAGGCATTTGTGGCCGAAGTGCTGGTCATGGCTATAGTGGTCAGACATAGGGTTCTTGATATCTGTATAGTGGATCAACTTAGGGATCTCAGATAGCTTCAAAGGGACATGATATAGGTTAGGTTTTTTCATTGGAGTAGATCCAGTAGGAGAAGGATCCCGGACCCTCTATGGTTAGAGGTACGATCTTGGTTGCCTTAGTTCTAGTTTTTGATCCTTTTGATATAGGGGCCTCCCATAGTTTTATATCTCTACCTTATGTGATTATCCTTGGGCTACGTATCTTTACTTTTTCTAATATCTTGAAGTTGGACACACCATTAGAGATTAGAATGACTAGTGTACATCAGTGTAAGGAGTTACCTCATGATATGGGCGGGTGTCCCTTCTTATGGAACCTTTATGTCTTCAAGATGATGGGATATGCCATCATTCTCAGAATGGACTAGTTAGTTTTCTTCTAGACTGTTGTCGATTGATATCACTATAGGGCTAGTTTCTTGTCTCAATATGGTAGATTAATTCTACATAAGGGTTAATGGGCAGTCCATGCGTTAATTCTAGGAACCGAACATCATAGGTTAAGAGGTGTTACAGATTAGAATACTAGTCTATGTCTGGATAAAAAGGGAACTTCAAAGACATACTTTCCTCTAGTGTTCGATCATTTTAGGGATTTATTTCGAGACTAATTTCCAGGGTTTCATCTAAAGTAAGAGGTAGAATTTTCTATTGAGATTGTTCCAGGACAAGAACTAGTGTCCATTCCTCCTTATGAGATGGCTAAACATGAGTTACAGTAGCTAAATATTCAGTTGGAGGAGTTATCAAAAAAGGATTTAATCTAACCTAGTACTTCTTATTGGGGTTTGTGTGTCCTATTTTAAAATAAGGTGGATGGTACTCTCAAAATTTGTGTGGATTAACGAAAGATGAACCAGTTGACATTCAAGAACTAATATCTGTTACCGTGGATTGATGATCACTTTGATTAGCTTCAAGGACTTGAGTGTTCATGAAGATTGAATTGAGATTGTGTTATCCGCAAATTCTCGTTAGACCATCTGATATACCACTTACAACATTTTGAAGCAGGCATGGAATGCATGAGTATGTGGTCATTCTGTTCAGCCTCACGAATGAACCTACATTTTTTATGGCACTAATGAACCATGTATTCCATCCTTATTTAGACTCCTTTGTGGCGGTTTTTATGGATGAGATCTTGGTGTACTCTTACACTCCACATGACCATTCTAACCATCTTGAGATCATTTTTAGTACATTGAGAGAGAATAAGTTATATGATAATATCTCAAAATGACACTTTTGGATGGACCATACTCACTTTTTGGGTCATTTTATCTCCGAGAAAGGAGTATCTGTAGACTTAGAGAAAGTGAGAGTAGTAGTTTCCAGGGAGAAGCCTTAGAACATCTTTGAGGTGTTGAGTTTTTTTGGGATGGATGGTTACTACAGATTATTATACAAGATTTTTCATGCTTAGTAGTCCCACAAAATGGACAGACTAAGAAGGGTGAAAAGTACTCATGAACAGATTCTTGTGAGTCAGCCTTTTAGAATCTAAATGGGAGGTTGAATTCAGCACCAATACTAGTTCTTCTAGATCCAAGAAAAAGTTACATTGTTTACTACGATGTATTATGTATCAGTATGGGAGCAGTGCATATGCAAGGGGAAGGAGTCGTCATGTATGGGTCTCAGTAGCTGAGACCATAAGAGAGGAATTACATGACACATGATCTTGAGTAGGCTGAAGTTGTACATGATTTACACAGTTGGAGACATTATCTTTTCGGAGAGAACATTGTGGAATTCACTGACCACAAAAGTCTCAATTATATGTTTAATCAGAGAGATCATAATTTGAGATAGAAAAGGTGGGTTGAGTACCTTCAGTATTTTGACATTGAGCATCCCTACATGCCTAGGAAAGTAAACACAATAGTTGATTCATTGAGCAGGATGATTCAGATACATGCAGTTCAGGAAGCCAGTAGTTAGTGGCTGCTTATTTATCTATTCTCTTAGATGCATTTGGAGGTTCACAATATACAGGGGTAGACGTTTTTTTGTTCTGTAGCTATTACCTCTACTCTACTGGATCGAGTGTGACTGAGGAAGCTATTAGATTCTGAAGGAATGGTCCTATGAGAGAGTGTGTTAGGAGAGTACCATACTCCAAGGTGGACCATAATCAAGGATGAGGTCTTTAGTTTTCATGGACGCGTGTGGGTATCAACAGATATATGCGAGGAGTTGATGGGAGATTTTCATTCCTTATGATTGTCAGTTCATCCTGGTGTCACCAATATGCATCTAGATCTACATTATTAGTAATGGTGGACAAGTATGTAGAGGGATGTTGCTGGTTTTGTTATGAGATATTCCACATGTTTGTTGCTGAAGGCTGATCATCAGTGACCAATGTGGATTTTTCAACAGTTACCCATTACTGAGTGGAAGTGGAAAGATATTAAAATGGATTTCATGAGAGGTTTAACAAGGTTTCTTCGATGTAATGATGTATTTTGGGTTGATATTAATAAACTCACAAATGTTGTAGAATTTTTACTGATCAAGGTTTCCTTCAGTGTTGATGAGCATGTAAGGTTTTACATCTGAGATTTTGTATATTTTCTTGGGGTTTCTTACTCTATCTTTTCAGATATGTACAAAGTCTTTACTTCATGCTTCTGGAAAGTCCTACAGATGGCTTTGGGTACACAGGTACTTATGAGTACAGATTACCATCCCCAAATATAGGGCTAGTCCGGTCACAAGATTCAGGTGATGGATGAAATTAATCAAGCATGCGTGCTATATTTTGGAAGTATTTGGGAGAGGAACATACCTCTAGTAGAGTTTTCAAACAATAATAGTTTTCAAGAGACAATTTATATGGAACCTTAGGAGGCTTTGTATGGTATGTCATGGTGATCACCCCTATGTTCTTTGTAAGTAGGGGAGGCAACTATGATTGTACATTGTCTAGTCTATGAGACCATTGAGAATGTGAATTTGATTCAAAAGGGGATGGATACTACACAATCTCAGTATAAGTCTTATAATGATTTGTGGAGATGAACATTGGAGTTTGAGGTCAAAGATCATGTTTTCTTAAATGTCACATCGAGGTTTGGACAAATGAGGATTAGGAGACAAGGAAAGCTTTAACCGATATAGGTCATCCCATTTGATATTTTGGAGAGTCAAGCTAGTTTCCTATCCGTTTTAGTTACCTCAGAGGTACGAGGATATGAAAAAAGTATTCCACGTTTCTTAGCTACGACGTTAATTCTCAGACTCGAATCATGTTTTACAACCCTAGGAGGTTGAGTTGGAGGTGTATTCATTGTCCGAGGAGAATCCTATCCAGGTTTACGATCGATGCATGACGGTTCTCCATGGTCAGTCTATTCCTCTTGTATGTGTGTAGTGCTAGCACGACTGAGTGCAGGATGAAACCTGGGAGAGGGTGACTAATGCATGATCACTGTGGCTAGAGATGTTATATGATTCTTCTTCACCACCTTGTTTGGTAAATTCAATGATGAATTTTATTAAGTGGGGAAGTTCTTAAGAACCTGGATCTTTTTTCCAGGTATGGATCTTGTTTTCGATTATTTTTAAGAAAAAAGGGTTGTTTTTGGAATATTCTGAGGTATACACCATGTACTTGTGAGTATACACTATGTACTAGGTTACCATGGGTAAAATTATGCTTTTTTGGGTAATGGCTAATACATGTCCATGTTTGGTGACATCTAGAACACATAAATAGAGGACTGGTTGTGGCATGTACACAGAATGTACATTAAATGAACACATTGTTTACTTTTTCTTTTATTTGTTAAATTGGACTAGGGCCACATCTAATTCCCCGAAACATATTCTTCTAACCTCATCTCATCCAAGAGTGGCTGAGAGAAATGATTATTCTTTGATACACTGATCTTTCATCCATTCTCTGATTCAATCTCCGACAGGTGTGTTGGAATCCCACTGGTGAGTCCTTCCTTATTCTTGAATCTCTCATGCTGATTTCCTATCTTTCTTGAGTTATTCAAGGTTGAACATTTTTGACATTTTTCTAGATCTAAAATATTTAAGGTTGATTTGATGGATGAGGTTAAACTATATAGATTGTACAAAATCGAGGTAGGTGGTTTTTTCTTTTTGTCATTTGTATTTCTATTTTAAATTCCAAAGTGCAGATTACCCATGTTTTAGGTATTTCGAGTTAAGGAAGTTTAACCTTAATTTATCTACCATAGATTGATTATTATATTGAGGGTTTTTGATGTGATATTATGTGAAATTTCACATTTATGGAACACCCCATGGGTGCATTCCCTTGTTTGTATGTTTATGGTCGTTTGGTCTAGGATGCCTATAAGGCATACCATTGTTCCTTACCATGCTTGATAGGATAAAACTGTTTGAATATTTATACATGTTAAATTATTGTGATATGCATTTTTATTGTTTACCCATGTAATATTTGATATTAAATTTTTCTTGTTGATATCATTTATGAAGAATTAAATATCATAGGGTTGTGAGAACCTGGTGTAGCTCGACTACAAGGGCGATTGACGTTGAGTACTTCCTTTGAGTGTCTACTATATTTTCACTCTATGAGACCACATGGGGGATTGATGAGGAGTGCTCCCTCAAAGTGTCTATAGTTTACATTATGATACCAAAAGGGGAATTGACATTGATTTATTCCCTATATAGTTTGTAGTTATTCAAAAATTACCATAGGGGGAATTGACGGTGAGGGCTTCCTTAGTGTGTCTTTTTCATTTTTATTGCCTTACATGGCCAGAGTGGTTAGAATGTGTTAGATACCCATAGAGATAACTTAAATGTTGAATTTTTGTGACACGTATGCTAAGACAAAGCATAATCTTGGATTCAGTCTTGTTAGGTAGTCTTCTAAGATTCCTATTTGTGATACTTGATTAAATGATGAACATTAAATACTAAAGAATTTAAATGGAAGCGGACGTTGTTTTTCATTTGGGTACTCCTAGTTACTTTGCTGAATTTATATTATTACCATCTATATATACTCACTGATAGTTAGGCATAGATATTGTGGTGGTTTCTTACAAGTATTTGTCTCACACCATGTTTTAGTGATGCTTTTGGACCCAAACAAATTATGCAGTTGTAGGTATAGATAAAGGAAAATTCCCTTCATCATCAAGTATATTATTTATGGGGATATGGAGAGCATGAGACCAAGCTGATTCTTGTGATGCTTCTAGATTTTGTTGTTTTCTTTTTTTACTTAGGTTTAGTACTATATTTCCATCATTGTGACTTTTTTGGATGTTTTCCTAGACATATGTGACATGCATCATTTATATATGTTATCCATTTGATTATTTACTTTCAGTCCTCCATTGTTTACTTATTTTATGGTATTATTGATTCTGTTACTTTTTATTATTTGTTACTCCATTGTGCATAATCTACCAATGAGGGAATAATTTCCCCACTATCACACCCAAGACCCTCGCTTCTAGTTGGCAGCCTCTGGCATTTGGGGAAATTAACTTGAATCCATGTGCCTAACCAAGTACGGGGCACCATTGGGCAGCACTCGAAACCGGGTTGTTAAAGTAATCACTCCCTCATTTGAGATTTCCACTCTCATGCCTAATAAAATTCATTACCATGTTTTCATTGAATATGAACTAGAGGAATCAAATTGTTTTATAGTACATTATTCTAAAAATTGAAAATCTAAATTCGTTTTTCAATTAAGTAAGCATCATACGTTATTCAAATTATTACCAATTAAAATCATCATAGGGATCATGATGATACTTATTCATCAATGAGATGTGAAAGAAATTGTGAATATATGTCATATAAGGAATAAATGTAACACGAACCACATTTTTTTTTGGAATTTTCAATAATTGTAAAAGTTCACATAAACCTATTATAAGAGTACATTTATTCTCTAATCATTTATGACCAATTTTATGCGATACTTTTAGGAACACCTAATCATCAATTGAAAATTTCAATGGCCAATGAGAATTACTAGTATAATATTTTAGAGACATTGATTTTTAACTATCGATTACAAAATAGGATGAATTTCCTCATCTTATATTTTACAACACTCACCCCCACTAAAGAATATTCACTAGTATTCACAAAAAAATGTATAGAAAATAAATTCTAACCATATAAAGCCATAATTTTATTAATTCTATTTGAAGATTGTTATTCATTGTTTTATATAAAATCAATATATGATGAATGAATATCTCATAATCCACCAGAATAATGATATAGTCATAGAGCATATATTTAAAAATTTTGAGTGTCATATGTTATTATAAGATTTACCTAAGTTCAACTTTTCTAATAAAATCTGTTCAAAAACATATATGTAAATAGGTGATCTATATTGAAGATAATTTCTAAAGTAATCCCATTCTATTTTGAAATATATTACACAATCATCATTATATGTTATTTAACATTCATGTTTTACTTAATGGGAGAAAATGTGATGATATAGAGGGCATATCAATGACAACTAAATATAAATATTCCTTTGATGTGTAAGAAGAAATCCAGTAATAAAGTCCTTATATATCACATTCCATTTTCATGTTGGAATAAATAAACAGCAAATCACTCTTGAATAATTTTAGTTTTTCGCTTTGTCATTTCGAAACACAATGCATCATAGCATATAATCAATAATAAATCTTATTATATTACTCCAAAAATATTGAATTTTCATATCTTAGTATATTATTTTTGTACTTTTTTCTTATTTGTAATGGTGGAACTATTCTATCAATTCCTTTCTCAATGAAATTGGGACTAATATATTTTATAAATAAGATTATGCCATCAATGGAAATGAACCATTCACTGGTAGTCTCCTAGCCATTTATAAATCACCGAATGAATTTTCATTCTAAATATAATGGTTGTTACTTAAACTTAAATTAAAGAAGATAAGGAATAATATTCAAATTTGATAAAAATATCATTTTCTTCTCCTCATCTACCTCATGATACAATTATATGAAAATATTATTCATATTTCATTCATCAATGATTTTTTTAATGATTGATATTGAATCTTACTACAAAGTGTGTTAGTGAATGCATTCCCTTTTTTGAGAGTATAAGAATGTTGAAAATCATCATTTTAGAAAATATCCCACTCATTGTATCTATATGAGATTCATATCTCCAAATAATAATATATATCCAGGTCTATTATAGTTAATACAGATCATAAAAAAATCAAAAAATATGTAATACTAGAATAATATCAAAGAATTCATCAACACAACTAAATCAAGTTCATGGGTCATGTATTTTTAATCATGTGGGTATAGTTGGTGAGAATCATATGATGCTATATGATCATTTTACCATATTAAACAAAACTAAACCATTCATAAATAATCATAAGAAAAGATACATATTTCTCTTTGCTTGGGCCATAAAATCTATAATTGATATAAATCATAACTTTAAATCCTAAAATGATGCTTGATATTTCAAACTCTATAAAAATTTCACCCTTCCCAACTGAGAGCCATCAATTGTGATTCTTTCTTTGAGAAATACATCAGAAACCATCAAGAATAACCTACCAAACTCAATAATATAATGTACTCATTATTTGGAAATTCTAAAAAAATAACAACTTTCACCTTATCATTATAAAATGATTTAATTTCTTCAAATAATAGATATCCTAGGAACATTACTATATATATATATATCCAAAATTTATAGTTAGATAAAATCCATATAAGAGGAAGTATCAAAGAATCTGTAACATTATCTAGAAGTGCTAATTAGGACCCTATTTCAACTTTGAATTAACTAGGATATCAACTAAAAATTCTATAAAAAAGACTCAAGATATCAGAGGACAATGTTCTTCATGAAAACCATGAATATTTCATGAGAATTAGTTAAAATAAATTGTGTTATAGGATACTCAAAATAGTCATATTTTTGTCAATGAAGTTTCTTGGGTATATCAAATTACTTTACACTGAGTTGATGATACCTAGATTTGGAATTAAATTTTTGAGAACCACCTTCACCATTAAACTAATCAAAGAGGAAATCAATTAGGAGTAATGGGTAATTATTTTTAATATTCATTTGAATAAACCTTTTATAACTGATGAATTTATGAAAATCCATTTGATTTCTTCACAAAGGTCATCGAACCTTCCCACAAAGGCACACTAGGATGAATAATTAATTTATATCCCAAATCATCAAATTGGATTTTCAACTGCTTTAATTTAATAAGAACCATTTGAAATTAAAGAAAGTATATATGTTTTTTCATATGAATAAAAATGATAGAAAATTATACCTCCCAAACTAGATATAACTTAAAAAAATTATGAAACACTTTTGGGAAATATATTTCCAAAAATGGAAGATTTTTCCAAAAAATTCCTTCACCCAATTCCATGAGAATAGAAGATGACTAACATCACAAATCATTGAACTCTGGGGGAATTTTTCTATCTTGAACTAACATTGAAAACCATCCCCATTTAAAGAAATTTTAATTTCCATCATAACAGAGAGAAATATCATAATTCATTGAAAATAATTTATATGATAATTGAGTTTAATAATCCAATTCATCTTTATGATGATTTAAAGGTGTCCCATTTCATGGGAAAGAACAAATAATACAAACTCCTCTTTAGAAATATATATAATAGATAACGAAAAATGAAAAACCTCTTCCTTGTTCTTAGAAATAGGATTCAATATCACCATCACATAATGCATTGGTTTATATGGAATATTTTAAAGATTATTAATTTGAGTAGAGATAAATAAATGATAGGATCTTGTAAAAAATAAAGAAACAATCAAATATAAATTAATAAGTATATTCCTCTTACTTTAGTAAGAACAAATTTATATTCATTTAGATCTTCTTCAATTATGAATAAATGTTCTAACTATATATCACTTAATGGTCTCCTAATAAACTGAGGATCACTTCTCAAAAGAACCTTCATATGAAAATAATATTCTCTATATATGATCTCATGATGGAGAGATCCTACTAGATTTGAGGCATTATACAATATTTGGGATCCCATTGAAGCTAAGGAACCTACACAGCTTCCCTATATAGTGTTCATCAGGCAAAAAAAATTTAGATGTCTGAAAAACCATAAGATTGGAATGACATAGAAAACTCATTGAAAAAAATTATTAATATGCCTCATATTTCCTCCCTAGTAGAATACGAGAGTTATTTTATTTATAATAGTGAAGGGGTAGATTGATACAGATTTGTTACACTATTATTACTTCCATGTATGATCCTTTCTTACTTCATCTTCTTCTCTAGAAAGCCACATTCACTACCACTAGTGAAGGAATATGTAAAATAATCTTTAATTTAATGTGAAATTACAAAGAATATATACTAAAAATTTCACAATCTGAAATAATTTATTTTCATATTCCAAAACCATTTAATTACCTACTTAATCAAAGAACACCCATATCATATAATACATCATTATTTCAGGGAAATAATTAATGAGTGAACATGGTTTTGAAATCATTCTATGATGGATTCTCATAAAGGATAGCCTGAAATAGGGACTCCTAGAACATCCTACTGGGGACCCCAATCATGAATGTTCCCTATATCACATCTAGGGTTTGAGTATTTTCAATGAATTCAAAAAACCAATCTAATTTATAAAACCAATACTCAACTTATTAAGGATCATTAATCCCTTGTAAACTAGAAGT
The DNA here is from genome assembly GCA_963277665.1 of Viscum album. Classification (NCBI taxonomy): domain Eukaryota; kingdom Viridiplantae; phylum Streptophyta; class Magnoliopsida; order Santalales; family Viscaceae; genus Viscum; species Viscum album. The sequence continues at coordinate 382,668,515 of OY728131.1, forward strand.
ATCATGACAATGGAACTATTAATATTTATCTATGGGTTAAGATGGTCTAGTATTAGTTTTTAACTCCACATATTATGGATTAAAAAACAATTTTGAGAATATTTTTATCAACTGGAGAATTTTATTGTATAAAATTATCCACGTCTACCTATGGTAGATTCACTAGGACACTTCTTAAAATAAATACTATAATGTTTATTAAAGAAATATTTTGTAAAACACATTTAAATAATATAAAACATTAATTTTAATCCCCAATATCTCACAAACACGATAAAATATCATTTCAAGTCATTAGATAAAAATATAGAATAAAAAACAAATTTTTCATGATTCTTGGTTTGACTGCATGGTTAGAAAATTTATGCATCAAATATTCTTTTTATATTAGAACCCCTATAATGGATAACATTGCTATTAAGAATAGTCTACCGTAGATACACACTAATCATGCATTCCTAAAATATCTTTCAAATTTCCTTCTACTATCTAGAAATTTCATTAAAAAAAGAAATATAAAAATCCTAAAATTGATATATATCAAAAATAATTTAGAATCAATGGTTAATGTAAAATTATAAATTCTGAAAAACCCATGGAAACTCAAGGATCATCATGAAAATTCATAAACATATAATTTTTCTTAACCTACCCCTTATATTAGGATGATACAAACCCATATCTCCATTATTTTCAAAATTACATAATCAAAATTGGGATATAATACCATTTAGAGATAAACCAACCTAAGTTATCAGATCTTGATATCTATGTTGTTATGTAATATGGAACAAATTGCATTCCCAGTCATAGTATACTTTAAAAAGGTGTTAAGGGAATCAATTTTTTACTTTGGGAATTATTTATTATAAATGAATATACAACTGAAGAATTGATTCCAACTTGTATCCTACCATGTATAATTAACATATTAGAAGAACAAACCATATGAAATAAACACTTTTTAAATAAATAACTTCCAAAAAATGTGTAATGATATAATGAAACACTAAATATCCAAAACACATAATTTCAATATATATATATATATATATATAAACATAACCCTAAATATTATTTAAATTTATAAATATTTTTTCAAAAAAATGTATAAAAATGGGGAACCAATGGGATGGGAAGCCAGAGAGGTGGAATATATATGTTTAATAGAAATATATAACAAAATATGTGGTTATAAATAAAATATTATTTCCCATATCCATGTTAAAAGCGTCATCTCCCCTTATCACCTCCTCTAGGCCTAAAAAACTTTTAAATTTATTCAATCTCATAGTGGGGAAATTCTATTAATTGTATGAAAACAGGATAACTCTAGAAACATATGGAGTGTGCATATATAGGGTTTAATAAAATAAATATCAATCATATTCCATTAAATAATTTATATATAATCATTATAAAATAAGGAATGAAAAGTTAGTTTGAAATAAAAACATTAATATACCATTTCAGTTTCATGAAAAAAATATCCTTGAATAACACATTTATATCTTTCATTAAAATAAAAAAATTTCATAATATTAGCTGAGATGATACATTTATGTAATAAAATCTTAAATGAAAAAAATTCTATAACAAAATTTTGGTCAAGAAACATAAGAGACTACCTACATGACTAAGGAATGGAACTATAGTATACTCACACAAAAATAATATATATTTAGTACTCTGGTTTGTAAGGAATCCAAAATTATTTTGGTGTCTTAGGTGAAAGTATCATATTAAAATAATGAAGAGTGTGAGCCCAAATCGTAATATGTTAGATTGGAATCCTAAACTAGTATATCTTATTTAAAAAATATCAACTAGTATTTAGGAAAGTATTGGTATAGTGGAATCATAACCAAGATGGGTATTTTCTACAAAACTAGCCTCATGGTAACCAAAGGTATTCCCATTAATATTCATATAATAATAATTAATAATGAATTTAATTATTATAAAATAATATCTAACCTAACCTGTGAAAAAAATTAAAATAAATAACCCTATATAATTTTCCTTCGTAATTTATTGGCCTAAATTTACATAAATAAAAAAATGATTCAAGGGATTGTGTGTTACCTCAATTACACCTCCCAATACAACAAAGGCTTTTGACTTGTGGGGAGAGTGTAAAACAATCATTTGGGAGACTATACTTTTCTTATCATGATATAAAATAATAAGTAACTAATATAACCATATAAAACATTGGAGTTGTAAAAATAAATTACTACTAAGATGTTATTATAAACAATATAAAACATTACATTATATATCCAAATATATCCATGGTAAACATATATATACAACAAAAATATTCTTGACCGGGCTAATCATGTATAAAAAAAACTAGAATCAAAATAAAAATAGGTAAAAACTAAAGAACTTTAGTCTATCCTTGGACCTATCTCTAACACCCTCATGATAAACTAGCATGATCTCATGTAAAACATTTGAAAATTATTGTATGATATATAATAATTCTACACATCCACCAGAGTGTATGTATAGGGTGAGAGTATAATAATTAGTAAGGAGCAATAGAAGAGTTCTCTATAGGTGCCATAATATTTAGTGAATGTATGTTTGAGAAAATAAATAAATTAGTATTTTACAGTATGAAATAATTAATGTCAATTAATAATGTCTCAACTAGGACACCACGACACTTTATACAAACAATGTCATCCAACTTCGGTAGTGATTTTTTAACACTTCAAAAATATTGAGGGTTATAAAGGTGGTTTAAAAATATCTCATATATCCAAGACACCTCATATATGAAATGTATATGTGTAATACATGAGACCTAGAATAGCCAAACCAATGTGTGTGGGAATTTTCAGATCCATTCACTTAACTTTGATCTCCTAAGGAATCTAGAAGAAATTCATTTTACGAGGTCCTAAAACAACCAATCATTCATATATAAAATGCATCAAGTAAAATATTAACAAATATAGACATGTTATGTTATGAAATTGGGGATCTTCTATCTCATTTTTTATCTCCCTAGAACTATATGAGGAATAATCACTTGGGTGGTGCAAAAAAAACAACCTAGATTCCATGTCTCTATGCCATTATCTCATCATTAAAAATATTGATACCCATGATAGAAGAATACAAATAGGATAAAAAGAAAAATATCTAAAGCATAGTCTTATTTTCAAGATATTAGCTAGCATCCCATCCATATCCAGTGCCCCACTATAGGAATACATCTATTATAATAATATAGAATCATCTCACTTAATCCCAACCACTACACATAAGATATAACTATAGCAATAACCCCTAATCATCCCAATCCTATAGGGATGGATCAATATATTAAATGCAATTAACCAATCATACACGGATGAATCAATATGTTATATCAGTATTATAAAGTGGGACATTATATCAGTTCAAATGGTGCTTTAGAGACTTCCTCTTATATTTTAAAACCTATACAACCATCCCATGTTGATTTTATCAATTTTCTACTTATCCCTAATCATCCATGAACCAATAATGTGGAAAACCCATCCATAACTAAATATCAAGATCAAAATATTCCTCTTAATATCTCATGGATTTCATATTCCACTCTCTTTTTGAAAGATAACATAATACTTAAGGGAAACCGATTTTTATTTCTTCCTCTTGGTTCCATTTGACACACCTTTAATTAATGTATACACCCTTAAACCACATTGATTAAATAAATAACCCTTACACACATATATTAACATGCTATTAATAGTTTATTATACCTATTCCCATTAGTCCATTCCCTTCTAGGGAATCCCAAGGTCTCATGGTCATACCCATAATCCCTCACATTTGATATCATAGGCTAGACACTAAAAAACCATTACCCAAGGACTTATGAACTTGTGAGTATTTGTACCATTAAATTATGGATCATAATAAGGAAATCATAATTAAATAGGTGATTCAGGACCCATTAGGGGTTCATTGAGACTAACTAGTGTAAAATTACCTTTACAACATTGTCATCTGAAATCTCTATAGTTTCTAAACCATGCTTTGAATACCGAATTCACTCCTAGAATGTTCTTTACTAGCCCATTACATAATTGTAAACAAACTACTTCCCACAATAACATCCCAAAAACAATCCCCAAACCATGCACAATCAACCACAAGCACACAAATTATACAGTTATGTTTTAAAGGGAGAACATACCTAAATATTAGAGTTACCTATCTTTTATTCAGGATCACTAATGTTTCCCTAAAACTATATCCGTACTTAAAAATATTCCCATCAATTATCTCAAACCAAGAGACTATATTAATTTTTCATAAACACTTACAACAAAAAAATCAATAACATCCATAGAGTCCCAAGCATAAAAAACTCATTTGGATTAATTATCACACCAAAACTATGAAAACTATGAGTAGAAATTCCATATCACACCTTCAACACTACTGTTAGAAAAAACCCATTAATGGACACTGAAATTAATTATAATTTAATACCAATTTGTGATATTTTTTCAATAAACTCTTTTAACAATTTACTCATATCAAAATAGTAAGAAACATTGATTTTCAACCATATTTTTACATCATTTATAAACTACAATAGGAAATCCTATGGTTTGGGATATATTTCACAATGACCTAGTGAAATACATCAATATGCCCATATTAAAACCATAAAGAATCATAAGAGTGTAAGGGGAAGGAGAATCTGAGAAAAAATTGGGATCATAATAATTTAACATGATGAAACACTCTCTACCAACTTTAATTGAAAGGGAATCAAGAACTGAGTAATTTAATAATAAGAGGTGATACATTCAACTAGAAATATTCTTCCTCAAACCTTATCTATTGAATAACATAGGATTCCCAAATATAAAATTATTATTGTTCTTTTTTTTAAAATATTCTATAGGTATACTAAGTTCTCAATAAGAATCACTCACTTACCTGGTGCTCCATCAGTTACTTGGTGGAAATCCACCAACCACCATGTGTCTTGGCTTGTGGTGTACCACCACTTATCCCCTCAATAGATACTCAATGGCCATATATTCTTACCCCATCTATCATTTACTTCACTAAACACTTAGAATCCCATCAAGGGTCTCTTATAACTGGTCTTCCACCTTTGAAACACTAAAATAAACGTTTGAAAGTTGCCTACGATTATTTTACACAAACCTGAATCCTAGATACATAACGCCTCTCATATTTGAAAGTATTAATCTCCAATATCCCTTCGGTTCACGAACTAGTAAATAAATATTTAATTATATATTCCTAGAAATAATTTTTTTATATCATAATAAGTATATGTGAAGATATCAATATTCTTAATTCATCTATAAGAACCTAACATCACTACTCATTTCTAATTATGGACTTGATATGGTCCTCTTGATCCTGCACTTGATTCATCAAAATTAATTTCTATTATAAACCCCTATATCTAATCCCTTACACTAACCATTCATACCTTGAAATGCATATGTAAATCTAGTACCACTGAATCTATATTATTTTATTAGAAAAGTATCATGTGGTTCTCTAAATCACTGACATCTCCTAGACTATGCATTAATTTCTCACTATAGCACTAAAATCTATATTTTAATCATGATTCCACCAATAAAGAAACATATCTAATGAACCATTGTGACTTACATTTATCTTTAACTCAACTCATGTTTTAATATATACAAAAAATTGTTAATTAAGTAAGTTCATCACTTTACTCTACTCCCCAAGTACTAAATTATGTCATCATATGAGTCATGATTGGTCTATTAATAAAATAAAATCTTATTTCAAACCACAGGAACCATAAGTATACCAAAAAAATATATATTTATTATAATAATAGAATATATAGAAGAATTGGATGCAATTCACCTAATTACACCATGGTAACTAAATTGACACCTCAAGCACCCAATTTAATAACTTTTTATAGTATTGAATCTATTTTAATTATTTCTAATGAATTAAATAAGGTTTTTAGTTCCATATTCATACCTTGTCTATTGCCTCCAAAATACCGTTTTTCATTAGTATTAATAGTCCATAAGGATTTCCAAACTTGACCCTTCTCATTGAATATAGACCTGCAAACTTCTCTTGATCATAAACTTTAGGTATTTAAGGTCCTGAGGGATTTGTGACAATTTTTGAACGAATTTAGTTTAATAAAGAAGTAATTGTAGATGAAAGAATAGGTGGAATATGAAATCATGTTTTTATGGGTGATATTTACCCATGGATTGTGAGTTGAGGAGGAAGAGTTTCCAGGGTCTTATGTATCTTACTATGATGATAGTAGTTTAGTTGTGTGTAAATGTGATATTGTGTGGTGATTATTCTATGATTTTTTTATTAATCCCCTATATAAGGATATAATGTTTATTGTGGTGTAAATCATTGTGCTTTGGAATGAAGTTAGTGGTTCCACTATGGATGTACATGAGCCTTAGACCGGTTGGAGAGGACTCGGCAAGTGCATCCAAGAGGCTCGAGATCAAATCTGGGTGGACGCGTATTTACGGGTTAATGTATCTATACTGTAGTAGAAACTGTGGTAGTTTCTATAGTAGGTATTGTTCGGTACTGTAGCAGTAGGAACTATTCATCCATTTGGGCCTTTGGGCCACCAGTTTGATCCTTTGGTTCTACAAGGCTTTCTGGCCAACTAAGGCCTTTAGGCCAGCTTTTTCTCAAGACCTTCTAGCCACCTTAATGCCTTAGGGCCATCCTAGGGCCTTTGGGCCACATGAACGCAGATGTATCAGTCAGACTACGAGGGACAATGCTTTAGATGAGGATTCAGGGCAGGCGTATTAACTAGAGAATTGCTATCCAAAATTAGAAGAATGAGAGGGTATGTAATTTCTATCAATATCAGGCCTATTAAGGTTTACATAAGATAGTTAGCTGACTGACCTTGTGAAGGTGGAGTACTGATATCATGACATATGCTACGGAGGAGCAGTTTCAAGTTTTCTTGTATGGGTGATCCCCTCTATAACCTACGGGTCATGTAATTGTCTCACAGACTTCGAGACTTATAAGGGTTTCACCTAACCCCTTAAAAGGTGGATTATAAAAAATAATAAAAATGAAGGCCTTAGGGCCATTCTAAGTGACTATGGAACCTTTTTCCAACATATTACAATATTACTTGGCTTTGGTTGCTTGTGTCATTCTATTTTATGCTACATCATGTTATTGGTTTTTGGGATATTATGTTTAATGTATAGGACTAACTTTTATGTTGGGATTCCAATTCCCCTATATTTATTAGAGTATCACTTTTTTCATTATGGGTGTTAGAGGACTTGAGATAAGGTTCAATGAATTGAGGTGGATTTGGTGTAGAGAAATAAATTGGAAAGGATGAGTCATTACACAACACAATTTTTTCACCTTAGATGGATGGAAATTAGAGAAGGAAGATTAGTATACTGGTTTATCATTTGATGAAGATTTTTTATAGTGTTATGGTACTTGTTAAAGAATTGTTATAGGTGTCTCAACTTTGGTAAGAGTCCTTGAAAGCATGGAATCATATTGTTTTAAAGAGAATGTCTAGTCATTACATGAGGGGTGTCAGTCATGGTGTTCCCAGCTATGGTTATATCATGAAGTGCCTACTGTGGAATTATAGTGTATCAATTTTTTCTATAATTTATGCAATACTTATGTGTTTTCCTATGTGATATCCATCATGACATGGGAGCTATTTTCAGTATTTGAGGAGTCTTACAATTAAATTAATAAAGTGGATAAACCCTTAAATATCATAGGGTAATCTAGATATTGATTGACTCATATTTAATTTCTTTTATATTTTTTTTTCATTTTGTGATTGGATTCAATCGTATTATAAAAAAGTAATGAATATCTTGTTTAAATTTTAGTGAGTTTACATTAAGGCATGGTCACATCTGTTATCGTGTTAACCTCTAAGTAATAGTTTTTGTGGTTATGTCTTTTAGGGTGTCATTATTTTATGCTTATTTGGTTACTCTATAGACATCCTTAGCTAGATAAAATTAATATAGTTGATAAATTTTTAAAAGGGGAGATATGAGGGATTATGGCATATTTTTATGAGATTCATTCAAATAATCCAAGAGATCATGACTTTTCAAACTATAATGCCTTAAAATTCTTGTTTTAGTATAAATTTGGAATCATATTTTAATTCATATAGATTACATAATTCTTCCTCAAACCAAAAGTGACCAAATTCATTCCCTTGACACCTTTATGTGATCTTTGATTTTATTTATCCATTTTCTTCAAAATATCAACTAATTTTTTGGATTTGATTTTAACTTCCATTATTTTGGGCTATTTTTTCCCTTCCACTTAGAAAAGATTTCTATGTATTTTATATTTTGTTTTATTGTCCTTATATAACATATTTTAGGGAGGTTTTTGTGTTATTGGTTTTTAGGGATTTCCTTATGTGTCATTTTCCATGTGATCACCTCTTATCCTTGATCTTGTGAAGTGATTGTGGAAGGTTCAATTGAGGTATGGGACTCAAGACTTGTCCGTCAAGATTTTTTTTTAAAAAATTATTGAAGTAACATGTCTTTGATTTGTTTTATTGGATTTAAAGTATTAACCTAATAAATATTATCAAGTAGACAAAATATAATTTTAGGGGAGGACTCATTCACATGTGTTTTAATTAATTCATGGTGTTTATTTTGATTAACATTTGTTTATAATTTCCACTAAGGGTTTGTTTTCACTATTATTTATGTATTTTAGGTGTGAATTTCTTTTACAATCACCTAAATAAATGGTTAATCATTTATGTTTTGTTATGAATTGGTTGTGGAAAATCTATAATTAAGATAATCTTTGTTATATAGGGATATTTAATTAATAAAACGTAATATTTAAAAGGGGAAATATTGATCTGTTTTTTTTGTTTTAATTATGTGTAATTTGTTTTCATCTTGTTTTGTCTTTATTTATATGAATAGTGAGGTCTTGATGATGTGTTTATGTCGATTAAATTGGGATATTATTATAGTGAGTCTATGGTTGTTGAAATTAGAAGGTGACGTTGCATTATTATTATGGATGGATTAATCTGAAAGTTATAGATAGTGGTTTATGGGTGAATTGGTTATTGATGGGGTAGTTTTGAATGTGATGTTACATGTTTTTTAATGGTTACAAGGCTAGTTATATGAAAAATAAATTGAAATCTAGTAGAAATTTTAGTGGTTTTCATGTGCGTGGGGTGTTTCTTGTTGTTATTAACCGGTTATTATGGGGGTTGTTTTATATAATATTTATTATATGGAATGTGGTTCGTAATAATGAGTATGGAAATAGTTATATACTAGAATTTAATAAGTGGTGGTAGTAAATGAACTATTAATAGAGAAAATAAATGGGTAATGGCCATAATAAACATCAGTGGTGTCTAATGAATGGTTTGATAGTACATATGAGTAAATTAATGTCATAATAAATTTAATATGGATAGTAATTTAAAAAATAGGATAATAGTTAAATACTATGGATAAATGGGAATTTGTTGCTATTTTATTGTAGTTGTTTGTCAAGAAGCGTGAGGCTGGTTGTGGTATAGTGATTGAAAAATATTTTTTCATGATTAAATAGTTGTGTAGTGACTATTAAAATAATTCATAGTGTAATTTTAGGAAAAATTTGGATTGTGATTGTATCTGATTATGATATATTTTATATTTTCCTTATTATTTATTACACACCCTTATTGAGTCAGATAACCTAACAGATTCCCAAATGTTTTGGGTTCCGTGTGATTTCCCTAATATCTAGGTCGGTGAGGGAATATATTATTTTCTACATCTTCTTCCCCACTCCATCTACTAAAAGTTTATTAGGTTGTAATAAATAATTTTTATGAGCAGTAGTATTAATGGCCAAATATTTGATTAAAATCAATGTTTTATAATGATGATGTGGGGGTGATGAGATGATCATGTAATAGAGCATGTGATACATTTCGAGGGTTAGGAATATTATGAGGGGGGAAAGGTTTATTTAACTCATCTTCTTTGATACCCTTTTATAATGAGGATGTGATGTGTGGTCATGATATGGTGATATGTGGTAGTGGAATATGGTAGTATATGGGATATGGTATGTTTTTATGAAGATGATGGTGTGGTTATAGTGGATCTAGGGGATGTGATTTTATGGTTATGTATTTATATAGAAGACATGGGAGAACCCGTACCTTTTTTATTGGGGTATTGGAGTGAAAAAATAATGGGGGAGTAGTTTGGGGGTACCATATTTCCTTATTATTTCAATATTATGTTATTATATTTGGACGAAATATTTGGTACTTTTTCTTATTTAGGTTGGGTGATAGTTGACCTGGAATAGGTGTGTGTTTTTTCGTTTTTTCATTAAATAAATAGTATGATTCTTCCAAATTTTCATTGGAGGTCATGATGATGATCCTACTTAGTATACAAGTGTCTTACCCTATATAAAAAAATCAAATTTTTATAATGGTTTCAGTGATCTAGTTGTATATCACTGTATCAAGGTTTTGGAGCTTTAGAAGTCACTATTGGAGAAGTTTTCTTTTGGTCATTCATTTTGGAGGCTTGAATTTGTATGAAATTACTTGAAATCTGGGATTATAGTTTTCATATTATATTATTGAGTTCATTGGTTGTTTTCTTTACAAATTCTCGGATTATGACAGTAATTCATTCAATTTTTATGTTTTATTCTCCAGTTGTTAGTCACCAACCCATGTATTAATGGAGGTGGGATTTTAAGATCACATACTTCTTATTTGATTACCTAAGTGGTGTTCCAAGTGGGGGTGGTTCATTAAATTGTTGAATAAAATCTATTTATAAGTTTTAGGATAGAGTTTAGATTAATACATTTGTGGGTATTTGATGGGTTTAAATGGTCAAAATTGTTAGTCGATCTTAGTGTATGATGATGGAAGGTAGACTGAATCATACATTGGTGATTAGGGACTTGTGTGATTTTATAAAAGGGTCATAATATTACTAAACACCCATATGAGTGTACAATTTGTGTCTCATAATCATCTACATGTAGATCATAATGGTGAGGTGATAACGGATGAACTGATTAACTATAGTAGGCTTAACCAAGTTAAGGAGGATTAGACTTGGAGGAAGTTATTATGTGAGTTTCGATGTAAGTGTTTATAGAATTATTAGGGGTGTGTTTTTAATATATTTATGGATAACTAATTATTGGATTTTGATATATCTTTCAGCTTGATCTCTACTTAGTCATATCATTGGGTCTCAATGGTACATAGTAATACATGAGGAGTCTTGTGTTAGAGGTGGATCCTATTTCTTAAAGAGAATAGGGAGGTAGACAATTCATTGGATGAATTAAAGAAATGTTTTTAGAATAATTTATCTTATAAATGATGAAATAGGTGAATGTTTAGGAACTTATCACCCTTTACCAGGGAATCATGAGAGTATAACAGATAAATATCCAACTCATGGATCTTCTTCACATTGCTTGAAATATTTTTCTCAACGAGGATACCAAAACATGATGTTTTTATGAGTTATTTCATCCAACTATTTAGTATGTGGTTAAAACATTTTGCTTAACTACATATATAGAGGTATTGAAGAAGGGAAATATGATCAAAGAAGAAGCATGCAAATTCAAGATCACTATGAGTAGGAAGTTATCATAACATCCCAAGGAACTGACTCACAGGTGGATGGTCTTATATTTTGGGAGAGTTTAGGTTTCTTTTATATCATAATTAGAAATAAAAATCCATTTCCTATATTTTAGAGCTAGTATTTCTCATAAATTCACCAGGAGCATTATTTTATTGTGTTTTTATTTTAGAATATTATATCATCTTTAATTATAGTTCTTGTAAATTATCAATTAGTAGAAAAACATAGGATGGATGGTTCATGTTCATCCTCAGTAGTAATTTCCTTAGAGAATTTATCAGTAGATGGTTTGGAAACATTTTTAGATAAAGGGAGATGAATCAGGTAGGAGACAAACTAATAATTTTTCCATCCATTAGAATATAGGGATGAGTGTGGTCCTGAAGGTGGTCATCAGTAGGTCCGGTGGGGAAAAGGAGGCAGCCATAGTAAATTTCATGACATGGAAATACCAATCCAAGGAATGGATATCATTCTAGGTTAAATATATTTATCTTGTACCATGTATTTTACTTTATTTGATTCTAGATCTTTATAGTCATTTATTTCACCCATATTGGTCCACACCTTGGGGTTTTAGGAGGAAGGGATTCTCGTTATCCAAATGGAAACTACACCAATTGGGGATCAATCTAGTTTTCTTAATATGTTTTGGTCTTGTGATATTATGTTATGGAAGTATCAGTTATTGCGGAATTTTTTCTTACTATAAATAAAGTAATACAATGTAATCATTGGAATGTATTGGTTGTATTATTTAGGAACTTTTACCAATTTATTACGGAATAAGGTTACATTCTATATTGTAGAAGGATGATCTGTGATCTTCCATAGATAATAGAATCATCACATGGGTTGTAAGAATTCATATCCTCTTTTATCTCAGCTATTAGATATTTCATCTAGTTTGGTAGAGGCACATGAAGTAGTGTTTCATAGATTAATGAGTTTCCTTATGTTTTCCACAAACTATTTGTAAAACCGCCCTCATGATTTTATATCAAGTTTAAGATAGAGTGGAAGAGTGGTTCCTCCCCAATTTCAATGGCCAATTATCATATAGAACATCTTAAACTATGAGGGTGGAGGATTTAGATTGATGATGTAACAAAGAAGGGTTTTTTAAAAACCAATGTATCATCGTGGGATTCTCTATTTTTGTTCACCTAGAAGTTGGATAGTGTTCTAATCTTGTGTATAGAGTACGAGTGATTGAATTAGGTGATTTATAATAACATTATACCCTTCTAATAATATATGATTTTTTCAATATGTTGATGTCATCCAATTTATTTTTGAATATTAATATACAGTCTAGGTAACATCAAATGTGGTTAAAGGTAGATCATATAATGGAAACTTATTTTTAGTATTTTTTATGTTCACTTTGAGTTTGTATTTATTTTTTATATGCTAAAAATTCTTAAAAAATTTTCATGGGACTCATGAACTATATATTTCAATCATTCTTATATAATTTTTTAGTAGTGTTCATTGATGACACTCTTATGTATATGAAGTTAGAGGAGGATCATTTTGAGAAACATAGTATTATTTTAAAAGTACTTTGGAACCATAAACACCATTTAATGATCTATAAGTTCATGTATTGGATGTATTCAGTGAATTTTATTAGGAAAGTTATGTCCAAAAGGGGAGTATCAGTCAATCCTTCAAAGATCAATGAGGTTTTTTCATTGGGAGAACCCAATAATGTGACAATGGTTTTTGGATTCCTTAGTATCATGGCCAATTATCAAAGGTTGATATCTGATTTATCTCTAATTTAAACTCGGTTGATATCTTTCACTATGTAAAACCAGGATTACAAATCGAAGGATCAGTGTCATAAATATTCTGACTTCTTGAAGGAGATTTTTATATGTTATCTTGTTCTTTGATTCCCTACAAAATGAGTTACATGTTAGTGTTTCTATGATGACTCTCATCTTGGTTTGGGTTGTGTCTTGATTTTGTATAGGGATTTTATTTCATATAGTTATAGGAAATTAAATATCTATAAGAATAAATATGCAACCCTTGATCTTAAGATGGTAGAGATGTTGTTTGCTCTAAATTTTTGGCATCATTACCTCATCAATGAATACTTTTTCTATTCACATATCACAATAGATTTAGGTATATCACCTCTTAGAAATATTTTAAACAGTTTCAATGGTGGTGTATAGTGTTTTTTGTAGGAATAAAACCTCAAGATATATTACACCAAAGTGAAATGGAATTTATTTATTGATGTATTGAGAAAAAGGCATGGGAAGATATAGTATGCATTCCAAGAGATACTTGGAGGGTGATGAAATAGATTTTAGTGAATCAATATTATGTAGAAGAGGATGTTGGTAGATATTTTATGTGCCAAATTATAGAGAATTATTCCATACTTCAGAAGGTAGATTAGTCTTGGTGTAAATTCTTTGAAGTAACAATGATGATGGATTAAATCTTAACAGGGAAGATCTTAAGAGATATTTAGAGGATGATTTGAATAAGGTAGTATTTATAAGGAGCTTTTTCTTAATATTAGATTTACACAATGGGGTTATTTATGAGTTTCATATTTCACCCTTGAAAAAGTATCCTAATATATTCAAGATGAATCATGCCTTGAAAATTTGGTTGTAGCATTCTGAGATGAATTAATCTATAACAGAGTATGTGTTTTGGAGTTTTTTTAGGTTAGTAGGTAAAGGGATATCAATGTGTTCTTAAAGGTTTTCGTAGGAATTTGATGTCCCCGGGTGAAAGGGTCGGGTATTCTAATGGATTTATTCATCAATGTTCCCTAATTTCTGGGAGAATGTGATGTTATTTGGGTGATAATGGACCAACTGATGAAGTCCCCTTATTTATTGGAAATAAATGAGTGTAGTAATATGAATATTTTGGGGAGTGGTAAATGGATGAGACAATTAATATTCATCGGGTATAGAGGAACACCGTTTTTTAATAATATTCTTATTTTACGTCATGAATCAATAGTTTGTTTTCATTATTCATTTATCTATACAAATATCTATAGCATTACCTTATATCATTAGATGGATGGATAGATGGGGTAGACCATACAGACACTAAATGATCAATTGTGGGCCTATGTTATGGATTTTAGTAGATTTTAGGTAATGTACCTTCCCTTTCTTGAGTTTTCTTATAATAATTGATATAACTATTCAATTTGAATGGATTTACTTAAGTTATTTTATGGATGACCTTTCAGATCTCTTTTGTGTTAGACAAAAGATGGAGAGTCAGTGGTTCTTGGACCAAATGTTTTTGTAGAGAAAGACTAAGAAGGTGAAGATGGTTTGGTAGTGGATGAAGGTTGTTCAAGGGCATAGAAATTATTATGATTACATATGGTGGATACCTTTAGAGATTGAGGTAATAAATTATTTGTTTTATTAGGGGTTCCCATCATCATGGGAAGTGTTGGTTTGGTCATGGAAGTAATCATTATCCATAGAATATTAATCCTTTTAATGTTTTGGAATATGTTAATATGTTAGAGTATCAATTTTATCTTCTCCAATAGTTCAATCAGATTCCTATTGCCTTCCATGTGATGTAGAATCATCAATATCTTCATGGATACTCCCATTTCATTGATCATGGAGATTTTGATGTTGAGAATCATTGATATTAGTCAGAAATTTACCCTTGCAGTTTCCATGTGTATAGGTCAGTTCATATAGTGACTGATCAGTGTTATGGGGTTAGTATTATATATTTCTAGGGTTATAGAACATATTTAGTAATAATGAACATGGTAATGGTTATTGGATAGACATTATTAAGAGGTGTCTATGAATGATTTGTTAAAATATGAATTTAATAGGTAATGGATCGAATAAACATGGGTGGTGTCCCAGGATTGATTTGATATAAAATCTGAGTAAATGAATGGAATAATGAATGTAATTAAATTGGTAAAATAGTAAATCTAAAAATGGTTTAATGATATGAATAAAGGGGAGAATGATCTTGTTTTATAGTGGTTATTTGTATGTAAAGGTGGAAAAAGTTGTGTTATATTGATTTTAGTGGTTCTTTGTGAGAAATTACTCATAAGTATGAGTCCATATTTTTAATTTTTTGTTTGGTACAATTTTGGTATCATTTTTCATGATGGAAGGGGACATATTTTTTGTATTACTCATTGGTTTGGGTTCTTATTGATTCTTTGTATTGTTATTTCTGTACAAAGAAGTTATAGTTTGGGGCTCATTTTAATTATGAATTGGTGATCAATTTATTGATGTTTCACTGGTTTAAATATTCAAGTTATTATTTTGTACCTGTTATACATTTTTTTTTCTAATTTTTAACACCTTGATATTTTAAAAGGAAAACATTGTTTGTAGTATATACGACATGCAACACCGAGGCTAAATATACCATTAAATATTATTATTTAAATATGACCATTATAACCTAGATGTAAATTTATATAGTATGAATATTATTAAATACTTTATTAATTATATATTAAGTTATTACTGAAAATAAATGTATTGATAAATTTTTATTAAATAATCCTTCAATTTTTATTAAATTCATTTTATTCTTCAAAAATATATTCTCTCCAAAAAAAGACTTCATTTCTTTTTGTGATCAAATACATTGATAAAATTTTGAAAATTTTGGAAATATTATTTGATAAAAATGTCATCATTTTTTCAATGATAATATCAAAATTAGATTATGTTGAAATTTTTAGATTCATTTGAAAATCTTGATTTATCAAGGAATAGTGTAAAATGATGATTTTTATTGAAAACTATATTTTATTTTAAAGTATTTAAAATTAAAATTAATATTTTTATTAGTTTTAAAAATTCATTAGATCCTTTGATAAAACATAATATGAATATAGTCTTTGGAATTAATTTTATACTTGAATTTGGTAAAAAAATTACACATAAAAATGATTTTTTCTGAAAAAACATTTTTTCTTTTCATTTTCTTTTTAATCTTAAAGAAATTTCTTCCACTTCAAGATATTTAATCTATAAAAATGTATTCTATGATACTTAATCATTAGGCCTAAATTTGTTAAATAAGACACTTTTATTTTTTTTTCATTTTTAATAGTTACCATAGTAAATATTTTTCCCGATGGTAAGGGTAAATCAATTAATTAATGTTAAAAATAATATGATAAGGACACAAAAATGACCCTAACACTCGACTTTATCGTTTTGGATGAGTTGATTTCATACATTTAGATCCATTTTATGAAAATATGGAAATATGGTTCCATAAAACATTTATTTTGACCATTATATTATTTTATGCATAGAAAAGTCAAAAATTTCATTTACTTTGTTTTATTATCTCAAAATTTTTGACATAGTGATAATGATAGGATATGTTTACTTCTAAATGTTTTATTTTAAATATAAATTATTTTTTAGTAAGTTTAATTATTTATAATTTTATTGATGAAGTAATTAACATAAATGATTATGAAACGTCGATTCAATATTTATTCAATTAATAAAAAATAAAATAAATGATTTTAAAAATATTAAAAGTAATATAATTTGATTGAATTATGTCCTTACATGAATGTTTTAGATAAATATAACATCGTATTGATGTTTTAATGAATTATATTCTAATTCTATCACTTTAATGATATTTTTAAAGTCAAATTAAATTAATAGTATCAAAAATGACATTAATGATATTTTATGATAAATAATATTTTAATAAGTTATTTAAAAGTAATGAAAATATTTAAAAATGAAAATCAGGATGATAATTGGAATAAAATATAATTAATTAGTGTTGTATGAGTTTAAGCCTATAGGTAATGGATTCTTCTAAGGCCTACAGGGCCATGGAATACTTACTCCTACGGGCATTGTAAGGGTTCCACCACACACAATGAAAGGTGGATTATCAAAAACCAATAAAAAAACGAAGGCCTTTAGTGTTTTACGAGTTAATAATCACATTACAAGTTAAATTATAACTGTATAATATTGAAAAGTCCAACATAATGATTAAGGTTAAAATTGGTTAACCAAGGGGTTGATCCAAAAGATAAGGTTTAATACAATATCAAAAACTATAAAAATTTTATTTATGACTATATTAAAATCATATATTACTATATTTTTTAATAAATTATATTTTGGAACCATTTTACAGGAGTTAGACACATATTATACTACAGTATTTCATGTATTTCCAAAAAATGACATTAATGATGTTTTATACTAAATAATATTTTATTAAATGATTTAAAATTCCCATAAAATACTATATTTACAATACTGATTTATGTATGTATTGTAATATAAACCATGTTCCATTTATGGGTCAATTTCCATTTATTATAACTATCTTGACCCCTAATGTGTAAAAAAATATTGTTATTTTGGTAATCATTAAAAGGGTTTACATATGGTTAAACCAAAATGATATGGGTAAAAACATCACCTAAACTTGTACAATTTTTATTTTATGGGATTATTTGGTCTAATAATATTATAATATTTGTACGATATCAATTTTTATCAATTTTACCTTGGAACACCACCTATTTATTACATAACTTTACATATCATTTTACAAACAAATGATCTTCTAAAGATTAGTGTCTAGGAAAAAAGGTACATGAAAGCTAAAAATTTAATAAATCCTTATATTCTATATGAAATTATTCATAAAGGTTCATCCTATGTAAATTTATAGTATCTCATTACCTGGGTACATACATCAGAGGAAAATGGTTATCTTAAGTCCCAGTAAGGGATAATAAGTGAAGCAGTATATTTTGTGATCTTAAGGAATATGAATAAGAAATTAAGGAAACATATAAAGGCATGAGAAATGAAAAAAGGGAAATATAATATGGAAAATATAATTATTCATAACATATAAATTTGGATATAACATTTAATTGAGTCATTTATAAACATATCACCAAGGATTATCACTGAGGTGTCATAAAAATTACTATAGTTATTCACCTAGGTATCGTAAAACTTATGATCTATAGAGATTAAACTCTTTAATCGATGAATTAGGGAACTATTATGGTACACCTTTAATATGTATTAATTAATTTTATCCACATATATCATAATAAAACATTTCATAACTAACCCTTCCAGAACAAGAGATACATGTTTCATGTCAAAATCATGGTGTTTCAGAAAGTACATAAAAAAAGATCCTTCTGTCATTTTAAACCCACAAAAATTGAAGGAGAGTTTCATTTATGTTAATAAAAGAAATAAAATATACCATTTTGAAATATATTTTAATATCACTATTGAAAATATTGGTTTGGGTATTCCAAAAATAAAATAAAATAACTTTTTGATAAAAAGTGTGAAATTTGGAGACGAAAATCCGGTAGCATAACTGGTATGAAACATATTTTATGAAAACATTAAAAATAGTCTGTAAAAGGGTATCCAATTCATAATTGAATATTAATATAATAAATTGATATAATAAAATGGATATAAGAAAATTTTAAAGAAATTTTAAAGACATAATGCATAAAAGAGGACTTGAATGGAAAAGAGAAGTTTGTGATTTTTCTTACCTTGAATAGTGACACATAAAACTAGTAATTAGAGAGATTGGGGGCATGAGGGAACTGTGGGAGGACATGTAATACTATAAGAAAATTTACTATTGTTAATTAGGAATAAAATATAATGGATAAATGGGTGGGTAATTATATCAATAGTGAGGGTGTTTTTAATTAATTTTTTAGGACACCTCAGTAGTGGTATTTGCAAAACCATGGGCCAACCCATGGTATTGGATACTTCAGACACATAATATCTTATTTTAGCACAAAAGTTTCAACCATTATTTCATTATACACATTATATCATTAATTATTTCAATAATCATCTCAAAAAATCAAAATAGTGATTTTACTATTCATCAAATCAAGTATTTTATAAAATTATAATTAATTCAATGAAACCATTTTTTGATGTGTAGAATTCAAAATTTACCTCAATTTTATGATAATGAATTTATAAATATGAGAAATTTAATTTTTAATTAAAATAATCTTTTACTCAGAAAATACTAATACTAAACAAATTATTCTTAAAACATTTATTTACTTATAATAAGATATAATTATAGCATGGTAACATTTAACATGCCTAAATTATACTTATAATTCGTTAGGATAGGTTACTTTTCCATTAGTCATATTACAATTCACATTACTATTCCAAAGTGTAAACTTTTATCGCAAAAAATATGTTGACCCTATCAGACTCTAGAAAAATTATTAACAGAAACCTTGTATGCCCATTTTATGAAACTCATTTCACAAAATAAATTATTTAATGTATAAAAATTATATGAAAAATAATTTTCACTATAAATCAAAAATATAAAACTTCTTAGAAAAATAATAAAAATCACCATAGATTAATTTTGACATTTTATGTTTAAAAACGATGTTTATTTTACTGTAATAATTCTGTATGTATGATAAATATCTAAAAAGTAAAAAATTTTCATGTAAAAGAAATTTATCCAATTGTCTCAATTAAACATTTATTAGGAAAAACTATTCTAAAAATGGAAGTGATGAAATAATTTTTTTTATTAAAATAGAGTGACTAAAATTTAATTGACTAAGGCCTTGGCACGTAACCCCTTATAACAGCTGCATATAACCTAAGGGTAAGGTGTGTGATGGTGATCGACTCTTGGGGATGCTCGGATAATATCTCCCTACTGGTAATATCCAATCACGTTAAATTCTCTCATAGGTTATTTCATTAAATCTTAAGATGTTGAAGATCATCATGGGCTTGTTCAAGAACGAAATCCAGTGATGCTACCTCCTACCCATGCTCGGACAAATGGACTTCGTAAAGAACAATTCTAATGGATGAGGCCATAAAATCTTCTTTCTGCATTAATGAACCATTATCATTTCTATTTGAAAACAATAATCATAATGTTAAGATCATAGTTTCAAATGGTCATATTGACCAATGGTCCTAATAGAACAACTATCATATAATGGTCGAAAACCAATGGTCACATTTTAATTATAATCAGTTCATTATTTAAGTGATATAGTTTTGCTGAGTAAAAAATAATATAACCCACATTTTTAGGAAACATTTATTTTTCAAAAAAATTAGGTTGTTAAATTCTTCTCCCTTAAGAAATGTCATGCCAGAAATTTCAATTTGTTCTCTCAGTTGTGAAAATTTGGGGGTACTTCTGCCTCATTGTTTCCGTTGATTCCCACATCACTTCTTCATATTTTTAGTTCCTCCATAAAACATTAATGAGGTGGGAAGTCTTATTATGTAGAACCTTGTATTTGTGGGCCAAGATCTCCACCAGATGCTCTTTATAAGAGATTTCATGTTCTATTTGTACCAAATAAAGATTTATTACATGTTAAGTGTCCTATATGTACTTCCCCAAAAGTGATATGTGGAAACCATCATGAACATGTTATATATTTAGAGGATGTTCAAGCTGATAAGACATTACTCTTATATGATCATGGAGTTCATAGTGGTCAATATACCCAGGTATGAGCTTCCATTTCTTCACAATCCTCGTGAATATTTTTCTATGTGAAATTAGAAGGAAGAATTTATCACCAACATCAAACTCCAAATAACTTTAGTAGTTTTCAGCATAACTATTCTACCCAATATGCGAGGGCTTTATGTGTTTTTGAATGACATGAACCTTTTTTGTTATCTCTTACTCAAGATTAGGCCCCAAAAGCTTTCTCCTAAAATATTCCTCCCAACATGTAGGAGTTCTACATTTCATTCCATATATAGCTTTATAGGGTAATATTCGAATTCTCGAATGGAAGCCGGTGTTTTATAAGAACTCAACTAATGGTAGATGTTTATCCCATCCACATTTAAATTCCATTGATCATTTTCTTAGAATGTCCTCGAGTTTCTAGACATTTATTTTAAATTAAACATTTATTTGGGAGGTAATAAGTTGTACTAAAATTCAATTCATTGATCAGATCGTGTTGAAGATATTTCCTAAATTTTGATGTGAACCCTAGATCATGATCAGATACGATTTAAAGTGGCAATCCATACAGCCTTACCACATTGTGTATATCAAGGTGAGTTGGTCAAGAGAAAAAACTTCATGAATTGAGACAAAATAGGTATTATTTGGGAGTCGGTTTACTATAATCCAATTTTCATTCTTTCCTTTGGAAGTTCTTAGGTGACCAATGAAAAATTCCATAGTGATATTTTCCCACTTCCTTACTAGTATGGGCAGTGGTTTTATTCCCCTTTAGAAATTTATATCTCTAAATTCACATGTTGACACACCAGTAACCTCGTAGTGTACTAAGAAATCTCCCTTTTCATGTTATCCATCTAACAATGACAATTAAGGCCCCTATACATTTTTATACTTTCTCGCTGTATAGAGATTGTAAAACTATGATCTTCGTCAATCAACTCCTTCTTTATTTTTTGTAATATATGGAAGACGTGTCTTTGTTTGAAATTTCAGTACACCTTCTTGATTAATATTGAACTTGAGAAACTTCCAATTTTTTACAACCTCTAACTTCTTTTATAATAAAGGATCTTCTATTTGATATTTCTTGATCTTGTACTATAATGATGTTTGAGAAATAATTTTGGAAGGGGGTGAAAATTTACCTTCCCTTACAATTCCCATGTCCAGTTTTAGTAGTTATTTGATCAAGGATATCATTGAATTTTCATTATTTCCATCACAACATGGGATTTTAAACTTAATGTATCAGTGAAATTGGTTTCTCTTATGAGATGATAATGAATTTAACAATCATAGTCTTTAAGAAGTTCTAACCATCTCCTCTATCTCATGTTCAATTTCTTTTGTGTGAAAATATTCTTGAAACCTTGATGGTCTATGCATATATCACATTTCTCTCAATAAATATAGTGCATCCATATCTTTATAGAAAAAACAACCACAAACTTCTCTAGATCATGCACATGATAGTTCTACTCATGAGGATTAAACTATCGATATGCCTAAGAAATCTGCTTTTCATTTTTCATGTGGATTCACACAAGCCCATTCAAAGATGCATCACTAAAAAATGATTCCTTCTCTGATAGAGGTTAGATTTAACATGGGTTTAGTAACCAATGGAACTATTTCCCACACTCCTATTTCTAGATGAACTAAACCCCATTTTGATTTAACATGGTTAGTGAATTATAATGGTGTGAAATGTTTTTTTACCAAATTCTAATAATAACATAGAAAACCAAGGAATCTTTGATTATCAATTATTATTGTAGCATTATGCCCCTCCTCCATAACTCTTGTCATGGCAGGGTCAAATGAGTTTCCTCTATTGGTTACAATGTTCTCAAAAGATTAACTTGTTGTAACAAAAACTCACACTTCTTGAACTTTCAAAATAACATCTCTTTCCTCATAGTTTTTAGTTTCACAATTAGATGATCATCATGATCCTCATGTATTTTTGAATAAATCGTAATATCATCAAAAAACTACCACAAAGTTATCAAGGTAGTATTTAAAGACCCTACTCATCAAATCCATAAAAATAATATGACCATTAGTCAATCTGAAGGGAAAAAAAATAAGCACATAATGACCAAATCTTGATTAGAATGAAGTATTTGGAATATCTTATTTATTCACCTTAAATTGATGATAAAAAATATAGGATCAATCTTAGAGAATAATTGAGCCCCACAAAGCTAGTTAAATTAATCATCAATTCTTGGAAGAGGTACTTTTTCTTCACTATGATCTCATTATATTCCTTATAATCAATACATATCCCCATTGATCTATCCTTTTTCTTCAAAAATAAATAGGTTATCCCTAAGATGACACAAATGTCTGGAGAAACCCCTTTTCCAAAATACCTTGGAGTTTATTCTTTAATTCCTCCATCTATAAATTTTCCATTATATATTGGGTTTTTAATATTAACTTGTAACAAGGAATTAGTTCAATGGATAACTCAAACTCTCTTTCCAGGGGAGGACTCAGTAGATCATTAGTAAATATTCGATTGTATTCATGAATGATAGAGACATTATCTATTTTTAACCTTTCATTTCCTTCTTCAACATCACTGGCCATCTCTATAAGGAAGGTTACATGTGGTTGTTCTAGAAAAAACTCAGGTTAAGATATATCTCCTTTAAAAACAACTATAGGTTTTATATTCAAGAATTATGATATTTCCTGGCTTCTTTATTTGATCTTATCATTATAATTTGAGATCAAGTCCATTCTTAGTATAATTCTGAATTCCACCATGGGAATGACTTCTAGATTTGTGAAAAGATTATGCTCAACAAAGTGAATACTAGAGTTTCTAAACATTATTGATTCTTGGATAATCCCTCTAGATGTCTTAAATGATACCTCTACTTATACAAGTTCCTAGATTGATTCTATATTGTTTGGAAACATGGAGGATATAATGGAATGCGTAGAACCAAAATAAAGAAAAATTACTTTATAACATTTAGAGATCAAGAAGAGTACACACCACCACATCATTGGGGGCTTCAACTTCATCCATCATGATAGAAAAACCATAACCATGCTCCCTTGTCTTATGATGTGGTTTATGGTGATTCTACTCCACTACCCTTTCAATTAGAGAGTGATTCCAATTTTCATTAGTTTTTGGGAAGTTGATATTTCACCTCACTAAAAAATTCCAACCATTTTGGACTTCTATTTCACTCTTGTAATATTTCTTTCTTCTATGTAGGATTTTCCCAGAATGCTTCACACCACATTTTTTTGCATGTGGGAAGTTTCACTTTATTTCCTTCCCTTTCTTAGTCCAAGATACATTCCAAGTTTGTCTCTAAGGATATCCTCTTTTCATTTGACTTGTGAGACCATTGTGTCTCACTAAAATCCATCTCAACATTCATATAACTCCTTCTAATCTCCTCATAGTTTTCATATTCTTGGATGGAAAGATTATTCCATAGATGAGGTATAAGTCCATTTAAGAATGTATCAACATTACCATTAGGATCCCTAAAAAATCTATATGTGTAAATTGAAATCCTTATGATTTTCATCTCATAACATCATAGAGATTCATTTAACCTTGGTTTTACCTCTAAGAATTCCTTCTCTATTTTTCTTCTCATTGAACGAGGAATTTTTTTGAAAAAGGATCCCAATAACTCATCCCACCCCATAGATTCAATATCCCTTCTTGGAATCCTATTTTGAACTAGTTTCCACCATTGATCATCTCATCCCTCAAATAAATAAATATAAAGGTTATTTTTTTTATTCTAAACATCATTTTATAGAAAAGATCTTTTCAATAAAGATTATCCATCGTTCAATGATCAATGGGTTGGTAGATCGATTGAAATTTGGTGGTCTTTGATGCATAAAGGATGTAATGGAAAGTTTTAACCTTCAGGGAGAATCTTATCTCTTGTATTGATTCAACTTATAGCCAATAACATGAGTTATTTGAATCATCATTCTCCTAAAGGTTTCCATTCAAACTTCCATTGGAAGGCATTCAATTCCTTGCCTATTGCGGTCACCATTTAGATGGTTTCTTCTATTTCATAAAATTTTCTAAAAGAAGAAAACATAAATGATAATATTTTTTCATTTAATAATATTATAGTTACATGGGAAAAAATAAAATCATTCCTATACATGTTATTCATTAAAATCAATTAGATTTTTTATAAATGCTTCATAATGATGAATAAAAAGCTTGTGATGAACTAAGAATATCCCCCAGGAGTGTCAAACTAAAAATGGAGAGAGTATCATTGTCTGGCACCAGATAATGATTGAGTTTAGAAAAAAAATCATGTTTTATCCCTAAATACATCTATGCCAGATCCACATCCACTTGTCCATATCCAGATGGAGACTTATTTGTTTGAAACCACTTACTTAATATTTCACTAAAATATAAGGAATTTGTACTACATTTAAATTTTTCTATAGGGTTATTTTAAAATTTATCATATACTAATTTAAAAAAATAAATAATCCATCCTTTGATACTAACTATTTTGTCCCACCTTTTTATTGCATAACTTTACATAGCATTTTATAAACAAAGGATCTTCAAAAGTTTAGTGTCTTGAAAAAAAGGTACCTAAAACAAGAAAACATAAAAAAACACTATTCCACTTGAAAGGATTATTCAAGGTCGATAATAAGTACAATTAATTAATCTCATAACCTAGGAACATACATCAATGGAAAATGGTGATCTTAAGGCCCAGAAAGGTATAACAAGTCAACCGGTTTACTTAGTGATCTTGAGGAAATACAAAAAGGCATGACCAATGGAAAAACTAAGAAAATCATAATAACAATATCATTATTAATAAAATATTAATTTTAATGCAATGTTTAATTGATTCATTTATAAACATACCTCCAATGTTTATCAATGTGCTGTCATAAAAATTAACATGGTTATTGACCAATGTATCATAAAACATATCATCTATAGAGATTAAATTCTTTACCCAATACATTGATAATCTATCAAGGAACAACATTATTATGTCTTAATTAATAGGACCCACATATATCATAATAAAACCTTTCATAAATAACTCATGGAGAATAAAAAAAATGGGTT
The DNA here is from genome assembly GCA_963277665.1 of Viscum album. Lineage (NCBI taxonomy): Eukaryota > Viridiplantae > Streptophyta > Magnoliopsida > Santalales > Viscaceae > Viscum > Viscum album. The sequence continues at coordinate 382,694,903 of OY728131.1, forward strand.
TTATATCTAAATCATGGTTTTTTAGAAAGTGCTTAAAAACAAGATATTTTTGTTTTTTTAAACCCATGAAAAAGGAACTCGAGTTTAATGTATTATAATACTAGATTTAAAATAAATAATTTCTAAATAAATGTGAGTACCCTTAAATAATATAGAGGTTTGATTATCCAGAAAATAAAATAAAATAATTTCTTGATAAAAAATAGAATTTTTTAGACGAAAATCCAGCAGCATAATGGGTATGAAACATGGGTTTAGAAAACATTAAAAATAGTGGGTAAAAGGATGTAAAATTAGTAAATTACATTTACAAAATCAAATGGATACAATAAAAAGAATAGAGATACCTGATATAGAAATTTGAAAGACATACCACATAAATGATATCTTGAAATAAAAGAGAAGTTTGAGATTTCCCTTACCATGAATAGTGACTCCAAAATCTCTAGGATCAGGACGTTGGTTGATTTAGGGTACCATGGGAGGACTCCATTAAAGGTAATAATTTCATAAAATAGAGGATAAGTAATTGGGAATAAAATATTATGGATAAATTGAATGGTAATTATAGCCAAAGTGATGGAGTTTTTAATTAGTTTCAGAGGACACCTCTGTAGTGGTATTTGAAAAACCATGAGCATTTCCATGGTATTTTCCCATGTTTTTGGAAACTTGGGACACCTAAAATCATATTTTAATCCACATGAGTTGACAAAAATATTATTTTACTCATTACATAATTAATTATGTAATTAAACATATTGAAAACATAAAAATGTAATTTTACTATTCCCCAAAAACAAAGTATTTTATAAAATTATAAAAAATTCAGCCTAACCCTTTTTTTGTGTAGAATTAAAAGACGAAAAAATATTTATGAAAATTATTTTACTAATATGAGAAAGTTAATTAAAGGTAAAATCATTATTTATTTGAAAAATACCAATACTTAACTAATAATTATTAAAACATTTATTTACCTATACTGTGATATATTTATATCACATTACCATTTAAGATGCCCAAATTATATTAATAATTACTTATGAGAGGTTACATTAAATTATTCATATTACTATTCACATTACTATTCCAATGTTTCAAGTAACTATTCACCAAAAAAATTAGTTGATCCTATCAGACTCTAAAAATCTTATTAATCACAACCACATATATTAGTTTTTAGAAAATAATTTCACAAATATCAATTACTTAATGTAAAATAAATATTTAAAAATTACCATATTTTTCACTATTTATAAAAAATATGATACTTCATATAAAAATACTAAAAATTCACCCTATATTAATTTTGACATTTGAATTTCAAAATTGATGTCTATTTTACCATAATAATTCTCTAATAATGATAAATCTATAAAAAGAACAACCTTTAAAATAAATTTATCAAATTTTTGTAAATTAGAAATTTATTAAGAAAAACTATTCTTAAAAAAGGTGATGAAATAATTTTTTTTAAAACAAAGAGATTACAATTTATGTGACTTAGGCCTTGAAACAAAACCCCATTTATAACTCCTGTATATGACCTAAGGGTAAGGTGTGAGATTGTGATAGACTCTTGAGGTGACTCAGGTAACATCACCTGAGTGGTAATCTCCAATAAGTTGAACTTCTCCTATAATATTTTTCATTCATGGTTAACATGTTGAAGCTCAGTCCTCGCTTGTTCAAAAGAAAAAATTAGGGATGCTACATCCTTCCCAAGCTCTAACAAATGGTCTTCTTATAACCCAATTATACGGGATAAGGCCATCAACTCTTCTTTTTTCATTAATTTACCTTTATCTACTCTATTTAAAAAAATAATCATAACGTTAAGAGTATAGTTTCCAATACACATATTGACCCGTGATAATATAGTTGTTGAAATACGGTGACCACATTTCAATTATAATCACTTAATTAATAAACAGATGTAGATTTTTTGAGTAAAAAATAATATAAATCACATTTTAAATCCACAATTACTAATCAAAAATTTCAGTTAATTACATTTACATGATAATTAATTTGAATTAATTTTATTCTTTAATAAAATCCAAGAATGCCCCTACCATCATTATAAAAGGACACCCCTCTTCTCTTTACTTAACACTTAAATAACCAGTTGTATCAGAAAATAACTATCCCAATAATTTCCTAATATACCTTAACTCAATCAACAGGTATTAATTTAAGCATAATTTCAACCATATAGGGATTAATGTTTAATGAAAATGAGGATGTCTGAAGAAAATGTATAGATTTTTGCTGAGTGTTCTAGTTTTATTTCTTCAATTACATCCATTAAATCTTCCACAAACATGATGAAATAATAAAATAAGTATGGTACATATAATAATATTTTTTTATATTAATGTAATACTATATATCCATATCCTCTTCTATCAAATGGGAAACGAAACAATTATTCGTGTGTACGACGAACTATTGCCTCATGAACCGACATAATTTTATTTCCATCACCGCCTCTCACATTTTTTTATAATGTTGGACTTAATGTTAATATATTATGTTAATGAAAAATTTATATATATTAATGATAATATATCATCTAATTTCTAACCATTCTATCCATATAAAAATGATAATGTTGTTCGTGTGTATGTATAGACTACCACCTCCACAAAGAAATGTGATTAAATTTTCACCATGATATGAAATGGATTATGTATATATGTTTATTTAAAGAAATAATTTTATATTTATTATATAATTTTAATTATGATAATATATAATAATAGTTAACTTCTTTCCATTTTTATCGTTGAAAAATAGAATCATTACCCGCGTCTACTTACTACCTACCGTCTCCATGATTTTAACATATTTAATTTCACATAACCATCATTAATGGGTTTTTTTTAAATTATAATTTATGTATAAAAATTCTAATGATTTTATTATTATTATTTTAGAGGTAACAAAATAATGACCCATTTTCCCACGATAAATATATCAAAGTCATTTTGAAGTTATGAACCAAACATCATCAAAACAGCCAACCAAAACAATATCGATTAAGTAATTAAATATGTCATTAAAACAAAGGATATAAATTTTTTAAGAATAGTGGAATATTCCTGGAAAATAATATTAATAAATAAAATAGTTGATATATGTTTATTATATTAGTGTTAAAGAAAAACCATGGCATGTCAGGACTTAAGGTAAGGGTTTTCATAACTCAATTTCCATTCATTGGGTTATATTTTTACATCATTGACTATGATATGCAATTAAGATGTGTAAAATAAAGTATTATTTTATTATTTTTTATCTAAATTTTTTCCACATAATCGATTCATTGATTAATTCTAACTTAAATGATATGATCTTTATACGGGATTTCATCTTAGTTTCACTTCATTGAGGTATGTTTTAATGCCTGACACCAAATTTATTTTATATGATTTATATACATAATTTTTAAATTTTATACCATGAATCATTAATATTTAATATAAATTTATTTAGGAATTTAAATTATTTCATCCAATGGGATTTGACATGAACGTAACTGAGTGGTAATGGGTTTCTTAACATAATTTTATTTAACTGGGTTATTCCACACATTCATTGATTTGAAGAAGCCAAGATTATGTTTGAAATGAATTTATTTATTTATTTGGTAATTACAAATATTTATATATTTACATTAGATTCACATAATATATCCATTTATTAAATATTAATTCAATATTATTTTTTATAATGGTTCTCTTTATCTTAATATCAATGTATTAAAACATGTTTCATGTAGTGCACCATGATTTCATTGTATAGTGTACTTACTGCCTCATGAGTAAATTTTGATATTTTAATTCCTTAAATAAAATGGATTTACATATCCATTATATACTAGATATCACAATTATTTTTTATTCTAAAGTTACCAAAGTGGTAAAGTACTTTTTTTATAATATTTTTTTATTTCCAGATTGTTTACAGTCAAGGATCCTTTAGAGGAAATAATATGATATTATTTTCATAAACCACATTTATTTTTGTATCAAGTATTAATGAATTTAGTTTAGATATTTAATTTCTATTTCATACCTTATTCATTAAAGATACGTTAAGAAATTTGTTTATAAGTGATACAGATCTTGTATCTTCTTTTAGATCCAGAATTTTCTCGTCCATATCCATGTTTTATATAATTATTTAAAGAATGTTAATTTTAAAACAAAATTTATTTACTAAAGTTATTTTAAATGATCTTTTATATTATTTTATAATTTTCTAAAAGAATATTTCTTAACATTTACCACATGTGTCACTTTTTACTCTCTTTACAAAATGTTTGAGAAGAATGTGTATTTTTATTGTGTAAAATATGAACATTTTTTCCCACAATCATAAAAAACATTATTTTATGGTTACTCTATAATTATCCAATTTTATTTTAAAATAAAATTATTTTCACATTGTTTCGTGAATTTATAGTTCTTAAAAGTTATTTTCAAAGTGAATTGGGTATTTTACTCATGAATTTTTTATAATCATATTATGGTATTTCTATTCACAAATGTAACAAAAAATTTATTTTAATTATGATACATTGATAATATATTATAATGAAACCATCCTGATTCTTTCTTGGGATAGATTTCAATTGTTTCTATGACATTTTTTGTGGAATCTATTTCTTTTCCATGGGTTAATAAAATAATGAAATGAATATTGGTTGTTTATATGAGTCTTATTTTGAAATGAAAGATTTATATTCTTTATAAAAGTTATGCCACTTGGACATTGTTTATGGTGAAGTATGGTTCTATTATAATCTAAGGATGGGTTGTTTCATTATAAAATAAGGAGAAGTGGTTCATTTGTAAACTATGATTGGTTGGTTCTAGTATAAACCAAGGACATGTGGTTATGTTTTTAAACAAGGACAGGTGGGCCTGTTATAAACCACTAATGAACTGTGTAATGATTAAGACCTCTACATAATTATTTTTGAATTTGAAGGTAATAGTTATTTCAATTTTAAGGGTTATTTTAGGGGTTCTATGGGGATAACATTCCTATATGAAAAAAAATTCTTTATGATTTCTAAGAGTTTTTAATATTTACGTAGATATAGATTAATATTTCTAGGATCAAAATTATTGATTCTCACATCTCTGTTCTTTGATAAATATTTATTTTATGTAAAATGTTTAATAATATAGGTTTTTAAGGGTTTGAATTATCTTATGTTATGATTAACTGATTTTATTATGTCATCATAACCTTATGCCATCTTATGATCACTGATGAAACAAAATTGTTAATTACTTTATTTAACCTTTTTGAGTGATTATGTTAACCATTATTTCCTTCCATTTACATAGGTTGTGTAGAACGGTTTTTATTATGTTAATCCTAATAAGGGCACTGGATGTAATGAACTTATTGGTGGTGATTTATATTATTATGAACCTATTGTTTATGTTTCCAAGTAACATTTTTTTCATAATTTTCTAAAACTCTAATCCTAAAAGGTCATTGGGTATATAAGTGACCCAATATTTTTTATGATGTTGTATGTTTTGGATGGATAAAATTGTAAGAACCTGGATCTCTTTTCAAGTATGTTTTTTCCTTTTTCTGGAGTTTTTGAGAAAAATGAATTTTCAGAAAATTTCAGAAGTACACGCTGTGTAATTTCTGAGTACACTCCGTGTAATTTTTCCCGGCTCGAAGGCGTGTGTTGTCCATGTCCGGGCCACAAACACGGTGTGTAAGGCTGAGGTGGAGGCCGGTTATTTCGGAGTACGGAAAAATTGAAGTACACGCCGTGTACTCTAGAAGTACACGCCGTGTACTTTCTTTTTTTCACTAAATGGATCGGGGTCGCGTCTAACCCCAATTTTCATCTTCTTCTTCAGTTTTCGACCGTCCGGAAGCTACTGTACACCCATAACTTCGACAGTCTCCCACCTTGCCGTCCATTCTCCGATTCGAGCACGATCGATTGTGTTGGAATCACAGTGGTGAGTTCTTCCTTTTGCTTTAGCCTTGTTTCTTGATTCCTCCACATTCCCAAATTATTGCGGGATGAACGTTTTGGGTGTTTTCTCATATCTACATTGTTCTAAGAGGAATTTGTCATAGAGGTTCACATATATCGATCTCCTCAGATCGAGGTAGGTGGTTTGTGCCTTTATGTAGGAAGTTGATGAATATTAGGTGAAAATTCCACCAATACCCTTGAACAGGGTATTGCATGTTCCTTTTTTTCCTTTGTTGTATTGCCTGCTTTTCTTGATTGCTTTATTAAAGGTTATTGGTTGTGAGTACATTAATTTTTTTTGTGCTCAAGTTACTTTTCCATGCTTGTTTTGCCTATTGGGCGTTTTGACAGTTTCCATACCTTGTTGTAGGATAGTGGAATTGTCTCTTTTGTTTCTGTTGATCCTTAGTTGATAGCCAAGTAGTTCTTGAGGTTTACTTGGATGATACACACGCGCTGAGCATGTTTAGTTATACCCAGGACTGTGAGAACCTAGAGTAGTAGACCAAAGGGAGAATTGACAGAAGGGCTTCTCCAGAGTGTCTTTTAATTACGATGCGCGGCCACATGTGGAATTGACGTTGAGTGCTTCCTCAGAGAGTCTATAGATCCACGACGCGGGACACAGGGGGAATTGTTGTTCAGTACTTCCCCAGAGAGCCTTTAGCAAGATACGAGACTATAGGGGGAATTGACGGTGAGTGCTTCCCCAGAGAGTCTGCTTAATTACGTTGCTGAACCAGAGGTGTGAGACTGTGTGTGCCTCCCAGAGGGTTTCTAATACTTATAGGTTGAACCATAGGGGTTATACGGTGAGTTCTACCCAGAGGGTTACCTATTTTCTTCTTGTTTTTGACTGCTTACTTGTGTGCTTTAATTGTTAGAACTGTAGATTGTAGCTGCTTGTGCTTTCCGGTTTACTGCTTCTTGTTTATTTACTGCCATGTATTCATTGACTGTTAGGCAAAAATCTCTGGGTGATTGCCTACTGGGATTGTATCTCACACCGTATTTGGGCCATGCTTTTGGGCCCAAGAAGACTATATTGCTGCAGGTATAGATAAGGGAAAGCGCCCTTCTACTTCAGGATCTTGACTGCATTAGGAGCTGGGGAGCATGGGACCGAGCCGTGGCTCGCGATGCTAAGGAGATTACTTTATTTTTCTTTTTCACATGATTTCAGTTGTATTTTATCACATTGTTGTGTTTTCTATTTTCCTTAGATACTTGTACCTACTGCATTATTGTCATCATAGTTATATATCTACATTACTTCCGATGTTTGGTTTATGTTGTTATGCATGTTGTTTACTGCTTCCACTGTTTATTGTTCTTTCCTTATCTTGTATACCTTACTGAATGAGGGCATAGTTTCCCCACCGACTCACCAAGGTCCTCGCTGCTAGTTGGTAGCCTCTGCCATTCAGGGAAACGTGCTTGAGGTCATGTGGCGAACTCGGTACGGGGCACCAGTGGAGGGCCTCCAGACTCGGGTTTTTACAAAGTGGTATCAGATGAATTCTTTTCTCTTACTTTACTATTTGGAGACTATAGCCAGGGATATGACAGATTCGTTACTTGGCATTAAGCTGTGTTTGGGAGTAGCTAACCCGTGTACAAGGAAGGGCCATACTACCTCGTTAATTGCAGTTTGATGTTTTTGAGATTTTATAGTTGATATGATTTCACCTAGAGTGATTCACATGGCTTGTGCTATTACTGTTTTGATATTGCGGTTCTAATTCTGTTGCAACCCGATTAGATGAGGGTATTCCGTCTCATACATCATATAGACACTGGTAGGAATCACATGCCATGCATTCTTGCCATGCCATCTAGGGTGCATTAGCGATTGCATGCTGTTGTGATAGGATTTGTGTAGATAATGCATGCTGTTGTGATAGATTCTTGATAGATTCTCTGTTGTTATGCTAAAAAACTGTTTGATTTTTTCCTTGCTTAAAAATGAATGCCAAATTTCAGTTTTTGAGGTGTTATGGGCCCTCACAGATCGGAAATTGTCACCTTTTCCCTTATTTCAAGTGTTTCTGGAATTCTTCACAGTTTCTGAGCTACTTCCCAGAAAAACCTAGAATACACGGAGTGTACATTTTTGATACACACCATGTAGTTTTCAGGCCATGTCACTGACTGTGTGAGCAGAACACGGTGTCGTGGGAATAACTTCAGGAACACGCCGTGTACCATGGCTACAGGCCGTGTGAGTTCAGAGCCGTGTATCCGGTCGTGTCTCTAACAACATGGGTCGGGGAAGCTCGGGTAGCACACGCTGTGTCCATAGGGAACACGCCGTGTAGTCTTGTCCAGGTACCCAGCTGTGTCACGAACAACATGGGCCAGCCAGACCTTCTTTTCCAGACGCCGCTTTTGTTCGGAACATTCCGTGTATTATTGTCTAGGTACCCGGCCGTGTCACGAGCAACACGGGACGGTGTCGCCCTCGCCTATGCACACCGTTTTTGTTTGGATCACGCTGTGTAAAGTCCATCCATGTAGACGGTCAAGTGCTCAACAACACGGACAGCCAGAGCCTTGTCTAGTACATGTCGTGTATGTTTAGAACACACCGTGTAGTCTCGGTTTGAGTCGGACCGTGTGGGTTAGCCGTGTAAGGAGATTCAGGCAGGGGAATAGTTTTCATGTACACTCCGTGTGTGGTTGTTAACACGCCGTGTAGTTTGAAGTGTACATGACTTTTAGGGTGAGAGTACACACACAAGTCAGTGGTTTAAGAAGACACTCCGTGTAGTTTTATACACGCCGTGTAGTCGTGTTTTGAAATCTTGTGTGTTTTCTTCCCCTGTTTCCTTTTAGTACTCTTGTGTTCTCTATACATGTTTTCCTGATCTAAGGTGTTCTTTTTATATTTCAGATCTATGCCTCTGAGACATCCTCTGGTTGTATGTATTTCGTCAGGCAGTGATCAGACACAAGACAGGGCTGATCAGGGACTTCCTGTCGATCCCCCCGCCGAGCCAACCTTGGCACCGGTTGTTGTACCAGTTGCGGGCACTGATGCGCAGTTCAGGGAAGTTTTCATGGGGATGATGCAGGCCTTCCAAGGATCACCGCCTCCTGCCACGTCTATGGAAGACTTGACATGCGTCTTCCAGCAACAGCATCCTCCCACGTTCTCGGGGGAGGGAGGACCTCAGGCTACAGAGTCATGGCTGGTTTCCATGATGACTATCTTCGAGCATCTGGAGACGCCTCCAGTGAGGTGGGTCAAGCTCTCCACCTACATGCTCCGAGACTCCGCCATGAGGTGGTGGGATGTGATCTCACAGGCGAGTCAGCAGTAGGCTATGACTTGGGAGGAGTTCTTATGCGTGTCTACGACTACTTCTACCTAGAGACCCTGAGGACCGATCGAGCCTGGGAGTTAATGAGCTTAGAGAAGTGTACTCTATCTGTCATGGAGTATTCATCTTGTTTCACTGAGCTACAGCATTTTACACCCCTTCGGGATGGGAGTGGGGAGTTCTTGGGGAGGAAGTTTAAGGATGGACTCAGGTGGGAGATATGCTCGTAGGTGAACATCTTCCAGCTGACCTCCATTACTTCCATCATCAACCATGCACTGATTGTGGAGCGCAATCTGAGAGACTCTGGAGCTGCAAGCCAGGGTGGTTCTCCTTCCAGAGTTATTAATCCTCCAGATGATAGCAAGAAGCACCGTAGGGAGCCTACGCATGGTGATTCGAGGAAGCGAGACCCATCCTTAGGCAGCCAGGTGACATGCTATCAGTGTGGCCGGATAGGGCACACAAGGCCGCAGTGCCAGAGGGACCTAGTGGAGTGCCAATTTACAGCAAGATAGGTCACCTTCAGCGTTTCTGCCAGGTTTTCTCACCCACAGCTAGTGACTGGGGTTCTTCTAGGACTCCTAGTTCAAGAGAAGCACCACCAGATCCTCACCAGTCGGGGAACTGGAGTTCTTCTGGCCGTTCGGGCCAAGGTGGAGGTCGAGGCCATGGTGTTCAGCCACCAGTCAGCACCAGCAAGGCGGTTCAACTCAGAGTGGTCAGGCAGGGGTGTAGGGGCGTGGCACGGGCTAGTCTTTCGCTGTGGAGCAGACTTATCATGAGCAAGATCCCGTCCCTTCTACTGTTCGAGGTACGATTTTAGTAGCCTCGGTTTTATCTTCACCCCTTTTTGATACTGGTGCTACGCATAGCATTATTTCTGTTGTCGTTGTGGAGAGAGTTGGACTCTGTATCTTTTCTTCTGCCGACTTTTTGACACTAGACACGCCTTTGGGAACGAGGACATCTAGTGTACGCCTATGTAGAGAGTGCCCTCTCGAGGATGTAGGGAATCAATTCTTATGGGATCTCTATGTACTAGAGATAATAGGCTATGATGTCATCCTTGGCATGGACTGGTTGATTTCCTTCCATGCAGTAGTTGACTATTATTGTCGTAGAGTCAGTTTCGTTTCACCAGAGGGTAAATCTTTACTTCATAGAGGCGAATGGGATGTTCGGGCGAGTCGGGCGGGACTCGATCATCTTGGGCTAGGAGGGGTGACAACCCAGATTTCTATCCTTTATCTGGATGATCAGGGGACTCCACATATAGACATTCCTCCAGTGGTGGATCTCTTCAGGGATGTCTTTTTAGAGGAATTTTCGGTTTGCCACCGGAGCATGAGGTAGACTTCCCAATTGAGTTCAAGCCAGGAGCGGAACCAGTGTCCATTCCTCAATATAGGATGTCCACACCTGAGTTGCAGGAGATCAAGAAGAAGTTGGAGGAGATACATGCTAAGGGTTTCATCCGACCCAGTACTTCTCCTTGGGGTTCGCCTGTTCTGTTTGTGAAGAAGTCATATGGTACCCTTCAGCTTTGTGTGGTTTATCGGAAGCTGAACTAGTTGATAGTCAAGAAACGATATCCCTTGCCACTGATTTGTGACCTTTTAGATCATCTTTGTCGAACCCGGGTGTTCTCAAAGATGGACTTTAGGTCCGGTTATCATCATTTGCGCGTTAAACAATCATATATACCTCTGACAGCCTTCAGGAGTTGGTATGGTTATACGAGTATACGGTCATGCCGTTCGGTCTCACGAACGCACCTGCAGTTTTCATGGCACTGATGAACTGAGTGTTCCATCATTACTTGGACTCCATCGTTTTGCTCTTCATGGACAATATCTTGTTGTACTCTCACACTCGACACGACCATGCCACACATCTTGAGATCATTCTGAGTATATAGAGAGAGCATCAACTTTATGCTAAACTCTTGAAGTGACACTTCTGGATGGATCAGATTCACTTCTTGGGTCATGTCATCTCTGAGGCAGGAGTATCTGTGGACTCAGAGAATGTGAGATCCATAGTTTCCAGGGAGCAGCCGAAGAACTTCTTTGAGGTATAGAGTTTTCTAGAGCTAACTGGATACTACAGACGCTTCATTTAGGACTTTTCTCATCTAGCATCACCTTTGACAGGTCTGACCAAGAAGGGGGCGATGTTCTTATGGTCAGATTTTTATGAGTCAGCAATTCAAGAGCTGAAAGGGTGGTTTATGTCAGCATTGATACTAGTCTTGCCAGAGCTAGTAAAGAGCTACACTTTTAACTGTGATGCTTCAGGTATCGGGCTAGGATCTGTGCTTATGTAGGGAGATGGAGTCGTTGCGTATGGGTCTCGGAATTTAAGGCCACATGAGAAGAACTACACTACGCACGATCTGGAATTGGTAGCTGTTGTTTGTGCCTTGAGATGTTGGAGACACTATCTTCCGAGAGAGCACTTTGTGGTTTTCACTGACCACAAGAGTCTCAAGTGTATCTTCACTCAGCATGATCTGAATCTGAGGCAGCAAAGGTGGGTCGAGTACCTTCAGTCTTTTGATTTTGAGCTTTCCTATAGACTGGGAAAGGGGAACGCCATGGCAGACATGTTGAGAAGGAGGAATCAGATTCTGGCAGTTCAGGAGGCTAGTAGTGAGTGGCAGCTGATGGATCTATTCTCTGAGATGCATCTGGAGGTGCACGACAGACAGGGATAGAATTTCCTATCTTCTATATGTGTTAACTCCACGCTACTTGATCGGGTACATATGAGGCAGCTATCAGACTCAGAAGGCTTAGTCCCGCGGAAGAGTGTGTCAGGGGAGGACCCTCTTCCTGGATGGATAGAGGGCGAGGATGATATCTTTCATTCACAAGGACGTGTATGGGTTCCAGCAGACATACGAGAGGAGCTGATGCGGGATTTCTATTCCTCAGTGTGGGTAGTTCATCCTGGTGTCACCAAGATGTATCAGGACCTTCATCGAAAATACTGGTGGCCAGGTATGAAGAAGGATGTTGCTGGTTTTGTCATGAGTTGTTCTACTTGTCAGCAAGTTAAGGCAGAGCATCAACGACCATCATGCCTTTTACAATAGTTACCCATTCCGGAATGGAAGTGGAACAATGATGCGATAGACTTCGTGACCGGGTTTCCGAGGTCACCTCAGGGAAATGATGCTATTTGGGTTGTCGTTGACAGGCTTACGAAGGTTTCCCACTTCTTTCCGATCAAGGAGACCTTCAGTGTCGATGATCTAGGATGGCTTTACATTAGAGACATCATCTATCTTCATGGAGTTCCACACTCCATTGTTTCAGACAGGGATTCAAGCATTACCTCTCGGTTCTGGAAGGGACTTCAGAAGGCTTTGGGTACACAGGTACTTTTGAGTATAACATATCATCCCCAGACAGATGGTCAGTCCGAGCGCACGATTCAGGTACTTGAGAATATGCTCCGAGCTTGCATCCTTGACTTTGGCGGTTCTTGGAAGAAGCATGTTCCTCTGATGGAGTTCGCCTACAACAACAGTTTCTAGGCAACCATTCAGATGACTCCATACGAGGCTTTGTATGGTAGGCCATGCCGATCACCCTTATGCTGGCTGGAGGCAGGAGAGGCAGCTTTGATGGGACCTCGTCTTGTTCAAGAGACTTCAGAGAAGGTAGAGCTGATTCAGAAGAGGATGGCTACAACACAGTCTTGACAAAAGTCTTATGCTGATTAGTGGAGACGACATCTGGAGTTCAAGGATGGTGGTCAGGTTTTCCTACGTGTCACACTGAGGTTGGGACACAAAAGAATTCGGAGTCAGGGTAAGCTTTCACTGTGGTATGTCGGGCCGTTTGAGATCTTGTAGAGAGTTGGGCCGGTCGCCTATTGATTGTAGCTACCACAGAGGTATCAGGCCATGCACGACATCTTCCACATCTCTCATCTCTGACGCTACTTTTCAGACCCGTCTCACATCTTTCAGCCTAAGGAAGTCGAGCTTGAAGCGGATGCGTCATTTGAGGAGCATCCTATCCGGATTGTCAATCGCAGTGCGAAGGTTCTCCATGGGCGGTCTATTTCTCTGGTACGAGTTCTATGGCAGCACAGGCGAGTACAGGATGAGACCTGGGAGAGGGAGGCTGATGTGCGATCGTAGTGGCTGGAGCTGTTCGGGGTATCTTCTTCTCCGCCTCGTTAGGTAAATTATGGGATGAATTTCTTTAAGGGGGGATGTTTGTAAGAACCTGGATCTCTTTTCAGGTATGTTTTTTCCTTTTTCTGGAGTTTTTGAGAAAAATGAAATTTCTAGAAATTTCGTAAGTACACGCCGTGTACTTTCTGAGTACACGGAATGTACTTTTCCCCGGCACGAAGCCGTGTGCTGGACGTGTTCGGGCCGCACACACAGTGTGTATGGCTGTGGTGGAGGCCAGTTATTTCGAAGTACGGAAAAATTGAACTATACGTCGTGTACTCAAAAAGTACACGCAGTGTACTTTCTTTTTTTTCACTGAACGGACCGGGGTCGCGTCTAACCCCAATTTTCATCTTCTTCTTCAGTTTTCGACCATCCAGAAGTGACCGTACGGTCGGATCTTCAGCAGGCTCCTGCCTCGCAGTCCGTTCTCCGATTCGAGCATGGTCAATTGCGTTGGAATCGTAGCGGTGAGTTCTTCCTTCTTCATTAGCCTTATTTCTTGATTCCTCCTCGTTTTCAAATTATTGAGGGATGAACATTTTGTGTGTTTCCTCAGATCTACGTTGTTCTAAGAGGAATCTATCATTGAGGTTCACGTATATCGATCTCCTTGGACCGAGGTAGGTGGTTTGTGCCTTTCTATAGAATTTTGATGAATATTTTGTGCAAATTCCACCAATACCCTTTAATGGGGTATTGTGTGTTCCTTTTTTGCCTTTGTTGTATTGCTTACTTCACTTGATTGCTTTAGTAGAGGTTATTGCTTGTGAGTAGAGTAATTGTTTTTGTGCTCAGGTTTCTTTTCCAGGATTGTTTTTCCTGTTGGGAATTTTTGCAGTTTCCATACCATGTTTTAGGATAGTGGAACTATCGCTTTTGTTAATGTTGAGCCTTAGTTGATTACCAAGTAGTTCTTGAGGTTTACTTGGACGATACACATGCTCTGAGCATGTTTAGTTATACTCAGGACTGTGAGAACCTAGAGTAGTAGACCAAAGGGAGAATTGACGGAAGGGCTTCTCCAGAGTGTCTTTTAATTAAGATGTGAGACAACAGGGGGAATTGATGTTGAGTGCTTCCTCAGAGAGTCTGTAGATCCACGACGTGGGCCACAGGGGGAATTGACGTTGAGTGCTTTCCCATAGAGCCTTTAGCATGATACGAGACTATAGGGGGAATTAACGGTGAGTGCTTCCCCAGAGAGTCTGCTTAATTACATAGCAGAACCAGAGGGGTGAGACTGTGTGTGCCTCCCAGAGGGTTGCTAGTATTTAGAGGTTGAACCATTGGGGTTAGAATGTGAGAGCTACCCAGAGGGTTACCTGTTTTCTTTTTGTTGTTGACTGCTTACTTGTGTGCTTTACTTGTTAGAACAGTAGATTGTAGCTGCTTGTACTTTCCTATTTACTTCTTCTTGTTTATTTACTGCCATGTATTCATTGATTGTTAGGCACAAATCATTGGGTGATTGCCTACTGGGATTGTATCTCACACCCTATTTGGGCCATGATTTTGGGCCCAAGAAGACTATTTTTCTACAGGTATAGATAAGAGAAAGCGCCCTTCTACTTCAGGATCTTGACTGTATCAGGAGCTTGGGAGCATGGGACCAAGTCGTGGCTCGCGATGCTGAGGAGATTACTTTATATTTCTTTTGCACTTGGTTTAAGTTGTATTTCAGCACGTTGTTGTGTTTTCTGTTTTCCTTAGATACTTGTACCTCCTGCATCATTGTCATCATCATTATATATCTACATTGCCTCTGCTTTTTGGTTTCTATTGTTATCCATGTTGTTTACTGCTTCTACTGTTTATTGTTGTTTCCTTATCTTGTATACCTTACTGAATGAAGGAATAGTTTCCCCACCAACTCACCACGGCCCTTGTTGCTAGTCGGCAGCCTCTGGCGTTCGGGGAAACGTGCTTGAGGTCATGTGGCGAACCAGG
The DNA here is from genome assembly GCA_963277665.1 of Viscum album. Classification (NCBI taxonomy): domain Eukaryota; kingdom Viridiplantae; phylum Streptophyta; class Magnoliopsida; order Santalales; family Viscaceae; genus Viscum; species Viscum album. The sequence goes on from OY728131.1 coordinate 382,710,399, forward strand.
TACGGGGCACTAGTGGAGGGGATCCAGACTCGGGTTGTTACGAAAATTTGGTCACATTTATCAGTATCAAAAAAATAAATTTAAATATTATGTTTTTAACACTAGATTCTAGGAGTGCTGGTTCGAGTCTATAATATAAATTTATGGTTTTTTATGTTACACATACAGTTTTATTGTTTTTATTCATCTCATGGGGTAGTTTTGAATTTGTAGTGTGAATATTAATAAGATTCATTTAACTATGTATTACATGGTCATCAATTTGAAGATCATGGATTTTAGGTTCACATGAAACATAAAAGTGGTTTTATTAAAAATTATAGAAATGTATTTAGAGGATAATTGGTAGTGTGGTGACTATTAGTGGAATTTTTAGTTTTGTTTTATTATAAACCACTAATTTGGGAATCTATGTGAATATGATAAATGTTATATTTTACTAATGATTTATAACATACCCTACCCAAGATATATAACATTAACAATGCCTAATTCTTCAATTTCTATTTTTTTTCCACACATCATGGTTGGTGAGGTAAGATGGTTGACCACTCCCTCTTCCACATTATATCTTACTAAAATTGTATAAGATGTAATGGAAAGAGGTTATGATGCAATAATTATGATGGAAAAAGTTTAGTGTGTAATAAGTGTGTTATGACATTGTTGTGGTTTATAGGTGATGTTGATGTGAGAGAAGAATTGATACATGGTTGGGGTCATGCCTGGATGGAGGAGGGAGCAAGGTTAACATCCTTAATGTACATGATACCTAAGTATAACAATGATGTGATATTCGGTTATGTTGTGGTTCTTATTAGTGATGGAATATGGTATAACATGGGATGTGCTATGTGGTTTTATCTATGATGTGGTTATGATAGATATGAGAAATGTTGTTATGTGGATATGTGGTTAAATAGAAGGGATGGGATTACTAGGACATTTTTATGGGGTGTGAGAGTGAAAAAGTAGAGGGTAAGCAGTTGTAGTTTATTATGTTCAATATTATTTCAATAGAATGTTATTTTATTTAGAGGTGATATAGGTGAGTGAGCCTTAGTAATGTAGGGGAATAGTCAACCTATCATCGGTGCATGGTTGTTCTGATGTTTTTCCCTTTTAATTAGAAATATTCTTCCAAATTTTCATGAGTGTTCTAGATAATGATCAATCAAGTATGAATTTATTATAAACCCAATATATAAATATTTTTTTAGTATACTAAGATGAATTTATTGATCAATTTGGACATTACTAGCCTGAGTTTTGGATCTTCTGGTTAGTTCATTATTGTAGGGGTTTTCTTTTGGTCATTTTTGTTAGTGAATTGATTCCATATGACTTATATTCATAATGTGATATTGGTTATTATTTTATATTTTGTATTTGATTAATGGATTTATTTTTATATTCCTTTTATTATAATGATAATTCCTTTATTTGGTATATCTCATAACATAAAATAAAATTATCAAACTGTGTCATATTAAAGGCGTGCTTCAAGTATTACATTCATCTTTACCACTAACTCAGAAGGGGCTCTTAATGGGTCTAGGATATTACAGTTCTTCAAAAATATTTAAACTCTTTGGTGGGGTTTTCCCCACTATACCATTATCTTTCCAATTTTGTATCAATACTAAAATGGTTTTGACCCCTGATAATTAGGGAGATTTCATCATGATTCTCAGATCAGACCATCCAAGAAAAGTGGTGTTCCCCATTAAATAATGATTTTATATTCCAAGGTTGTTAATATAAATTCAATTTTATACTCAAATTCCATAATATTCCTCTAACCTTATTTAAATCCTTGTTTCTTTTTGGAATTTTTGGGGTTCTATTTGGTTATCCTTTGGTGTCGTTTGGTTATCCTTTGGTTTCCTTTGGTTATCCTTTGGTGTCCTTTTGTTATTAATATTGTTTGATCAATATTATTTGATTCAAGGTATTATTTCATTCCCATATCCGTATTATTCTACTATTTTCTACTTAATAATTTTTTAGAAATTATATAAGCTAGATTTTAGTTATTTTTTATCATGTTATTGGATGTGGATGGTTATACATATATTTTCTTGTATATCCTTATGAGTTTGGTGGGGCCCCACCAGTGTTTTCTCATTAATATTGAAATTCATTCGTGATGGTCAAATTAAGGTATAATATTAAATATTTATATTTTATTTTATTTTAGAATAATTTATAGTTATAATATCAATGTTTTAAATTGATATATGTTTAAAAATAACTTATTAATATAAATAATGTTACTACAGTAATTTTAAGGGAGGATGTGGTATTTATGTGCTTTATATTATTTCTATATTATTTCTATTATGTTTCCTTTACAAATTTTATATTTCTGTATCTATGATATCATGGTTTTTTATATAATTGATAATATTCATAATTACCCAAATACTTAAATAAGAAAATGAAGCAGGAGAAGTAAAATTTTATAATTTTATAGTGATGTTTTTATATTAATAGTATTGAATATATATAATGTTATAATTATAATTTTTTTATATTTCTTTTTTGGTATTTTATATTAGTTATCGTACTCATTTTGGTTCTTATTATTATTGTTGTAATTATATTTGATGCATGTGGTTGTTGTTGCTGTGTTTCAAAAAGATTTATGGTGGAGGAAATGGTTGACATTTAAAAAGAGTGGAATCAATGTTATGGTTATTTTTATAGAATTATGTGGTGGATGATGAACCACTGGGAGAGGTTTTGATTTATTTCCTTTTTTCCAAAATTTTGGAATAAAATCAAAAACAATGAAACTTGTAATTTGTACGGTCCATGATGAAATTAATAATGGGAAAAATGAAATGAAATGTGGAAAAGGGGATGTCTAGTATTAATTATTAATGGATAAAATAATATTATATAATAAATATAAAGTAGATTTAAGGAAAAATAAAGAAATTTATTTTGATTTTATAAAATGGGAAGTCATAATTATTATGTAAATGTTGTGTAGTGGTGGTGTAGATGGTTTGTAGTTCTGTTAGTTGTGCTTGTAGTAATCATTGTATAGTGGTGACGATAAATTTAATCTCAAATTTCAAAGTAATATATGAAATTAATTAGTGAGTATAAAATTAATATAAGATCTTATATTTTAATAATTTCGTCTATTTTAATATTATTACATACAAACCACCACTCGAGTCGGTTAACATTACTGATGCCCATATGGGGTCATGGGTTCTATGTGTTTTTTCCCGATATAAAAAATGTAGGTGACATATATGGTTGAATAATCCCCTTATGTGCACTCTCTTTCATACATGGATAGGATATACTAGCCTATCATTCTATGACACATGCTATAATGACTTGAGATTCCTATTATTATGACGTAGGTATATAGTGAGGGTGTACATTGAGGGAGTACTAAAAATGTTTGATGGCCTTCAAGATTAAAAACCCAACTATTATGAGGTTGTGGTATTTGTATAGTCTATTATAGGTGTAATTATGTTAAAATTTTATTATATTGTTATATGGCGCGTGGTTAAACAGATTCTGGAAGGAATGGTAGTTCCATGATCTATGTTATTTGTATGTGAGAGAATCTAGTTCATTAGAGAAGTGGTTGTGAGGTACCCAATTCATATATATTCTTAGGATGTTATATTACAACATTTACATGAGATATTTGGTGATAGATACTTAAATAGTTTGGGAGGTATAATACCTAGTATAGGTGATGAGTTTGTTCTATTATTTATTAAATGAGGCATTACTATGATTCTTTTTTTATTTTTATGAAATGATTTTAGATAGATTTTACTGAGTATAATTGTATGCTCACCCATATATATATATATATATATATATATATATATTCTATTTTTATATAATTGAGAGAGTGATTTGTATCGGTCTGGGCCTTACTAGATCATGTTATTTATGATTGGTGTTGGTGACTCTCCTTTTATAGTAACAACCATGACCTTAATACTTGAAAAGTTTGAAAATCATTTCATGATATGGCCTCAAGTGCACCTCATAATTTCTATAGTCTGGAATAAATTATGAGGCTTAAGAGGTTTTTATATGAGATATTGTTTTACCCCTTATACAATATATCTAATATAATATGTTTCATGCATGTCATTAGCATGACCATTCTAAATTCTAAGAATACAAGATGAATTACCAATTAATCAATTGTATAAAATGTATAATGGAGCCCTAATATATGAATAAATTATATAAACCAGTATTACATATGAAAAAGAATCAAAAACATCCATAAAAGTCAACAATTATGTGAAACTATTCAAAAATGTCATATATACAGTATCTGTTATCTAAACATGGTCCTATAAACAAAAAAAGTAACATGGGTTGATAATTCTTTTATGGAATCTCAAGGATATTCTACATGTATCCACCTCACATGTCCACTAAAATTATTGAAAATAACTCTCATATACGCCACACTCCAAGTATAATAAGATTAAATTATTTGGTTCCTTCCCTTTACCTAGGTTATGAACAAAGACATCAATACAAATCAGATACGGACATATACAGGGCATGAGCATAAAAAATCCCAGTATTCGGTCACCACCCCACTCCTTTGAAATCTTCCATAACAAGATTTTATATTGAAATAATGTAACTCTATAGGTACTATAAATTAAAAAAACTAAATGTTTTAACTAATCCATTTAATATAAACATCGATGGAAACAATAAACTCTGTATTCCTGGAGGATCCATACCTGACATACCAACATTGGGATGAGCCCAAAATATATTCTCAGTATAGTTTCCATATTAAAAATAAGGTATTGGGTACACTTATATATACCAAAAACATGTATATATATTACCATATATGTGTTTGTGTGTTCATACAATGTCATAGTAAGACACTGATCGTATTTTGGGTAATGGAATCATGTATACATAGTCGGTAGATATATTAATGCCTACAATTTAATATTTTTTTGTTTCTTATTATATATTGGTGTAGAATGATTATTATTTTATTTTTGTTTGGTGAGATATAAAATTGAAAAAATTATCACATATGTTTTCATCCATATTAATTATATGTGCATTATTAGCTTATTCTCCATGTGTCTGTTACAAAACATATCATGTAACTTGTCTTGTGATTAGCCAGATGTGTTGATAATGATAGTATAAAAATATACAATTATAATAGGACTTGAGAAGGTAACCATGTGTTTATGAATAGGTGGATTCTATGGATCATTTATAGTTGATCATTTATAATCACAACTATATATGCATAAAATAATATGCCCATCATGGACAACTGATCACAACACAGATTACATGATATTCTTGGAAGCTAATTCATGAAGTATAATATATGAATGTACAAAGAGCTATAATAAAGAAGAAAATATATGATAATTGTTAACATTTCACATCTCATTAAACATTGCTATGAAATTAATCATGGTTTTCAAATATATAACATGTAATAAGATATATTAAATAAAACACATGGAACGATAACATAGTAAAGGTAAATAAAAATAAACCAAAATAATTTATTTTTTTATATTAAATTATTTTCTAAAAAATCCATTAACTAAAAAATTTATTACCAATGATTTACTCACACCCAAACAATTTTCTGGATAACAATATACAATTATGAGAGAAATAAGGGGTTCACCTACTGAAAATAAATGCATTTTAGTTTTTGAAGTCAAGAGGAAGAGGTAACCGTACAACTAGAGTAACAAATCTATATAAAGAGGATAAAAGTCTAGGATATTCATTTTGGTGATACAATAAGACATAATATAAGAATAATAGCAACAACCTTGCCTCATATTCACTAATTCACAGCCCCTGTAATAGCTTAATGGGAATAGATTCAAAGGAATTTAAATATCTAAAAAGACTAAGATATATAAAAGAGTTTATTACACCCAATACGATGAATAAAATATAAGAAGAATATTATAGGAGAAAAATGCCCTTACCTAACTGAGGAAAATATCCCATGGCCAATCAGAGGGTCAGGGTATAAGGGTTGAAGGTGGCCTCTCTCAAGAGTGAGCAAATATTATGGAGATCTCCATGGAGTGTATCGTACGGCTAAATAAAGCATAAATCCCCAGTATAAATCATTTTATGGATTTTTTATGCCGTTAATTTTCCAAAATCCCCCCATGTTAAAAATATTTTATATAGTTCCATCAATTACTTGATCTATATATATTGGATTCCTGATGGTTTAGTTACTAACAATGAAAACATTGAGCTACCACTTTGTACCTATTACTATATAAATAGGTACCCGGTGCTATTTTAGAACCAATATATCTACTTGTAACCAATTTTATTCTTCGCCAAAAACTCATATTTCACTCTAAAAAATCAAATTACACCTCTAAAAAATCATAAAGATGAATTGAAGAATAATACAAGAAACATTTACTTACCATGAAAGGTTAGGGTCTTTTCAATATGAGGTATATTTTGGTATTTTATTTTATATATATTTATTTTATACTTTACATACATATATTATGTGATTATGTTTTTATATTCATGTGATGGAGAGTATTTTTAGTAATTTTTTTGGGATTATGATGGAAATTTCTACCTAGGTGTGTTTTCGTACATATGATGCCAGTTACAAACTCACGACTTATTGAAGATGGAATTTGGGGAATACGATTTCCTTCACTACCATGACAATAAGAGCTATAGTGGGGATATGTCATCAAATAGTTCTATTAGAGATATGGAAGAGAGTTAGGATGGCAGTTGGAGTGAATATCATATGGGTTTGGTTTGAAAACAATATTATTCAATGTTAGTTGTGATGTAAGAACCATAAATGAGTTTGGATGTGAGATTTTATGGCCCCTAGTGATTTCATGTAAGGAAATAAAAGTTTACTAAGTACACTAAGTGATATTATAATATTTTTAGGGTAGAGACCTGGGTATGGTACATGCAGCGAGTTTTTTTTGTTCTTGTGTTTCAATTATAGATGTTATGGTGAAATAAAATAAATAAAATTGAATGATTATAAATTAATTATATATTATAGAAATAGGTTTAGTTATTTAAAATATTTATATGGATAGTTGAATGTGTGATTGTATTATTCAATAAAGATAGGTGTAGAAGGATAAACTAGTTTAATTAAAGAGGTTTGAACTTAGGGATAATGATTCTTAGAGGAAGATATTATATAAGATTCAAGGTCAAATATTGAAAAATTATGATAAAGATTATATCCAATTAAGATATAGAGTTATGGTAAAAGGATAACATGATTTATTCGTATGTAATATTTGTATGGAAGGATCCATTTTTTATGTTAGTTTTCATCTTGTTTATGGGATATTACAATTAGTAGTGAATTTTGTTTCATTCTTTTTTGATGTGTCCAAGGTATCATGTGAAGATTTTCAGAAGTATTTATTCATTGATATTATTTTTTATATGATTAAGAATGAATATTGGTAGGAGTTTCTCTATATTCAGTTGGGGAGATTGAGTGTGCAAAAAAAAGTAATTTTTTAAGGATGTTTTTAATTATTCTTATTAATTACCACATAATGAGGTGGATAAGGAATGACATTTCTAGGAGGATTTATTTCCAATGATTTAGCACCAGGATACCTCATTTAAATTTACAATGTATTTCATTGTATAAGATAACAATGATTTAAATAGAATACACTTGAAGTGACTTGATCATCTTGTTAAGGAATTAACTAGACATTTTTTAGAGTAAATGGTATATTAAGGTTCATTATTATTTGGGTATTCAATTGTTTAACCAGAGGGGTGTCAGTCTGGTTTTTTTATCCACTTTACATTGGGATTCATAGTTCTTAGACCTCTATTAGAAACTCTAACCCAATTTTATTTTCATTTGGAGGTCATGTTCAACTATTGTTTCATTACCCAACCATTTTGTGTAGTCATCGTGGGATAGCTAGTTAGTTTCCTCTGTACCCATAGTAGTATGAGAATATGATGTTGTATTAGTAGTAGTGGTATCCTTAGGATTTTTGAAAGTAGATAGATAGTATATAATATAGGGGATAACCATGATAAATTCATCATTATTAGGGATATGTTGTTGAACATTGTCATAGAGGTGGTTTCAATCAGTGGAAATGATACATGGGAGAAGTGCATGACTAGTTTTATTCCATTGGTTTTTTAAGGAAAAAAATCCATAGATCATCCAATATATCATCTATTTATCCTCTTCATGGGATTTTGTCTTGTTTAATTCTATAAATTCACACTCATTCATCATTCCTAGTTTATCCCATTATTTTAGACTTATGGTAGATTATCTTTTAGTGCCCTTGTTGATGACAATGTTAGTTGGAGGCCAGTCTAGCTTGTCTATAGTGTTTTTGGGTTTTCAGATAATGATGATATAGTCTCAGTTGTTAGGTAATTTATTATATTTATGTATACAAATATATGATTTTTTTTACATGGATTAGCTACATTAAATGTAGTATAATTTTAATTTCATCAAGAGAGTGGTTGTTTTCTTTGATATGAATTTATTAGGTTAAATGTTATTATTTATTGGGATCATCTAATGGGTTATCATTGTGTGGATACTCTTTATTTATAATTGGTAAATTTTATATTGATTTAAGAAGAATTTAATGATGTATTGTTTCCAAGGATTTAGTGTAATTCACTGATATTCCCTAAATAGGTTGTATAATTAAACCACAAAATGATATCTAGTTCATGATACAGTTACATCATAGTGTCTCTCTGATTTTAATGACTCCTTATTAGATAAAACCTACTATGTTAATATAGTTGTGGATTCAAATCGAAAATGTATTTAAAATGGGTTTCATATATACTATAATTTTTCCCTTGGGGTTCTCCAGTATTATTCTCTATTTGGTTTCATGTATTATTGTGGTTATTCCATAATTACCATCAGTTGAACACGGTGATGGTGAATAACTTCTATCCACTCCAAATAATTGATTATTTTTTTACTAGTAAGATAGATCTAGTTGGTTCTTGGTTTTTGGTTTATTGTTTGGTTATCATTTGATGAGGGTGGTTGAGGAATATTTTCTAAAGAATTACATTGGGTATATTTATAGGCACTTTGAGTTCATGGTAATGTATTTATATTTCATTAATTTCCAAAAGTTTTTTTTAGAATTGGTGAACATAGTGTCCAGTGAGAGCTATAATCATTTCATTGTTATGCGAATCAGTGAAATTGTTTTGTATTCAAGGATAAATGAGGATTATTCTAAGTATCTGATTACTATTCTAGATGTCCTTTGATGTAATCAACTCTATATAATGTTTTCTAAGTGAATGTTAACGAAACATGAGATTTATTTTCCTATGAATATGTTATCTCAACAATGTGTAGTGGTTGGTAAATTTAATATTGAATTAGTTTTTTCTAAAATATTTCCTTGGAATATTTAATAGGTTAATAAATTCCATGGTATAACAGGATATTGTTGGAGGTTCATGTAAAGACCCGTAAATTCCAAGGAATTTTTTTTTTAATTTTCTTTGGAATTTTACAAGAATGCAGTTTCTGACGGCACCTGATTCCGAGGCCCGGTGTGCCCGGAATCATTTTCTGAAGTTTTGGCTCGGGTACGTTCAGTGAACGGACGAGCGGGTTTTTCTATCTTTTGAACCGGTGCCCGGAATCGAATTCTGAGGGCACCGATGAAATCGCAGCGCCGGTATTCGCTTAGAAATGCCTCTTCCGGAGTTGCGTTTGCTCGGGTGTGGTTTTTAATTTTCGGGCTTAAAGTTAAGAAATAAAATAATTTTGCGACAACTTTATTTTATTTCGCTTAAGCCACTTGGAAGCCACTTGAAGCCACTTAAAGGCGGCTTGAACTGAGTTGAACTGGATAGGATGCTATCCAGAAATATCCTACCCCTTGGTAGGATATTTGTGAGGTGGGGCCCGCACGAGCCCCGCCGTTTCTTTCGCTAAGTAACGCACCCGCGAAAACCCGTCAAAGTAACTGAAAAGTCAACCGACGCGTTTTCTTTAATTCTTAACAGACCATTTAATTGGGCGGTTTATTTCGTGAATTAAATGGGCTGTTTCATTCGTTGAATTAATTCAACGAATTTAATGGTTCGTTACTTACGCTTTTACGTTTGTTGGCATGTTTATAAAATAAGACCAACCTAAAAATCCTTTGAAAGGATTTGAGAGGATCCTTGTTTCTTCATCTCCCCGCGAAGAACGCGAAGAACGCGAAGAACGCGAAGAACGCCGGAGACCGGATTTTGACGACGCACACCGTGATCTGCGACGTCAACGAGCCTTACCCGCGACGTTCTTCGGCGACGCCTCTTCTTCCGCGGCCGATCCTCGTTCGGCAACTAAGGTGAGAATCGGATCTCTTCTTCTCCCTTTTTAATTTCAATATCAACGGATTTAAACTAATTAAATCCGTTTGATCTTGATCCGGAGATTGGCGACGCGACGCCGGATACCGCGTCGACGCGACGATCCCCCTTCTTCCGCGACGAGCAATCCCGCGACGACCTCTCGTCCGACGACGACGACAAGGTAGGGGTTGTTGGTTCTTTATTTCTTTATTCCTTTTCTTGATCGTGAATAGCAAGTATAACGTGTGGCTTAATTTATTTAAGTTGCGTTATTAATTTAACGTGAGGGGGGGGGGGGGGCGGACCGCACGAACACGGCCGAATCCCCCCTCCAACGTTCTTGTTTAAATTCTTGCGTTGGAAGCAAAGTGGCGTGGTGCCGTCGCACCACGCGGTTTGCCGTGCGATTAATTTACGCAACGCTGTCGCGCTTCGCCGAGGAGAGACTTCAAGAACGCGACGCCGTCGCGCCGCGTTGGGAGGATTCATGGCACGGCGAAAGGGGCGCGGTGCCGTCGCACCGCGCCGGACGACGAAGACCGCGGCCGGTTCCGGGCCGCGGCGGGACGAGGAGACCGCGGCCGGTTCCGGGCCGCGGCGGAAGGAAAGACCGGCGGCCGGGCCGCCGGCGTCGGAAGTCGAGGGCAGGACCGGAAATTCCGGTCCCGTTGGTAAAAACCGGCCGGCCAGCGGGCCGGCCGGATGTCATAAAACCGGGGGATTAAACCCCCGGCCGGTTCTTCAAACCCCCCTCTTAATGAGGGGGGGCAGTTCAATTAAAGGAGGGGGGGGCAAAGCCCCCCCGGTTCGTCCAGCCGGCCCCCACTTGCGGGGGCCGTTTTTTGGCAAAGGCACGGCTCAAAGCCGTGCCGCCTTGTTCAATCAGCGGGGGCAATCAAGCCCCCCGCGTGACCACCCCGTGCGGCGCCCGCCGCCGCCAGCGCGGCCCGCCGCCGCCGCCAGCGCGGCCCGCCGCCGCCGCCACCGCGGCCCGCCCCCGCGGCCCGCCCCCGCGGCCCGCCGCCGCCGTCGCCGCCGCCGCCGCCCGCCGCCGCCGTCCGCCGCCGCCGTCCGCCGCCGCCGCCGCCGCACCGCCCCGGGGGGGGGGGGGGGGGGTCGGGCCGGGTCGGCCCGGACCCGGACCCCCCCGTTTCGAACCTGTTTTGGTTTTTGGCTCATAACTTGAGCTTCGGACCTCCGAATGACGAACCGTCTGCGGCAACGCGATCCTTGGATCGAGACGGTCGTTTCGATATATCGCACTCAAGGTTTCGGGTTACTTTGAGTTCGGCCGGGTTGGTTCGTTCATGAAACCAACCGGGCCTTCGGAGCGGAAACGCTCATATCTTGAGCCACGAACGTCCGATTGACGCGTCGTCAGTCGCGTTGTGTTCCTCTTAGTGAATCGGATCTTTTGGCATACTCCGCCCGAGGTTTGGACGCAGGTGGAGTACGGTCGGGTTGGTTTTTCCTTAAAAACCAACCGGGCCCCGGAGACGAAAATGCCAATAACTCACAGACCGGGCGTCCGATTGACGCGCCGTCTGTTTCGTTGACTTCCTCTTGATGAGACGGAACTTTTGACATACTCCGCCCGAGTTTTGGATGCAGTCGGAGTATGGCCGGGTTGGATTGTTCCCGAAATCCAACCAGGCCCCTGGAACGGGAAAGCTGATATCTTTCAGACAGGACGTCCGCTTGACGAGCCGTCAGCGGCGTTGGTGGTTACGTTGAGTAACGGTCCCTTTGAGTATACCCTATGGGAGTTCGGGGTGCAGTTGAGATACGGCCGGGATTGGTTTCGCTCACGAAACCAACCGGGCCCCTGGGACGAAAAGGCTAATAACTCACAGACCGGGCGTCCGGTCGACGCACCGTCTGTTGCGTTGAGACCCCTGTGCCGAGACGGACCTTTGAGACACTTCTTCGTGAGACTTTGAGATACTTGGAGTATCGACCAGTAGCTCGTGGAGTGGACCCTTCCGGAGACGAGCGGGCGGGGGAGCGCTTGGGTGTAGCGGCGGACCCGTGGTACTTGACAGTGGTGGTGCGCTTGGATGCAGCAGCAGACCCTTGGCGGTGGAGCGCTTGGTTGTAGCGGCGGACCCGCGATACTCTACGGAGTGTGTGCGCTTGGTTGTAGCAACAGACCCGCGACGGTGGAGACGAGCGTGCAGAGTACGGAGACCGTGTAGCCGGCTGAGACCTGACGACTGCTTGACTGACTCGACTTGGAGTGAGTCGACTAGCCCAGTGGACGGAGCGCCCGGTATTTGGCGGCAGACCCACGGCGGACGGAGCGCCTGGTAGTTGGCGGCAGACCCGCGGTACTCGACAGGAGGAGTACCTCAGTAGGCTATCTGGGTAGCGCCCGGTATTTGGCGACAGACCCTCAGCGGACGGAGCGCCCGGTAGTTGGCCGCAAACCCGCAGTACTCGACAGGAGGAGTACCTCAGCAGTCCTAGGTTAGTGAGCGGCAGCCTCGGAGTCGTGACAGGACCACTGTACACTCTAGAGACGGAGCTCTTCAGCAGTTACGGTTTCGATAATGAAAATCCTGGTTTGAGCTGAGTCAATGAATCTTTGCGTTTCCTCATGATTGAGATGGGTCACTTGATAACTTAGGTATATGTATGGGCATATACCTGGGTGATGGTTATCCGTTGATTTCATGATTTTTGTGTATCTTTGAGATTGGATGGGTTACTTGATGACTTAGGTATATGTATGGGCGTATACCTAAGTTGAGTCTGACGTTACTTCGTGATTGCTGCCTTTACTTGTGGATATCCATGTTGGATTTAGTGAGACCTTAAGGGTCTCGGGGTCCCTACTGAGTAGCTTATACTCACCCCTGCACGGGCTATGCCCGCACTTCGTTATGTTGGTTGCAGACGACGGACAGCGCAGATCGCAGTTGAGACTTGCGGAGCAGGTCGGTACCCGGAGGTGGACCACTGGGCGGACGTACCCGGAGTAGACGACAGGACCTGTGGAGTAGAGGAGCTATCTGTACCTACCCTTCAGGTAGGATCCGTGGTGGACGATCCAGGAGCTGAGCCATCTGTACCTACCCTTCAGGTAGGAATCGAGGCGGACGACCCAGGAGCCGCTTCGTTCTTCCAGCTGCTGTTTTTCCCTTTCGAGTTGTACTTTACAGTTGGGCTTGTATTTCCGGCCCCTTTACTTTTCTGCACTTGTAGTTACTTCCGCTTGCTGACTCTGTGGTGGTTGTTACTTATAAAGGCAATGCCTTCCCTGTTATTGGGATTTTACGCCTTGGTGCTAGTCGCCAGCCCCTGGCCTATGGAAGGCGGGCTTGGGGTAGTCACGGCACGGGCCCCGAGGTCGGGTCGTGACAAATTGGTATCAGAGGAGTTCGGTTCTACCGCAGAACTTATAACTCTGATGTTTCTTTCTGTGAAGCAACAGTGTTGAGAGTACCGAGTGTGGTTTTCGGTTCAGGGAGTCCAGTGTTGGTGCGGGCGGCCGACGTATCCATACACCAGGACCCTGACAACTGATTTCCGACTTTGTGCACGAAAACACTGATTGCGTGTGTGTTTTCAAAGGTTTTTCCCCTTAAAACAGCTCAACCAGGTCAGCTCACCAGGTATAATCGTTTGATCGCGTTACGTTGTTTCTTTCATGATGGCCCACCGAGCAGCGAGACTCCAGTGCAGGGCCCTTTTTCAGTGTTGGCACCTTCGGGTGGTGTACCAGCAGCACCACCACCCGTTAGGCAGCAGATGCCACTAGCTGACGGTGCACGCTAGCAGAGCGCGATGCACGAGTTCCAGCAGTAGAGGCCTCTGAGGATACGAGGCGAGACAGATTTCCCAGGCAGCAGTAGACTGGATGGAGACGAATGCTAGAGTTCTACGCCTAGCTTGGATACTAGTAGAGCGGATGATGATCTTAGCTCCAGATGTTTCCAGAGAGTGACCATGAGGTTGGTCCTTATAGTAACGAGGCTTCGGTATGCGAACCGATACCTGGATTAGTACCTACGGGTAGAGCGCCAGCTATGTCACTACCTGTTGGTCAGCAGAGACCCACAGGCTTAGTGCCTTACATATGTTTTAGCATCAGAAATCCCTCAAGTTTCGAAGTGAGCCTGACTCGTAGGCGGCTGAGGACTGGCTTGAGGAGGTGGTTGTGAGTTTTCTGGAGCTAATACAGCTTCGACAGTACGACATGTCGGAAGCAGAGCACTCAACGTGGCTTACCAATCAATCTTGGTACTCGTTGGTTACGTTGTGATCAGTTCTTTAGACTCGAACTTCTGAGCGAAGTGTGTCTAAAGGACATCTGAACCATTTCTTTTCCTCTATGCATTCCTACCTATGCTAGGATGCTAGAGAGAACCTTTGTGGTTGTGAACGTTAGCAGTGAAAGGCAGGAGACTAGCGCCAGTCTCAGAGACTCGGGCGTGTAAAATGTTTCAGGAGGAGGAAGTGCTAAGGACAGATGAATCTGCAGGGTAGCAGACGTGGAAGCAGAGCTTGGAGAGCAGCATGTGGTGGTGTACTTTTCGACATGTTACGACCACCCGACTTAGTAGTCCCCGCCAGGCTCAGGGAGCAGGAGGGCTGGGGAGGAGAATAGCTGCTTTGCGGTCAAGGAGTGTGACCCAGGAGCTCTAAGAATGATTCGGGGTACGAATTATGTCTACTACGAGCTGCCATATCTATAGACATAGGAACCAATCATTCTACCCTTCCACGAATCATGTCCCAGACCTAGAGGTTCCGGGTAAGCCGTAGACTTGACCCTCACGTCTGGAGATACCTTTGGGAGGAGACTCGATAATCACGCTTACGCCGACGGTGTGATTTGACCTCGAGGCGAGAGTTTCGGTTGGAATCTCTTGGTGGCAGCGTAGAGGCCTTACGACGTTGATCTGGGTATGGTTTTGATTCACAAATCATACCCCGGTTGACTGTTTTAGGCAAACGTCGGAATGGGTTTTCCTTGGTCGGCGAAAAGGAAACCCTGGGCAGCTCATGTTAAACTCAGACATAAGAGGGTGTGACCGATCACTCTTGAGTTGGTCAAACCTACCCCTGTGGCAGCAGGAGTTTGAGTTCAGTTCTAACCTAAAAAGGGAAACCTCTTGAGTTCGAGGGTGACGAACACGTTCTTATACGGTCTCAACCCGATGAGGTTTCGGAGATGTGGCCGAGGCGGCATGTTATCTCCGAAGTTCGATGGACCCTTTTGATCTTCAGCAGGGTAGGCGAGGAAGTTTACCGCTTGACCCTACCACCTCAGTCGCACCGGGTGCATAATGTTCACCACGTGTCTCAGCTGTGGAGATACGTGTATGTTTCTTCACACGTCATCGACCCCGGGGAGTTGGACGTCGATGACAGGGCGACAAGTACGGAGGTTCCTGTGGGGATCGACGATCGACAGGAGCGGATCCTAGGAGGATGGTCGATTCCTCTTGTGCACTTTCTTTGGCAGCGCGGGAACCTCCAGGTGAGCACATGGGAGCGGAAGGCTCTGATGCGTGCTCGGTACCGCTTTGTTTCCCTAAGTCTGTGGTGAAGCTTTACGGGGACGTAAAGCCCTGTGGTGGGAGTAATGTAAAGACCCGTAAATTCCAAGGAATTTTTTTTTAATTTTCTTTGGAATTTTACAAGAATGCAGTTTCTGACGGCACCTGATTCCGAGGCCCGGTGTGCCCGGAATCATTTTCTGAAGTTTTGGCTCGGGTACGTTCAGTGAACGGACGAGTGGGTTTTTCTATCTTTTGAACCGGTGCCCGGAATCGAATTCTGAGGGCACCGATGAAATCGCAGCGCCGGTATTCGCTTAGAAATGCCTCTTTCGGAGTTGCGTTTGCTCGGGTGTGGTTTTTAATTTTCGGGCTTAAAGTTAAGAAATAAAATAATTTTGCGACAACTTTATTTTATTTCGCTTAAGCCACTTGGAAGCCACTTGATGCCACTTAAAGGCGGATTGAACTGAGTTGAACTGGATAGGATGCTATCCAGAAATATCCTACCACTTGGTAGGATATTTGTGAGGTGGGGCCCGCACGAGCCCCGCCGTTTCTTTCGCTAAGTAACGCACCCGTGAAAACCCGTCAAAGTAACTGAAAAGTCAACCGACGCGTTTTCTTTAATTCTTAACAGACCATTTAATTG
This sequence comes from Viscum album, assembly GCA_963277665.1. Taxonomy (NCBI): domain Eukaryota; kingdom Viridiplantae; phylum Streptophyta; class Magnoliopsida; order Santalales; family Viscaceae; genus Viscum; species Viscum album. The sequence goes on from OY728131.1 coordinate 382,726,965, forward strand.
GGCGGTTTATTTCGTGATTTAAATGGGCTGTTTCATTCGTTGAATTAATTCAACGAATTTAATGGTTCGTTACTTACGCTTTTACGTTTGTTGGCATGTTTATAAAATAAGACCAACCTAAAAATCCTTTGAAAGGATTTGAGAGGATCCTTGTTTCTTCATCTCCCCGCGAAGAACGCGAAGAACGCGAAGAACGCGAAGAACGCCGGCGACCGGATTTTGACGACGCACACCGTGATCTGCGACGTCAACGAGCCTTACCCGCGACGTTCTTCGGCGACGCCTCTTCTTCCGCGGCCGATCCTCGTTCGGCAACTAAGGTGAGAATCGGATCTCTTCTTCTCCCTTTTTAATTTCAATATCAACGGATTTAAACTAATTAAATCCGTTTGATCTTGATCCGGAGATTGGCGACGCGACGCCGGATACCGCGTCGACGCGACGATCCCCCTTCTTCCGCGACGAGCAATCCCGCGACGACCTCTCGTCCGACGACGACGACAAGGTAGGGGTTGTTGGTTCTTTATTTCTTTATTCCTTTTCTTGATCGTGAATAGCAAGTATAACGTGTGGCTTAATTTATTTAAGTTGCGTTATTAATTTAACGTGAGGGGGGGGGCCGGACCGCACGAACACGGCCGAATCCCCCCTCCAACGTTCTTGTTTAAATTCTTGCGTTGGAAGCAAAGTGGCGTGGTGCCGTCGCACCACGCGGTTTGCCGTGCGATTAATTTACGCAACGCTGTCGCGCTTCGCCGAGGAGAGACTTCAAGAACGCGACGCCGTCGCGCCGCGTTGGGAGGATTCATGGCACGGCGAAAGGGGCGCGGTGCCGTCGCACCGCGCCGGACGACGAAGACCGCGGCCGGTTCCGGGCCGCGGCGGGACGAGGAGACCGCGGCCGGTTCCGGGCCGCGGCGGAAGGAAAGACCGGCGGCCGGGCCGCCGGCGTCGGAAGTCGAGGGCGGGACCGGAAATTCCGGTCCCGTTGGTAAAAACCGGCCGGCCAGCGGGCCGGCCGGATGTCATAAAACCGGGGGATTAAACCCCCGGCCGGTTCTTCAAACCCCCATCTTAATGAGGGGGGGCGGTTCAATTAAAGGAGGGGGGGGCAAAGCCCCCCCGGTTCGTCCAGCCGGCCCCCACTTGCGGGGGCCGTTTTTTGGCAAAGGCACGGCTCAAAGTCGTGCCGCCTTGTTCAATCAGCGGGGGCAATCAAGCCCCCCGCGTGACCACCCCGTGCGGCGCCCGCCGCCGCCAGCGCGGCCCGCCGCCGCCGCCGCCCGCCGCCCCGGGGGGGGGGGGGGGGGTCGGGCCGGGTCGGCCCGGACCCGGACCCCCCCATTTCGAACCTGTTTTGGTTTTTGGCTCATAACTTGAGCTTCGGACCTCCGAATGACGAACCGTCTGCGGCAACGCGATCCTTGGATCGAGACGGTCGTTTCGATATATCGCACTCAAGGTTTCGGGTTACTTTGAGTTCGGCCGGGTTGGTTCGTTCACGAAACCAACCGGGCCTTCGGAGCGGAAACGCTCATATCTTGAGCCACGAACGTCCGATTGACGCGCTGTCAGTCGCGTTGTGTTCCTCTTAGTGAATCGGATCTTTTGGCATACTCCGCCCGAGGTTTGGACGCAGGTGGAGTACGGTTGGGTTGGTTTTTCCTTAAAAACCAACCGGGCCCCGGAGACGAAAATGCCAATAACTCACAGACCGGGCGTCCGATTGACGCGCCGTCTATTTCGTTGACTTCCTCTTGATGAGACGGAACTTTTGACATACTCCGCCCGAGTTTTGGATGCAGTCGGAGTATGGCCGGGTTGGATTGTTCCCGAAATCCAACCAGGCCCCTGGAACGGGAAAGCTGATATCTTTCAGACAGGACGTCCGCTTGACGAGCCGTCAGCGGCGTTGGTGGTTACGTTGAGTAACGGTCCCTTTGAGTATACCCTATGGGAGTTCGGGGTGCAGTTGAGATACGGCCGGGATTGGTTTCGCTCACGAAACCAACCGGGCCCCTGGGACGAAAAGGCTAATAACTCACAGACCGGGCGTCCGGTCGACGCACCGTCTGTTGCGTTGAGACCCCTGTGCCGAGACGGACCTTTGAGACACTTCTTCGTGAGACTTTGAGATACTTGGAGTATCGACCAGTAGCTCATGGAGTGGACCCTTCCGGAGACGAGCGGGCGGGGGAGCGCTTGGGTGTAGCGGCGGACCCGTGGTACTTGACAGTGGTGGTGCGCTTGGATGCAGCAGCAGACCCTTGGCGGTGGAGCGCTTGGTTGTAGCGGCGGACCCGCGATACTCTACGGAGTGTGTGCGCTTGGTTGTAGCAACAGACCCGCGACGGTGGAGACGAGCGTGCAGAGTACGGAGACCGTGTAGCCGGCTGAGACCTGACGACTGCTTGACTGACTCGACTTGGAGTGAGTCGACTAGCCCAGTGGACGGAGCGCCCGGTATTTGGCGGCAGACCCACGGCGGACGGAGCGCCTGGTAGTTGGCGGCAGACCCGCGGTACTCGACAGGAGGAGTACCTCAGTAGGCTATCTGGGTAGCGCCCGGTATTTGGCGACAGACCCTCAGCGGACGGAGCGCCCGGTAGTTGGCCGCAAACCCGCAGTACTCGACAGGAGGAGTACCTCAGCAGTCCTAGGTTAGTGAGCGGCAGCCTCGGAGTCGTGACAGGACCACTGTACACTCTAGAGACGGAGCTCTTCAGCAGTTACGGTTTCGATAATGAAAATCCTGGTTTGAGCTGAGTCAATGAATCTTTGCGTTTCCTCATGATTGAGATGGGTCACTTGATAACTTAGGTATATGTATGGGCATATACCTGGGTGATGGTTATCCGTTGATTTCATGATTTTTGTGTATCTTTGAGATTGGATGGGTTACTTGATGACTTAGGTATATGTATGGGCGTATACCTAAGTTGAGTCTGACGTTACTTCGTGATTGCTGCCTTTACTTGTGGATATCCATGTTGGATTTAGTGAGACCTTAAGGGTCTCGGGGTCCCTACTGAGTAGCTTATACTCACCCCTGCACGGGCTATGCCCGCACTTCGTTGTGTTGGTTGCAGACGACGGACAGCGCAGATCGCAGTTGAGACTTGCGGAGCAGGTCGGTACCCGGAGGTGGACCACTGGGCGGACGTACCCGGAGTAGACGACAGGACCTGTGGAGTAGAGGAGCTATCTGTACCTACCCTTCAGGTAGGATCCGTGGTGGACGATCCAGGAGCTGAGCCATCTGTACCTACCCTTCAGGTAGGAATCGAGGCGGACGACCCAGGAGCCGCTTCGTTCTTCCAGCTGCTGTTTTTCCCTTTCGAGTTGTACTTTACAGTTGGGCTTGTATTTCCGGCCCCCTTTACTTTTCTGCACTTGTAGTTACTTCCGCTTGCTGACTCTGTGGTGGTTGTTACTTATAAAGGCAATTCCTTCCCTGTTGTTGGGATTTTACGCCTTGGTGCTAGTCGCCAGCCCCTGGCCTATGGAAGGCGGGCTTGGGGTAGTCACGGCACGGGCCCCGAGGTCGGGTCGTGACAGTTCATGTTTAATGTTTATTTTATTGTGACTCCATTGATATATTTTACTAGGAAGTAACATGCCTTTATATGGAATTATCATAATTATGAAGCATTTAAACACCTAAAATAGAATCAGATCAATGCTTTTATTATCCATTTTTAATGAAGGAATCATGTTTGAGGAATTTTGTGATGATAATTATTTCATTTCGAGGTATTTTTTATATATTGGAGGGAATTAAACTCTTATTGATTTTATAGGTTACATCCCTATGATCAAAACTATTCCACTCAGGATCTTGGGTTCGTAGTAGGGGTGTTTTCCATTAATATGTAGTGGTATTATATCATTTGTTATTATATTGTGATCTCCATTGATTATGATAACATAAGGTATATTTTATCTCAACATGATTTAAATTTTCCATTTTGTATTGGTGTAAAGTTCTTGTAGGACTACAAATTCAAGATCTTTTATATACCATGGAAAAGAAATGTGGTAGCATATGTGTTTAGAATAAAGTATCAAGTTTGTTGTATTAATGTGTTTGATGATTATAAAGACTGATGGATGATCTTATGTATTTATAAATTGATATGAAGGAAGTTAGTGGTAAGGTAATCCAATATCATAATATAGTCCAATCACTTATGTTGAAGAAGATAGTAATGTCCATGAGGGGTTATCAAAGGATGATCAACATTAGGTGTTGTTCTAATAGAATTTTTTTGTTCAGTCAGTGGTATAATAGGTGGTTCTTTATAAGTTTCATAGATCACCACTAATAGTTCATCCTAGTATATCCATTATGTATCATTTTTTTAGGAGTCATGAATAAATCCATGGTTATGTTGTTGTATCAATGTATGGTATTCTTGAAGGTAAACATTATGTATCATGTTCTAGATAGTTTTATTCTACCATTAGATATTATATAGATGAAGTGGGAGTAAAATCAATTGATTTCATTATTGATTTCCCTTAATCATATGGTGTATATGATTTTATCTAGGTGATTAAAGATCAGTTGATAAATCTAACTAATTTATTTTTGATAAAGGAGTCAAGTGTGGTGGATGCACTATCAAGATTGTATATAGAGGCATTAGAGTAGATTAATGGGATTTGGAGGGTGATCATATCTAATAATGGTCTTAATTTTAACTCATGTGTGTTTAAGGGTCTAAAATATCCTTTTTTAAATTATACTATTGAACTACTTTTCATCCCTTAATGAACAAACATGTGTAGAGAAAGACCAATAAACTCGAGGGTATGTTCTGTTCAAGTGTTCTACATCATGGAGGTTATTAGGTGAAGCCTTATCCATAAGATGATATTATTTATAATAATATCTATAACTCAACCATTGATATATCTTCATTCAAGTAAATATGTGGGAACCCTTTCTAATATTCATTTTTTTGAACTAAGGTTAGGGAGTCTAGGATTGACGAACCAAATGTGATGTAATGAATGAAAAATAAGGTGAAGGTGATTCATGGGTTGATGAAGGAAGCACAAGACCATTAAAACTATTATATTGATCATAATGGGTGATATATGAAGTTTGAGGTCAGTGATAATGCATTTATTGAAGGTTTATCATTATCATAAAAAATTAAAGTTTAATCATATTAGTAATATTTCCCCTTACTTCATCAATAATTTGAAGGTATTGGAGTGTGTCAATGACATGATATATTAGTTCGTTATTCCTTTATAGATGGACCAGATTCATCATGTTTCCCATATATCACAACTTCATTATTATATTCATGATGAATCTCATTTCATTGGTTGTGGGGAGTTAGATATTAAAGAGGATGTGATATTTATGGAGTGTCCTATTAACATTCAAGACAATTGCAAGAATGTGTTATATATGCACCTAATCCTTTTGTTTCTTCCTTGTGGTGGAATGATGGTCTGGATTAATATATATGTAATTGAATTTCATAGATTCATGATCAATGTCCAATTTTTTTTGAATTATTTTTTCACTTTAATGATTTAGATACTTGATTTCTTGTTATTATAAATGGATTTTTTTTCTCTGTGTTGTGTTATGAATTTTTTGATGTAATGTATCTTGTGTGAAAGATATCACCATCAATCCTTGGTATTTCGAGATTATATTGTTTTTATTTTGAATTGGATGTGATTATTGAGGATGATAATAGTTTGAGAGGTATCTAATATGGAGGCCCATATTTATCTTTTTATTTATTATTTTGGATTATAGATGTTAAGGGTGTCTAGAAGATTTTTGAAAGATGTTGGTGGGAGAAAGGTACTTTTTTATAGAAATTTTAACAAGAAGGATTTCTAAAAAAGTTAAGGGTGATGTTTCACCAAGGTTTGTTAGTTGAGAGGAATAATAATTGGGGAACAATGTGTTGTTTCATGATTATAGTGGTTACAACATGAGTATATGTGTTTCAGTGTACGGAGTCTATCATAATTATGTAGTCCTCATATAGTCAAGGATGGTAATTTTATTATTGTTTGAGGAACTAGGTTAGATAATTAAGGATGTGGTATGTACTTGGAAAACATGGCTATGAATTTGCAATATTTTTCAAATTTAATTTTTTTATGGTGGTTTATGTTGTGCCATTGTGTTAGTTTCAGAGATTTTATGTTTGATGTGGAGGTGTGATGTTTTCACTGAGATTCCCAGATGATTAAACATTTCTGTGTGGAGTTCCCCACTATTCCATTCCATTTATTATTTGTATCTATAATGAAATAGTTTTATCCCACAACATTTGGGAAGATTTCATTTTGATTCTCAAACCATACAATTGTTTTTCAATGAAAGACCTCATCATGACATTATTTTACATTCTCATTTTGTAAATATAAATATGAATGTCTACTAAAATTTCCTTTAACTTATATGACCTTTTTGAATCTGTGGGTTCTTTTTTGTATAACTTTGGTGATATTTAGATATCCTTTAGTGTCATTTTTTCTTAGCTTTATGTTATCAATATCCTTTTATCCAAGGTGTTATTCTATTACCCTTTAAATTTTATTCTTTTATTATTACACTTGAGAAGTATATGGTAGTGGTATTTCTTTTGTTTTTTAGTTTTGGTCATGGTGTTGATATGGGGAAATGTATATGATTTGTGCTGGATCTTTTAAATTTTGGTTGTGGTTCATCATTCTTTCCTCATTGTTCTTGTATTGGGTGCTTGAATCTCTAATTGAGGTGGGGGATTCATGGTTTCTCTTATCGTTTACTCCATGTGAAATTGGAATCATCATTCGTATATTTTCAATGAATATATTTTTATAATTACACTACTGAAGATAAATAATTGGATTAAAAAAATTTGAAGGAAAAACATAGTCTGTATGTGATTTTTATGGTTTCCATGATATTTTTTGTGTTTTTTATATAGACTTTATATGTTTATTATTATGATATTTTTGTATGTTTTTTTGATATATTTAATTACCTATATAGTTGGGTGTTAACATCAATAAGGTAATTAAATGAGTGAATTAATGTCAAGGAATTTAATAGGGATGTTTTTATGCAAGTATTGTTGAATAAATACAAAGGTATGAATACTAATTTTTTTCATGTTGTTTGATATATTATTTAATGTTGGATGTTTTTCTTGTTAGAGTTCTTATTTTGGTTAAACTAAGAATGTGTTTATGTTATTTTTTGGAAATGGGTTGAAATTGTTGATATAGGAATGAAATGGGTGATGTAATGAACTAGTTGGTTTTTATGGTGTCATTATTGGTTTGGTATCATATGTTGGATGATATAGTACTAAAAGTTACTATGGTCTGTGTTATAGTTTCTCAGTAATATTGATATAAGTTGACAATAATTAAATTGTTTATGTGTATAGTATATAATGAAAGTAATGATGAGCTAGTTATATTGAACGGAAGGGTTGCTAATGATACATGTAATTTCTAATAGAAATTCATAAAATTGTATGAAAGGTATAAAATATTAATGGTTGAAATAATTTTCTATATTTAATTTAAAGTGGATGGTAATGAAAAATATAAAAATTATTAATGATGTGACAAAATAGAAGTTGTAATTTTTATGTGGATATTGTCTAGTGGTGGTGGGGTTAGTTTTGGAAGGAGTTGCCAGTGCATAGTACTAGAAATAAAGTTACTATCACATGACATATTAGTAAATTAAATTAATCCATGAGTATTACCTGTGTATATTCTTATATGTTTTATATATTCTTTTATTTCCACATCATTTTTTACATACCACAACCCACTTTGGGTAACCCTATCGACTCCCATATGAGATCAGAGATTCAAGGGTTTTTTTTAATATTTAGGATGTTGGGGACATGGATAACTGATTAATCCCCATTATATTCAATCTAATATAGACATGTATATATTGTAATGTCCAGTAGTTATGTTTCAATTGTTTAAATGGATTGATGTTATTTTACATATGATGTTGGTGCTCGTTGATGAAATATATTGTAAGAGGATAGAATGAGGTTAAAGATCTTTATGATTAAAAACCATATGGTTATGGGATTGTGGCATGTGGTTATGTTGTTATATTTGTGGGTAAGTGTTCATGTGGTTATTATGAGGCTATGAGATGTGTAGTTATGTGAATATGTATGGGATAGTATCATTAGGACACATGTCATGGGGACGTATGGTTGAATGGTTTAGTGGGGAATTCATTCTGAGGTAACCTTTTCTAATACATTATTTTGATATTATGTTTTCATATTTCTGTAAAATATTCCATGTTTGAGCCTTGGTGAGGTTGAATAGTATATTACCTTGAAATTGTGATGCGTTTGTTCTAATATTAATTCAGTAATCCATTAGTAAATTTGTTCCAAATTTTCACGATTAGTTTTTGGGAGAATCCTATTAAGTATACCTTTATTATTTACCTTTAAAAATATAATATATTTTTATATATTTTTAGGATGGATTTGGTGATTGGTTAAGGCCTTAATAGCTCATAATGTTCATGATCAATGTTGTTGTATTTTCCATGGACACATTATTTTGGTTTTTTATATTGGATAACATTATGTTATATATAAATGTATTATGATATTATATTTTGTTTATATTATTATGATAGATTTTTATTTTTGGTTTTATCCTTTTTATAGGTATTATTAAGATAAATCCTATAATATGGGTGTTTTCATATCATTGGTGGTATTCACTAACTTTTGGATTATTTTTGTCATGATTTGGGGGGTAAAACATTCCTTACAACCAACCTGTGATGATTTTTAGTCTTAGAGGATCATGAAATTAAAATGACTCAAGATCCCCACATATAGGACCTATGATGTTTGATTATTCGTAATTAACCCTAATTACTCGAGTCGATCCTGGTTATTTCAAACAACCCCTTAGCCTGCTCAAGTACATATTGACACGCCAAACTATAACCATCAAATAAATTTAGAATTATCTCAGTGACCCCATTGCACTGCAATTAACATATCAAACATCAATAGTTAAAAAATTCATGTATATATGAATATTCATTCAATGTGATACAAATATTTAAACTTATTCCGGTTGATATGTTCCCTTTATCCAATCTAGTTTTGTGGTAATTACTTACTTTAAAGTCATATCATAATTTTCAAACCAACCTATGTGAATGTAATCTCTACAAAAAAATCAATCCACTCAACTATGGATTGACTATATCAGTCAATCTTGAACAACCTATTATCTTATAACAATTTAGTAGAATCTATTTCAGAAACTCATTCAACAACCAACATCTCTCTCTTCACAAACCCCAAACTGAGAGTTCCAACAATTTACAACCTACCCACTTTAGGGAATATTTGTTAAGGTACTACCCAGAAGATATGATCACCTCTAGAATTTGAAAATACATGCATGATTTCCATCCAACATCACTCACTAATTTCGAGATACTCAATAGATTACCTTGACCCAATGAAACATCAATTTACTATTTAATTAATCAACCATTAATATCATTATTTTTAAGCATGACCTCTTATCCTTCTCTTTGAAACAACCATTTCTCACATGGAATTACAGTTTGATTCTATAACAATAGAAATCACCCCATTAAGAGGCTCATATTTTTATTCTAATGAAAAACCACCATCCAAATTCTGTACCTTTTCAATTCCCAAAATGTCAACACATCACTCAAAAAGAACCAAAATTCCTTACATTTATAAAATACATGAGGTGATTCCCAATAAAATTGAATTTCATGATCCCGTACCTCTCAATTGTCATTATAACATATGAGTCATCTACCTATTCTCCTCGCAACCCAGGTCACACCATCATATATACCTTTCACCATGTATAATGGTTACACGCTTCTCTTTATGGAAAGAACAAACAACCAAATCACTTGCATCTAAGGCATATGGGGATCAACTATCCTAGTAAAGAAAGACATAGATTGATCATATAGTGGGAAAAGTAAATAATCTCACCTCAACCAATTTATTAGAAAATACTATTAATATTCAAATCTCACTATCTAATAGAAATCTCCCAAATACTTTCACTCTAGGGTCTCTAACTATCCAACACCTCCCGTGATAATAAAACCCAAACACTAGGTGTACCTCCCCTACACTGAACCATAACAAAGGCAACACAAATATCCACAAACTAAAGGGTCATAATCTACCATGATCATAATTTTGATAACATAATATCATAGAAATAATATATAAAACCACCATAGTGGTTTAAATTAGTTAATGGGACATAAATATAGTATTTATGAAAATAGTAAATAAATTATCATTAAATTTTTAATTAAATTAATCATATTTCCTAAAAAAATAACAAAGAAATCCTTCATAAATTTTTTTATTATTGAAAAACCATTTTCTCCCACAAGTGAGCATAAACATAACTAATATACCTATGTGGCTAGGACAATTCATAAACATAAATAACATTTCAACTTTGATTCATGATTAAAAAAATAAATAAAAACAACAAATCTAGTATATCATACTTGAATAAACATATAAACTATAATAATGAAAATAAAAAATAATATTTGTATACCCATAGGAATATGGGCTAATACCATACTATTGTTCGTAATGCATAAGGATGGTGTGAATCCCAAGTTTCAACCACTCCTAACCCAGTATACCTAGTTCGAAATAGAAAATAAATACAAAAAGTGATCTAATACCATTTTGTAATGTCTATATCTATATTTTTATTAATAGACACTGATTTGAGGGGTGGTATATGACCTTATGTGTGACTCCTCATATGGAAGAGGTTATCAACTAGCGATAGAAGTATAATAAAATATATTTTGGAGACTACTATTATTATTATAACATATAATAATAGGTAAATAAAAAACTATAAATAAAATAATATTATTCATAAATAATCATTTCTAAGAGGCTTCCATCCATAATAAATAACATCACATGTTTTAACAAAATGGACTGGTACTAAACATAAAAAATGCATACATAAAAAGGAACGAGCATTGGGAAAATCATGTAGAAAGAGAAACTAAAGAGAAAACATTGATGGAGACACAACACTAAATCTTGAGTATCTCCTCAAAACTATCTATCAACCTCGTCAATATACATTAGCCTTATATTCTATATAGATTGTAAAAAGTTCTACAATTTATGAATATTGTTCACATGTCTACTAGAGTGCATGTCCAGGGTGTGAGTATAAAACGTTTTAGGGAAGTACCGATATGGAAAATTATATATACTTAAATATCTAGTGTGCATATAAATAATAATAAATATAGTGGTAATAAATAACATTTAATAAATCATGAAAAGATGTTGAGTGCTAAACCATCCACCATGACACTTGACCCCATCAGTTTTGGCCAATTCCAGAAAAAAAAATTTATTTCACTCTATACATAATGATGTTTAGAAAGCTGTTATAATAATAACTGATTTGTTCAAGAAACATCATATTAGAAATTCAACTGAGTAAGTTGTGATTATTATCCAAACCCAAAAGTAAGAAAAACATTTGGGAATGGAACAATATAAACAAAACAATGTTTATTAGAACAGGGGGATCCTTTCACTCATCCTTGATCTCCCAAAAACTCTAGATAAAGTGAATTTGTAAAGGGAATAACATAGCGAATTTTTTATATAGAAAACATATTAGGGAAAGGAATAACATAACCTGATACACATAGCTATAAAAATAGGGATCCTATCACTCATATGTGATCTCCATATAATTCCATGAAAAATGAGTACATAGGTAGTATACTAATACACCTAGAATCCCATGAATCCAATACAAAACCATATTATTCACCATGTTGTTATATAGCCTACATCAACACAATAAAGATGAAACCAAAATAACATGGAAACCATATCCCCATATCCAACATCTCAACTAGGTACCCATCCATGCCAAGCACCCCACTATAAGATAATAGTAATGTAAAAAATCTTGACTCATCTTACCAAATATCATTATCTATATATATCCTATATTTATAGAAAGAAAAAATTAGGATCCTAAACCCTTATTCTATTATTAACATAACAACCATGATTCAACAATCATAATTCAATGAATTAGTTATTTATGTAAATCCAGTATAAGGGAATATCATAATACTCTAAAGGGATCTTACCAGTCATCCTCTTATGTTGATAATCCAAAACCAACCATTCCATAATGATTTTATTATTTAGCCACTCATTCATAAAAAACAATTTTCTAATAATATGAAAACTACATCCATAAACAAATACCCAAGTCGCTATATGGTTTTACATTCACCAATAATGGCCAATCCTAATAAGGATTCCCTTTAAGAACTATTACCCAATATATCACACTCTATATCTCTTTATCGGTTTATAATACTCAAAGGATCCTTATATCCACTTTATCCTATAATTGTAACATGGAACACCCATGATATATGGGTATACCCTTAAACCACAATGAGTATCCTAATAAAAAAGATACACTAAGAATGAAAGGCTAATTATCCACCAAAAACAAATTACTACAAATTTATTCCGTTCAATGGAATATGTCTTAAGGACATACACATAGAAACTTCTAAGAAAAAACCTAAATAAAACACTAACTGAACCCACTACCCAAATACTTACCATCTTTGGATTATTTTTCCCATTACATTAAGGCTCATACCTTAGAACTAACAAATTACTTAGGGAATTGTAACAATTTAGGGTCCTATAAAGTGTAGCTAGAAATAAATCCCCTTATTTATATAGTCATTGGGTATCTCTATAATTTCTATACAATGAATTAAATAATTTCTCCACTCTTAGAAGGATCTATCCTAACCTGATACATGATGAAAACCCACCAGATTTGAACATAAATATCCCAAAAATGAACCTATAATAATGCTCATGTAAGGAAATTCATATTAAATATTTTGTTCAATATTAAAGAGATCACAAACCTCAAAATTTTAGTTACAAAACATTCAGTCATTCTCAACAACCTTTACCCAAGCAATAATCAATCTCCTCCATGATTTTAAGATCCTATCTCACATCAAAATATTTGTTAATAAACCTCTAAAAATAATAATTAAATCATCAATTTTATCCAAATGTCCTAAGATGTAAAAACTTGTTAAGAATCTTTATTTCCCAAAAACCAACACCTATATGAGTAGAAGTTCTGTGGCCCACCTATAGAACACCTGCTTCAAATATATCTATGAATTGGTACACAATTAATCTATTATTTAATAATAATTTACTACAATACCTTAATATATTGATTTTATTATTTATGTCAATTGAAATTATAAGAGTCATTCTGTGTTTCCCCTATTTTGAAATCCACTATCTATAGCACCAAAAAACCCAAGGATTTGGGATGTAATTCACTATAATCCTTAGAAATCTATCAAAATACCCAAACTCACAGTTGTAAAAAACTAGTTTTTTTTGTGAGTTTTGTAATATTTGTAACATCAGTTATTAAGGAGACATCTTTTAATGCAATGTTGTAAATATGTTTTTAATTCCAGTTATTAAAACTGATAGTAAAAATGGAGTTTTTTATGATTTTTCACATCTATTTTTTAAAAATCGATATAAAAGATAGTCGTAAAATCAGTTTTATAAAAAAATAGTCAAATTAGGGAATATAAATTAGGAATTTGTTTAAATATAGACAATAAAAATAGGGTATTCATGTAGATTTTATAAAAATATACTTGAAAATAGGTGTTTTACATCGGTTTTTGGAAAATTGATGTGAATACTTGGGTTTTCACGTAGGTTTTCTATAGACCAAGATGAAAAATATTTTTTTAAAAAATATTCTTCTCATTGGTTTACTCTATCCATATAAAATATAAAATAGAAGCAAATATATCATAGAAACCATATAAAATTTGGAAAACACATAAATCATAGATATAATTCTTCAAATTTGTCGTAGTCTTAGATGATATAATTTTCTTTCATGGAAGAATGAAATGGGAAATCAATGGTCCAACTTAGAATTAATTTTATAATATAAAGTAAAAAATGTATTTTTACCATGAATCGAAGAAGTATTATTAATTATAAGAGATATAGAATAATTAATCGGTATAAAATTTAAGAAAATTAATCATAAAAAATAATTGAAAAGAAAATTATATTACCATGATGAGATCACTGAAAAAAGAAATATTAGGTTGATGATGGAGATAAAATAATTTAATCTGGTGGAGTGATTATGATCAAAATATTTTATCCTAAAAATAATATATATGGATTGTGAAAATATATAAATGATAAGGTAAAACCAAAAACAATATTATAAATTTTAGGTGGAAATTGAAAATTTTGAAGCCAAAATGTATAAAAATTGTAATTATCCCTTACAAAGATATTACATTATAAATCTAAATTTAGTTTTATTATAACTATCATGAAAATATAGTAAAAGTTTAATTTATCAGGTCGAATTTATAATAACTAATGTGAAAAACTAGCTTTTCACAATAGTTTTATGACAACTGATGTGAAAAACTACACTAAAATTTTACAATCATGTCAATTTTAGGATAAAAAATTCAAAAATATATCATTATTTTAATTTTCTTGTCCATTTTATGATAGTAAATGTGGAAAACTTGATTTTCATGTCAGTTTTATGATAATCGACATGAAAAGCTAACTTTTAAGGTATTTTTTCAAAAGATGACATTAAAAGTACTTTTTTACAAAATTCCATTAATAATGGTTATAAAAATATAAATCAATTCCCATGATTTTATTTATTTGGTTTTGGGTCTCAAATAGAGTTATATATCAAAAGTTATGGTCTTTAGAAGTGGACTTCTCTAAGATTTCATTTAGAGATTATCAACTTCCAATGTCCATCTCTTTTGATATGTATATCTGTTTATCCTCAAAGATCACTCAAATAAAAGATTAGAAAATGAAAAAAAAATCAACATTATTAAAGTTATTTTACTAAAAAATATATGTGAAAAATGACTTTTAACACTAATTTTTTATGAAATGATTTTAAAAGTCATTTTTCACTACAATTTTTTTAGA
The DNA here is from genome assembly GCA_963277665.1 of Viscum album. Taxonomy (NCBI): domain Eukaryota; kingdom Viridiplantae; phylum Streptophyta; class Magnoliopsida; order Santalales; family Viscaceae; genus Viscum; species Viscum album. Next base: position 382,742,087 of record OY728131.1, read on the forward strand.
AAACATATATTCCTAATGTAAAAAAAACTCCTTTCATTTTACATTTTTGTATTTAAATGGTATTGGAAGTCAAAAAGGCTTATTGATCAAAGGTTATGGACATCGGAAGTTGATCATCTCTAAATAAATTCTTAGAGAACCCTAACTTCCAACGACCATATCTTTTGATACGTAGCTCCGTTTGAGCTCTAAGACTAGTAAAATAGAATTTGGGGAAATGAAATACAAGTATATAAAATTTTTTAATGTTATATTTTTTGAAAACTAATTTGAAAAATGACTTTTAATGTCATTTATCATAAAAAAATGTAAAAAATGAATATTTGAATACAATTTCACAAAGGATATCACAAAACTAATATGATAGTTAAAATTTAATATCCTAATAATATGTTATTCTAATTTTTTACAGTGTGTGATCGAAATTTTCAATTTTTTCAAATATTTTTTCACTTCGATTATCATCAAATCAATGTGAAAACATAGTTTTCAAATTATCTACTAAATAACTTACACAAAAAGCCTTATATGGGGACTTTTAACACCCAATTTTCCATAAATAACATTAAATACCCACAAGGAATACTTTTAACATTGGTCTTCAAGAACCAAAATTAAAATGGAAACATTAAGACCCATTTTTATACTAGTCTCAAACCATTAAAAAAATATTAACATAAGGTAAAGGATAATTAATGTGATAAGAGGATAGATTACAATGATTTTTTGTGATGAATTACTTATACAACACTATATATCGATGGGGAATAAGAAAGGGAGGAAGAGGGAGAGATAAGTTGATATAAATAACCAAAAAATATAATTCTTGAACCCATCCCTACTAAATAATCCTAGGGTATAGATGGTTAAATTAATATAATTCCTCAATTAAATTCATAGTACTTGGGCCTATAAGGTGTCCAATGGAATCCCACCAATCCACCGGTGCCCCAGCTAGTTGTTCAGTACCACTGTCCCCTTCACCAAGTATCGATTTAGATCAAAAAGGGTAGTTAGTTGCTCCATTTTTGCCTCTGTCCCCCATTTTCATCATTGAACACCTAAAAAACATCATAATCCTTTTCTACCCAAAATTATATATCCAATCCCCCCAAATTATCATTTAAAAGAAGTTCTAGATTTTGTTCCTCCTATCAATATCCAAAATAGTCAAATTTAATCTTATTTGAATCCATCAATTTCCAAATTCCCTCGAATGCATTGATATATAATGAATTAGGTCATTATATATATTATATATTAGTAAAAAAATTAATATATATACATTCCATAACAAAATGCGGAATAGATGTCAAATCTGTACTTCCTGCATTGAGAACAATTTAAACAATGAAACAACTCATTTATCATTTGAAAATTTTATCTACAATACGATCTTTTCCTTTACTAAATCAAAAAATATCATTCCATGTAAACACAATCCATTATTTCACTATGAAATATACTTTCCATTTTCAAAAAAACTTATATGCAAGAATCATTTAAAAATATATTTTATACGTTATATAAAATTTATTAGTTATGCAAAGTGATGAGTAAAATAAGTCAACAATATAATAGTATTAAAATAATTATAGTTATCACATATTGATTTTATTAAATTAAAATAATGATATAAAAGATTAAATATCACATAGATTTTCCAAAAAAAGAAGAAACATAGAACTACCTATCAGTAAACAAACAAAATTGATGGGAAAAAATATTCTTCCAACAATAGTGATTATGATTCCCAACAAGTTCATTTGAATCCCTATAATGGTAAAACCACACATCAGTATTAGTTCAATTGAAAACCTAGTTATCTATAGCCATGAGAGTGTATAGAATTGTAAGATGCAATAGAAGAATGAAAATAATAGATAGATCTGAGTCACTTAATTAAATGAATCAATTGAATTTGTAAAATAGAAATATATAAAGTGACGTAATACATACTGAATAGTGTGATTTTGGGTACCAAAAAACCGTTTTATATCATTTTTTTAATCACTACAGTAAATATGGTTTGTCATATTTTTGAAATATTTATTTATCTATTTTTACTTATTTAAGTACACATCAATAAATTTATAATTTTAAATGAAACTTATAGATCATAAATGAATGATATCAATTTAAATAGTAATATATTTTTTATTTTATTATCAATTAAAAATATATAATTAATAAAATAAAAATAATACATTTAGCTGGATTCATAACTAGAATTTATTTATAAATCTAATATGAATTAATCTCGAAATAAATAAATATATTTTATAGTTTTCTTATTAAATAAAAGTTAATGTTAATGAAATAATAATAAATAATTTATTTTTATTTTTATTCAGGATAGTATAAAACAATTACATGAACCCTACCAAAATATTAATATGGTTTTAAAATCACAATAGTCATAAAAATAGATTAATCACTACACTTACCTTAAATTATCCGATTACATAGTTTTAGATATCGGGTTAATGAGCAGTCATTATCATCCTTAATTTTAAATATGGTGACAAAATTTTTGGTGGTCATGAAAATTTTGCATTTATTGTAAATGTTTAATAGTGGAAAGAACATGAAAATAACCAAATACTTCTTCTGGAATGATTTTGTAAAATTAAAATTTCATTTCATAAATATTTTATTTTTATTTTATACTTTATGAGAAACATTCACTACAATAAAATCATGAACAAATAGTGATAAAATTTATCAGTGCTAAAAAAATCACTAATAATGGTATTCATTTATCAATATTAAAAAAATGTTTACAAATTTTAGAATTTAGATATTTTTTAGTGTTGATAATGTTTATCATTTATCAATGATTTTATTTACTCTCGATAAAGGTTTTCTTTATCAGCACTTCTTTAGTGAAAATAAAGGTTACCATGCATAATATAATTTTTATATACATATCTAAATATTATTAAATTTTATTTATATAAAAATATATTTTTATTTTTATTCATATAAAATTTATTTATATGTATACTCATTTATAATTATTCATAATTATATTCATAATTATAATTGCATATATATGTTATAAAAGACAGTAATATGAGCTATATAAATAAATATATAAATACCCTAAATGTGGTTAATATTTAATTTTATATATTGATTTTAATTTTATATAATTTATAATATATATATGTGTGTATAATTATGTATACGTGAGTTTATATATATTTATTATTAATTTGGTAATTATATATCTATATTATAATATATATAAATAGATAGTATATATAAATAAACAAATAAATTGATGATGGGGTGGTTTTGGACTGGTAAAACTCATAATCCTACACCCTAAAGACTAGTATTTGGATAATGAAATCACAGTGGGAGATTTATGGTGGAGACAATGATGAAAACATGAAGTGGGAATGTGGTGACAAAGACATGAAGGCAGTCGATGACATAGGAATGACATAAGTTGGATGAAGCAGGTATGCTGCTTCACTGGGCCTTCTAGTCATATCCATGGGCCTCTTGTCCTTGGAATACCTACTATGTCATGGATCTCACTCTTCCCATATATAAATAGGTTTTTGATTTCATAATAAAAATAGACATCGACCCCAAATTTTTAAAAAATAAACATATAAATATGTAAATATTTTTTACATTTAAAATGTATATTTTAAAATATAAATCTTAAAATAATATATAATTATGATAAATTTTACTTCCATAATATATATATATATATATATCATCATGTGTGTATGTGTGTGTATAAATATTTTTCTTTCACATTGGTGTACTGAACTCTTTAAATGTGGTTTTTCGATTATCCTATGTGAAAAAATACTTTTGATTGGGTAATAAGGATTGTGGTCCTTTGGCAGTTTCCCCATGAAAGTCTAGAAGTTGTCCCCAGAAATTTTCACTGATTATAAACCTCCCATCGCACCTGTATGGTTGGTATTCCTTATATTTTTACTTAACATATTTAAAAAATATTCCCTATTTTCAATTACTCGTTTAATTTTCCAACCACTGAAATTAGACTCAACTATAAAGAACATGTCTAGGACTTCAATTGCATGAATTTGTGCAGATATGTATATATCCCAAACTCTTCCATCCCATATATGGTTTCAAAATGGGAAATCTGGTTTTCTATAAGATATTGTCTTCGAAAACCATTTATATTATTTCTTTCACTCTTCTAAAATAAGTAATTCCAATGGGGGATGTGAAATTAGGCCTTCTCTTAATCACCCACTCACTCAACATTCCACAATTTTTGTATAAAAAGAAAATAATAAGGATATTTTTCCCACTTCTTCTAGCCCTAATTAAGATCTTTTCAACAATATGGTTAATAATAATCTAGTTGGACTTTCCAGGACTCATCTCTGTCATAATTCTATTTCTGATTTTGGGGATGTTGTTTACAATTCCCTACATATAAATGAGGAGAAGGAAAATTATAACAAGAAAAATATTTAATAACCTAAGACATCAGGAGTTGTATAAGAAATGAAGGAGTTAGATATGGGTGGCCCTTATGTTTCTGATGAATCCTTTCATGATTATTATAAACAACCTTTTAAGATAAATTCTTGAATTTGTGTTCTAAGAAAGGTAAAAAGACAATGGTTGATTCTTATGAATTCATAATTCCTAAACCCAATGAAACTCAAAAATTTGGATATTACTCTAAACTCAATATAATAGTAGTTAGTAGATATTTAGAGGCCTCCGGGAATGAAAAAATTCCCCCGCAATAGCCTGTGATTCCACCATATGGTGAATTTTCTTTTGAAAGCCTTATTTTTGATAAATATGTGGATCTTGCATTGAAGGGTACATATATAATTGAGGGGAAACTATGGAATGAAATAAATTTTTCCTTCTTAGAAGGGAAATATTCTATTTTTCTAAAAAAAGGAATATTGGGGAATTTCATCAGAAACCTACATCCAAATAAGAGAACAAATTCTCACTAAAATGGTAGATGATTATAAAAAAATCATTATTTCTAATTATAGGGACATTGCATGGAAATTACCTCTATGCCTTCTTCCTAGGTTCTTTTATTTATTTTAAAGATAATGTGTGTTTTATGTTTTTTTGTGGTTTTTTAGTTTTTCTATTGGTAGTTTGAATTGGTTAAATTACATGACTGCATTATTTAAGTGTGATGTCTATTTTAGAATGCTGGGTTTAGAGGTTTCCTTTGTTCTTATTTAGCAGATATGATCAATAAGATTTCTGATTTTTATTGTTTCTTATACTATTTAAAGTGAGACTGTTATAAGCATGGGTATTAAAATTTTGGTTTTTTATACTTGTAGTTTGGGGGGGTCAGCCCTTTCTCTAGGAATGTTATTCTATGCACGTGAGATTCTTGATATTTTATTTTAAAGATCATAAATTAAAACTAAGGTATTATTCAATCTTATGGTTCATTTTTATAAATTTACTAAATCATAATGGATAGGATTAGAAAGGAATGAATCTATTTTGTAACACCATACAAGCACATGAATCTCAATCCTCATTTTCCAAATGGTTCCCATAGTCTTATGTTTTTTCAGCTACCTAATTTCAAAATTTCATTCATCTAGTTGATTTTTCTGGGAAAATGATTATAAAAGAGATTTTAAAGATGGTGATTTTTTTACATAAACTGATATTGGGTGCTAGTCTACTGCCCCTTCTCAAATGTTCAGTGATAACTGCTACTGTTTGAACACTTTTCTAGATGCATGTTAGGTGTTAAAGAACAAATCTTTGCAATAAAAATTTCCATGTTACTTTTCATGGAATTATTTCTCTCTTTTTGGTAGGTTGAATGGGAAGTACTTAACATCAAGGTATCATTCAATAATATTTATGAAATCAAAATAACTTTACATCTTAATTATACATATTTAGTGGGGACCTATTTGGATTCCACAAGAAGAATTGGTATTTACCTATTTTTTATTCAATTGTAGTTTTTTCGGTGCCTTTTTTTGGAATTTTCATGTGTAATCATCAATATCTTGTTGGTGAAAGCACATTTGACCTACTTCATACACCTTGTAACATTATATTCTTAATAAATTTTTAGGGTGTGGGTTGGGTTATCAATACATGATCAAATTCCTTGTTATATGCATGTAAATATATTTTTTTCTTATATATAAATTTTGCAACAAAGTTGTACCTTTTGAAATGTTTTATTTATCACTACTAAATTTAACATGATAAATTCTAGTAATAACACTGAGAAATTATTTATTTATTTTTTTAAGATGAGATATTTATATATTTTCATTTCATTTATAATTTTGTAACCGTAATGTTTAAATTTATTAATTAATTGAACTTTTAAATTTTTTGAAATTTTCACATTATAATTTTAATATATTATTAATATTATATATATATACATATATTCCACAAATGTATATATAAATATAAATTAATTTCAGTTTATTTTGTATATAAATTTAAATAAATTTATTATTATATTGATTATATATAGTTGGATGTGATGAAATAGTGGGTTCCCAAGACTCAACTATGTAGTACTTTTGAATACCAGATCATGTGTACAGTTAGTTATACATGATATCTTCTTACCATTATAGTGTATACTTTTTTACTTCCATTATTATAATGGTAATTTAAAAAGATTAATTTGCGTATCGAAAGGTTATAACAGATCCCAGGTGATAATGAGAACCTCAAGATACAATGACTTCGATCATAAATAAATGTTATATAGTCTAGATATATCTTACTGATTGGGAACAGTAGATGCATGACTATTAGGTGTTGGGGGCTCATAAGCATTGATACTTCTTCTCATGAAGTTTTCACTTTGTGATCTCTATTAATGAGATTATAAGAACATATCCACCAATAAGAACACCACATGTTTTGGGTGTCATTGGTTGTTCCTATCTACAGGCATGTGTATTGGCCTCCTAACATGAGACCATTACCAATGTATATTATTTTATTACATACTTTGATAAAAGATGAAAACCATGGAAATGAAGTTGTGGGGATGTAGTTTGTGTTGGGTGTGTTATTAGTGGTATGACATTGGATGAATGTTCAAGAAAGGAATTGTCGCTTCCATGTTCAGGAAGTTGTATATCTCAGACCTGGTTGATCAGGATGGTGCTACCTTAATAAGTCTTTGGCCAAAGCAGTAGAAAGGAAAATCCATCAGGGTAGAACAATAAATTATAAAGCATGAAAAGGATGATGACACAAGTGTGTGTCCTGCTTTATGAGATATTTAATGATAAAGAGATTATTATACACAGTCAGTGTTCGTAGGATGGTAGTCGTTTCCATGACTATCCTAATCTCTTTAGTGGCCATGATAGGTTTCCAGACTCTACTCTTGGTCTTTGAATTTTATTCACTGCAATCAAGATAAGGTCCTAGAGGGTCACACACAATAGAGTATTCAAGAATCCACCTTGTTCAGTCAAATAGGTATATGGACATAGTGGGCCTCATCACATGGTCCGAGAGTTGTCCAAGTTATCAATCACCGATTAATTAAAAAATTTATTTTTATTCATGTTATTAATAACAGGGATTGAATTTATTTAATGTATTTACAAGTTTAGTAAATAGAAGAAAAATATTAATTGTACGAATATTATTTTAATTTTCAAGGCTCATATATTAGTAAGCGGGATAGAGAGTCGAGTTAAATGGATTTTGTTTTATCAAATAATATATTTTATAAGTATGTGATAAAATAATAAATAATATTTCCACAGTTTAGTTCGTAAAAATTATTTATTTAGTGGACATTGAAATAAATGGGGGTTGGGGAACCGAATCGGATATTTTGGAATTCCACTATAAATAAGAGAGTAGGCTCTCTCCCTTGGTGTGAAATTAACTATTCACTCACTTCAAGAAGTGAAATCCAGAGCCTCTCTCTCCTCCCACTCCCTAGAGAGAGAATCTCTCGATCCATGGATCTTGGATCAATATCTTCCTCAAGAATAGATGTCATCTCGATGTGCTGATCGTCAAAATGTCAAAAGCATCATCGGATCACCGCGCTAGCTCTCGAAATTCAATGATCAAAGTTTAAGTGGATTTGTAGAGTGCATGTGGATGATCTAGAGGGATCCTACTCTGGACCATTCAACGGATGATCGCTATCAATTAATTGCAGTCCACCGTGACATCAAATTTGAAATGGCTACATTTTTCATTTTATTTTTGTGCTCCTAATAATTTATGCAAGATCCTTATACCTTTCCAGGGCTCAGATCAATGGCGACGACAAGTTTCATCATCCCACTAATGAAAATTTTCAAATCCATGGCCAACCACCTTCTACTACGGGGCCTAAGAAACTAAAAGTGGTATCAAAGGGATCATGTAGATTTTCTGAGCCTTGATGATTAAAATTGCATTAAAATTAAATATAGGGTTCAAAGACAATCCCAATAGATCAAACCGCACGTCTATCCGATGCTAAATGACCGAGTTACGATCAGTTTAATTTTTCATATTGGATCGAATATGTGATTTGATCTCGGGTATTTAATGTTTCCATCTCAAATATCTAATCAAGTTTCTTTGTAATTGATTTAGTTCAACCTAGAAAAAATAAAATTTTTTTCAAATTATAATTGTATTTTATGATTTTCATAATAATTTTATTATCATTATCATAACAACAATTTTTTATTGTAATACTTAAATAATAAGAAAATATTATTTTATGATAATAATTTTATTGTTATTAATTTTAAAGTATAATTGAACAACATTTAGAAAGAAAAATGTTGGGTGGATATTTTTTTATGAATACTTTGAATCAATTTAAAATGGGTGGAGGAAGACTTCAAAATAATTCTATATTTAAATAAAAAAAGGGAGTTGGCCAGGAAAAGAAAAAAAATCAATTAAGTATGGCCAACGCTTGACAAAAAAAGAAAAAAAAAGAAAAACATCGGGTCTAAGCGGACCCCTTCGGTGTTCCTTCCAAAACACATCCCTAGAGGGGCAGCCGGCCTAGCCTCCACCCAGCCCACTCCCCGGGCTCCCTGTAAGGCACGCCGACCGTCTCGCCTTCTCCACATCTCTCCTAGTAAGGAACACCAAACCCCAGCTACGACATCCCTGCAGACCGCGAGAGATGCTGCACCAAAGGCCTGTGCACATCACTTGGCTGCCGCCATCGCTCTAGTTCCCAACACCTCTACAGACATCATTGGCTCCTTCTACAGACCAGTGTCACACCTCGGCCTCCCTGTAGTGGGCCATCATCTAGAATCCTCAGTGCCACCAGCCTCCACCTATAGCAGGCACGGTCCACCCCGTCATCGATCCTTCACCGCACCACAGTGCCTGGCCACCGCTGGAGCAGCACCCGGGTCTGGCTTCGCCCTCATGCCACCGTGTGGCCCATTACCATGCGGCCCATCGACGCTGGCCTCATCTTCACCCAGTCGTCTCAGTGCCTTTTCCCCATGCTCTATAGGTAACCTCTTGGGAATATCATGCCCCTGTCCAATCTTCCACCTCGTGGCGCCTCCTGCAGCTTGTTGCCTCCGTCAAGTCCCGACCACAGCTCCCCTCCACTGGACTGACTCCAGTTTGGACACCACCACCGATAGCAGTCTCGCCGGCTCACCTGCCACCATGCTACTCAGGTCTCTAACACTGTAGTGCACAGGTGGATCCTTCGTCTTCAGATGAACCCTGGTGCAGGTAACCCACACCTCCTACGGGTTCTGTTTTGTCTCAAAACAGGACCAGACAGATCGGTCAGACCAAGTTTGGGTCTGGGCAGACCTGCCTAGATCATTTAAGCCAACTATAGGCTCTTCCGGACCTGTTACGGGCCTGCACAGTTTCAGTGTGACCCGCCACGGGCCATAAAAACGTTTTGAGATCCAGGTTTTAATTTAAATTAATTTAACTAATTAATTTAATTACATAATTAAATAAATTAAATTAATATATTATTTTTAGATGAAAATTTATTCAATTTTATTATTGAATGGAATTAAGTTAAATTAATTAAATTTTGAAATTAAAATTAAATTAATTAGAGGACTGATTATTAATTAAATTACTATAATTATTAAATTCGTTGAATTTAATTTATATAACCCTCATACTTAATTAATGTATTTTTAATTTTTTTCATTCAATTTTACCCACACTCGGGTCTTGGGCATCGACTCGTGTATGTAGCATTTATTTAATTAATTATTTCACTGAGTTTGATGCTTGTAATTAATTATTTGACGGTCTATGCATCATCATACTTTTTTCTGTTAAAATGTATAAGGGCATGCATGCCCATTTAAACTAATGTACATTTATCCCACTAGTTCCCCTCACCCACACACAAGTATCTATGTACTTCGGATGAATACGACAAGCGACGTGGACCCCGCTATGATGAGGCAGTACTCCAAGATGTGATGTGGACCCCTCCATGACAAGGCAATGTTATAGAAGTAAAGAGAACATAAAAGACAAGGGGAAAACTGCATTAAGAGTCAATCTTCAACTCAGGTACGATGCCCTTAGGTCGTTTAGATGCTCAAGACCAGTCAGATAGTAGTTTAACCTTTATGAATTTGTTTATTATTTTATGCATTTTAGAATAGTCAGAAAATACATAAAATAATAGATAATAAAATGCCTAAAGAAGTGGTGTATGTTTTTTCTATTGAAGTTCAATTGTGAGTGCGACAACATAGATGATTAGGTTTAAGAGAAATGGATTACATTCATCAAGAGAAACTAATAAAACCCTAAAAGAAAATATTTAGACATAACTGCCTTCCATCATTTCTTTTTGAAAAAAACAAGGTGTTTGGGTTCTAGTCATGCCATATCTAAGGGTGATCTTACAACCAAAGAGTTATTATTAGGGTGGTGGGTTGACGTAACTAAAATTGCAGCAAATAAATTTCCATAGCTGGTTTGTTGTAATTTTAGAGGCATGCATTGAGTAAATCAGTAATGATTTTTGAAGCTAGGAATTCACTCAACATATCAAGGAACCATGAGTTAATGCGGTTGGCTAGCCAAAATCCTACCTTGAACCCTTCAAGTAGTGGCCTAGCCATAGCTTGTAGACTATTAGGGGGTTCAACGATCCTTTCCACTGGAATACTAAAGAGTATTATGATTATAGTACAAAGGGTTCATAGAATTCAAAAAATTAGTGGGAGACATTTAATGATTAAATAATAAGTTATGTCTAAACTGGTAATCACATTAAAGTACAATCTGCTAAAGTTTATTTGTAGAAAATGTGAATCAATACCATAATAAAACTATGATAAATATTAGACAATGTTAATGTATAAACTAAGCATGAATATACAAATAGTAGTATAGGTGCTCACACACATTACTAACATATCGAAAATTCAAGGTGCTTGTGTCCCAACCTATTAAGTCACCTCAAGAAATGATTGTGTAAATACTTACAGGAGACTCATAAATTAAGAATATGATGGTTCTATTTTAATTATATCATCAACTTCTGATGTTAGTTGTGGTCTCTACATCATGTCATGGATGATGTTACATGTAGTCTCATCTCTAATATCCTTTTAAGGAGAAAGCGAAGAAATATTTGAATGTGATGGTCACACTCGGTTTGTGTAATGTGAAAGATTGTTCACAATCTTTCATCCCATTCTTGTACCTTTTACACCAAATTAATCTAGTTTCATTTAAGAAAAGAAATGAATGGTATAGAGTAAGCACATCATTACCATTAAGGTAATATTCTCCAAGTAATAAGAATATTGGGGATAAGTACATCTTTTATTATTATGGAGAATAAATTTAAATACAAGGTAGAAAGACCTATGGAAAGTTACTCCAAAGGAATCTTCATCATATCCTACAAAGAAAAGTGGTTGGTTATTTAATAGGAGGCTATTTTCATCACGTAATGAATTAATTTTTTGGAAGTTTTAAAATTCAATGAACTGAAATACCAGAAGCAAGTACCAGCTTCTCCTTTAGTTAATATTCATCAAAAAAATTATTCTTTTCTCACATACTTCTTGGGTATTAAAATACAATATGATTTTCACATTTATGTATCAAAATACTGTAACCAAGTGAGTAGAGAAACATTACTAGGAGTAATGTGTCTTCTCTAAGAAGCTAAGAAAGGGTGATTTCTATGTTAGCGATGAGAAACAAATAACTTCATATTGCCAATTAATTGACTCAAATTGGACAAGTTGTTAAGTATAACCAAATTTTTTTTCTAATGTGCCCATTTTTTTATAACGAGACATTTTTCCATGTTTTTAGAATGAATGTTGTTTCTGGTAACATACTCAACAAATAGTTCACTACTATTTGAATCAAAGGCAATACAAAATAAATATAAAATTATATGACCTACCCAATTGTGGTCATATGATTCTTAGTAAAGTAAAACTAAATGTGGAAATCAACTATATACTCAGTATGGTATTTAGTCTTAGCATAGCTAAACACATTTGGTATTATTGACATCCTTAGTTTGGACAAAGAAACTTTTAGAAATAATGGTATGCCACTAAGATTTCAGGATCAGTTCAACAAGAGAGTGTGAACTATTCCAAAGGAAAGAAAGAGTTAAAGATACTTCATAATATTCCTTTATGTTATAAAATAATAGTGAAGTATATGTTGGGTAAGAAGATATGAGTTGTTTCTGATCGGCATGACCAAGAATATCTTGACCAAACAATCACCGATCATGATAATGTAGCGTGGAGTAATTCTAAAACCCATGTTATATTATCTACATCACAGTATTGATATTCATTAGGAGGATTGATAATAATGTCTTACATGTTTGCATTGATCAACAAAAAGTAGCATGTAGCTATTTCTAAATGAACATTTTATACATCAAAGTTATGATGTCAGTAGTATCAATGTTACAACCTATAGTAACTTCCATTACATTTCAGGACATTCTTGGAAAATAATGGCATAAACCCATAACCAATATACCAACTAAAATTAAAAATGGATAAAATAATAGTCATAGTACGATAATAAATCTCTTATTCCATTAATCATGTGTTATGATGCAAAGAGTTTGTTAAAAACAAACATGCATCAATATGAACACATGGTGCATCTACGTAATTATCCTTACAGTTGCATAGGATATTACATAATTTCCTGAGATGGAAAATATGTAGTCAAGCATTAGACTACATTTCAATACAATGGTCCACATCTCTATTAGAGATAGTTGGAGCTAAATTGATTGGGACTTAGTCAATGCTCAAGACGCAAATAATTGTTGACATAGGAACAAAATCCACAAGTACATGTGGAATAAGCATGTTCATGTGACACATATTGTGTAGAAATAATGAATCCATGGTGATGGTTTTATATTCAATACGGCCAGTGATATATTATTCATTAATAATAATAAATCCTATAAGTATGCAGTATAAGACATTTGGATAATATTGACAAGATCAAATAAAATTCAATAATGGATTCCATGTATCAAATTGTAAAGGGGTTTATAAATTGAATACCATGGTGGGTATTCAAATGAGATGATACATGAATAGTATGTACATGGTACCAATAAGGCTCAATTGGTTATAACAAGTCAGTACGCCTAAATAAATTAGAATTTTACCCATCATAGTTACCTTCTAAGATCCTTTTATTGGTCATTGGATGTCTAGATCATCTTTTGTGGGAGGTGTCTATATGACGCAACTAGAAATAGATGATGACTTCATATGATTCCAATAAGTGTTGAAAGTTACTAAAATACAATTATAGATTAAATAAAGCAACAAGATCATAGATCATTCATTATAAATGAATCACTGCCCTGTTTCTACCAAAGTTTAGTGGGAGCACCAATGTTTTCCAAGAGAAATATGTTTGGAAACCAATGGAAAACATTTATTTTCCTTAATACTAGATAAGACCAGGATTAAAGCAATTCAATAATGGTTGACTTAAAGATGAATCCTGAGTTCTATGGAATAGGATCTACTGAAGTAGATCTATAGTTTTCTTGGTCCCAGTCAATCGTACATATAGTGACATTGTATTGAAAAAAAGAAGTTGTAACAATTCAGATTCAGAATTGTTTTCTATGTCCCATGGCTTAATCTCTCTAGGTTAAATTCATAGGAGCTTGGGTAGAGATTAATTTTGTGAATTGATACCATATTATTTAGCGATGTATCCATCATATATTCAATAATATGTACAATAAATGATAATTCTAAGATATATTTTATTATAGACAGATATCAATTATTTCAAGGAGCACTTCATGTGATGCAGTCTGAAATATCATCTTGTACTTCGACAAGTACAAATGATATGTACTTGACATATGGAAAAGAAGGTATAATAGTTTTTCATGGGACACAAAATAGTAATCCTTAGACCAATTTGATATAGTATCATAGTTAGGAAAAGTTGATGAGTGAGTCATGCTCATAAAATCCAGTGGTAGCCATACCTACAAATACTGAGTACGCTGCAGTTTCAAAGGAAACTAAGAAGAAGTTATTAATCACAATTATTTGTTCCAGTTCTGGGATTCACACCTAGTGATAAAAGTATTACCATATTTTAAATTATGATATTCTTACTATCCAAGTTTTCAAATTATGATAATGGATAAAAAGTAATATACTCGGGGATACCTTATCTTGAGAAGTTTTACTCAAGCAGATGAGGTCACATACAAGAAGATATGCCACACAGCGAAAATGTGGAAGGCCGAGTACATAAATCCATTACTCATCATAAGCATGATCTTTATCATGTGAGTAGCTAACAATTTTGGTTAGCAAGTTGGATCTAGTGCAAGTGGATGTGATGTAATAGTGGGTTCCCTAGACCCAACTATGTAGTAAATTTTATTACCAGATCATGTGTACTATAAGTTATACATGATGTCTTATTACCATTATAGTGTAAACTTTTTGGTCTCCACTATTATAATGGTAATTTTCAAAGAGTAATTTTCGTATTGAAAGGTTATAGAAGATACCGGGCCATAATGAGAACCTAGAGATACAATGAAATTGATCATAAATAAATGTTCTACATTCTAGATATATCTTACTTAATGGACATAGTAGATGTCTGAATATCAGGTGCTAGGGGATCATAAGCATTGAGACTTTTTCTCAGGATGTTCACACTTGGTGATCTCTAGTAATGAGATCAGGAGGATAGACCTTCCAATTGGAACATCACATGTTTTGGGTGTCATTGGTTGTTCTTATATACAGACATGTGTATTGGTCTCTTGACTTGAGACCATTATCAATACATACTATTTGATTTTGTACTTATATTCAGGATGAAAACAATGGCAATGAAGTTGTGGAGAGGTAGTTTGTGTTGGGTGCGTCGTTAGTGTTTTGACATTGGCTGAATGGTCAAGAAAGGATTTTTCACTTCCATGTTCATGAAGTTTTATATCTTAGGCGTGGTTAATATAAATGGTGCTGCCTTCATAAGTCTTTGTCCAAAGTAGTAGAAAGTAAAATCCATTCGGATAGATAAAAAATAATAAAGCAAGAAAAGGACAATGACACAAGTGTGTGTCCTAATTTATGATATATTTAATGACAAAGAGATTATAGTATATAGTCAGTGTTCATAGGATGGTAGTCGTTACTATGACTATCATTATCTCTTTAGGGGCCACGATGGGTTTCTAGAATCCGATCTTGGTCTGTGGATTTTATTCACTACTATCGAGATAATGGCCTAGGGGGTCACACACAATAGCATATTCAAGAATCTTCCCTATTTATTCAAATAGGTATATGTACATAGTGGGTCTCGCTACAGGGTCTGAGAGTTGTCCATGTTATCGATCACCGATGAATTAAATAAATTCATTATTATTCAGGTTATTAATAATTGGGATTTAATTTTTTTAATGTATTTAAAAGATTAGTAAATAAGAGAAAAATATTAATCGAACAAATATTATTTTAAAATTCAAGGCTCGTAAAATATTAATCGGGATAGAAATTCAAGTTAAATGGCTTAGGTTTTATCACGTAATATATTTTATAAGTTTGTGAAAAAATAATTAATAATATTAGCATAGTTAAGTTCGTCAAAATTATTTATTTAGTGGACATTGAAATAAACGAGGGTCAGGGAACCCAACAGGGTATTTCGGAATTCCACTATAAATAAGAGAGGAGGCTCTCTCCCTTGGTGTGCAATTCACTATTCACTCATTTCATGGAATGAAATCTAGATCCTCTCTCTCCTCCCCCTCTTTAGAGAGAGAAGCTCTCAATCGATGGAGCTTGGATCAATATCTTCTTCAAGCATCGATGTCATCTCGATGTGGTGATCATCAGAACATCGAAAGCATCATTAGATCGCCGTGCTAGCAACCTAAATTTAGAGATAGACGTTCCAGTGGATTTTTGTAGCATGTGTGGACGATCTAGAGGGATCCTGCATTGGATCCCTCAAGCAATGATCGCCATCAACTAGTTGCAGTCGACCGCGACTTCTGATTTGAAATGGGTACTTTTTAAAATTTAAGTTTGTGCTTTTAATAATTTATGTGACATCCTCATACCTTTTCATGGATCAGATCATTGGTGAAGACAATTTCCATCATCCCGCTGATGAAAATTATAAAATCCCCAGCCAATCGACACCCGCTGTGGGCTCCATAAACTAACAGGATATACACATGTATGTGTTGGGTTCACCTATGCACACACATTTCATTGAGTTTTTTAAACACAAACACACACACACATATTTTTATATGTGTATAAATATGTTCATATATGTATATCGATAATTGAAAAAATAAAAAACATAAAATCATCAAAATGAATTTATAAACTAAACTTATATTTATAATTTTAGTAATTTTATAAATAATTTTTTTATATTATAAAAAATGAAATGATCTATGGATTTGGTGATCCAAACCCAAGACCATTAAAATACCATTAATAAAAACACATACACACAACACAGATGGCGGTGTTGATGAATTCAAGTGTCATAAAACATATTTAAAAGAGCATAAAAAACAAAATAAATATCTTGAGGTTATTTTTCAGGTGTATCCTATATTGGAGGATATGTGTAGCTCCTCATGGATAATTTATAAAATCATGTCCCTATACTCATAATAGGAGAATCTTGTGTGTTTCCCTACTATAAAAATTCACTTAGATCATGTGATTCCATGGATAAAATAACTTCCACCACATTTACAGTCTTTTTTCAATTCATGAAAAAATTTAGAGCACCATCCAATGGAATAATCCTTGAAGAATACCGACCTCACTAAGAATGAAAATGAGTATGGATAGGATGATTGAGATTCCATTATGTGATATTCATTATGGTTGAATCACCCATTCTACATGGAGGTCTTGATAAATGCCTAATAATAGGAATTGAGGAGATATCCCCTATTAGACCAGCAAAAGGCACATATAACTAAGAATAAATATAAAGGGGAAGAGTAACATATGTAAATTTTTTCCTAAACTACCTCCATTTGACTAAAGTGATGCTACAACTATCCTCCTTGCAGGAAATAATGGTTTTTCCATCTTCTTATAATGTATCTGTATAAGTAAAATGCCTAGAGCATTAAGATTCTTCTTTCCCTTTCCTACACCATATTTCTAATAGATATCCCATCGTCAATGTTTTGATTCCAATTTATCATTATCTACTGATGATCACTATTCTTCTAGGTCATCATTGATCTTGGGTGACTGATTAACATGTATCATCAAATGAGCACGGTTAGAACCACCATCCTTCATAACAATGATGACTTATGATCACCCAATATTAATATGACTTCTTAAACCCTTCTCAAAAGATATTGATTTCACCTACATTGGCATTAGTTGATTTTTCTAATTGCACATTACTAGTAGTAAAATTTGAATCCAAGGAATTACCTCCCAATTCATTCATATCCAATAAAATATCCATCTCAATATAAGGTCTAGCTACCAAAACTACATAGAAGGTACAATACTTCTTTTGTCTCTCCTAAATAGAGATCCCTTCATCATTAGAAGACGGAATACATCAATCTAAATGTACATAAGCCATTATTTTCAACAAATAATCCATTTAATGTTTCATAAAAGAAACTAAAATTTTATTTGGAGATATATTTTACCTAAAATATAGATTTACCATCTTCTATAATTAGGTGTTTAAATTTTCAATGCTCAAGAAAATTTCAATTATTTGTTTTTTGATAAAATATCTCAAGATATTAAGAAACAATTTCATTTAAATATCGAATACCATAATAATTGAATAAAAAATCATGTTATTTCCAATACTAGACTAAAATCTCAAATTTAAAATCATTAATAACAAAAAATATAGTTTCAATATTTTATTACAAAGGTTAACGTAAACTATAATTACGGAAAAATTCCCATACATTCATAGTTTAATCTCCATATAAAATTTGAAGGTATTTTTTATAGATGATACTATATCAAAAATAATTTTAGGATTCTAAAAAAATAATTTACTTTAATTCAAATACATGATTGTGTAACCGAATTCATAAACCTTCTAGATCCAAACCAGAAATACCAGTCCTAATGTCTCAAGATCCCCAATTTCAATGAGGGAAATTTAAAGATCCAATATTTAAATTTAAGCTCTTTTGAAATGGAAAATGGTGTGTAAGAAACCCATACCAGTCAA
Source organism: Viscum album (assembly GCA_963277665.1). NCBI lineage: Eukaryota > Viridiplantae > Streptophyta > Magnoliopsida > Santalales > Viscaceae > Viscum > Viscum album. Next base: position 382,760,819 of record OY728131.1, read on the forward strand.
TATGATTAGATATCTATCAAAACCTCTAACTATAAGATGTTGGTTCTTCAAATCATCAAGATTTGAGGTGTTGTTCATATGTTGCAAATTCAACCAACTGATGATGTGGTACTTTAATTTATGAATTTTGTCATTAAAATTTTATGGTTTTCTTAAATTAATGTTATGATCCAATTATTTATGATATTTTTGTATGAGAAGACAAATCATAATGAGGTTCAGAAAAAAACCAATTATGGGAATATTTATCCACAAGAGAAGTCATATTTTTCCTCAAATTAACTACAACATTCTTTAAAGAAGAGTCCATACTTCTCAGATCCCATGTTCATCCAAATTCAAATCAATATGTGTTTTTGTTATTCCAACACCTTCATATATGACTTAAATCTTCATCAAAGGGCACACAAAAACATCCCAAGGGTCAAAATTGACATTCAAACTAGAAGCCTCCAAACTAGAAAACTAAACTCTATGAAGAACAAGAAAGATAATTTATTGAATCTCCTCCATCCATAAATCATCATATTTATATGTTATTATAATACTAATACTATTAATTAATATTTATATTTAATTAAATATTAATATATGATTATTTTATATTTTTTCATATATACAAATAATTATTTATGAATATAACTATACATTTATATAAAAAAATTTAAATAATAATTTTCTTTTATAAAATAAATATGATATATAAATCTATAATTTTCGATAATATATATATATATATATATTTGTAATTATATATATAAATATAATTATTAAAATTATTATTTTTAATTTTATATTTTTTACTGGCCATAATCTGAAGGCTGTGAATATTTTTTATTTAGATAATACTCCTTTTAAAAAGGTTGAAAGGTAACCCTTGAACAGCCTAAAGGCCCATTGTATAGGGCCCAAAGGACTAGTGAAATATAGTCCTTTACATATTAGAATCTAGACACTCATCCCCCTAAACTCCCCCAATTTTTTATATGTTCCTCACCATTAATGATGTTGTTGGGATTATCCTTGCCTAATATAGAGGTGTGTGGGTCCCAAACCAAATTGTTTTTCCTTTTCCCCATAATTTTCTCCAATCTCTTCACTGGTGACTTTTGTCACTCTATCTCACTCTTCAGGCCTAAAGCTACCCATATATAAACTGCTATGAATAGATGTCCTTGAAAATTGAGAAGACCAAAGGCCCACAATGGAATGGGGGCCCAGTTTTCTGAATGTCAGAAACTGCAGCCTGAAAGCCCAAATCAGATTAATAGTACAATTTCCATAGTACCCCGCTATAGTACTCGCTTTTCTAAAGTACTTCCACAGTGCCACGATAATCCGATTTTATCCAAATTTGGTCATGGGTGTTTGTTACATATGTAATTTATATATTTTCTAAAATTATTATTAATTTATTAATAATATTAATATAGTAGATAGTAAATTTAATATTAATTAGTAATATGTAGTAGATAAACCTACATTAGTTGAAGCATATATATTAATAATTTTAAATATATGTATATATTTTTATAATATTTAATATTTATTTATTTCTATAATTAATAAATGTTTTTTTATATTATTAAAACTCAAAAAAAATATTTTATTTTATGTATATTATTTTTATTATATACATTGATATAATTAGCAATTTATTGAAAATATTCTATACATAAATGTACATTTTAAAAAATTTATATTTATTCATGTATATATAAATAGTGAATATATATACATACTAATATAATTAATAAAATTAATTGAATAAAATTATTCCCATTGAAATATAATTATTAACCATTAATTTTATTTATATAAATAATAATATCTAGATATTTTAATTATTATTTTATTTTTTATCTTTTGGATTTACCTTTTCACAAAGATATATATATAATAATACATTAATATACTTAATGATATGTTTTTATAAGTATTTACTCATTTATATAAATAATAAATATTGTAATTATAATTAATAACATTTATGTATCATGTGATAACTCTTATATATTTGGTTGTAATGTTTACATATCTAACATTTATCAATATCATCATTGGATTTGAGAAATATAATTATATTGGATATCATGTTTGCGATGATATCAATGGTCACTCTTAGCTATCATGTGGTGACTTTTAAATGTCATGTGGTAACTCATACATATCAGGTGGTAACCCTTATGTATCAAGGTGATGACCACTATGTATCAGGAATTATTATATGTAAATTTTTTCTTCATAAATCTACCTATATTAGTCCTAAAGTTAATATTGATATAGGTTTCAAACCTTACATATCAATTTGAAACTCTTACATATCTGGTGATAAAACTTACATATAAAACAATATAATCTTACATATTTTGAATTTCTTGAGTTAAATTTATCCCCGATAAAGATGATATTTATCAGTGGTAAAAGTAAGGATGAAAAGGAATTAAATCATCAATTCTTATAAATTTAGAGCTCATAATTTTTTTTTTCATCGGTGTTTTTTGTAATTATTGATATATATTGTACTTACTTTATAAAAAACCCTTACTATGAAACATATCGAACCTGTATTCTAAGATATTGTGGAATCCATACTCTTCTTCACCCCCTCAAATCATTTTCTGAATGATTTCACTTTTGAAATTAAACTATGAAATATCCTCCAATCATGATATATTTTTTGGTGATTTTTTTATATTTTTATTCATGTATAATTACTAAAAACAATCATTCACACCCATCATGGTTATAGATTTTAACTTTTATCATTTTTTTAATTTTTTTTCATGTTATTCATAAAATGAGTCATGGATTTGAATTTATAATTCATTTTATTTGGGGGGAGTTTTTCTAATATTTGTTTTTTGAAAATGGGTCTTATTAAACAAAAACACATGGTTTCATTGGGAAATATTGAAAATTAACATTGTTTTCATGTTTTTTTCTTGTTAATATTTGAAGGGTAACGATTTTTAAAGAATAAGGTCATATTTGGTTTTAGGGTATTTTAAAAAAGAATGGATTTTTTGAAAGCACAATTTTTTTTATTTTTATTAATTTTTAATTAGATTTCATGAGTGGAAATGTATTTTCAGTGCTTAGGGGCGCATTTGTTTTTCATTTGAATTAAATGTTTTTTATTTTCAATTCATGGTTTTTGTAATAATGAATTTGGTATGAATTCGGGTTTGATTTAATTGATTTATAACTCTCTTGGTTTCTAAGGATGTGTTTTATTAGTATGATTTCATGGAAGTGTCAATTTTAAACTAATATTACCATGTTTAATGGTGATATAAATATTTTAATTTCACATGGATTCAGAACATATAATTCAATTTCCAACCATATTTAATGTGACCAAATATTCATATTGGGATTTCTTTTGATGATTTTTTCATACTAATAGTGAATCAAGTTAAGTATTTATCATGGAATTTATTGTAACTAATGCACATGCTTAAAAATATAAATAATGAAAAGATGTAGCAAAAAAACCAGTTGTGATTTTAGATATTTATGTTGAATTTATTGATCTAAATATGATTTCAATATTTAAAACATAATTCATAAAAGAAAAAAATGTTTAATAAAGAAAATTTTTCATATAAAATTAAATTTTATCTATGTCACCGATATTTAATGATATGAAATCTTCAAACATTACATATTTACTATATAAATGAAATTCATTTAGATTAAAGTGAAAAATTATTGTTATGTAAAACATTTCAAATAAATTAGTTACCCAAGGTTATTTCTTCACTAATAATAATAATAATAAATTTTCATTTCATCATATAAAACCAATTCCATACTAAACTGTTTAATAATATAAACATCTTTAGTATTGTTAAATTTTTATATTTGGTTTAGGAAAAAACCACGTGAATAAAACCAAATAGCATTAAGAACAAAATCATTCATTTTAATTTTTACAGACTCAACAATTATCTTATCATCAAATGAAATTATTTTCTAAGGATTTTAATTGTTTGTTGAATTATACTAATTTAATGTTTTCATGGAAATAGATTAATTACTGTTTTATTAATAAAAATGTATAAAAAATAAAACTAAACTAAGTTATATTTACAACCTTAAAATTATATCCTTACAAACAAAATTTATTTTTCCAAAATGGATTCAAGGTAACAAAAACTAAATACTAATCAAATAGTTAATTTAGTTCTTCAATCATGGTTTAAGATATGTAAACATTTGTTCTTCTTAATGAAGATAAAGTCAAGTTATATAACCCAAATGTGTGAAAAATAAATTCTGTTTTATATATTAAAAATATTTAAAGATTTATAACATTTCTAATAATGAATATTAACAATTAGAGGCATGTAAGAAATTAATGAACATTGGACCACATGATGAGTTTATGAACTATGCAATTATAAAATACTAAAATGTGATTTATGACCCTAAAAATTTAAACCAAGAATAAAAACATTATTTAAATAAGTTATTCATGGACAATAATACTTTTAAATGATAAAATATATACAAGAACATAAGAGAATATAATAAAAAACCTATAAAAACCCATTTTATCAAGTTGGAATTTTTTAATTAGTATTAAAAATTAACATGAACAACAAAAAAATTATCAAAACACATATTTTCATCAGGTTTTATATCAATGGTATGAAGAAAAAAAGTATAAATCAAAAAACATCACATCGGATCATGTAAAATTATATTTAAAACCTTTAACTTGATGTATCAATTTTTTAAAAAATAACCCATTCAAATCCCATTAATTTGTTTAAATGATATGGGATATTCTAAATACCTCCTATATTCGTGTACTATAATATATAATTAGTTTTTTATAATTTATACATTATATAATTTACACATGTAAAAAATGATACACTATATACATACAATATATGTATTTATTTATTTACTATTAAATATCAATATTTTTTAAACAAATAATATTAATTTTAATTGAAAAGGGATAAATAAAAACTATATAACAAAAGAGTATGATTATGGAATTAAAGTGTTCATTAAGTTTTCATCCTTTCATGGAAATAATCCTTATTAATCCAATTTTTTATGTTTATATTATGGTTATTTAAGATGGATGAATTCAAAAGAGTTAGACGAATGCTTGATATTTTATTGGATAGATCAAAGCTATAAATTTTAGACTAATTACAGGGAAGAATTGAACATAACAAGTGACTGGAATAACACTGTGGTCCATTAATCATCTATTAAGAGGTCTCCCTAACATCATGTGCCTCCAGTAATTGCCCATTTCTGAGAAAATAGGCTACATGGTCAAAATATGTTCATCCAATGTCTTTTAGACATGTTTCTAGGTTATTTGGACCCTTAAATTTAATTTTAAACACTAACTAATATTGTTTTTACCTTAAGCGATGTAATTAATTTTAATTACATTCAAAAAAAATTTGTTTAAAGACTAATTTGACATTATTATAAATTTTAGATTATTATAATTACAAATAATTTTTCAATTTTTTTAATTTCTAATCATAGACGTGGAAAAAATTAGTTCAAAATTAATCCCATAAATGTATCATGAAAGGCAGTTTTATAGTGAAAAATCCCAAAAGATTGAAATGTTTTTCTGTAAAATTTCAATAATATTTTTTTTAAAAAATGAACAACATTGTATTAATTTATGTAAAATCTCTCAAATTTCACTTTAAAATCAAATTAAAATATAATATAACTATAAGAGAAATAGACAAAAAAGCAGTTTTGAAATAAAATTTAGTATTTTTACAATTCATCAAAAAATGACATTTTTGAAGGAAAAAACCCCAAAATTCACCCTAAGATAATTTTCAAATTATGAATTCAAAAATGAGGGATATTTTATCAAATTATATTTCTAAATGAGTTTAAATTTAATTTTATTATTATTGGAATAAGGACATAAAAATAAAATCTTTTGAGAAAATAATATATTTAAAAACATATAGACATTATCGAAAATTATAATATTTATTTATAGAAAAACTATATAAATATTATTTAAATACTATTTATTACTTTTCAAATTAATATTTTTAAATTTTATGATATAAGTATCTCATTTTAATAATTATAATAATAAAATAATGTTTCATATAAACATAGTGTTGTATATAATGCAAGCCATGTCGGTGTTGCATTTAGCATAAGCTTATCCTGGTGTAGCATATAATGAAATAATAACTTAGTGTAGCATGAAATACCATATATAAAATAAAATAAATTTATTTGGAAATAAAATTAATGAAAACATAGGGGGTTGAATTTTACCCCCCCCCCCTAAAAATGAATTTCTTCCCTGAAATTCATCATTCAGGTATAGAAAAATGAGGATAATTTTATCCATCATATCCTCAAGTTCACATATAGATTATTATAACTAGTTATTTGTACCATAACATTGACCAGGTGAGTGGTCTTGTATCATAGAACTGTATCAGTATGATCTATAATTTCAACAGGTTAATCCTTATAAAAAATATCTTGATCCAGTTATTTGACCTAAGAGTTTAGTTCATGTAAAAAATCTGATATGAACTTTCTCTGGAGAGATACATGGTACACATCATGGACTTGAGAGATATTCAAAAAAAGTTAAAAGAGATATGATACCATCCTGATGTGATAAATAATTTCAAATGGGTTGATATACATAAGAATTAGTTTCACGTTGTTCCTAAATCTCATAACCATATTCCAGAGAGCGATTCATGGAAATAGCTTCTTACTAAATTCAAATTATAGATCACATTTATGGCTATCATCATAACACTTCTAGAGACTCTAATATTCCATTATATGGTTCTGATTGTTTTTACCCTTCTATTCCATTTATTCTATGATCTCATGTCCCAATAGAATTCTTTATCAAACTTTATCTCAGCATGTTGGAGTTCTACATTTCCTCCTATAGAGTACTTCATAAAAATCCATCTGAATTCTTGAGTGAAACCTATTTTTGTAAGAAAAATCTATGGGAGGATTGTGTCGATCCAAAAAACCTTTTAAATCCAATGAACAAGATCTCAAAATATCATCTAAGGTATGATTTGTTTATTTATATTTACCATCCTTTTGTGGATGATAATTAGTGTTAAAACTGAATTCTGTATCATGCCCATGCTGAAGAAATATCCAAATCTTTGAGGTAATCCTCATATACCAATCAGATAAAAAATAATGTGGTACTCCATGTAACCTTACCAATTTCTTAATGTATATCCAAGAAATAATATCCATAAATAATTCAAATGTGATATTAATGATGTGTTCAAACTTAGTAAGGTGATCGACTTCCACCCATATAGCATTAATCCCTTTAGAGGTTTTGGGGAGTCCGATGACAAAATCCATAGTGATGTTCTCATACATCCATTCTGGTATTGGTAATGGATAAAAAACGCCTTGTACATTTATCTTTTAGACTTAACTTAGAATAATACTAATCACTATGATATAAACTCTACGATATCACACTTCTTGACATCCCACCATAAGTGGTCTTATAAGTCACTATACATCTTCTCACTTCCAAGATTATAACGACCCATACTTTACATACATTGTTATTTCTTTAGAATTAAAGCATACTTATTACAACATATAACAAAACCATGATAGGAATGTATATGTATAGTGTCTTTAGAAACTGGTAAAGATAAAAAACCGGTTCATAAATCATCCACATTGTCTCACATTTATTTAATCATATTTAGAGTCCCTTTTGGCATATCCTACTTAATACCATTCTTCTTGACCTGGGGAGAAGGAAAAATTCAAATGGTGAGCTCAAATTCTTAGTAAGGTCAAAAAATATAAATATCAATCATATCATATTCATAAGAACATAACATTTTGAAAATCATATCCTGCATAAGAGATCATAATATCATGACATGGGATAAATAATTGTAGTGAAATGTAATCCAAATATTCATAACATAAGATATGAAACTTTTTTTCATACACACATAATCATATAAAATCATTTCATATAATTCAAGACTCATTTCCAAGACTATCATAGCATACAAAGTCCATTACTGAACCGAGTTCACTCCTCAATCTAGTTCTCTATCATTGAACCAGATTAACATTCCATTACATCCATGTATATCTCATGAGATATAAATCATTACCCAATGCATTGAGAGGAGATATAGGTCTCACCCATTTCATAATGATACTGTTCTAATGTGTGCCACAAAATCATAAATCATACATCATAGCATAACCCAAGTAATAAAAACGGGATTCTTAAACATCATGCCATCATAATCCATATAATATTAAAGGACTTCATAAAAATAATTACATCATAACATAATCAAATCAATTTAATAATAGGGGTAGAAATAGAAACCTATATTATCTTACATGGAAAATAATTTTGATAAAACACTTGAACTCCATTCTTGAGGAAAATATACTTTCTACTTCAGAACATTTTACCCTTCTCCACATGTCATACAATTTTAAACTAAAATAAGTTAATTTAAATTAAACTTTAAAACATGTTAAGTATGATTCATGGAAATACTATTCTAGGAAATCGTAAAAATCCATTCATGCTTTATAAGTAAAAAACGTTCTTCTAGTACTTTTTCCGGAAAAGTGAAAAGTATCTCATACTGAAAATAAAAAAAAATATTCCTTTCATATATTTTAATAAATATTCACCAATATATAAAATTCGATTTTAAAAATTGTAGGAGGATATAAATAATATTACATATTGTGGAAACATTGATGTGGAATATAAATACGCCCCAATAAATTCTGAGGTATAAACAAACTCAAATAAAAATGATATTTGCAAGATTTTCACTTACCTTAGGTTCGATATGATCTGTAAATATCTGAACCTCCTGTATAATGATATAAATAATGTTACTGACTTATTTTTGAATCATATACATTGTTATTATATCATATATGGTCATATTCTTATCTCTTTATTAGTAATATTTCATTGTTACTTGTTATTCGGGTGTTCATTGCTTTATGTTCTTATGAGTGTTTTGTTGAATAAATTCTTATTACTCTTTTTGGATTATAGCTACATCATTTAAATAATGATATTATTATAATATATATCATATTTATTCATTAAATTTGTTTATATAATCATGGTTTAATGAAGATCATGTAGAACGAATCACATCGCACCATTGAGACGGTAATCTGTATGTACAAACGAGCGATGATATCGTTCCCATAATTATTGAATGGTGTTGGAGTGGATGATAGAATATCTCAGAATTAGTATCATGTTATAATAATAATATATTGTTATTATTTACACCATTATACCCATCCATTTAAGGTGGTGGTGTAAAAAATATTACACCACGGTGTGAATATGATATTCCGTACGTACGCACGCGTGGTGATTTCATTTTACATAGGATTGATAGAAGGTGAAATAGGGTTGTTTCATATTTATAATAACATATCATTATATTAGTGATACTGATGTTATTACATTATAATGAAACATATAAATAATAGGAAGTAGAAGAAGAAATAAATTTGAAAGAATCATTAAAGGAAATTACCTCTTCTTCGATGCGCCTCTTCTAAACTTCCTCTTAGGGAACTAAAGTTTGTCTTTTAAGAATACCAGGACCTCTAGTATGTTTCTAGGGAAGTGTAGAAGATAAATGGATACGGTTTGTCTGATCTTGAAGGCTCAAAATTATGTGATGTGGAGATGGACGAGGTGTCCTTTTATAAGAGAGGAGAGGGGCACTCTTGGAAGCCTCTAGAATATTAATTTATAATAAACTCAAAACCCACATAAAAACCACAAAAAATGACTCAAATACGAATTTTAGATGATATAGGGTTGTAAGATCATCAACTAATAAATTTTATACATGTTGGAAATTTATTTTGAACCTTATCAATTTGATTTATCCTTATTTAATCTATTTAATTTTATTTGTGGTAATAATATTCCAAATATTAAATTGTTATAAATAATTAATTATGTTTTGTGAATTGTCAATAATTGGAAAATTTATGACATTTTAGATCATATAAATTTCATTTTATAATTTTTAAATATTTTTTTCATCTTTAAAAATTTTATAATATGTTATTTTAATAAAATAACAATAGTGTCAATTTTGACACTATTAAATTATTTGCGTTTAAATAAAATCCACACAGTGGATATATTCAAACAAAAATATTTAATAAATTGTTAACATGTCATATTCATCTATAAATTTTTTGGAGAACATTAATTTGTTCATATAATATTTATTTTAATATTCTTAAAACCATTTATTTTATATTTCAATCAATAAAATAATTTCTAAATCACTATTGTGTCCTCATTAATGATAATTATTTAATCCCTAAAAATTATAAATAAATTCTCATGATGTATATAATTTTTTATATTTCTGTATAGTCTTTAAATTCGATGTTTTATGAGGTTTATCATTAAATTCAAATTATTACACTTATAAGATATAAGAGAGTGACATGTTGTCACTTTCATTGGTTTTAAAAATAATTGTATCATTTTCATGGTAAAAAGTCCATGAAATGAATCTATTCTGACCCTTAAGTGATATGGGTCAGCTTGTATTCATCCAATAGAATTTTTTTTAGGTGTTTGGGTAATTTTATAATCTTATTTTTACCCTTAATTACCTGATATACCATTAACTGTAGTAAATAAAACTTATCATAGTTACTATTCATAATGTCAAAAAAATAAAAGTAAAATATTAACATAATTTGTACCCACTCAATCCAAATACAGAATCTATTTTTAAAAATTCAAAACATAAAAGTTGCAGTAAATAATTTAAAATTAATCCTGCTGTTAAGAAAACGGGTTTTTAAAAGTTAAAACATTGTCAAAGATTGAAATGTTTTTACCTATAAATTCATTGTAAATTTAATGGTAATGATATACATTATATTAAATGGTAAAAATATATTCTATTTATACTTTAAAACCATTAAACATTATAATTTATCCATATAAATTATCTTGATGAAAAAATTTGTTTTTAAGAAAAATTTAGCATATTTTAACTATTCATCAAAATATAAAAGTTATTAGAAAAGTATCAAAAATTTATCAAATGTAAATTTTTTATTCTGATTCAAAATAAGAAGTTTATTTTGTATAATTTATCTTATAAACTTGTAAAAATTATATTTAAAATGGTTGTGCCATCAAAAGTCTATAAAACTATATTTTTTGAAAAATACACCTTTAATCTGAAAAATTGATTTTGTTTTCATATCTAATTATTGAAAATGTGTAAGATGAATTATAATGGTATAAAATTAAAATTTTGGTTAATACTATTCATAACTTCTAGTTCATAATAATATATCATTGTTTAGTGAAACTCTGTATTGCATACAATGCAAGCTACTAAGGAAGGTTGCTCTTGCGTGTAACCCAAGCCAAGCTAGTGTTTTTTGTAGTGAAAGATTCTTTTGGTGTTGTGTATAACAGAAGATATATATATATATATATATATATATATATTTCTCATAAAATCTCATGGTGTTACATTTTACCCCCCTTAAAATGTAATTCTCCCTCTAAATTCATCACTTCGTAATAAACAGATGAGGATACCTCTCCCTCATCATATCCTCAAGTTCCCATGTAGCTTCTTCTAATTGGTGGTTACTACATAAAACTTTTACCAAGTTAGTGTTCTTGTTTCGTAGAACTTTTTTCTACGATCCAGAATCTCTATCACCTATTCTTCATAGGAAAGATCTTTCTCCAGCGGTTCAACATCTGGGCTTAGTACATGTGAAGGATCATGTATGTACTTTCTCAAGAGTGATACATGGAACACATCATGAACTAGAGAGAGATTTGGTGGAAGTTCCAATCTATAAGCTACCTTCCCAACAGAATCTAGTATTTGGAAAGGACTGATATACCTAGGGATTAGCTTTCCCTTCTTTCCAAATCTCATTACTCTCTTCCAAGGAGAAATTCGTAAGAACACTTTATCACCCACTTCAATCTCTCGGTATTTTCTTCAGTTGTTGGCATAACTTTTTTATCGACTCTAAGATGATCTTATGTGTTGTATAATAGATCTGGCATTTTCTGCCATCTCATAAATAAGATAAGGTCCAAATAGCTTTCTTTATCCAACTTCATCTCAGTAAGTTGTAGATCTGCATTTCGTTCCATAGAGAACCTCATAAAGAGCCATCTGAGTACTGGATTAAAATATTTTTTTATAACCAAATGTAGGTGTTGATCCCAACCACCTTTGAAATACATAGAAAAAGCTATCAACATGTCTTCCAAAGCTTGAATTTTCCTCTCAGACTGACCGTCTGTCAGAGGATTATAGGTAGTGCTGAAACTCAAATCTGTATCTAGAGCATACTGAAGACTTCACCAAAACATTGAGGTAAACCTCCAATCCCAATCAGATATTATGGAAAGTGGTACTCCATGCAATCTTACCACTTCCTTTATATATATATTGGCAAGATGATCAAGAGATAAATCCTCTCTAATAGCAATGAAGTGTGTCGACTTCCTAAGACGATCAACTATATCCCATATAGAATTATTTCCTTTGGATGTTTTGGGAAGTATGATGACAAAGTCTATAGGGATATTTTCCCATTTCTATTCTGGTGTGGGTAATGGTTGTAACATCCATTTATACTTCTGTCTCTCAGCTTTAACATACTGAAAAACCATGCATCGAGAGACATAGTCGATGATATCTCTTTTATTCCATCCCACCAAATGTACTCATTCAGGTCCCCATACATATTTGTACTTCCATGATGAATAGATAATGAAGAACTATGTGCCTCATTTGGAAGCTCCTTCTTTAATTATTATATGGTAGGAAGACAAACATGGTTCTTGAACCTTATTATCCCATCACAATCAAGGATGAATTCAGGAATATTTCTCACCTTATTTTGAAGCCCAACATCCTCTTTCTGTGCCTCTTTAATCTTCACTTGTATAGATGGTCGAACATTTATTTGAGAAAGATAAGATATCTCCCCTTTTATTAAAATTCCATGATCCATCCTTTGTAAATCCATAAATATTGGATCCTTTGTGATCCTCATCATGGATAAGCTAACATGATCTTATCGACATAATGGGTCTTCCACCTTGTTTTCTTTCCCCAGGTGGTAATGAATTGAGTAGTCATAATCCTTAATCAGCTCCAACCATCTTCTTTGGCACATATTCAGATCCTTTTATGTGAAAATATACTTTTAAATTTTATGATCAGTATAAATATCACACATTTCACCATAAATTTAATGCCTCCAATTATTTAATGCAATGATTACTGCAGCTAACTCCAAATCATGAGTTGGGTAATTTGGATCATGGATCTTCAACTGTCGTGAGGCATATGATATCACCACATCTTTTTTCATGAGAACACACCCCATCCCCTTCTCTGATGCATCACTATAGATCACACACCTTTCTCCACGACAAGGCAGTGTGAGCATAGGTGCACTGGCTAACCTTTTTTTAGCTCTTTGAAATTATCTTCACATTCCACCATCCAAACAAACTTAACTTCTTTCTAGGTCATTTTGGTGATTGGATTAGATAATAGTGAAAAATCTTTCACAAAACGTCGTTAATACCTAGGTAAACCAAGAAAACTTTGGATCTTAGTTACTGTTGTTGGTCTCGACCATCTTTCAATAACCTTTGTTTTTGCTGGATCCACAAATATCCCCTTTTATAGATTATATAACCCAAAAATAAAACTTTTTGAAGCCAAAATTCACACTTGGTAAATTTGGAATAAATTTTAACTTTTCTCAGGGTCTTCAATAGAATTCTTAAGTGATCTTCATGTTATTCCTTGCTCTTTGAATAGACAAGAATATACCCTATAAAGACTACCACAAACTGATCATGATAGTCTCTAAAGACTCTATTCATATTATCCATGAAGATAGTAGGGGAATTAGTAAGATCAAATGCCATCATAATAAACTCATAGTGTCCATAAAATGTATGGAAAGTTGTCTTTGGTATATCCTCCTTTTTGACCCTTAATTTATGATACCCTGAATAAAGATCAATTTGGAAAATTATTGAGCTCCGCGTAGTTGGTAAAATAAGTCATCAATGCATGGGAGAGGATATTTGTTCTTGATAGTGATATGGTTATGTTCTCGATAATCAATGTAGAGTCTCATTGATCCATCTTTCTTCTAAACAAATAGAATAGGTGCTCCCCAAGGTGATGAACTTGGGCGTATGAATCCCTTATCAAGATTCTCATGGAGTTTCTAATACAATTCTCGAAACTCAATTGGGGACATTCTATAAGGTGTATTTGAAATGGGCATAGCACCCAGTTTGAGTTCTATTCAAAACTCAATTTCACAATTTGGTGGAAGACGTGACAATTCCTCCAGAAATACATCACCAAACTCCCATACAATGGGTATATTCTTAATTGTGATTTTATCTCCAACCATTTGAGATAAATAACCTTAACTTATTGGAATTAAAACCCATAATATGGAATAAATTTCCACTCTATGGTTATATTCATCCTTGCATCGATATATGATCATATATTGATCAAGAATATGAAATGTGACTTCCCTTATTTGGCAATTGATATGATATCCATATAAAGAAATCCAATCAATGCCAAGAATCACATCAAATTACACTATAGGAAGGATCTCAAGATTTTCAAGAAACACTTTCCCCCAAAATTCAATCAGAGATGAATTGTAAACTTTTGATGCGACTGGTGTGCCCTTAAGAGTTGTTACAGCTAACTCGATAGCTAATTATTTGGGTAGTATGGTTATACCCTTAGAAAGTTTTTCATAAAAAAATATTGGGTGGATCCATAATCAAATAAGACATTTTTTTACTTTAGAGTGGATGGCATGTGTTCCTTTCAACACTTCGTTATCGAACTCCACATTGCCGATAGAAATTGCATGTGAATTTCCATTGTCTTTGGCCTTAAGAGTTTGTTGATGTCGATCATCATCAACAAACATTGGATTAGGGCATTTATTGGCATAATTCTCCATTTCCTTGCACTTGAAACATTGAAGTGTAAGACGTGCATTATTTGTATCCTTTTCTTTGTTTGCATCACTAGACATATTTTTCCCATCACTGCAGCATTCAATTGCCCGATGACAATCTTTTCCACATTTATAACATTTACTTGTCCCCTTAAGACAAATCCCTCCATGTTTCTTTCCACACTTTGAGCATAAGGGAAAACATATCTTTTTTTTAGTGTGGTCTTTAGATTTTCCTTTTAATTACATTTTCCTCTTCTTATCAAACCCATATGACTGATGGGTTACTCAAATCTGCATCTCAACCTTGAGAGAACATCGAACAATTTCTTCAGTACTATTGAAGTCAGTTATATTTATTTCTCTTTGGAGACTTTTTTTGAAACACTAAAGAATCAATAGATCTTACTCTTAGGTTGGATAATAATCCCAAAAGCATACCTTGCAAGCCTTGTAAAATTTTCCTTATAGGTACCAACAGATTCATCATCCTTTCTCTTATGTTCAAGAAACTCCTCCATATTTTCTCAAAGAATAGGAGGGAATCACTTTTTAAAAAACATTCTTGAACTCATCTCATTAAATGGACTCAATTTCATCCCTTTACCTAGTATTATTGATAAGATTCCACCATTGATCAGCTTCACCTTCGAAATGATATACTACTAAGATGACTTTATCATGTTTAGAACATTGAGGGATTGAAAATATATTCTCATTGGTACTGATCCATTGTTCAACCACTAATGGATCCAAAGAACCACTGAATGAAGGTGGACGTTTCCTCATGAAGGATTCAACAGAATGTTGCTCTCTCTTTTGCTCTTTTGGAAGTCCTGCATGATTCATAGCTTGAGAAAGTTGTGTGAGCATGGCTACACTATTTTTCATTCTAGCTCCCATATCGTTTGGTTGCTCAGGGGGACAATCATTGCATTACCCATCGCATTTATCATTAACACGGTTCCTTTGGGTTATAACCATTGACTAAAACCAGGAATCATAGTGTGAGAAACGCTAATTACAAAAGGTAAACCACATAATCAAGAATAAAATTTCACACTTTAGGTCTTATCATAGGTTATTCATGGCCATTTCTAAAATTCTAAGACTGTGTTCTATGCTTATACATATCCTTAGGGTTCTTACTAAGGCTTTCACAACCTATTTTCTAAAAGTTGACTATTCCTTTCTTTTGATACAAACTATAACGACCCATACTTTACATACACTATTATTGCTTCATAATTGAAACATACTTATTAAAACATATAACAAAACCATGATAGGACCATATAAGTATACTTTCTTTAGAAATTGGGAAACATAAACAATTGGTTCATAAATCAACTACATTATCTCCCATTTATTTCATCATATATAGAGTCTGTTTTTCCATATCCTACTTAATTCTATTTCTCTTGACTTGGGGAAAAGAAAACATACAAATGGTGATTTCAGATGCTCAGTAAAGTAAAACAAAGAAAAGTTCAATCATATCATATTCATAAGAATATAACATTTTTAATATCATATCCTCTAAAAGAGATCATAATAGCCTGACATGGGATAAATCTTAGTAGTGAAATGTAATCCCAATATTCATGACATAAGACATGAAAAATTTTCTCAATACACACATAATCATAGAAAATCATTTTATATTAGTGAAGACTCATTTCCAAGAACATCATAGTGGAAAAAGTCCATTACTGAACTGTGTTCACTCCTCGTTCTAGTCCTGTATCACTGACCCATATTAACTTTCTGTTCCAGCCATGTCTATATCATGAGATATAAATCATTACCTAATGGATTAGAGGGAGATATAGGTCCCACCCATCTCATAATGATACCATTATTATGTGTGCCACAAAATCCTAAATCATACATCATAGTATAACCCATGTAATAAAAATGGGATTCTTAAACATCATTCCATCCTAATCTATATAAGATAAAAGGAATTCATAAAAATAATCCCATAATAAAATAATCAAATCAATTTAATAATAGGGATAGAAATAGAACCCTGTATTATCTTATATGGAAAATAATTTTGATAAAACACTTGAACTCCATTCTGGAGGAAAATATCCTTTTTTACTTCAAAACATTTTTCCTTTCTCAACATTTCATAGAATTTTAAAATGAAAGAAGTTAATTGAAAATAAACTTGAAAACTTATAAAGGAATCTTCATGGAAATAAATTTTTATGAAATCAAAAAAATCCATTCATTCCGTATAAGTTAACAAAGCATTCTTCTTGTACTTTAGAAAGAAAAGTCCAAAAGTATCTAGTACTAAAAATTGAAAAAGATTCCTTTCATATCTTATACTAAAAATTCAAAAAATAGGAAAATTTGGGTTTAAAAAATTGTAGGAGGATAGAAATAATATTACATATTTTGGAAACATGGATGTGTATGATAAATATTCCCCAATAAATTCTTAAGTATAAACAATCTCAGATAAAAATGAGATTTATGAGATTTTCCCTTACCTTAGGTCTGATATGCTCTGTACGTATCCAAAACTACTGTATAATGATTTAAATAATGTTATTGACTTATTCTATAATAATATAAACTATTATGATATCATATATGTTCATATTCTTATCTCTTTATTAGTAATATTTCATTGCTACTTAATATTCGGGTGTTCATTGCTTTATGTTATTATGCGTGTTTTGTCGAACAAATTCTTATTCATATTTTTATGTTATAGATACATAATTTTAATAATGGTATTAGTATAATATATATCCTATTTATTCATTCAATTAATTTATATAATCATGGTTTAATGAAGATCATGTAGAACGAATCGCATCGCACCATGGAGACGGTAAGCCGTACGTACGCATGAGCGACGATATCATTCCCATAATTATTGAATGGAATTGGAGTGGATGGGATAATATCTTAGAATTAGTATGATTTTATAATAATCATATATGGTTATTCTTTACACCATTATACCCATCCATGTAAGGTGGAGGTGGGGAACAGATTACTCCACGACATGGAGACAATATTCTGTACGTACGCACGCACGATGATTTCATTTTCCGTAGGATGGATTGAAGGTGAAATAGGTTATATTTATATTTATAATAACATATCATTATATGAGTGATAATTATGTTATTACATTACAATGAAAAATAATAATGAAGAGGAATTGGAAGAAGAAATAAATTTGAAAGAATCGGTAAAAGATATTACCTCTTCTTCGATGAACCTCTTCTAAACCTCCTCTTAGGGCACTAAAGTTGGTATTTGAAGAACACCAGGACCTCTAGTGTGTTTATAGGGAAGTGGAGAAGAGAAATGTACAGGGTTTTAGGGAGGTTGAATGCTCTAAATGTTGTTAGGAGGAGATGGAGGAGGTGCCCTTTTAATAGATAGGAGAGGGGCACTCTTGGAAACCTCTAAAATATTAATTTATAATAAACTCAAAACCCTCATAAAAACCTCTGAAAATTACTCAAATATGATGATTATATTATATAGGGTTTTAATATCATCAAAAAATAAAATTTAGACAATGTGGAAATTTATTTTAAACCTTATCAACTTGATATATCTTTATTTAATCTATTTAATTTTATTTGTTGAAACAATATTCCAAATGTTTAATTTTTATAAATAGTTACTTATGTGCTATGAATTGTCAATATTTGGATACTTTATGACATTTTAGATCATATAAATTTCAATTTATAATTTTTAATTTTTTTTTGATATTTAACCAATTTTACAATATGTTATATTTATAAAATAACAATAGTGTCAATTTTGACACTATTCATTTATTTGAATTTAAATAAATTCCACACAATGGATATATTCTAATTTTTTTTAATATATTCCTAAAATGTCATATTCATCTAGAAAATTTGTGGATAACATTAATTTGTTCATATAATATTTATTTTAATATTTTTAAAACCATTTATTTGATATTTTAATCAATAAAATAATTTCTACATAACTATTGTGTCATCATTAATGATAATTATTTAATCCGTAAAAATTATAAATAAATTCTCATGAGGAATATAATTTCATTATATTTGTGGAGACTATTTATATTCGATGTTTTATGAGGTTTATCACTAAATTAAAATTATTAAACTTATAAGATATAAGAGAGTGACATGTTGTCACTTTCTTTGGTTTTAATAATAATTATAACATTTTCATGGTCAAAAGTCTATGAAATGAATCTATTCCGACCTTTATGTGATATTAGTTTACTTTTATTCATCCAATGTAATTTTTTAAGGTGTTAGGGTAATTTTATAATCTTATTTTTACCCTTAATTACCTAATTTACCTTTAACTGTAGTAAATAAAAATTACCATAGTTACTATTCATAATGTCAATAAAAAAAGTAACCTATTAACATAATTTGGACTCACTGAGTCAGAATATTTAATATATTTTTAAAAATTCAAAACACAGAAGGTTTAGTAATTAATTTAACATTAATCTCGTTGTTAAGAAAAGGGTTTTTAAAAGTTAAAACATTTTCAAAGATTGAAATGTTTTTGCCTTTGAATTATATGTAAAATTAATGGAAATGACATAAATTATATGAAATGGTAAAACTATATTCTATTTAAACTTTAAAACCATTAAATTTTATCATTTATCCACATAATGTATCTTGATGAAAAAAGTTGTTTTTAATAAATATTTAGCATATTTTTACTATTCAACAAAATATGAAAGTTATCAGAAAAGTATCAAAAATTTATCCAATGTAAATTTTTGTTTCCTGATTCAATAGAAGAAGTTTATTTTGAAAAATTGAACTTATATACATGTCAAAAATTATATTTAAAATGGGTGCGCCATCAAAAGGCGGTAAAACTACATTTTTTTTGAAAAATACTACTTTTATCCGGAAAAATTGATTTAGTTTTCATATCTCATTCTAGAAAATTTGTAAAATAAATTATAATGTTATGAAATTCAATATTTGGTTAATATTATTCATAATGGATAGTTCATAATAATATGTCATTGTTTAGTGAAACTCGGTATTGTGAACAACACAAGCTATAGAGGAAGGTTTCTCTTGCGTGTAACACAAGCCAAGCCAGTGTTGTGTGTAGTGAAAGATTGCTTTGGTGTTGCGTATAACATAAGAAATATAAATATAAATATAAATACATATATATATATATATATCTCAAAAAATCTCATTCTGTTACATTCTACCCCCCTTAAAATGAATTTCACCCTCGAAATTTGTCACTTCGTAACAAACAGATGAGGATACCTCTCCCTCATCATATCCTCAAGTTCCCATGTAGCTTATTCTAATTGATGGTTCCTCCATAAAACTTTTACCAAGTTAGTGGTCTTGTTTCATAGAACTTTTTTCACTACGATCCAGAATCATTATCAGTTGTTCTTCATAAAAATGATCTTTCTCCAACGGTACAACTTATGAGCTTAGTACATGTGAAGGATCAGGTTTGTACTTTCTAAGGAGAGATATGTGGAACACATCTTGAACATGAGAGAGATTTGGTGGAAGTTCTAATCAGTAAGCTACCATCCTAAAATGATCCAGTATTTCGAAAGTAATTATATACCTAGGTCTTAGCTTTCTCTTCTTTCCAAATCTCATTACTATCTTCCAAGGAGATATTCGTAAGAACACTTTATCAACCACTTAAAACTCTAGGTCTTTTGTTTGATTGTTAACATAAATTTTTTGTCGACTCTGATCTGCTCTTATGTGTTGATTAATAGATCTAACCTTTTTTTCCATATCATCAAAAAAATCAGGTCCTAATAGCTATCATTCCCCAACTTCATCCCCACAAGTTGGAGTTATACATTTCTTTCCATAAAGATCTTCATAAGGAGCCATTTTAATTATGGAGTGAAAGTTATTATTATAAGAAAATTCCACCCAAGGTAGGTGTTGATCCCAACAACCTTTGAAATTCCTAGATAAAGCTCTAAACATACCTTTTAAAGTTTGAATTGTCCTCTCAGACTGACCGTCTGTCTAAGGAAGATAAACACTTAAAAAAACTCAACTATGTATCTAGAGCATGCTGAAGACTTTGCCAAAATATTGAGGTAAACCTCATGTCCTAATTAGATATAATGGAAAGTGGTACTCCATGAAATCTTACCACTTCCTTTACATATATCTTGGAAAGTTGATCAAGAGACAAATCCTCCCTAATAGCAAGGAAGTGTGCTGACTACTTAAGATGATCAACTATAACCCAGATAGCATTATTGCCTTTGGATGTTTTGGGATGTCCGATGAAAAAGTCCATAGTGATGTTTTATCATTTAAATTTTGGTATGGGTAATGGTTGTAACATCCATTTAGTCTTCTATCTCTTAGGTTTAACTTTCTGACAAACCAAGCATCGAGAGACATATTCAACGATATCTCTTTTCATGACATACCACTAAAAGTACTCTTTCAGGTCACTATACATCTTTGAACTTCCAGGATGAATAGAGAATGAAGAACTATGAGCCTCATCCATAAGCTCTTTTTTTAATTCTTCTGTGGTAGGAATACAAACACAGTTCTTGAACCTTATTATCACATCTCAATCAAGGTTGAATTCAGGAACATTTATCACTTCTTTTGAAGGCCAACATCCTCCTTTTGTGCTTCATTAATCTTCACTTGTATAGATGGTTGAACATTTATTTGAGAAAGATAATATATCTCCCCTTTCATTAAAATTAAAAGATCCATCCTTTTTAAATCCATAAATATTGGATCCTTTATTATCCTCATCATGGATAATCTATCATGGTCATGTAATCTTAATGTGTCTTCCACCTTCTTTGCTTTCCCATGGTGGTAATGAATTGAAAAATCGTAATCCTTAATCAGAACCAACCATCTTCTTTAGTGAATATTCATCTCCTTTTGTGTGAAAATATACTATAAAATTTTATTATTAGTCTAAATATCACACCTTTCACCATAAAGATAATGCCTCAAAATCATTAATGCAAAAATTACCGCAACTAACTCCAAATCATGAGTTGGGTAATTTTGCTAACGTATTTTCAACTATCGTGAGGAATAAGCTATCACCATATCATTTTTCATGAGAACACCCCCAACCCCTTTGTAGATGCATCACTGTAGATCACATACCTTTCTCTACTACAAGGCAGTGTGAGCACAGGTGCACTGGCTAACCTTCTTTTTATACCCTTGAAATTATCTTTACATTCCTCCTTCCAAACAAACTTAACTCCTTTCAGAGTCAATTTGGTGAGTGGATTAGATAATAGTGAAAAATATATCACAAAACATTGATAATACCCACCTAAACCAAGAAAACTTTGGATCTCAGTTACTATTTTTGGTCTCGACCATCTTCCAATAACCTCTATTTTTATGGATCCATAGATATCCCATTTTATAGATTATGTGACCCAAAAATGTAAATTTTTTAAGCCAAAATTTACACTTGGTAAATTTGGCATAAAACTTCTCTTTCTCTGGGTCTTCATTACAACTATTAGGGGATATTCATGTTCTTCCTTGCCCTTTGAATAGAAACAAATATCAACTATAAAGACTACCACAAACTGATCAAGATAGTCTCTAAACACACTATTCATCAGATCCATGATGTAGAATGGGAATTAGTAAGACCAAATGGCATCATTATAAACTCATAGTTTCCATATCTTGTACGAAAGTCGTCTTTGGTATATCCTCCTTTTGACCCTTAATTTATGATACCCTAAATGAAGATCAATCTTGGAAAAGTTTTGAGATCTGCGTAGTAGGTCAAATAAGTCATCAATGCATGGCAGATGATATTTTTTCATGATAGTGATCTTGTTATGTTCTCAATAATCATTCTAGAGTCTCATTGATCCATCTTTCTTTTTAACAAACAGAACAGGTGCTCCCTAAGGTTATGGACTAGGGTGTATGATTCCTTATCAAGATTATCTTGGAGTTACTTCTTCAATTCCAGGAACTCAATTGGGGCCATTCTATAAGGTGTCTTTGAAATGGTCATAGCACCCAGTATGAGTTCTATTGAATACTCAACATCACAATTTCGTGGAAGACCTATAAATTCTACTATAAAGACATCATCAAACTCACGTACCATGGGTATATTCTTAATTGTGAGTTTCTCTCCAACCATTTGAGATAAATAACCTTAATTTATCAGAATCAAAACCCATAATATGGAAGAAATTTCCACTAGATGGTTATATTATTCCTTGCATCGATAGATGATCATTGATTGATTAGGAATATTAAATGTGAATTCCATTCTTTGGAAATTGATATGAGATCCATATAAAGAAAGCCAATAAATGACAAGAATCACATCGAGTTCCACTATATGAAGGATCACACGATTTGCAAAAATCAATTTCCCAAAAACTTCAATCGGAGAAGAATTGTAATCATTTGATACGACTGTTGTGCCATTAGGAGATGTTACAGCTAACTCCATAGATAATTGTTGGGGTATTATGGCGATACCCTTAGAAAATTCTTCAGAAATAAAATATTGGGTGGATCTAGAATCAAATAAAACATTTTATACATTAGAGTAGAGGGTAAGTGTATCTTTCACCACTTTGTTATCTTACTCCACACCGCCAATAGAAATTTCATGTGACTTTCATTTGTCTTTGGCCTTAAGAGTTTGTTAATGTCAATCATCATCAACAAACCTTGTATTTGGTCATTGATTGACATAATTACCCATTTCCTTGCACTTGTAACATTGATGTTTAGGAGGTGTATTATATGTATCCTTTTCTTCCTTTGCATCACTAGACATCTTTTTCCCATCATTGTGGCATTCAATTCTTCCGATTACCTTCTTTTCCACACTTATAACATTTTCTTTTCCCCTTAAGAAAATTCCCTCCATGTTTCTTTCCACACTTTGAGCATAAGGGAAAACTCATCTTCTTTCCAGTGAGGACTGTAGATTTTCCTTTGAATTCCATTTTCCACTTCTTATCAAACCCATATGACTGATGGGTTACTAAAATATCCATCCCAACCTTGAGTTCACATAGAACAATTTCCTTATAGCTATTGAAGTCCCCTATAGATAATGACCTTTGAAGACTTGGTTTTAAGCGACTAAAGAATCAATTGATCTTACTCTCAAGTTGGATAATAATCCCAGAATCATACCTTGCAATCCTTGTAAAATTTTCTTCGTAGGTACCAATAGATTCTTCATCAATTTTCTTCAGTTCAGGAAACTCTTTATCTATCTTTGTTCAAAGAATACGAGGTAAGTACATATTGAAAATAATGTTCTTGAACTCATCCCATTCAATGGACTCAATTTCATCCCTTTCTATTGTATTCTTGAAAAGATTCCACCATTGATTAGCTTCACCTTCCAAATGATTTACTGCTAAGATAACTTTATCATGTTCATAACATTGAAGGACTAAAAATATCTTTTTAGTGGTATTGGTCCATTGTTCAGCCACTAATGGATCCGAAGAACTTCTGAGTGAAGGTGGACGCTGCCTCATGAAGGATTCACCAGAATGTTTCTCCCTCATTTTCTCGTTTGGATGTCCTTCACGATTCATAGCTTGAGAATGTTGTTTGAAATTGGATACACCAGATCCCATATCTTTTTATTGCTCAGGGGGATAATCAGTACGTTGCCCATTGCATTCAACATTAACATGGTTCTTTCGGGTTCCAGCCATTGACTAAAACCAAGAAGCATAGTGCGAGAAACACTAATTACAACAAGAAAAACTCATAATGAGGAATAAAATTTCACACTTTAGGTCTTATCATAGGCTATTCATGGACATTTATAAAATACTATGATGGTGTTCTATGCTTAGACATATCCTTAGGGTTCTTACTAAGGCTTTCACTACCTAGTTTCCAAAGGTTGACTATACCTTTCCTCTAATACCAATTATAACGACCCATACTTTACATACATTGTTATTTCTTCAGAATTAAAGCATACTTATTACAACATATAACAAACCATGATAGGACCGTATAGGTATAATATCTTTAGAAACTGGGAAACATAAACAACTGGTTCATAAATCATCTACATTGTCTCCCATTTATTTCATCATATCTAGAGTCCGTTTTGGCATATCCTACTTAATACTCTTCTTCCTAACCTGGGGAATAGAAAACATACAAAGGGTGATCTCAAATTCTCAGTAAGGGAAAACAAAGGAAATATCAATCATATCATATTCATAAGAACATAACACTTTGAAAATCATTTCCTGCAAAAGAAATCATAATATCCGGACATGGCATAAATCATAGTATTGAAATGTAATACAAATATTCATAACATAAGACATTAATCATTGTGGAATATACAAATAATAATAGAAAATAATTTCATATTAGTTAAGACTCATTTCCAAGACTATCATAGCGGACAAAGTCCATTACTGAACTGAGTTCACTCCTCATTCCAGTCCTGTATCACTGAACCGGATTAACATGTCATTCCAGCCATGTCTATCTAATGAGATATAAATCTTTACCCAATAAATTGGAGGGAGATATAGGTCCCACCCATCTCATAATGATATCATTCTTATGTGTGCCACGAAATCATAAATTATACATCATAGCATAACGCATGTAATAAAAAAGGGATTCTTAAACAGAAAGTCATAATAATCCATATAAGATAAAAGGACTTCATAAAAATAATTACATCATAACATAATCAAATCAATGTAATAATAGGGATAGAAATATGACCCTATATTATATAATATGTAAATTAATTTTCATAAAACACTTGAACTCCGTTCTTGAAGAAAATATCCTTTCTACTTAAAAACATTTTTCCTTTCTCAACATTTCATACAATTTTAAACAAAAATAAGTTAATTGAAAATAAACTTGAAAACTTGTAAAGTAAGATTAATGGAAATAATGTTCTATGAAATCATAAAAATCCATTCATTCTGTATAAATTAAGAAAAATTCTTCTCGTACTTTGTCCAGAAAAGAAAAAAAGTATCTCATACAAAAAACTTTGAAATATTCCTTTCATATCTTTTACTAAAAATTCATAAATATTTAAAATTGGGTTTAAAAAATTGTAGGAGGATAGAAATAATATTACATATTTTGGAAACATGGATGTGGATGATAAATATTCCCCAGTAAATTCAGAAGTATAAACAATCTCAGATAAAAATTAGATTTGCGATATTTTCCCTTACCATAAGTCTGATATGCTCTGTACATATCTAAACCTCATGTATAATGTTTTAAATAATTTTATTGACTTATTCCAAAATCATATAAATTATTATGATATCATATATGGTCATGTTATGTTCTCTTTATTAGTAATATTTCATTTCAACTTATTATTCGAGTGTTCATTGCTTTATGTTCTTATGCGTGTTTTGTCGAATAAATTCTTATTCCTCTTTTTTAGGATATAGATAAACCTTTTAAAAAATGGTATTAGTATAATATATATCATATTTATTCATTCAATCCATTTATATAATCATTGTTTAATGAAGATAATGTAGAATGAATCACATCGCACTGTGGAGATGGTAAGCCGTACGTATGCTAGAGCGATGATATCGTTCCCATAATTATTGAAAGGTATTTGAGTGCATGATAGAATATCAAAGAATTAGTATCATGTTATAATAATCATATATAGTTATTATTTACACCATTACACCCATCCATGTAAGGTGGTGGTGGAAAACAGATTACACCACAACGTGGAGAGGGTATTCTTTACGTATGCACGAACAGTGATTTCATTTTCCGTAGGATGGATAGAAGGTGAAACAGGGTTGTTTCATATTTATAATAACATATCAGTATATGAGTAATACTGATGTTATTACTTTATAATGAAACAAATAAATAAGATAAAGTAGAAGAAGAATTAAATTTGAATGAATCGGTAAAGAATATTACATCTTCTTCGATGAGCCTCTTCTAAAACTCCTCTTAGGGCACTAAAGTTGGTCTTTGAATAAGACCAGGACTTCTAGTATGATTCTAGGGAAGTGTATAAGAGAAATGGCCAGAGAGGTGCCAAGATTTAAGGCTCAAAATGTTGTGAGTAGGAGTGGGAGGTGGTTTTCTTTTATAAAAGAGGAGAGGGGCCCTCTTGAAAACCTCAAAAATATTAATTTATAATAAACTCAAACACCACATAAAAACCTCAAATAATGACTCAAAACCTAATATTAGATGATAGAGGGTTTTAATATCATCAAAAAATAACATTTAGGAATTCTGGGAATTTATTTTAAACCTTATCAACCTGATTTATCCTTATTTAATCAATTTTATTTTATTTGTGGTAATAATATTCCAAATTTTAAATTGTTATAAATAATTACTTATGTTTTTTGAATTTTTAATAATTAGATAATTTATTTCATTTTAGATCAATAAATTTCAATTTATAATTATTAAATATTTTTGTGATTTTAAACAATTTTATAAAATGTTATTTTTTATAAGAAAACAAAAGTGTCAATTTTGACACTATTCTTTTATTTGAATTTAAATAAAATTTTCATAGTGGCTATATTCTAACAAAAATATTTTATAGATTCCTAACATGAAATATTCATCTAGAAAATTTGTGTATAACATTAATTTGTTCATATAATATTTATTTTAATATTTTAAAAACCATTTAGTTAATATTTCAATCAATAAAATAATTTCTACATCACTATTATGTCATCATTATTGACAGTTATTTAATCCATAAAAATTCTAAATAAATTCTCATGATGTAGATAATTTTATTTTCTTTATTAATACTATTTATATTTTAATTTTTATGAGGTTTATCACTATATTTAAATTATTCCACTTATAAGATATAATAGAGTTACATGTTGTCACTTTCTTTGGTTTTAATAATAATTATATCATTTTCAAGGTAAAAAGTCCATGAAATGAATATATCCCGACCCTTATGTGATATGGGTATAATTTTATTCATTAAATAGAATTTTTTAGGTGTTAGGGTAATTTTATAATCTTTTTTACCCTTAATTACCTGATTTACCTTTAACTGTAGTAAATAAAAATTAACGTAGTAACTATTCATAATGTCAAAAAAATAAAAGAAACCTATTAACATAATTTGGACATACTGAATCCAAAAATGGAATCCATTTTTAAAAAATATAATTATAAAAGTTACAGTAACTAATTTAAAATTAAACTCGTTGTTAAGAAAATTGGTTTTAAAAAGTTAAAACATTGTCATTGATTGAAATGTTTTTACCTATGAATTCAATTTAAATTAATGGTAAGGAGATAATTTATATTAAAATGTAAAAATATATTCTATTTAAACTTTAAAACCATTAAATTTTACCATTTAACTATATAAATTATCTTGATGAAAAAATATGTTTTTAAGAAAAAATTAGCGTATTTTTACTATTCATCAAAATATGAAATTATCAGAAAAGTCTCAAAAATTTATCCAATGTAAATTTCTGTATCCTAATTAAAAATAGG
The DNA here is from genome assembly GCA_963277665.1 of Viscum album. NCBI lineage: Eukaryota > Viridiplantae > Streptophyta > Magnoliopsida > Santalales > Viscaceae > Viscum > Viscum album. The sequence continues at coordinate 382,789,459 of OY728131.1, forward strand.
AAGTTTATTTTTTAAAATTTAACTTATAAACTTGTCCAAAATTATATTTAAAATGGGTGCTCCATCAAATGGCTGTAAAATTATTTTTTTTTTTGAAAAATACTCCTTTTAACAAAAAAATTGATTTTGATTTCATATATCATTCTAGAAAATGTGTATAATGAATTATAATGTTATAAAATTTAAAATTTTGTTAATACTATTCATAATGGCTAGTTCATAATAGTATATTATTGTTTAGTGAAACTCGGTATTGCGTACAATGCAAGCTACCGAGGAAGGTTTCTCTTGCGTGTAACGTAAGCCAAGCTAGTGTTGTCTATAGTGAAAGATTCCTTTGATGTTGCATATAATAGAAGAAATAAAAAAATATATATATTTCTCATAAAATCTTAGGCTGTTACAAATATTAATAGATAATGTAGAACAATGAGATTCTTCTAATAGATCCTTCGTCAAATTTGGTATAGATGGAAAAAATACATAATTGTTGAACCTTATCATTTTATCGTGATCAAAGTTAAGCTCGTGAAAATTTCTAGACATATTTTTTAGCTCCATATCTTCCTTATGAATCTCTTTAATAATCACATTAATATAGGTTTGAACAATCAATTGAGTAAGATAATATTTCCCCTTCCTTAAAAACATTCGTATCCTTCTTTTTTAAAACATAAAATATTATATTTTCTTGATCATTAAAAAGGATTAGATAACAGGATATTTTCTATTAAGTCCATCAACCACCTTGTTTAATTTCCCAGGGTGGTAATGTATTGAGCTTTCATAATCTTTTATCATATTCAATTATATTCTCTAGTTAATTTTCAAGTAATTTTATGTGAATATATATTTCAGACATTTATGATCTGTATATATATCACGGTTTTCTATATAAATATAATGCCTCCATCTCTTTAATGGAAAAAATACCACAACAAACTCCAAACCATGATTTGGGTAATTTTTCTCATGAATCATCAATTTTTTAGGAGGCATATGCTATAACCATTATATTATGCATAACAACACATCAGAATCCCTTATTTTATGAAACACTATATATTACAAACCCCTCTCCACTATAGGGTAATTTAAGAATAGGTGCACTGACTAACCATCTATTTAGTTCCTTGGAATTTTTATCTCATTCATTTTTATAGAAGAAGTTGGAACCAAATTGAGTTAAATTGTTCATATGATTAGGTGGTCTTGAGAAATTCTCTAAAAAACAATAATATCTAGCTAAGTCATGAAATATATGGATATCAGTCTATGTGGTTGGACTGATCCAATATTCAATAGCCTCTGTCATTGAGGGATCTACTATTACACCCTCTCTTGAGATTATATGGCCAAAAAATGAAACCTTTTTTTTCAAAAATAACAATTAGTAAATTTCTCATATAGTTTCTCATTATATTGGTTATTTATTACAATTCTCAATTATCATTACACTGTTTCATTATCTTTTAATAAATAAGAATATCATCAATAAAGACTTCCACAAAATGATCAATGTAATCTCTAAAAACACAATACATTAAATCCATGAAAATAATTGTGCAATTATTATGACCAAAAGGAATCACTACATATTCATAGTATCCATACCTTGATCAGAATGAAATCTGGTGTATATCCACCTTGTTGACCCTCAATTGATGATATCTAGAAAGAAGGTCAATCTTGTAAATAATTTGAGCTCCACATAGTTGATTAAATGAATCATCAATATAGGGAAGAGGATACTTGTTTTTTATTGTGATATTGTTCAACTCTTGATAATCAATGAAGAGTATCATTGATCTATATTTGTTTATTTTAAAAGAAAAAGTGCACCACCTAGGTAATATACCTATCTGAATAAATCAATAATCAAGGTTTTCTGGGAGTTTCTTATTTAATTCTTGCAACTCAATTGGGGTAATTCTATAGAGATTATTTGAAATTAGTATGGAACTAGGTATTTATTCTATTGAGAACTCAATATAATGTTTTGGTGGATGGATAAGTAAGATTTTGAGAATATGTACAAAAATTACCAAACAATTGTCATATCATCAATGTTGATTTTCTCTCCAACCATTGGAGATAAAAAAACCCATCTGAATGGGAATTAACATAGGTACACTCGATGTAATCTCCATAAGAAGTTATTACTTATCATCACATTTACAAAAAATAATATGTTGGTTTGAAATATCAAATGTAACTTAACTTATTTTACAATTGATGTTGGATTTATGTATATAAAGTCAATCCATGCCTAATATTACCTCAAATTAAACCATATTAATAATGAAAACATTTTCAGTAAACAAATTCCCATAACCATCAACCAGAGAGGTATCCTACACTTAAAATTCAATCATCATAGCATTATGGGTTTCACTGCTAATTCCACATCAAATCGTTTTTTAGAAAACTTAATACCTGAAAAAATCATTAGATATGAAATAGTGAGTAGAAATAGAATCAAATAAATCATTATATGTTCTATAGTAGATGGTTAGTGTGCCTTTCAACATGTTATTTTCATACAACTCATCAGAAATTGTGATCACATGAGATTCTCCCTTATCCATTGTCTTATGAGTTTACTGACATCAATCATCATAATTAAACTTTTATTTTGGGCACTGGTTTGTATAATTTTCATTTTCTTAATACTTGTAGCACTGAAGAAGGGGAGACAGATTCTGTACAACTTTCACTCCATTCACATTGTTATCTAACATCTTTCTACAAATTAAAATATCAAATTCCAAATAACATTCCCTTGCACACTTAAAAAAATTATTATACCAATTAAAAAAATTTCATCTAGGATTATTTCTACACATAGATCATAAAGGAAAGATCATATTATTCTCCAAATGGTTTTTACATTTCCCTTTAAACCACACTTTTCTTTTCCTCTCAAAATTTTGAGAATGATACACAACTCCAAAATCTATTAAAACCTTTATTACAGAATGAAAAATCTATTATTAGCTACTAAAGTATCTTGTGGACAATTCCCTTCTGAGATACAGATTTATGCCTCTGAAGAACCTATCAAATTTACTTTTAGGTTTGATGATAAAACCCAATTCATACCTCACATGTCTGGTAAAATTATACTCATAGGTACCAAGAGATTCATAATCCATTTTCTTCAACTAATGGAACTCACTCTCTAAAATTGTACGAATAATAGGAGTAATTTAATTAGTAAAAAATAAGTTCATGAACTCATCCTAATCCATGGATTCAATTTCATCTTACTGCCTTGTATTATTGTTTAGAGTCCTCCACCAGTTCACTATTACTTTTAACAGGTAAACAAATATTATGAATTTATCTTGTCATGAACATTGACGAATGGATAATATGTTTTCATTGGTATTTATCCATTTTTCAGAAATATGTAGATCATAAGACCCACTAAAATAAGGTGGGCATTACCTTATAGAGGAAATAATAGAATTATGTTCCCTCCTTTTCTTGTTTGGAAGTCTTAGTATGATTTATAGCCTACGAAATTTGGGTGAGCATAGAAAAAATATTTTTCATTCTATCTCCCATGAAATTTTGATTATTAGGATAATAATCATTGAATTTCTTATAACATTTTGTATTTTTGTGGTTTATTTGGATTCCATCCATTCACTAAAACCAAAAGGAATAGAGTAAAAAATAATAATCATAGTGAGGAACGACATAATCAGGGAAAACACTTATAAGAGGTATAAATTATAACAACTTATTTAATATATGACAAATTTGGTTTATCCTTGGTTATTCATAGGAAACTTATATTTATTTCATTTAGGACGGTTCATTAAAATTTATTGAGTTTCCAAATCATATCCCTTGGGAGTGTCAAACTAAGTGTGTAGAAATTCTTGTTGTCATGCACCAGTTTGCATTATAGTCCATATCAATATGGTGTTTTCTGGGTTGTTACCCCTATGTACATTTATTCTAGAGCCACTTCTATTTTCAGTATCCATACATGGATTTTTTTTTTCAAGGAAAACAATCACTCTATCCTTTACCAAAAATTACAATAAATTTTTCTATACATTGACTCATCCTTAAACTTATACATAGAAAAGTATTCTTAGGGATATCACTATTATTTTCTCATCCATGTTTCCAATGTTTAACTAAACTAATACACTTATACCAACTATAGATACCCTCACTTTACATGAATACAAATTAAACCATTTTTACAGAATACTTTAAATTTCAAAAATAGATGCTCAAAGTCCATATTAGTTTGGTAACATTGGTACCATGGGAATATAATCATTTGATTTTAAATGAGAAATATTATCTCCCATTAGGTTCTTCCTGAATAGAAACCTTCTAATACCCATCATACATAATATATATCTTCATAACCTTAGGAAAGGAAACATAAAAATGGGTGATCTCAGTTGCTCATTAAGGGCGATCAAGAGAGATGTGTAATCATAAACATGAGCATAAGGGAATGATATTGTGATCATGAAATTATAATATTATGCATTTCACATCAAATATCATAAAAATGAATCACAGAATGCAGATTGATAGTTCATATGACAAGAATCATAAGAGCATTAGGAGAATAATTCATGAATGTATATCAAATGAATAAGACATAGAATTGTAGAAGAAACATAAACATATAAAATTATTTCCATAGTAGTAAACGCATCACTTACAAGTACATCTTAATGGTATGGGTTCACTCCCCAAACCATCTTAGTAGTAATGGTTTACTCCCAAGACCATCTTAGAAAACATAGTCTTTTATTGAACCAATTTCACTCTACAATCTATCCATGTCTATATCATGATATGTATATCTTTACCCAATTAATTGGAGGTAGATTTAGGTATCACCCATCACATAATTAAATAATACATATTTTTTTTAATAGATCATAAAAAATAATCATATCATAAACCATGAAATGAAATGTGTATCATAAATATGTAATTATGTCATAACCTGCATAAAAGAGGCAGGTTTCAAAATCATTTCATCAAATAATTACACATTTAAAGAAGTGGGTTTCATAATCATATAACTCATGGAAGTGAAATTGGTTTCATAGACATCTTTCTATTAAAATATAAACCCCTAGAAGAACTAATATGAATGGTACCCTTGGATAATATCCCCAAAATAGCATGGGAAACACAAAAGTATGTCATCATAGAAATAAAATAATTTTTAAAGTTCCATTAAAATATTACTTGAGGAAAAACCATTTCTTCTTTTAAAAATTCATTCTAAAACATAAAACCTTTTGGAAAAACGTTTTCTTTAAAAATTAATATGAAAACATATAATTAAAGCATTGAAAACCATAAAAAATTTAAAATTATTTTCCATGAAAGTGATCTTAAAATATTATTTTTATAAAGAAATTATTGAAAACATTTTAGAAGACGTGGCCTTTTTAATAAAATAGACTTCTTACCATAGAGATAAATAAAGACATATGTTCTTAAAAGCATTTTCATAATTATCTTATGTACCAAAGAGTAGAAAATGGTAATAATACCTTAATATATCTTTAATGTCCATATCAAAAGAAAAATAATGAGACTTATTGAGAGAAGTAGAATAATATTTTATCAATGGAAGAAAAATCATAAACAATATGGATTAATGATGAGACTGTTGAAATAAACACTTACCACTTTGCTAAGATTGAATAAAAACCCCATATAATAAAATACATAAATCTTAAAATATAATTAAAATAATGAGATTCAAGATATAAAATGTCAAATGGAATTATATAAACATAAAAAATATAGGTTCATAATAAAACATGTTCCTCAAAGAAGGCAAATTGAGACAAACCTACCTTAATGATTTTGTATCATTAGAACTCTAAAACCACATGAAATAGATATCATATAATAAGTATTTAAATAACCATTAAAATGAGTATAATTATCATATATTACATTAATAGAAAATATATACATCACATAATAAGAATAATTGGTAAATATAGCATATATCTCATAGGATTAAAAGTTAGACGAGAAAACCCTTCCCTTTTGTGTTTACATTATTTGTACACATTAAAACCATATATATAATAAATATATGTTTATAGTAAATATATTAAATAACCATATTAATCATTATAATTCCATATATTATTTTATTATTAATTTATATTACCCATTTATTAAGAATTACATGATAATGTTACGTTTTGGGTAATATCCTCTTTGTTTTTCGTATAATTGTTGACTTGTAATTATCGATCCTATTACTTATATCATGATTAAATTATTAAAAGAACATAAAACTGATATAAATGTCATATATATTTAGTATATAAATATTTATAATAATATATAAAATACAGAAATATGAAATGGAATACACCGTTCATGGAGACGGTAGGTCGTACATAAGCATGAATGTTGTTTCTGTTTTCTTGTCATATTGAAGGAATGAAAGTAACTAATATATATGTATATAAATATATATATTATCACTACTGTAGAGTTATTATGTCATACATATCATAAAAAATTACTAAACTCATCCTTAATACATTCAATGTTATGTTCGAACGAATCACATCGCTTTGAGGAGGCGGTAGTCCACACATCCACAAACGAAGTTATCATATTTTAAAACTTAGAAATAATGAAAGTATGTTTTATATAGTAAATAAATAAGCATAAATACATCATAAATATAAAATATATCATATAAAAATATAAAAAAATTCATTATTTCCAACCTTGAAATGTGGCAATGGAAGAATGAGCGATATCCGTCCAAGAGGCGGTAGTCCGACAAAAACACAAACGATGATGGTGTATCCTGTTTGATGGAAGTGTGTTTGTGTATAGGTCAAAACATTAACATAAAAGTATGTAATTATATTTAATAAACTAATTTTGTTATATAATTATAGAATAATAAGTTTTGATTATTGGATAATGAAAATAATACAAAAGAGCATGTAAAAGGATATTACCAATTCTTTGGGTAACTCGTCTTTGTTTTCATCAAATGGATTTCTTGGTTTGATTTATACAAAAATAATTTTTTATTAGATTATGAGAGGGATGTTTTTAGGATATTTTTGGAGGTTTTTCTGAACTAAAGGTCCTGATATGTGTGAATAAGGTAGGGGGTGTGAGTTCCCTTTTATAGTGGAGAAGGAGTGACATTCTTTTAAACAAAATAGGTAAACACTATTGAGAGGTATCCCTTAAATAATATACCTCAAATAGTTATCCATTTTAAATAAAAGATAGTAATTTGTCAAAATATTTCCATCTAATTTATTGTTTAAATGTTTTGAAGTTATTTTGACCCTTAAATTACATATTAACCACTATGTTATCTTGTTTTAACCTTAATCACTATAAATAATTTTAATTATTGTCATTAATATTTTTTGTAACAAAATATGTTGAAATTATTATAAATTATATATTATTATTATTATTCCAAATATTAAATCCTATTTTCAATGTTATAATCTTTGAAGTCATAGAAACTAATTCAAAATTAATCATGTAGATGTGTTGGGAAATCACGTTTTTAAACTGATAAGTTCCAAAAGTTTGAAATGTTTTTAAATAAAAATTTGAAATAAAATTTATTCAAATGAAAAAAATTTGGTTAATTGATGTAAAATTTATCTAATAACACTTAAAAAAATGAAAATATAATTTAATTATATAGATAAATTAGGCGAAAAGGCAGTATCGAATTAAAATTTAGTATTTTTCTTATTCATCCAAAAATGATGTTCCTCATGAAAAGAACCCCAAAAATAAACATAAGATATTTTTGAAATTATGAATTCAAAAATTATTTTCATTTTATTAGATTAACTTTCTAAAAGTTTCAAAAATCAATTTAATTATTGTTCACAAAAGGACAAAAAAAGCATCTCTTTTTAGAAAATAGTATTTTTCAAAATTTATAGACCTTACTATAAATTATATGTATAATTATCTATATGTATTATTTATATAAAATAATATTATATAATATTAAAAATATTTTATTAATATTAATATTACTATGTTTAAAATATCTGTTATAAATATATAATATTTAAAAAATTATAATAATAAAATTTTATTTCGAAGAAAATTAGTGCTGTGTGTAGCACAAGACAAGTCTAGGTTATGTGTAGAACAATATTCTCTTTCATAATTATAAGATCCATTATTCTTGAAGGAAGAAAATAAAAAATAATAAATCCCACCTAGCCCAAGGAGGCCTAAAATAATGCAGTCTGAAGGAATCCCCTTGGATTAAAGACACACCATCTGGATTGAATAAAGACATGTTAGGAGAAGTGATGAAATATTATAATGGTGTATAATTCAAATTGAGACATAAAAAAAATTAATTTATTGAAAAAAAATTATCATAAAATCATGGGGTGTTACATTTTCTTCAACAAAATTTCTCCAAAATCCTCAAAAGAATATATCTACTAAGTCGATAGTTTGATATTAACCATTTTTTAATGTCAATAAAGTCACATAGAAAATTGAAATGATTATATCATTTTACCTCATCAATAATTTTTATTAAAAACACATGCTACATTACACAGTGTAATCTCCGTGTCACCATCTCTATCTTTTATTAGCAGGTTTCATGGACAAACTTGTTAAAATTATCCGTGATCTCTAAAAATAATGTATCTTTAAAAAAATAGTTTTAAAAAATAAATAATATATACATTGCTCAAAAGTTTTCATGAATGAATATTCTTATTAGAAACACACTTCCTCATTTGTAGTTCCCACTAAAATATTGTTGGACAGCTCTCCTTCGATTACAGATCACATTAGGGATTTCATTTGAAGCACCATGATATTAAAATCATTGAAGATAAAAAACATCATTATCAGAAATAAGTATAAAACAATTTAGAATATCGCAAATAATAAAAATTATTTTTTTGACAATTATTCTATAAAATATGGCTTAAAATCCTTGTATTTAATGAAAAATAATCATTTAATAATATCATCATATATCTTACAACATGAAGGTTTATTCCATGGGTCAGGATTCAATTGGGTTCATGCATACTGATATTGTAACATAGAGTTCCATAAAACATTACAGATGATATTTAAACAAACCAATATGATGTTTTCATGGATTTTATTCATGCGTCCATAGAGAATATAATTATTATATAGATCTAGAATCTTTTTTATGATAAAGATTCATTATTTTGAAAATAGAATATTATGTCACTAAAATTCATGGTAACATAACCTTTAATGATTGTTTAATAAGTAAGAGTGATTCTTACACCGATTCATGATGAATTGTACATAACTTAGTCTAATTCTTATATAAAAATATGAATGATGTTTACATAGTGTATGATTATATTTAACAGCACATTCATCCTGATAATGATACTTATGCACTGGTTCACTACCGAAATTCGAAAATCCTCGTAATAATATATTTATAAATACTAATAAAATTAATTTAAATAATATTCCTGACCCCTTCCAGACTTTATAGGTAATCTCATTAATCCATCTATGAGATTTCATATGTTTATCATTAACTCTAAGCACCTCATCTCTTACATTTTCAACAACACCAACAATGATACGAATTGATAACCATTTGTGAAAATCTACAACTTTATTTCCCATATATCAACCTTCGGAGTCCTATAAAGGTGAATACATAAAAATCATTCAAGAATCATTATTTCCCTTACACAAGTATCTTGGTAACATTAAATTCTTTAAATATCATGGAAACACCCAATTATTCAACATATATTTTCAAAAAAATCAGATATGAATCCTTATGGAGGCCAACATATGTGTTCCACTCAATGAATCATATATCCTTCATCTATGAAATTCAGTACTCCCTCATCTGTTGTGTGCCACTCAATGTGGTGTTAGTCCTCTATTTATATAATTAGGTATTCATTTTTCTATTCTGTAATAATTTATGAGGAAAAGGTTTTATATCTATATAATTAGGCACACCCTCATCTAATGTGTTCTAATTGATGAGATGAAGGTCCTTTATTTATGTAGTTAGGTACCACATTACCTATTTCATTCCACCCAACGAGGAGTGCATCCTTTGTTAAATATTTTATGAAGTGCAGTGGGTTTGATCTTAGATGGGTATCTATGATTCTAATGGTTTTTACTCCCTTTAAATACACTTATTCATGGTTGTGGTTCTAGTTCCCCTAAATGTTTCTAGAATGATGACTTTGTAATGGTGAATAGTATGTTGTAGTACTCCCTGAATTACTGTTCATGCTTCAATAGGATTTATTTGTTATTTGTAGATTCTAATATAGTTGAGGAAGTTTGATATAGGTTATAATATTGGATACTTTAGTACATTTTACACATTGGGAACCCCCTTGGTTTCCTTCAAGGTGTGAAAGACATCTAGACTATCTAATTTAAAAATTTTGTATTTTTCCCTACATCATTTATCCCATGTTTTTTCATGAGATAAAACTTTAGAGGATAAGAGCCTAGATGGTGGGGAATTTTTTAATCTATAATACTTATAGTGGTTGATCATTTCATGATCTTTCCTAGACTCCCTCTTAGTTATATTCGTATACTGAGGTTTTGATCTTACTAGTTTCATGGTATTTCCTTTTTCGATTTTGGGTTGTTTACTGAGTATGATTATACCAACCCTTTATTGAGATGTATGTGCTTGTGTTTTGTCTATGTTGATGATGCATAGTTTAGTGATGGTGATGGTGGATGTAGAGCTCGAATGACTTATTCAGAGCTATCTCATTGTAATGTTTGGAAATGCATGGTCAATAATGGTTTTTCATGATGGTGGAAATGTCCATTATAATATGAGATCAATATTGGAATGTACGTAGTAAGGAGAAGCCTTATCTATGGAATACATTGTAAACAACAATGGTTTTTATTTGCATACAAGACAATTTAATGCATGGTTAAGTATTTCATGATGAATTCTCAAGCCACATAATTTATTGCTTTTAGAAATTCAAACCCAACATTTTTTTACTAGTGATGGTTCATAAAAACCATTTTGAAACCACAATTTAGTGTCAATTTAAATAGACAAAAAAATTAATTTTTAAGTGGTTACAAAATATTATAAATGAAAAATATAATATATTTTTTCAGTATATATTGTAATTTATGACTTTGATGATATATTTATGCAGTTATTTTTTAGATATTAGATAAATTAGTGGGGGTTTCTTAGTTCATAATGACAATTTTAACAACTGGTCTTAATATATGATGTGGTTTACATAAATATTTGTTATTTTAAACAACCTCTAATAATAAAATAAAAAATGGAATTTATAAAATTCAATCCTCTATACCAAAAATAAAAGAAAAATAGAATTCCTATAATTACAATAGTGATAGAAAGTACAAAATTAATTTATAAAAAAATAAAACAAATTAATATCTATTTATTATTATAAAAAACAACACAGACTATGTTAAAACACTATATAAATATAAATAATATCACATCGGTCACATGTGAATGAAATAACTGAATAATTATAAAAATAACTATTATATATCCTTAAGATTGAAATTCATAAATAACATGTAATTCATCCAATACCATCAATAATTTCATCAACATCACCATGGTTGACTCAAGATGATAGATTCCCCTCAGTATCAGGATGACTCCAAGCCTATGGTTCTTAAAATTACTGTTCTTGAAAAATAAATTAGATTTTGTAAAATAATAATAAAAATAAAATGTAAAACATAAGCATTTTTACCTACTGAGACTGAAATTTCATGGATGTAATCACATAAGGAATGAACATAGTTATGTCCCAAAATAATGCATCTAATGAATCTCCCACTACAACAAACCTATCACCCGGATCTCCCATGTGTGACTCATGCTCTTATATTTCAGTCAAAAATATCATAATTTTTCCATACAATGTCAGAACATGAACACTTCTACAACCCACGGTAGGGGAAGGAGTCACATTGAATGATGTTGGGGACCACCCCAAGATAAGATATGGGGATGGTTAAGAACCCATCATCCACACATGACCTAAATGATTATTTCCCAAAACATGGGAAATAACATCACTTAAAAAAATTAACAATTACTATAAGGTATTTTCATCCCATGGCATCTTAATTTTTTCTAAAATTTTGAATATTATAATATAATAAATTTCTTAAGTAAAATAATATAACAATTAAATTATTTTAGACCTATTCCTTAAGAAAATTCATTTACATAACTATTTTCTGAATTTTTATGCACATCAAACCACTTCACGTTCTGCCCAACTTGATAACAAACCTCTAATGACTATGTTATTATAGTTTAAAATTTACAAATATAAAATTTTAATAACATAAATTGGATAGATATATATTTCATAATAATTAGAATATTACCTTATTTTATCTTCTCCCTGTAAAACTCTTCAACATAGATATATGTGGGATTATCTAATTCTCTCTAATAGTTAATTTTTTTATAAAAATTTCTAGAAAAAATCAAGTTATATTACAATGAAATGTAATATAATAAATAAATATAAAAGGTAATATTATTAATAAATTTCTCAAGACCTGTCCCCTGGGGCATGTGCCGTGACTAACCCCGAGCCCTCCTTCCATAGGCTAGGGGCTGGCGACTAGCACAAAAGGCGTAATTCCCTAAAATTGGGAAGGCATTGCCTTTATAACCTGTATACAGACATAGAAAGATATGAACACGAGTAAAATGTATAACCAAATGAGTACTGAATGTAAAAGGGGATAAAATACAAGTCTAACAGTAATGGCACAAGTACAACTGGAAAAAATACAAATGAAGAAAAATAATGAAAAGAAGCTACTGGTTGTCCTTTGTGATTCCTACATGAAGAGTAGGTACAGATAACCTCCTCAACACTCCTTGTCTATCCATGTCCTCCATGTAATGACACACCATATGGTCCAAATTTGGGAATTGTCCAGTCCTGGTACTCTCAGCCTCAGTCAGCGCTATCCGTCATCTGCAATCTTACACAACAAGGTGCAGGCATATCCCGTGTAGGGGTTAGTATAAAGATACTAAATAGGGAACCTGAGACCCACAAGGTCTCACAAAATTCAACAAGGTTAAACCAAAAAGTATGAAATCAACAAATTACCTTACTTATGTATATGCCCATACATATACCTACGTTATCAAGTGATCCATCTCAATCATGAGAAAAATAAATAAAAACTGACTCAGATCAAACCAAGATTTTATTCTAGGGGGTAGTATCAAGTAACATCCCCATTCTCATTTTCATAACCAAAAATACTTGAGAAATCATCCTATATTGAGTATAGTGGGTCTTCCACGACACCAAGCGTGCTTCCCACTAACCTTGGACTGCTGAGGTACTCCTCCTGTCGAGTACCGTGGATCTGTCGGGTCACCAAGCGCGCTCCCCAACTTGGTTTTTCCACATCACCAAGCACGCTCCCCCTCATAGTCTGTTGAAGAACTCCTGCTATCAAGTACCATGGGTCTGCAATGACACCAAGGCGCTCCCCACTGTGGGTCTTTCGTGACACCAAGGCACTCCCCACAGGGCTAGTAGAGTCACTCAGAGTCAAAACAGTCAGCAGTTGTTAGGTCTCAACCAGCTACTAGGTCTTCGAACTACGCTCACTCGTCTAGGGTAGGATCTAATCCACAAGACAATTTTTTTATACTCCAACTATCATGAACTCCCATGAAGAAGTATCTCAATGGTCCACCATTTCATAGGGGTCTCAATGAAACAAATGGTGCGTCAGTCGGACGCCCGGTCTGTGAGTTTTTAGTTTTTTAGACTTAGGGTCCCTGTTGGATTCATGCACAATCCAACCTATCCGTATCTCAAATATACCCCAAAATACAGTGGGGTATACTCCAACATATTGTTACACTCCATGATTTCCAGTGCCGCAGACGGTTCATCAAACGGACGTCCGGTGCCAAAGATATGGTCGAAGGAGCATAAATGGGTCATAGTGAGCCTGGGTCCAGTCCGACCCAGTCATGTAAAGACCCGTAAAATTCAAGGGAAATTTTTTCTTAATTTTCTTTAGAATTTTAAAAGAGCGCGGTTTCAGACGGCACCTGATTCCGAGGCCCGGAGTGCCCGGAATCAATTTCCGAAGTTTGGCTCGGGTACGTTCAGTGAACGAACGAGCGGGAATTCCTAACTTTTGATCCGGTGCTCGGAATTGAAATCCGAGGACACCGATGAACTCGTAGCGCCGATATTCGCTTAAGGAGACCTTTCCCGAAGTTGCGTTTACACGAGGGGAGTTGTAAAAATAAAATTGTGAATGTTAAAATAAAAATTTAACTTCAATTTTTATTTTTATCTTCCTTAAGTGTTTTTATCCTTTGGGTGGAAGTTGGGTGACAACCCAACTTCCCTTGGGAGGTTAAGTGGGTGGTGGGGCCCACACGAACCCCACCCCTTCATATCCTCAAACCCCCCCAACTCACAATTAATGATGTAAACTTAGGTTATAACTTATGTCTTTAATAAGTGAGTTTAATTTAAGTTTTGAAATTCAAACTCTTGAATTTCAAAAGACTTAAGTTGTGTTGTGTTAAGTTGTAAGGTCATGCTTTAATTTTAATAAACTTAAGTTATAACTTAAGTTTTAATTTTGGGGAATTAAATGAAGAGGTTTGAATTTCAAACCTTTGAAATTCCAAACCCTTCTATTTAATTCAGTTTTTAGTTTCCTTTGCGGGTTGGCGTTTGCTGTGCGGAGAGGAAAAGAGGGAGGCTTCTTGTGAGTTCTTCCTCCACGACGAAGAACGCGGCGTCCTTCTTCCACGACGTCGGACTGCAACGCGTTGGATTTCCTCCACGACGCCGCAACGCATCCTCTCCACGACGTGCTTTCCGCGGCGAACCTACGTCCGACGCCGCAACGCACTTTCCGCGACGTGCCTCTCGCGGCGAACCCACGTCCGTCTACCGCGACGCCATAACCGCGATGCCGACGACGTCTTCTTCCGTGACGTCCGACCTCCGCGACGCTCGTCCTTCGCGGATCGTTGATGAGCTCCGCGAGCTTCCTTCGAGGTAGGGGTTGTTGAATATTGTTAATTTATTCCATTTCTTGCTCATGGATCGCATGTCTACGTGAGGATTTTGAATATTTTATATAAGTATTTTTGTTAACGCGAGGGGGGCCGGACCGCACGAATACGGCCGAAACCCCCTCCATCGTTCTTGTTTATATTTGCGGATGGAAGCAAGTGGCGTGGTGCCGTCGCACCACGCGGATGATCGTACTTTATTTTACGCGGCGCCGTCGCGCCACGCCGAGGTAGAATCTTCAAGAACGCGACACCGTCGCGCCGCGTTGAAAGGAATCAAGGCACGACGAAAGGGGCGCGGTGTCGTCGCACCGCGCCGGACGACGAACACCGCGGCCGGTTCCGGGCCGCGGCGGGACGAGGAGACCGCGGCCGGTTCCGGGCCGCGGCGGAAGAGAAGACCGGCGGCCGGGCCGCCGGCGTCGGAAGCCGAAAGGGGGACCAGAATTTCCGGTCCCGTTAGAGAAAACCGGCCGGCCAGCTGGCCGGCCGGATATCTTTAAAACCGGGGGAATTAATCCCCCGGCCACCTAATATAAAACCCCCCTCTTTAAGAGGGGGGGGGGGGGGGGGCGGTTCTTTGAAGGGAGGGGGGCAGCCGGCCCCCCCCCGGATCCGCACCAGCAGGCCCCCCACGTGGGGGGGCGCTTTTATAAAATAACGGCGCGACATAGCCGCGCCGCCTTTTTAAAAACCGCGGGGGTTTGATCCCCCCCGCGCGACCTCCTTGCGGCGACAAGCCGCCCCACGTGCGGCCCCTCGCGGCGCCAGGCCGCCGCGGCCCGCCGCGCCGCCGCGCCCCCTCCGCGCGCCACCGCCGGCCGCCGCGCCGTCGCCGGCCGCCGCCGCCGACCGCTGCCGCCGGCCACCGCGCCGCCCAGGGGGGGGGGGGTCGGGCCGGGTCGGCCCGGACCCGGACCCCCCCGTTTCGAACCAGAATCAGTTTTTAGCCCATAACTTGAGCCTCGGACCTCCGAATGACGAACCGTCTGCGGCAACGCGATCCTTGGATCGAGACGGTCGTTTCGGTATATCGCACTCAAAGTTTCGGGTTACTTTGAGTTCGGCCGGGTTGGTTCGTTCACGAAACCAACCGGGCCTTCGGAGCGGAAACGCTCATATCTTGAGCTACGAACGTCCGATTGACGCGCCGTCAGTCGCGTTGTGTTTCTCTTAGTGAGACGGATCTTTTGGTATACTCCGCCCGATGTTTGGACACATGTGGAGTACGGCCGGGTTGGTTCGTTCACGAAACCAACCGGGCCCTCGGAGCGGAAACACTCTTATCTTGAGTTCCGGACGTCCGATTGACGTGCCGTCGATTTTGATGGAATCCTCTAAGTGAGACGGATCTTTTGGCATACTCCGCCCGAGGTTTGGACGCAGGTGGAGTACGGTCGGGTTGGTTTTGCCTTAAAAACCAACCGGGCCCCGGGAACGAAAATGCCAATAACTCTCAGACCGGACGTCCGATCGACGCGCCGTCTGTTGCGTTGAGTTCCTATTGACGATACAGAACTTTTGGATACATCAACTCTGGTCTTTGTGACAGTTGATGTATCAGCCTCTCGGCTCGTGGAGCGGACCCTCCGAACGAGCTTGCTGTGTGCGGGAACCCTAGTGCTGGCTGCGACTGTTACTGTGACGACTACTACTACTGCTACTGTGACTGCGACGACGACAGTACAGAGATCCTGTGTGGATTCGACGACGACGACTACAGCACTCAGCGATCCTACGTGGAACAGTGCTACCGAACCTGTGTGAGCTGAATCTTCTGTTTACCTTGGGCGGTGTAGCGCTTGGGTGTAGCGGCGGACCCGTGGTACTTGACAGTGGTGGTGCGCTTGGATGCAGCAGCAGACCCTTGGCGGTGGAGCGCTTGGTTGTAGCGGCGGACCCGCGATACTCTACGGAGTGTGTGCGCTTGGTTGTAGCGACAGACCCGCGACGGTGGAGACGTGCGTGCGGAGTACGGAGACCGTGTAGATGACTGAGACCTGACGACTGCTTGACCAACTCGACTTGGAGTGAGTCGACTAGCCCAGTGGACGAAGCGCCCGGTATTTGGCGGCAGACCCACGGCGGACGGAGCGCCTGGTAGTTGGCAGCAAACCCGCGGTACTCGACAGGAGGAGTACCTCAGTAGGCTATTTGGGTGAGCGCCCGGTATTTGACAGCAGACCCTCAGCGGACGGAGCGCCCGGTAGTTGGCAGCAGACCCGCGGTACTCGACAGGAGGAGTACTTCAGCAGTCTTAGGTTAGTGAGCAGTACCTCGGAGTCGTGACAGGACTACTGCACACTTCAGAGACGGGGCTCTTCAGCAGCTACGGTTTCGATAATAAAAATCCTGGTTTGAGCTGAGTCAATGATCTTTGTGTTTCCTCATGATTGAGATGGACCGCTTGATAACTTAGGTATATGTATGGGCATATACCTGGGTAATAGTTATCCGTTGATTTCATAAACTTGTTATAAACCGTGTGGACTTGTACTGTTATCCTATGTGGATTTTACTGTTTACTCTTCTTTGTGGATTGGATTGTTCTTGGGCTCGTGTTGGAGCCGAACGGAAATTGGTGACATAGGTATATGTATGGGCATATACCTAATCAATACTGGATGTTACTTCGTGATTGTTACTTTTCTTCGTGGTTTATCCTTTGTGGATTTGAGAGACCTTCAGGGGTCTCGGGGTCCCTACTGAGTAGCTTATACTCACCCCTGCACGGGCTTTGCCCGCACTTCGTTGTGTTGGTTGCAGACGACGGACAGCGCTGACTGTGGATGAGGCTTCCGGAGTAGGTCGGTACCCGGAGGAGGACCACTGAGCGGGACGTGCTCGGAGCGGACAGTTGGACCCGAGGAGTTGTGAGCTATCTGTACCTACCCTTCAGGTAGGATCCGTGGTGGACGATCCAGGAGCTGAGCCATCTGTACCTACCCTTCAGGTAGGAATCGAGGAGGACGTCCTAGGAGCCGCTTGTACTTTCAGTTGATGTTTTCCCTTTCGAGTTGTACTTTACTTTCAGTTGGGCTTGTATTCCGGCCCCTTTACTTCAGCACAGTTATTCTAGTTTTGTGTACTGCTTTACTTCCGCTTGTTACTCTGAGGTGCTTGTTTACTTTATTAAGGCAATGCCTTCCCTTTTTACTGGGATTTTACGCCTTGGTGCTAGTCGCCAGCCCCTGGCCTATGGAAGGCGGGCTTGGGGTAGTCACGGCACGGGCCCCGAGGGCGGGTCGTGACAAATTGGTATTAGAGGAGTTCGGTTCTACCGCAAACTCTGATCTTTTCTATGTGAAGCAATAATGTTTAGCGTATTGAGTGTGGTTATCAGTCCAGGGAGTCCAGTGTTGGTGCGGCGGCCGACGTATCCAGACACCAGGACCCTGACTTCTGATTTCCGACTTAATGCATGAAAACATTGATTGCGTGTGTGTTTCCCAAAAGGTTTAAAGTCAGCTCAAACCAGGTCAGCTCACCAGGTATAAATCGTTGACCGTGACACAACTGTTCAGGATGTCACCATGCAGATAGTTAGCTGGAGTTCCGAGAGAGTTCTCGATGATGGCCCACCGAGCAGCGAGACTCCGGTGCAGGGCCCTTTTTCAGTGTTGGCACCTTCGGGTGGTGTACCAGCAGCACCACCACCTGTTAGGCAGCAGATGCCACTAGCTGACGGTGCACGCTAGCAGAGCGCGATGCACGAGTTCCAGCAGTAGAGGCCTCTGAGGATACGAGGCGAGACAGATTTCCCAGGCAGCAGTGGACTGGATGGAGGCGGTTGCTAGAGTTCTACGCCTAGCTTGGATACTAGTAGAGCGGATGATGATCTTAGCTCCTGGTGTTTCCAGTGAGAGATCATGAGGTTGGTCCTTATAGTAATGAGGCTTCGGTACGCGAACCGATACCTGGGATAGTACCTACGGGTAGTGCGCCAGCTATGTCACTACCTGTTGGTCAGTAGACACTACCGGCGGTACCGGTAGTAGAGACTCACAGGCTTAGTGCCTTACATCTGTTTTAGCACCAGATATCCCTCAAGTTTCGAGGTGAGCCTGACTCGTAGGCGGCTGAGGACTTGCTTGAGGAGGTGGTTGTGAGTTTTCTGGAGCTAATACAGCTTCGACAGTACGACATGTCGGAAGCAGAGCACTCAACGTAGCTTACCAATCAATCTTGGTACTCGTTGGTTACGTTGTGATCAGTTCTTTAGACTCGAACTTCTGAGCGAAGTGTGTCTAAAGGACATCCGAACCATTACTTTTCCTCTATGCATTCCTACCTATGCTAGGATGCTAGAGAGAACCTTTGTGGTTGTGAACGTTAGTAGTGAAAGGCAGGAAACTACGCCAGTCTCAGAGACTCGGGCGTGTAAAATGTTTCAGGAGGAGGAAGTGCTAAGGACAGATGAATCTGCAGGGTAGCAGACGTGGAAGCGGAGCTTGGAGAGCAGCATGTGGTGGTGTACATTTCGACATGTTACGACCACCCGACTTAGTAGTCCCCGTCAGGCTCAGGGAGCAGGAGGGCTGGGGAGGAGAATAGCTGCATTGCGGTCAAGGAGTGTGACCCAGGAGCTCTAAGAATGATTCGGGGTACGAATTATGTCTACTACGAGCTGCCATATCTATAGACATAGGAACCAATCATTCTACCCTTCCACGAATCATGTCCCAGACCTAGAGGTTCCGGGTAAGCCGTAGACTTGACCCTCACGTCTGGAGATACCTTTGGGAGGAGACTCGATAATCACACTTACGCCGACGGTGTGATTTGACCTCGAGGCGAGAGTTTCGGTTGGAATCTCTTGGTGGCAGCGTAGAGGCCTTACGACGTTGATCTGGGTATGATTCACAAATCATACCCCGGTTGACTGTTTTAGGAAAACGTCGGAATGGGTTTTCCTTGGTCGGCGAAAAGGAAACCCTGGGCAGCACATGTTAAACTCAGGCATAAGAGGGTGTGACCGATCACTCTTGAGTTGGTCAACCCTACCCTTGTGGCAGCAGGAGTTTTTAGTTTCAGTTCTAACCTAAAAAGGGAAACCTCTTGAGTTCGAGGGTGACGAACACGTTCTTATACGGTCTCACCCCGATGAGGTTTCGGAGATGTGGCCGAGGCGGCATGTTATCTCTGAAGTTCGATGGACCCTTTTGATCTTCAGCCGGGTAGGCGAGGAGGTTTACCACTTGACCCTACCACCTCAGTCGCACCGGGTGCATAATGTCCACCACGTGTCTCAGCTGTGGAGATACGTGTATGTTTCTTCACACGTCATCGACCCCGGGGAGTTGGACGTCGATGACAGGGCGACAAGCACAGAGGTTCTAGTAGAGATCAAGGTTCGATAGAAGCAGGTTCTACGTGAACGGTTGCTTCCTCTGGGGTGCTTCTCGGGTAGCACGAGATCTTCAGGTGAGCATATGGGAGCGTAAAGCTCAGTTGCGTGCTCAGTACTACCTTGTTTCCCTTAAGTGTGAGTTGAAGCTTTACGGGGACGTAAAGCCCTGAGGTGGGAGTAATGTAAAGTCCCGTAAAATTCAAGGAATTTTTTTTTTAATTTTCTTTAGAATTTTACAAGAGCGCGGTTTCAGACGGCACCTGATTCCGAGGCCCGGAGTGCCCGGAATCAATTTCCGAAGTTTGGCTCGGGTACGTTCAGTGAACGAACGAGCGGGAATTCCTAACTTTTGATCCGGTGCTCGGAATTGAAATCCGAGGACACCGATGAACTCGTAGCGCCGATATTCGCTTAAGGAGACCTTTCCCGAAGTTGCGTTTACACGAGGGGAGTTGTAAAAATAAAATTGTGAATGTTAAAATAAAAATTTAACTTCAATTTTTATTTTTATCTTCCTTAAGTGTTTTTATCCTTTGGGTGGAAGTTGGGTGACAACCCAACTTCCCTTGGGAGGTTAAGTGGGTGGTGGGGCCCACACGAACCCCACCCCTTCATATCCTCAAACCCCCCCAACTCACAATTAATGATGTAAACTTAGGTTATAACTTATGTCTTTAATAAGTGAGTTTAATTTAAGTTTTGAAATTCAAACTCTTGAATTTCAAAAGACTTAAGTTGTGTTGTGTTAAGTTGTAAGGTCATGCTTTAATTTTAATAAACTTAAGTTATAACTTAAGTTTTAATTGTGGGGAATTAAATGAAGAGGTTTGAATTTCAATCCTTTGAAATTCCAAACCCTTCTATTTAATTCAGTTTTTAGTTTCCTTTGCGGGTTGGCGTTTGCTGTGCGGAGAGGAAAAGAGGGAGGCTTCTTGTGAGTTCTTCCTCCACGACGAAGAACGCGGCGTCCTTCTTCCACGACGTCGGACTGCAACGCGTTGGATTTTCTCCACGACGCCGCAACACATCCTCTCCGCGACGTGCTTTCCGCGGCGAACCTACGTCCGACGCCGCAACGCACTTTCCGCGATGTGCCTCTCGCGGCGAACCCACGTCCGTCTACCGCGACGCCATAACCGCGATGCCGACGACGTCTTCTTCCGTGACGTCCGACCTCCGCGACGCTCGTCCTTCGCGGATCGTTGATGAGCTCCGCGAGCTTCCTTTGAGGTAGGGGTTGTTGAATATTGTTAATTTATTCCATTTCTTGCTCGTGGATCGCATGTCTACGTGAGGATTTTGAATATTTTATATAAGTGTTTTTGTTAACGCGAGGGGGGCCGGACCGCACGAATACGGCCGAAACCCCCTCCATCGTTCTTGTTTATATTTGCGGATGGAAGCAAGTGGCGTGGTGTCGTCGCACCACGCGGATGATCGTACTTTATTTTACACGGCGCCGTCGCGCCACGCCGAGGTAGAATCTTCAAGAACGCGACGCCGTCGCGCCGCGTTGAAAAGAATCAAGGCACGACGAAAGGGGCGCGGTGCCGTCGCACCGCGCCGGACGACGAACACCGCGGCCGGTTCCGGGCCGCGGCGGGACGAGGAGACCGCGGCCGGTTCCGGGCCGCGGCGGAAGAGAAGACGGGCGGCCGGGCCGCCGGCGTCGGAAGCCGAAAGGGGGACCGGAATTTCCGGTCCCGTTAAAGAAAACCTGCCGGCCAGCTGGCCGGCCGGATATCTTTAAAACCGGGGGAATTAATCCCCCGGCCACCTAATATAAAACCCCCCTCTTTAAGAGGGGGGGGCGGTTCTTTGAAGGGAGGGGGGCAGCCGGCCCCCCCCCGGATCCGCACCAGCAGGCCCCCCACGTGGGGGGGGCGCTTTTATAAAATAACGGCGCGGCATAGCCGCGCCGCCTTTTTAAAAACCGCGGGGGTTTGATCCCCCCCGCGTGACCTCCTTACGGCGACAAGCCGCCCCACGTGCGGCCCCTCGCGGCACCAGGCCGCCGCGGCCCGCCGCGCCGCCTCGGCCCACCGCCGCCTCCGCCGCGCCGCCTCCGCGCGCCGCCGCGCGCCGCCGCGCGCCGCCGCCGGCCGCCGCCCAGGGGGGGGGGGGGTCGGGCCGGGTCGGCCCGGACCCGGACCCCCCCGTTTCGAACCAGAATCGGTTTTTGGCCCATAACTTGAGCCTCGGACCTCCGAATGACGAACCGTCTGCGGCAACGCGATCCTTGGATCGAGACGGTCGTTTCGGTATATCGCACTCAAAGTTTCGGGTTACTTTGAGTTCGGCCGGGTTGGTTCGTTCACGAAACCAACCGGGCCTTTGGAGCGGAAACGCTCATATCTTGAGCTACGAACGTCCGATTGACGCGCCGTCAGTCGCGTTGTGTTCCTCTTAGTGAGACGGATCTTTTGGCATACTCCGCCCGAGGTTTGGACACAGGTGGAGTACGTCCGGGTTGGTTCGTTCACGAAACCAACCGGGCCCTCGGAGTAGAAACGCTCTTATCTTGAGTTCCGGACGTCCGATTGACGTGCCGTCGATTTTGATGGAATCCTCTAAGTGAGACGGATCTTTTGGCATACTCCGCCCGAGGTTTGGATGCAGGTGGAGTACGGTCGGGTTGGTTTTGCCTTAAAAACCAACCGGGCCCCGGGAACGAAAATGCCAATAACTCTCAGACCGGACGTCCGATCGACGCGCCGTCTGTTGCGTTGAGTTCCTGTTGACGATACGGAACTTTTGGATACATCAACTCTGGTCTTTGTGACAGTTGATGTATCAGCCTCTCGGCTCGTGGAGCGGACCCTCCGAACGAGCTTGCTGTGTGCGGGAACCCTAGTGCTGGCTGCGACTGTTACTGTGACGACTACTACTACTGCTACTGTGACTGCGACGACGACAGTACAGAGATCCTGTGTGGATTCGATGACGACGACTACAGCACTCAGCGATCCTACGTGGAACAGTGCTACCGAACCTGTGTGAGCTGAATCTTCTGTTTACCTTGGGCGGTGTAGCGCTTGGGTGTAGCGGCGGACCCGTGGTACTTGACAGTGGTGGTGCGCTTGGATGCAGCAGCAGACCCTTGGCGGTGGAGCGCTTGGTTGTAGCGGCGGACCCGCGATACTCTACGGAGTGTGTGCGCTTGGTTGTAGCGACAGACCCGCGACGGTGGAGACGTGCGTGCGGAGTACGGAGACCGTGTAGATGACTGAGACCTGACGACTGCTTGACCAACTCGACTTGGAGTGAGTCGACTAGCCCAGTGGACGGAGCGCCCGGTATTTGGCGGCAGACCCACGGCGGACGGAGCGCCTGGTAGTTGGCAGCAAACCCGCGGTACTCGACAGGAGGAGTACCTCAGTAGGCTATTTGGGTGAGCGCCCGGTATTTGGCAGCAGACCCTCAGCGGACGGAGCGCCCGGTATTTGGCAGCAGACCCTCAGCGGACGGAGCGCCCGGTAGTTGGCAGCAGACCCGCGGTACTCGACAGGAGGAGTACTTCAGCAGTCTTAGGTTAGTGAGCAGTACCTCGGAGTCGTGACAGGACTACTGCACACTTCAGAGACGGGGCTCTTCAGCAGCTACGGTTTCGATAATAAAAATCCTGGTTTGAGCTGAGTCAATGATCTTTGTGTTTCCTCATGATTGAGATGGACCGCTTGATAACTTAGGTATATGTATGGGCATATACCTGGGTAATAGTTATCCGTTGATTTCATAAACTTGTTATAAACCGTGTGGACTTGTACTGTTATCCTATGTGGATTTTACTCTTTACTCTTCTTTGTGGATTGGATTGTTCTTGGGCTCGTGTTGGAGCCGAACGGAAATTGGTGACATAGGTATATCTATGGGCATATACCTAATCAATACTGGATGTTACTTCGTGATTGTTACTTTTCTTCGTGGTTTATCCTTTGTGGATTTGAGAGACCTTCAGGGGTCTCGGGGTCCCTACTGAGTAGCTTATACTCACCCCTGCACGGGCTTTGCCCGCACTTCGTTGTGTTGGTTGCAGACGACGGACATCGCTGACTGTGGATGAGGCTTTCGGAGTAGGTCGGTACCCGGAGGAGGACCACTGAGCGGGACGTGCTCGGAGCGGACAGTTGGACCCGATGAGTTGTGAGCTATCTGTACCTACCCTTCAGGTAGGATCCGTGGTGGACGATCCAGGAGCTGAGCCATCTGTACCTACCCTTCAGGTAGGAATCGAGGAGGACGTCCCAGGAGCCGCTTGTACTTTCAGTTGCTGTTTTCCCTTTCGAGTTGTACTTTACTTTCAGTTGGGCTTGTATTCCGGCCCCTTTACTTCAGCACAGTTATTCTAGTTTTGTGTACTTCTTTACTTCCGCTTGTTACTTTGAGGTGCTTGTTTACTTTATTAAGGCAATGCCTTCCCTTTTTACTGGGATTTTACGCCTTGGTGCTAGTCCCCAGCCCCTGGCCTATGGAAGGCGGGCTTGAGGTAGTCACGGCACGGGCCCCGAGGGCGGGTCGTGACAAGTCAGACCAACCCAGCCTGACCTAGCCTGGCCCGACCTGGCCTATCTCGTTGGTTCTAGCCTGGCCCATTGGGCGAGCCATCCCATTGGGTTTGGCTCGGCCTACTGGGCCCATGCCAGCAGGCCGCGAGGGGCCGCGAAAAGATGTGAGGGTGCAGAACAGCCGTAGGTCGGCGCGAGGGCGGTTCATGCCAGCGGGTACCGCATGGGTGGCTCTGTCTATAGGGTGCCACATTGGCGGCTTGGCCCAGGGCACGTGGACAGTGTGGCTTAGAGGGTGGCGGGGGCACGACTTGGGGAGGCTCGGCCAGGGGGCCTAGGGGCGTGGCCGGGGCCGGTTCGACCAACAGGTGGTGCAACCGGGGCTGGTTTGGATGGGAGGCCGGAGCGGATGGGGTGGCTTGGCCAGTGGATGGAGCAGCCAGCGCAGCTCAGTCAGGAGGCCAGGGTGGTCGGGGGACGGTTCGGCCGGGAGGCCGGGGTAGCCAGGGGCCGGTTCTACAGGGAGGCCGGGGTTGCTGGGGGCCGGTTCGGCCAGGAGGCCAGGGCGCCGCGGGGGTGGCGTGTGTCACGGAGGCCATGGGTGGTGGCGCCATTGACTTCGTCGCCTTCCTCCATTTCGAAAAACACCACAAAACAACACAAGGGTTACAGAGAGGTCGAGCCATGTTAGTTTGGCCCGTACTCTCCATATTAGAGCAGTAGCAAAAGGTTCACAAGAATGGAGCACATAAAACCCTCCTGAAAACATTCTTCCCAACCTGCAAATGAAAAAGAAGGGGTGTTTACTTGTGAAGTGATAATCATACAACATTAAAACCCTACATGTTCGTTATTGGATGATGTGGGTGTGAAATGGAGGACGTCGATTAGTTTTAGACGAACATGTCTTACGTTGGAGGAACTTCTGCGGAATAAAATTGAATTTGAGGTCATTATTTTTAGTCGAAGGTGTTCCTCATATACGTTCTTCGTCGGTGGAGCGTTCTTCATTGGGATATTTCTCCCATTTTCCTCCTCTCCCCAAATTCTACCAAAAAAATGGCACCCCAAGATAATAGATTATAATATCTATAAGCCATTGGAATAATATTCAAAAAGGTTTAATTGATTAAGGGAGAGTTGGCACAAATAATGTGGTGTGTTGGCCCAATTAAATTTCGGAGGTGTTGAAGAGGCTCCCCCCACATTTATAAGGGAGATGAGGGTTTCTCCAAATTATAGGGGGGTTTTAAGGGGGTTTAATCCTGGGAGGTCACCACCACCAGAACCTCTCATGGGAGGTTATGGTTTTGGTGGTCCCCACCACCATAACCTCTCTTGGGAGGATAAGGTCTGGTGGTCCCAACTTCCAACATCCACATGTAGGTTTAGTTCTGGTGGACTCCACCTCCCAATACCCACATGGGTGTTGCAAATAAAAAAAAATGTCACACACTTTAATATTTATTTTATTCTTACATGAAAAACCCAAAAACTATCTTTCAGTCTCGATCCACTTCCTTCAAGGTGAAAGTATCCTTAAGCAAATAACGGTGCTACGAGTTCAACTATGCCCTCAGATTTAAATTCTGAGATCCAGTTCAAAAGTTAGAAAAACCCACTCGCATGTTTACTGAACGTTCCCGAACAAAAAGTTTAGAAATTCATTCTGGGCACTCTGGGCCGTGGAATCACACGCCGTCAATTTTCACAAACTCATAAAATTAAAATTTATTTATAAAAAAAATTTCATGGAAATTTTTGTTCTTTACATTCTCCTCACCTCAGGGCTCTATGTCCCTGTATTCCACAACTCAAATTAGGTAAAAAATTGGGGGTACTGAGCACGCATCTAAGCCTCCAGCTTCCAAGTGCTCTCTTGGAGGTTTTTGTGCTGCCAGTGAACGCGCACCAGAAGTATCGACTATCCATGAAGGACCCGCTCTTATCGATCCTCAATCTCTACTAGAACCTCTGTAAAAGTCGCCCCACCATCGACATCCAGCTCGCCATGGTTGATGATGTGAGAAGGGTCATGCACGTATCTCCTCAACTGGGATACATGGAAGAAGTCATGCAGCAGTTGCAAATGAGGGGGAAGATCTAAGAGGTATGCCACCTCACCAACCTTACTGAGGTCCTAAAAAGATCTGATAAACCTTAGATATAACATTCCACCTTATCCAAATCTCTATAGACCTCATCGGGGTGAGACCCG
The DNA here is from genome assembly GCA_963277665.1 of Viscum album. Lineage (NCBI taxonomy): Eukaryota > Viridiplantae > Streptophyta > Magnoliopsida > Santalales > Viscaceae > Viscum > Viscum album. The sequence continues at coordinate 382,816,674 of OY728131.1, forward strand.
TAGAAAGACGTGGTCGCCTTCCTCAAACTCTAGAGGTCTCTATATTCTGTCGGCATACAAATTCTGCCTACTTTGTGAAGTCTTCATCCACTCCTGGATGATCTGTACCTTCTCTATGGTAGTATGTACCATCTTTGGTCCCACTAGTGCTGACTCCCCTGGGACATCCCAGCACAAAGGTGATCTGCAAGGTTGCTCGTACAACACCTCGAAAGGGATAATCCCAATGGGGGAGTGATAGCTATTGTTCTATACAAACTCCACCAAAGGCAAGTGATTCTCGTAGTTGTGACCAAAGTTGAGGACACAAGCACATAGCATTTCCTCGAGGGTCTGAATGGTACTCTCAGTCTGACCAACCATTTCAGGATGGAAGGCGGTGCTCAAATGAAGTTGCATCCGGAAATCCACTTGCAACCCCTTCCATAGCTGGGAAGTAAAATATGTATCAAGATAGGAGACAATTGTTATGGGTACTCCATGTAGCTGCACAATATTTTTCAGAAAGAGGCTTCCCAAGCTCTAAATAGAACCCTACTCTCTAATCAGTAGAAAGTGGGCCAACTTGGTGAGTTGGTCAATGATCACCCAAATTGAGTCATGTCCCCTCGATGTATGTGGATGTCTGGTCACAAAGTCCATGGATATCCCATCCCACTTACACTCTGGGTCCTCTAAAGGCTGAACCAAGCCTGTTGGTACCTGATGCTCTGCCTTCACTTCCTGAAAAGTGAGGCATAAAGAAAAAATCTCTATGACTACTTTCTTCATTCCCATCCACCAGTGTTGTCGTCAGAGATCCTGGTATATTCTCTCCACTCTTGGATGTACCGCTGGATAGGATGTGTGGAACTCCCTCAACATTTCCTTCTGAAGTGACACTGGTACCATAGTACGTTCTCTAATGAGGATGAAATGCTCCCCAACTTCAGAAAATCTATCAAGTGAATGTCCTGTGGATATCTGAGCACATCATGTCTCGTAGTCAGTGTCCCCATGATGTGCCTCCCTGACTTGCTGAAGAAGTGGGGGAGTGACTTTAAGAGACTGAAGAAAAGCTGCTCCATCTCTATCCACAAAGGGTATCTGCAAAGTGGCCAGCTGCTCTGTCGCCTCACCTAGCAGTTGTATACTAGACCTCTCGCTGAGTGCAGATTCAACAAAGTTCCCTTTCCCAGAAGTGTAGACTATATTGAAGTCATAGTCCTGGAGTAACTCAATCTAACGTCACTGTCTCATGTTCAGGTACTTCTAAGAGAAGATATACCTGAGACTCTGGTGATCAGAGTACACTCTAAAGTATTCACCCTTCAGATACTGTCACCACATCATCAAGGAAAAGACCACTGCTACTAACTCCAGGTCATGGGTAGCATAGTTTTTATCATGTTGTCTTAGCTTTCAAGAACCATATGCGATAACTACTCACTCCTGCATCAGGACACATCCGAGTCTGGTCCCTGATGCGTCACAGTAGACTAAATATCCTAAGCCTTCCTCTGGAAGCCTCAAGATGGGGGAACTAGTCAGACTCTGCCTCAGCTCATAAAACCCTATTGGAATCTCTCCGACCCTACAAATGGTTTCCCCTTCTTTGTCAAGGTAAATAGTGGTGTTGAAACTCAGGAGAAATCTGACACAAATCTCTTGTAGTATCCAGCCATACCAAACGAAACTATGTACTTCCATCACACTCCTCGGTGGCTCCCAAGAAATTACCACCTCAATAATTTTTGGATCCACTGTAACTCCATCCATTGATATGACATGTCCAAGAAAGTGAACTTCTTGGATCTAGAATGGCCACTTCTAGAACTTACAATAAAGTTGGTGCTCTCTGAGTATGTCTAGCACTACCCACAAATGATAGGCATGCTCCTCCATAGTAGCTGAGTAAATCAGAATGACATTGATGAAAACTACTATGAAGTGATCAAGGTACGGCTGAATTATCTTGTTCATGAGTCCCATGAACACTGCTGGAGCATTGGTTACTCTGAATAGAATTACCAAGAACTCGTAGTGGCCATACCGACACCTGAAGGCTGTCATCTGCACATCCTCATCGCGTACTCTGAGCTGGTGATAGCCTGATATGAGGTCTATCTTCGAGAACTATCGTTCTCCATTCAGTTGATCAAAAGGTAGTAAATCCTCAAGAGTGGGTACTTGTTCTTCATGGTCACCTTGTTCAGGCGCTGATAGTAAACACAAAGCCTCAAGCTCCCATCCGCCATCTTAGCGAACAGAATCGGGGCTGTCCAAGGTGAAACACTGGGCTGAATGAATCCCTTCCCCTACAAGCCCTCTAGCTGTACCCACAACTCACAAAGCTCCGTGTGATCCATCTGATATGCTGTTGTAGATATCGGTGTTGTCCCAGGGTACAATTCAATGTGAAATCCCACCTCTCTGTGAGGAGGTAGACTTGGGACATCATTAGGGAAGACATCCACGTACTGGTCAACCACTACAGCATAAATCGGACACTCCACATCAACAGATCCGAGGGTATGGCTAGCTCATGGATGATTCATTGGCTGCACTCTCCTCTGTGCAAGTCTATCATGTGCTGCAAAGGCTCATTTCTCGCCGGTAAGGTAAATCTGGTCCCATCCTTATAGACACACTGCACTTTGTGCCTAATACAGTCAATCTGAGCATGGACTGTAGATAAATAGTACAAACCCAAAATGAAATCTTAAAGCCTTGACACCACTATTAGGAGATCCCTGCCGACACTCTCGAATCCAAGAGTAATGTCTCACTGCTGGCACTAGTGCGTAGTCATCTAATCTTCCCCCATAAGAATATCTAGCAATAAGGATCGGGTCAACGGCTCCAATAGAATCTACAAACTCTAAATGAGGGTGGTGGTAATGAAAGAATGACTGGCACATATTTTTATAAGTACTACGTCTAAGGTGGAGTAGACACAGTTTGTACCTCGAATCATCTCTGGAGTGACAGGATCGTAAGCCTCGGCTACCTGAAGCTGAGCTCTCCCCTATCCACCTCTTCCCTGCGGTCGTGGTGGACCTCCGGGTGGTGGTGGGGGTAATATCTTGAAACGTTTCCCACTTCCAACTACATGAACAGCTCCTCTACCACTTCCACCTTCTCCTTATGGACCACCTCGATCGAATATCTATCTCTGCATGGGTGGTCCTTTGACTGTCAGCTGATCATCCATACAACGGGTCGGACAGTCACAATCCATGTTACCCTGCCTGCCGCTTGTGAAACATTGCCTACTCTAGGCATGTCTGTCTCTGCTTCGGGTGCCCCGCAAAACTGATCCTGAGTGATGCAGTCGTCCACCTATAGGTCTTTTCCTCTTGGACCTCTGCAACATCTATCTACTACTAGCTATAGGAGGCTCTGCTACGTGTCGACTGGTGGTGGATCTCACTGATATAGACTGCTCAACAAGGAAACTCTCCACCATGAGGGATCTCTCTAACAACCCATCCTGTGTCAGGATGAAATGTGAGATCACTAAAGACCTGATATCCCACCTAAGTCCCTACTCAAAGGTCTAGGCCCTGAAAAATTGGTCCCGCAGCATATCGGGGGAGTAACGTGTGAGGTCAGTGATCCTTGCTGAGTACTAAGCTACAGTGATGATGCCCTGCTATAGATGAAGTAGCTTCTGTATGCACACTACATGAAGATTTTCTAGAACAAACTCTACCATAAATAGGATCTCAAATTATTCCCAGATAAGCGTCACCTTGTCATGAACCTGGAGCATCAAGCACCATCATCTACCTGCTGCTTCCCATTGAGGGCTGGAAGCAAGGATCCCCATGAGGTCTGCTGGTGTCCCTACCAGTCCAAAGACTCTCACCACAACCTCTAACCAATCCTCAGCAGCGTGCGGCTCTATCTCTATCCTAAACATGGGTGGCCTTTTGAGCTATAACTCATGCAATGCGCTCAAGCAGAGTGCACCGTCTGTTGCGAAGTATGGTGGTATCGGTGGCCCAACGGGGAGTGGTACCGCTGGTGCCACCGCTGGAAAAGGGCCCTGAACTGAGGCCTCAACACTTGGTGGGATATCTGTCCATTCAACTCTCAGAACTCTAGCCGTCTATCTGCGTGGAGGAATCCTAAAAAGAAACAAATGTGCTACAGTTAAAAGTTATACCTGGTGAGCTGACCTGATCAGCTGGCTTAAAGAAAACTTTTTAAAACACACACACAATCAGTGTTTTCATGAACCAAGTCGAAAATCAGAAGTAAGGGTCCAGGTGTATGAATTTGTCAGCCACCACACCAACACTGGACTCCTTGAACTGAAAACCACACTCACTACACATAACACTATTTCTTCACAAAAAATCAGAGTCCTACATTCTACAGTAGAACTGACTCCTTTGATACCAAATGTGACAACTGGGTCCTGGTGATAGTACAGAAACCCTACCCTAACATGGACATTAGGTCCTAGCTAGCTAGGTACCACCAGTTGCCCCGCAGATACGTGGTCCCCACCAGGGGGCCCACCCACATGCCCAAAGGGTCATCTGACTTATGAAAGTCCCCCGAGGGAAACACATGTCCTTTCGAGTGGGATTTTGTCCTCACTCACACACACCCTAGGCCCAGGGTGTGTGTGAGTCTGGACAAAAGCGCACTGGAAATGACATGTGTTGGCCTGTGGGGACTGTCATTAGTCAAATGACCCGTTCGGGCAGGTGGGGTGGCCCCCGGGTGGGGACCACCTGTTTGTGGGGCAAATGGTGGTACCTGGCCAGCCAGGACCCGATGACTACATTAGGGCAGGGTGTTTGTACTGTCACCGGGACCCAGTTGTCACAAAATTAGTTTCATGATAATATCACATTGTAAAATAAAATGAAAAAAATCAATATACAACCTATCCACAGAAACATCCATTGCTCTCTAGGTATACCTTTTAGGACATTATTATATGTTTATCAAAGTCTTGATATGATATCACTAAACACTCACTATAATGTTTACTTTAATATTTTTATTTTTTACATGAATTTCAAATTCCTCACACACACAATAGAATCATCCAACGCAAAATGGAAAATAATATATAAAAAAGAACAACAAAAGTTAATACAACAATTATATTTATTATAATATTAAATTAACAAATAGTGTGTCTGTATTTTTTTATTTACCTTTTTTGATTATCAAAGATCCCATTCTTTTATTTGATTTAAACATGCCTTCTATCATGATATATGATAGCGAGTTTCATCAGGTGAAATTCAATATGGCACAAAAACTTCTCATACATGCCTTCTTCATTAGTTGTTGGAACACCAAAACTATCAAATAGCTCAAAACCCTTTAAATTATTCCCACTCCAAACATCCTTTGATTATATGTTTATTTATTTTAATTTTTCAATATACAATATAATCCTATTCAATAGTTAGTATAATTGTAAAACAAATAATGTGTTCCCAATGACATACATACAAATAATGGTCACCTATTAATTCCCTATTTAAGGTAGGGGTTACAAATTTTGTTTAGTTACATAATTCTTATCTACTAGGAGACTTGATTCCATAATAATCACATCCATTGGAATACCATTATTAGTTGGAAGTGTACTTGTAGCAGTTTACAACACAATAGAAGGGGTAGGGATCATCACTAGTGAGGTCCTTGATCCATATAACTGTATATATCGACTATAGTCTAAAAACCATTTAGAAATTGGAATTATTCATATAATATAAAAAAGAGTTAAAATAGTTATAATTTTAGAAATTATACATGGTAATAATAATAGATGAATGTACAAATATAAAAATGTCCAATCATATGTAGGTATTTAAATATAAACTTTGATTCTCAAAATTTAAGATTTATTTTTTCAAAACTTTCATATTACTATATATAATTAATAATCTAATCCTTTTATTTTTACACTCATAAATTTAATTATTACTTGTTAATAGAATAAGGAAAATTATATGACCCCCTATACCATTCACATTCAATGTTGGATTCATGATTTGTACAGGCATACCAATTGTGCACTGTACACATGAATATCAAAATCTGTTAAATTAATGTTAAATTTTATATTATAGAAAGACTATAAAATAATGAATCAATATTTATTAATTGTAAAAAAATTAAGTTATGTGAGGATTGAGCATACAATGGTTTCATTTAAAATTTATTATCAGCATACACCATAAATATGATGTCCTCATATTCACCCTCTCTTGTAAGATAGATAGTTTTAATGTGATCATAGAAAACAAATCCATTACTATTAATATGGGTCATGATCAACAAACCATTCTTCAGTTCTATCACTCATAACATTCATGTCTCTCAGTTTCACATGGACTATTACACTCCAACCTTCATCAACTCCACCGTCAATATAATATTCCATTTTATCTTAGGAATCCAAAATATATGGATCATGTTATTCTCGTTCACTAGTATCTATCAAATGATTTAGGTTTACAAAAAAACCTATAATGAAACGTTCATTATAAGCCTATAAATATCAACCCACTTACATTTGAATAATATAATAGAAAAGTGACCATAATTATTTGATTTAATAATGTCAATCAACTATCCATAATATGCCAAATATAAATTTTTTTATGAATTTTACACTCTTTTGTGTTTCAAAACCTTCATTTTTATTTTTTGTATCAAACATGAAACCATTAATTTTTTAGGCATCAAATCATTTAGACCACTTCTAATGCACTAGAGCTAAATATTTCTAATTTTTAAATTGTTCAACTCGATTATCAACATTCATGATCTATAAAAATGAATAAAAAATATAAATATTTTTAAAATTTAATTATCAACTAATTCTAAATATGAAAATAATTATGAATTTACATGATGTGAAAACAAATAAATAATATCTTTTTTCATATCTTTTTTTATTTCCTCCTCATTTCTATATAAATTCTAAAGTAATTTCTTTATATGTGTCTTCAATACTTCATTTAAAGGTTTTGTGATATCACTTGTAATGTACTTGACCATGATCCACTCAATTATTCCCAAATAAAAAGCTACTGGGAATTTAGGTGTTCCTCCCCATATTCAAGAGTGGGATATATAGTCGTGAGGGTCTAGGGTATTGCAATGGGGTGACAATTCCATCATATCATAGTACATGAAAATAAGAAATAAATCCAAAATAATCAATAAGAAGTAAACATCCATCAAAGAATTTAGAATAATAAACATAATGTGCAATATCAAATTATATATAGATGGAAGAAGTCATACATACTCAAAAATGATTCCAACATAATAATATAGATCACCCACAGGTCGATCATAATACAAATAGAAAAATTAGTAAACTAAATAAAGTCTCTACCATTTTCCCCAGGTCATTCTGCATCAATATTATAAATCAATATAAAATATCTAGAAAAATGATCGAATCTTGGGCCTTTGGGAAACTTGAACCTATGAAAAATTAAAGGTAACTTGTGTACCACTGTGTTATGGATTATTGAATAGGGTGTGAGTACAAATTAATAGGGCACCACCAACATGGTCCCTAACAAATGAAGTAAAATAGTTCATGCACATGTGATATACCCAGAAAATAAATAAATAATTTGGATTCGTAAATAAATATTCAATGTCAATTCTTTGGTACAGATGCGACACCTGATATTGATCACACATACTTTAGATTGTTCTAGATTTTATCTATTTTTTATTCATCACCTTTGGAAAATAAAATTAACATCCTGGAATCCCACATACATGCCTCCACTAGAAATAATCATTAGATCCCAGAGATTATTCTAGGCATAAAAATAGTAGGCTTAATATATATCCTAGGGAGTATCCTAGGCATCCATTCACATCATGAGTATTTACTGAATTGTAGGGTATCCTACAAATCCAATAATATTTATAGGTTTAGCAACCGGGTCCTAGGAATCTTAGAAATCTCATAGTATTACTCATCAATGTGAGATCATAGGTATTATAGAAATCCTATATATCTCCAACAACATCATCTAGGTCCTAGGTATCACTATGCATCAAATAAAATATCATTTTGCATCCCACTATATCCAAGGATTCACTAAGTATATCCCCCAACAATATGAGGTACAACCACTATATCATAGGGAGGTAATCCATTGAAACCCTTAATCACCAATTATCACTAGATTATGGAGAGGTAATACATCACATTCCACATATACCAGGCATATATGGATCGAGGGGAGTTTATCCATGATATATGTCATGGTCAAGCTCTATCAGATCCAAGGGAAGTAATACTTAGAAAATGTCATCTTAGAGTGCCATAGGATTTTAGGGGGTAATCCCTAAAATCCATTATCATATATATGGGGTCCTACATACCTGAGTAATATCTCGTGATAATGATGATAATAATAATAGCATGGTTTGGCCACTAGCCCCACTAATATCATACAACGATGCTTTGTCTCTCACGTGAATAACATATCCCTATCACTACCGTCATATCAGTACGACATCAATGATTTGGGTTCTAAGGTGACACTCACATTCATTGCTACCCATTACCACACAATCCCTTAAAAGGGTTTCAAATCATGGGGTACCAATTAGGGTTCCCTGGGTCATAAAAAATCACATACACCCTATATAGGGTCGTCACCCCCAACACTAACTTTGGGGTCAACACACCTCACTCAAAGGGCCTAGAATCCCGGAACATCACTATAATCACCTCAAGGACTCAATAGAATCTTGGTAAAAAAATAATTAAATTACTGCATAAAAAGTGAATAAATATTGTTTCACTAATAAATTAATCCTATGTATTTCCACTCAAAAAAAATATTCATAAATAACACTTAATAATTTCTCCCAAGTGCTCAATTTCCAAAAAAAATAGGGAGGAAGAATATCCCCTACTTTCTTATCTACTATCCAAATGGCTTTAAATAATTTTTCAAATGATAACACAACATACTCATTCCAATCATTCCAACTCACCACTCATAACTACTCAAGTAGACTAAGGAAGATATATAACATATTCTGTTCAAAAAATTTATTAAATATTCACTCCTACAACGTCCAAATATCATACGAAATAAATTTATAATAAGAGACTCAACCATCGATAGTCGAGGGATTGATCCAGTGTGCAAGGTTCCATCATGTCCCTAGGCATTTTTTTCATCATATTTATATGAATTTCTGTTTAATAAAAAAAATTCGTTTAAGTAAATATTTTGTTTAATTTAAAGAGTCCAATCACTAACTATGGTGAGACTGCATATCGATTTCTATAAAAACAAAATGACCAAAACCCAGTGGCATGATAAAGGGAAAACATACCTTTCTTCTAAACATATTCCAATTATATGTGAAATTTGGCATCCACTCCAGAGGTTATCTAAGTCCATGTAGTCATCGTCCATCGATATGTTGGCTTAAATCCAATTATAAAATTTCATTTAATTATAATATAAGTTCCCATATTATATTATAATTTATTTTATATTTTATTTGACATGGAAAATTAATTAATGAAACTTCTCAAAAAGTACTTCTATAAATTAATATAATCATTTTTGAAAATGAGGGGAAAATAGTTTTTTTAAAAATCCTTTAAAACATCTCTTTTGTGGGGAGTCCCTGTGTATAGGTAATAATGGTCGCCCTTACATTATTCTTATATACATATGTAACAAGGCCTATAACAATAAATATGACCCACTATGTAAGGGTTTCCAGGCCTTTCCCTTCAGCATGTCATGATACGTAATGGTATGCATTCCCTTACCCTTACATAATTCCAACTGCATAATGGTAAACTAGTACATAATTCTATATAGGTCCAAATATATATGTGTATGTAGGTCCTTACCATTAACCAGCCTACTACAAATATGTAAAAAAAATTACCCTTACACAATGTTCTATATAAGGGTAACCTTTAAAACAAAATAAAAACATATATATACATATATATATCTTCTTCTTCTTTACAAAACTCTACAAACCCCCTATAAAAGTTTTGAATTTTTTTTTCAATGCATCAAAACAACTGAAATAATAAAATAACAACTTGATTCACCCAAAATAGACCTCAACGAATCCTTAAAGACTAAAATCGTCCAATAAAATTTTTAAATGATGATCATAAAAGGAAAACTATAATAACTTAAATACTTGAGCTCAAAATTGTCTTCATGGTTATTTCATCATGATACAAATATGACAATGTTTTCTGGTAATGAAACTCATCACACTCTCCCAATTTTTGTCTCATCTCGAAAGAGGTTCATGGGAGGCCAACATTTTCATCTTTCTTGTGACTGAGGAAGAGTAATGGAAAGGCATAATACAATTTAATTTAAAATTACATTCAAATTCCCTGACACCAGTATCGAACCACATACAATGTTTATACCATACCTAGGTAAAACTCCCATTTTTGGACTCAGCCATGAAGTCAAAATTTTATTCTTAGTAATTTTTCAAAATTATCAACAGTCACATAATAAATATATATAATAAATATTATAATATCCAAAAAAATTCACCTTGCTCATTATTTAATAAAAACTCATTCCTAGTGTAAATAACCCATTTAGGGATCCAAAAAATTATAAAAAAAAATTTCTAGATTGTATGCTTGGGGAAAATGACCATTAACCTCTTTATAGAATCTGAAACCATAAAACAAAATTTCAACTAAATTTTACATTCACCAAAAGTATGGGATGGTACAATCTATCTATTTGAGCACTTTTTATCAATTAGAATCTTTATTAAACCATTAAACATGAAAATAAACCAATCACGATCACCCATCCATCGCCATCTTGTCATGCACTTCCTCAAAATAACAATTGACCTTATACTATGAAACTTCTCATATGATGTGAAATGTTAATAAAAAGACTTTGAAACCACACATAACCATTATAAAAACATTTATATTGATCTTACTTACATATTTTTTTACCACTAAACAACATTTTCATTAACCAATTCATCATTAGGCTCATTTTAATCCACACCATAAGTCTCTCTTCATAAGGACAATCTATGTGTCACTATGCTCCCCACCATTGGAATCTCCCACTAAAATTCATCATCAATGGTATATAAAACTGCTCAGTGTAGTTTCTATCTCACTTCACCCAATTATATATGAAAACTCTAATTAGAAATTCTCTGTCTTACCATTCCAAAAAAATGTTCAGTCGCATCTACAAATGTGTTATCACATTGCTCGAGCATAATTCATTAACTCCTAAGGAATCCTGAGATCATCCATGAACCCACACTAATGTTTGTACCTAAAACTTAGTTTAAAACCATGTGTTGATCCTCAAACCACAAAATCCATTATCATTATATCACCCAAGAACTAATAAAACTTTGATCCAACTTGCATCCAGATCACATCAAAAATTTCTTAATCCTGAACCCAATACATGGAATCCATCCAAAATGATGTATGAATTCAAAATAAAGTATCCATCATGGAACAAATAATATTTTATTCATTAGTTTACCGCCATATGAATACCATATCGATCATCCAACAATCACTATTGTCACGTCGATTATGATTTCAGTATGAGGGGTGTAGCTCTATATCTCATTCTCCATCCATTTCTATGCGTAATGACTAATCGTTTCACTCCAACTCATAACTGAGCACCAACATGAAGCATCAAACCCCATGTACTACCAACTCACTAAGAATTTAACCATTGATATCCACTAATACTTTATTCATAACATGTGGAATGCCCTAAAATGTCTAATTGTTCACTCCCCACCATACGTATTCCATTATATCACTCCTGAAGCATAACCTCAACATCTTCCATCATTTCATACATATTAATAATCTCGATCTATAGTCACTCATACAATTAAATCCTAAAAAATTTTCATCCATGGTGTCATATTCATATCATAGAGGATACACTCATTGGTCTCATAGAAACCTTCATCATCTATGACTATAGGTTCTCTATCTAATGCATCAATCCTTGGACCCCACAAAACTTCTCACAGATCTATAAGTAAAATAGTTCATCACACAATAAGTGCACACTACCTCATTCTCATCCAATCCAACTGTTGTACCAACTTGTACCACCTGATCACAACACCTAAATCATGACCCTATGATTCACATGTTTTATAGAACCTAGACTCATGTTTCTGCAAAACTAACCATTCTCTATGGCATGTCAATATCATCTATTTAGAATCACCGCTGAAACTATTTAAAATCAAGGCATAACACCCATACCATGGTCATCTACATGATCACATGTGAAACATGAATTTTTTCAAAAGAATAATTTTCTACCCATACTCTATCAATCCCAAAACCAACCATTTAGGATCATGATAATATCTCTCATTGAAAACCATACCCACAACCATTATGGTTGGGTATCCTATTAATCCTACACTACAAAATCTCCATTGATACCCAAAGAACCCCAATTGTTTTACTTCATAAAATCCCAAAGTGCCTAAAGTTCTTATATCATATACCTGATAGAACATCATGTGAACCAATCTCAATACTTGAAGCATCCTTATTGGATTCTTATTTCTAAGTCACTCATAAGCCTGAAAAATACCTCACTCAAATTACCCTCACAGAGAATAGAAAATCTCATCCATAATGCCCAAATCACCAATATACTAATACATATCTCAAAAGAACTAGGCTCCCCCACATATACAGTTTGACATATCTCACATAGTCCATTGATAATTGAAAACATCACTCTATTCCCATCCCAAAAGTTGCAGAGAAACTCACATGTCAAAATACCCACTAGGGTCCTCACACCTATGTACATCAGGCATCACATGAAAATTAATCTTTCTATTAAGAGAATAATTCTTAGTAGACATCCATACACTATACTAACCCTAGAGATTTATTATCTCCATCTAATCTTCTATAGGTCACTATTTATAAGAACCACCACCTCAGGGATCTCAATCACACGATGGTGTATATAATATAATCACCCAAATACATTTTTTTGATGAGTATTCCATAGTTATAAGGTTTGGTTAATCATATTTCCACCAAGAATCTCTATAGTAAAACCATATAGGTTATTATTGACACATTAAATAACCAACCCACCTTTTTATTTGGACCAATACACGTACTATGATAACCTTTTATTATCCCATCACCAAGAAATCGAATATTTTTAACAACCAAATAATGGTCACTATGTATCCCTTACTAATGGGATTTCATATTCATCATCATGGATCATACCTCCATATAATTTGCATGACATGACATCATAAGGAAAATAAATTTCATTCTATCAAAGTACCATGAAACCACCAATATGTCATCCCACCT